>JAJHZJ010000535.1:1593233-2866466 GCA_023548195.1 Bettongia penicillata ogilbyi
ATTTAAGGAACAGATGGATATAATTTTAGCCTGGTACCGCCTCTCTCTGAGGAGAGCAGAGCAGTCAGCCTCTGACCCCAATCCCCTGCTTATCCTTTTGGCAAGAATAAAAATCTCCATTGGAGAAAGGAAGAGGGAGATCTTAGAGATTATCTGTCCTTGCCTCACTGTTAGACACATCCAGATTTACTTCAGCAAACACGCACAACCTACACAGGGAAAACACATGCAGTGCACCACACTATCCAGTGCTTTTGGTTTAAAAAGCATTTTGCCAACAACAACCTTTTGAGGTTGGTGATGCAAATATTATTTCCATTTTACAGATCAGGAAACTGAGACTCAGAAAGACTGCATGATTTATATATTGTCCCACATATTGTGTCAGAGCTGAGATAGGAACCTAGTTCTCTTGATCCTAAGTCTAGATAAATCCCAAAATGATTATTTACTTTATATAACTTATTTTTCCACTGTAATATTCATTTAGGCAAAAACTAGGCAGCCCAACAGATAGAGCACTAGACCTGGAGTCAGTAAGGCTTGACCTCAGACATTTACTAGCTGTGTGACCCTGGCCAAGTCATTGAACCCTGTTTGCCTCAGGTCCTCATCTGTAAAATGAGTTAGAGAAGGAAATGGCAAAACATTCCAGTATCTTTGTCAAGAAAACTCTAAAAGGGGTCACAAAGAGTCAGACACTATTGAAAAAAGACTGAAGAATAATAGCAGAGGGGATTACAACAATGTATTACAAAAATCATACGCTATGACTAGGTGGGATTTATAGTAGGAGTGCAAGGCTGGTTCAATAATAGAAAAACTATTAGCTTAGTAACTTTAATATTGTCATAATTACTAATAGTAATAACTATTAGCATAACAATGAAGCATAATTGATCATATCAATAACAAAAACAACAAAAAGCATGATTATTATAATAGACACAGAAAAAGCCTTGGACAAAATCCAACATCCATTCCTCTTAAAAACAGAAAAAATAGAGCCTCTCTTACAATAAGTATTGTCTATCTAAGACCAAGAGCAAGTAGTATCTATGTAGTATCAGAGATAAATATATAGCCTTCCCAACAAGATTAGGGGTGGAGCAGGGATGTCCATGATCACCATTATTATTCAGTGTTGTACTAGAAATGCTAACTACAGCAGTAAGACAAGAAAAAATTGAAGGAAAAGAAATAGGCATTAAGGAAACAAAACTAACACTCTTTGCAAATGATCTGATGGTATACTTAGAGTATCTTAAAGAATCAATTAAAACCTTGCTGAAACAAGCAATAGCTTTAGCAAAATTGTAGGACATGAAATAAACCCACATTTATCATCAGTCCTTCTATATACTACCAACAAAACCCAGAAGAAAGAGCTAAAATAACTGCAGATAATATTAATATTTTGGAAATCTGCCTGACAAGACAAACCCAGGGACTATATGAAAGCAATTATAAAACACTTTTCACACAAGTAAAGATAGATCTGAATCACTGGAGAAATATTAACTGTTCATGGGTAAGCTGAGTCAGTATACTAAAAATGACAATGCGTAGAATTATTTTATAGAGTTAGAAAAAATAACTAGATTCATCTGGAAGAACAGAAAGTGAAGAGTATCAAGGGTACCAATGAAAAAAATGTGAAGATAGGTGGCCTATCAGTACCAGATTTCAAATTATATTACAAAGCAATAATCATCAAAACAATCTGGTACTGACTAAGAAACAGAGTGGCAGATCAGTGGAATGGATTAGGCATATAATACACAAGAATAAATGACTTTAGTAATCTAGTGTTTGATAAACCCAAAGACCTAAGCTTTTGGGGTAAGAATTCATTTCACAAAAACTGCTGGAAAGCAATTGGCAGTAACTAAGCATAGAATAATATCTCATATTGTATATTCAGATAAGTTCAAAATGGATAAATGATTTAGACATAAAGTAAATTAGGAGAGCATGAAAAAATGTACCTATCAGATCTTTGGATAAGGGAAAGGGTTATGACCACACAAGAGATAGAGAGGAACATGGAAAATAAAATGGATACTTTTGATTGCGTAAAATTAAAAAGGTTTTGCACAAACAAAACCAATGTAGCCAAAATTAGAAGAAAAACAGGAAACTGAGAAAAAAATGATAGCAAGTTTCTCTGATAAAAGTCTCATTTCTCAAATACTACATATAAGGAACTAAACCAAATTTATTTAAAAAAAGAGCCATTGTTCAGTTTATAAATGGTCAAAGGACATAAACAAGTAGTTTTCAGAAGAAGAAATCACAGCTATCTATTATTATATGAAGAAATGCTCTAAATCACTACTAAAATTAGAGAAATGCAAATGAAAATAACTCTCAGATAACACACCTATCAAAGTGGCTAATATTTCAGACAAGGAAAATGACAAATGTTGGAGGGGAAGTGAAAAAATTAGGACATGAATGTATTGTCAGTGGAGTTGTGAATTGGTCCAACCATTTTGGAGAACAATTTGGAACTCTGCCCCAAATGCTATAAAACTGTCCATATCCTTTAACCCAGCAATACCACTACTAGATCTGTATCCCAAAGAGATTTTTTAAAAAAGAGACAAGAATCTACCTGCACAAAAATATTTATAGCAACTCTTTTTGTGGTGGTAAAGAATTGGAAAATGATTGTAATAGGAATACTATTGAAATAATGAGCAGGATAGTTTCAGAAAAACCTGGAAAGACTTGTATGAATATATACAAAATGAAGTAAGCAGAATCAGGAGAACATTGTACACAGTAACAGAGATATTGTGAGGATGATCAACTGTGAAAGACTTAAAAAGTTTCAAGGCATGAAAAATACTATCAGCTACCAGAAAGATGACTGATAAACTCTGAATGCAGATTGAATATACTTTTTACTTTTTATTTCTTATTTTATTTATTGTATTTTATTTTGCAACATGGCTAATATGAAGATATATTTTGCATTACTTTACATTCATAATAGATGTCAAATTGTTTGCCTTTTCAAGAATGGGGGAGGGGCCAGAGTGAGGGAGAGAATTTGGAACTGAAATTTAAAAAAAAAAGATCATAAAAAATTTTGCATGTAATTTGGAAATAATGAAATAAATAAAAATATATTTAAAAAAGAAAATGATATCAGGTTATATTTAATATGAAATAGAGATGTGGATGAAGGATGTGTTGTTGGCAAGTAGAAAAAAATATTAACTCTTTTATATGATATATATTATACTGGTATACCTTGTTTCATATAAGCACATTCCTTGATGTATAAATCCAAGCTTTTCAATTTGACTTTTTAAAATTTTTTTCCTTTTTAAAAAAAAAATATTTATTTTTACTTTTTCAGCATTCATTTCCACAAGATTTTGAGTTTAAAATTTTCTCCCCATCTCTCCTCTCCCCCACCCCAAGACAGTGTGCATTCTGATTACCTCTTTCCCCAATCTGCCCTCCCTTCTATCACACCCCTCCCTTCCCTTATCCCCATTTCCTCTATTTTCTTGTAGGGCAAGATAGATTTTTATACCCCATTACCTGTATTTTTTTTATTTCCCAGTTGCATGTAAAAACAGTTTTTAACAATGATTTTTAAAAAGTTTTAAAACTTTGAGTTCCAACTTTTCTCCTGTCCTCCCCCTCTACTCATCACCGCTGAGAAGGCAAGCAATTCAATATAGGTTATACATGTGTGGTTATGCAAAAGACTTCCATAAAAGTCACATTGTGAAAGACTAACACTATTTCCCTCCAGCCTATCCTGCCCTCCATTTATTCTATTCTCTCTTTTGACCTTGTCCCTACCCAAAAGTGTTTACTTCTAATTACCCCCTCCTCCCATTTGCCCTCCCTTCTATCATCTGCCCCATCCCACTTGTCCCCTTCTCCCCTACTTTCCTGTAGTGTAAGATAGATTTTCATACCATATTGAGTGTTCGTGTTATTCCCTCCCTAAGCCAAATGTGATGAAAGTAAGTTTCACTCTTTCCCTCTCATCTTCCCCCTTTTCCCTTCCCCACTACAGGGAAAAATAAATTCTGTAAAGCAAATAATCATCTTTGGAATTATCTAGATTTAGGATCAAGAGAACTAGTCTCAGTTCCCTATCTCATTTTCTGAAGGCAAAGAGCTATCAAAGAGAGAATCAGAGGATCAAGCTTTTTCTTACTTCTTTTATGAGAGGTAATTTGCCCCAGATCCCTGAGAAAGGTCTCAAGAGTTACAAATATTATCTTCCCATATAGAAAAGTAAAACAGTTCATCTTTAGTAAGTCCCTTATGATTTTCCTTTCCTGATTACCTTTTCATTCTTCTCTTGATTCTTGTGTTTGAAAGTCGAATTTTCTATTCAACTCTGGTCTTTTCATCAAGAATGCTTGAAAGTCCTCTATTTCATTGCATGACCATTATTTCCCCTGAAGTATTATACTCAGTTTGCTGGGTAGGTAATTCTTAGTTTTAATCTTAGCTCCTTTAACTTCTGGAATATCATATTCCAAGCCCTTCAATCCCTTAATGTAGAAGCTGCTAGATCTTGTGTTATCCTGATTGCATTTCCACAATACTCAAATTGTTTCTTTCTGACTGCTTGCAATATTTTCTCCTTGACCTGGGAACTCTGGAATTTGGCCATAATATTCCTAGGAATTTTTCTTTTTGGATCTCTTTCAGGAGGTAATTGGTGAATTCTTTCAATATTTATTTTACCCTCTGGTTCCAGAATATCAAGGCAGTTTTCCTTGATAATTTCATGAAAGATGATGTCCAGGCTCTTTTTTTCATCATGACTTTCAGGTAGTCCCATAATTTAAAAATTGTCTCTCCTGGATCTATTTTCCAGGTCAGTTGTTTTTCTAGTGATTTACTTCACATTGTCTGCTATTTTTTCATTCCTTTGGTTTTGTTTTATAATTTCTTGATTTTTTATAAAGTCATTAGCTTCCATCTGCTCCATTCTATTCTTTAAGGAATTATTTTCTTCATTGAGCTTTTGGATTTCCATTTCCATCTGGTCAATTTTGTTTTTTAGGGCATTCTTCTCCTCTTTGACTTTTTGGATCTCGTTTGCCAGTTGAATTAGTTTATTTTTTGAAGTGTTATTTTCTTTAACACTTTTTGTGGTCTCCTTTAGCAAGTAGATAACTTGTTTCTCATGATTTTCTTGCATCACTCTTATTTCTCTTCCCAATTTTTGCTCTACTTCTGTTACTTGATTTTCAAAATCCTTTTTGAGCTCTTCCATGACCTGAGATCAATTCATATTTTTCTTAGAAGCTTTGGGTAGAGGAGCTTTGCATGTTTTGGTCTTCCTTGTTACCAAAGTAAGATTCTATAGTCTGATTGTTTTTCCATTTTTTCCTCATTTCCCTAGGCATTTACTTGACTTTTGAGCTCTTTGTCAAGGTAGTTCTCTGCTTCCAGTGGGGGTAGGGAATATACTGTAAGCCCCTCAATTCCCCCCACAATCTGTGGGCCTAGAGCTCCAGAAATGGTGCTGCAGCTGCCCCTGCTACTTCTGTGGCTGAGTTGGGTTCCTCCACCCCTATCCCCTCTGTTACCCTGGGGCTGGGGCCTGACTACCTTACTTTTCTGCACTGGTCCCACAGGCTTTTTCCATTGTTTATCCTCATTGTTTTGGGGTCATGAAGTCTGGGAAACCCCACAATTGTGAGAGATTCAGTCTCCCCAAGGCCTGCTCAGGTCCCATCTGTGCATGTGTGGCTGTCCTTGGACTGTGATCTGCTCCCAGCTTGGCACAATAGACACTTCCTGGCAACCTTTCAGGCTTTTTTGGGCTGGAGATTTTCTTCATTCTGTCATTCTGGGGGTTCTGCCACTCCAGAATTTGTTTAGAGCCATTTTTTTTACAAGTTTTTGGCTGGGCTTGGCTGAAACACTCTAGAAAGTCCATGCTATTAACCCACTATCTTGACTCTGCCCCTCAATTTGACTTTTTTTTTTTTTTTAAGAAGAATGAACTAGGAGAAGTTTTTACTTAATTGAATACTACAGGGAAAAATAAATTTTGTAAAGCCAATAATCATCTTTGAAATTATCTAGATTTAGAATCAAGAGAACTAGCTCTGATGCAATCTGTGAGACCACATATAAATCATACTAATGTTTCTGAGTCTCAGTTTCCTGTCTCATTTTCTAAAGGCAAAGAGCTATCAAGGAGAGAATCAGAGGATCATAAATTTAGAGATGTAAGGGACCATAAAGGCTATCTATTCCAAACCTCCTTTGTTTTGGTTTGTTTATCTTGCATATGAGGAAACATGTTCAGAGACTTTCAAGGACTTTCTTAGTTAAGGTCACACAGGTAGTAAATGTCAGAGCTAAGATTTGAACTCAGATCTTCTGACTTCAACTCTATCTTCCAGCCTATAAGGTTAGGAAGGGATGTTTAACATAGCTTTGCAAGTAGTTTCTGAAAATCATGAGATCGTAATGCCCCAATCCCTTTTCTCATTCCCACATCAATAATTTAGGTGACTACACTAAATTGCTTGTAGCTAGCAAGGGTTAACATGACTACTGTTATGCAGAGAGGGGGCAGATGCATGCTCATTTTTCTTAGCACTGTTGCTTGATTTTCAGAGGCTGGTGGACAGCCAGTGGGCTTCTATGTACTTATGACTGGGCAGGACTTCAGCTGAGGCCAGGAAGAACACAGAAGGGAAAAGCATACAGGTCTTCTACACTGGTGGCAAGTATAGGGCTATTTTAACAGGTGTAGTAAGTAGAGGCATCTGTATTTCCTAGGATGGAGACTGGGCAGAAAAAATGCCTAAGGAAGAAAGAAATAGTTTAGTTTGAAGACACAAGGAAGTCAAACTTCTTCACCCCTCCCAAAATGATGTGACTAAAGCATTTTAAGAGTCCTGTAGGAAATTGAATATGTCAAGTTTAACCCAGTCCCTTGTTAAGAAGATATAGAATTAGAAATACTGGAAAAGTACCATGTAAAAACTGTAACCTTGAACCCCATTTTCACCTGTCTGTTGGATGTCTCCTCTTACATATCTTGTGGTAGGGCACAGAGTCAAGATGGCAGAGGAGAAGAAGGGACCTGCTAGAGCTTCCTCTCTGATCCCTCACAAAACCTATAAAAAATGATTCTAAACAAATTCTAGAGCAGCAGAAGCCACAAAATGACATACTGAGGCAAATTTCCAGCCCAAGACAATCTGGAAGATTGACAGGAAGGGTCAATCAAATCAGGCTGGAGTGGAGAGCAGTTTGGCTGTGCTGAGCTGGCATGGACAGAGCTGGAGCAGGCCTTAAGGGGACTCAACCACTAGAGGCTGCTGCAGTTTGCAGACTTTTCAACCCACAAATGCCAAAGACAACTCAGTGGGAAGAGTCTTTCACCTGGCTGAGAGGGGAGTTTGATTCAACCCTATCTAGTCCTAGTCCCAGGGGCTGGCAACTGCTGCTGAAGCTGAGGCTGCTTCTGGAGCCCTCTAATTAACAAAGAGCTCAAAAGTCAAGTAATTGACTGGGGAAATGAGCCAAAGGGGAAAAAGAGAAACAGACTATAGATTCTTACTTTCTCAGTGAAGAGGTATTTTCTTACATCATTGGTGAGGAGGAAGATCAAAACATACATCTGGAAGAAGACAACAAATCCAAAGCTTCTGCATCCAAAGCCTCCAAGAAGAATATGAATTGGTCTCAGGACACGGAAGAGCTCAAAAAGGATTTTGAAAATCAAGTAAGAGAAGTAGAGCAAAAATTGGGAAGAGAAATGAGAGTGATGCAAGAAAATTATGAAAAACAGGTCAACAGCTTGCTAAAGGAAATACAAAAAAATTCTGAAGAAAATAACAACTTTAAAATTAGATGAACCCAAATGGCAAAAGAGGTTCAAAAAGTCAATGAAGAGAAGAATGCCTTAAAAAGCAGAATGAACAAAATAGAAAAAGAGATCCAGAAGCTCACCGAAAAAGATAATTCCTTAAAAAACAGAATGGAGCAAATGGAAGCTAATGATCTTATGAGAAATCAAGAAATTATAAAACAAAGCCAAAAGAATGAAAAAATAGAAGATAATGTGAGGTATCTCACTGGAAAAACAACTGACCTGAAAAATGGATCCAGGAGAGATAATTAAAAATTTTTGGATTTCCTGAAAACCATGCTAAAAAACAAAAAGAGCCTACATCATCTTTCAAGGAATTATCAAGGAAAACTGCCCTGATATTCCAGAACCAGAGGGGTAACATAGAAAGAAATAATCCACCATTTACCTCCTGAAAGAATTCCCAAAAGAAAAACTCCTAGGGATGTTGTAGTTAAATTCCAGAATTCCCAGGTGAAGGAGGAAATATTATAAGCAGCTAGAAAGAAACAATTCAAGTACTGTGGAAACACAATCAGAATAACACAAGATTTAGCAACTACCCAGCAAAACTGAGTATCATACTTCAGGGGAAAAAATGGAACTTCAATGAAATAGAGGACTTCTAAGCATTTTTGTTGAAAAGACTAGAGTGGAATAGAAAATTTAACTTTCAAATACAACAATCAAGAGAAGCATGAAAAGGTAAACAAGAGAAACCATAAGGGACTTATTAAAGTTGAACTGTTTACATTCTTACATGGAAAGATGATATTTGTAAATCATGAGACCTTTCTCAGTATTAGGATAGTTGGATGGAATATATATATATATGTGTGTGTGTGTGTGTATGTGTATATGTATGTATATATTATATATGTATATATGTATAAAATGTGTATATGTGTGTGTATATATATATATGGAGAGAGAGACAGAGACATACAGAGAGAAAGGTCATAGGGTGAGGTGATGATATCTAAAAAAGAAAATTCAGTGTTGAGAGGAGGAGTGTTCTCAGTAGGAGAAAGAGAAAGGGAGAGGTAGAATGTAGTAAACTATCTCACATATAAGTGACAAGAAAGAGCTTTTACAGTGGAGGGGAAGAAGGGGAAGATGAGAAGGAATAAGTGAGCTTTCCTTTCATCTGATTTGGCTTCAGAATAACATACATACTCAATTGGGTATAAAAGTTTATCTTACCCTACAGGAAAGCAGGGGGGAAGGGGATAAGAGAGGGGTACAATAGAAGGGACAGCAGATTGGAGGAAGGGGTAATTGGAAGGAAACACTTTGCCAGAGGGACAGGTCAAAGGAGATAAGAGAATAAATGGAGGGAGGGAGAGGATAGAGGGAAATATAGTTAGTCTTTCACAACATGACTGTTATGAAAGTGTTTTGCCTGACTACATATATATAACCTATATCAAATTGTTTGCCTTCTCAATGAGGGTAGATGGGGAGGGAGGGAGGGAGAGAATGTGGAACTCAAAGCTTTAAAAATGAAATTTAAAAAATGTTTTTGCATGCAACTAGGATATAAGATATATAGGCAATGGGGTATACAAATCTATATTACCCTGTAGGAAAATAGAAGAAAGCAGATGGGGTGGTGGTGGGGTGATAGAAGGAGGGCAGATTGGAGGAAAAGGTAATCAGAATAAATGCTGTCCTGGAGTGGGGGAAGGGGAGAGATGGGGAGAAAATTAGAAATTAGAAATTTTGTAGAAATGAATGTTGAAAACTGAAAATAAATAAAAAGATACCTTGTGATAATTTAAAAGCTCAATATATCCAAAACAAAATTTATTATCTCTCTCCTAAACCTCACTCCTATTATGAATTTCCCTTTTTCTGTCTGAAGCACCACTATCCTTCTAGTTTCAGAGGTTTTCAAGGTTGGAGTCATCCCCAGCTCCTTACTTTCCCTTATTCCTCAGATCCAATTAGTTCTTAAGTCTTGTTGATGCTATGGCCACGATTTTGCTATAGGCATGCCTACAATGTGTGCTAATGTCTCTAAAAATTATGGGTATTTTGTTGAATTATAATTTAAACAAAATTGAGTTTTAGTTCCTTGAGTCTGATGATTAAAATTATGTCCTTATGATCATGAATAATTAGTGTCTACCTTATTTTTTTTTAAATTTCTTGAGTACATAACCAAATAAAATGAACTATGCATATCTATGAACATCTCTTGCATTTATCTGTCCCTGTCCCTCTATTCCAGTGGCCCCTACCCTTATTCAGGCCTTCATCACCTCTTACTTGAACCGTTGCAATAGTTTTCTTAATTGGTTTCCCTTCGAAAGTCTCTCTTCTCAACAATCTTTCCTTCATATATCAGCCAAAGAGATTTTCCTTGACCATGTCCTTTCCCTACTCAAAAAATTCAAGTTGCTCTTTAATGTCTACTATGGAAGTTCCTTTCATTCTACACATGAAAAAACAAAATTGTCTTATTCTTTGTTTTTCCCTTAATACAGCTAGGTTGAGTCTAGACTCAGGAAGACCAGAGTTCAAATCCAGCCTCAGATACTTATAACTATATGACTCTGAGTAAGTCACTTTACTTTTATTTGCCTCAGTTTCCTCATCTATAAAATGAGGATAATAATAGGACCTACCTCCCATGGTTGTTGTCAAGTTCAAATGAGATAATAATTTTAAATAATAATAATTTTAGCACATTGCCTGGAACATAGTAAGCACTAGATAGATAGATAGATAGATAGATAGATAGATAGATAGATAGATGGATAGATAGCACTATATAAAATATGTTCTTATTATTATGCTTAGCATAGTATCCTGCATGTAGTAAATACTCAGTACAAATTTTATGGATGGATGAGTAGATGTATGAACCATTAAACATTCTTCAGGGTAAATGGTCATCTCTCTGACTATAGTAGCCAGCTGACCCTCTCCTATGTTCTTTCCACAGAGAAGTATGAAATTGAAATTCGGCCAAATGTGAGGAAGGATCTTTCCACAGCACAAGGTTTTAATATTTTCCATTTCCTGAATATCTGCGAACGGTCTCTGCAGTGGCTGCCAATTTCTTGTTTCCTGTTCCCTTACTGAACTAATAAGGGATCACTGTTGTTGCTTCCTGCTCAACCACCCCCCTCCCCACGCCCACTCTCAAAGCCTGGCTTTTAAATTTTAATAGAAGGTCTGGCTTGAGCCTCCTTCTTTGGGGTTTCTTTAAAGACAGTTGCTGCCATATTTTAAAATGTAGCTCTATAAGAAATCTCTACCATCACTGACCACTCTGTTGGGTCTTTTCAGTGTTGTTCTTATTAGTGAGTATTTTCTAACTGATTTGGCTGAATGTTTTTATGTGTAGTAAAATCTGTGAGCTAAGGAAGATCTTTTACCTGCTAATATTGCATCTAGAAGAATAACTCAATACAGCTTCACTAATTTTTCATTCAGAATATGACAGCATACAGGGCTCTAGTCAACTTCACCAAAGACACAATTCACAATAAATCCCATTTGTTTCACCTACTTTTGGAGTAAACACATACAAGAAACTCATTAAAATGGTCCTATTTATCCTTCTCCTGTTGTATTCAATGTTGATTTTATTTTTTCCAGGTCAGAAATAATAATGTAAATTTCTTGAGGTGGCAACCGGTACCTGGTCATACCTTCTCATTTAACTTTTCCAGTCAGTTTGCAACATTTGACTTTGCACTTATTATATATCTGTGTTTGTATGTTTATATAACTGCATTGGGGTGACAGGAGCAAATTGCTCATATATTTGAAATCGTGTTCTTTAATAATGTAGAGACCAAATCATAATTACCATCTTTCAAGCCCAGAGGCATTGTGTTATTTCAATCTTTTTAGCAGAGAGCTAAGAAAGTTAGAAAAGAGCTGAGCTAAATATCTGGAAATACTTCATTATTTCTGGATTGTGGCTGAATTTTGCTATGTGTTTGCACAGCGTCTCATAAATTTAGTTATTAGATGCAACAAATACAGATTGTTCCAAAAGTCTTGGTGTTGTTTTAAGCTATTAAAACCAATGAAACTTAAAATGGTGTTAAGACTTTGGGGACACCTGGTATTAAATATGAGTATAATTTTCATAATGATTAATATGAATGATGATGATGGACTGAATGCAAGGGCTATCTATTGATTCCATTGAGTAGATTTTTACATTTTCTTTGATATTAAACTCATCTGTAGGAGCCAGATAAGCATAACAGTTAAAAAGGTAAGATTGGGCTCTTTGCTGGGGAGCTATGATGCTTAAAGTCATGACTTGAGCTTTGCTCTGACCTACTGAAACCTGAGAAACCTGAGAAACAATCAATTCAAACCCGACTTTTCTTCTAAGTGGAGAGATAGTGTGCCTTATTTTAAAAGGGGAATATATGGAAGTGATTGTAGAAAACTGAAAACAAAGTAATTTAAAATATAAAAAATAAGCTCTCTGAGAGAAAAAATAAAATAAAAGGGGAATCCTACTATTTACTTTCCTCTTAATCTCAGTCTGTAGCAATAGAATGAAATAGAACCTTAGAAATGGATGGGATGCTCTTATTTTACAGAAAACTGAGTCCAAAGTCAGACAGGTAGAGAGTGGCATAGTCAAGATTTAGACCCCCTACCTTCTAGCTCCAAATTCAGAACTTTTTCCATTCTACCAAAGAGAATGTGAGCCCAATCTTCTTCTCTGCCCAGGTTTTGCTCCCAGAAACTGTCGGGTGTGGTCAGTTCTCAAGTGCTGGTAACTGATAAGAAGAACCATAGGGCTGAAGGTTGATTAAATTCAACCTCCTCATTTTGATAACGAAGAAACTGAAGCCAGAGGAGTTAGTGCGCAGGCTGGTTAGTGACAGAGGCAGGATTAGAATTTGGGCCTCCTGAGGCTAGCTCAGCGCTGCTTCTGGCTCACCACACTCAACTACCAGGGCTGTAAGAAGGTTGTGGTTCAGTTATTTCAGTTGTGTCTGATTCATCATGACCCCATTTGGGATTTTCTTGGCAAAGATACTGGACTGGTTTGCCATTTCCTTCTCCAGATTATTTATAGATGAGGAAATTGAGGGAAACAGCGTTAAGTGATGTGTTCAAGGTCAAATACTTGTAAGTGCCTAAGGCCAGATTTGAACTCACAAAAAAAAGTCTTTCTGACTCTAGGACCGACATTTTCCACTCTGCCGCTAGCTGCCCCTTGTTTGGGGTAACTAAGTCCCATGCTCTGAATCCCCCAAAGAACCTGTATTTATACAGGTTCTACGACTGTTGGTGTGGTTGGAAGAGACTTGGGCTATGCAGTTGTAAAATGCTATGAAGAACCAGTGACAGAGAAAACCCTAGGGTCTGTTTGTAAATAACAATATTTAGATGGCTTGGAAGGTTTGCCAATCACTTTAAGAAGATTATCTTATTTGATCCCCTTATCAACCCTGAGAGATAGGTACTATCATTATTCCCATTTTGAGATAAGGAATCTGAGGCAAATTAGAGGTTAAGTGACTTGCCCAGAGTCACACAGCTAGTAAGTGTCTGAAGCAGAATTTGAACTCAGGTCTTCCAGTCCAGCACTCTATCCATTGTGCTATCTAGCTGCCTCTAAAACTTTGACCAGTGAGTGAGTTAAGCAGATGTTTGCTTTGGAAAGTCAGTATAACCTTGGATGTGCAATATTTGAATTATCAGACCTCCTGAAGAAATTCGAATAGCCACGTAATGTAGGGCATGTCTTTACAAAAATCGTCCCTTACCAAAACCTCTTCGATATGTCTGTTTGTACAAGTGAAAATAAAAAGAGATTCCTTCATTCCTTATGATATGAAATTATATGAAATGGGTCTTTGGAAGGGGTAGAGATGTAAGTGATTTGAAAACCAAAAATACTGACATTTTTTAAAAAAGAAAAGATGACTTCTTTAGTTGCAAATGTAATTAATAAACATTATTTTAAGATGTGCCATACAGGAAATAGACTACTGTGAAAAATCAAGGACAAACAACAAGAATTCAATTTATCTGACAAAATTATCATTTATATGTAAGCACTGGGTCAGTGCTTACACAAAGATGAAAGATGACAAGCATAAAAAAGCCCCTGCTCTTGTCAGGTTTACAGTTTAACAGGGGAATATGACATGTATGTAAATAAGTAGAATATAAGAAATTAAGAACAGGGGAGTGAGACAGAGGGAGAGAGAGAGAGGGAGAGAAAGAGAGATAGAGACATACAGAGAGAGATACAGAGAGAGAGATGCACACACACAGAGACAGAGATGCAGAGAGAGAGACAGGGAGATCCTTTTTGCTAAAGGAGGGGTGAAATCAAGAAAAATTTCATGGGGCAGATGGCACATAGTCCTTTCAAAGAAGTCCTAAAAGTTTATCAAATCACATGGAAAATTTTAGGAGCCAGTCTTTGGTTTTCCTGGTACCCACACAGCAAAATGCATAAAATTAACATCAACTTGGTGGTACAGTAGATAGAGTGCTGGGTTTGCACTCAGGAAGATGCATCTTCTTGAGTTTAGATTTGGCCTTAGATACTGACTAGCTGTGTGACCCTGGGCAAGTTACTTAACCCTGTGTACCTCAGTTTTCTTATCTGTAAAAATGAGATGGAGAAGGAAATGGCAAACAACTCCAGTATTTTTGTCAAGAGAACCCCAAATGGGGTCACAAAGAGTCAGACGACTGAGAAATGACTAAAAATTACAACAAAAATATTCACTGAAATAGACCCATACTTAGGAATTCTAGCATCTGGAGTTTCAGCATCTGACACTCTTATCTCCTGCCTCTGTGATTTTGCAACAACTGTCTTCCTTGTCTGTAATGCTAACTCTCTCCTTAGGGGAAGCTAGGTGGTACAGTGGATAGGGCACCGGTGCAGGAGTCAGGAAGACTTGAATTCAAATCTCACCTCAGACACTTGACACTCACTAGCTGTGTGACCTCGGGCAAGTCACTTAACCCCAA
Organism: Bettongia penicillata ogilbyi; assembly: GCA_023548195.1. Taxonomy (NCBI): domain Eukaryota; kingdom Metazoa; phylum Chordata; class Mammalia; order Diprotodontia; family Potoroidae; genus Bettongia; species Bettongia penicillata. The sequence goes on from JAJHZJ010000535.1 coordinate 1,608,079, forward strand.
CTGCCTCATCCTGGGTCATCTCCAGTCATCCTGATGAATATCAGGTCACTGAATTCAGATGACTCTAGAGGAGAAGTGAGGCTGATGACTTGCGTAGCCCTCCCTCACTCAAAACAAAGTCAAGTGCAAGTCATGTCATTATTTCTCTGATGGCATGGTCTTTTCAGCAATGAAGGACGATCACACACATAACTCTCTCCTTATATCTGGTTCTAAGAATACTTGGCTTCCTTTAATACTCAGCTGAAGTCTTACTATCTTCAGAAAGCCTTTCCTAGACTCTCACTCCCCCTGAGATATTAACTTCTCCTGGAAAATTGCCTTTCATCTACTTGTATATTTCTTGTACATGCCTATTTATTTACATGTTATTTTCCGTTTTTAGAATATGACTCCTTGAGGGCAAAAATCATTTTTTGCCTTTCTTTACCATAACCTTTGTTCTTCTTTGAGGACAAAGACCTCAACCTGCCCTTTGGAGATCACTGGGGCAGAAGACCATGTCTGAAGACCGTAGATGATAAAACCAAGGATGCAGACAAGAGGTGGTAAAATGAAAAACAGGAGAGATGGGGCACAGGAAGGATCTGAAACTAGTGAGGAGAGGGAGGTACAAAGACTATGCCTACTCTTCTTGCTGTCTCTTTACGTCAGAGAAGATGAGAGAAGATGTAGCCAGTCTAGGGTACAGGGCAAGAAATATAGTGATTTCAGGTGAACTACCTTTCATCAAGGCAGTAGAAGATTAAAGAACATTAGAGGAAGAGATCTAGGGTAAGAGGGAGTTTATTAACAATAGAGGAAGTCTTCAGGAAAGGAAGGGCAGAGGAGAATAAGAACTAGGAAGTGTTGGGTATGAATTTATTATTTGGTGGTATGTGAGAATTGATAGGAGAGGAATTGTTTGCAACCCACTAAATGATCTTTCCTTTCCTACTCATTCCTAATTCCCTTTGCTGAGCCCTTGTTAATTCTTGGCATCCTATTGGCCAAAGTCCCTGGGCCAGGAGGCACAACTAGGCAATCTTCCACAGTGGATAGATGGGACTAGAAGAGGGCCATAGGCCATGGGACCCTGGAGGTATCAGTCTGGGAGTTGCAGAGCTAGTTGGCGGTCTGTTAGCTAGTAATTCATGAGAAGAGGGCAAGGAAGTATCCTTCCAGGGAAGGAAAACCCCTGAGACCCCCATAACAGTATCTAGGGCAAAACCCCACAATACACCATCCCTAGTGAACCATCAAACTTAATGCTTAAGCAGGGGCTATTCACAAAGCAGGCAAGGATGTAGGAAAATAAAGGTCAACAGAGAGTAGGGCAGCATACAAGGTACTCTCTCTATCAGGACCGCAAGGGTGAAATTATTGTAGCAAGTATCTGGCATTCTGCTTGCTTGTTGACATGTAAAAGAACATTGCTGAAGAGGAGTTGGGCATTGTAGTTAAAATAAAAAAGGGAAAAGAAAAATTTCATCTTTAGGATAAGCTTCTGAACTTTTTTAAGATGATGATTTTTTTTGCCCCAAGTTCTCAGACTTTACTCATCTTTAGAATCTCCTTGTCATGCTGCCTATTTTCTTTGTCCAGACTTTCTTCTACCATGTTAAAAGAAAGCATTTTTTTCTGAAGCTCTTCCTAGAAAAACCATCAATTCTTATGACTACAGTCAACTTACTTAGTACATTTCATTCCCCAGTGTCAGTGGACCAGAACCAATGTTTCCATTACAGGAAATATTGTGGAACAAGTTCGCATGAAGTGTGCTTTTGCCTTTTTTTTTTTAATAAAAATTTATTTATTTAACTTTTTACATTAATTTTCACAAAATATTTGGGTTCCAAATTTTCTCCCCTTTTATCCCCTCCTCCCACCACAATTCACCGAGCAATCTAATTTTCCCTATTACCAATCTGCCCTCTCTTCTATCACCCCTCCCTTCTCTTGTCCCCATCTTCTCTTTTGTCTTGTAGGGCCAGATGACTTTCTATTCCCCATTGACTGTATTTCTTATTTCCTAGTAGCAAGAACAATACTAAACAGTTGTTCCTAAAACTTTGAGTTCCAAATTATCCCCATCCCTCCCTCCCCACCCATTCCCTTTGGGAAGGCAGGCAATTCAATATAGGCCATATCTGTGTAGTTTTGCAAATGACTTCCATAATAGTCGTGTTGTGTAAGACTAACTGTATTTCCCTCCATCCTATCCTGCCCCGCATTGTTTCTATTCTGTCTTTTGATCCTGTCCCTCCCCAAGTGTTGACTTCAAATTGCTCCCTCTTCCCATTGCCCTCCCTTCCATCATCCCCCCACCCTTGCTTATCTCCTTCTCCCCCATTTTCCTGTATTGTAAGATAGGTTTTCATACCAAAATGAGTGTGCATTTTATTCCTTCCTTTAATCAAATGTGATGAGGGTAAACTTCTTGTTTTTTTCTCAGCTCTCCTCTTTTTCCCTCCACTAAAAAGTCTCCTGCTTGCCTCTTGAATGAGATATAATTTACCCCATTCCATTTCACCCTCTTTCCTCCCCCTACCTTTCTCTCTCACCATTTACCTTAATTTCTTTTAAGATATGGTCCCATCCTATTCAATTCACTCTGTGCTCTCTGTCTCTGTGTGCATGTGTGTATGTGTGTGTGCATGCATGCGTGTACATGTGTGTGTGTGTATGTGTGTGTGTGTGGTCCCACCAACTACCCAGACACTGAAAAGTTTTAAGAGTTACAAATATTGTCTTTCCATGTAGGAATGTAAACAGTTCACTTTTGGTAAGTCCCTTATGACTTCTCTTTGCTGTTTACTTTTTCATGCTTCTCATTCTTGTGTTTGAAAGTCAAATTTTCTTTTCAGCTCTGGTCTTTTCATCAAGAATGTTTGAAAGTCCTCTGTTTCATTGAAAGACCATATTTTTCCCTGAAGTATTATACTCAGTTTTGCTGGGTAGGTGATTCTTGGTTTGAGTCCTAGTTCCTTTGACTTCTGGAATATCCTATTCCATGCCCTTCAATCCCTTAATGTAGAAGCTGCTAGATCTTGAGTTATCCTGATTGTATTTCCACAATACTGGAATTGTTTCTTTCTAGCTGCTTGCAATATTTTCTCCTTGAGCTGGGAGTTCTGGAATTTGGCCACAATGTTCCTAGGAGTTTCTCTTTTTGGATCTGTTTCAGGTGGTGATCGATGGATTCTTTCAATACTTATTTTGCCCTCTGGTTGTAGAATATCAGGACAGTTTTCCTTGATAATTTCATGGAAGATGATGTCTAGGCTCTTTTTTTGATCATGACTTTCAGGTAGTCCCATGATTTTTAAATTGTCTCTCCTGGATCTATTTTCCAGGTCAGTTGTTTTTCCAATGAGCTATTTCACATTTTCTTCCCTTTTTTCATTCTTTTGGTTTTGTTTTATGGTTTCTTGGTTTCTCAGAAAGTCATTAGCCTCCATCTGTTCCATTCTAATTTTGAGAGAGCTATTATCTTCAGTGAGCTTTTGAACCTCTTTTTCCATTTGGCTAATTCTGCTTTTGAAAGCATTCTTCTCCTCATTGGCTTTTTGAACCTATTTTGCCATTTGAGTGAGCCTATTTTTCAAGGTGTTATTTTCTTCAGCATTTTTGTGGGTCTCCTTTAGCAAGGTATTGACCCGTTTTTTATGCTTTTCTTGCATCTCTCTCATTTCTCTTCCCAGTTTTTCCTCCGCCTGTCTAACTTGATTTTCAAAATCCTTTTTGAGCTCTTCCATGGCCTGAGCCCACCGGACATCCACCTCGGATGTCTGGGATAGAGAGGCCCCGCCCTCCACATCTTTCTCTGATGGCAGGCATTGTACTTCGTCATCAGAAATGAAGGGGGGAAGGAACATGTCTTCCCCAATAAAGTAGCTCTCTATGGTCTTATTCTGCTTCCTTTTTCTGGGCATTTTCCCAGCCAGTTACCTGACTTCTGAGATGCCTCTCCACCCCTGCCTAGATCTGCCCAGCTAGTGCTTGGGGTCTGAGATTCAAATGCTGCTTCCCAGTCTCAGGGCTATCTGCTGCAGGCGGGGCTGCTATTCAATGTGAGCTTAAGTTCTGGTGCTTGGGTGGGGGCAGGGCTGCCTCCCAGGCTCAGCTCCCTCAGGGATTTTATGCAGAGACCTGAACTTCTGCCTGCTGCTGCCTGCTGTCCCGGGCCACTGCCTCTGCCGCTGCCGCTGCCTCCCAAGGGGGCCCGAGTCACAGAGACACCCTGCTCCCCTCTCGGCCAGCCCAGAAGTCTCTCTCACTGACCTGTAGCGTCTGTGGGCGGAGGGACCTTCCCAGCTGCCAGAGATTCCGTCCCTGAAGCCTGCTCGGATCTGCTCCTCTGGGGCCGTGGCCAGGGCAGCTCAGAGGTGGGCTTTGCTTTCTGGGGCGCCACGGACCCTGGGGACGGCTCTCCAGGGCTTTCTGGAACGGAAATCTTTTCCACTGTGTTTCTGTGCGCCTTGCAGTGCTTCCGAATTTGTGGGGAGTTCTTCTTGCAGGAAATATATGGGCTGTGGGTTCAGAGCTAGCATACGTGAGTCTTTCTACTCCGCCATCTTGGCTCCACCCCCCGTGCTTTTGCCTTTTAAAAATTTCTTCTTTTTTTCAAAGAAACATGTAGTTCTGGAATTGTTATAAACAAAACTTTCCTCTCTAACATCAAACAGAAGCTCCTGAGGTCCACCTTCAGTTTTCTCTACTAGCTTCCCATTCTGTAGTATCCACGTATATTCCCCATTACACAAGTCAACCATCTAAGCAGGAAGTCAAAGTAACATTTGAATTAATTTCTTAAATTATTTACTTATTGTGAGAAGAGAAAAGAGGAAATGAGGTCCATGCTGGTTTTAAGTTCATTGGCACATGTTAGGAGCCTGATATTCCTGGTGAAGGTAATTCCTGGAGACTTTAGTCTGTGCAGTATACTAAGGATAATGTAAACCTAAAGAGTTGCATTAATTACTTCATTAAGATTAGAAAGGAACCATTTCTTTAAAATTTTAATTTATTGTTACATTTTGTTTCAATACAATAGATATTCTTCAACAACCAGAGATGTCTCTTTAGAAATTATATCTTGCCCTCCAAAAATAACAATTCCAACCAATTATATGGTCAGTTATTAACAGAAAGAAGAGATATATCCTTAACTGTGGCAGCATGGCTTTAACATTGAACATTGCAGTTGGCTAGAATTTTGTTTCTTTTCTCTGTTGACTTTATTTACATTGAGTGTATTGTTTTTTTCTGCCCCTGCTTCACACCATATCAATGAATAGGGTTCTCCTATGTTTGTCTGAAGTCTTCATAGCTATCATTCCTAATGGTATAGTGGCATTCCAATACATTTGCATTCTATTCCAATATGTTTTGAAACATATATCCAAAATTTGGAGCTGCTTTTTCTATTTCTTTAAACCACCACAGATAATAATACAGCCATGAATATTTGTGCGATTTGTGTGTGTATGTGTGGTGGGGGTGAGGGGGATGAGGGGTGGGAAGGGTGGAGGGGATGGTGGTAGATTTTTTCCTGTCAATGACCTTCTGGATTGTGATCTCTGGGTCCATGAGCATGGAACAATTCAATAATTTTCCTTGCATGACCCAGGAAGGCACCATTTAATAAATCATTTATGCACTAACTGCTGTCATCCTGCCTAGAGAAGCAGAGACACAAATTTGAGTATGGTTTTCCTGAGAGTGAATTTGACCAGTGTCAAAAGGGTTTAGTGTGAAGGAGTTTCAAGTTATTAAACACAGGTCAATATGTCTATTTCCTTTGCAAAGAGATAACAACATATTCATTTAAGTAATTTCTCTCCATTTCAAATGGAAGTTGATAACACTTCCTGTTATTGACAAAAATGCAGTTTTGAGATAGCTCAAAGAGTTAGCCCATTTTCACATTTTTGTTTCTTAAGGAAACAAAAAATTTATTATAGAATTTTGAAAAATTTTCTACTTTATGTTTAAATAAAATATTTTTGATATCTTGCATTTTTATATCACCTAATTTCCCTCATATTCTTTTTTCTCCTATCCCAGAAAGTTTTCCCTTATTATGACAAATACTTTTTTAAAAGAGAAAAAATGAGGAGAAAAAAAATCAGCAAAACTGGTCAGTATCTTGAAAAAAATCTAACAAATACATTCAGTGTTCCATACTCATGGACCACTCCACTTTTGCCAATAAGTTGGGTGGGAGGTGTTTTCTCATATTTTTTTCTTTGGGACCATGTATATTCTTTATAGTCTTGCAACTTTGTGGTTGTTATTTCCCTATGCATTCCTGTTCTATTTTAATATAGAAATTTAGATGAAGCAGTATGTTTAAAGATACAACTTCTGTTAGGGAGAGTCCTTAGGCTGCCCCATTAAACCAAATTCACTGGTTCATATTAAATTATGCCAGTCTGATCCAATGAGGTTTGGGACTGGAAGCAATTCCAGTTCCTCGATCATTGTTGTAAGATAGTCTAACTTCATTTGACTCAAACTGAGTTAGTGCATCCATCCATCACCATCCCTGCTGTCCAATGTGAACCCTGACAGTTGATGATATTTCTCTAACTGTGCCAGATTCTGCAGTCTCTAGCTTTGGGAAGTAGCATTGTTCAGAGAAAAATGAGCTGAATCTGGAATCAAGGAATGGGGTTTGAATCTCACCTCAGCCTCTTACTGCCCATGCAACCTTGGGCAACTCCCTTATCCTCTCTAGGCACCAGTTTCCTCATCATTAAATTAGGAGATTGGGGCTAGTTCTTCTCTGAGGCTCCTTCCAGGGATCTACGATCCTATGACTTGCTTCATCTGTGGGGGCAGTCCAGATCTGGCTAAGCTCTTTTGGTTCAGAACTGGCTCAGCCTGCAATTCCTCTAGCAAGTCTAATTCCTTTGTCAGTGACCCTGAAGGTGCGCTGCCCTTGTTCGGAGGATAGCCAGAGAAATCATGCTACTCTGGAGATTTCTGGGAAGGGGATGGTTTTGAGCAAAAGAGAAGGAGAACAATTTTAGAATTTCCTTAAAATACTACTGGACTACTGAATATGTCTTAGCAATTACTCTTTCTACCCTTTGCTTCCTGGTCTCCTTTTCTTTATTCTGCTTCATTTCCCTATTGGAAGTTTTTGATATGAGACTCATAGAATGTCAGAACAGAGAGACCTTAGATATATCATTTAGTTCAACTCCTTCATTTTACAACTGGGGAAACTGAAGCCCAGAGAGGCATTCTTTTCTGTCTTTCTCATTCCAACTGGAACTCCCATTCTCAGACTTTTCTTGGGACCAGTATGCTTACCCAATCTGAATGTAGCTGGGGCCATCTTATGAATCATACACAAGGATGGGCTCCTTCCACTGGACCCTGTACGCTCTGGTGCCTTGCTGAAGATCTCACGCTTTGGGATGATTCAGTGATCCTTTCTGGGTGCCCATGACTGTCACATTATCAGAGATGATTGACAACATGACCACAGAGACACCCAATTAATAGTCTAGAAGAGGCTCTGATATAGGTTCATCTATCTTGCTGTCTTTTGAATGCATTGCGTGGAAATCTGTCCGATCTCCTTTATACTTCCCAAAAGGAGAGGAGGGAAAGAAAGCGAATTTCTTCCCCACCAATCTCCCTTCCCACCAGTGTGGCGACAATGTACATATGGCAGCAAGTACATGTGGCTAGATGAGTCTGAGTCTGGATCTCAAGTCTCTGGCTGCTTCTGTTGCTTTGTATTTTCCCCCTGAGCACAGGTACATGACCAGCGATCCTGAAATGGCTTTTTTAAAAAAACTTTCTCAACTAGCTTATAAACTTGAGCTCAGAAATTCTGGCATTGAGTGCTGACTGATTATTTCTGCAGCTGCAGCTTCTTAAGCACAGCATTGTCAGGAAGAATTTACAACTGAAGGACAAAAGTCCAAGTGATTTCCTGGCTTTCTAGGAGCCCTGGATTTTGCAATTTGCCAAATAGGACAGATAGGTAAAGGTACAGTATCTATTCAGCATTCCCTTAAATCTACTGGGAATCTTTACTCCAAGGAGAGCATAATATAACTGGTGGGTTATTGTTATATGTATTGAGTATTTAATAATATATATTTATGAGTCTTCTGTATTTTGAGTATGTTTTCTGTAACAGATGAAATAAATAATTGTTTTATAAACTTCATATCTACTACTTTATATGGTAAGTATTTTTCTAGAAAGTTTACAATCCCCTTTTAGATAGAGCTTAGAAATGTCATACCTAAAATTTATTTGAGAGCATTTCCCTGGGACTCTAGGATCAGGACATAATAAATAAAAGAAGGTTAGAATAAGCCCGATACCCTCACCATTAGGGGTCCTGTCCCTAAGACTGAATCTGAGTTCCATGAGTGTCCAGAGCTGAGGGCTCCTAGTGGAGAAGGTTCCTCATCCCCACCAAGGTTAAAATGCCAAAGATTAATTTAAATCCAGTCTTTTCTGAATCATTATTCCAAATCCTTTGTTTCCATAATGACTATACATTGTAAAGTTTATGTAATGTATACAATGCTTTTCACATCTGAGGTATTTGAAAAATCTTTGGAAACAATTTTATTGGGTTACCAAAATGCTCCTTTTCTCTCTGTGTGTGTGTTTTTTAGTAGCCTTTTCATTGCAAAAATGCTTCACTCTGGGATATGTTGCAATCTAACTATATAGTAAGAATCACAGTGATTATACATTAAAGGGAGTCAAATTGTCCCATGGCTGTTCTTAACTGGGGACCCTTTTTTACCATAATTTTCTCCTCCAAGTCCTTGTGATGCACTGTTTTGTGTAGTTTGGCATCAGAGCAACATAGGCTAGAGGAGGATAGCAATTTCAACTTGCACCTATTCCTCTCCAGCCTTGAAGCATTTATAGGATTTGCAAAGGACTTGTAGAGTTTCCTTGATTTTCTAACCTTCCACGTCTTCCTGAATTCCCACAGGAGATCAAGATTTGACCAAGCAAAGTGCAAATGCTCTAGTGAGTCCAGGGCTATAACGCGGAATGTATTCTCTTGGGATCAGGGTTAGCTTTGCAAATCAGCCACTCTGAAATGGATGGGGTCAGCTAACTGACTGACTACTTCATAATTAACAGGCTTCCCTCAATCTAGCACCTGTGAATTTTGATTGATATATGATGTAACTTGTAAATTACGCTCCTTTGATCGTTGGGATTCCCCAATGTAATCATATATTCTGCTTCTTCTTGTTCAGTTGTTTCAGTCATGTCCAACTTCTCTATGACTCCATTTAAGGTTTTCTTGGCAAAGATACTGGAGTGGTTTGCCATTTCTTTCTCCAGCTCATCTTACAAATGAGGAAACTGAGGCAAACAGTGCTAAGAGACCTGTCCAGGGTTACACAGCTAGTAAGTGTCTGAGGTCAGATTTGAATTCAGGAAGATGTCTTCCTAACACCATGCATGCAGTCTATCCACTACACTGCCTATTTCCTGGTATTGCTCCTTTATATTGACTACTTATCAACCTAATCACTATACTGACTAGAAAGAGTGGTGGTCAGGAGGACCGGAACAAGACACAATTTTAAGACAGTTGTAAATTCGTTGAAAGAGGTAAACTCCTTGAAAAGCTCCTTGACCTGTTTTACACAATGTCCTATTAGCCTGAGTGCTTGCATGGAAGCTGACAACGCTTTTTATTTTTCATTTTTTAGTGGAGAACTAGACATGAGCCATATTCAAGCCATATTCCTATGGGAAACCCTAGGTGGAAGTAAGAACCGAAGAATTACTTAGTGAGAAGTTTAGCCCATGTGAGCTCAGGGCTGCAGTTCGAACCCCAGGGTGTACTTAGAAAGGGATAGCTGCTACTCTCTTGCCAACATCCCTGGGATCTGCCATAGAAAGTGCGATGGTGGTGGTGCGATGGCTGCTTGCAATCATCAGGGGGAGTTCTGAAGGGCACGTTAGAAAGGCTTTACCTAGAAAAGGGTAATAACATGTGATCTGACTGCAGATAGTAGGAAAGATTTAAGGAGTTTCTGAGCATTCTCTCCTTGGCTCCCTTCTCTGGTGAACAAGAGTACCAGCAGGCAGCTGTTCTTGGGGGCAGCTGAACTTGTCTCCTCTCTTGCCTTTCTCTGGTGGTTCCATGGGAGTCAAGGAATGATTTTTAATCTAGTTCCATCCTCTGCAGACATGGTTCTCTGGCTGGGTCTTTAGAGTTACTGTTAAGAATTAGTCTCAATTTTTAGAAATCATCGTTTAGGAATTTCAATGTTTGTACTGAACTAAGAGTATAAAAGGCAGTGTGGTATGTTGGAAAGAGCACTCCTTGGGAGCTAGGACCAGGGTGCAAATTCTATTTCTTTCACTTATCTGTGTGACCCTGTGTAAGTCATTTAATCTCCCTGAGCCTCAATGTCCTCATGTGTAAAATGAGGTATTTGGACTATGTAACTTCTAATGTCTCTCAGTTCTAATCTTAAAAGTCCATTTCCTTGGGTAGTTAGGGGGTATAGCAGATAGAGTGCTGGGCTTGAACTCAGGAAGACTTGAGTTCAAATGTGACCTCAGATACTAGGTGACCCTGGGAAAGTCACTTAACCTCTGTTTGCCTCAGTTTGTTTTATCTGTCAAATGAGGAAAATAAGAGCACCTGCCTCCCAGGGTTGTTGTGAGAATCAAATGAGATAATAATTGTAAAGGGCTTAACACAATGCCTGGCACTAGCAAGTGATACACAAATGTTTGTTATTATTTTAGTTCTCAACAGATATCCCTCCCTTCTCTCAAACTTACGTCTATTTATAGCATTTGAAGTAGGATGCGACCTTAGCAATTGTCTAGCTCAGCTCCCTCACTTCCAGATAGGGAAGCTGTGACTCAGTGAAGTGGTTTTTCCAAGATCACTAGGGGAGTAAATACAAAGCTGGGTTGTGTAGCCCAAAGCAAGCGTTCTTTCTAAGATAACTCATTACCTCCCTTTTCTTCTTCGGTAGTCAGCCAGCCAATCATCCTATTGCCCAGGGCTAAAGGACACAATGAAGGTTTAGGATTGTTGAAGGATTTGTGGCCTTAATATGTTCACTTGTCAGGCAATTAAGAAACATTTGTTAAGCACCTACTACGTTCCAGGCAATGGGCTAAGCACAAGGGAAGCAAAGTATGGCAAAAGACAGTCCCTGTCTTCAAGGAGTTTGCAGTCTAATGGGAGAAGAAAAACCCCAGAGAAGAAACTGAAAGGGGATTAGAGAGTGGGAGAGGGAAGGTATAGGTGAGGTATAAGTTTGAGATTGAAGGGACCTTCCCTGATGTACTAGGGCATAAAAAATCCTCATTGTATTAATCCACCCCACCCTGATATTTCCTGCTTCCTTGCAGCATTCTCAGTGACTCTTTTGTCACATCTTTTCTAGCCCATGTAGGGCTCCTCATAATTCAAGAGGAAGTAATTTTTCAAGAGGAAAGTTTGGTATTGAGCATTTCATTATGGCTGTGTTCACCACTGGTATGGATTTTAGAATAACTAGTGTTAAAAAAAAAACAAAACAACTACTTTTTTTTTTAAATCCCAGATCCCAATTAAGTCACTTCAAGTAAAGAAATAGGATGTGGATGTAATTTGGACAAAAGGTAGAAAATCTACAAGGTTTTTTCTCTTTAAAAAAAATTATTTCATTTAACATATCTTTGTTTATTTAGTTAGGCTGAAATACTGCCCCTTAGGGATTTATTGTTTTGACTAGAAGTCTTGGTCCCTGTTAAAAATGCACATTTTACTCCTCAGAGAGATAAGAAGGTAATCCATATTAGTCATTTACACTGTAGTGTGAATCAGTTTATAAGAGATTTTTTTTTCCAAAGACCACATTTCTAATGAGGGAGAATAAATTCTTCTAAACATGCTTCTAAACATGAGGACCTAGATCTCTTGATTCAAGAAAGTGGAGATTCTTCAGAGATGGAGAGTACAAAAGAGGACACTGATTAAGATGAATTATACCAGATTCCAAAGTTTTCAAGGGTCACCTCCCGCCTCTACTTGAACTTCTGTTTTAACTCTAATGACCAAGTCTTCATTACCAATTTAAAAAAAATGAAAGCAGAAACATCAGCTATAATTAATGGGGAGCATCAGTTTCTCCTAGGTGCGAAAATGATGAGAGACAATGCATGTTTTCCTAAACAATCTCCTAATAATTCACACAGGATGATTCTGTTGGGCCTATATTTAGAGACACTCGGTTACATATTTCATTTCATTGTTTTTTACTTTCAAGAAGCTACACTTCATTATGGAGTGTTGGGGTAAACATGGGGCGGAGAGTACATGGGTGGAAAATTCAGCATTTGGGGAGGGCAATTCACATGGATGTGCCCATAAAACCTAGCTAAGGTTTGATGGCCACATTCTTGTGAAACCCAGAAGGAGCTGCAGACTGAGGGTTTTCTGCCATCTTTTAAAATTTATAGGTAGAATTCCTATTGCCATAAGAATGCTTTTTTAAAAATATTTTTTAAATCAGCTGGGATAGAAATGACTCAGACCGTGATCATCAGATCTGGGAGTTCTGCTCTCCATTGCAATATCCTTCTCTGTGCAGGGGAAGCTAGTTTTTCCTTTAGAGAGCTTGCCAGCTTTGGATGTAAGCAGGATTCTTTGCTTCCTGTCTTCCTCCATGCTTCATTGGTACCCACGCAGTTTATTTCTCTTTATTTATGCTTTCAGTTTACTCAGACCTCCTGGGAGCCTTTTTATCCCTTAATATGCCTGTGTACAGTAACTCTCATCAGCTTTGATGGAAGCTGCATGTGTGCCCTGATGAACGGGAATAAGAAAAAAAAAATGAATTTAGAATTCCTCTTTCTTGTTGTTAACCTGGTGGCATTTCTTTTCTGATTTGGAACTAGTTTGTAGCTTCAGGAGTTAATGTGATTTAGTATAATGTTATGTTGTTTTTGTATTACATGGTATTCCAAAGCTTTGTTAACTAAAAAGGTGGAAAAGAAATACCTTGAAGTCCAATATCTATTTCTGTGACCATATGTAATATAAAATAGAAGAGGGTATATTTGAAGGTCTGTGGAAAATGAACTGGTGTTTGTTTCTAGTGTACATGGTGTCTATCTGTACCATGACTATCATCCATCTATTTCTTTATCTAAGTGTCCATCTGTCTGCCTGTCTAACCATCTACCTATTATCTGTATACCTACCTGTTTATCTGTCTGTCTCATCATCCCCAATAACCTGTCTGCTTATCTACTTATTTTTCTATATCATCTATCTATCTATCTATCTATCTATCTATCTATCTATCTATCTATCTATCTATCTATCATCATCATCATCATTGACAACCTATCAGCTTATTTACTTATTTATCTGTATCTATCATCTACTTATCTACCTATCCATCTGCCTATCTATCATCATCATCAACTTATCTGCTTATCTACTTATTCTCTATATCTATCATTCATCCATCAATTCATCTGCCTTCCTTTCATCATCATCATCAACCTATTTACTTATACATTTATTCTCTGTATCTATCTATCCATCCATCATCCATCTATCTATCTATCATCCATCTATCTATCTATCTATCTATCTATCTATCTATCTATCTATCTATCTATCTATTACTTATTGAGTCTATCTATGTGTCCATGTATATATCTGCTTATTTACCTCCTATCTATTTCTATTTCTATCTATTTTAGTTTTAGACCTGGAAGAACTTCTGTTTTAAACCTCTCATTTTAAAGCTGAGCAAACTGAGTTCTGGAAAGAGCAGAGGTATGATTTGAACAAAAAAATCATCTGATTCCAAATGTATTGTTCTTTCCACTTTACAGCAGGCCTGGGACTATGTAGACACATGCACATAGGTACAAACGTATGAGTATGTATGCACTGTTTGTACACAGACATACAATTGCAAATGACAGGGGGCCAGCTTAGTGGGTAGCCTAAGGCTCATTAGTTTCCTGAGCAGGATTGATTCACTCTGGAATAGAGCTCACTACTGTTAGATAATCTGTAATGAATTGGATTTTACTTCTACCTACCTAATTAGTGAATAGGGTTGTTTTTTCTCCTTAACCATTTAAGGTAACCTGAACCATTTAAGGAGAAATATTCAGGATTCCTATGGAAGCACTTAGAACTAGAAAGGTCTATATCTCTCTCAGCTCAGGCTGGGCAGTAGAAAGAACAGAGGATTTAGAGTAGCTCACATTCTGGATCTGCCATTATATGCTACATGGTCTTAGACAAGTTACTTTACATCTCTACACCTCAGTTTCCTCATTTGTAAAATCAAGGGGTTGGAATAGATGTCCTCTAAAGCCTCTTCTAGACCAAATGACATCTCCACACTATGTTGCCTGCACTCTGGCAACATCCTCATCTTCTTCCTCCCAGAATCTTGAACTTGGCCCCTGAGCCCAAGGACTCTGAGATCTGATAAATGAGCTTTTACCTTCCCTGCCCCGGACCAAGTCTCCATGAAACTTCTTGGACATCTCCATCTACTAATTGTGCCGGTAACCTCTCCCTTCCTTTCCATCTCACCACTCTATTTGTTGTCTTACCCTCATTAGAATATAAGCTTTTATTTTTATTTTTTGTTAGGGCAGAGACTATTTTGCTTGCTTATATTAGCACAGTGATTGACACATAGTAAGTGCTTTAATTAATTAATTAATTCTCTCTCTCTCTCTCTCTCTCTCTCTCTCTCTCTCTCTCTCTCTCTCTCTCTCTCTCTCTCTCCCTCCCTCCCTCCCTCTTCCCTCCCTCTCTCTGTCTGTCTCTCCCTTTGTCTCTCTCTCTCTTTCTCCATTCCTACCCCACCCCCCTCCTCTTTCTCCTCATCCTATGAACCTGAGGTCCACAAAGATGAAATGATTTGCCCAAGATCAGTTGGTAGTATTTAGCAGCATCAGGATTGGAACTTGGGTCTTCTGGCTCCAGATGCCACATTTTTTTCCCATTGTGCCACACCAGTTCATTAACATGCATGATTTCTCCTTGGAGGAGAGTCATAAACTTGCTTGGTTTCTAATTTTCATGTAGCAATCAAAAATTTTAATACAAAGGTGAATATAATTTTACACACACAGACAGAGACCTCAAGTTCAAGACAGACACAAAAACAGAAAGAAATAATGTCCTTATAACAATAGAAGCTGCTGTGGAATATAAAGGGCTTAGTCCTTCCTGACTAGCTCCTCCCTTGGCCAAAAAATAGGGTGGAGTTTAGACTCCAGGATCAGCATTTATGGCCTCGATCTACCAGGGGAAATCTGAAGTAAAGTTTTAGGAGAATTATAGAGTTATTCATAAAACTGAACAATACTGGAGAGCCCCTGGGGAGATCTTTAACCTCCTTCGCCAGAACCACAGGTAGCTCTTGGTGTAGCTAGTCAGTAAAACGCAAAAATTAAATTTTTTAGGGAAGTCCCCATACACATTCTGATCTCAAGTAATTATATTTCCATAGACAAAGGGAACAAGCTCATTTATAAAAGAGAATCAGACTTTCAAGCCATCAGAGGCCATTAGGGACAGAACAATAAGATGTGTTTTAACTCTGCTTAAATGCCGGGAGGGAAGAAGGAGGAGGGGAGAAAAAGATAGCTCTTAAACTACTTGTCTTAACTAACTTGGCTCCAAGATGCTGTAGCATGCACAGCGGCCACATCCTGATAAACCATCAGATTGAGTGTAAGGACAAGCCTCAAACCCTCAGTGAGTTAGGGAAATGTGTCCCCTAAGCATGTGAAGACTCACCTACTCCCCCCCACTCTCTTCCTCTCCCCCACCCCATCCCCAGCAGAACAGGCAGAAGAGAACAGTTTCTTCTAACATACAGCTGAAGCAGTCACTGTGGAGTCTTAAGAGTTTGGTTAGACATAGAAGATACTCCCACTGCATCCTGGGTCATTGTCAGTCATCCTGACTTTTGTCTCGCCACTGGACTTCAACGACTCTGGAAGGGAGGGAAGCTGAGAACTTTGTCTAACTCTGCCTCACTTAAATCTAATTCTTGCACAAGGGAAGACATCGTTCCATGATGTCATTGGTCTTTTCCAAAAGGAAGAATGAACAGCAGCTTGGCTTCTTAGATAAGGAGGAGGAAGTGGAAAGTGAATCAATTCCTTAAGTCAAAGTAATGCTATAAGGCTATAGATAATCGAAAACACATAATGTCCCCACAGTAGCCCTCAGAAGAGAAGTAATTAGAGTTGTCATTGGGGCAATACCCTGATATTCTGGTTTTACTGTGGTTTATTGTGCCCTTTTAAAGGCAAATACATTTTGGGGTTGCTGAATAGGCAACTTCTTTTTCATATAAAGAGATCATAATAACTATATAGGAGAGACACTAATCCACTCACATAGTAGATCACCTAGACAAGACTACATCAGGTTTAAGGTATTCTATGAATGTAAATCCACTCCAAACCATAATGTCTCACTGATGAATTTGCCTTTAGTAGTCAGATGGAGGATGCAACTAGTTTAAAGCAAAAGTATTTAATAAAATTGAACAGTAATAAAAGTAGTAATAAAGAATTTTCCACCAAAACATCTGGTTCACATTTTGCCACATAGTCAGAGGCACATAAGTAGGAAACATGTAGCAAGGAACCATGTGGGGAACCCATGTGTCTAGAGCTCACATATGAACGGGCAGCTTATACTCCGAAATGCTCCAGGGATACTGATGTGCTCTGGTAATATCATCACACAGTTCAGCTGGCCTTTCAGACTCTGCTGGACATGTACAGTGGTCTCTGCTAGGCTGATTGTCTCCTTTGGATTTTGCTCATGGCTGGTTTTGTATGCTTTTACATTTCTCAACCTTGCTCTATTCATGCCAAGGTTGTTGTACATCACTGCCAGGCACAGGTCCATTGATCATAAACAGATCTTTTCTCTGATTCTAGGCTCTGGACCTAGTTGGAGTCCTCAGCTGGGGCTGATAGCTCTTCTGCAAAGGAGAGAAATCAGCCGTCCATCTTTCAGATTTAAACAAAGGTGTGGTTGTCTTTTTTTTAGTCAGTTGTCAGTAAATATTTATTAAGCACCTACTATGTGCCAGGCATCATGCTTAGGGGTAGGGCTACAAATACTGAAAAAAGAATGACAATTCCTCCCTCAGGGAGTTTACAATTTAATGGGGGAAGACCACACACAAAAAGAAGCTAAAAAATTATCAGGAAGAGGTAGATATGGTGGAAAAGTCAGTTGGAGACATCTTAGCCAAAAGAATGCAACCAGGAGAGAAATAAGGTAAGGTAAGAGGTAAGATAATGTACACAAATCTGTATACAAACATTTGTTGAATTTGTTTGATACTGTCAGTTGTGAGGCTTTATGGAAAATTATGTTTTCCATAATGTTGTCAGACACCTGTTCAGTGAGGATGAACACTGTATTAAGGTCAGCTGATGCACTGATGATAAATGATTTAACTTGAAAATGCTACAAACCAAGACTAAGGTGGGGGGCGGGGAGAGTTGGTACATGATTTTTTTTTGGTTTGTTTGCAGAAAGATTGTGTACTCAATATAGTCTCTGAAGCCAAGATGCAACAAAAGGGAGTTTCCTTTTATCAGCCGCCAAACACTGTAGAATACAGCCCTCTGGTTAACTAGAGTCTCCAGGCTAAAATCTACCTTAAAAAAAAGAAACCAAAACCTATATTCCTTAGTCACCAAGAACAAGTTCTCTTTCAAGAGTCTCTATATGACTTAAAGTCAGAAAGTCTGTGTAATTTACTGCTTAATTTGTCATAAGAAACCCTGTGCTCCCAGAGGGTTATGCCCAAGAAACTTTGAGTGGGTCTGACCCCTTGTTTTTAGGAACCCAAAATGTTTCAAGCCCGCTACTCAAATGAATGAATAGAAAAAAAGTATATTAATAAAAGTGGGGTGGGGGAGGGGACAAGGACAAAGCCATTGTCCTTCCCCTGCCTAGTCACATACCCATCTTTAATAGTATCTACATGATAATTTGAGAAAGAACAAGAGAATAGTCAATAACTGAGAAGAACAGCAAACGCTTCCTGTAGGAGGTGGCAATTAGCTGAACCTTGAAAGAAACAGGAATTCTAAGAGGTAGAAGTGAGGAAAGAGTGGATTCTGGGCCTGGGAGGACAGCCTATTCTAAGTAAAGGGAGTGGGAGAAGAATTTTCAGGTTTGGGGAACAGCAAGTGAGTCAGTTTGATTGAAACATAGATTAGGGAAAAGTGAATATTGTGAACAGTAAGCCTGGAAAAGGAAACTGGAGTCAGATTGGTGCTTTACATGGCAAACTGAGTACATATGTCATCCTGGAAGCAATAGAGAGCCACCAAGTCTTACAAATAAATGTCTTTTAAAAAAAAAAAACAAACAACTTTAATCATACATTATAACTAACAAAATTTGTGGTTGAGTTTCTGTTGTATCCAACGCTTCATGACTCCTTAGAGTGGTTTGCCATTTCTTGCTTCAGCTTGTTTTACATATGAAGAAACTGAGGCAAACAGGTTTAAGTGATTTGCCCAGGGTCACACAGCTAGTAAGTGTCAGGTCAGTTTTGAATTCAGGAAGATGAGTCTTCCTGACTCTAGGCCCAGAGCTCATGCCACCGTGTCACCTAGTTGTCAAGGAGAGTCAGGCAAAATCATTTGTTTATGATTTATGTATATATATATATATATATATATATATATATATATATATATATACATGTTTATATTCATAATCATTCCTGATATGGATTATAATGAAGTTATATTTCTTTTGATCCACAACAAATATTTAAGTGACTACCCTGTACAAGAGACTAGGCTAAGGTGCCAGAGGCCCCAGAGGGAGATTTTTCAAGTGCTTTGTCTCATAAGGAATGTGGAAATAAACAGTGACTTTGCTGATTCAGTCTTGTGTCAGTTTTTCACTGTCTATTGCCCTTCTGAGGATAATGAGTTCAATCACTCATTGTTTGTATCAGATTGAGATAAAACGTAGGAGCCAAGGAGAGGGAGATGGGAGGTTGCTATCAGCTAGTATCAGGATGAAAGGGCTTGTTTTGGCTCACTTAAATGATTCATTTTAATAGAAACCACAAGAGGTTCCCAGGACTTAGGAATCAGTTATCATTGTAGTCAGGGCCTTGGAGAAGATTTTTGATGTGTAGTGAGATGACATTGACCATATCTCTGGGTTTTCCATGACTCATATTCAGTAAAGTTTATTATTTTAATATATAGGATTGAAGTAAGATCTTCTTGGTATATCACTGTATTGTATGGGGACAATTGTATGGTGTATTTACCTGGAATGAGGAGTCACCAGTATGGCTCCTAAGAGAAAAAGGGTAAATCAATCTCTCTCCTTTCTTTGAAGAGGTGGAAAATTATAGGTGTGGAACAATGCATATAATATGAAGATTCATTTGATGAATTTTGCTGAAATGTCCCCCATCTTCTTATTTATTCTTTGTTATAAGAGATAGATCTCTGAGGATGAGAGAGGAGAAGTATATATTTTGAAATAAAAAGGATATATAAACTAAAGACACCAATTAGAAAAAAACTTTTAAAAAGAAAGTCCAATTGAGTACTGCATATAATCCTTAGGGAAGATAGAAATTTTATGTTGATTGTTTTTTAGAAGATTATTCATGCATTCTTTGTGGATTTTTCTCATGTCACAAACTTTAGGTAAAATAAGTATGGCTAGAGTTGTACACATTGAGTGATAGATATGCTCTTCTAACAAAGAAGATTTGGGAAAAAAATGAGAAGACATAGCATAGTTTTGTCAAGACAAAGGAGAGTAATCAATTTGGCTAAAAAGTGAGAAGAAGCATTATCAAGACCATGATGGATGATACCATACTGTAATTATATGTAGAATTGGAGCTGGACAAGGTCTTCATTATTATCTGGTCCAACTCCCTCATTTTTGGATTAGGAAACTGAGGCGATTGTCCATTTTGCCCAGTGATAGTTTTAAAAAAATCAATGCATTATTTTAATCTCACATTTGTTTCTGAATTTACCCTCTCCCCATCCCTTACAACAAAGATCAAGAAAAAAAAACAATCCACAGTTCTGTAAAAACAAGTGACTCATCAACCTCCTAAGACAGCATCCACATTTCACAGCCACAGTCCCCCTTATCTCTTTTCCAGGGCAAAGCTTGCTCGTTATAATTGCACAGTTTCGTTTTACCGTTCTATTTACATTTTTGTAGTGATTGTGCATATTGTTTTCCTGGTTCTTTTTACTTCCTTCTGCATCTGTTCATATCAGTCTTCCCATGTTTTTTGGAATTCCTTATTCCCATCATTACTTACTGCACAGTTCGTATAGCTTTTCTCCCCAAAATGGGTGCCATTTGGTTTCCTGTTCTTGGCTACCAAAATAGTGTTCATGTTTACCAATATCTGTCTATCTATATCTATATACTAAGATAGTATAAATATTTTGGTATATGGAGAACCTTTCTACTTTTGACCTCCTTGATGTGTATATATTGAGCAGTGAAATTTCTGGGCATCTTAATTGCTTGTTTTTTGTAGAGCTCCAAGTTTTGCCCAGTGATACTTTGGTGAGGATCATGTTCCTACCATTGATGCGAGCCCTCTCTCCGTCTCTCAGGGAAGTCAGCAATAAAATTTCTGTTTCAGAGAAAGGAAGAGACCTGTAGGTAAAGATTCACATTGAGATCACCCTGAGGTATTCTGCAATTTGGCTCCACTGGACCTGCTTGCAGTTTTTCACACACTATTCCAACTCTGGTCTTCTGTCCTGGCTGCCCCCAGGCCTAGAAAACTCTCCCCTTTTACCTCTGCTTCCTATTGTCCGTGGTGTCTTTCAAGACTCAGCTCAAACACTACTGTCTATAAGAGTCTTTTCCCACTTCCTCCAGATCCTAATGCCTTCCCTTTGAGATCACCCTCCATTTTCACTGTATGTATTTTGTGTTTATGTGGTTATCTACATGTTATCATCTCCATAATGCAACCTCCTTTGAGAGCAGAGAACGTGTTTCTACCTTCTTTTCTCATGCAGCTGGTATCTGGGACATGATAAATGTTTACTAAATGTTTGTTGACTGCCTGCCTGCCTTAATGGCTTTGCTACTAAGTGTAGGCATCACATCAGCGCATCTTGGATGAAGTTCTGACATGTGACCTATTACCTAGAACCAAAGGTCTGGAATGACAAGAACTCAGGTTGAACCTTTAAGGCTTAGTGGTAATAAATACTTCTCTTAGCTCATGCTAAGAGTCAGGACCTCTTTGGAAAAATCAGAATCCAACTTGCTTTTAGCTCTTCCCTTGGGGGCAAGTTAAGTTTAATTTCACTCTTGAATCAAAATTTCTGTCTTTCAGAGTGGTGGTCTTTCCAGGATGCCATGCTGGGGATGAATTTCATAGGTTCATAGGTGTGATCCATCCACCCATCCTCACCTATTCTTCTTATGATTAATGCCACATATTTCCAAGACAACTGGGCAAAATTAAGGATGCCGTCTGTAGCTACTTAATAAAATGATGTTACTAGGCCCTTGCTGAGGTACATGGGATTGGCACCTCAGCAGTATCATGCTCTAATTCAGTTAAATGGATGGACCTAGCCATAGAATTTCAGAATGTGAGGTCTCATCTTAACCCAGCTCTTCATATTTCATGTGAGGAAACTGAGATATGGGAAAACTACATCACATGTCATAGGCCACAGAATTAGTGGTAGAGTTGGGACTGAAACTTAGGTCTGGTTATCAAAGCCTGGAGCTTTTTTGACAATTTTGGTACCATGATATATCTGACTATGTCCTATACTAGACTTATGGAGGAAAAGCATCTGTCTATAACCAGGACATCCTCATGAACAAAAATTAGGACTAAATCTGGCCAAAAATAATTCTTCCCCCTGGATTTTGACACTTACTAGCTAAGTGATCTTAGCCAGCTGGGTGGTGTATATTGAGTGCTGGACTCTAAGTCAGAAAGTCCTGAATTTAAATCCTGACTCAGGTACTTCTTAGCTATGTGACACCAAATTCTTTGTACCTCAGCTTCCTCATCTGTAAAATGAAGGAGTTCAGAGTTGATGACCTCTAAGGTCCCTTCCAGCTTCAAGTTCACACTTTTTTTGAGCTTCCCTCATCTGTGAGATGAGGAGTTTGGACGGGATGATGGCTAACATTCTGTGATTTCTCTGATTCTTTGAGATCTGCTGCCTAGTTAAGCTTAGGCACATAAATATAATTGAGTCTGAAGGAGATTCCACAGGAATGGAATAAGACATGTATGTCCTATTTTCTCTTTTCTTTTACTCAGGGATTTTTCACCTTGGGTAATCCAGAGCAAGGGATAATTAAGCTTATACTGTAATTTTCCTTGACAGGAACTCTGTGAACTGCATAGATTTGGCTTCATTATTTAGTTGTATTTCAAGCAAATGTCAGTAAAATAATTAAATTGTGAAATGCCAATTTAATTCATTGTGTCTCACCTCTCCCAATACATCTGAAAGCATTTTGTTCATTTTCTAAGGAAATAACTTAGGAAAACTACATTGTGTATTTTCTGCAAACATGCAAATAATTGAGGCAGACTATTGAGTTTTAGTTAAATACCAAATTTTGTTTCATGTCATGCATAAAGGGATGAAACGGTATTAAGGGTAATTAAAATGACAATTTAGAGAATATCTGGCTTGAACTCTTCTACTTAAAAACTGAAATGAAGTAACAACTGTTTAAACCTTTTCCAATAACTAGAGAGTCTTTTAAAAATAAAATAAGCAAAATGTTTTTGCTACTTTGTAGTTGGGGTTAACACTTTCTTTGCCATTTCACAGATATTTTCAGTTACAACTTTAATGATTTACTATCAATAGAGAAGACAAAATAGTTTTGTTCTTACAAATATATGCCACACAATTAGTCACTGGATAAGTGAGCATCTAGACTAACATGTCCTAGAAGGAGTCTGAAATTAAATTGTACCATATAGAAAAGCAGACTAAGCTAATAATAATAGTAGTAATTTACATTTATGTAACACTTTTGAGATTTATACAGCACTTTTCTCATAATAACCATGGGAATCAGATTAAGACCCAGAGAACTTGGGTCTCAACCTACAAGCCTCTGTTTTCTTATCTGTAAAATTAACTTTGTTGTTTCCGATTCTTTGTGACCCCTTTTCCATCTCCTTTTCCAGCTCATTTTACAGATGATGAAATGGAAACAAATAGGATTTAGTGACTTGTCCAGAGTCACAGAGCTAGTAAGCATCTGAGGTTGGATTTGAACTCAGGTTTTTCTGACACCACACCTGGCACCACCTAGGAAGTTGGTCTAAATATCCACTTAAGTCCCTCCCACCTCTAAATTCATGATCTTATGAATATTTCCAATAGGTAGAGTAGGTATCAGTATTCCCATTTGACATATGAAATAACTGAGGCTTTAGAGGGGTAGAATGACTAGGTAGGGTCACATTGGTAGTCACTGTGGAAGCCTGGATACATCCCTAAGATCTTGATGACAGTCTAGTACATTTTCCACCATATTTGCTGCTTCTCTAGTCTTTGCTGTCAGTATAATTTTGCAAAATAAATTGAAGACTTAACAGTTCAAGATGCAGAAATTCCCATCAACCAGTTCCAGAGATGGGCAAAAGTCTAAAGTATGTTGATTTTTATCACAAATTATAAAAACATTCCCTTTTTCAGTGCGACAACAGTGTTCCTATTTAGTGATCCACAAAATCATGTCTGGTTCTGTAAACCATAAGGCAGCAGCCCACAGGTCCTAAAATAGCAGACTAGAAGATACATTTGTTTTTAAGATATGAATTATTTCTATTTCATAACATGAGGGTAAGAGACAGTCTCGTGTATTCAGTACAGTGCTGGGCTTGCAATCAGAAGAGTGGGGGGTTGCAGTCCCCTCTGACACTAACTGTGTGACTCTGGACAAGTCACTTAATTTCTTTGAGGCTGAGACTCAGGACTCATCTTACTAAATCAGAGACTGTTGTATGGCTGATGTTCCTAACCTGATGAAATCACCAATGGGTCAAACCTATTTCACAATAAATATTTGTTAGCCACCTGTTGCTTGCCTGGCAGCTAGGTGGTTACGTGGATAGAGTCAGGAAGACACATCTTCCAGAGTTCACATATAGCTTCAGTCACTTAGTAGCTCTGTGACCTGGGTAAGTCACTTAAACCTGTTTGTCTCTTTCCTCATTTGCAGAATGAGCTGGAGATGGAAATGGCAAACCCCTCCAGTATCTCCATATCTCAATATGGTCATGAAGAGTCAGGCATGACTCAATAAGAACAGAATTGCTTGGCTAGGAAGAGGAAAAGGAGGTAGAGAGCTTAGAGGAGATACTAACCCTACCCCAATAGATCCTATTGTCTAATAGAGGAATAGGATACATGCACAAAGGCTAGAGTTCAAAATAAGTAAAGGGAAGTGTATGAAAGATGCAAGCAATGTGCTGTGTGAGATCCCAGGTAAGAGAGATTGCTCTCAAGTAGGGGGATCCAGGATGGCTTCCTGGAAGAGGTTGCATTTGAGGTGATTTTTGAAAGATGAATCATGGCAATTGTAATAATAATTAGCAAAGCATAAAACACATTAAAGTTTACAAAACACTTTATACAATTTATACGAGCTACCCAACAGCCCATTGAGAGAGGCCCTACAAGTGTTGTTTAGTCATTTCAGTAATGGCCAACTCTTGGTGACCCCATGGAGGATTTTTGGTTTGCCATTTCTTTCTCCTGCTCATTTTACAGATGAAGAAAATGGGGCAAACAGGATTAAGTGACTTGTCCAGAGTCACACAGTTAGTAAATCTGAGGCAAGATTTTAATTCAAATCTTCCTGACCCCAAGCCCATTGTTCTATCTACTGTGCTACCTCACTGCTCAGCTACCAGCCTCACAGTTCATACAAGTATTTTTATCTTCATTTGACAGATAGGAAACTGAGTCTTAGAGATATTAAGTTATTTGCCCATGGATTACATAACTGGTGATGCTAGAGGCAGGATTTGAACCTAGACCTTCCCAACTCCAAGTCTAGTACTCTTTTCATTATAAGATCCTGCAACTAGGGTTGGGGATGGCCATTCCAGTGGTGGTGATGAGGATGAGGATGATGATGAGGATGAGGATGATGATGATGAAAGAACAACACTAAGAAAAATAATGACGATGATATTAATAGATTCATATAGCAGTCCCTCAAGATTTGCAAAGTGATTTACATATCAAATCTCATTTGATCTTTACAACTGTGAGAGGTAATAGGCAAAGTGGATAGTGCACTGGACCTGGAGTCAAATCTGGCCTCAGACATTTACTAGCTGTGTGACACTGGACAAGTCCTCAGCCTCTGTTTACCTCACTTTCCTCAACTGTAAAATGGGGATAATAATAGCATCTACCTCCTAGGGTTGTTGTGAGAATCAAATGAGATAGTATTTGTATGGAGAGTGCTTCGCAGGTGTTATATAAATGCTTATTTCCTTCCCTTCTTCTTCCTATCTCTCAAACCTCATCAGGAAATAAAGCAATTTGTGGGACCACCAAATAGGCAAGGCTACCTTTCACCTCATTTCTGCACTTTCCAACAAAACAAAACAAAACAGAAGCCAAAAGCAAAATCCTCCCAGGCTTCCTTTATCTTTTATGATGAAGAAATTCTCCTGGACATCATTCATTCAGATGATCTAGATCTGTCATACTCACAAAGTCACCTCCAATCCTAGACAGACATTTCTCAAGTTTACTGTGTTTTCGTCCTTCGTTGCCAAAGAAGATCACGCTATCAGAGAAAAAAATGACATGACTTTGATTTTGTTTTGAGTGAGGGAGGTCTGTGCAGGTCACCAGCCTCACTTCTCCTCCAGAGTAATTTGAATCCAGTGACCAGATATTCATCAGAATAACTGGAGATGACCCAGAATGAGGCAATTGAGGTCAAGTGACTTGTCCAGGGCCACACAGCTAGTGAGTGTCAAGTGTCTGAGGTGAGATTTGAACTCAGGTCCTCCTGACTCCTACATTGGTGCTCTATCCACTGTACCACCTAGCTGCGAAACATGTAGAGGGTGTAAAAGAAAGTAAAGATGTAAGCAGTACTTTGTCTACATCCCGCTTAACCCACCTTCTGCTGGTCACTATTGTTTTGGTCATGTAACTTGGCGGGTGGGTTGCCACTGCATACTCTCTCATGTTTGTCACATGACATGTGGCAACCAACTGCCTCCAGTCTGTCTCTAGTCTGAGAGGAGAGTTGCCTCTTTTCCCTATGTTTTTGGTTACTAAATGTAAACAGTCAGAAAACTTGAAAAATGTATTAAAACTTGTACCACTTAGCAAAGTAATTTTTTTAATTAATATGATTTTACAATAAATAAAAATCTTAATAATAAATATAATTAATTAAAATTGCCCCTCTTTAAATAGGGCTTATTTGCGGAATAGTTTAATCATTAATTAATTGTAGCTTTACTTGGAAATTGAGCCACTAAAAATCTATCTGTGGTTTGAAGAAGGTTAGTCCATTTTAATTTTGGCCCCCACCTGCTGCCAAGTTGTGCAAGATTGCTCTAGATCATATACAGGCAATGCAACATTTTATCTTTCACTTGGAGGTGTGAGATCGAATTCTGATTTCCTCCACCAAGTAACTGTGAGACAAAAGGCACATGAATTACCCTCTCTGTACCTGTTCCCTTATATGAAAACTGAGGATAATCATGCTTGAATTATGTACTTTATAGGGCTATGGTAAGGATCAAAATGAGACAATAGGTATAAAGTGTTTTTTAAGTGAGAAATCACTATGTGAATAAGTTCTTAATATGAATAGTAGCAGTGTTTCTATTGATTGTAAGTTGCTCATTCCGCCCCCCCCCAGAATACCACTGCCCCCCCACCCTGCTCCCTTGTGCAGAGGGATTAAGTGCTGGAAACTTACTCTTTAGAAGTAGATTAGAATGGAGGAAAGTGGGGGATAAGAATCAAGGCAATGAAGGTAATGCACACCCATTCTAACTAGTCTCTGTCTTTGCTTAACGAGAGGCAAAATGGAGTTCAGAATTCTACCTTGTGAGTTTTACATGCCAAACTTCAGTCTCCAAGGGCAGCATAATATCTTTGAAGACTGAGGACAAACTATTCTGCTGGTTGCTCCATGAATCTTCTGTTTTAAAAAAATTAATTTCACTTAATTAAAATTTTTTATTCATTTTATTTTTAATTTATGGCATAAACAAGTGTTTCTATAACATAGTATAATAAAAGAAGACTGCACATGAAATTACAAATCCATTATGTACAATTTGCCATTCCTTTTAAATATATAACAGTAATCATTGACTTAAATTTCATTTTTATTTCCATATTTTCTCCTTCTTTCTCCCTTTTCCCCAATGAAGAGGCAGAAATTAACTTGATATTGATTCAATTTGATTCAACAAGCTTTTATTAACTACCTGTTAGGTGTTGGTGCCAAATGCTATGGCTAAAAAAATAACAAAACAAAATAGTTCCTGTCCCCAAGAAGCTTATGTTCTGTGGGCAGGATATAACATGTACAAAAGTAAGTCAATGAAAAGTTATTCTAGGGAGTGGAAAATAATAGGAAAGGCTTTCCTTCTATGAAAGGAGGCACCTGGTCTAAGCATTGAAGGAAGTTAGGTGTTAGAGGAGGCAAAGGTGAAGAGGAAGATCTTTCCAGGCATGGCCATTTGCAAAGGCATGGGTCTAGAACGTTGGTTTGGCAGCTGCAGAAAGGTAGCTGGGTGGAGCAGCGGATAAGGCCAGGAGTAAGGAAACACCTGATCAAATCTGATCTCAGATATTTCCCAGCTGTGTGATCCTGGGTGAATCACAGCATCTATTTGCCTTAGTTTCCTCATGTATAAAATGGGGATAACAATAATGATAGTACCTACCTCCCAGGGTTGTTGTGAAGATCAAGTGAATATTTGTAAAACAATTTGCAAAGTACTATACAAATGTTGTCATCACCATCATCATTATTGTTATAAGAGGAATTAGAAAGGAGAGAGGCAGGGAGACAAATCACAAGGTTATTCAAATAAGAAGTAATAAGGACCTGACCTAGAGTGTTGGAGGTGTGTGTGAAGAGAAGAGGACTGGGGCAGTCGTGTATTTGGAGTCAGGAAACTCTGGGTTCAAATCCTGCCTTAGACACTAGTCATATGACCTTGGAAAATTAATTTAATCCCTGGGTATGAACATTTCCTCACCTATAAAATGAAGGGAGTGGCCTTTCGGATCCTTTCCAATTCTAAATTGATGACACTAAGACAAGAGTCAGGAGCAATAAGGCTTTAGCAAATGATCAGATATGGGGGTTAAGGGGGGGAGAGTAAAGAGAAGGAGATAATCAATCAACAAGGATTTATTAAATGCCAGGTATTCTGCTCGGTTCTGGGAATGAAAAACTGTCACTTGAAGTTCGTGACTAATAATGCCAATTCTTTCTGCTGCCAATCAGGAATCACTTAACTAAAGTCTTCAGATATATGGTGGCTTCTGATCTCCATGACCTGACAGAGTAGGTTTTCATCACCTTCCTCCCCGCTCCCTACATCCCACCCTACGGTACTTTCCATTCCTTTCCTCTGGCTGCTATATTGGGTTCTTCTTTCAGTTTTCTCTATCTAGTTTGCTTCCCATATAAACTTCCTTTCCTGGCTTTTATCCTTTCAGTGACTTATATGAGAGTTCCCTGCCTCCTAGTAACTCATCTTTTACTTAAAAAGTCACAACCCTCCAATTCCCCCTGTCAAATCAACAGTCCTTTTAAAATTATACAACAGTCTTCAAATGTTTATAAGATTTCATTTAAATATTTTTGTCCTTTTTAGACATTAAATTTATATAAAATTGAACTGAGGTGCCATAATCCTCCATAGTTCTAATTCTTCATCATGGTCCATTCATGCCTTTGAAACCTTCAAATTGTTTATGGTTCAATGATTCATCTTTCTTTACTGTTACTTTATTGTTAAATTCACCCCCACTCTCCAAAGAAAGTATTTATGCTTATTTTTTCTAGTTTTTAAAAAATAAATAAAAGGTATTTCTCTGCCTCCTTAAAATATCAAACGTCACACAGACACATCATTCTACATCATTCACAAGGTGATTTGAGCCTTTATATTTATAACAATTAATTTTCTGTCTAAAATTGTTCAAATCCTGACAGAAAGCTATTTCTTTATATACATGTATTAGCAACTTAAATTAATTAAGTTAAATTAAAATAATGTCCTTTTCCTAATCATTTTAGACGTCAAAATGTTTATCTATAGCAGTGGCAACATCCTACATCTTTTGACAGTTGATATAAATCTTTCCCTTTACACAAAACTATTTTTCCCCTGCTCTTTTCATAGAGGTGTGCCTGAGTCAGCTACTAGCATCACAAAAGAGCCTCTTGTTAAATTTTCATTGTTAGCATTTCCACCTCAGAAATATGAGACTAGCTAAAAGCAGGGTTTGATTTACAGTTTTGTTGTCTAGACTTAACAGTGATAGAAGAAAATTGTTAATAATGCACATTAAAATTAAAAGTGTTTCCTCTCTTTTCAAGACAGCCAATGTTAAAAATTTACCAGCACATGCCAGGTTTTTCATCACCAAACTGCTCCATAAGAAAAGGGCCCTCAAAGGACAGCTTGCCTTATATTCAAATACATATGAAGAGATCCTTCAGGGGATAACTTTTCTTATACTGAGATAGCCATGAAATGCTAAAGGACCCAGAGAAAGGCCTTCGGTATGTTGTGTGAAATCTTTGTGGAGGATTTCCAGAAGGGTCAGGATAAGAACTGGGCAGCTGTCTGGTGCATTGTGTAGAGTGCTGGGTCTAGAGTCAGGAAGACTCATCTTCCTGAGTTCAAATCTGGCCTCAGATGTTTATTAGCTGTGTGACCCTGAGCAAGTCACTTAATCCTGTTTACCTCAGTTTTTCATCAGGCAAAATGAGCTGGAGAAGGTAATAGCAAACCACTCCAGTACTCTTGTCCAGAAAACTCCAAATGGGGTTCATGAAGAATCAGACACAGCTGAAATGAGTGAATAGCAAAAAAATAGGGATTGCATACAGTACCCAGATCATAGAACTGTTGTGAGGAAAACACTGTAAATATTTGTGTTATAGAATGGCAGTAACCAAGATGAAAATAACAATAATGCTTTATAATTTGCAAAGTGCTTTATGCATGCCATTTTGTCCTAACCCTGTAATGTTGATGCTATTTTCCTATTTTTTACAGATGAGGAAACTGAGTCTGAGATAGGTTAAGGGATAGCCCAGCATCACACAGTAAGCATCTGAGACAAGATTAGAATTCCAATCTTCTTGACTTGAAGAAAGGCATTAGATCCACTAAAGCCAAATGTGTAGGCAGTGTTTGGTTATTCCTATTTCATGGAAAAAGAAATTATGGCTTAGACGTTTAGTGACTTATCCAAAATCATAGTAAGATCAAGAGCTGGAATGAGGGCAGGCCATTCTGAGATTTGTCCCAGGTACCAAAAGTTAGAGGGGCGCTAGCTGTGGCTATTTTGTTACTGACATCAGATGTAAAAGCCAGACACCAAGGAAATTGTTCTTCCATTTCCCACATCCCTTGTCTAACATAGTCATGGTTTCCTCGTTTGGCCCTAAATCAAAGCAAAACATTTTCTTTGCTCTTTTAGCATCTTAATTTCAAAACTTAAAAAAAAAATTTCAAACACTTTTCAAAAATTTCTGCTTACATGCAAATATCGCAAAAATAGATTTTGGAAGCAAAACTTTGCGGAAGTAAATCCTTGACGTTCCTAAGTCAAAATAGTGACTCACAGGAGGGCAAGGGAGGGGAATTCTCCTAAAGATTCTTCCCTGAAGTTTATAGCTGCATTCCCCTATAAGCTGGGCTTTTGACAATGAACTGACTTGAGGAAGGGGAGCCAACTTAGATGGGAAACCACTATAGATATAAATAACTGATTAGGGGGTAGGGTGGAAATTCTTTCCAGACACTCCATTTCCAACACCTAATGCCAACAGGGGAAGATTTCCTGAATATCTTTCAAAACAACAGCATTAGTAATCTGTTTGATTCCTCAATAAGAGGGAGCTTCTCATAGCACGGGGTGGTGATGGTAGTGGGGCAAAAATTCTGGGAGGTTTCTTTGGGGAGCTGAGATGGTTGAAAATTTGGGGCTCAAATAGGAACTCATCCTCCACACTGCCACTCTCCCTCCCTTTACCTACCATTGACCCTGCATCTACAGAAAATGTGTAGAGGTCCTCCAATAGTGTCCAGCTCCCACCCCTAGTGGACAGGGCTCCTCTCTTTTATGGCTTCCTTAGGTCATAATATTATTGTGAGGAAAACACTGTAATATTTAAGTTTTGTAGAATGTGAGCAGGTAAGATGAAAATAACCATAAAAATAATATATAATGCTTTAAAGTATACAAAATGATTTACATATATTATACCATTTGATGTTCACAATAACCCTTTAATGTTGGTGCTGGCATTATCCTTATTTACAGATGAGGAAACTGAGGCTCAGAAAGGCTAAATAACTTGTCCAGGGTCACACAGCTTATAAATGTCTGTAGTAACTGCCTTATCTCTCTGTGGGAGTTGGGAGCACATTTGGTGCAGATTTATCATATATGCTAACTAGTACAAGGGAAACACTCATTAGACTTATAATTCTTGATGTATGCAATCAAATATTATTAGGCAAAATGTGTGAACAGTGTAAACAACACTCTCCTCTAAAATGAACCACCAACCTGAGTCTTAAAGGTCAAAATAATTCTTTCAGACAGGCGCTCATGACAAGGTTTGGTCTCTGGCCAGCCAGAGGTCACATGTCTCCCTCTGAGAAGATCACAAGTCTCTGACAATCAGTACTGACCTCAAGCTTGCATAAGGATACTCAAATCTCCAGAGCCTTGAAGGCAGGAGCCAGCCCTTGTGTGACCCAAGAGAAGCCTGAAAGTGGTGGTTTCTGGGGAATCGCTTATAGATTTTAGCTATGGGCGTTCCAAATTTGTGTACTACATTATTGGATTGGTAGTTTATTACATAAATGACTGGTAAAGTTGTTTGTAATATTCTTTTATGATGGTCTGTCCTATCAGAGTATCCACATATAGTTATCAGTTGTTTAAGAATATTCATGTTTACCTCATCAAACCATAAAACTAGCTTATTTTATTATTGAAAAACAACTTACAGGAAAACATTTAATCAAAACCAAAGGAGGTTTAAAGAAAAATGGAGTTAGTGATACTAAGGTGACAAACTTATTCCCATTATCTTATTAAGGTAATAAAATTGTTCTCGTTGTTACGTGTGCGTTCTCATACATACAAGGGCTCTCTTGCCTTAACTGCCTGCCTAGATTTCCTCCTAGTTCTCTCTAATGAAATCTTCCCAGTTAACGGGTCGGACTGCATGCAGCAGGTCTGTCTAATTCTAGGTCCTCATCTTACCTGGCCATCCATCGTTAAGCGCCACTATTTAGAACCTGCTGAATCCTCACAAGGCTGGAAGATCCCTACAACCTCTGTTTAAACTAACCAGCCGCCAGATAGGTCGACTTCTCTGAGGTATCTGGGTGGCACAGTGGACAAGGAAAAGGAAAAGGAAGGGAATAAACATTTATATATTGCCTAATATGTGCCAGGCACCTGTGTGAAGTATTGCTTTTTTTTTTTAATTTAGCAAATATTATCTCATTTGATCCTTACAAAAAATCTATCTCTGACTCAGTGCTCCAGTCACTGTGCCACCAAGTTTTTTTTTATTTTAAAAAATATCCTTTTAAAAAAAATTTGTTATTTATTTTTAACATTCTTTTCTTTTGAAATTTTGAGTTCTAAATTTTCTCCCTCCTTCCTAACTCCTTTCCCATACACTGGGAAGGGAAGCAATGTGATATCAACTATACATGTAAAATCATGCAATTATATTTCTGCATTAGCCATATTTCAAAAAAAAGCAAGGAAAGTAGAGTGGGAAAATTATACTCAGAATTATTAAATTATTAATTATTTCCTTCCTTCCTTCCTTCCTTCCTTCCTTCCTTCCTTCCTTCCTTCCTTCCTTCCTCCTTCTTTCCTCTCTATTTACCAGTTGCTGAGCCCTAACACTAATGGCAATAATGTATTAGAAATGATAAAAGCCACAGAAATACTAACTAGGGAAAAAAATAAACAGGAAATTTTTCACACAGACTTCCAGCTTTGCACTGCAGTGTGATTTTATTTTTCTCTTTGTTTTCACTAAAAGGTAAGGAAGAGTCTAGAGAGTCATAGGGTTAACTGAGAAAATGATGAGAACGTTGAAATGCCTTCTCCCTGCTAGATTTGTGGGAGAGAGAAAGGGGAGACTAAATATAAGGTGCCTGCCGGGGGTTTGTGTGCTCAGCTGTCAAGAGGTGAAGTACCAGAGACAGCGTTATCTTTCCTGTATTCCCTTGAAGGTTTCTGACTCTAAAAAATTTAAAATGGTGAATTAGAATGCTATTCTGCTTAATTCCAGAAGGAAAAAAATGGAGGAGGAAGGAGGAAGATTGAGCAGTGATTCAAAAATGATTAATGGTTAGTCATAAAGACATCTCACTGTACAAAAGTACTTTGATGTACGTTTCTTGAATTCTTTCTTTAAATTCTTTTTTTAAATCTGTGTTAAAGGAATTTTGATGACACTCTCTTTGACTCTCTGCTAATGGAGATCATTGGTCTTAGCTACTCATAATTAAGTGACTTGGGCAAGGTCACAGTCATTAGGTAAGGAGCAAGACTTGAACCTAGATTTTTCTTGACTCACCACCCCTTCTGTTATGCTAGACTATATCAGCAGTTTTTTGGAGAATCATTGCTGTTAGTGCTAAGTGATATGCTAATATTTGTTCCTCTGCTTTAATATGGTATATTATTTTTATATTCCTTACTGTAGTATGCTCTTAGCACAAGGACTGGTCCTACAGTATATATTATAATTATAATAGAGAAGTTGTTCTTGTTATATAAAATAATATTTTGGGATATCATTTAGTAACCAAAAGAGACATGCTGAGCTTCTATATCTATTCTCTTAGTTATTTACAGCCATGGAAAGCCTATCTATTCAGACCACCAGGTCATAGCCCAGAACCACTGTGCACCTGGTGGTAGCTTATGTTCATTTTAAGTTGTGCCTACTACTCCATGGCAAAGCAGGAAATATGTCGCTTCCCAAATGCCCTTGCACTCGATTTAATGAGTATGATCATACAATGATATTGTCTTTTACTGTCTCTTGTGGATATCTGGAGATATCCTGTTACACATTGACTATGATAGGTTCTACCTTATTTGATTCCTGTTCCAGAACATATGCTGAATGGATTCTGCTTTCTGATGTTCTTAATTAGAGAAGACACAGGATATCAAATATTGGCTCCATGTCCTTTTCTTCCTCTATCTTTTTAACCAAAGTGACCAGATGAACTCCTCAGTGCATACAATACATACTAAGCTTGCCCTAGACATTCAGTCTAAAACAATCTACAGGCAAGCATAAGCATGTTTGAAAAGAATAAAATTATGTTCTCAAACTTGAAAAGAGACCAAGAAACAAGTTTTACCTGTTTCTCATCTGAGGGAAAAACTACCTTTTGAATTCTCTACTTTAATCCGAGAAACAGAAAGCATCCAAATGTCCTTCCTCTTCATGTATGCTTACTTTCATATTAAGGATTCAACATTTGGGGGCAGTCAAGTGTAGTATGTAGTGAACTCATATAGAAGGGATAATACCTAAGGTCTAGTAAGAGCTACAACTAGGAAGTCTGGCCCCTGGGGCAAATGAGATGGCAAAAAAAGTTGGAGAGTCATGGGAAGGGCCATGCTGAGGAAAAACTCCTCTAGAGTATGGGAAAGACACGGGATCTCATCACTGGGTCAAGATAGCCTTCACCTTCATTGTACCATGGAGGCTTTCATGGAAACTGCTCTATGTTATGGGCAGTCAGGACAAGGGAGAGCAATCTGTCCTCTTGAAAATCTGACCTGTTCACCCTGTAGCCTGACCAATGATTCTCAACAATGCCTAAGTACTAAGTCCCTCAAGGAGGCAAAGACGTATCAGAGAGGAATACAGTAGTAGGTAGGAAATAGATGTCTGAGCAGTGAGAGAAATATAAAGCAGGGAAGACACCAGAGATGGAACTTGGAATAAACTTGGAAAACTCATCCTATAGAAGGAGTGACAAATCTTGCCCAGAGGGAGTAGAACACATGACAGTTCACTAGGAAAAGATAGAGACAATCCCTTACTGGAGAAGATGTGATATGGTAGTCAACATACCAGACTAGGTCAACACCAGAATTTATTTGGAGAGCCAGATTTTTAGGGTTTTAGGCAAAAGTAGATGTAGTAGAAAGGATTTGGGTCAGTAAGTCATAGGAGGCAGGATTCAAGGAGTAGAGAGGTCAGAGGGATTATGCTCGTTTGTCTGACTCGACTTGTCTCTTTAGAGCTGTCTGATGATTTTTAGTGGCTACTTAGGCTTCCTCCTCTCTACCAGGACCAATGTGCTGGTATAATCATTGGCTAGTTGTATCCTCTCTTGACTGAGTTATACCAGTAAGACTTTGGTTTGGGAAATAGGGTCTTAGTCACAGACAAACTGAGATATTGGATGGAATTTTCTTAAGGGGACTTAGTTCAGGAAAAAAAGATGGAGTACCAGTCCTAGGTAGCTTGGTCACAATGAACAAGACAGATTAGCAGTCCTAGGACATAAGATTGTATTATTAGAATACAATGGTTAGCCTTTTGGGCCTCATAGTATCTATGGGGCCTTATATTTCCTCGGGTAGGACTAAATCTACAGATGGGATGCTAAGTCACCCAAGGTGGAGAAAGGGGTTGGAAAATGAGGTAGATTCACCATACTTAAGGGGAACTTTTTTTTAAAGATTTTCAAAGATCTTTTTTTTTTTTTTTACAGTTTTCAATTTATTTATTTTTAGTTTTCAACATTCACTTCCATAAGTTTTAAATTTTCTTCCTTCCCTCCCTCCTTCCCCAAGATGGCATGCAATCTGATGGTTCTACATGTATATTCTTATTAAACATATTTACATATTAGTCATATTGCATAGAAGAATTATAACAATGGGAGAAACCATGAGAAAGAAAAAGATTAAACAAAAAAGAAAATAGTCTGTTTCACTTTGCATTCCAGCTCCCTAGTCCTTTCTCTGGATGTCGATAGCATTTTCCATTATGAGTCCTTGCATTGCTGAGAAGTCTATCAAAAACTGTCATAGTACACTGTGGTTGTTTCTGTGAACCATGTTCTTCTGGTTCTACTCACCTCACTCAGCTTCAGTTCATTTAGGTCTTTCCAGAATTTTCTGTTCATCATTTCTTATAGCATTCCATTATATTCACATACCACAACTTGTTCAGCCATTCTCCAATTGATGGAAATCCCCCCAATTTCCAGTTCTTGGCCACCACAAAAAGAACTGCTATAAACATTTTTGTACATCTGGGTCCTTTTCCCATTTTTATGATCTCTTTAGGATGCAGCCCTAGAATTGGCATTGCTGGGTCAAAGGTTATGCATATTTTATAGTCCTTTGGACGTAGTTCCGAATTGCTCTCCAGAATGCCTCTTTGAATCCTTTGAGCATTTATCAATTGGGGAATGACTTGGACCCTTGTAAATTTTACTCAGTTCTCTATATATTTTAGGAATGAGGCCTTTATCAGACATTAGTGGTAAAAATTCTTTCCCAGTTTTCTGCTTCTTAAGAAGAACTTCTTGAGAATGCCAGGGATGGAAAAAAAAAAGCACTTTCAGTGCCCCTTTGCTACACATACTACCTAAGCTTGAATCCACTTTCTCCTGGAATCTGTATGTACTGATGGGAGGGCATGTCACTGACTTTTTAAAATATAAAATATTCTTTTATAGTTTATATAAAATATACTTTTGTTTTTGTATAAAATATTCTTACTGTACCAACTTAGTAATTGTCTATTTAAAAAAACCCTAGCAATTTAAGGCTGACTGACTAAACTATTCTTAACTGACAATCTCACCTAAGGTTGCAGAACTAGTTTAGTGGCAGAACCAGGATCCATTAGGCTCTTAGACTCCATTTAGAAAATTCTATTCCCTGGACCAGTGTTTTATAGATGAAGAAACTGAGAGGGGAAAATTTCTTTTTAAAGTCATAGAGGTAATAGTAAATGATAGAGTAGGGTTTGAACTTAGATCCTCTGACTCCAGTCTTTCCATGGAGCCATATTCCTATTCCAGGTGGTTTCCTGAAGCCTGTTACATTGCCAGAATGGGACTTCCTGACAACGAGCTTCACAGAATATGTGTATCACAGAATTATAGCTGTAAAGCTAAAAGAAACCTTAGAGGCTATATACCCTAAAAGACTCATTTTATAAATGAAAAAACAGGTTTGTGGAAGTTAAGTTGTTGGCCCATGAACATGCAACTGGTAAATGTTGTAGACAGAACGTACTGTGAAGTAATGATTGATTTCTATAAGTCACAAAGAAAACAATTTCAGTTCTAATTATATCCTGTATAAGAAACAAATCTTTTTTGTCTTCTACTGTCCAAGTCATTGCCTCTTACTCTCTACCACCCTGACTGACTTACCACCTGGACTTAGTCCCTTTGTCCTGATTTACCATACGACAGCTGCATCCCCCAGACCCTCATGCTGGCTGTGGTCGAAAGCTCTCACCATTATTATTTTTTGAAAGGACACATGAATAGCAGCCCTACTTTCATGCATAAAAGGCTTGTAATAAAAATGGGAAACACAAGCTTTACAGCATATTTCTCTATAATTCACCCAAACAATGGTGCAGTGTTGTGCATTTAAGAAAAAAAATAGAACAAGACAACCCTGAATCTTTCCCTGTTTCTATGAGGATACATTCAGAAACAAGAATTATTAACAGTTTTCATATTCTCTGTACCTTTTAAAAACCCACAGGCACAGTATTTTTGCCTTTGGTCCAAAGGCTTCATTCTATCTTTTTATTAACAGATAAGAATTCTAAGGGAGGTGACACTGAGCCGCACTGTCAGGTTTTCTATTTGTTTTCATTCTTGTGAGATTAATCAGGCATATTGGCAGTGATCAATAGGTCCGTTCACCAATGCTTCTCATGATAAATCTTCAAATTCACGGAAGTCACTTATATGTATTTGGGAATAACAAGAAATAAAACAATTGAGACACCTACAGGCACTTTACAGGATGCAAAACTCACATCTGGAGGATTTTTATTGACCGGAGAACTAATTGAAATTACTCAGTGTAAAGTAACAATGAAAACTAGTTCATTCTTTTCAGCTGGGGGCTTTCAAAAATGAGATATGGAAAAGATGTCTGCATAGGTTGGCAGAACTGTCCGAAAATGAATTCCAAACAGGAAAATTCCTGATGAGGCAGCTTTTTTTTTTTTTTTTAAGCATGAGTTTGGCATATCCTCCTCTTCCCAGCAGTAAGTCTCCTGGGGCTCCCTCCCACCCTGGAACATTTTATCTGATTTTGAAATGGCCCTGGCTCTAATTGGGTTCTGTAAGTCCTGGTTCTCTCATTGGACAAAACAGTAAACAAGCAAAACTGAACTGGGAAAATAATTAATTTTAATGAGAGACACAGTGGATCCATATGATTGTCTTCCTTCAGTGTTCTTTGATCTAAAATAATGAGTTTTCATGCCAGCAAATAGAGCAGAAGGATTGCCAAGGCCCAGCACTGAGCAGAGGTGACACACTTAGACCATCTAATGAAATTTCCTCTTACAATACGTTCTCACCACTGTGCTTGCTCAGGCGTGGCTGAATATCCTGCAGCTTTTTCTTTTTAATCTTGTAAGTGTCTGGTTGAGCGGAACACAATGTGTACTGTCCAAAGGGCAAGATTCTGTCCAGTTCTATCCCTTCAGATTGCTGCTGTGTTATTTTGTAAACATTCCTTTCCTCCTCTTGGTTATGTACTTTTACTTGTGGATGGAGGTCGGGTTAGGGGTGTGTGTGTGTATGTGTGTGTGTGTGTGTGTGTGTGTGTGTATAACTAATAAAGGCTTATGTAGCTAGCTACGGAGCTGCTGAGTGTTCAACTTTTCTTGATTTTCCAAAGAGCATTGTTTTGGCCTTTCAGGTGTGAAAGAGTATGATATGGAAAAGCATGGCTACCATTCTTTGCTGGCCTAAAGACTAAGTAGGTGACCTAATACTCCAGTCTCTTTCTTCCTCACCATCACCCCTATTCTCCCAACCTATCATGCATTTTGCTGTCAGATTAGTATTTCTGAAATAACACTTTAATTATATTACTCTTCTGGTCCAGAACCTACAATGACTCCCCAATTACCTACTTCATTAAGTCCAAATTACAAAATCACAAGATCTCAGAGGTGGAAAGATACAAATCATCAGGAATTTTGAATCAAAAGACCTGGATTCAATTCATAGCTCTGTCACTCACTACTTATGGGGCCTAACCTCTTTGAGCCTCAGTTTTCTCAAATGGAAAAAGGAGAGGGTTAAACCACATGGCTTTTAAATGCCTTTTTAGCTCAACATACATGAACCTGTTAGCCTATACCTGAACAGCAGTAGGTATCTCCTCCATAACATCCATGCCAAGTGATCACTGCTTCTTTCTGAAGAACTTCAGAGGTGTGGAACTCACTAAGTGTTGAGAAAACCTGTTCCAATGTTGGATAGCTCTGATAATTTGTCAGTTTCACAATGAACTAAAACCTCCTCTTTCCAACTTCCAATTATTGCTTCTAATTTTGTCCTCTGGGTTCAAGCAGAATAAATGTAATCCCTCTTCCACCTGATAGCCCTTCAAATACTTGAATCCAGCTATTACATTTACTGAGTTTTATCCAAGCTAAACATCTCCAATTCTTACAGTTCACAGGATCTGTAATTTTATCAGTTTGGAGAACTTGAACTAATTCCTTTCAGTAAGGCAGCCTGTCAACAAATAAGTCCTAGGTAGTTACTTGAGGTTGAGTTGGCTAAATGATTTGGCCAGGGTCATACAGCTTATAGATCAGAGATCAGATCTGAATAGAAGTCTTCCTCACTCCAAGCCCATTTATGCCAGACTGTATCTAATGACTATTATCTTGGTCACTAATAATATTTTTGAGTAGAATAAAGCCAAAGTCAGATTCAACTAGATCCTTCAGCTTGAAATTGATCCATCTTTCATCACTATTCTTTGGGTCCATATCTGCCAATCTTGATCATAAGGAGAGCAGTAGATTATCTGATAGATTTCTGACTGAAGTCCTACATTTTAACAGGTAAGTGGCCCAGTGGATAGAGTGTGGGTCTTGGAATCAAGGAATAATGATCTGAGTCCAAATCCTGCCTTGAATACTTCTGAGCTTTGTGACCCTGGACAAGTAACTTAATTTCTTTGCATCTGTTTGTCCATATGTAAAATGAATCTAATAATAGAACCTACCTCACAGGTTTATGGTGAGGATCAAATGAGTTAACATATGTAAAGTGCTTCACAAATCTTAAAATTCTATATAAATGTTAGATTTTATCATCATCATCATCACCACTAACACCACCATCCTCACTACCACCACCACCACCACCACCACCATCACCATCATCATCATCATCATCATCATCACCATCATCATCATCATCATCACCATCATCACCATCATCATCATCATCATCATCATCATCATCATCATCACTATATCTACAAATTCCCCTGGGTGACCAATGTAGTAAGCAATTTAAATAACCCTGCAAAAAGAGGGAATGAAGTTAGTCTGTGATGACTGTTCTGAGTGAGGTTCTATTGGTTCTCAATGATTACCACTTTCCAAGTACTTACAAAACTTTCCTTTGATAACATATTCTATAATTTTACCAGGAATCAGAATCAAGCCCCTTGTACTTTGATGAAGTACACTTTCTACCTTTTTATATACATTGAAGCATTTTCTATTTCTGTAGTATTTTTCCTGCTCTTTATAGTTTTTCAGACATCACCAGTAGTGGATCAGTAATCTTAATTTTTGAAACACTCCATATTCCAGGTCCTTCACCTTTTTCCCATCTTATTTTCCTTTACTCTCTGGCACATCATAGCCTCCACTTCATTTTCACAACCCTTACCCATTAACTTACCCATTAACATGGATAAAACCTATGCTTATTCTTGCCTGCAAACCTTTGAAATATAACTTCTTACCAACCTATGACATTGTGCTTGTTTTTTTTTCTGCTCATCCAAATCCTTTCTATCCTCAGAGACCAGCTTGAATCTCACCTTCTGCAGGGAGACTTCTCTGACATTTGTAGCCCTCAGTGATTTCTCTGATTTTCTGCTACAAATTTATATTTTACTGTCTTTGTCGAGCTTCCATGAAGACAGAGTTCCTGCCTTAGCTGTTCCAGCACCAGTGCTGAACTCATACAGCATACTCAATAAACACTTGTGGGTTGACAGATATTGGACCATTTCACCTAAAAGCAAACAAAAACTCCATGTTGCTATAGCCCATCTGTAGATTTTTGGGTAATGTGAACATGCACAGCTCACAGTTCATGGCTGATGTAATACCCATGTAGAAGAAGAAAGAGAGAGAGCTTACTCTCAGAAATGCTCAGGCTGATGAGCACGTGATAAGCAGGCTTCCAGAAAAGAACATGATAATATGTAATATAAAGGTCCTGCTCTTCAAATTGGAGTAAGCCAAGATGCTTTGTAAATGATTTTGGCACTCCAATCCATGGCGAAGATATTTTTGATTGTGGAGCTGTAGCTGCTGTACACTCAAAAGATACTGGGCATCCAGAGCAAATTTCTCAGTCTCTTTTTTGCTTGCCTGGCTGATGTTTGATGGGGAAAATGAAGCCTCCAGAAGCTCCTCCAGGAAAGCCTTTGGACCTTCTCTTACTGGAGCCAACATGAGGCCAAGAGTACATGGACCTACTATTGTTTCTGAATCTTTTCTCCTCATACTTAGGCAGAGTATTAGAGATAGATATGAACTTGTGAGTTTTGAAAGGTCAGGATGAAGAGACACCAGAAGTCCAGGACCTGGAGTCCATACTGGGGCTTGCTAGAAGCCAGATGATGAGAAGCAAAGTCCTATGTGACCAGCTGGACCCAGTCCAGAAGAAGCAGAAGCACATTTGGACTTGGAGCAGACACCACGTAGAAGCTGCTTTAAGTTTGAGCCCACTCTTTCCAGGGACAAGATGATTCAAGGAAGAGTGTGCCTCCCAGGTGTTGAGGTAAAACTGTACTTCTATTCTTGTTAAATTCTTGAAATAAACTTTTCTTTGTAAAAAGCTAATTGAACTGGTTAAATGGAACTGGGATGTTAATCATGAGGGGCTAACTGTGTGGCAAATAATAACAAAAATAGCTACCTATTAAAAATAAAGAAAACACTTAAAAGTTTGCAGAGCTCCTTAGGAATGTTTTCTCATTTTATTCTCAAAACAACTCTTGAAATTAGGTCATCATGATGAAATTGACCAGACAAATGTTCAGTGACTTGCCCAACATAGCTAGTAAGTATCTGGGACTCGGTCTGAACACAGGTTTCCCTGACTACAGGTGATAGCTCAGGTTAAAAGCATTAAGGAGTCACCTCCAAATCCCTCAGGGGTGCCCTAGAACTCTGAGGGAAAGATGTAGCTGCACTTCCTCTGAGTTACTCCAGAGTTTTGCTTCATTTGAATTCAAGAATTTGTTGCTGTTGTTAACTGTCCTGTGTTTTCGAAAAGAACCAGTGACAACGTGGGGTTATGTCTTGGCTCCTGGATCTAAGTGAGGCAGGGCTGTGCTAAGTCATCAGCCTCACTCCCACTTCCAGAGTCAACAAAGTCCAGCAGTAGAATAAGACAGCTGGCAATGACCTGGGATGCAGTGCATGACCTTGGTGTCTTCACTGCCTGACCAAGCTCTAAGTGCTGCTTTAGCCACCTTTATGGCCTTTGGAACAAATTGTTCTCACTCACCTATTCCACTGGGGGAAATCTTCACAAGCTTGGGGTAGACACCCTCCCCGCAACTCAGTGATGGTTTTGAGGCCTGTAATTTACCCTCAACCTGGTGTAGCCCTGGTTTATCCAAAGCAGTTTTTGAGGTGCGGACACTATGCAGACTACAACTTCTTGGAGTCACAAGTGAGAGTTGAGTGCCACGTAGATAGCAAAGGTATATTGTTAGTCCTGAAAAGGGCTTGGAAGCGCTAACACTAGAGGTGCTAGTCCTCTTTGAACACCCCATATACCCCTCAAGAATTTGTAAGGTATGTTTTAGATTTGTAAGGAAAGGGATAAAAAAAAGCATTGTAGGGTTTCCCAGAAAATAGCACTGATTAAATATGTGTAAACACAGAATCACAGAATTTTGAGTTAGAAGGCCATCAATCCAACCTACACACAAAAAGGAACCCTTATTGTAACATACCAGATATTTGATTATCCTGTTTGTGTTTGAAGCCTCCAATGCTGGGGAACTCCTCACCTCCTAGGCAGCTCATTCTTATTTTTGGACAGTTCTAATTTTTAAGAAGTTTTTCCTGACATCAAGCCTAAATTGGACTTTTTATTGTTTTTATCTATTCTAAAGGTTTTGAGCCATCCTGTGCCAAAAAAAGTCTAATTATTCTTCCATATGAAAGCCCTTTTAATTCTTGAAGACAGCTACCATATCTTCCCTAAGTCTTGTCTTTTACAAACTAAACAGGCCCAGTTCCTTCAACCAATCTGCACATGACATGGACTCAAAGCCCTTCCCCCAACTGGTTGTGCTCCTTTGGAGACTCTCTAGCTTGTCAACAACATTTTTATGAAACTGCAGTGCCCCAAACTAAACACAACATCCCAGATGGGGTACACTGAGTATACCACCTCTCTGTTGCTGGAAGCGACATCCTTCTAAATGTGGGCCGAGATCACATTAGTTTTTTGGCTATGATACCACACTGCTGACTCATAATATCTGCAGTGAGAATTGTTAGAATCTTTGTGAGGGAGCTCTCAGCAGGGCTAGCCTAATACTTACAATGAAAAACTGCATAGCTGGCATGCTTTCTGCCAGGTGCCTTCTCATCTAAAAATCCTCTCTCTTCTCTTGACGTCCTTTTTGCTGATACACAAGTTTCCAGGGTTAGAGCTTTGTTCCTTTGGATTAAGGAACCATAATGTTTGTTATGATGTTCATGACTATAGAGGTACAATATATCAATCATTTATACCATCTTACGAGCTAAACAATTTTTAACTTGCAGCTAGCTGAAATAGGAAAGGCAGATATTACGTGATTACCTTAGATGTCTGAATCTTGGGGCAAAAAATCAGGAAGGGAAAAAGCAGGGCTGAAAGTGGGTACAGAAAAAGCAATAAAATAAAAAACACACATCAAATTCATTTACATTGTTGCTAAAGGATAGCCCAGCTTCTCAATGCCTGGCATCCTAGATCACCTCATGATCCAAAATTACTCCAGAAAATTGACATGGCAGGAATGAGGAGGAGGTGCCAGTGACTAGGTCTGAATTCCATGTGCTAGAGTAAAACATTGTTAAGGCCCATTACTGGTATGCCTGGGGCAGCCAGGCCTTCTTTCAGGGTTTCTCCAATACTGAAGTAATTGTTTGGGCAGTAGCATTAA
The DNA here is from genome assembly GCA_023548195.1 of Bettongia penicillata ogilbyi. Classification (NCBI taxonomy): domain Eukaryota; kingdom Metazoa; phylum Chordata; class Mammalia; order Diprotodontia; family Potoroidae; genus Bettongia; species Bettongia penicillata. The sequence goes on from JAJHZJ010000535.1 coordinate 1,652,872, forward strand.
CTATGTACAGCTGTTATGGACACCTTCCCAAGGATGGCTATGTTTGAAGCCAACATAAAACATATCATTTTTTTTGTTCAGGTAGCCTGTGTCTTGGACGTTCGGTGAGGTCCAGATTCACCTGAAAGCTGAACTGTGAATTCAGATTTTCAGAGGATGTTTTCTAGACCTGCTATCCTTATAACATCGGTGGAGTCCCTTATCCACTCTGTCCATCAATTTCTTCACTTTAAAAGTTGGAAACATTTCATGAACCTCCTTCATATGGTAATGGTGAAGCTGTGGGGGGTAATTAAGAGGCAGGATACTACCTATATACATACATGTATGTTGTACATACAAGAGAAGATCAAAGTGCTATGTAAAATTTCAGAGGAAGGCTTTCTGGAAGAGATATTCTCTGAGTTGGGCTTTAAAAAACAGGTGGGATTTCAACAGGTAGAGAAAATGGGAAGAAGGCTATCCAGGCACAGGGTGGACAGTAGTCTAGGATAATTTGAATAATCCTATCCCACTGATGACTGAAAGACTTGTGGGAATGTAAAAAATGAGGGGAAATCAGGGTGTTTTGTCAAGTTTCCAGACTGAGTGAGCATTTGTTTGGCAGGAGATATCTCAACCCAGATGCCTAAAGAGAGGGTGTCAGATTTTGGAATCACTCTATCTGATCCTGATATTGTGAACTGAGACCTATTTGGAAATGAGAGGGGTAAGATGTGTTAAAGGACTCTTGAAAGAAACACAAAGGGGAACAATGTTGATACTATCTATGAGGAATTGAGCCAAACTATAGGAGAAGACAGCTGCTGAACTCTTTGAAGAGGTGACTCCTGGTTGGGATCTCTACCTCATGAGTAAGGGACTGAGGTTTTAGATAGGTCTCTGAGGAGAGGGTTGCTCATTACAGTCTTTATTTTCTTTAAGCTTGATGGTCTTAGTTTTCTTTGGCTTGTAGATGGCACAGTGGCTAGAATGCTGGGTCTGAAGTCAGGAACACTAAGCTCAAATTCAGCCTCAGATACTTACTAGCTGTGACCCTGGGCAGGTTGCTCAGGCTCTGTCTGCTTCTTATTCTTCACCTGTAAAATGGAAATAATAATCTAACCTACCTCCCAGATTGTTGGTTGTTGTAAGGATCATATGCGTGTATGGCCTCCTCAGGTCTATTTCCTACCTTCCTGTTGCCTTATGGGTGATCTTCAATTTCATTTCTTTGTAGACCCTTGTTTTTCTATAATATGAGTGCAAGTTAGAGGGAAACAGGTTATTTTCTTAAATTGAGAAAACAATAGGAAAAACAAAGAAAAAACCCTACTTCGCGTGATTAAAAAACAAAATCTGTCTTGATCAGTCTGATAAAGCAAGCTTTCTGAGTGAACCATGCTTGTAGCTAGTCAGGATGACTTTGGTCTAAGAGCAGCTACCAGTTTAAGTTCCATTATTATTTTTGGTTTAATAGTTCTATGATGGACTTTACAGAGCATTAACAAATTCATTAAGGAATCTCTCACTAGTGAGGTGACCTGGTCCATTGGGCAGCTAATAGAAGTTCCCTTCCACTTACACCTCTTAGAGTAAGCAGTGTGATAGCATTTAATTAGAATTTTTATGAGGTTGGTCCATTGAATGAATCAGAGCTGCCTAGAGGCAATTACCAAGACATAGTGAAAGGAAATACAGTAGATCCAAGCAAGAAGTTTGGCTATTTAAATTCAGAGTAAAAATTGGCTTGACCCTTCAAGAAAATACCCTATGTCATTCTGGCCCACTAAATTTCCTGGATTTTACTGGTTTGAGCTTTCAAGCTTATGAAGTTGAGATAGTAAAAAGGTATTTTCTACCCACCTACCTTGCCCGAAAATAAGAAGATAATCAAGGGATAAGGCAGGACAGAGAGGAAAGGGAACAAAGAGGAAGAAGGCAGGCACAAAAGGGAACCCTAAGATTTTAATAATTTGATCTCTTACGTAGGATGTTTCTACTTGCAGAACCAAGTAAAGAGAAGAAAACTCTCAAGAGATTATAAGCTTTTTGAGGACAGGGGATGTCTTATTTTTAGCTTTGTATCTTCAGAACCTAGCACACTGGCAGCATGCTAGGCTTGAATAAGGTCTGATAGTAGACCTTAATAAATACTTTTGGGTTTATTAGTTGGTGTTCATGATTAATCGTAAAATTTAATTTTCTAGGCAGTTTCTTTTGAGAGGGTTAGGAAGTGCATCTCAACTAAGGGATTTGTCTTCCATATGGATTTGGATGGGACTAACTGGTTCTTTAGGGGGAAGTCTGGAGCTCTTCCACATCAGAATAATTTCCTTTCTTCCACTGCTGTGATCTAGGGGTGCTGGGAATTCCAAAATGCAAGAGTACAGGGTACAGGTCTGCCTCAAAAGAATTCAACCACTCAAGCCTTCTTTCAGTCCAAGCAAGTTTATTAAGACAAGGTTGGGGTAGGCAAGATTCCTAGTGAGTCTGTGCATTTGCAAAGGACAAAACCCATACTTTTATAGGGAAAAAACTATGGGAAAATCTGGATGTGATCTAGGAGTGACAAGTAGTCTAGGATGGCCCAAAGGTAAGAGAGACTGAAGGGCTGGGCTGAGTCAGGACCTCAATGAAAAGACAGCTGAAAGGATTATACCAGCATGAACCTGATATCTCAGGCAGATGCCAGAGATCTGGGTTCAGAGGCTGGGTTCCTGAAATTTGTGGAAAAGTTCAAAGACCCTTCTTAGAGGTTCAAGTCTCATACCTTATCAGCATGACCAAGTTCCTTCCTTGAAGTGGAGCAGTGTTCCTAAAAGCAGTGACCTTAACACCATCAATCCTCCTCTCTGAGTATACCATGCTATGCGATTGAGGACTTCTCCAAATGAATCAGAAGTCAGGACACAGGCTGAGTGCATTTCAAAGATTTTATGATGGAGGAAAGATTATTTAAAAATATAGACTTTCTTATCAAGAAGCTTCAGTTTATGAAGAATTATTGAATTTCAGAGTTCAGAATGAGTTGGTGTTGAACTTGTTATTTGATAACAGGCCATGAATATAGTCACCCAACATCCTAGAGCGATGTTTAGAGTTGTGAGGGTAATAAGTGGAAGGTCTTTCCCAGAGCCTTATTTATTACTCTGTTCCTTGTAGGTTTTTTTTTTAAAGCTTTTACAAAGAAATACTTACTCAAAGATATAATCACAAATATACAAGCTTACTCCTCCACATAATTCCTTCCCCTCCCCACTCACTCTCCCACCTCTTCAGTCTCTGTAGGAAGGGAATTAGATTCATGGATTAACCCAGTTTCTATGGGGTACATACTTCTAGTTCCAAGTCTAAAACCCTACTTTGACTCAAGTCCCAGTCCCCCTACCTCTTCAAGGCTTCCATGCTGTATTGGCAGGCTGCGGCACCCTGCAATTCTGGCCCCGTGGTCATCATAGTTCAAACTCCTGAGTCCTTGAGGATTACCTCTGGTACCTGAAACTGAGGAGGACAAAAAACATGGAACAGAAGCACACACTTCCAGGCCCATTTCTTGGAGCCTCAGCAGGGGGAGAAAGTCATTCTCCCCTCTCTAGTTCAGTTCATGATGCCCTTGCTATGGGCAAACGCCATCTTCTTAAAGAACTTAGAAAAATGAATCAGAAAGAAGAAAAGAGAGAAACTGACTCAGTCTTGCTCATTTTAAGGTTGAAGGCAGTTGATCAAAGGAGCTGCCCCCATCCATAAAGTAGGAGTCACCATGTTAGACAATCTGAATATGCTCCAAAGGCTCCTCAAGGGTGCCACCATGTTAGGTAAACTGGGCATGTATAGTCCAGACTAGCCTGGGCTATTCATTCCCCCATTTGAAATTTGATATCCCCTACAAATAGGCAGGGGTACACTTTTTATAAACATAAATTATTCCAGATTCAGAACAACTCTCTAAGGTTTCTGAGGAGGAATAAGCAATGTCCTTTCACCTGCTTTCCTAGGGGTATATAGTAAAATCTCAAATATCAGGTGCAACTCTACATGTATAGATAAAAATTCTTTCAGTTATGGGTTAAAAAAGGCCCTATATGGCTAAGCAAGCAGCAATATTGGGTAAACTTTATAAAATACTTCTTATATTGTTGACTTATTTGGAGGGCTTTGTGTAATATTCCTTGTTCTGTGAATCTGCAAAACATTGCCTTTGGAAATAATTATAGGTATCTTCAATGCAAAGAAATTTGGAGACTGACCTGGATGATTAATAGGCATGCCAAGATAGGCATGTCAAGCAGGGATGGAGGTGAGGGAAATAGAGACTGAGAAGTCACTCAGGGGGTAAGTGTTAGTATGGAAGAATGTGTTTCTGTGGTATAGTTTTTTCCAGGTAGAATCTGGGGAGACTTGGGCTTCAAAATGGAGGGAGTGGGAAGGCAAAATCTGAGCTCCAAAAAACTGGCAATAAGGAGCTTTGGCGTACCAGAGCCTTCTAACAATGCTAACTTCCAAAGACACTTCGTAGTCCCCACCAATGTCCACACCAGTCTTTGTTTTTACTTTTATACATGGGCTGCAGAAATTGACCCACTGTCTCCCATTCCTACTGATTTTGGGGGCTGGACCTGACTCAGGTCAGTTGTTTAAGTCTGATATTGGAATAAAGCAAGACACTTGTAGATAACAAAAGGATATTTACTTAATTACAGTATTAAGGACACTTAATTATAGTATTAAGCATAATATATGTGCCCTATATATTATATATGTTCTCTCTATATAATATATAGCATTAAGGATAATATTAATTACAGTATTAAGGACAAGGTGTTTTAGCTGAACCAAATATACTTCCTTTGAGGTGCCCTTGGTGGTTAAGTAATCAAAAATCTCAGTGAGGCTAGAGTCATTCATGGCTATTTTGTGCTCACATGATCAAGAAGTGATATGGATAACTAAAACCATGACTTTGCTGAACCAATAAAGTCCTGAGAATGATCTCAAACCCTTTTAAGGAAAAATAGCTCATTTTTCGTGGAGGCAGGAGGTTAGGATATTGTTCTCATTACAGCTACTACCACCTATTGCTGATGACTTGGCTTTTTTTCCTTCCAACAGAGTCACCCAAATAAATTATAAACTTGATTTCAAAAATCATCCCTATGCGTATGACTCCCTGATTTATATTTCCAGACTCAACCTCTCTCTCATGCTATAGAGTATTTTCTATTCTCCTCAGATCATCTCCATCTGGATGTACTTCAGCACCTTGAACTCGGAAGCATAGTACAGTGCAAAGAATGATGAATTTGGAATCAGAAGACCTTAATTTGTATCCTGGCTGTAATATTTCTTATTATGTGACTTTGGACAAATCATTTTCAGAAAGGGCTCATCTATATGCTCATCTGTAAAACGAGGGAGTTAGATCAGATGGTATTTAAAATGTCTTCCTACTCTAAATCACATGATCCTATGTCACAAACTAAATCTATCTTTCCCCAAATCTGGTTCTTCCTTCTGACTTTATTACATACTTGTTCTACCATTTTTAAAAGGTTGGGTTTGTCTGTGAATCTCTTTTCAGCCTCATATTCCGTGTCTAATTACTTACTGCTTTGTGTCACCTTGTGTGTATTTCACATGACACTTGGAATACTGCAGTGGAGCAAGATGTTCTCATTGGCTCATATGCTGCTTTCTTTAAGCATATAGAATGATTGAAAATTACCATTCTTAATTAACCAGCAAGGGGATAGATATATAATTTTCCCACCAGGTGGCACTGTACTCAAGCCACCCTGGTCAAAGCTTCTCTAAGGCGTACTCAAGAAATTCCCCTACCACAATACTGAGTTGCATAGCTGGGCAGTTCTAAAAAGAAAGAAAAAAGAAAAAAAAGAAAGAAAAGCAAAACCAAAAAAAAAAAACACACACACACACACACACAGACACACACAACATAATGTCTGGATTCAAAATCTTGCCTGGGAGATGACCAAATATAGCTCTGAATCAATAGAAAATGTTAGGAAAATCTAAGGCTTCACCCCATTCCAACATTTGGAATTTTCCTTCTCAATCTATAACTCCCATGAACTCATAGAATATAGCAATTCAATTCCCTATCACCCCATAGTTTATTAGATGTAGCAATATGAAAAGAAACTAGTTAAGTGCTCCTCCATGGAGTGTATGACCCAATCATGTCTTCATCTCCCAAAACACCTCCTGAGTGAGCTCCTTATTTTCTACTCTCAGGACCCTGAGAAAAGCTGCTAAATAACTGATCCAGCTGCTTCTTGATCCAGCCATTCTTGTAAGAGATATAATAGGGAAGGGGTGTGTGTGTGTGTGTGTGTGTGTGTGTGTATGTGTGTGTGTGTCTGTCTGTCTGTCTTTCTGTCTGTCTGTCTGTTATTCTGTCTGGGATTTTCACTCTGGACCTTGGAGTTTACAAAAGAAAGTAAGGGTAGGACTTTAGAGATTTCAAAGAAGTACCTTAAAAAAAAAGTCCCTATTGATATTTTGGGATGTCTGTGTTGGGAATCCCAAGTTAGCAGGTTTTTTGAGAATTGATCTGGGTGGGGAGACACTGGCAGCCAATCAGGAGGAGATTGTTACAGTCTAGTTCAGAAGTTATTAGGTCTGAATCAGAATAGAAGAGCTGTCCGGATGTAAAAGATGTGAAGGTAGAAAAGACAAGACAACAATTGATTGGAGGTGAGAATAGTCAAGGATGACTCCAAGTTTGCCAACTTAGGGGGACTGGAAAAGATAACTACACACTAGAAGGTGTGTGGATCGTGCTGAGAAAAGAAAGCATTGGAAGCAGAGAGTTAGAATGATCCAGGTGTGAGTTAATGCAGAATCAGATAAAGATGGAGACAACTGGGCTAAGAAGGAAGGGACTAATAGGAGTGATGTCACCAAAGCTGAAATCACAGAATTCTAGTGAATGACTGGGAGTGAGTGAATAATCTACCTTTGCTCTGTTTCCTTATTCTCCCAACCCTGAAGAGAAGCAATGTGTCTTGTCTAATGGGTGCAGTTTACATTACATTAGTTGGAACTTTTATTAACCAACGAAATGACAGTCTCCTATCCTACCCCATCCATTTGGCGGCGATTTATAAATCAAATGAGAGAAGGCTGGGCAGCCTGTTTCACACCACTGCTTTAATATCTTGTTTGTCAATTTGTATAGATTTCTAGCACCCCAGAAACAGATGACTGATGTGCCAAAGAATGCCATGGATTCAGCGAGTCTCTTCAGGCTTGGCCAAGGAACATTTTGCAGCAGCATGGTGAACTAATTTTCTTCACCTACCAAATTGATTGAAATGGGGCACAAATTTTGAGATATTAATTATTACTTAATCCTCTCCTCTACAGCTTTTCCCCTGGTGTACTCATCAGAAAAAGCAACCATGTCTGAGGTGGGAATTACTATTCTCTGCCAGAAAAAAAATGCATTTTAATTTACCGTGGCATGATTTCAACATTGTGGTTCTGTGTAAAAAGTGAGAATTGCTTATGAATTCTTAAGCTCCAATCAAATTATTTGATAAGGTAAATTAAGGAAGCCAGAGATATATTCTATTCTTCTCATTTCCCTAAATTTTGAACATTAAGTGTGCAAAAGCACTTAGAGAAAATATTATAGCTTCTTCCTAAGGGAAAGGCAAATGACCTTCTTTCTCTATCCACTAATGCTTCTTTTTATATAAAAGATCCATCCATTTGCTCTTAATAGCAAATAGCATAGTAGATCTCCAAATGGGCAGCTGTACAAGGCTATCATTTAATAAAGAATAAAAACCTGTACATTTGGGTGATAATTTAAGGGCCTTAATGTTCACCCTGGTATTGAATTGTTTCAGGGAAGCCATCACAGGCGCGTCAATTACCTAAATGGATTAGGTTTGATGTCCGTTTTTATTAGAGTGCCTTCCTATTGTGGAAACCTAAATCATTTTGATATTTCCTATGCCAAAGATTTCCTAGATAAACTCAAAGGAAAGTGAAGTATTTATTGTGTTTTAGCAGCCATCATAAGGGAAGGCAGATCCCATAATGCCTAGTATTCTGTAAGGCAACAAAAGGTAGGAAGTTTCCCTGATAATCAAAGTGGCAAATAGAAGCAAGGGCCCCAGCATGAGGTTTCAGCATTCGTCCTCTCTATGCCTTCTGGGGTGAGAGAAAGTGGTGTGTTCTCCATTTTTAGAGTATCCAGCTGGACTGAGAGATGCAGATTAGTACAGTAAAACAAACATTGGCCTTAGAGAGAATTAGGGTATGTCTGCAACTCTGAAGAAAGATAGGCCTTACTCTGAGGACCCAATCTGCTACACAAGTTTTGGTTGGGAGAGTGAGCCCAAAGCTTACTGCCTATAAGACTATGGGCAAGTCATCTGGGTTCAGATCCTGGTTCTATCACCAGCTACTTACATAATCTTGGAAAGGTCACTCAATCTGTTTATCAATCAACATTTAAAAAGTTCCTGTGCTGTACCAAGCACTATGCTAAGCCCTGGGGATAAAAAAAGATGTAAAGGACAGGCCCTGCCCTCAAATAGCTTACAATCTAAAGAAAATAATGCAAAATGGCAGAATTGGAGAATGGATTAATAATTCTCTGAGGTGCTTTAAGTCTAATATTTGGTAACTTTACTATGGTCATTGCTTCTTCCCTTTTCTATCAGGACAAATTTACTTGGGTAAACTGAATTAGGATAACTGGACCGTAGAATCAGAGACCAAAGTGAACTTAGAGATCATGTAGTCCAACCCTCTTGTTTCAAAGATGAAAACGCTGAAGCCTAGAGAGTAAATAATTTGCCCAAGCTAATATAATCTTTTCCAAATCCTTTGTGTATTCCCTGTGTGCCTTTGTACACAGCAATCCCTGTATTTGAAAAGACTTTCCTTCCCTTTCCCAGTCAGAGATATAAAAGCCAGTTAGGTTTAGAGTAAAAATTCACTTGTAAAACACCATGTAGGACAATGGCAGATGATTCTGGGAAGTATTGCTTCATGTAAAAGTGAAAAGAAGTGAGGGAAAAATAAGACTGAATAAAGTTTGCCATGAGACTCAATTAAACACATGGTAAGAGCCTACTATTTGTCAGGCAGTCCGCTAGGTGCTGGTAATACAAAGACAGACACAAAACCACCCTAACCTTCAAGGAAATTGCATTTTAATGGAGCCCTCCTCTGGTACTCTATAGTTAGTCAAAGTCTTTGTTAAAATGTACTCGAACTTAATATAGTATCCTAGATGTAGTCTGACAAGGGCAAAGTATAGTGGAACTATCATTTTTGTAGTCTTAGTTACTGTGCCTCACAATGGAGCTGAAGACCTCATTAATTTGTTTTAGTTGCCATATAATTTGACTTATCTTGTACTTAAAATCCACTAAAACTCCCTAAACTTCTTCCATCAAATTGTAGTCTTGCCTAGCCAATTCCATTATGAATTTATGTAATTGATTTTTTTTTTTTTTTGGTGATAATTTTATTTATTTATTTATTTATTCATTCATTCATTCATTTATTTATTTATCTATCTATTTATTTATTTATTTAGCTTTTTACATTCATTTTCACAAATTTTTGGGTTCCAAATTTTCTCCCCTTTTCTCCCCTCCCCCCACCCCAATACCCCAAGCAATCTAATTTTCCCTATCTCCAATCTGTCCTCTCTTCTGTCATCCCTCCCTTCCCTTGTCTCTATCTTCTCTTTTCTCCTGTAGGGCCAGATGACTTTCTATTCCTCATTAACTGTATGTCTTCTTTCCTAGTTGCTACAACAATACTAAACAATTGTTCCTAAAACTTTGAGTTCCAAATTCTCCCCATCCCTCCCTCCCCACCTATTCCCTTTGGTATGGCAGACAATTCATTATAGGCCATATCTGTGTAGCTTTGCAAATGACCTTCCTGATAGTCGTGTTGTGTAAGACTAACTGGATTACCATCCCTCCTAACCTGCCCCTCATTGTTTCTCTTCTGTCCTTTGATCCTGTCCCTCCACAAGTGTTGACTTTCAATTACTCCCTCCTCCCTTTGCCCTCCCTTACATCATCCCCCCCCAATATCTCCTTCTCCCCCGCTTTCTTATACTGTAAGATAGGTTTTCATACCAAAATGAGTGTGCATTTCACTCCTTTGTTTAGTCAAATGTGATGAGGGTAAACTTTTGTTTGTTTGTTTATTTTTTTTTTTCCTCAGCTCTCCTCTTTTTCCCTCCACTAAAAACATCTCCTACTTGCCTCTTAAATGACATATAGTTACCCCCCTTCCATTTCCCCCTCTTTCCTCTCACTACATTTCTCTCTCACCATTTACCTTAATTTCTTTTAAGGTATGGTCCCATCCTATTCAGTTCAATCTGTGCTCTCTGTCTCTGCATGTGAATGCATGTGTGTATGTGTGTGCATGCGTGTACATGTGTATGTGTGGTCCCACCAACCACCCAGATACTGAAAAGTTTTAAGAGTTAGAAATATTGTCCTTCCCTGTATGAATGCAAACAGTTCATTTCTGGTAAGTCCCTTAATACTTCTCCTTGCTGTTTACTTTTGCATGCTTCCTCTCATTCTTGTGTTTGAAAGTCAAATTTTCTTTTCAGCTCTGGTCTTTTCATTAAGAACGATTGAAAGTCCTCTGTTTCATTGAAAGACCATATTTTCCCTTGAAGTATTATACTCAGTTTAGCTGGGTAGGTGATTCTTGGTTTCAGTCCTAAGTTCCTTTGCCTTTTGGAATATCCTATTCCACGCCCTTCGATCCCTTAATGTAGAAGCTGCTAGATCTTGGGTTATCCTGATTGTATTTCCACAGTACTGGAATTGTTTCTTTCTAGCTGCTTGCAAGATTTTTTTCCTTGAGCTGGGAGTTCTGGAATTTGGCCACAATGTTCCTAGGAGTTTCTCTTTTTGGATCTCTTTCAGGTGGTGATCTATGGATTCTTTCAATACTTATTTTGCCCTCTGGTCCTAGAATGTCAGGGCAGTTTTCCTTGATAATTTCATGCAAGACGATGTCCTAGGCTCTTTTTTTGATCATGGCTTTCAGGTAGTCCCATAATTTTTTAAGTTGTCTCTCCTTGATCTATTTTCCAGGTCAGTTGTTTTTCCCATGAGATATTTCACATTCTCTTCCATTTTATCGTTCTTTTGGTTTTGTTTGGTGATTTCTTGGTTTCTCCTAAAGTCATTAGACTCCATCTGTTCCATTCTAATTTTGAGAGAACTATTAAATTCCGTGAGCTTTTGAGCCTCTTTTTCCATTTGGCTCATTCTGTTTTTGAATGCATTCTTCTCCTCATTGGCTTTTTGAACCTCTTTTGCCAATTGAGTGAGCCTATTTTTCAAGGTGTTAATTTCCTCAGCATTTTTTTGGGTCTCCTTTACCAAGATATTGACCTTTTTTTCATACTCTTCTTGCATCTTTGTCATTTCTCTTCCCAGTCTTTCCTCCACCTGTCTAACTTGCTTTTCAAAATCCTTTTTAAGCTCTTCCAAGGCCTGAGCCCACCCAACACCCCCCCCTGGGGTGTCTGGGGTACTGAGGCCCCCCGCCCTCCACATCTTTCCCTGATGGGAAAAAATACATTCTCGTCCTCCCCATCAGATCCGAAGGTCGGGATCATTTGCATTTGTTGGAAAAAACTCTCTAAAGTCTTATTTTTCTTCCCCTTTCTAGGCATTTTCCCCAGCCAGTTACTTGACTTCTGAGATTCCTTTCCACCCCCCGCCTGGATCCGCCCAGCTAGTGCTTTGCCTCTGAGATTCAAATGCGCTTTCCCGCGGCAAGCTTTAGTTCTGGCGCAGGGGTGGGGGCAGGGCCGCCTCCTAAGCTTGGGCACTCAGGGGCTTTCTGCAGAGACTTTCAGGAACGGAGCGGGTGGGGGCGGGGTGGGGGGCCCCGCCTGCTGTGCTCAGCTCCCTTGGGGGTTTTATTCAGAGGCGTTCAGCAGTAGAGCAGGGTGGGGGCAGGGCCGTCTCCCCTGCTCGGCTCCCTCAGGTTGGAAAGACCTTCAGTATTGAAGATCCTACCTGCTGCTGGGGGATTCCTGAGTCCCGGCCGCCTGCCCGCCTCAGCCGCCCCGCCCACGCCTCTGCCTCCGCCGCTTCCTGTCCCCGTCTCTGCCGCCGCCGCTTCCTCCCGAGGGGGCCCGAGTCACAGAGATGCTCCGCTCCCCTCCCCTATCGCAGCCTTCTTTCTTACTGACCTGTAGCTTCTGTGGGCGGAGGGACTTTCCCGGCTGCCGGAGCTTCCCCCGGAGCTTTCCTCTCTGAAGTCTGCTCGGGTCAGCTTCTCTGGGGCCGCGGCCAGGGGTGGGGGTGGGGTCCGCTTTCCGGAGTGCGATGGACCCCGGGGACGGCTCTCCAGGGTTCAGTGGAACGGAAATTTCTTCCCCTATGTTTATGCACCCCCTGCAGAGATTCAGAATTTATGGGGATCTCCTTTTACCTCAATTCCATGGGTTGTGGGCTCGGAGCTCGTAAATGTGCGTCCTTCTACTCCGCCATCTTGGCTCCGCCCCCTGTAATTGATTTTTCAAACCGAAGTGTAAGACTTACATACCCCTATTAAATTTCACCTCTTTATAACAGTAACAACAACATACACTCCCATGTTACGATCAGGACTTGGATTCAGAAGACCTGGGTTCAAGTCCCTTATTAGCTGTGTGATCCTACTCAAATAAGTTCATCTCTCTGGGCCTCAGTTTCCTCATCTGTAATATGAGCATGACAATATTTTTACTATATTACCAATACTGGTTGTTTTAAGGAAAATGCTTTGAATATTCTAAAGCACTAGATTATGTAAATATGTAATTACTTACTTCATAGGTGTTAATGAGGATTTAATGATATAATATTTCATGAATGGGCGTTGCCTCACCCTAAGTGAGTGCCTGCAAAGATCTTGGCCTAAAGGGCCCAAGGTCTCCCAGTGCATTCTGGGTCATCTCCAGTCGTTCTGAGGAATATCAGGTCTCTGGATTCAGATGGCTCTTGACGAGAAGTGAGACTGGTGATCTGCACAGCCCTCCCTCACTCAAAACAAAGTCAAATGCAAGTCATGTTATCATTTCTCTGATGGCATGGTCTTCTTCGGCTATGAAGGACGAGCACAGCACAATTTCTGAAGCATCTTTCTTTCAAATCAGGAAATATTTATTATGTGCCTACTTTATGGTTGACACTGTGTTTAGTCTTGAGGATACAAAGACAAAATTTTCATTTGTTTCCACGACATCTGCTCTCAAAGAGATTGTGGGGGGTTGAGAACAAGGAGATTGTGAGGATAGTTAAGTAAACTAAAAATTAAATTTAAAAATATACATATATATGCACATGTATATATACATGTATGTGCACACACGTATATATATATTTATGTGTATACATATACATATATATGAAATTTCAGTAGTGTGTTCGGGAAGCGCACATTCTTAATAATAATTCAATAACAAAGTGCTCTAAATGAAATAATAGATGTAAAGTACTTGGCAAAACTTAAAAGACTGTAGAAAGACTTGCTATTATTTTTATCATTATCTTCAAGATATTTTTCTCTCATTATGTGGTTCACATTTTGGGCATGTCCCTTCCATACCACCTTTTCCCTCCCTTTTAATTCCTCCATTCCCCCCATGTTGCTTCTGCATTTGGGAACTAGGCAGGGAGAGGGGATTTCTCAGGAGGTAGAAGTCTCTCATACAATCTCCATTCTCTCATCACCCCCTAGGGGACATCAGGGATGAGAAAAGCTGACAATGGTGGGTTGCTTTAGCTCTTGCTTCTTTCCCATGGCCACCTTGGGAAATTAGACATCAGCTGGGTAGTCTTCTTACCTGGGGCCCTTCTTATTGGAACCCCATTGGCTGATCTCTTTACTCTGCTCTGAACACATGCCACCCCTGTGCCTTTGCTTATACTGGGGCAGCCTGGCTAGGCTGTCATACCTTCTTTTCTCTGCCTGAAAGATACACTGAGATAGAAAAAACACAGGATTTGAAGGCAAAAGACTTGACTTTCAATCCATCTCTGCCACATATTCCCTGTGTGATCTTGGACAAATAATGTAACCTTTATGAATCTCAGTTTTTTCATCAGTAAAATAAGAAGGTGTAGATGTTCTCTGAAGTCCCTTCCAACTTTCACATTTTGGGATTCTATCATTGCCATTGGCTTTGCCCTCCTTTGTATTTTTGGGCAAATTTCCATATGACAATAGAGAATCTCTTCTCAGGCAACCAGCTGCCCTTTGGTTCCAATTGGACTTGAATCAGAAGAATGGAGCTTCTTGTTTCCCTCACCCATTAAATTCATGAATCAGGTCAACTAATAACATCTCACACACATTTATAAAGTTATGGTAATACTACCTGTACCACCTCCACCACATTGTGATGGTTAAAAGCAAATGAACTTCTTATTAGCAAAGAATTACATGTATGTCAGGTAATACAAATTTAACGGGGGATTGGCCAATAGAAACCTGCATAACACTCACTGGCCCACACTGGGACTGAACTGTGACCCTCATCTCTGCACCCTTTTCTAATTGGTATGAGTGCTAAGTTGTTGTTTGTCCTTTGTTTTAGAATAGGACCAGTGACATCACAGGTGATGTCCTCACTCCGATGTTAATTGGATTTAAGTGAGACAGAGTTGTCCAAAAGTCATCAGCCTCACCTTCTCTTCCAAATCATCACAGTCCAGTGGCAAGACAAAAGTCAACATGACTGCTCCTGGCCTGGGATGTAGTAGATGACCTTGGTGTCTTCAATGTCTGACCAAGCTCTAAATACTCCATAATGCCTGCTTCAGCTGCCTTCCTAGCTGTTAGAACAAGTTATTCTCATCTGCACATTCTGCCTGGTTAAGGCTTCATATACTTGGATTAGACATCCCCCTAGATAGATTTGAGCACCATAAGTTCCCCTCAACCTGGCTTAGCCTGTCTGCCAAGATGCTTTACTGGGGTGTGGCTGCTGTGCATACCATAGCTTTTTAGAGCCACAGGTGATAGGTGGTTGACCTGTGAACACCAAAGGTGGATGGGCAGTCCTGAAAAAAGCTCAGCAAGCCCTCACCCCGGAGGCATCAGTCCTCTTTGAACACCCCATATATGCTGAGTACTTAGTATAGATAAACAATGAATAAGAATCTGAAGTACAATTACAATATGTTCAAAGGATCCCTTGGGAAAGTCCTTCAAAATGAAAGAATGGTAGCAGTCTTGGGATGAAATGATCATTAAAACACATCCCTTAGTGAGTACTCTCACAGAACACTGATTAGTAAGTCTGATTTTCTCTGGAAAGTGCTAACAATACAAAGTGTTGTATTTTGACAAACTTCTTAGTCTCAGGGAGGGGACTTTAATAGAGCACAGATGAGCATTATTTAAATATTGTACCTTTTGAGTACTTGAAGTCATAACACCCTTAGTTTGGCAGAAGAAGGCACACACATATGATTTATCATACATCAGAATACTCAACAGATTGCCCAGTTATACTTGTCATTGCACACACTATCACCTGCTGGGATGACTTTTACTTTTCTCACAATATGTGCTGAGGTTGGTTAAAAGAATTATTTTTCTCTGACTCACCAGAGCACATGCTTCTGTGGTTGAAATGATTATTCACTGACATTCTTAGTGTTTTATGTAAGAAGGGAAAGGAATAAATTTATCTTTGCAATAGAAAACATTAAACTCAACCCCTCTTCCCCAAATAGCCCCACTTTAGAGGTATGAGAGCCTACACTAGGCACATTCAGTGTAGCAGATATATGTAGGCATGTATCTAGAGGACTTAGTTAAGCTTCTTTCCTTTATATTCCTTTTTTTTTTTAAAGCTTTTTACAAAGGACTTTTTACTATAAAAATATAGCAAAAATAGAAGTATAAACATTTTCCCCCAACACTTAGAGGCAGACTCTATATATTACCTTGGTCCTGGGGGAGATTGGGCTCAAACTTAAAGCAGTTTCTACATAGCAGTGGTTCTACCAATTTCTCTTTCAAAGTTGCTGAATAGGCCCATAGTCTCAACTACTACTGGACAGTGTCAAGAAAGTTGCTCAGTACTTGCTCCTCAAAACTGTTTCCAGCAGATCCCAATATAGACTATACCTCCAAGAACTGGCTGTTTTGACCTTCCAAAGCTCACAAGGTCATCATACTTCTTCACTTAAGAGAAAGAAAGGAGTAGGTTATAAAAGTTATAAAAGTGAAAGCAAGACGCTACACCATTTGCTCAGGGTAAGAGGGAGCCCATGGCCTCTCCCCCACCCAGAAGCCTACAGCAGCTCTACAGTATCAGCCCAAAAGTTTCCCCCCTCTACTCCCCTTGGATGAAGTGTAAATTTTGTGGTCAAGGTATGAAGACTATTAGTCTGGCTCCTTATCACCCTCCCTATCTGCTTCTATTTGGGCAGAAATAGCAGCTGAAGATCACTGAATTGATACCATATTAATGATAGAGTCCATCTGCTTGAATTGGTCCTTGGACATGACTTCTAAAAGGAGAGGAAAACCATTTGGAGCTAGATG
This sequence comes from Bettongia penicillata ogilbyi, assembly GCA_023548195.1. Classification (NCBI taxonomy): domain Eukaryota; kingdom Metazoa; phylum Chordata; class Mammalia; order Diprotodontia; family Potoroidae; genus Bettongia; species Bettongia penicillata. The sequence continues at coordinate 1,669,435 of JAJHZJ010000535.1, forward strand.
AAGGAGAGAAAGATAATACTAAAAGTTCCAGAGAGAGCCTCCTCAAGGTAAGAAAGCCAGAGAAAGCAGAGAGGTACTTCTGAAGAAAACCCAGAGAGAAAGAAGCTCCCTACAAGCTAAAGGAAGAAATATACTGAATCTTGAGAAGTCCTTCTGAGAGAGCCTGTCAGGAAGAAAGACACACAGGGAGAAAGAAGCAAGGCTATACATTGCCTTGGAAAGAGTTCTGTGCATCTCTGTGTTTCTACAAGGTATTTTCTTCTAGGTATAGTCACCAAATGGAGAAACAGAAAGGGAGATGAGAGAGACAAATAAAGAGCTGCTGAAAGATGAAATAAGAGAGAAAGACAAAGGGGATTTGGAACCTGTAACAACAAGGACCCCAGGAAACACAGGCGGGCCTGCTGTACAGGTTCTTAGACCTGCTTTTCTAGAAGGAAAGTAGATTTTCAGGGTCAATAATCACTTTATTCAAACACATATATCATTCACTTAGGTCAGGGGAAAAAGTCAGCACCCCGAACTTCAGAGAAAATACAGAGAAACAAAGATCAACAGACAGGGCTTCCAGCTGTCCAACCATAAGCAATACATAAATCAGAGATCAACAGACAGATCCAACTGTCTGACCATACATCCATAGTTACCAGGGAGAGAAGCACCAACATCTGCATTTTCAAAGCCAGGGGGCTCCTTAGCGGCTATCCAGAGTCTTGTCTGGCCAAACAAACACTTCCAATGAGTAAGCCCCAGAGTAAAACCTCACCTCTGAGTATTTATACATGTTTCAGAGCTGGAGGGCAGGGCCCTCTGACCCAGTGCCTCAATAGAAATTACCAAAAGGTATTGAGACTTATTAATAGGTGGGGAAGATCTTTAACTCTTCTCACACCCACCATTAACTTTAAATTACCATTATAGAGCTATGGCAAGAGGTGGGAGTAGGAAGAAACTTCTCTTGGACCTAAGTAAAAGCCTGCAGTCCATTCCACCTAAGTGATGCCAAGGGGGAATAAATTACACACAAAAGGAATTATTTTTACCAAGACAATGTCTGGACCTAGAAATTATCTCTCTCAAACTTTTTATGTCATACTGTCCTGTATCCAATAACTTGTTAACCTGTATACTTTCAGAGGAGTTAAGGGTACTTGGGAAGTCATAAAATAAATTTCAGTTTTCTCAAGAGGAACACTAGTTGAGGGCAAAACAAGTCCCATAGAGATTGTTATTGAGAAAGGTCCCCAAAAGAATCCAATTCATCATGCCAGGGACATGGTTTAACTACAGATATTAAAATAAGTTGATGCAAAGACCAAAAATGTGCTTATCTGGCTCTATTCCACGGGCCCAGATATTTGAGAAAGCTAGGATCAGACAATCATAGAACTAGAGATAGAAGGGGCCTAACAATCATCTAGATTGGATGATAATAGGATTTCTGGTAACTGTCACTGCATCAAATGACCAGGTACAGCTTCAAGCAACATCCCTAGAAGGTACATCATAAGGACAGATTGGCATGAAAGAAATAAGTAGCGAATGGAAATTATCAGTAAAGAAACATGTTGCAAGGAAAAATCTAGATAAATAGATGAAAGGAGACTTTTGTAAGTATAATTTTTTTGTTTAAAAATTTTGAATAAAAAACTTTTTTTACATCAACTTCATTTCCAAATACATTCAACCCCACCTACTCTCTTGTAACAAAAGATAAGAAAGAAAGAAAATAGTAGGTCAACAAAAACTGATACATCAATCAACTCTGATGGTATATGTGAAGTTCCACCCCTGTAGCACGTTTTTCCCCTTCATCCCTCCACCTCTACAAAGAAGGGAAGAATATTTTATTTTCTTTGGAGCCCAAATTAGTCATTTTAGTTACCAGATGTCACATTTTTGTTTTGTTTTTCTCAGATATTGTTCTCTCCATTTCCATGTTGTAGTCATGCACATTTTTTTCTTGGTTCTGCTAACTTCACTTTGTATCAGTTTCCATAAGTCTTCTTATGCTTTCCTCTCTTCTTTACATTCATCATTTCTTATGCTGTGGTGATATTCCATGAGATTTTTTAACTATAAAAGCTTTGTCCAAAGAGGTAAAAGAGATAATGTTAACACAGATCCTACAAACAGAGGCCAGAGCCTCAGACAAGGACAGGTGGCTTGGCTGGGTAATCAAGATTGATTCTACTTAATTTCTTTGAGCAGATAGCAATGCCACTAGTAACACATGAGTCCAAATGCAGAAGGCTAGAGAAATGATTCTGGTGATGAAGTACCTACCTAAATAAAGTTAGTTTCCTCTGCTCACTCTCCAGTCCTTTCCACCTCCTTACCAATAGCCTTCTTACATCCCAGATGTCTCTGCCCTTTAAGTCTCCATTCTGACCTCATCCATCTCACCTTGGAGATGCATTTTCCGTCGCTTTCTCTTCTGATTGGTGGGGTCTCTGGCCCAGACTTCCATTTTATGAAGTTCCCACATCATGCTCACTTCACCCCGGGCTCTACTCTTCCTTCTTCGGATTTTACTACTTTCTCACTAGATGTCATATTTCCCAAATAACTCCCACCCCTTCTAACTCCTTTTAGAATACAAGTTCCTTGAGGGTAGGGGACTGTCTTATTTTTATATATCCCTTGTGCTTAGCACGGTGTCTAGCATGGTAAACAACGAATGATTTTTTCTTTTTGTCTGTATAACTATCTTTCTGTCTATGTCTATATCTGTATATGAGTGTCTATGTTCATCTATCTATCTATCTATCTATCTATCTATTGATCTATCTATGAATACTATAGAAAAGCAACAAATTCTTCTAGGAAAGCTCACACTGCATTTTCTTTTACTTAAATACCTATCTGACTCAACAAAATATTAAACAATGCGTTTCAGCAAGTGGAAAATTTATATAGGTATATCCAAAAAAGACCTGTGGGAGGACCTGACTTCCCAATTTTTAAAAAAATTTTATTTGGGATGACCACAACCTAATGCACATCTTCACAACCCTCCTTCCAGGATGAAGAATCCCTGGAGTTTATCTTTTGAGCCACATAATGATGTTGGCATTCTTGAGGGTTCAGGAATTCAGAGTAAGACCAGAGGAAATACTGAGCATGAAAGCTGGCTTAGATCTGACTCACGTATAGGCGTCAGTGGAAGCGGAACAGTTAGACATATCAAGTACAAATTTTCTGTTTCTGCTTTTTGCTGCCTGCCTGTCATTGGATTCCCTTTCCACTCTCTTTATCCTCAAACCAGAAGACAAGATTAGCTCCAGTTATGACTACTGCTACCAGCAATCCGTAGAAGACGTGTGTGTGTGTGTGTGTGTGTGTGTGTGTGTGTGTGTGTATAGATAGATTATATATAGGAGAAAGATTTTAACGCATGGCTAGGGTAAAATCTTGTAGGTTCTTAGATCAGCAGAAAAGAATAGTGTTTGGTATTCATGAGGATCTGTCTGTCTAATTTTAAAGAGGTTATCATTTGGTTTTGAGGTTATTTCCTTTTCTTTAAGGAAAGAGGGGAAAACACCCTCCTATTTCTCTGCTAGAACTTTTTCTGTTACTGTTTTTTTTTTGTTTTTTTTTTTTGTACAGGCTCAAGGTCACTTCAAGCAAACGTGTTGGTGTTTCAGTGCCTGAATCCAATTCTTTTTTTAGAGCTTAAGTCTTCAGGAAGTCACCCATCTGATCTCAGTGTTCTAAAGAAAAAATCCTTAAGTGAGATAAAACCAGCTAAATCTGACTCAAGCACTTCATTGGGAAAAGGGGAGTGTGTGGAGATACAAATGAACTTGGAGCAAATCCATGGAAATAAATATGCCTCAAACCCTTATCAGTTGTGTGATCCTGGTATAATAGGGGTCTGGTGGCCTCTTTCCACATGGAGAAGCTGAGAGACCTGCTTCTGAGAGACTAAGATGACATGTAAGGGAAGGGCCTTGGAGAAACTGTGGAACATGTATACATATTTGGTAACTGGTTCTGGTTGATTAACTGTGTGGAGAATTTCCAAAAGGCTTAGCTGGCTCTCTCTGTCTCTCTTGCTTCAGTACCTTCTTCTGCTCTGCCCATAGCTAGACTCCTTTGCTCATAGAATCTGGTGAAAGATCATGCTGTAAAGGGGAGAAACCTTGGGGCCTTCTTGCCATTGAAGTCATGTGGCCCTGAGAAATGGGTCTCTCTCCTTGACTACTGTTTGCTCTTTTCCATTCTAGATGAAAGGAGTGGAGTCTCCACTTTTGTGAGTATCAAAAAGTCAATTGGTAGCCTAATTTCCTGATGTTTCAGAGACCAGGTTTGCAATCAGTTCAGCACTGGTCCCCCAAAGAGCAAGAAATGACCTTCATTAATCATCTATCAATGATAGCTTGGATAAAAACTCATTCAGCATCTGGGAAGGATCCTGGTGGGGATAATGTTATGTGGGAACTGAGCCAAGATTCTGTCCCTTGAGGTGTCAAGATGAAAATACTTGTATATTTGTTCTTGTTATATCTTTGAAATAAATATCTCCTTGTAAAAAAAATAACAACAAACCCCCCAAAGCCCCCAGTGGGACTGAGGTGCTAGTCTCTGGCACCTAACAATGGAGGAATGCAGTTGGTGGGGACTCAAGCTGATGGCAGTAAATAAGACACAAATTCCTTAGGATGTGTGTGTGCGTCTGTGTGTTCATCCTTCGTTGCCAAAGAAGACCATGCCATCAGAGAAACAATGACATGACTTGCGCTTGACTTTGTTTTGAGTGAGGGAGGGCTGTGCAGGTCACCAGTCTCACTTCTCTAGAGCCATCTGAATCCAGTAACAGGATATTCATCAAGATGACTGGAGATGACCCAGAATGAGGCAGTTGGGGTTAAATGACTTGTTCAGGGTCACACAGCTAGTGAGTGTCAAGTGTCTGAAGTGAGATTTGAACTCAGGTCCTCCTGATTCCTGCACTGGTGCTCTATCCACTGCACCACCTAGCTGCCCCCAAGGATGACTAGAACCTCAAAAGCAGGTTTAGCTTGCCTGGCTCTGGGATATTGAGCATAATCCCTACCCTGAACAAATCATTCAATCTCTTTGAGCCTCAGTTTACTAGTTTGTAAATGAAGATAATGAGGAGGAGAATGTGGTCTCACAAGACTGTTGCAAAGATTAAATGAGAAAATGTATAAAAAGTGTTTTGCAAGCCTTTTGATGTTGTTCTTTGTGACCCCATATGGAATTTTCTTGGTAAAGATAATAGAGAGATTTGCCATTTCCTTATCCAGCTCATTTTGCAGATGAGAAAACTGAAGGAAACAGAGTTAAGTGACTTGCCCAGGGTCTCACAGCTAGTGTGTGCAATCACATTTGAACTGAGGAAGATGAGTCTTCCGAACTCCAGGACAGGTTCTGTATCCATTGTTTCACCTACAGATAGAAAAGGCAATCACAGAACTAAGGACTTGAGCTCTTATTCTCCAGCCTTTTTCTGAATAGTTTCTCTTGCCCTGAGGTCAAAGCCTTTTTTTTTTTAATTTATATTTATATACTTGCCTTAACCCAGGGCTTGGCACATAAATGCTTTTTCATTCATTCATTTATTCATGAAGACCCAAGATTCCTTAGATCTATTGTTTGTAGGCATTTCAAGGATAGCTGGTTAGTTCTGCTACCCCATGGAAGATTCTCTTCATTTAAAGAAGTTTAAAGGCTAACTGCAATTGCTGTGAAGAGTTCATGATTGACTGTGTTGACAATTCCAATTCCTGGGTGTAGGACGGACTGGTCATGGGCTGTCATTTAGACAAAGAGAGGCAGCATGGTTTAGTGAGTAGAATGCTTTATTCACACAATATTTACAAAATTGACTAAAATGTGCAGAAAAAAAGCCAAGATCCCATCATTTGTGGTTTGAAGATTTTTAAGTACAGTTAAGTTCACAGATCCCAATGAACCCGGAAAGGCTCTCCTTCAACCAGGAATCTCTTATGAGTGAGAAGTTAAGTTCATAGAGGGTTGCTTGAAACTGTGCTTCTCTTGAAATGTGCTCAACAACTCTCTGTTGAGCAGTGGAGTTGGACTCTCTGTAAGTAAAACCTTTCTAATAATTAGAACCAAGAATGTAATGGACTGTCTTGGGGGGCAGGGAATTCCCCATCATTGGAGAATTGGATTATGAATTGCTGAGGAGTGTTTAACAGATGTAGATCATCCTCACAAAGATTTCTTATAAAGATAAGACATTAGGCACAAACACTGTTTATCATTAATGTCCTTTCTATTATGTAGGAACTAGCTCAGTACAGCACCAAAAAAGCTGACTTGGGGTCAGGAAAACTAGCTTCAAATCTTGTCTCTCTGATGAAACTACACATCTGAGTTTAGCTAAATTCCTAATCTCTTCATCTATAAAATAAGGAAGTTGGGCTAGATGACTGAGGTCCTTTCTAGCTCTAAATCTATGGTCTTTTATTTACTTCTTTATTTTGAGTAGTGATATAATTTATGAATTTTTAAACTTATAGATGTAGATATGGAAGGGACTTCAGAGAACATCTAGTGAACGTTCTCTTTTATGGATGAGAAAACTGAGGCAGAAGGAAGGCTATATGACTTGCCTAAGGCCACAAAGACTGATAGAATCAGAGATAGGATTTGAACTCAGGTCCTCTCACTCCAGATCCACTGAATTTTTCCATTTTATTATTTTTCCTTGTCTTGAGTTAGGTCATAAATGATTCTTCAATATATTTTATCTGGGGCTAGAATTTTCGATTCCAGTGACCACCTAAACCAGCAGATTCTGAGTCTCAGGTGAGCAAAATCATTATACAAGATCACCAATTCATCAGAGGGCTGGACCAACTTTCCACAACTCTCCAGTCTCTGGAGCCCCCTGCTGGGACTTCTGTAATACATTAGGTGGCCCTGCCATCTTTAGTCATCTATTTGCTGACAACCCAGGGTGCCAGGATTGGGGTGAAAGACAATTCCTCTCAGAGTGCAGGGTCTGAATTGGGAGGTAGGTAAGTATAAAACAAAAGATAGGTCACTCCAATACCCTATATTCTTCAGAACACTGAAATCCAAAGGGCAGAGAAAAAAAGTTGTAAGAGCCAAGATTTAAACTGGATGACTGTAAAAGATCAGAAAGCAAAATTCTGAGTATACTAGAGCAGTTCATCTACATTAAACAGTTTCCCTAAATTTTAAGACTTTTTTGGAGACCACCTGCACACCATGCCACTTTTCCCTCCCCAAATCAAACTCAATATGTACTTCAGCAACATAAACACATGTCTCTGCACACAGTAGGAGCTTGAGAATTGATTGCTGCATGGTTTTTACTGTAAAATTCCATAGAATAAAATCTGTTTATCTGTGTGGTACTATATGACTTCTCATTTGTTAAATCTGGGTGTGGGAAAAACATTCTGCAAAGGATTAGACTGTCTATTAGTTCTGGTATTTAATAAAGAAGTGATAGACAAGCATATTTGTAGAGTGCAGCAAGCAATGGTTCTGCAGTCTGTGGGCAAGGATTTGAATACCATCTCTGCCATTTATTGCCTGTGTGACCCTAGGCAAGACAATCAATAGTCAGTAAACATATATTAATCACCTACTATGTGCCAGGAGCCATGTTATATGCTGGGGATTCCAAAAGGCAAAAGACAGTCTCTACCTTCAAGGAGCTTACAACTTAATGGGGGAGATATGTAAACAAATATATACAAAGCAAGCTCTGTGTGTGTGTATGTACATATATATCTATGCCAATATATATGTGTGTGTGTGTATACATCTATCTACCTATGTGTGTGTATATATATATATACATATATACGTATATATATATATACATATATACGTATATATATATATATATATATATATATATATATATATATACATGGCAAATAGGAAATAATAAAAAGAGGGAAAGCACTAGAATTAAGAGAGGTTAGGGAAGGCTTCCTATAGAGGGTGGGATTTTAGTTGGAACTTAAAGGAAGCCAAGAAGGTCAGGTCAGTAGTCAGAATGGAGGAGGGAAGAACATTCTGGGCATGGGGGACAGCCAGAGAAAATGCCTGGAGCAGAGAGATGCAGTAAATAATGTGGGGAACAGCCAGGAGGCCAGCGTCACTAGATTGAGCACCACATGTTGGGGAGTGAGGCTCCTAGCCTTATGTCTGATGAATAGCTGAAGATTCACAATATGTCCCTGCTTTAGCTACTATCCCTGAATCCCTGATACAACCCACGGCTAATGAGAGAGGAAGTGGGCATTTTCTCAACAGCTTCCACATAGATAGAAATGCTAAATATAAGCCAGGATTCTCTCTTCTCTTTGCAGCAGATCTCTAAACTTTTATTAGGAAAATTCTGATTGTAGAGTCTGCAGTTTAAGCAAGCCCAGGCTCTCCTACTGCCTTTGTGTTTATTTCTCCCTAAAACAAATCCAAAGACCTGGACCCAGATCCCAGAAATCAATGAGACAGTGATTACCAAAACTCTTTCTGGCCATACTGATAACAACCATTATTACAAAATGGAATACATCTGGAGAAATATTTTCGAACCATTAAGAATGCTTATATGGGATCTATATGACACAGAATACCTCAAAAGCCGTTGATTGGCTATTTTTAATCCTATGAATAGAATATATATGATCTAACAAAGATTAGCAGGAATATAGAGGATTTAAAAACTTATATTTACCTTAAAGATAATCCAGGAACAAATTTAAGAGATTTTGTCCCTATTTCATTGATATATAATTGAAGATTAATCTAGATTTCGTTTTTTTTGTTTTTCACCCAGCATGGTGCAATCCTTCGGTTTTCCTCTAGCTGCCCCAAGAATTAGTAGGAGCAACTCTAGGTCTTGTTTACAAAGAGATTTTCTTTCTTCCTTCCTTTCTTCCATTTCAATGTGCTTTTTGCTCCCATGCAGCAGCCAGGCGGATCAAGGTAGATGAGTCACAGTAATTAAATGATTGCACTGCCTCCGTGAGCTGTGATTTGGAAAGGATGAAAGCTTAATTTTTTCCATCAACAAAGCCAATTTCAGCCAAGCTGCTCTCCTGAGTGCCACCCACTTTAAAAAAAAAAATGACATGTTTAAAGTAATCAGCACTGGAGGAAATTTAAACCCATCATCACAGTAACATGGATGGATTGTAAATTTACGTGGCATTTATGACTCCCACAAAGAGCAAGTTCCAAATGTATCAGGGAACCATTGGGCAAACAGAGCCCTGCAGATGGAAAACACCCGCTGGGTGAACGTAGGCATAAAGGGTTCTAATGAATTAGAGTAAATAACGGCTGGCCCACATTTACTCTTGCTTATCTGTTAAGCCTCCCAAGGAAGGCAAGTTGGCCCTAATTGGCGAACTTGGTGCTTTCTCCAAGAAACAGACACTTAGAGCAATTAAGACATGCAGAAAAAACAGCTCCGCATTGATGAAATGACAGGCAGTACCCAAGCCCAACATGCATAATGAGTGGCTGCGGATTTTAATGGAAGGAGGCTCAGAAACTAATGCACGGTTAATGCACAAGGCAGGCCTTCCCCAGGAGATAACAGGTTTCTGAAAGGAGCTTCTCCCACTGCTAGAGCAGTTGTAGTTTTGTGTGGTGCAGAGGGGGCACGTTTTCATTTCACTGAAAGAGAGTGTGTCTGGGTATGTCCTTGCTTTCCCCTTGGATTTTTCCAAGCCTGTTCAGGAATAGAACAGTTCACCCTGTTGACTCATCTGATGCTGAAAGCTCCAAGTTTAACCTCCTAGTGTCAGGAGCTGCTCCACTGGATGTCAATCCCCTCCTCCCACCCCCACCCCTACCCCAATAACTGCTCCCCTGCAGAATGACTTAAGTGGCTACCCTAAGTCATTTCAGCACAGGTAAACAGGTGTCCAGAGCTTTAATCTTATCTTATATATTTTTGCAGGGAAAGGAGCCAGACAAGATATATTACAATTTTACATAGTACCAAATATTTGAAATTTTTTGAGGGTGGGGTGTGGGGGAAGGATACTGGGGCCTATGATTTCATTGATATAGGAAACTAAGGAAACATCTTCTATACAGAAGGGGTTCTTAACCTGGAGTTCATGCACTTCATTGTTTTTTTAAAGATATATTTTGATAATGATTTCAATATAATTTGATTCCTTTGTAATCCTATGTATTTTATTTTATGCATTTAAAAACAACACATTTCTGAGAAGGGGTCCATAGACTTCGCCAGACTACCAAAGGGGGCTGTAACACAAACAAAGTTAAGAGTCCCATGCTCTATAGACAACAGCTGGGTACCTGCTCTCCAATTTATGACCTTAGAGATTTGCCTGGGGCTATGGAGTGTCAAAAACGTGCCAGCCACAGGATTTGAACTTGAGTTATTTTTTTATCTACAATGTCAGTTCTCTTCACTTTGAAACATATGTCAACAAAAGCATCAGCAAAAATAAGGGTTGTAACAAACAGATAGATATCTAGTATATCAAACTCTTGGAGATGTTTATCTCCTTTTAGTTACTACACAACAGGCAGCTAAGTGACTACAGTGGATAGAGTGCCAGTCCTGGAGTAAGAAGATTCAACTTCCTGAGTTCAAATCTGGCCTCAGACCCTTACTAGCTGTATGGCCCTGGGAAAGTCACTTAACTCTCTTTGCCTCAGTTTCCTCATCTGCAAGATGAGCTGGAAAAGGAAATGACAAAACACTCTGGTATCTTTGTTAAGAAAACCTTAAATGGGGTCCTGAAGAATCAGACACTACTGAAAAGCAACTGAACAACAGTTACTATACATATAATAAGGTTAGATATTAGGACTACCTGATGATGAAGAGATAGACATTCCTAACTAGAACAGGCTGAATTTTAAGAGTTTAAGCTGATTGATTAAAATTTGGAATGAATTAGAACCTGATTTCCTTGAGAATAAAGATAGTTTCAACCTTTGTATTGAATCTCGTGTTTAGCACAGTGCTTGGCATGTGGTAGGTACTTAATAGATGCTTGTTAAATGATTTTTTTTGACTGTGAGTTGTATGTGCTTTATTGAAAGTTTAAATGTTCTTCAGATAGTAGGCAGTTTTTCCAACGAAAGTGCTCTTGTACTTTGCTCAGACAACCGAAATGCTCAGACAGCCGAGGATGGGGCAGTACGGAAGGATCTCATGAATGTTCATTAGCCAGGTTTTTTAGCTTTATCACAGCTTCTTCAGGGGGTCTTACCAAAGAGAAGGCCTTCTCTGAGAGATAATCATACTGACCTGCCAAGATCTTTTGGAATCCCTTAAATGGTTTCTTTCAAGGGTACCAGCTTCCTGATATGTCCTGTGAATACCTCAGCAACCTGAAATTGCTGTGACAAGAAATGCTGGATTTTCCAGGCATGAAACACTGTCTACTTATTCTCTTTAGGCAACCCATCCATATCAAGTATACCAACGATGTTCTGCAGGATCTTTTGCACACCACAGGCAACATCATAGTGCTCATTGCCAACAATATTTGGATCTATCACAGCACAGTGGTAGCACCTACGTGAGCAAGGGCAGGAGTGGGATCATTCAGGCACATATGATGGCTTGCACAGAAACGATAGAGCCCTTCTTGGCGGTGGTAATTTTTCCTGTAAGGTTCTCATATCAGTGGCCAAAGTGGGCTGGCAATCCATAACAGAGGGATTCTATCTAGTAAAGCAGACACCCCTGAACAAGGTTGAGTGAATCAGAAGATATTTTCAATGAAAAACGGTATATATTGACCCTCTTGGTGTCTGAAGTATTCAGCCACACTGAGGCCAGTCAAAGCCACCTGGGCCATGTACCACGTAGTTCATTCATCTGGCCATATACTGGATGCTACTTGGAGGTGGCATCCTTCAGTAATGACACCAGGCTCAGTCCTCTCATGGTACAAGTCATGGTTGTCTTGGATCCATTAGCAAAAACAATAACCACCATGGACCTTAGCAACACTGTTGATTAGCCCCAAGCCATAGCAGCATCACCAAATAGAGCGATTTTGTCATCCACGCCATAGGAGGCCAAGATATCTACAACTCTGATACTAATAATCAGGAATTCTTGCTCCATGTTCATCTCTACGAACTTAAGAGCCTCAGCATGAATTAGCAGCAAACTGTTTGGTTTTGATCAGGCCTTTTTCATTGATATGCTCTTCTCTCACATTCATGATTCTCAGGTCCCACAGGAATTTTATGATGCTCACAGGGGCATCGTAATCCAGGACCTTCTGACCTCTCACCAGTCCTTCAGTACCATTCACAGCAATGGTCTGGACTGTGCTCCCATCCAGATGTTGCATGACCTCTAGGACCAGCCTGGTTTCCCTGCCTTGCATTTGTAGGGCACTGAGGATGGGAGAGGGCCCCTTGTTGAATTGCAAGTCCACCACAGTCCTTATGACAATTATGATGCATTGTGGGGAGCACTGCCCTTCGTAAAGAATATTAGAGCAAGGTCTGAGACTGGGGCAGCGGTGCTGAAGTGCTGAGGCCCTACCCAGGGCACCCCAAGAACCTCAACATGGCAGCTGGGGAGAGACTGCACCAATTGATTTTCATATAGAAATAATATTCTACATGTTACAATATACTACATGTTCTACAAGCACTTAATATAGGCCAAGTATTGTTTTAAGCACCGGGAACACAGATGCAAAAAGCCCCTCAAGGAGGTTATATTCTAGTTGAGAGAGACAACAAAAGGGTAGAGTGGTCAGGGAGGGGTATTTTGATTAGCAATGTTATAAGATAGTGATTGGAATCACAGAGCCTCAGAATCTAGAAGAGTTGATTGACATACCCTTTCCATTAGGCACGGTATGGTTCCCAAACTGGAAAATGTTGGGGGAGAGCAGGGGAGGGAAAAGGGAGAAGGTCAGAGAGTCAGTCTGTTGAAGAGATGACCAGTGAGTAGAAGGTGAAGCTTGGCTGGAGTCCACTTGGCCTGATATAGTGGATGATATTAAGGATGCCTCTAACCAGGACAGAAGGTCTTAGGGCAGAGGTTCCAGAAGATGCTGCTTGTTGAACAAACCTTTGCGTAGTACAGTGGGAGAGATATCATGTGGCAGCAAAGAGTATTTGGAGTCAGGGGACCTTGCTTCCCAACCCAACCCTTGTATTTCTTACCTACATGACCCTGCATCAGTTATTTAACCTCTCTATGTACTATGTACATGCTTCTTCCCTTCACTTCTCCTTCCCTAATTGCCATAGGACCTAGATCCTATCCCCATTTCCTTCTCTATATTGCCTTTCATTGCTTTGGCTAGGAACCCTTTCTCATTTTGCTGCTCAAAACTGCTGGTTCTATGCCAGTGGAACAGGAAGTTTCTTCCTGGGATGCAGGAGCAGAGAGACTTTTCCTTTTGCCACTATACATTTGCAATTCTTTCATCTTGGACCCAGTGAAGCCCATGACTTTCACAGGGGCCATATCCAGTGAAAATTACTTTCAAGATTCATATTCTTGGTAGCCCTAAATCTTTCTAGGAAACATTATCCATAGAAAAAAGTAAGCAAGTCCTTAGAAACAGGTCTGTTACATACATAGTGATCCGTAGGTAAGTCCATAGTAATCTATTTGACCTATAAGAAAGAGAAGGGGGAGCAGCAGCAGGAGGAGGAAGAATTTTTTCTTCCTTGCCTGGGTATTGGGTTACATAGACAATGTGATATCCACAGTAGCTGAGATGAATATGCAGAAGTATTTCCAGGGTTGAATTGCAAAATAAAACAAACTCCCTTCCTCAAAGATGAAACCAAGATCTTTATTCAGATACCAAATTCAGAAAGCCAAATCCACTATGGTAACAAAGAAGTTTATACACACCACCAATCTAGGGAGCACTGACATCCCCAAGTCTTCCTTCCCTTAGGCCTCTCCACAAACAAAGCTCCCCTAGGCACAATTCCTCCCTCTCTCACCCGCTAGCTGCTCTGCCTCAGCTCTGCCTCACTCTCACTTCCTGCTAAACACATTCGGCAAGCTTCTCCCACCATGGGGTCCATGTGACTCAGCCTCCATCACAGCAGTCAGCTGGGTCCTAGCTCAAAGCAGGTGACACAGGCCTATTAATGGACAGGAAAGAGTTTCCATTCCATTAACGTTACATGGGTCAACCTAAGCAAATTTTTATAAAAGGCCAACTTTGTCTTTGACATCTTCCCATCTTACCTTTTCCACCCTTCCTTAAACCCCTATTGCCCTGTCTATGGAACATGAAGCACTTGATGCCCTATCTATGATCCAAACTCCTTGTTTGTAGTACCCTACCCATATATGCCCTCCCTTTCAAAATATCACATAATCCCAAATTATCTATCTATTTCTTTCTACCATCACAGCATCAATTCTCTACTCAGGATTACTGCTGTCAGTCAGGTGTTAGGAGGAAAGTAATTTGAACTTATTTATACTAATAGGTGAATGTTTGATAGTCCCTTAATTAAATGAAAGGATTGGACTAGATGACTACTAAGGTTCCTTCTAAATCTTTTATCCTATGGAAGAACAGAAAGGGTGATCCTATCAGAGGTATTTCTTTTTTTTTTTTTTTTAAGGATGCTTATTATTCCCTAATGAGTCATTAACTGGTGCATGTTTAGGCAATGGAAAAAAAATAAGGTGATAACATTCAGTAGTATGAGGAAATAGGGAATTTTCTGGCTGGGGCAGATCCTTCCTGGGGGAGGCAATTTATCCCAGTCATTTGGAAAGCAAGCTTTTGTAAACTGTGACTTGCTGGTATAAAGCCAAAAGGAAATGAGTACTGTTCCCTGATTGAGAAATTTGGAATACTTTAGCTTGATCAAGAGGTTTTGAGGTGAAAGGTCAAGCATGGAATTGAATCTTATGCAGGACATACCCTGATGAATGTTGATTGATTCCACATAACACAATCACACAATGTTAGAGCTGAGATTCACACAATAATCCAACCTCAGAATTCTAATCCTAGTTTATCCCCCATTGGCTCTCTGATGTTGGGAAAGTATGGGAGGAAACAAGTATTTGTTAAATACCTATTATGTTCCAGGCACATAATTTAGGCTTTCTGAGTCTCCGTCTAAGATGCTTTCTACTACATTGCGCTACAAATTCTCACACTAATCCTGTGAGCCAGGAAGAAACAAGCCATTTAGTAAATGCCAACTATGTACCAGGCGCTGTGCCAAGCACTGTACAAATATTTCATTTAATCCTCAAAACAACCCCAGGAAGTAGGTGCTAGTATTATCCCCACATTAGTGTTGAGGATACTGAGGCAACCAGAGATTAAGTGACTTAGCTAGTAAATATCTGAGGCCAGATTTGAACTCAGGTCTTCCTGATTCCAGGTCCAGGTTCAACTTTCTATCCCTTGTACCACCCAGCTACGCATAAAATAAATGTCATTCTAGAGGAAGGGGTGGATGGGGTGCATGCTGTCCTGGGGAGTGGGGTGGAGAGGGATGGAGAGAAAATTTGGAATTCAAATTCTTGTGGAAGTGAATGTAGAAAACTGAAAAATAAATAAAATTTATATATATGTATATATATGTATAATTGTGATTTATTTTAGTTCTCTAGGTCACCGCAGAAATCTCAGCATTTAAAAAAAGATCATGAAAAAAATAAAGGTAATATTTCAGTCATAAAATTTTTAAAAATTCAATTTTATCTTATTTTCACTTCTAAATTCTCCCTCCTCTCTATGCCTCACTAAGAAGTCAAGGAAAATAAATCTATTGCATATATGCATAGATATGCAAAACAAATTTCTGCATTAGCCATTTTCTCTCCTCCCCCCACCAAAAAAAAAGAAAAGAAAAAGAAATAAATAGAAGAAAATATGCTTTAATCTGTACTCTGAATCCATCAGCTCTCTATCTAGAAGTGGATAGCATGTTTCATCATGAGTCCTTTGGAACTGTGGTTGGTCATTGGGTGCATAAGTCTTTCGAAATTGATTAGTTTTATAATATTGTTGTTATTGTATAAATTATTCTTCTGGTTCTACTCCTTTCATTTTGCATCAATTCATACAAGCCTTCCTGGATTTCATATAATTCTTTTTAATGTGAAATTTTCAAAATTGCTATGAAAACAGGGTATGGAGACTTTCTGAGGGTGTCACTAACAGACTTTTTTATGGTCCCTTCCAACTTTGAATCAATAATTCTCTGATTCATCTGGTCTGAGGGTTCTTAACCTGGGGTCAGTGTGTGAACTTATTTTTTAAAAAATAACTGTATCTCAATATATTTGACTTTCTTTGTAATCCTAATGCACTTTATGTATTTAAAACTTTTTATTTTATATATGTAAAAAAAATTATTTTTAAAAGGCACCCATAGGTTTCACTAGACACATCCTCTTAACTTTCATTCCTCTCCAGGCTGAATTCCTGACTCCCCAGACTTTTTCTACCATCCCACAAAAAATCTCTTCACCCTGCACATTCACTTCACCCTCAGACTTCTCCCACTGGAAGTACCCTTTACTCCTGTGGCCTTTTCCTCTGCTTGGTTGGTTTCTCTCAGAACCTCCATTATAAAGAGGACACCCAGGCTAGTCATGTCTTTGTTCCTCTCCAGGCTGTACTCCTGACTCTTTGGATTTTCTCTATCATGTTTCCTTATCTTGGGTACACCTCTACCCTCTTTCTAGCTTCCTTTTATGTGTGTCTTCCCCCATTAGAGCGTAAGGTCCTTGAGGTCAGGCACTGTCTTCCTTTCTGCTTATATTCACAGTGTTTAGCACAGTGCCTGGCACACAGCAGGCTCTTAAAAATGCCTGCTGACTTGTTGATTTGGGTGGGAGTAGGAGGAGAGGTGGTGGGAATGCCCCTTCCACTTTACAGTTGTTCCGTCATTTCAGCCATGTCTGACTCTCTGTGACCCCATTTGGGGATTTCTTGGCAAAGATATTGGAGTGCCTTGCTATTTCCTTCGCCAGCTCATTTTACAGCTGAGGAAAGTGAGGCAAACAAGGTTAAATGACTTGCCCAGGGTCACACATCTAGTAAGTATCTGAGATCAGATTTGAATTTAGGAAAATGATCTTCTAACTCCAGGCCCAACACTCTATATGTTGCTCCACCTAGCTTCCCCTTTGAGAGAACTTTAATTATTTGGAAATGTTTTCTTTAACTGGAGCTCAGAATCTGCCTCTAAAATTTCTCTCCACTGCTCATAGTTCTGCCTTCTGGGATTAAGTAGATCTGGTCACTGGATTCAGATGGCTCCAGAGGAGAAATGAGGCTGGTGACCTGCACAGCCCTCCCTCACTCAAAACAAAGCCAAGCGCAAGTCATGTCATCATTTCTCTGATGGCATGGTCTTCTTTGGCAACGAAAGATGAACATAATAAGATAAAATCTAATCTCTCTTTCATGTGACAACAATTCAAATATTTCACCCCTTCCCCTCCCCCCCCAAAAACCAAAAACAAAACCCTTTTTTTCATTAAAACCTTGGCTTTTTTAAGCAAACGTCTTTCCCAGGTGTCAGTTTGTCTGAGGCAATACCTGTTCAGTAATTAAAGGCTAGGTAAGAATTGAGGCAAAAGAATCAGTCTGCGAGGGGAAGATCCCTAGTTTGTGGCCATATGAGAAACAGCTGCTATTCATGCTTAGATGGATATTGAGGTCCCTTCCAATTCTCAAACTGTGTTTCTAGGACACACAGAGCCTTGGAAACGGAGTGGGCATAAGTTGAGCAAAGGTGATCCAGGGCATAGGTGCTGTGGGGATTATGAAAAATCTGGGGGTTGCAGAAAGGGGACTGGGTAGAGCAATTAGAACAGCCTGAGGTAGAAGACTTAGTTTCAAATCTAAGCTCTGCCAATTAGGCCATCTTGGGAAAATTACAAAATCTCTCTGGCCCTTGGTTTAGGATAGAAAAGTTCAGAGCTGGAAAGGACTTCGGGGGAATCCTGTTTATACACTATGACATTCATTTTACAGATGAGGAAACACAATCTGGAAGATCAAATGATTTTCCCACAGTCAGGGCAGTCATAGGTAACAAAAGTAAGATTTGATTCCAAAAGCTGGTGCTCTTTCCCTGCCCACAGTATGTTAATAAGCCAGGAATCAAACTCAGTTCCTGCATGGCAAATGAGAAGTCTACCACTGAACCATCCGTCTGGGTGACTTCGGTAAGTTACTGGACAATCAGGGTCAGTTCACCAGCTAAAGTGTGATCGTGGGCAAGTCACTTACCTAACTTCTTTTCCTCAGTAGAGATAATAAAAGCACCTACCTTCCAAGGTTGTTGTGAGAATTAAATAAAATAACTCAGCACAATGCCTGGCCCATAGTAGGTGCTTACTAAATATTTGCTTTCTTTCTAGTTCATAGGCTTAATGTGAGGATAAACAGTTCAGTGTAAGAGAAAGCACCCTAGGTGAAGACTCAGAAGACTTGTATTCCATTTCCTATTTTACTACTGTAGAGTAAGGGGCTCAAACGAGATGACTTTAAAACTAGAGGTTTTATCTATTTCTAAATCTCATCATTCTGCATAACTCAAGATGGGATATGACTAACCGGAGAATGATGATCTCCAAGGAATGGAAAGAGTATGGGCCAACTTAGAATTCTATGCTGTTTCTTTTGAGAGTTAGCAAACCCCTTTGGAGTTTTCCCATCAGCACCCACATGTACGCGCATGTGTCCATATACACAAACACACACATACAACCAACATACACCTTTCTTACTGGCATGTAACAAGAAGGGCCTAGTTAATGGATGTAAATAAAGTATGCCTCTAAATCTTACATAAAAAGTAGGTATTGGTGAATTGTTTTAACATTGTCTTAGAATTTTGAGTTATGCAAAAATGTTTGGGGACACACACTGCTTGAAGTCATTAAAAATAATTTAATATCCTCTTCTTTTCATGTCCCCTGTCCTCCTGCTGCCCCAGATCTTTCTAAAATATTTTAAACTTGGAATTTTCTGTCTGTTCTTCTTCTCTGAAAGTATTTTGAAAACCTGACATTAAAAAATAATTATGTGACTGAAAAATTACTTTTGCGCATGCAGAGTA
Organism: Bettongia penicillata ogilbyi; assembly: GCA_023548195.1. Lineage (NCBI taxonomy): Eukaryota > Metazoa > Chordata > Mammalia > Diprotodontia > Potoroidae > Bettongia > Bettongia penicillata. The sequence continues at coordinate 1,688,512 of JAJHZJ010000535.1, forward strand.
TGACATTTTTTTTGAATGCTGAGATTTCCGCAGTGACTTCCGAGTCACATTATCCCAGAGGATGCTCATCAGATGGCTTTTTTAGACACAGTAAGTAGACTGTCTCCTTGGGGGCAGTGGGCAATTTAGGCATCTGTATTAACTCTCTCGGCTCACTCAGAGTTATCTGCAGCCCCAATTTAATGACATTGAATAAATTATATCTGACAGGGGGTAGTTAACTTTTACAATGAGAATGTCTAATAGATTTTACCTTCTCTGGGCTGATAATTATAATGGTTCTTATAAAAGCCCAAGCAGTTTCTGTTTTTTGCTTCCTAAGTTTCACCCATCTGTTCCTTCACTACTGTCTAAGGAAGACCTATATCGTACTGTTCATAGAATAAAAGTATCTCTTTAGAACTAAGGAGATAGTAAAGGTCATGTAAGCCAATCCTCCCAATTATACAGAGGCAAGGTGGGGACTAGAACCCAGGTCTTCAAAGACCCTATAGAAAGTGCTTTCTACCACACTGCCAGGCTAGTCCTTAGAATAACCATGTGAGCTCTGCAGGGCAAAATGTTCATAGGTCCATTTTGCAAATGAGAAGTGAAGTGGTCTAGTGACTTGTTCAAAATCACTCAGTTATGAAGGAACAAATCTTAGAACCAGAAACCATATTTGACTCCTGGAAAATTTAGTTATTTGAAATTCCTTCCTTTCCAAGTGGTCACAGTCTCTCCTTATAAGCTCTTAGGCAAATGAGGCTTGAAACAGGAACAATTTTTTTTATAAGCTAATGGACAGAGAGAGATAGGACTCACAACTGAACCCATCAATGAAATGAAACCCAGTATAGAGCATTTCTTACCCCCAGAGATCTGTACAGTATCAGTGACTCCCAATATTGCCCTGTGTAGGACTCCAGCAGAAGCTATGCTTTGCTTCTCCACCTGGGTGTGCTCCTGGGCAGCTCTTCTGCCTGCAACTCATTTCCTTATTTCTCATGTCAGGCCATCACTTCTCATGGCTGATTTTTGGCCCTTTCTCCCACCACCCTGTTTCCTATAGCATCCTCCCAAAGATCTCCTCTGCTCCCAGAAAGTGGTTGCTCTGTCTCCCCCTAATACCTCCCCAAATCTTTTCTGTTGTTGTAGCAGAGGCTGTGGTCCATAACCCTCCTGAGCATAGGAGGAACTAGGTTAAAATGTAATTGGGAAATGTTTCCCAAGTAAATGAACATACAATAAAGCATAGATAATGTTAAAATGGGATTTTCTAAGACAGTAGGTGCCTTCAGGGATCCCCATGTGTGGTTAAGTGACTCCCTTATTTGACTTTGCTATTTGACTTTGACACCACTTTATTCTCTCCCTATCTTCTAACCAATGGCAATTGCTTTCTCAGAGGATCATCTCTCCAAGGCCTGGCCTACAGGAAGAGCATTCCAGGTGTTTCTATATCTGTAAAACACTTTTGTATTCTTCTTTAACCTTTTTCTTTTTACCAACACACTCACCCTAGATCAGGGCTCCCTGTGAGAGGTCCCTGAGGCACTAAAGGAAAGACAGTCCTGTTTGCAGTTTCAAGTGAATATTTACCTTCTACTCTGTGGAGACTTCCAAGTACTTCCTCCCATTTGCCTCCAGTCGCTCCTTGTACTTGAGTTGTGTCTCTCTTTCTCATACTAGTACTACCCTATCAATCTACGGACTTAAGGGAGTACTCTGTTCTCTCCAATTGTCCATCAATTCCCTATTTGCTCTTTAGCAGGTGGGCTGAATTATTTAAATTACCCATGGCTGCTTCTTGAAACCTCTAGAGAAGGAAAGGAATACAGAAGCATCTTCTAGCAACAGGTCCTGAGGCAGAATGATCTATTATGTGTTCAGAAGCTAATGGGACTTGTGGCAAAGATCACCTCAGCAATGACAAGTTTCTGGTCTCTTTCTACATCATATGTTGTACATTGGAAGGAAGTGAATGACACTTGCCAGACCAAGGAAACTCATGACATACTTTCTCATTTGGTGGCAGAGACTCTCACTTAAAATACAGGCAATTTTGCTTCATATTGCCAAAATATGGTATTACAAAGGGAGAGAGCAATACCTGAAGATCCCTAGTGATAGTAATAGGGAACTATGATAGAATCACACATCTAGAGTCAAGAAAAGGGAGCAATAGAGCACATTCAAAACCATCTCCTGGGAGCATGGTGCCCAGCACATGGGAAGCTAACTTGGTGATAAATGTAAGCATGTGGTAATAAATGCCTATTGACTAACTGGGAATTGCTGAGGAAACCAGTGGGAAAGGAATCCTCATATCCTGGATTACAAAACCAGGGATTTTACATAATCTTTGAGAGTGGGCTGGTTGCTTCCATGGTTTTGATTTCTTTTGCTCTTTTAATAAGACTTTTCTCAAATTCTGGAAAATGAGCTTGTAAATAGGAAGTAAGTTTCACTCATTGTGGTGCCATCTTATGTAGCATCTTCTCAGGATATTCTGTTTGCATTCTCAGATTGGGTTCCCCCAGGGGATTACTGTACTGGTTTCAAGGTGTTCCGTGGGTCTGGATGAGTTCCCACTGGCATTTATCTTTAATTGCGAGCCAGTTGACACAATCAATTAGCAATAAAAGCATTTACCAAAAAGGCAGAGTGTCAGCAATAACGACAAATCATTCCCTCCCCCTCAGACACAACACTCCATCTCTCCTATCTGTACAATCGCATATCTGTACAATCGCATATCTGTACTAGTACATGTTCGCACTAGCTGTCTCCCATGGCTAGAACGCTCAACCTCCTCACCTCTATCTCTTGGTTTCCCTGATTTGCTTGGTTCTCATCCCACCTTCTGCAGTAGGCTTTTCCCAGTCCCTCCAGCTGCTGACTGCTTCCCCTCTTGGATTGCCTTCCATCTTCCTCTATGTATCTTGTATCTATGTAGAATGCAAGTTCCTTGAGACTAGGATTTTTTTTTTTACCTTTCTTTGTATTCCCAATATGTAGAGGTCCTGATACAAAGTAAGCACTTAATAAACATTTGTTCACTCACAAGGGATTGTGGGGGATGCAGGGGCGGTAGTACTCATTTCAGCAAGTCTAAGTAAAGCTAGGTAACATGCACTACCTGGTGGGACAAAGGCTGTTTCTACTATTTTTAGAAAACAGCTGGCAGAACATGAAGAAATGTTATTGAAAACCAAGGGCTACTGGTCTACAGCTAGGGCTGTGCTGCAGCCAACTTTAATCAGAATACAAAATTTTTCTAAAATTACTAAATTTTCAGTGTATCTACATGACAGAAATCGGCAATTGCTACAAACCAGGGCTTGATTTATTGTATTGTTGGTTGTTTGCACTTTAAAAAGTGATAATAATGCAAGTTAAACTTAAAGTGTGTGCATATATTTTTGGTAGACCTTGGCTGTTAAACATTTACTAGCACTGAGATATATCAGTGCTGTTGAATGTTTCTTAAATATGTGAAGTACTGTACCTCAACAGGGAGTATTAACCCTGAATAAATAGAGATTATTTTACTTGGGAAGAAGATTATTTAATGAGAACTCAAAAGCATATATATAATTGGAAAATTTTTAGCTTACTACTTCCAGCCTAGTCAGGTTAAGCATAATTACATTCTTTCTTTCTGGAATTGCAATTATTTTCATAATGGTCTTTTTTTCCAAATGCAAATAGTGTTAAAATGAATACGGGAACATGAGATGACCAAATGTCTCAGGAAACTATGTTTCTTTTTGCCTTTAGACACATTGCAAAACCAACTCCAACTCCTTAATTTGCATCCCCAAGTAGACCTTGTGAATTATCATTCCTCCTAGCTGTGATTTCCTTTTGATGTTGTAACCAGAATTAAGCAGGAGGAGAGTATACTGGATTGCCTTGGGAAAGTGCAAAGATTTTTTTAATGATCTCAAATTTTTCTTGAAACAAAGATGCATCTTTTAAAAAATTAACATACTGCTTTGTTATTGTAAGTCATAAAATGATACATTTTCTAAAGATTTAAAAATAAGCATCACTTGGAGGTCAATGGAGGGGTACATGGTTAGTATGAGCAAACTTTAACATAGTAAGTAAAGAACTATACACAGAATTATATGACCTAAAGAAAAATGGCAGTACTGAAGGATATATTCATATGCCTAGCAAGACTGAAGGATAGCCCATGTGTATCACAAATATCATTATAATGAAACAGTGAGAAAGGTGCCTTTCCCCTAGCTCCCAATATGTTGAGTGGATCTACTGTGGCAGACTTACAGGAAGGTATAGGCAAGGCTCATATAGAATGATAAGTTTAGATGGGTTGTAATTGGCATTGTTGGAGGAACAATTCACATTGAGATCAATGATTCAGTTGGAGTATTTAAATGGTTTGAAGAAATTTGAACTCATTTTCACCAGCCTTAACAATTTTGAACCAGTCTGATTTCCTCTGCACTTATTTTTTTTACCAGTTTGCCCTGGTCTGAGCAAGTTTATATATTTTATTGATCTTTTTAGAAAAATAGTTCTTAGTGTGTTTAATCATATCATAAAATTTTTTGTTTTAAATTTTATCAGTCTCTCTGATTTTTCTAAAATTACTACTTCTGTTCTTATTTTTAAATGATTAATTTGTTGGTTTTCTAGCATTTTTTAGTTATGTACTCAATTTATTGGTCTATTCCCCTCTCTTCTATTAAGATCAGAATTAAGGTATATAAATTTCACCCTATGGATTACTTTAGATTCATCCAACAAATTTTATTATGTTGTCTCATTATAATTTTCTTTTATAGAACTTTTTATAGAACTGTTATTTCTATGATTTTTCCCTTATTCCTTGATAGTTCTACCTTTACTGTTATAATTATTGCAATGGCAATGGCTGATAAATCTGCTGTTGTGTGTAACGCCAAAATAGTTTTACCTTTCAAGTACTAATTCACATCAGCCTCTAGGCCAGGTCCTATAAATCTAAGAAAAGATGGAGAGGCATAGTATTGTCAACTGGTCATGCTTGATATCATCATGTCACTCAACTTGACATAAAACTCAACAAATTGAGTGATGTTCTTGCATATCCTATTACTATAAGAAAGCAAGATTCTTTGGAACAAAAACTAGAAATACCTATGCTTTGCTGGTAGAAATGCTTAAATACAGAAGATTCTAAACTCTAAAGAAAGCAAGACATGAATGATCATGAAGTAGACTGACTACACAAATAACGGCATCATATGCTAGTACTATATTATAACTAGAAAGAGATCTCATCAATTACAGGCAAAAGTCTCACTGCTTTTTGTGAATGGTTATGTTCCTTGTTGTCTCCAACTCCAAATCACACAAGTCATTCCTACTCCCCCAACAAACAATCAAAGGCATTCATCACTAAGGCTAGATTAGGAAAAAAAGAGATGAAATCAAGGAGCTACTAAAATCTGAAGAAGAAAATGGTGAAGACCTTGAGGTCACTGAAAAATTCACTTAATTCAAACCCCAGAAAGGAGACCTTATAATGAAAGAGATAACAAAAATACAGTGCCAATATCTCAAAAGATCTTGAAAAGGAAAGTGGGCAGACTTAGACTGGAATTCCAATTTTGTTGCCATGAATCCAACTAGGAGATTATTTATTATAAAAAAAGAACAATTAAAAAATTGTTATAAAAATTATAAATATATTCTCCCACAATACTTGGCAGAAAGTAAAAAAAAAATTGGAATTGCACATGATAGCAGGCTTGTCAACCACTACGAAGAGTAAGGGTAGAACTATCAAGCAATATCCTCTAAGGAAAGGCAGAAAACACTATCATAACACAAGTGACTTTGAGAGTTTGGATTGTGGAAAGTTTGGATTCAAGATCCACAGAAAGCAACTGAAAGATTTCCTTAATATCTTATTGGTATATGCAGTAGAAAATTTGAATGTGATATTGCATAATTAAAGGTACCAAAAAAGAAACAGATAGAAATGAATAAAGGAAAAGAAAAAGCATATCAGCAATTCTAGCTTCTCTTAAGTAGCAATCAAAAGTAAAAGTAAAAAAGTTAAATAGCTACAAAGAATCAAAGCATCACACTATAAACAATTTGATATTCTAAATCTTTACTACAGATACTGTAGAAGTAAAGAAATCAGAGATGAAAGAGAACCTCTGAAGGAGAATGTGAAAAATTTCTAATTGTATGGTCGCAAAAAGTCTAATAAAATGAAAATGCTAATTAAATTAAATGAGAAGTAGAATGTATATGCACCATGAATGTAATGAATTATAGAAGAGTTACATCAAGAGAAGTAACTGAAAGCAGTTATCACCACTATTATTCAGTATTGAACTGGAAATGCTAGCTGTAGCAATAAGAGAAGAAAAATAGAAGGGATTAGAATAGACAATGAGAAAACTCTCTGCAGATGATAGAAAGGTATACTTGAAGAATCACAGAGTCATCTAAAAACTAGCTGAAATAACTTAAAACAGAGTTGTAGGATATAAAACAAACGCACAGAAATCATCAGCATGATACGTAACCAACGAAGTCCAGCAACAAGAGATCAAAAGAGAAGCTCCATTTAAAATAACTACAGACAATATAAAATACTTGGGAACCTAACTGCCCAAATAAACCCAAGATCTACGTGAGCACAGTTACAAAATGCTTTTCAAACCAGTAAGTCAGATTTGAACAATTGGGAAAAATATTAATTATTTAATTAAATAATAATAATTTAATTAAATAATTTAATTAGCCAAACCAATATAATAAAAATAACAATTCTGCCTGAATTAATTTATTTATTCAGTGTAATACCAAACTACCAAAAATTGTTTCATAGAATTAGAACAAAAATAAAACTAAAATTCATCTGGAAGAACAAAAGGTCAAGGATATCAGGGTGATCAATGAAAAAAAAAGGTGAAGAAAGGTGGCTTAGTTGTACTAGACCTTTAGCTGTATTACAGAGAAATAAGCATTAAGACAATCTAGTACTGGTTCAATAGAATAGATTAGGCACACAATTCACAGTAGTAAATGGTCATAGTAATCTCATATTTGATAGACCCAAAGATCCAAGCTTTTTGGAAAAGAACTCTGTACTTGAAAAATCCTGCTGGGAAAATTGGAAAGCAATTTGGCAGAAATTAGGTCATATAATATACCAAGAGAAGGTCAAAATGGGTACACAATTTAGATATAAAGTGTAATACTATAAGCAAATTAGGGGAGCATGGGATAGTTTATCTGTCAGGTCTATGGACAAGGGAAGAATTTCTGACCATAGAAGACAAAATGAATGATTCTGACTACATTAAATTAAAAAAGGTTTTGCATGAACAAGGTCAATGCAACTGAGATTAGCAGAAAATCAGAAAACTGACAAAAATATTTTATAGCAAGTTTCTCTGATAAAGGCTTCATTTCACAGATATATAAAAAGCAAAGTAAAATTTATACAAATATGAGTCATTCCCCAATTGCTAAATGGTCAAGGGATATGAGCAGGCAATTTTAGATGAAGAAATACAAGCTATCCATAGTCATATGAAAAAATGTTCTACATCACTATTGATCTGTTGTTATTGTTATTGTTTTGTGACCCCATTGGGGTTTTCTTGGCAGAGATACTTGAGTGGTTTGCCCTTTCCTTCTCCAGCTCATTTTATAGATGAGGAGACTGAGGCAAAGAGGTAAGTGTCTTGCCTAGAGTCATGCAACTAGTTTGGGCTCAAAAAGATAAGTGAGTGTCCAGATCCAGTACTCTATCACCTAGCTGCTCCCATCTGTAGTTACAGGACCTAGGTTCAAACCCTACTTCTAATGATCTTACTACCTATATGGGCAAATCACTGGAGGCATTTGGACCAGGTAGTATCCTGTGACCCTTATTTTCAGCATCAGAAATCTAAATAAAAGTTCATAAACCAATATCCTTGATATATATTTGGGGTTCAGCCATTTGTCTTTTAGAAAAATATTTTAAGAATTGTATTTTAATATAACTGATTTCCTTTGTAATCCTATGTATTTTATTTTACAAGTCAGATTAAGGAATCCAAAGGCTTCACCAGTCTATCGCTCAAAATAGGTTAAGAACTCTTAGTTGTGAGCAAACTTCTTTGCAAACTTTAAAGTGATTACAAGCTATTATTATTATCCTTAGAAGTTGTCCAATATGTTTCAGGGAGGTTGTACAATATGACTCTGCCTCTTTTGACAGTCATAGAAAAGATGAGGGAGAGACCTATCCTGTTTTGCTTCTTTATCTCCATAGGCATTCTGCTTGTTCTTACTATATTTATGCTTGCTCTTATGGTCATATGGCAGAGGACCACCAAGAGTATCATTTGATACTTTGTCTAAGAAATACAGTTATCAGCAGTGATGGCTTCTTCAGTCAAAGGAGCAGATTGCCCAGGAGTTTTGTACACAGATCAGAATCTTGATTTCAAGAATCATGGCCGTTGAGGTCTTGTATGTGTGTGTGTGTGTGTGTGTGTGTGTGTGTGTGTGTGTGTGTATAGAGAGAGAGCGCAAATCTTAAAGTGCTCTATAAATGGTGGTTTTGCTATGATGATGATGACAGCCAGAGCTTGCAAGGACCTCAGAGGTCCATCTAGTTCAACTCTCATTCCCCAGATAAGAAACTGAGGCCCAGAGAGATTTACCCACAGGTGTAATGATCAGAAGTGGGATTTGACCCCACTACCTCTGACTCCTGGGTCACTCCTCTTTCCACTGTACCATATTCCACCCTCTTTCCCCAAAGTGACTTTAAAACAATGAATTGCCCAACTATTTACCATCATTATATGCAGCCTGACTCACAGTGAGAAAAATAGTGGAGGAATTCCTCTCTAGGAATCTTCCACAGAAAAGGAAGACCTGAGATGTAGAGATTAGACCAGGCACCAATTTGGGTGAATCATTATGAAACCTTGGCACTCTATATTCACTGTGTCCCAACTCCTACGCCCAAAATTAATGAGTGGTGTGTGTGATGCTATGGAAAGTCATAGAATAGGATAACTTGTATTCATGTCTCCACTTTATCACTTGCTAGTGACTTTAGGTAAGTTCATCACTTCTCTGAGCCTCAGTGTTATTCCCTGTAAAATGAGGGGGTATCCCTTCCCTCTGTAATATTCCATGACTGAGAATCCTCTCCTTCTCTAGTTGCTACTTCTCTGCTATATTAACCATTCACTGAAGGGACGTTATATCACTCTAAGTGAGTACCTGCATAGACCTTGGCCTAAAGGGGCCATCCTGGACCATCTCCAGTCATCCTGATGAATATTTGATCATTGGATCCAGATGGCTCCTGAGGAGAAATGAGGCTGGTGATCTGCACAGCCCTCTCTCCCTCAAAACAAAGTCGAGTGCAAGTCATGTCATCATTTCTCTGATGGCGTGGTCTTCTTCGGCAACAAAGGACAAACACAACAACCAACCCCAGATAGGACATAGTAAACTGGGAAAATGCTTCAGAAATAAAAGGTTCCCTCTCTCTAAGGTACAATAACAGCCTCACATTGGTTGGAAAGATTTGCCAGGTATACCAGTGGGAAGAATGAAAAGATAGAGAAGGAAAAGGAAACCTAGAGGGTTTGTTCAAAGAATTAATTTATGTCTGACCCCAATAAAGGTAAAAAGATAACTTCCAAAGGCTTCTAGCCCATCCTTCATGTGAAAAACTTCATTTTCAATCAAAGTAAATAGGAAACCCAGTAGTTAGCCAGAAAGGAAACTGCTCTAAACAGTAAGGAAATTCCCTTCCTATAAGGCCAGCTAAATGAAGCTGTGTGGTGCTGTGTAATCAGCAGCAGACACTGTTGCTCCTCATTTTTGTCAGTCTTTTTTTTTTTTTCACTTTTGGTGGGATATGCAAAGCTGGAATCCCAGCACATGTGATGGGCCTCCTGCTGGAAGAAAGACAGTTCTGATTAATGACTTCCTCAGTGCACCAGGTACGTGGAAAAGTGAGCTTTCCATTTTTGTTGCCAAAACAAACATTCCTGGTAATGAAGAACATGTTCAACTTTGATTTTTTTTTCCTTAAGACTAATTCTATTCATTAATCAAATCTTATCCAGAACCCCAAGGATTTGACTGACTATATTCAGCAAAAAGTTCCCAGATGAAGCCAGGAGGGATGGGTTAGTGATTATTATGGGAAAATAGTTATGGTCTTTTTCTTGTTTCTTTTATTTCTTTCAAAGCTTTTAATTTCAAACATTTTTATTTTATTCGTATTGTTTACTTTAACCTCACACTCATTTTTAACATGTTTTTCCCAACTCTCTTATCCAGTGAACCATCTCTGTATCAAGGACTTAAAAAGAAAGAGAGGAAAGCAGTTGGGCAAAATCAACCAGCACATTAACCATGTTTGATGATTTATATAATATCCTGTGAGGGACAGCTAGGTGGCACAGTGGGTAGAGCAGCCTGGCATGAAGTCAAGAAGATTGATCTTCCTGACTTCAGACACCTACTAGTTGTGTGACCCCGGGCAAGTCCCTTACCCCTGTTCCCCTCAGTTTCCTCATCTGTAAAAAGAACTAGAGAAAGAAATGGCAAACCACTCCAGTATCTTTGCCAAGAAAATTCCATAGGGGATCACAAAGAGTTGAACATGACTGAAACAAATGGACAAAAATATACTATACCCATAGTCCCCCACAACTTCAAAGAAAGGAGGGAGGTGTATTTTTTCAGTTCTTCTCTAGGGCCAACTTTGGACATTATAATTAGACAACACTGAGCAAATTTTTATATGTTCATGTTTTAAACTTAGGTTAAGCTGTTATAAATTCAATTTGACATGCAAAAAAGCCATATGTTCCAAATATTTATGCCCACTTCAGTGCTATTTTAAAGCCTCAGAGACATCCATTTCCATTAGAAGTTAGGAAATCAAGGTAGAACTGAGAATCCATATATTTATGGGATAATCCAACTTAGCTCACCTAAGAAAAGCTACAGAATCCACAGTCCTCCTCGACAACAAAACAAAACAAATATATCCACACAATTTAAAGCCTATGACCCATTGCATTTGACAGTAATTCCAAATGCTAAATAAATTTTGCATAGATCCTGTTACTCTTCATCAGTTTCATCTACAACCATACTCAGATTAGTCACTAAAACACTGGTTTTTCTTCTGCTGGCTTTGGACGTGATCTTAGCTGACACTTGAAGGACCTTTTGAAATCTTCAGTTCCAGCCTACGAACCCAATGCAGCATTATATTGCCCTCTCGTTAAAATGTGCCTTCTCTCTTACTCATCATTTTATTCTAGAAACAATTTCTCAGGTTCTAAGAAATTTTCAAAAAGAAAAATCATAACTAATCAGTGTTTTAAAACACAGTGAGAATATCAATGTGCAATGTGCATATTATTTAGCATTTCTAGTAACGATTGAGCTAATTCTATATATGTCATTATTAAAATAATCTGAAAATATGTTTGTGTGTTCAGATTTTATATATACATGTGTGAAACAGCTGCATTCTAGTTTTCCTCTGACCTCAATAAATTTTTAATATATTAAATACATTATATTAATATAGTTATATGTCAATATAAAATGTATTAAGAATTTCTTGGGGATAGAGGAAAACTAGAATGCAGCTTTTTTTAAACAATTGTCTACTTTTTCCAAGTGCAATTTTCATAATGTCACTTGAAATGAAATTTGGGAATAAATGCAATTGTCTTGCTAGTTTTCAGTGACCTGTCAAAGGTACATAACACCGGCATTGTCAAGTCACCTAAAAATTTAAAATAAAAAACCCCCACCAATTTGACTCAACTGAACATATGTGTCATTATTCAGGTTAATGAACAACTCCCTTTATAAAGAAATATCACTACTATGTGGTAGTGGGGTTTAGCCACAATTCCAATTTTACTTGTATTGGCAGGAGAGATAAATAAGCTACCTGACACTAGTTATCCAGCAGTGAATTATTGACCTTGTGCAGACCTTATGCCAAATGAGCATTGGAACACAATCTATAGTAGGGCTGGTTTTATTTCCTGAGCACATAGCTCTCAGGCTTTATTTACACTGAGGTTTTATCTGCCTGAATCTTGGCACTTGCTAAAACCTATTCTCATCTGGTTAAGTAGTCTTAGAAGATTCCAATTTTATATTGCTGGTCCTCCTCTGTTCCTATAATGCACTTCCTCCTTTACTTCTGTCTCATAGAGTCTCTTTCTACCTTTAAGATGCAACTCAAACACCATCTTCATGAAGTTTTTTCAGATCCTCTCAACTGTAAGGGTTCTCGTTCTCAAATTGCTTTGCATTGAATGACTTTTTACATTTAAATATGCTTACTAAATTTATATTTATGCTATATATATTTCATGTGTAATTGTGAACAAGTCTCCCCCCCATTACAATGCAAGGTCCTTACATATAGGGATTATATATATATATACATATCTCTATCCTTTACATTTGTAATCTCATCCCTAGTATGGTGTCTGGCACATAGTAGATGCTTAATAAATTCTTAATGGGTGGTTAATTGATTAATGTACAGACGTAGTTGTCTTCTAATTAAATTTAACTTGTTTTTATTATTCCCACTGCCTGTGCACACCTGAAAATATGACTACCAATTAATTTCTTAATTTAAATTCCTTCCCTATGTTAAAATGTCTTTGAAACCAACAATGACAGCATCTTCTTTATGCCCAGGCTGTGTTTGTACATATATGTACACTGAAAGCTTCTTGATTTCCATTCAAGAAAATCAACACTTTAATATAATCCCCTCCTCTCCCCCCACTTACTATGCTTTTCAAAAGAGGCAATATACTTCAGTGGATAGAGAATTGACTTCAAAGTCAGGAATGCTTGGGTTCAAATCTTGCTTCCAATGTTGACATGACATACACTGCCTGTGTGACTCTGACCAAGTCTTAGTGTTTGAGGTAACTCTTCAAGATGGTAAGTTGCAAACAAGATGTTGACCTACATTGGTAAGGGTAATTTCCTTACCTACTAGTTCTTTAAAATAATAAAATCACAGGTCTTCTCTCTTTATTTTTATATCTATTGCTATATTTTGTTTTGATATAACTGATACATCCTTATAAACTCTCGAACAATCTCCTACCTTAAAAGAACAATCCCTGAAAACAGTTTACATATTTCTATCAGAATATAAGACATAATAGCAGTTAAACTTTATATAATATTTTAAGGTTTACAGCGTGCTTTACATATCTTTTTTTATCATACCAACTCTTGAAGGTAGGCACTATTATTATCACTATTTTACATGAATTTTACAAACAGGCAGAAAAGTCAGGTGACTTGCCCAGAGTCACAAGCTTAAAAATGCCCAAGGCAGAATTTGAACTCAGAGTATCCTGACTCTAAATTCAGCAATCTATGTAATAAAGTATCTATCTGCCTCAAAGAAAATTTCTTTGATTTGGGTTCTACAGTACTGACATTGAACATTGTGTTTTGACCCCGAGTTTTGTTGCTTCTTCATGCTGACTTACATTATTGGGGTTATTTTGTCTAGTATCCTCCTGACATTTCTTTCTTCACTTTCTATTACTTCTTACAAGTTTTCCCATGTTTTGCTCACTTCTTCGTAGTCATTCCTTATAATTCAACATAGTCCATTATATTCACTTTCTAATTTATTCAGACATTTCCCAGTTGTTGATGTGTATTTTGTTCTAAGATTTTTGAAAAGTACTCTTGAATACTGCTAAGGAATATTTGTGTACAAATGGGAATCTTCTTACTGTCAATAATCTCCTTGGGGTGGAGTCCCCGTGGTGGGCTCTCTTAGCCAAAGAATATGAACATTATAGAACTTTTTTTCGCATGATTGAAAACTGTTTTCCAGAATAGTGAGCCCATTAACAATTCCAACCAACAATGAATTACTGTGCTTCTCTTCCCACAGCCCCTCCAATATTGCAATATAATGATTATTATTAGTTAAATGAAAAGCACATGAATATGTCAATCATATTTGCTCTGATGAAAATGTTAGTTTATGCTGTGGAATCTCAGTTTTTCCTCCTCTAATGGAATTTCTCTACTTTTCCTGCTTCAACTTATTGAGGAGGTAGCCTTTCTCCTTGCTGAGGCCAATCACTCACTCCATATATAACCTTGACCTCATTCGCTCCGATCTTCTCCAGCAGATTGCCCTCACAATTATCCACCACCACACCTGAATTTCTCCCTTTCTATTAGTCTCTTTGTAAGTGTTTAAAAGTATACTCAAAATCTCCCCCTCTTCATCTTAAAACAAAACAAAACAAATCCTCAACCAAAACTTCCACATGAGGCAGTGCACCAATTCTTGGAAAACTGGATTTTAAAAAATTATTCCCAACTTATTTTTTTACAGACTAAGTTCATCATGCCTTGCCAATATTTGTTCTTAGAGCTGAAATTCTGACCGTTAGAAGGAACAAATGTGTAGTACCATGTCATTTATAAAAGAAATGTTCCACATGTCAGTTTTCTAGAGGAATCAAACTTACCTTTTCAAACATGAAAATCTTTTTTTAAATGGATATAATTCTTTTAAAAGTATATTGTGTATTTCTGTTACTTCTTAAATAGAAGATATTGAATTTAAAAATTTTATGACTTGAGGACATCATTATAAACTTTTTATTTTGTACTGTGTGGCAATACATATGTATATCTACTTTTTTAGCTTTACTGTCTTTTCCTAATGTAAGTAGACACTTAGTAAATGATTACTGACTATTATTTTACCAGTTTGTCTCTAACAGCTTATCTCTAACAGCTATTTTCACTCCCATTCTCCTAGCCCCATGGAAAATGTTATAAAGATTAACTGAGAGAACATGAGTTGTAGACAGATACTACTGATAGCATCATTATAATTAATGATTATTAATAATACAGTTATTATATAAGGATGAAATGAAAATAATAGAATTGTTTGTTGGCAATAATGTAATTTTCAATAACAATTACCAGTTATATAAATAGAGAATAATGATGTAATAGCACAATATACAAATATTTAGTATTGATATAACATCATTAATATTATTTATAACAATGAAGATATTATATTTATTCTTTCCCCAAAATATCAAACATCTACCTATAGTAGGTGTAAGGACAAACACAAAAAAACAGGATAAGATCACTGTCTTCAAAGAATTTACAATTCAGTCTTGATGGAAGATACACAGGTGAATATGATATAAATAAAAATATAAGTGCATAAGAGGACACAATGTGAAGAGATCAGATGACAAAACATTCTTTTCAGCTATGTAAATCAGTGAAGGAGACATCTTTTGAGCTGGATTGTGAAGGATTGGTAAAATGTGATAGATAGATTGGGTGTTGGGTAAGATGTATTATAGGCACAGGAAAGAGTACAGACAAAGATGAGGCAAGAAAACATGCAATTTATGGAACTTGTTTGGGGACAGGAGTAATTTACTTTGGCTAGCACTAAGGCTGAAAAAGTGAATTGGAGGCAAATTAGGAAGGCCTCTTATTTTTTCTTCTAATTTGCAAAGAATTAGGATATTAAATAATCAAGCTTGTTTAGAAAGAGTTAAGAAAGAATTCAGAGAGATCCAAAGGGATATAAAATAGAGTTAATGCCAAAACTTCACCTTTGAGTAACTCATAACAAGATGGTATCAGGATGTGGAGAACAACTGGAAGGATAATAAGATTTGAAAGCAGAGAGGAGGCTGAAAATGGGAAGAATGAAATTGCAGAATAGACCCCAGAGTGGGAATAATTCGTTCGAAGTCTTGGTGAGATAAGTGGACTCTGAGGAGCCACATCCTAACAATGAGGGCCTTAGCTACTCCCTTAAGATCTGTAAGCTTCAGTTTCCCCATCTCTAAAATGAGAAGCTAAATTAGAAGGTCTCTGATCTATTGTCTCTTTATGATCTCTCTAGATCTATGCTCCTGTGCTGTGCTCCTAATTCATAGGCCCAGGAGCTTAACTGAATCATTCATGGTCACACAAGTAGCAGGGCCCATATTAAAACCTAGGTCCTCTGATGCCAAACCTATGGTTCTTCCTAATGGATCAAAGTCGACTCTTAGCTTAAGCCATTTGAAGGTTTTCTTTGTTAGTTTTCATATATGATTTCTGAAATGAAGCTGTCTCTCACAACCACATACTTGCAAAGATAAAGTTGTGTTGCGTATGTTACAGAGCTGTCCTCAGGATTCTGGATGGGGTTTCTGAGTTGGAAAGACAAGTTTCTCCCAAAGATGGCTTGGACCCTTCCTGCCATGAGAGCCTTGAATACAAAGTTATTCTTTAACCATCTAAGCAGATTTAGCTGGCAGCTCTTCCATTTTTCTTCCCCCTTTTTTTCCCCAAAAGGGAGAGAAGATGCATATGAAGGGTGAGGAGGTTTCCATTTTGGTCCATAGCATTTTTCTCACCATGCATGGAGGAGAAAATAATGAAAAGTGTTGGCTCTGATCATGAATAGTCATATCCTCTCTCCTTTCCTACCCTAAGTAGTTTAGGACTGAAACTCATCCAAATTCATAATTCTACAAGTAGAAGCATGGGTAAGGTTTTTCTCTGTAGTTGGAAAGTGAAGGTAGACATGAGAGAAAGGTTGAGTATGTGTTTAAAACCCATCTGCTTTTCCTGATCCCCATAACACATGTGGTCTTCAAGCTATCTGGTTACCTGGTCTCCATGTAGATCTACTCCTTACTTCCTCTATTCCTTCATTCATTCATTAGTATTAGGAAAAAAAAAAACTTTTCTCTTTTCCAAGGCATAGGATGGAACAAAATCTCTGTAGTAACCTTGACACTCCCTATAGGGTCAAAAGGAAAAGAAGGCGGGCGCTGCACACAGGTAGACCCAGTGAGGAATTGCCTAAAGTACAACTTAGCTCAAAATGACTTCTCTGGGTCCAGAAAATGAATCTACCTTCAGGGGTTAGGGAACAGGGATGTTCCTGTAAAGGTGCCATGGGCTCTTGAAGGCCTTTTTGCAAACATACCTTACACAGTGATGATATGATTGAAATAAGTGACAATTAGTTCCCCAAAGCAGCAGCTTTTATAAATTTCTGGAATGCTTGTTTAAAAATCTGATGTTACTACTCTATAAAATCATATCTTAAAGAGATTTATTACATAAATACGTACATATGTGTATATATACATTTATATTTTAAGATTTGCAAAGCACATGGTTTTTCATTCTGTCCTCATAACCGCTCTGTGAGAATAATACTGTAGGTATTTTTATTCCTGTTTTACAGACAAGGAAACTGAGGCTAAGAGGTGACTTACCCAAGATAAATATGTTAATGGGTATGAAAAGTAGGATTCAAGCTGAGGTTTGTGGATTCTAAGTATAGCATTTTTATAACTACACAACAATGTTTCTTTGTACTGCATTGTGAGTTGAGCAGGAAGAGGATAGGTGACTCAATTTCAAGTGTTGGTTTTAGAGTCAAAGGACATGGGTTTGAATTCTATCTTTTCCACTTACTTTAAGTGTAACCTTAGGCTTCATCATCTGAGAAATGAAGACCTTGGGCTACATGACCTCTAAGGTCCTTTTTATGCTAAATCTATGAAATTACAAAATTTACCTTTACTAAATACTCTCTAAAGTTCTTTCTACACCCAACTATCCATGATTAACCAGACAGTCAAAATTACTAGGAAAAAATGGCAAGAAATCTTTCCCCCCACCCTTTAAGAATCCTTCATTTTTAATATAAGATCTAGTCTCCATCTGAGGGAGGTGGTGTAGCAACAAGCACCCTAGCATACCCAGGATGGCCTGGTAGCACAGATTCTTTGATCTGCTTTATAAAAGAAAAACAGCTTCAAAGGGGTTAACAATCCTTCTTTTAATTAAACATATGTAAGTCATTCATTCACTAGTTCAGGGGAAAGATCAACACCCTAAACATGGAGAAAATACAAACAGAGAAAATATAAGCACAATATTAGCACAAAGTGCAAAAGACAGGGCTCCAACTGTCTGACAAAACAATATAACCATCCACATACACAACCAGATGGGGGAGGCTTTCAACAAATGACTACTCAGAGTCCCATCCAGGGAATCAAAAGATTCTTCTCATAAGCACAACTCCCAAAGAAAAATACCAACCTCCCAGTATATATAGTTTTCAACTAACAGACTCAGAGCCAGAAGGCATCACAACCTATGTAACTTAGCATAGCTGTGAACTATTGGGGTTCAAAGGAGATTGAGCCTTCAGATGTTCACAATTTGGCCAGATCCTGGGAAACTGAACTCCAAAAAGAAAACAACAAAAATCTCATCTTGATTGTGCTCACAGGGGGACAAATTCAGAATAAGGTAATAAAAAGATCTCTAACAGTCCTACCCTTAAATGTTTGACTCCAATGTAGAGCATCCATGAGTTTCAAAAATGAGCTGGAAGTTCACTATAAAAATAGGAGAATTACATACTGGAAAATAACCAACTTGAACTTTAATGATCAAAATGCAGAATGAATTCAAAATAGCTTATACTAGTGATAAAAGGAATGAATGAAGTAGAATAGAGTCCCCTCTCTACTTTTCTTTTCAACAAAATACATAGTATAGTGTCACTCTCAAGGCCCCTTGCCCACTTTACCTTCAGCCCATTGCTTGCCTAAGCATATGATTATATTACAAATGTGGAGAAAAGATAGACATCCCTTGGGATCTTATATATACTCATATATGGTTTCCCACAATGGAGTGTTTGTGTGTGTATGTATAAATGCAAGGCTAGTGACCTACTTGACTAGCCCAAAACAGCCCTTGAAAGGGGTCTCTTACTAATATGTACAAAAATATTTATAGCAGCTCTTTTTGTGGCAACAAAGAATTGGAAATTAAGGGGATGCCCATGGATTGGGAAATCGCTGAGCAAGTGGTGGGATATGATAGTGATAGCACTATTGTACTATAATAAATGATGAGCAGGATGCTTTCAGAAAAACCTGGAAAGATTTACATTAACTGATATAATATGAATTGAGCAGAACCAGAGTACTGTATACACTAACAGCAAAATTGTATGATGGTCAGCTGTGAATGACTTAACTAGTCTAGCAATACAGTGATCTAAGATAATTCCAAAAGACACATAATGAAAAATGCTTTCCACCTCCAGAGAAAGAACTAATGGAGTCTGAATGCATATTGAAGCATTTAAAAAAAATTCCTTATTTTTCTTGTTATTTTTGTCCATTTACTTTCAGAGTGGGCAGGCTACTCCAATAGTCCAAGTGGGAGGTGATGAGGGCCTGCATCAGGGTGGTGGCAAAGTCAGAGAAGAGAAGGAGACATAGGTAAATCATGTTAGAAGGTAGAAACAACAGAACTTGACAACTTATCGGAATAGAGGGAATCAGAAATCCGGGACTACGAACTGAGATTATGAGCCTTGGTAACTGACAGCATAATAGTACCCTCAACAATAACAGGGAAATGAAGAAGAGGGGAGGGTTTGGGGGTGAAATATAAAGGCTTCACTTTTGGACATGTTAAATTTAAGGTGTCTAAGAAAAATCCACTTTGAGAAAGAGGTAGAAGTGGACAAATGATATGAAAATCACTGGCTTAGAGATGATAATTGAATCCATGGGAGCTGATGAAATCGCCATGCAAAATAGTATAGGTAGAGATGAGAAGAGACAACAAGACAGACCTCTGAGAGTCATCCAAGTCACCTGCATGACCTTGGGTGAGTTGGTTAGCCTCTTGGGGCTTCAATTTTTTTCACCTGGAAACAGAGGAGCTTAAATTCAATGGTCTCTAAGGTCCTTCCAGCTCTAAGTCTACACTCCTCTAGTCTTCACTGTTTATTTGGTACTTCTGCTTTAGCTCCCCTCCCCTCAATTCAGTGTACCATCCCCTTTGGTGAATTTAATTCCATTATTGTTTATTTGTTTGATTTTTTTGTTGTTTTCTGTTATATCAGTTGAAATAAATTTAAAATTAAAATTAAACTTGGAAAATTCCTTTAGAGGAAATGCTGTTCTACGTACTTAATTTAGAAATCTTTGAGAGACTAGAAGAGATGAAACTGCATCAAAATTTCACTTTCTTCTTTGGTTGCTAAGAACAATCCATCTTTAAGAATGCTAACTTTTTCTCTGGTTGTTTCTTGTACATCAAATGTCAGCTTCACCCAAACACTGGAGCCATGAAAAGAGGTGCATCAATCTTTGATTTATGCCAGTTTTAAATATTGCATACTCCTAACATATGATACAGTCATACCTTGGGCTACAGGAAATATGTAGCAAGTGTTTGTGTTTTTCCCCTTTTTGATGTATAAGATTAGCTAATTGCATGTGGTCTCAAATTGCCTTTGCCTTAGTTATCTGGTAGCTTGGAAATCAGCCTTATGTTGACAAAGGCATCAAGAAATAGACATATGCTATGACTTATTCTTGCCAGGAAGACAATGGTGAATTTATTTAAGGTGAGAGAATTTTTATTTTATGGAATTCCACTAGTTTATATTTATCTATTTAATTTTTATACTCAGAATATATTCATACTTGTTGCGCCTCCTAAAGTCAAAGGGCACCATTTTGTTTCTGATGAATACCTGGAGTTTTTGCTTCCAGCAAATCAGGAGGAATAGTTTAAGTATCCTAGACCTTGACTCTTTTGGAAATTCATCTCTGAAGTTCATAAAAAATAGTTACAACATGTGGAAACCAGATGGACGACTCTTTGCTTTCCCTCCTCCATCACTATTCTTCTCTGCATTATTATGATGAAAGTACCAATGGATAAGGAGTCTCTAGGAGATGGGTTCAAATCCCAGCTCTGACATTTACTATTTGGGTGACCTTGGGCAAGTGTGGTGTAGTGTGGTTGGACTTGGAGTCAGGGAGACTTCTGTCTTAGATACTTTCTAGTTATGTGATGCTGGATATGTCACATAACCACTCTATGCGTCAGTTTTCTCACCTGAAAAGCACAGAGTTTGGATTTACTAATCTCTTATAGCTATAAAACTATGATCCTGTGATTCTACAAATCACCTTAGTATTCTGTGCTTTGGTTTCTTCATTTGTAAAATTAGTAAGGTTGGAACAGCTAGTTTCTAAGTTCTGTTCCTGTTCTAGACCTAAGATGTTATGGTTAATGATCCTGTTTTCTTCTGTAGTGCCATTGACACTTAGGATATTCCTATTCTTGATGTGGGAGTCCACAATTCAGTCCTCATGGGGCAAATTCTTGCAAGCGTCTCTAGCTTCTGGCTTCTCATCCCCATTGACAGACAACACAATCAAGTTAAAGAGCTGTTTATTGTCATCATCAACATCTTCATCAACACCATGACTGTTTACTTTTTACCAAAGATATCTACAGAGAATATATAGCAAAAACAAGAGAATAAAAAACATATTTCTTTACCAGGGTACACATTCTCCCTTCTATAACCTTTTTCCCTGGAGAAAATATGCTCAGATATAAGAAATCGCTACAAAGCATTTGTCCCACCAGGTTCATTTCTAAATGCATGAATGATCTAAATGGTGAATATTTGCAGAAAACACTTCTCAGTTGCTGATTCATCCACTGCTGGGCAGTGTCAAGCAGGGAACACCTAATTACATGTAAGGTTTGACTGTCAGCAAACTCTGGTATAGACTTTCAGTTCCCAGACCTCTGGTGGCTTATTCTGCCAACCTTTTGAAATTCACAAGGTCATAGCTATCTCCTATGCTCTTTCATTTTAGGAGCTGAAAAGAGTGGACACAACAGAAGCAAACTGCGACTCCATGCAGAGAGCTGTTAATTAAATGACTTGTCTAGTCAGGCATTTAAGGCCAGAGCATACAGGAAAGTAAAATCACAATGTGCCGTTACAAAAGAACTGAATAAGCTTTATGTAAGTAGAGACACTACTTGGAAAGAGCTTTCCTTTTGGGTTTGGGTGAAATGTATCTTATAATACTTGGATCCTCAAAGTAGAGCCCTTTTGAATCAGGGCAAAATTCAGAGTAGAGATGCTCTATGCCCTTTCGGCAGAAATGTTGGAGAAAAAGCTGTTTGTCTGCTCAGAAATAGAGCCCTAAGAGTATGTCTGCCATCTGTGGTCCAGATGATAATGATTATGGTGATGAATTAAATATTTAAAAATAAAGTCTCACCATTAGTTTTGTTACCAGGGACAAAGCCAATGAAATAGTGTTTCATTATTTTTAATGCACAAAGGAGTTAGCATTTCCACATGTATTCACAGCTTAGGGAGATAAATAAAACAAGACAGGATGATTATGTGTGTTTTTTGAGGGGATTTTTATTTGCACAGAATCTTTGTAGCATGCATAATGTCTTAGTGCTTACACATTTGGAGACTCCCAGAACAGTGAAATAGTCTTTTTCTTGGCAAGGAAAAACATGGAATATGCCCTAAGATAGAAAGACCATTTCACTCATTCATTACAAATATAGTCCTTTGCAATTATGTATTAGCTCATCATCAACTTTGTCCTTAGCATATTCATGGAGAAGTATTTTTAAAGCTGCACAAAATGTGTATGTATTCATGTTTGTGAGTTATGCTGGCATGCTCAATTTTGATCAAAAAATATTTTTATGCAAGGGTACTGTTCACTCTGTCCTGAGCGGAATCTTCCCAGGGTAAAATGGCATGATATGAAACCTTCCTAGATTTGAGATGGAGGGGAGAGGTTTTAGCATAGAATTTCCTACGTAGAAGAGAGGTAGTATTGTGTCATAGTTAGATGCTAGATTTAGAGTCAGGAAGATCTGGAGTCAAATTCTAACTCAGATACCTATTAGCTGTGTGACCTTGGGCAAAGCACTCAATGTTCAGTTTTAACTACTGTAAAATGAGTAGAAGGACTTGATGATACTAAAGTCCTTCCATGTTTAAACTGATCATCTACATTCTGGCTTCCTATAGCCATAACTATCCAGTTTTCTGTATGTGTGAAGCAGGCGGAATAAAATCTGCCATCACCATAAATGTTGGCACCGAGGATATTGCTTTGGAGTGGGGGCATGGATCAGGTCTGGGGGAAGAGGAGAGGGTCATCCTGGTCTGCCTGGAAAGAGCTCAACTTAGCCATCGTGGAGTAGAAGCTACTATCTGGTAACTCCCTGTTTTAAAGAATTATATTAGCTTAGATTCTAGGTCCAGTTATTTTCTATTTATCAGCAGGACAGAAAATGATTTTAGCATCTATTTACATTTTGGCATCTGGGACAAATCTCCAGTTTTCTGCCCTAGTGACATATCTGAGACTATAGTGCAAGAATGGTGGCAGACAGTACAAATAAGCAGAAGTTGCCCTTGGCAACTTAAAAGGCTAGATAACTGATGATACAGTTGTCCAAGACAGTAATGGTGTCCAAATAACGAGACCTAGAAGAACAAATGGTCTGGATTTTGAGAATCAAGTTTTTTGTGCTAGGTAAGCAACAGAGTACAGAGAGTTTTTAGACCTGCCTCTTTGTGTAGCCCAGCACTACCTTCATGATTTTGTTAAGTTTGCTTCAGCAGAGGGACTCCCAAAGCTATCATTATCTCCATTAACTTCCAAGACCAAACTGGAATCTCTACAGTATAGGTTACAAACTTGGGGCCAAGGGCCAAATGCAGCCCACAGCATTCCCCAGTGCTGTCCAAATCAGATTAAAATATTGCTGGGAATATTTAACAAGATAAACATATTTAAGAGTATTATTATAATCATATGAATAAGCTTAAAATATTTATTATTAAAACTATAATTTATAAAAGTATGAATAAAATTAAAATTATAAAATATTAATTATTGAAATATTTAACTAGATAAAGATGCAATAAAACATAGTATTACATTAATTACATAATATTACATTTAAAAGCTGGTAATAGGCAGCTGGCACTGATTTTTATGTATGGATCAGTGGCTGTAGCCTCAATACAATATTCACAGTGCCTAAGGCAGCCATGAATATATCAGCACAATTCTGAATTGCGGAATACAACCGACTCTCCACATGGAAGACAGAACCAAAACATTTATTCAGACACCAGAAAGCCAAATCCCAACGTCAGAAAGTCAAATCTATCACAGCAACAAAGAAATCTATGCACAATAACAATGCAGAGGGCAATACCATCTTCCCTCTGTTAGGCTTCACACAAACCAGCTCTCTTAAATAAATCACAAGCAAGCTCTCTCACTCAAGCTAGACAGTTGCCTGTTTTCTCTCTCTCTTGGTTCTAATTGCTCTCTAACTTCCTCTCATCTCTGTTCTAGTTCTGCCTCTTCCTGTTCCAACCTTCCTGCTCCACCCCTTCCTGTTTGACTCATTCAGCAAAATCTTCCCTCCACAGACTCATGTGATTCAGGCTTCCATGTGACCCAACAGGTCACATAGGCCTATTAATGAACAGGAAAGATCTTCCCATTTAAAATGCCATTACAGTGGCCCCCATTTCTATTTTGACACCATTTCTCTACAACTCTAGATAATGACTGATATTATTCAGGGTGTCCCAAATGTCTTGCAGTTTTAAGTTTTAATAACTCATAACTACACTAAGACATTTGGGACACCCTTTAGAGCACTTATGAGTTTTGCAGAGCATTTTCTATATATTATCTCAAAGTAATTTCTCACTAATCCTGTAAGATTAGTCCCCTTGGCATAACAATTTCCTTTTTGCAGATAAGAAAACTAAGACTCAGAGAAGTGAAGGGCCTAGAGTCACATAGCTAATTAGTGATGAGACCAGATTCAAACCCAGGCCTCTCCTGGCTCTAAGTCCAGACTATTTTCTACTACCTGCAGATATATAAAATACCATCCCATCTCTTAAAACTTTCTTGAAGCCATACATAAAGGAGCACCTACTGAGAATCCAATGAACAAACATCACACACACAAAATAAGATATCTACATCATGAGTAATCAGTAATAGAAGATTGCACACATGATAAGAAGGGAAGATTGGTTGGTTATCCTTCATTCTTGAGGAAGACCAAAATGACATCACTATTTTGGGGGTCAAGGTACAGAGTGTCCAAATGTGACTAATCAGACCAATGTGATCTTGGAAGTCTCTACCACAGGTTGGATGTAAATAGTCCATATGAACATTTGAAGTGGAAACGTCTTTAAATTTGCACATCTCACATTTCTTTTGAGCTATTACAATCCTGCTTTGCTCAAGAGCATAGTGCCTTCTTTGATACAGACACACCAGACTGGGAAGTCCTGTGCCAGTGTCTCCCATGTCTTACAAACAATTCCAGAGTTCTTCAGAGAGACCCTGAAAGTGTCCTTGCATTGCTCCTTTTGACCTCCATGTGAGCATTTGCCTTGTATGAGTTCTCTGTAAGATATTCTTTTAGGCAAATGTGGGTCTGGCTTTTGAACAACAAGGCCAGTCCATTGGAGCTATGTTCTCTGCAGTAGACTTTGAATCTTTGGCAGTTCAGATTGATAAAGGACCTCAGTGTTCCATATCTCCTGCCAGTTGATCTTCAGAATCTTCCTAAGACAATTCAAATGGAAGTGATTCAGTTTCCTGGCATGGTGCTGGTATACACCCAGGTTTCACAGGCATACAACAACAAGGTCAATATAATGGCTCTGTAGATCTTTAGTTTGGTAGACAGTTTAATAAATTAATGATAATAATATGTAATAGAAAGATTACATATATGATAAGGAGGGAAGAATAAATTATTGGATGATAAATTGGATTTTGGTGGGAAACCAAAGGGGAGTTTTAAAGGTTATATGAATAATGGAAAGAAGTGATATTTGGTAATCTGGACATAGGGAGAATGTATATAAAAAACAATGCATCAATCAATCAATCAAAACTTATTAAGTGCCTGTCTGATGTGCCAGCTACTACGCTAAGCACTGAGAACACAAAACCAAAAGTGAAAGCCCTTGCCTTTGAGGAGCTTATATTCTAATTAGGGAGAGTACTTATATGTGGATAAGCATATACAAGAGATATGTAAATCAATTCCCAGTTACCTTGAAGGAGAGGGCTCTATAACTCTGAGGTTCTACATTATACCAATCAGACTGGCAAGATACTATAAAATATAAAAATGACAGATGTTGGAGAGAATGAGGCACTCTAATGAAATGTTTGATGGAGTTCTTAATTGTTCAAGTTATTCTGGAAGACAATTTGGAACAATATCTGAAAAGTCACCAAATTGTGCATATACTTTAGACCCATCAGTACTACTCCACTGATCATATATACTCAAAAGAAATCAAAGAAAGAGGAAAAGGTCCTTAATGTAAAAAAATATATATTTATAGCAGTTATTTTTGTAGCAAAAACCTAGAAACTAAGGAATAGGGTTCCCACCTATCATAGATAGGGTAAATAAATTATGATATACGAATGCAACAGAATCTTTTTTCATTATAAAAAAATTAAAAAAGGATAGTTTTAGAGGAAATGAGATCTGCATGAACTGAAGCAGAGGAATGTGAATATAACCAAAAAACAATTTATACACTGATAATATTATGAAGAAAAATAATTTTGAAAGACGTAGAACTCTGATCAATGAAACAGTATACTATACTTCTAGAGGACCAAAGATAAAGCACATCAGATTTCCAAGACCATTTATAGAAAGCAAGCAAAGCAAAGAAAGTGACAAATAGACACCAAGTCCAACAGATTAAGCATTGCTTCTATAGAAATCTATAATCATTATGTACAAATTATAATGAAATTACAATGTTTGGACTCTAATGGTTGTTATATGAAGAAGAAATGGCATTTCATTTACAAAGCAGCCTGAAAGAATAAGCCAACTATATCAAATGTACGCAGAAGAACGGTATACTGAAGGTAGCACAATTTTGAAAGCATTGAAGGATTATTTTTTAATACGAGAGAGGAAAGAATACAAAAAAAAAAAAACATGGGAGGGGAAGGGAATAACAGATAGTATTTTTACCTCCCCCATCACAAATAGTGAATGAGAGTAATTTAGCAGCTACCAGGCAACTTTCCTAACTGTAGTACTAATGCAATATTCGCAGTGCCTTCAGCATCTATGAATATGTCAGCACAGTTCTGAATCACATAACTTAACAGACTCTCCACATGGAGACATTTATTCAAACACCAGAAGACTGAATCCCAACACCAGAAAACCAACAAAGAAATCTATGCACAATAACAATGCAGGGGGGACTATCATCCCCAAGCCTTCCCTCTGTTAGTCTTCGCACATACCAGCTCCTTTAAACAAATCACAAACAGGCTCTCCCACTCACACTAGTTGCTGCCTGCTCTCTCTTTCCCAGTTCTGACTGCTCTGACTCACTTCCTACTCCACCTGTTCAGCAAATTCCTCCTCCCAGAGGCTACATATGACTCACTCAGACTTCCATGTGACCCAGGAAGATCACATGAACCTATTAATGGATGGGAAAGATCTTCCCATTTAAATCATCATTACACCAACTCAATAAAATCAGAGGATCACAGATTGGAAAGGAGCTAAGAAATAATTTAGTCCCAGTCATACTTGAACAATCAAGCATTGGGACTGGCTAAAGGACATGGATGTAAGGGTGGATATGTTAAAATCAGCAACCTCTGAACCTTCTGACCCTACTCCTTTCAACAATATGAAGGCTGTGATAATGAGCTCCTTGACACCAAGGACTGTATTTTAGACGTTTTTGTACCCATACCCTAACTACTAAATACTGCATACTGTATTAGGAAGATGCTCAATAAATATTTCTTGATTGATTATGATGAATGGTTCAAAGGGTTACTAGTGTGCATATGTGTGGAGTGGGGGAGTACTAAGATTTGGTTTGGGAAGTACCGGTACAACAAGGAAAAGGTTTGTCAATGCCTTAACCCCAAGAAAGATTGGGGGGTAGGGGGGAGATGGAAACAGATAGATAGACAGCTATAAAGATAACCAGATAAATAGCCAGAGACTGACAAAGAGAATCAGAAAAAGAGAAAAGACAGAAACAGACACAGAGAAAAAGCTTGGCTCAAAAGTTGAACAGATTTTCCATTCATTTTTGTGATTGGCTTTGGGAATATGAAATTTGAACAAACAACAGACCCCCATCTAACTTTTGGAACAATACCTTTGCTATTAGGCATCAGAGAAGTAAATGGAGATATTGGGAGCAAATCATTGTGTGAATAATTTTAAGGCTCTCTACTCAGCAAATGAGGTTCCATCATTTGTATTCATTGCCTTTGGAAATGTTAAATTGCAATCTATATTTCTTTGTGTTATATTAAAGCCTGTAGTTATCAAAATGCTGACAACAAGATGTAATGGCTCTTTTTTAAGGCCCATGCAAAAAAAAAATTCCAATAATAATATTTACTGTGTATGTTGAAAGAAGAGAATTATTTATAGTTATCAAATATGTTATTGCTACTTATCTAGTTTGCCCTGAAGAAGACTTCTTTCATCTTTTATAGAAAAATGTATTCACTGATATATGATAGATGACAAAGTGCCACTACCACTGCTGATAAGAAAGAAGAAAAAGTAGTAAAGCAATTTTTACAATAACTCAGTTGAATTCTGTCATCTAGCATCTCCTACTTTCCTTCCATGAGTTCATTGCTGAAAGACTGTATAGCTCGGTGGACGGAGAGATGGTCTTGGAATGAAGGTGACCTTCACTCAAGCTCCTCCTCTAACATATAATGACTTTTTGGCCCTAAGCAAATCACTTAACCTCTTGGTGCCCTGGCTAGCTCTCTAAGACTTTAAGATGAAAAAACAGTTGCTAATCTGAATTGATAGAAGGAGTTTATTAATCTAGATTTCCTTACACAACTGAAACTACAGGTAAAGATACCACCGCCCCCCCACCAAATCCTGAAAGTCCACCATATCCATAATGTAAGAAAGAGATTATTAACTCATTATTGCAGGAAATATAGAATGGAATGAGAGGAGAGGAAAAGATTTTAGTCTTTTTTATGTCAGGGACTTTGGCAGTTCAAGAAACTTATTAACATATTCTTGGAATAATTTTTAAAAATTCATAATTGATAGGAAATATTAAATTTCAATTAGAGGTTAGTGAAAATAATAATATAATCATTTCCCTTCCAAGTTCACAGATCTCCTAAAATCTACCCATAGAGCTCTTGGAGGGGACATGAATTCCAGATTAAGAGCTTCATGTGTTAAAAAAATTCATAAACTGGTTATCACATGGCCTAAATTATAAAATCATACACATTTCAGAGATCTCTTGTAATAACAACTGACATCTGCATGGGACTTTAAGACACCTTTTTTACAATAACCACATATCTTAGATAGAATAGGTACTATTATTCCCATTTTTCAAATGAGGAAACTGAGGTTCAGAACATGAATTGTTGATAATCACAGACTGAATGTCAAAGACAAGATCTGAACCTAGATGTCCTGTTACAAAGCCTAGCACTTTTCCCACTATATAACTCCTTCTATTGTTCATTTCTTTCAATTGTGTTTGACTCTTTGTGATCCCATTTTGAGTTTTCTTTTATTCCCCCTTTTAGGTGTTTCATTTATTATTCTTTTTTTAATTAAATTAATTGATTTATTTTTAGTTTTCAACATTCACTTCACAAGATTTTGAGTTCCAAATTTTCTCCCCATTTCTCCCCTCTGCCCACCTCTAAGAGATCATGCATTCTTATCACCCCTTCCCCCAATCTGCCCTCCCTTCTATCACACCTCTACCTTCTCTCATCCCCTTCCCCTCTATTTTCTTGTAGGACAAGATAGATGTTTACACCTTATTGCCTGTATATCTTATTTCCCAGTTGCATGCAAAAACATTTTTAACATTTATTTTTAAAACTTTGAGTTCCAACTTCTCTCCCTTCCTCCATCCCCATCCATTCCCACTGAGAAGATGAGCAATTTGATATAGGTTATACATATATAATCATGCAAAACACTTCCATAACAGTCATGATGTGAAAGACTAACTATATTTCCATCCATCCAATCCTGTCATTTATTTGATTCTCTCTTTTGACCCTGTCCTTCCTCAAAATGTTTACTTCTAATTACCCCTCCTCCCATTTGCGCTCCCTTCTGTCATCCCCTCCCCAACCCCCACTTATCCCCTTTCCCCTACCTTCTTGTGGTGTAAGAAAGAGTTTCATACCAAATTGAGTGTGCATATTATTCCCTCTTTTAACCAAATTCAATGAGAGTAAGGTTCACTCTTTCCCTCTCACATTCTCATTCTTTCCCTCCACTGAAAAAGCTTTTTCTTGTCTCATCTATGTGAGAGATAATTTACCCCATTCTATTTCTCCCTTTCTCCTTCTCCCAATAAATCCCTCTCTTTTCCCTTAATTTTATTTTTTTAGATATCATCCCTTCATATTCAACTCACCCTGTGCCTTCTGTCTATATGTATATAATTCCTCCACCTACCCTGATACTGAGAAAAGTCTCAAGAGTTACAAATATTATCTTTCTATGTAGGAATATAAACAGTTCAACTTTAGTGAGTCCCTTAAGATTTTTCTTTCTTGTTTACCTTTTCATGGTAATTTATTAATTAATTCTTGTGTTTGAAAATTAAATTTTCTCTTCAGCTCTGGTCTTCTCATCAAGAATTTCTGAAAGTCCTCTGTTTCACTTTTTTCTCATTAAGTATTATGCTAAGTTTTGCTGGGTAGGTGTTTCCTGGTTTTAATCCTAGCTCTTTTGATCTCTAGAATATCATATTCCAAGGTCTAATGTGGAAGTTACTAGATCTTGTGTTATACTGATTATGTTTCTACAATACTTGAATTGTTTCTTTCTGGCTGCTTGAAATATTTTTTCCTTGACCTGGGAGCTCCGGAATTTGGCTACAATATTCCTAGGAATTTTCCTTTTGAGATCTCTTTCAAGAGGTAACTGGTGGATTCTTTCAATATCTATTTTGCCCTCTAGTTCTAGAATATTAGGACAATTTTCCTTAATTTCTTGAAAGCTGATGCCTAGGCTCTTTTCTTTGATCATGGCTTTCATATAGTCCAATAACTTTTCTATTTTTTCATTCTTTAGATTTTGTTTGACTGATTCTTGCTGTCTCATTGAGTTGTTAGTTTCTACTTGCCCAATTCTAATCTTATCAAATTGTTTTCTTCCGTTAACTTTTGTATCTCCTTTTCCATCTGCCCAATTTTTCCTTTTAAGAAGCTATTTTCTCTAGTTAATTTTTGTACTTCCTTTTCCATTTGCCCTTTTAGGAAGTTATTTTCTCCAGTTAATTTTTGAACTTCTTTTTCCATTTGTTCAATTTTCCTTTTCAAGGAGATGTTCTCATCAGTGAATTCTTTCTTAATAATTTTAAAATCATTGGCCAGTTTATCTTCTATTTCCTTCTTCAGCTGTTCCAGGAAAGCTTCTTGTACTTGCGAGTACTTCATAGTCACTTCTGAAGTTTCAGATGGAAGTACAGTCTCAGCTGTGACCTCTTTGGGGTTTGTGTTTTGGTCTTTATCCCCATAGAAAGATTCTATGGTTCTTTCGGCCCTCTAGTCCAATAATTTTTAAATTCTCTCTCCTGGATCTCTTTTCCAGGTCAGTTGCTTTCCCAATGAGATATTTCATATTTTCTGCTACTTTTTCATTCTGGTGTTCTTAGACCTATTTTTATTAACACAAATAAATTATTAATTCCAGAAAAGCATATTGATTGTTGTATGATTACCTAGGATGTAGATATTATTGTCTCATTTTACATTTGAGGAATAAATGACTCTCCCAGCATCATATAGCTAGTAAGCATCTAAGGACAAATTTGAACTCATTTTCCTGATTCCAGGCTCAGGGCTCTAGCACCCTATGAGTCTTTTGAGTGTCTATAAAAGTTCTTGTCTTTCTTTTCTTGGATTCAAGCTATGTTTTCCAGCATTCTTCATCATTCTTCCTTATACCTCACCTTCATGATGTAGTCATTGAGTTTCAAGGCATATTTTGACCATGTGGAGGATGTTGTCACATTCTTCATAAAATTTCTTGATTCTGGGAAACGAATGTTGGAACATAAACTATAATTATTTTCTTTGTGGTCAGCTTGCTTATCATTCTCACAGGTTAATAATATAAGATGACTAAATGTTCCATAAAGTGTTATTTTTTGTTGCCTTTGGGAGAAAAAAATATATAGCCACTTCTTTTATTTACTTTTCCAAGGAGAAGCTGCGCGTACTCCACTTTGCTGCAACTTCTTTCTGTTGCGATATGTTATACACACAGTGATCTTTTCTGTTCTCTTAAAATCTTTCCTTCTAAAATGTTTTATTTATAATGTGAATATAGTTTAGTTATTCCAGGAGCACATTAACCAGTTGGTGATCTGGTTAAAATTGCCCATCATTTCAGCAGTGTCTGACCCTTTGTGACCCAATATGGGGTTTTCTCAGCAAAAATGCTGGAGTGGTTTGTCATTTCCTTCTTCACTGCATCCATTTTGTCAGGTATTCAGAGGTTAAGTGACTTGCCATGGATCACACAGCTAGAAAGTATCTAAAGGAGATTTGAACTCAAGTCCTCCCAACTCCAGGTCCAGTGCTTCTATCCACTGAACCACCAACCGCATATTGAGAATATTATACTGAAATTAATGTCTGTAGATAGGCTTCCTTCTTTTTACAAGTTTGCTACTGTCACTGAGGAAGGAGAAATACGTTGCAAATGAACAAAAGTGGTTTTTAATATTTGTATATTTGATGGATAGAGATAGCCAAAATTATTCAACATGTAGTAGCTAACTCTTTGGTTACTAGCACAATATCTTCTGTGTAGTAGATAATAATCTTTCAAGGAAGGGTATCTAGATCTATGATTTCATCAGTTTAAAGAATCTTCCAGTGTAAAAATTCCTTCCACCAATGCACATCAATAACTCTTCTTTTTTTAAAAAAAATTTAATTGTTTTATTTAAAACTATTTTGAAATTAAACAAATTGCATTAACACATTTTTCTTCTTGTATCTTGCAATTTGAAAATGAAAACTCATTGCTGCATTTTTGCATGATAATTATTTGCTGCTGAGCACTTATTTGCCTGGTATGTCTCTTACAAATAAACAAGCAAGCAATTATGCAGAACCCATCAAATTCAGCAACTAGTACTGACAATCTACGTAACATTCTGTATCTTTAGGGCAGCACCATCCAACAGAGAGGAAGAAAGGTTTTCAGCATCATAATCTGGAATTAGCATTGGACCTTCTCTTTGTTCAGACTGCTATTGAATAACTCTTCTTTAACGTACATTCTTAAAGAGTGACCTGAGGACAATTAGAGGTTATGTAGCTTGTTCATTGTCACAAGATCAGCAAGTGACAGTGGTAGGAATTAGACCCTGTTCTTCCAGACTATAAGAAGGGCCTCCTATCCATTTTGCCAATAAATATCCATTGAATTTAAGTGGATTAGATTAAATTGAATTTCTGAGGTTCTTTGCACTTTACGGTCATAGAATTTCAGTGTTGAAAGAAGTCATCTAGTTTAGTACCTGACTAAAAACCTACTCTACAACATCTACAATAAAAAACCATTTACATTTTCTTTTGTTGTTCAGTCATATCCAAGTCTTTATGATCCCATTTGGGTTTTTCTTGGCAGAGATATTGGAGTGGTTTGCCATTTCCTTCCCAAGCTCATTTTATGGATGAGGAACCTGAGGTAAACAGGGTTAAATGACTTACCGAGGCCACACAGCTAGTGCCTGCAGGTGGTATCATATAAAGAACTACATGCAAAGAAGATATATACAAGATACATTGTGGGTGGTCTCAGAGGAAACATACTGAGCTCAAAGAGTACTGAGCAAGGCTTCTTGAAGTAGATTGACTTTTAGGTGAGACTTGAAGGAAGCTAGGAGACAGAGATGATTAC
The DNA here is from genome assembly GCA_023548195.1 of Bettongia penicillata ogilbyi. Classification (NCBI taxonomy): domain Eukaryota; kingdom Metazoa; phylum Chordata; class Mammalia; order Diprotodontia; family Potoroidae; genus Bettongia; species Bettongia penicillata. The sequence continues at coordinate 1,722,472 of JAJHZJ010000535.1, forward strand.
ATCATTATTTTGAATTTTTAAAACTATCCTTCTACAATTATGCCCTCAAGGGATGGGTGTGATAAAGCAGTATTCATTGAGGTAATTTTATTGGCTTTTGAAATAATTTTTGTTTAGTGTTATTTCATTTCTACTTGATACCTTTAATGTCTTTGCCCTTTAGCAGCTTTTGAACTAAGAAATGTCACATAAACTGCAAAGTTAATATTCAAAAATAATGCTGAAAGTCAGTATCTTGTTCTGATCCATTTCTTTCTGAATTAATTTTTGGATGAAATTAGAAACACTGATGATTTGCATTGTTTTTAGTTACAGAATATTAAAACAATCTCCCAAACAATTATCTCCTTTCAAGAGATTTTTTTTCTCTTTAATGAATATAGAAACTACAGTGAATTCTCTTAATTGGCATACTGAGTAACAAAGTGTTCAGGTTAACCAAATATTCTGGTTATAGAGCCTTGGTAGAAATTCTTTTGGGGACTGACCCTGTAAGGAAACTCCCTCTGTCAATGAAGACTGGCATCTGCTCTTCAAGTTATAGTCTTAAAGTGTAGCTGGGGACACTGAGCAGCTGACTGACTTGCTTCAGGTCACACAGCTACCATGTATCAGAGGTAGTGCTTGAACCCTGGTTCCCAGTCCAAGGCCAGCTCTATAGCCAATATGCTAAATGATACAATGCCCTAGATACCTGGAAACTAACTCTGCCCCTGCAGCCCACATATTAGAAGGATCTTCTACTACTGCAGCCTCTCTCCATGGTTGGCTGGTTCCTCCAAGAGCCTCCATTTTAAGATACCTAGGTCAGCCATGTTTTCATTCCTCTCCAGGCTGCACTCCTGATTCTTCTAGACTTTGTCCACCATGCCACAAAAACCTCTTCATCATGGAAGTTCACTTATCCATAGACTCCATATACTTCAAGTATCCTCTATCTGGTGGCCTTTCCCTTCGACTGGCTGGTTCCATGAAAAACATCCATTTTAAGGACGACACCCAGGCAGTCATGTTTTATTTCCTCCTAAGGCTGCATTCCTGGCTCAACCAGGCTTTCTCTACAATGTCTTCATGCTTGGTATTTTCATTTCTTCTACGCCCTATCATTTCCTCATTTTTTTGCATGTTGTCTTCACCCATTAGAATTCAAACTCATTGAGGTCAGGGACCATCTTTCTTTCCACTTATATTAGTGTTCTTAGTGTTTAACACAGTGACCGGCATAAAGGGGGCACTTAATAAGTGCTTCTGATCTGTGCAATCCTTCCGTGTGTGTGTGTGTGTGTTTGTGTGTGTGTATAAATGATTGTAAACCAGTTACCAAATTTTTAAAACTAGAACACCATATGGGACATTGAACAGTAAGACTATGCTGAATGCATGGTGATCCTTTGAATATTCGGAAGGTTTTTAAGAATATTGTGGTGATACTTTGATAAAGCCATGCTTTTCAAGACATTCTCCTCACCAGTGTTGATCGTCATCGCCTCCATGCATTCTCATCCTGAATGATTCTCATTCTTCACTTTTCATGAATCCTCCATTGAAAGACAACTCAACAGCTAGAGACCTTATTAAGGTTCTTTCGGTATTCTCAGGGAACCAGGGTAACATTCGGGCAGTTCATCTCTTGTCTCTCACTCATGCCACATGACTAGTCTACCATATTTTATCATCAAACTTGCCTGTGATGATGGTTGTCATGGTCACTTTTTACACATAACTCATCAATGATAATAATATGCTCCTCGGGACTACTATGTGTCTTTCCATTGACTCAGGAGTTCTTTATATTTTGATTCTTCTGACCTTGTGATATCCCATAATTCAGAACCATAAAATAGCACCTGGAGAATACTAGTTTTTAAAAGATTAAATTAAATGTATATTTAAATTAACTATATATGCATATATTTAAATACACATATATGTTAAATACACATATATGTGTATTTAAATATATGCATATATAGTTAATTTAAATATACATTTAATTTAATTAAATGTATAAATTATAAATTAAATTTTAATTTTTAATTTAACTTTAAAACATTTAAATATGTACTTGTGTATTTAATATCTATAAATACATTTAATATACACACAAACACAAGCATATATATAGTACCTTTGGGAAGAGTGTCCACGTAGAATGGAGATTCTTGATTTCCTCTTGGAAGGGTAAGGATGGGGAATGATTAATATCTAGCTAAGGATTTCCTTTGGTTCTTTTAACATCTCAAAGGTACTCATGTAATATTTAGGCTATCCAACTCTTGTCTCTAGTTAATTACCTGTGTAATTTGTGTAAAAGTATATCTTTTAAGGATAACATTTATATAATAAAACAGTCAAAATTATATTTTATAAGAAGAATCTCTATAAGGAAAATTATTTCTGTTAACTAGTAAATGAAACTTCAAATTGTAAATTACTTCAACACTTCAAAATATTGAAATAATTAGTAATTATAGCTTCATTATATATTGTATATTACTCAAAAACTTCAAAATATCTAGGATTTTACCTGTATAGGGTATACTCTCTGCCAAAGGTGATCATGTTCATTTCATGAGTTTCTACAGCTAAAATAATTATCACCTGGTATCCAATCTTCTAAGAATGAGTATCTTCGAGTTTCATTAGACTTTTAAAGTTGCCCTTTGGAACATATTTCTCTTGATGGACTTGAACTCTATGATTTCTATCTGACTTGAGTTTAGAAATGCTTTTTAACCCCTGATATTTTCTAACCATTAGTTTCTATCTCTGCAAAACGTCCTGAGGATTTCACTTAGCAAAATTACCAAAAAGCTGTGTGAAGCTATAGGGATGAAATTATTTTTCAGCTCCCACAATGCCTCTATTTTCCATGTGATTCAAATTCAGATAAAACAAGCATTCTTAACTTTTTTGTGCCATGGCCCCCTTTGTCAGTGTAGTGAAGCCTATAGACTTCTTCCTAGAAAAGTGTTTTTAAATGTATAAAATAAAATGCATGGGATTACAAAGGAAAGCAATTATATAGAAATAGAATTATCAATATATTCATACATACACACATGTGTTCATGTATTAATAATATGCAAATTTAAGGACCTCAGACTAGGAAACCCTGATAGTGTAATATCAAAAGGAACAGAAAATGATCAGGTAGAGGGATGACCTCCAGTGTAATTTTTTTTACCCACTACAAGATAACTGGTTTTTCTACAGCATGAAAAGCAGAAAAGTAAAGAATGAAAAGAAAAAAAGGATGAAGAAGAAAAAGAGGAAGAGGAAAAAGAAGTAAAAATGAAAAAAGAAGTGAATGTGGAGGGGAGGGGGTACAACATCACCAATAATTGTCTTAAATAATTTCCTAAGGTCTCTGCTACCCCTAACGATTTTCATTAGACATAGTGCTTAATAAATGCCCTTCCTTCCTTCTTCCCATCTTTCCTTCCTTCCTCCTTTCTTCCCTCTCTTCTTTCCTTCTTCTCTTTTCCTTCCCTCTTCCCCCTCTCCCTTCTTCTCTCCTTCCCCTCTTCTTCTGTTTTCCTTCTGCCTTCCCTCCCCCTCCTCCTTTTTTACTCCTCTCCTTTCTCCCTCCTTACCATTTTCCTTTTTCCTTTCCCCCCTCCCTTTTCCCCTTCCTCTCCTCCTCTCTCCTTTCTTCACCTTCTCCCTTCTTCCCTCCTCTCTCCCACATCCTCCCTCCCCTCTCTACCTCTTTCTTTTCCCTTCTCCTTTCCTTTTCCCTTTCCCCTTTCCTATCTCCCTTCTTCCCCCTCCCCTCTTCTCCCTTCTTTCCTCCCTTCCTCTCTCCTTCTCTCCTTTCCTTCCTTCTTTGTAGTTTTGCCTCAACGTGTAAATACCAACTGAATAAATGGAGAGAAGTCAACTTTGAATGAATTTAGAAAGGAGGCAGAAATAGAAACAAAAACAGAGTGGGCAAGTTGAAGAGAAATGGAGTTGGACTTTACAAGAAAGATAATGACATGTAGAAAGGCAGTATGTTACAGCAGATAAAGAGCTGACCTGGGAACTAAAGTCCCACCTGTCACAAACTGGTTCTGAGATGCTCAGCAAGTCACTAGACCTCCTGATATGTATGTAAATGGTGATGACTCAGGCACCTCATATATTTTACTACAGAATATTAAGAGGACTCACAGGCCAGAGCTGAGCTACCCTCAGAGGACATTGGAGTACTTGCCCTGTGGCCTGGTGGGCATGGGGCAGTTTAGGCAACTGGAGGAATCCATCAGATTTAGAACAAACCTTAGAGCTCATCTAATCAAGTCCTTCATTTTGTAGATGAGGAAACTGAGGCACACAGAGAAGTGACAGGATGTTCCTGAGGTCACACTAATACTAACTGTCAGAGTCAGGATTTGAACTCAATACCCCATTCCAAACCCAGCCTCTTTTAAAGCTATCAGCTTTTCCCCTGCTTCTAGTGATGTTACACTTCTGTCAATTCCACTCAGGAGTTTGGCTGCAGGGCAATTTTTTTTTTGAACATGCTGAACAGGCCATGTTCCAGGAAACTGTTATTCTCACCTATATGAAATTTTATTGTAACTTGTTCTCAGTTTAAATAAATGTCTTTCCAGCTCCACATGCCTGATGCTAAAAATAACATCTTAATGTAACTAGAAAAACTTTCTGTAGGGCTTTACCACAGAGTTACCGAGTGTGAAGGCTGCTAAGGTTCTCTACTGAACGTCAATCTGTCACTTCACATGCAAACTTTGAAATTATTTAACTGAAATCTGACATGAGATCACACCAGAATCTTCAAAGCAGAGAATAATGTCCATGCTTAGACAAAAAAACAAACAAACCCACAAACCGAAAAGCACAAGCTACTGGGAAATGGTCAATGTCCTGGAAGCAGCGGAATTTTTGTTTGTACTTAACATTTATTTTTACCTCCCTTCTTTCCCTGAGTTATAAGGGTACATAGTTCAAAATATTCTGTATAAATTGAATAGTTTCTGTGTTTTCACTTATTCAATATTACTAAGCAAGAAACCTGGGAGCAAAACCAGTATTAATATTTACTAGTTTTAAAAAATGAACTAAATTTTATTGAACTTTAAATTTTAAATTATATTTATATATACATCTGTATTTGTATATATTTAAATTATATTCATATATGTAAATATGTATTTATATATTTAAATATAAAATTAAAAATAAAATTTTAAATTTTGTTAAACTGAATTTTATTTTTATTAAGATTCATAGAATATCTAATAAATATGATGAACCCAGGCTCCTGTAAAACAGAACTCAATATATGGTAGTCAGTGTTTGCTTGACCTTTGAATTATGTGCCTTCCTTCAGTCTCCTTGATCAAATCCAGTTCTTATCCTGATTGGCATAAACCAGCTACAGATTTCCTGTCTTGGCTACATCCCTGTGAACCCAGCAATCAGCCAATAAATGGGTAGGTAGGTATAAAAAATAATAGAAAAAATTACATGTAAATAGATCATGAGACAATATTTATTTAGTATTTACTATATGATGGCAACTGTGTTAAGTGATAGAGATATAAATACCAACAAATTAGACATTGGTGCCAAAGGTGCTCAAAGGCCATACATTCTGAAGGGGAAAGACAACACATAAAGGGGAACAGGAAAAGGGTGGGGGATACATGTACCCTGGCATGGTTTGGAGATGGCTAAAAAATGAGATGGAGGCTTGGACCCAGGCAAGATAAGGGGAGCCTTATAAGTGTGTTTGGAGACCCAGAAAGATCGACAACTGTAAGCTGTCTATTGCCTGAACTGGAGTCCCTGCTCCCAAATGATCCTTCTGGGGTCCCTGAGGCCTGCATCTTGACTGTTAGCTCCATAACTCCTAGACCTGAGACAGGTCTGGATGTCCATCAACTTCTGCCCTTTTACCTCCTGTTTTTCCATGACACAGATTCTAGAGAATGTGAGAGAAAGGCTCGATCTAGGCCAATGGCAATTTAAAAATCACAAATTAAATCAGAAGCCTAAATTTCAAACCACACTATTGCATACAATTTAAGAAGCTTTGGAATTAATCCTCTGTTTTCTTAGCAGGCCAACATTTGATAAGTAGAAATGTGAACTGCAATGAGAAAAATCAAATATGAAGGCTGTGGGTCTGTTTCACTGAGAAAGAGTATCTCTTCACAAGGAAAACCTATTGATTTTTCTACTGAGTTTGCAGATGTATTTAAGGAACTCAGCAGAATAAATTAAAGTGAGAAGAGGAGGCAAATGGGAAATAACTGATGCAGAAAAAAATTCATGGAATCTGTAGATATAGATCCTCATTGGTATATTTTCCAAGTCATGAATTTAGCACTTGGATACTTTCTCCCTCTCCAAGGTAGAAGGCTAAAGGAAATCCGGTAAAAATAAAATTCTTCTAAGTATTGGGTGGGTCTGATAGAACATAATCAGATTCAAAGGTCACTTAGAGTTTAGACAGACTTGGTGGCTACCTATTTTGTGATTTCAAGGGCCCACTTCTACTTCATCCTCTGAAAAAAAATAACTCCCCTTCTTAAACCTGAAATTACATAAATAACGTCATGGATTTAAAGCTGAAATAGACCTGAGAGGCCAACAAAATCCAGTGCTCTCATTTTATAGATGAAGAAACTGAGGTTAAGTGATACATATATAAATAAGGCCACATAGGAAATAAATGAAGGGGAAAGAATCTGAACCCACGTCTTCTGACTCTAGGCAGCTAGGTGGCACAATGGATAGAATACACTGGGCCTGGAGTCAGGAAGACTCATCTTCCTGTGTTCAAATCTGACTGACTTACTCACTGACCTTGGGCAAGTCACTTAATCCTGTTTGCCCCAGTTTTTCTCATCTGTATAAGGGTAGGTAAGAGGCCTGGACAAGGGTGGTAGCAGTGATAATGGAAGGGAAAAATGGATGTGAGAGACACTGTGAAAACAGATTTGTGGGACTTAGCAACTGATTAGAGGTGGTAAGAAAATAAGGATAAGGAATTAAAGATACATTGATTAATAAGTATTTTTTGAGTGTCAGGTACTTTGCAAGGCACTGGGGATTCAGAGGCAAAAATAAAACAGTCCTTGTCCACCAGGAACTTATGTTTTATTTAAGAAAAGTGATCTTTCCATGATTTTTAGCCTAGATGATGGGGAACAGGGAGTAATTAGTGCCATTAATAGACATAAATAAGTTAAGATGAATTTTGAAGGAAATTTATTTCTGAAGGTGTCAGGTTTGAGACTTTAGTGGCATATACAGGTTAGAATGGTAATTATATAATTAGAAATTTGAGTCTGGAGCCCTGGGAAGAGCCCAAGGTTAGACATAAGTTTAGCAAACTCTGTTTGGAAACATAGAGGTGATGGTTGACGCTTTGGAAATGAATGAGATCATCAGTGGAAAGGATGTTGAGACAGAGAAAAAAAAAGAATATGAGTTTGGGATATAGACACAAGACCATCAATAGTAAGAACTAATTTTTATTATGCTTTCAGGCTTAAGCAATCCTGTGAATTAGGAATCAAGTTATTCCCACTTTACTGATGAGGAAATGAAAGCTCAAAGAGGTTCCATTGCTTTCTATCTGAAATCACACGACAATACTTTGTCTTGATCTCAAATAAGGTTTTCATTGTCTTGTTTTTTGTCCACTGCCTGTGATTTCATCAGTGTAAGGAAACTCTTAGTGAACAGATTCTCATTTCTGATAAAACCAGCTAGGATCAGCGGCAGTTCTGTAACTTCCAGCCTCAGAGATGCTAGAGCATTGAGAAATTAAGAAACTTGCCCATTGTGCGTAGCCAGTATGTTTCAGAGGCAGGCCTGAGACTAAGTCCCAACATCAACTGCTGCCTGTTTTTAAAAAATATTTCCATTTTTGATTAATTAATTTACTTTTAGTTGTCAGCATTCACTTTTATAAGATTTTGAGTTCTAAACTTTTGCCCCCACCATTCCCTCCCAAAAAGGCATGCCATCTGATATAGGTTATACATGTACAATCATATCAAACATATTTCCATATTAGTCATGTTGTGAAATAAGAATCAGGGGAAAAGTATAAGAAAGAAAAAAAAAAGAGAAAATAGTATGCTTCCGTGTGCAGTTGGACTCCACAGTTCTTTCTCTGGAGGTGGACAGCATTTTCCATTCTAGGTCTTTTGGAACTGACTTAGATAATTGCATTGCCCAGAAGAGCTAAGTCCATCAAGGTCTGTCATTGCACAATGTTGCTATTACTGTTTACAATGCTCTCCATGCTCTCTCAGTTCACTCAGTATCAATTCATGTAAATCTTTATAGGTTTTTCTAAAGTCTGCCTGCTCATCATTGCTCATGGAGCAATAGTATTCCATTACATTCATACACCATATCTTGTTCAGTTATTCCTCAGTTCATTGGCATCTCCACAGTTTCCAATTCTTGACCACCACAAAAAGAACTGTCATAAATATTTTTATGTATATGGATCTTTTCCCATTTTTACGATCTCTTTGAGATACAGACATAGTAGGAGCATTGCTGGATCAAAAGATATGCACAGTTTTATATATATAAAAGGCAGCAACCTTTTATGCACTATCTCATGCTGCCTCTTAAGAAGGCATAACCTTGAAATAGATCACTCTCTGCAATAACCTGATGTTGTCATTTTATTCAATAAATTAATTCTATAGGTGAATATTCATGACTTCAATTCAGAGTTATACTTCATTTAACCATAATTATCTATTTAAAATTTTTTCTTATGGAATTTCAGCACAACTCTTGGTTTGTAAAACAAAGAAATACAAAGCTCCTTGAGATAAAATGAATGCAAATTCCTGATGATATGTGGGGCATGTTCTCTCAATTATTCACTACATCACCAAGGGAAATTGTAAAGTAGTAAGAGTTTGCCCAAATGCCCTTCTTTTCCTTCTCTGCTTTTTCTAATTTCTTCCTGTGACAGGTGACCCAAGTCTATAATCTCCCCTCTCATCTTGCTCCTTTTCCCATAAATAGCTTTCAACTAGCTACGGAGGAAAATTTTTATACTCTGGTTGAAATGCCTAATAAGGGCTTAATGTATTATCCCTCTCTCCAAGGACTTTGCATTTTCAGAGGAGACTTATTAACTCTAATAAATGAATCTTTGGAGCTGTAATTTCTGATATCAGTGGCAAATGCTTATGGGTTATATTTTTTGGTTGTAAATTTCTTTCTGGCCCACTACATAGATAGATACCTCCCCTGTTGTCCTCCTGTGCTGACATTGCCCATTCCATTCAATGTTAGCAAGGCACCGAATTGGAAATAATTGAATTGGAATTAAATTAGAATTAATTGTAAAATTTGAAGTCCTAAATAATTTCAATAAAAGTAATAAGATCAAATGATCATATGTGTAATTTAAAATATTTTAAGAATTCTACCTTCTGAGATATTTTAAAATATTTAGTTTGGGTACAGATTCTTAAAATTTCACCCACTTCTATTGGCAGCACAATAAACTTGTCTCTGACTGAAAGAAGACTTAAGTAGTCAAAGTCTTTCAAGGCAGACCTGAACCCTTGCATTTGAGGGTTCCTAGCACCCATAGACCACAACATATTTTGGTGACCCCATTATGGGAAATTACCTGACTCCCTTCAAGCCCTTTTCCAGCCAAGATGCGAAAGTATGTAAGCCTCCCCTCTCTCTCTCTTTCTTGCTCCACAGTGGGGGTTGTTTTCCAAGCCCTTAGGAAGGCTTGGAGATTCTTTATTGGGCCTGACACTCCCAGGCTCTAGGTCCAGTGGTTCAGTTCGAGACCTTAGACCTGTGCACACCTTCTCCTGCATAAGGGACAAATGCCCTATCCAGAAGTGTATGTCCAGTTCTCTCCATTACCTAGGATGCTAGGGAATCGGGAAAACCACAGGTCCTTTTTGGTTTCCTGAGGCTTACACTACCCCCAGGATCCTCCTTCATGGAGGGACTCTCCATCCCCACACCCCCACCTGTAGAGTCCCCCTTCTCTTCTACCTCATGGTCACTGTATCCTTGCAGTTGACCTCAGTGAGACTTCTCCAAGATTTGCTTCTAGGTTAGAATTGGAAAAAGCTCAGTCTCCAATATGATCTAGAGGATGAAGAAAATTGTTGTGCCTGGCCTCAATACTATCTAGAGGATGAAGAAAAATTGTAAAAGTTCCCCCCAAAATTCCTTTTTTAAAATTTATTTATTTAACTTTTTACATTCATTTTCACAAAATTTTGGGTTCCAAATTTTCTCCCCATTTGTCCCCTCCCCCCACTCCAATACACTGAGCATTCTAATTTCCCCTATCACCAATCTGCCCTCTCTTCTATCATCCCTCCCTTCCCTTGTCCCCATCTTCTCTTTTGTCTTATAGGGCCAGATAACTTTCTATTCCCCATTATCTGTATTTCTTATTTCCTACTAGCAAGAACAATATTTGACAATTGTTCCTAAAACTTTGAGTTCCAACTTCTCCCCATTCCTCCCTCCCCACCCATTCCCTTTGGGAAGGCAGGCAATTCAATATAGGCCCTATCTGTGTAGTTTTGCAAGTGACTTCGATAATAGTTGTGTTCTGTAGGACTAACTCTATTTCCCTCCATCCTATCCTGCCCCCCATTGCTTTTATTCTCTCCTTTGATCCTGTCCCTCCCCAAGAGTATTGATTTCAAATTGCTCCCTGCTCGCATTGCCCTCCCAGCATCCCCCCCCCACCTTGCTAATGCCCTTCTCCCCCACTTTCCTGTATTGTAAGATAGGTTTTCATACCAAAATGAGTGTGCATTTTGTTCCTTCCTTTAGTCAAATGTGATGAGAGTAAACTTCATGTTTTTCTCTCAACTCCCCTCTTTTTCCCTCCACTAAAAAGTCTCTTGCTTGTCTCTTCTATGACAGATAATTTGCCCCATTCCATTTCTCCCTCTCTCCTCCCAATACATTTCTCTCTTACCACTTGAATTCATTTTTTAAAGATATGATCCCATCCTATTCAATTCACTCTGTGCTCTCTGTCTCTGTGTGTGTGTGTGTGTGTGTGTGTGTGTGTGTGTGTAATCCCACCAACTACTCAGATACTGAAAAGTTTCAAGAGTTACAAATATTATCTTTCCATGTAGGAATGTAAACAGTTCAACTTTAGTAAGTCCCTTATGACTTCTCTTTGCTGTTTACCTTTTCATGCTTCTTTTCATTCTTGTGTTTGAAAGTCAAATTTTCTTTTCAGCTCTGGTCTTTTCATCAAGAATGCTTGAAAGTCCTCTATTTCATTAAAAGACCATATTTTCACCTGAAGTATTATACTCAGTTTTGCTGGGTAGGTGATTCTTGGTTTGAGTCCTAGTTCCTTTGACTTCTGGAATATCCTATTCCAGGCCCTTCGATCCCTTAATGTAGAAGCTGCTAGATCTTGTGTTATCCTGATTGTATTTTCACAATACTTGAATTGTTTCTTTCTAGCTTCTTGCAATATTTTCTCCTTGACCAGGGAACTCTGGAATTTGGCCACAATGTTCCTAGGAGTTTATCTTTTTGGATCTCTTTCAGGTGGTGATTGGTGGATTCCTTGAATACTTATTTTACCCTCTGGTTCTAGAATCTCAGGGCAGTTTTCCTTGATAATTTCATGAAAGATGATGTCTAGGCTCTTTTTGTGATCATGGCTTTCAGGTAGTCCCATAATTTTTAAATTGTGTCTCCTGGATCTATTTTCCAGATTAGTTGTTTTTCCAATGAGATATTTCACATTATCTTCCTTTTTCTCATTCTTTTGGTTTTGTTTTGTGATTAAAGTCATTAGCCTCCATCTGTTCCATTCTAATTTTGAAAGAACTATTTTCTTCAGTGAGCTTTTGAACCTCCTTTTCCATTTGGCTAATTCTGCTTTTTAAAGCATTCTTCTCCTCATTGGCTTTTTGAACCTCTTTTGCCAATTGAGTTAGCCTATTTTTCAAGGTGTTATTTTCTTTAGCATTTTTTGGGGTCTCCTTTAAAAAGGTATTGACCTGCTTTTCATGCTTTTCTTGCATCTCTCTCATTTCTCTTCCCAGTTTTTCCTCCACCTCTCTAACTTGACTTTCAAAATCTTTTTTGAGCTCTTCCATGGCCTGAGCCCACTGAATATTTATTTTGGATGTTTTGGATACAGAAGCCTTGACTTCTATGTCTTTCCCTGATGGTAAGCTTTGTTCTTCCTCATCAGAAAGGAAGGGAGAAGATATCTGTTCACCAAGAAAGTAACGTTCTATGGTCTTATATTTTTTCCCTTTTCTGGGCATTTTCCCAACCTGTTACTTGATTTCTGAGATTCCTCTCCACCCCCGACTTGCCTCCAGATCCGCCCAGCTAGTGCTTGAGGTCTGAGATTCAAATGCTGCTTCCCAGCCTCAGGGCTTTTGGCAGGATCAGGGCTGCTATTCAGTGTGAGATTAAGTTCAGCTGTTTGGGTAGGGGCAGGGCCACCCCACAGGACTCAGTTCCCTTGGGGGTTTATGTAGAGACCTTCAACTATGGATTCAAGCTCCTGCCTGCTTTGGGAGCTCCTGTCCGCTGCTTCCCCCACTGCTGCCTCCCAAGGGGGCCTGAGTTATGGAGACACCCCACTCCCCTCTCAGCTAGTCAAACAGGCTCTCTCCCTGACCTTCAGTATCTATGGGCACTGGATATTCTGTTCCTGAAGCCTACTCGGATCTGCTCCTCTCAGTGCCACATGGCCAAGGCAGGGCTGGGCTTTGCTCTGGGTCAAGTGTGTGATGGACCTTTGGTGTTGGTTTTTTAGGTCTCTCTGGAACAGAAATATCCTCCACTCTGTTGCTGTGTGGCTTCCACTGCTCCAGAATTTGTTGCGAGTTCTTCTTTATAGGTATTTTATGGGCTGTGGGTTTGGAGCTAGCATATGTGAATCTTTCTACTCCACCATCTTGGCTCCTCTCCTTTCCCCAAAAATTCTTAAGATTCTTCTTCCTGTATTCCTGGCTCTGATCAGGTTAAGGCTACAGTGAAAAGTCAGAACAGCTAAAAACATCTTAGCAGATTCTGGAGATTTTGTGATTGATCATTAAGAAGTTTTGAAACACCTCCTTACAAAACCTTGGTCACTCCTTTCTGTTGAATCAAGAGGGTATCTCAGAGCATGTATTGCAAATAGTCCTGGGTTTTTCTGTCAATCCCTCTCATCCCAGATGATTAAACGCTAATGATGGACACCTAAAAGGAAAAGATCATGTCTTTGGCACCTGGACCCCAAAGCCTCTGAACTCAGATCTCTGAGTTTGTCTAAGGCACTAGGTCCATCATTTTAACTGTCCTTTACCTGGGGCTCTCTCACCATTTAACTCCTTTCATTTGTCTGCCCCTGGCCAACCCCAAGCTACTTGCCACTTGTTAATCTCATTCAGATTTCCCCAGTCTTTCCATACAAAAGCACCGTTTTTATCCTCATTAAGTGTTTAGATTTTTCTGTTGGTGATACAATAAACCTTGTCTCTGACTGAAACAAGAAAAAAATTTTGTTTGATTTTTCAACTGGTATTTGAATTTTTTCAATATTTCAGCATAGCAATTTGTTAACATATTGTAGAAAATTAAATAAGTTAAAGGGAGTCAATGTTAATTTAGATAAATATTTTGAGCCCTAACTTACATGCCTACTTTGGTAAATATTAAAACTTTAACTAGAAGGGTTGATTTTATAATTCAGAGCCTCATAGATTTTTTTTTAAAGATTCTTCAGTCTCTTATTGTCCATGTTTATATCAAAAATAAAATTTAGAAATAATAAAGGGTATTTAAGAACTTAAATTCTCTGAAGTTTCAAGTGAAATATGGGTTCCTAATTTAATGAATGATTTTCTTATTCCTGTTATTGATAATATCAGAATCATAAGGTTTTAGTTGATTTTAATTGACTATTGGAAAAGCAAAATTTAAGAGGATATGCTAAATTATATTGAGGTCTGTTTTATAAAAGACTGTAGGAAGGACTTTACAAATCTAAAACTGATACAGAACCAGGGAAACAACTTGACTGAAAAGAAACCCTTTCAGAGCAACCGTAAGAATGAAACCCATGCCACAATGTCCAAGAGAAGATGTTTCCAGAGGGTACAAGGGACATATGAATTCAAGATGAAATGTTGATCAAAATGGATATTGGGAGTTACTGGGATACTAGGAAGCTTGATGTTAGTTAATATTGTTGGTCATTATTGTATTACTTTGATTTTTTTCATTCTATTTATGTTTGCTGAGTGTTCTTAGTTGTCTAGAGACATGCAAATCTCCCTTCTAAATTTAGTCCATAGTTTTAGATAGCCCCACTGTGACTTGTGCTATGAATAATTAATCTTCTCATTCTTTTCAGACTTTGTATTAGTTACTGGATTAAATAAAGCCTATTCTTAATTTAAACTGGAGAAACTTGTATTAGGACATTCTATTATTGTTAATTATTAAGCAAAACATCTTATCGGAATAGCTCATAGAAAAGTGATCATATACATTTGCATATGCATGTATATATATATATGTATTTATATATATATATGTGTGTACATATATATATCTATATATATGAAATCAAAATGGGGGGGAATTGAGATGATTAAGATCAATCCTGTATCATTTTCTTATTGAATCTATTTATGCTTAATGATTTTGTCCTGTAACTGCTTTTGCCCTGTAATTGATTAAGTCATGGTTCTTTGTCTTTGAACTTAGGTCAGAATTCAGTTGTTCTGTAATGTGTTAATTTTAGAAGTCCAGTTCATACTGATCTATTCTTTCCTTAAGGAATTTAGCTGAACTTGAGGGATGCATGAACATCTGTTAGGGTTTCATGTCTTTATGCTACCAGCCATCCTTCAAGAATGTCTGGCTTACTGTCCAAAAAGGACCTGTCTGTTATCTTTTGACCTTGTACCTGAGCTCAAACAATGAGCCCTTCTTGGGGGGAGAGGAATGGAAGGAGCTGTTAGTTCCCATTACTAAACTTCCAAATAATCATGTTGTTCTCAGTCCCATGATGTCATCTATCCTGCTCTGTTTTTTGTTCTCTATTCTCCAAAACGTATAAAAGTGGAACTGTCCTTTAGATCAGGGTCTTTAGCATAAAGGGAGGCAAACTATTGACTCCTTTATTGATAGGCATCATGCCTCTGTTAATAAATGTTATCTTAGAGAATTGCCTTAGTTAACCTTTTGTTAAATATCACTCCTGATAGCAGCCCTTCTCTAGCTAGCTCTGGAGACTGCTTCTCATTTCTACCCTTTATTTCCTTGGATCAGAGATTCTTAATCTGGGCTCTGTGAACTTGTTTGCTTGCTTACTTGTTCGTTTTTAATTTGATAACAGTATCTCAATATAGTTGATTTCCTTTTAAATTCTATATCTTTCATTTTATGCATAAAGATATATGCATATATCATTATTTTGAGAAAGGGCTCATAGATTCTTTGGACTGCCAAAAGAGTCCATGACAAAAAAAGAAAAAAATCTGAGAAGCTCTACCTAGTCACTGCTGTTCTAGGATGTGGACAAAGCCACTCTTGAGTCTAGAAAGTTAATGTGTAACAAGCTGGCCCAATGGATAGAGCACCAAGACTGAAGTCAGGAATATTCATCTTCTGAGTTCAAATTTGGCTTCAGACACTTACTAACTGTGTGAAACTGGGCAAATCACTTAACCCTGTTTGCCTCAATTTCCTTATCTGTAAAATGAGCTGGAGAAAGAAATAGCAAACATTCCAGTATCTTTGCCAAGAAATGGGACCATGAGGAGTCAGAAACAGCTGAAACAACTAAACAATAACAAAAATCCCTCAACACTTTGCCAAATGGTGAGATCTCCGGAGGCTTTAAAAGAAGAGGAAGGAAAGAAGGAATTATGCATTTATTAAGGGCTTACTATTTGCAGGCATCGTGTTAAGTGCTGGAGATATGAATTGTTGGGTTTGTCCTTTGATGTCATCATGACATCAAGATGATGACATGACTTGCAGTTGACTCTGATTTGAGTGAGGGAGGGTTGTACAAGGTCACCAACCTCACTTTCTCCTCCTGAGCCATCTGGGTCCAGTGGCATGAGGCCCATCAGGACAGCTGGAGATGGCCAATGATGCCAGGTGAGACCCTGGCCATTTCAAGCCAAGGTCTTATCACAATCTTATTTTGAGTGAGATACACCCATTCAATGAATAAGCTTCTTTAATGTAGAAACAAAAGGAAAGAAGATCTCTGCGCTAAAGGATCTTACATTCTAATGAGGGAAAGCAATACATAAAAGGGAGCTGAAAAATGGGACAGGAGGGGTATAGTTTTGAATTCCAGAAGCCAGGAGCAGAGCCTGGATAGGAATGAAGGCTGATCTGGACCCCTCCACAAAATAAAGGCTGCAGAAGGACTTTACAAATGAGATAAGGGACTTTATAGTAAGAGGCCATATTAAATGGAAGACTGGCTTAGAATCAGAACTTGAAAGCTGAAAGAGATTGGTGAGGTCATTTAGTCTGGCCTCACCTCCTCTCATTTTACAGATGTAGGAACTGAGACAAAGAGGTTAAGCTCAGGGTCATGCAGCTAAGAAGTGTCTATGCTGGGATGTGAATACATGTCTTTCTGATTTTGAGTCTAATGCCCTATCCGTTATTCCATGCTGCTTTTCATGGCCTCTGAAGTCCTTTCTAATTGCAGTAATCTATAATTCTCTCTTCAAGTTTTCTCTTGACTCCCTTAGGGACTCTTCTTCTTATGTGACAACTCTTTATCCTGCCTTAAAGCTCTCCCTCTGACTTTCACAGACTCTATCTATGATCTTCAATGTTTTTATATATGTAGAGAAGATATCTAAGGGTGTAGCTCCAAAATAGGGCATTGCAAGAAACTAGAAACAAATTTAGTATATATCAGTTGAGGAAAGACTGAACAAAATGTGGTATAGAAAAATAAAATATTGTTGCTGCATTAAAAATGATGAATATGAGAAATTCAAAGCAATGTGGGGAGATTTTATGAACTGATGTACAGTGAAAAAGCATAGCCAGGGGCACAATATATAATGCTTATAATGTAAAGGAAAGCAACATTAAAATAGATCAGCATGCAGAATCTCTCGTAGGTACAGGGAGAAGAGACTGAAATTCATAATATTAATAGTCATAATCATAAGTGTTGAATTTATATAATAGCCAATCTTTGTCCCAAGCAACTGATGATGAATTCCACTCCCTGCCTCTTTGCAGAGAAGTGGTGAGCTGTGGATGCAGAGCATTACATATGCTGTCAGAATTAGTCACTGTGTTCACTTGTTTTGCTTAAATGGGTTTCTTTGATTTACGAGAGGATTTTGGATAGGTACAAAGTGACACTACAATTCTGATTTATGGCATAATTAAGGTTTACATGATCTTAAACAGCAGAACAGGGATCTATTGATTTAATAAGGAGTTTTATTTTTTCATAAATCCAGCTCAATAGTCTTTCACTTTATCCATATACAATGGCAGGGAGAAGTCTCCCAAATCCTGCCCATCATACCAATTCTTAGAATTTTGCTGCTTTTTTTGTTGGGTTGAATTTTTGTAAAGGTTACATAACTACCAAGACACCCTGAAACCTTAGTTTCCATTGAGCTAAATTCATCTTAGGAGCTAAACATTAAGCTATCAAACCACAAGAGAAGTTATAAATGGATGAGCTGAGTGATGTGACGGTAGTTTCAGATTGTGTTGTTTCTCTGGTACCTTGGAGGGTTGTGTTTGCTAGCATCCATAAAAAATCTCAGTAGGACGGATAAATGCAAACAGTGTAATCATCTCAGGCAGTGATACGTTAATAACTTCAATAGAAGCAGGAAGCTTTATCACTGTGATCTGAAATAGGTGAGCCTCCTGTCAGCTACTCTAATTCACAGGCAACAGAGAAAATAAAAATTCTAAAAGATCAGTTAGCTAAACAATGAATTAAAAAAAATTAATTCTTAGAAGGCTAAGGCTGAAGTGTGCTTCCCAGTAGCTGATGTTCTGGTAATTTCAAGAGTTTGTCACCCACTATCAGTCAAAAATGACATTTCTTTTCACCTGTTTTGAACTAAATTATCACAGGGCAGGGTGGTAGAGAAAGGAAGGGAATAAATGACACTTATTAGAGCACTGTACAGAAGTATTTGATGATACATTAGGAGGAGGGCAGATAGAAATAAATAGATATTTCCCTCTCTTCCCTCTGTATTCCCAATTAGATGCTCCCAAGAAATACACTAACAAGTTTCATTTGCAATAATGTCCCTTCTCCTCTCACTTATAGTTGTCGCATCAGAGTTGTTTAGATTGTGAGGAACAAGGGATCTCAAAATTCACCTAGTTCAGAGCTGTCAAATTTGTAGAACACGATCCTATGCTCTTGACAGCCTGTTTTGAAAGAAATCTTAGTTTGGGTCTCATTCTCGTTAATGAGGCAAATTCAGTAAATAAATCAAAAAAGTTTATTAGCATACCAATACACAGGAGTAAATAACTTCCATATAAGGGTAAAAGTATTTTGATTGGTGCACGTCATTATGAGAAGGTGGGATTAGCACGGCCTCAGTTCCTCCCTCCTTACAGTAATCATAGGGAGATGGATTTGTAACACATACTCAGGGCTCCCATCTCCTGCAGGCTGATGTACTCAAAGTTCTAAACAAGGTTTTAAAATGGAGTTACTCAGGCTGATTCATGATTAAGTAGCTCACTTTGCACAACTGGTCTAAGTCAGATTAAAATGTAATTGTGAAATGTTTCACAAAATAAACAAAAATAGCATACAATAATAGATAATGCTAACTTGTGGTTTTCGAAATCAATATGTAGGGCAGCTGGGTGGCATAGTGGATAGAATGCTGAATCTGGATTCAGGAGGACTTATCTTCCTGAGTTCAAGTCTGGACTCTGACAATTACTAGCTGTATGATTCTTGTCACACAAGTACAAATCACTTGATCCTGTTTTCTTCAGTTTCCTCATCTGTACAGTGAGCTAAAGGAAGAAGTATAAAACCATTCTAGTATCTTTGCCAAGAAAATCCCAAATGGGGTTGAAGTCAATATGTTGCCCATAGAATTCCATTTCTTCTTAATACCACTGATCTAGTCTGTCCTTTGCCTCCATTTTACAGATGGGAAAATTGAGGTCCAAGGAAGTTAAGCAACTTCCCCAAGGTCACATACATAGCAAGGGATAGAAGCAGAATTTGAACACAGGTTCTCTAATACCCAATTCAGAATTCTTTCCCTCCTACCGTATGCAATTTCAGTTGAGAAGCCTGAAGTTCTAAAACTAACCAAAGGACCACCCAAGAGTTTTGGGAATTACTTACAACCATGTTCTTCCCTGGGGATTTCCTTTGCATGGATTTTTTGCTTGACTAATAATAAACTTCTCAAAGTATATCTAAAGCATTTAGCAATCCTTAAAGTGCTATGTAAATGTTAGCTTCTGTTGCTGCTATGAATATTATAAGAACCATAGAATCATAGAATTTTAGTTCCTCCCAAACTGAGTATATTTCAAAGCATGCAATTTCAAAGATGTGACTATTAACAGATGTACCTGGCTGTTTAACAAACTTGCCAAAACTCAAAGCCTGACATGTAGTAAGCATTTAATAAATGCTTGTTGACTGAATCTGGTAGTACATGTAGAACTATTCATGGGGGGTTGTTTTCAGATTCATATTCTCTTGAATATCCTCAGTCAAAACAAATCTGGGTGTTGTGAAGGCATGTCTGATCTTTGAAAACTGAAAACCATTTGTAGTTAAGGATGGCAAATAATGTAGGTGGGTAATCAAGGGATAAAGGGGATAGAGAGAGACAGAAAGGGGAGAATGAGACAGAAACAGGCTGAGACAGGAACAGAGAAACTTGACTATAAATTCAACAACTCAAATAGACAGATCTGATCATTTGATGTTACTCTTTAAGGTAGCAGTGTTTTTATTTTTTTTTTTACCTCACTATTTTTCTCTGAATATGAACTCATATCTTCTTTTATGCTATAACAGCTAACTATGTTTTCTTTTGCTTATTCATTTGTATTTTTATTTTGCATTATTTTTGATAGCTTATTATTACAATCAGGTATAGAATGATTTTGTATACACACACATATATGCATATATATTTGCGTATATTGGTAGACATCTCTAGGGTGGAAGGGGGAGGGATAAAAAAAGAAAAAAAAGGAAAGTTAGACAACTTTATTATGCATTTTAAAAGAATAACGAGTTGTACATAAAAAATTTGCAGTTTCATGTATAATCATTTTTTATATTCTACTATGTTATAGGAATGCTTGTTTTATTTCTTAAGTTCAGAATAAAATAAAAACAAAACAAAAACAGAAAGAACCCAAATGTTTATCAAGTACTTACTATATGAACGACATTACAATGAGAATGAGGATATAAAGGCAGATGAGACAAAGGCCTTTCACTTTAAGAGTTTATAGGTTAATGTGGGAAGGAAGAGATGTACACAAATATTTGTGCCACATGGTTGAGAGAGAGAGAAGTGTAATGGAGAAATCCAGGCACAAGACAAGGGGAAATTTCATAGGATGAGAGATCTAAAGCTGGAAGAGAACTTAGTGGCTATTCAGTCTAACCTCCTCATTTTACAGATGAGAAAATTAAGATCCATGGACACTGTTGTTGTTATTATTGTTTGTCCTTTGTTTTTGAAGAGGACCAATGATGTCATAGCTGACGGCTCAACTGGTGCAGGAATTGGATTTGAGTGAGGCAAAGTCGCGCAAAGTTGTCAGCACATCATTCTGCCTTCTAGAGTCATTCAAGTCCATTGGCAGGACAAAAGTCAAGGAGACTGGAGAAAGCTGGGGATGCAGGGACAAACTTAGTGTCTTCAATGTCTGACCAAACCCTAAGTGCGCCCACAATTCTTGCTTCAGCCTCCTTCATGGTCAATGGAACAAACTATTTTCACCTTCCCATCCTTCAGTGGAAGTCCTCATGTGCTTGAGGTTGACAACCCCCTCTAATCCACAGAGGGGTTTGAGGTCTGTTGGTTACCTTCAGCCTGGTTTAGTCAATCTACCATGATGGTTTTACTTGGCTGTGGCCACTGCATATGCTACAGCTTCCTGGAGTCACAGGTGAGAGTTGGATGAATCCAATGGATACCAAAGGTGGATGAGCAGGCCTGAAAAGGGCTCAGCAAGCCCTCACACCAGAGTTGCTAGTCCTCTCTGAACATCCCATACACCCATGTGTGTGTTCGTCCTTCATTGCCGAAGAAGACCATGCCATCAGAGAAATAATGACATGACTTGCACCTATAGACACTCCATGACATACCTAAGTTCAAAAAGGTAGTCAGCAGCAGAAGCACGATTTAAGTCCAGGTTCTCTGACTCTTGGAGTAATCTTTCTACCATATAATTTGAGCAATAGCCTCATAGTTGAAATAATTAGGTGGTTTGTGAAGATTACTACTGTGAAAGGCAACACTCATTTGGCTCTATGTTTGATGATATATTCATTACAAAAACAAAAAACTCTCAGTCTCATTAGTTAGTGGTTACATCTCTGTGGTTATTGGTTTTTAAGTTATTCATATTCTGTAATACTATGGAAGAATTATTCAGAAGTGGTTTTAGGATATCATCAGAGAGATAGATGGAAATCCAGAAGTTTATGTGATGAAAAAGACTGAGGGATCAATGAAAGCATAAGAGATAAATGACCTATGTGAATCACTGGAACTTATGAAATGAGATCTAGAGAAAGGTCCTTAACATCTAGGTAGACTCCCTTGGAGGTTCTAGGGGGGCTGGACAGGGGCGAGATATATATGACAGTTGTATAGGATGTGAAGGTACAAGTGATGATCCTTGTTGTGGATAAAACCATAGATCCATAAGTCTTAGAGCCTTTTAATTATTATTTGAAAATTTTGATCTTCCAAGGTTATATGTTACATGCCAAATGGGTGACTGATCTACATTAGTAAAAGTTTCCTCACCAGGAATTCTCCACCACAGTGAAGTCATAGACCTAGCCAAAAATATTATTCTGTCATTATATCTTATTATATTTTTATAGAAAGATGGATTTGGAGTCAAGAACACCTTGGTTCAAATCCTGCCTCTGGTGCTAGCTGCATGACTACGGACAAGTCACTGGGGGTAAACTCAATGATCCTCATTGGATCTTAGTTGCCTCTTCTGTATAATTAAGGAGGTTTGGATTTTCTGATGTCTATAGTCCCTTCCATAGCTAAATCTATTTTCTTATAAACTCTTTGGATCTTGGTTGCCTCTTCTGTAAAGTTGAGGAACTCAGACTAGATAACCCATAACAGCCTTTCTAACTCTAAATCCATGAAATCCCTAGAATTACTCACATCTAGATGCTATAAAGTTCAGGATTGTTAAATTGATATGTCACGAAAAAGTGAAAGTCAATACCTATTTCGTAGGATTTCAGGTGACAAATAAAGGCACAAATTCTGATATTGAGCTTGCTGTTTGTTATATTTTTTCCCCCATTTGCCTGAAATGGCAGACTTTCTTTTTGAAGACTCATTTCTCAGCTTTCTGTTTTAAAATTTGTAGTGTGAGCTTAAGTAAAATTCCAGTGAGAAAAGCTTATCGGCATGACTGGAGAGAAATTAGTGTGTGAAATTATGTTGAAATGTTGAAAATGTTACCCTGAAAGCATACAGTTTAAATTGTAAGTATGTTAATATATTTCAATATGACAATGAATCTTTGAGCTTATCATTGTGGAAGTAGTCCCTTCAACAATAGAAACATCTTATATTTATGTATACTGAATTTATGTATGGGAAGTTGCTATGGCAAAGTGGGCAGAGGGCAAGCCTTTAAGAAGGAATACTTGGGATGATGGTGGAGTAGAAGCAGGAACCCGCTTGAGCTCTCCCCACCAAAACCCCCCAAAAAACCTATAAAAAATTACTTAAAACAAATTCTAGAGCAGTAGAAGCCACAAACTGACAGAGTAAAACTGTTTTCCAACCCAAGACAATCTAGAAGGACAACAAGAAGGGTCTATTGCAAAGGACTCAGAGCACAGTGCAGCCCATGTTGCACTGGCACAGATGGGACTGGAACAGGCTTCAGGGTGCTGAATTGCTGGCAGCTTCTGTGGTTTCCAGACTTCTAAACTCACAAACGTCAAAGACAGCTTCAAAAGTCAGTGAGAAAGCTTTCTCACCTGAGTAAAAACAGAGCATGGTCCAGCCCCAGCCCTGGCCCAACAGCCGCAGCTACTGTAGCAGTGGAGATTGTTTCAGCAGCTCATGGCCTAGAGATGGTGGGAGAATCTAGTGACTGATCTAGGTTGCAGTCCTGAATGGCAGTCCCCAGGTCATCAGGAGCACCAGGGTGGTGGAGCTGGTGGTGGCTGTGGAGAGGGAATCCTACTTTCAGTTTCAGGGCAGAAAAGAGTGCTTGTGGTTGTTCACAGGCCAGGACAGGTGTAAACATCTCTCCCTTGATTATACCACTTTGGAGGAACTGAGAACTTACAGATTCCTAGAGACATCCCTGAAAACAGCTGCACAAAACCCCTAAAACTTGAAATAGTACACCCTCCTCTTAACAAAGGGCTCAAAAGTCAAGTAATTGGCTGGGAAAATGTCCAAAAGGGGGGAAAAATAAGACCAAAAAAGGTTGCTTTCTTGGTGAAAAGATATTTTCTTCCATTCATTTGGATGAGGAAGAGCAAAGCATTAAAATGGAGGAAGATCAAAGCAAGCAACTAAAGAAAGATAGCAAGGTCAAAGCTCCTACATCCAAAGCCTCCAAAAAAATATGTAGTGGTCGCAGGCCATGGAAGAGCTCAAAAAGGATTTTGAAAGTCAAATAAGAGAAGTAGAAGAAAAATTGGGAAGAAAAATAAGAGCAATGCAAGAAAATAATGAAAAAGAAGTCAATAGCTTGCTAAATGAGACTCCCAACAAATGCTGATGAAAAAGACATCTTTAAAAATAGACTAACCCAAATGGCAAAAGAGATCCAAAAAGCCAATGAGAAGAATGCCTTAAAAAGTGGAATTGACCAAATGGAAAAGGAAGTCCAGAAGTCCAAAAGCTCACTGAAGAAAATAGTTCCTTAAAAATTAGAATGGGACAAATGGAAGTTAATGACTAATGAGAAATCAAGAAATTATAAAGCAAAAAGAATGGAAAAACAGAAGACAATGTGAAATATTTCATTGGAAAAACAACTCAGCTGGAAAATAGATCCAGGAGAGATAATTTAAAAATTATTGGTCTAACTGAAAACCATGATAAAAAACAGACCCTAGACATAATTTTCCAAGAAATTATTAAGAAATGCTGCCCTGATATTCTAGAACCATAGGGTAAAACAGAAATTGAAAGAATCCACCAATCACCTTCTGAAAGAGGTCCTAAAAGGAAAACTCCTAGGAATATTGTAGCCAAATCCAGAGTTCTCAGGTTAAGGAGAAAATATTATAAACAGCCAGAAAGAAACAATTCAAGTATTGTGGAAATACAATGAGGATAAGATGGGATTTAGCAACTTCTACACTAAGAGATCAGAGGGACTAAAATATGATATTCCAGAGGTAAAAGCAGGTAGGATTAAAGCAAAAAATTACCTACTGAGTATCATACTTCAGGGGGAAAAAATGGAATTTTAATCATATAGAGTACTTCCAAGCATTCATGTTGAAAAGACCAGAGCTGAATAGAAAAGTTGACTTTCAAATACAAGAATCAAGAGAAATGTGAAAAGGTAAATAGGAAAGAGAAACCATAAAGGACTTATTAATTATTAAAGTTGAATTGTTTGCATTCCTACATGGAAAAATATTTGCAACTCATGAGACCTTTCCCAGTATTAGGGTAGTTAGAGGGAATATGTGTGTGTGTATGCATATGTATGTATGTGTATATTATATTTGTTTGTATGTTTGTATATATACATATACATACTCATATATACATACATATATATATATATGTATAGACAGAGGGTACAGGGTAAGCTGAATATGAAGGGAGAATGTCTAAAAAATAAAATTAACTATTGAGAGGAATGTACTGGGAGAGAAAGGGAGAGGTAAAATGCAGCAAATCATCTCACATAAAAGAGACAAAAAAGAGCTTTTACAATAGAGTGGAAGGGTGGTAGGTGAAAGGGAATAAGTGAGCCATACTCTCATTGGATTTGATTTAAGGAATAGCACACACTCAACTGGGAATGGAAATCTATCTTACCCTGCAGGAAGGCAGGGGGAGAAGGGGATAGGAGAGGGAGGATAAGAGAAGAGCTGGCAGATTGGGGGAAGGGGTAACCAGAAACAAACACTACTGTGGGGGGACAGGTCAAGGGAGAGAATGGAATAAATGGAATCTAGGACAAGATAGAGGGAAATGTGGTTAGTCTTTCACAACATGACTGTTATGGAAGCATGGCTACACATGTATGACCTATATCAAATTGCTTGCTTTCTCAATGAGGGTGGGTAGAGAGGGAGGAAGTGAGAGAATGTAGAATTCAAAGCTTTAAAAATGAATGTTAAAAAAATGTTTTTGCATGCAACTGGGAAATAAGATGTACCGGCAATGGGGTATAGAAATCTATCTTGCCCTACAGGAAAATAGAGGGAAGGAGGATGGGAGAAGTGAGGGTGATAGAAGGGATGACAGATTGGGGGAAGGGGTGGATGGGGTGCATGCTGTCCTAAGGTGGGGTGTGGGGAGAGATGGGGAGAAAATTTGGAATTCAAAATCTTATGAAAGTGAATGTTGTAAACCCAAAAGAAATAAATTAAATATTAAAAAAAGAAGGAATATTTGGATTCAAATCCAGTAATATAATGAATTGTTTTACATTGGGGAAAAGATTGTACTTGATTGCATCATTAACACTTTCTCCATCATTTTTTAAAATCTAGATGACTAACAAAGAAATAATTCAAGCCCTGATTTGTAGTTGGTTTCTGAGGCATAAGTGCTCACATGGAAAATTTAACAATTAGGGTGGGAACCTATAGGAACTGACCCCAGAACACCCCTACATCCCACCTCTTTGACTATGTACCCTAGGCAAATCACTTACCCCCTCAGTACTCAGTACAACTCTTTAAATTACAGGGAAGGTGCTAACCTGGTAGAGGAAATTTCTTTGCCTGAGGATTCCCTATACCAATGAAATCATAGGTCCTAACTCTGGCCCTTATTTTTTTATAATATATATGTATGTATGTATATGTATACATACATGTGTATACCCATACCCACATACATTATATTATTTATGGGCTAGGTAGCACAGTGGATACAGTGCAGGGCCTGGTATCAGAAAGGCTTGAGCTCAAATCTAGCCTCAGACACTTACTAGCTATGTGGACCCTGGGCAAATCACTTAATCCTGTTTGCCTCATCTGTAAATGAACTGGAGAAGGAGCTGGCAAACCATTCCAGTATCTCTGCCAAGAAAACTCCATATGGGGTCATGAAGAATTGGACATGACTAAAATGACTGAGCAAATAACAATGATATACCATATTTATACAACATAAATATGTATAAGTATGTGTATATATGTATATGTGTGTATATATGAATATAAGCAAGCATACATATATCTATCCATCCATCCATCCATCCGTGTGTGTGCATACACACACACACACACACACACATATATAAATATATAGTATCCCCCAGTAGAATGTAAGCTCCTCTACAATAAGGATTGTTTAGTTCCTATCTTCATATATCCTCAGAGTCCAGAATAGTAACACATAGTAGACCCTTGATAAATGCTCATCAGTTGATTTACCTACCCAACTCATCTACAACTGCCCATCCTAGGTGACCTTTATTCATGTCCTCTCAGAAGTTCATCACAGGAGAAGTCCCACCTGTTGTGGGAGTGGCTAAATTCTCTTGACATCATGTGGATACCAAGGTCCAGCAATCCAATTATCTGTCACTCAGCAGTAAGCCTGATCTTTTTTTCACATTTTTCTCACAGAGAACTTTGATATTTCTCCATTGCCATAACGTTATTAATATTAACAATATTCTTTTGTTCAGAGAGTTTTTTAAAGGTAGGCAGGATGTTAACACATAGATAAGTAAGATGATTTCACTTAACACATTCCTTCCATAAATATTTATTAAGCAACTACCAGGGGAGAGACTTCAGGATCCCACAGTTTACCCTATACCACAGAGGACAAGGCTGTGAAACAAGGTTTTGTTTTTCAACCTGTGGAACTTTTACCAGCAAAACCCAAGAGAAGGTTACAAGCTTCATTGTTACAGATGCACAGATTATTCACTACAGTTGTGGAACTAAACCCCCCCCAAATGAAATCTAGTTACCTCAGAGACTTATTACTATAACCACATCTCATTAATGTTCCTTCAGTGACAGTTTCCAAATCTGAGAAATGGGGATAATAACAGAATTTATCTCATAGGGTTGTGATGAAGATCAGTCAAGGTGACATTTAAAGAGCTTTGCAAAGCTTAGAGAACTCTATAAATGCAAACTGTTTTCATTACTGGAAGCAGCAACATGGAATATTGGATTGGACTCGCACTCAAAAGACACAAGGTTCAAATCCTAGCAAAGACCGTGTGACCCTGGACTTGACAATTCAACACTTAACAACTCAGTTCCCCGTCCCTTCCCCCCACCCCAATTCTCCAAGACTATAAGTTGCCACCAGGTGCTGATCTGCATTGGCAGAGAAAGTTTTCCTCACTGAGAGTTCCTTCCACTAGTGAGTAAAATTGCAGGATTGGTTCAAAATAAAATTTATTAGAAGTTATTATTCAAGTCAATTTATGTAAGGATCAATCTTTCTACCTATCTTCCCAATACCATTGGAGCCACTATCATTCTCGGTCTCCCAAAGGAAAAATTCTTATTATGTGTGACCTTGGGTAAATTCACCTCCCTAAATCTCATCTATGAAGTGAGAGGGTTGGACTAGATGACTTTTAAAATTCCTTCTACTTCTAAATCCAATGATATTTGAATGCTTATTTTCCTTTAAATAGATTCAAGTCACAGGTTCCACCTCCAACCCTTGGCTCCTGCCCTTCCTGCCCTATTGTTCTATAATCAAAATAAGGAATTATGAATAAAGCACTGGCATAATTCACTAAGCACCGGTATGAACATGAGCCATCCCTCTTTAGAGAATTTGTATTTTTTTTTTTCCTACGTGACTGGTTAGAGAATGCAGATGCTGGCTCTCACAGACAGCCCTGGTCAATGCTTCCTCCAGAGAGAAGGGAGGTACATTCTGAAGAAAGGGCTCCCCCTGCTGATCAGTATTAAATTTCTCCATTGGCTACACCCAGCTGCTGCAGACATTCTGGGTTAGTGATGGGTCCTCAAGGTCAGTAACTTAGATGTCAGGCTGGATGCTAAAACTGCTCTTTGTGACCTTAGAAATTATATGCTAGATATTGATTTTTTTTAAGGAAGAAAGCAAAAAGACAAATGGTGCAGCTTGGTAGAGACATTTGTTCCAAGGACTTTTTCATCATTCTTCGTGCCTTTGGCAGAACTGAAGGAGACAGCCAGAAATAAACGAACGTGGGCAGAGATGGGCTGGCAGAAAAAGGTCCTAGCTCACAGAACACTTGTGACTGCACCCTGCTTATTAGGATGCTGAGAGCATTGGAACACTTTTCTGAACACTGGAAGAAATAGATTTGATATTCATCGAAACTGACTGTGAGTATTCAGTCTAAAAAAATAAAGCATTATTACCTATGAAGGGTAATTACTGGTCATGTTTCTCATGTGGTCAGAATTCATTTTGCTAACATGACAAGAGTTAAATTAAAGACCCCAAATGCAACCTTGCAAGCAAGTCAACTCTGTGCAAAGACTTTGTTGCAGGTAGAGTTTTTCTCAACAAACCACACCTCCTCTTTTAATATCCTTCTACCACTCCACTGTACCCTCTTCCCTGGTCTCTTAGCCTGTTGCTGGGAAGTTAGGGCCTTGCTCCCTGAAGGCTTTCCGCTTATCCATGCTAAGGTGATCCTTGATAATAACTTAAGTTGATAGCCCTGTGTAATTGGAGGGAAGATTTGATTTCCACCCCATTCCAAGGTATTAGCATCCTATTATCCCTTTACAAAATGTGAACATTTTAATTTAACCAAATTGGCACTACCTTAGAAGGGGCTGAAAATTAACCATATCCTTGGGAGACTTTAAATAGATAAGGCTGCAGTTATTCCTGGGAGTTGAAGAGTTCAAGCCAGGTCTGGCCCCCAAAGAAAACTCAAGCCATTAGCAGGCAGTAAAGGAAAGTAATTTAACAGCCCTACCCTACAGCTGAGTGGATCTCCCAGAGGGTTATGGAAGGAGACATTAACATTTATCTACCATGTGCTATGTGTCAGGCACTGGGGACTTGGTGAACACAAGTCATTTGCACTGGATTCTACCTCTTCTCAAGAAGTATTGTTAGGGATACCACCAAAGAAATGCATGATTGGGAACAAGACAGACCAGTCATAACAGATAACTGCTTGGCAGTCTGAGTGATCTACTGGTAAACACAGGTCAGGTCAAGTCAACAAGTTTTATTAAGTGCTTTTTTTGTGTGAGGAATTGTGATAAGTGTTGGGGATACAAAGAAAGGGAAAGAAAAATCACTGATCCTCAAGGAGCTCAGAGTCTAATTGGGGAGAAAACATACAAATGACTATGTATAAATAAGATATCTACCAGACAAATTGGAGATGATCACTAAGAGAAGGCATTAGCATTATGGAGATTCAGGAAAGGTTTCTGGTAGAAGACAGAACTTTAGGTGAGACCTGAAGGAAGCTGGGAAACCCAGGATATAGGAATGAGAGGGTAGAAAATTCCAGGGTTCATCCATTGACTATAAATAGAACTGGGAGACAGAGCATATTGTACGAGGAACAGAATGACACAGAAAAATGACCTAGAGGAAGGCCCTCAGCATGATGGGTGACTCTTGTAAAAAAAAACCCAGGTAGGAATATAGACAAAATCCTACACTGGATGAAAAGACTTAGAGGGGGTGGCAAATTGGACTGATAGAGGGATCTATATTAAAAGACAGTGTGGTCAAGTGGATAACATACTGGAACTTTGGGTTGGAAAGACCTATGTGGAAAGTCTGACTCAGATGTACACTAGCTATGTGATCCTGGGCAAGTAACTTAACTTCCCTAGGCCTCAGTTTCCTTATTCATGAAATGGATATAGTTATACTCATTTTTATAGATCATAAAATTTTTATACATAATAACATTTTTATCCCTTCCTCTCAGACTTGTAGTGATGATCAAATGAGATAAAAAAGCAGATAAAAAGAAACAGTTTAAGTATTGTGGAAATACAATCAAGATAACACAAAATCTAGCTGCTTCTATATTAAGGACTGAAGGGCTTGGAATATGATATTCCAGAAGTTATAGGAACTAGGATTAAAACCAAGAATCACCTATCCAGCAAAACTGAGTGTAATACTTGAGGGGGAAAAAAATGATCATTCAATGAAATAGAGGACTTTCAAGCATTCTTGATGAAAAGACCAGAACTGAATAGAAAATTTGACTTTCAAACTCAAGAATCAAGAGAAGCATGAAAAGGTAAACAGGAAAGAGAAATCATAATGGACTTACTAAAGTTGAACTGTTTACATTCCTACATAGAAAGATAATGTTTGCAACTCTTGAAACTTTTCTCAGTATTTAGGTAGTTGGAGAGATTATACACACACATATATAGACAGAGGGCACAGGGTGAGTTGAATAGGAAAAAAGAATATCTAAAAAAATAAAATTAAGGGGTGAGAGAGGAATATATTGGGAGAAGAAAGGGAGAAATGGAATGGGGCAAATTATCTCTCATAAAAGAGGCAAGGAAAAGCTTCTTCAATGGAGCGGAAAAAGGGGGAGGTAAGAGGGAAAAGGTGAAACTTACTCTCATTACATTTGGCTTAAAGAGGGAGTAAAATGCACACTGAGTTTGGTATGAAAATCTATCTTACACTATAGGAAAGTAGGAGAAAGTAGGAGAGAAGGCAATAAGTGGGGTGGGGGTATGATAGAAGGGAGGGCAAATGGGAGGAGGAAGTAATTATAAGTAAAAACTTTGGGGGAGGGACAAGGTTAAAAGAGAGAATAGAACAAATGGGGGGAAGGGATGGAGGGAAATATAGTTTTACAAAACATGATTATTATGGAAGTCTTTTGCAAAACCACACATATATAGCCTATACTGAATTGCTTACCTTCTCGGTGGGGTTGGGTGGGGAGGGAGGAAAGGTGGGGAAGGAGGAAGGAAGAGAAGTTGGAACTCAAAGTTTTAGGAACGAATGTTGAAAATTATTTTTGCATGCAACTGGGATATAAGAAATACAGGTAATGGGGTATAGAAATCTATCTTGCCCTATAAGAAAAGAGAGAAGATAGGGATAAGGGAAGGGAGGGGTATGATAGAAGGGAGGGCAGATTGAGGGAAGGGGTAATCAGAATGCAAGATGTTATGGGGTGGGGGAGGGGAGTGATGGGGAGAAAATTTGGAACTCAAAATTTTGTGGAAATGAATGTTGAAAACTAAAAATAAATAAATAAACATCAAAATAAAAAAAAACAAAAGTAGAAGGAATGGTTTGGTAATAAAAAAATTATTATTAATGTGATTATGGATCAGATGACCTAAAATTACAAGAATTTGGAGGAGGGAATTGTATTTAAATGGCAAATTTGACATCAGAATGCCTCAAGTTCGAAAAGAACTCTACTATTAGAATTATAAGTATTGCAACAGATAGTGAGAGGTTATTTGATCAGAGGTCATGCCCTGTATTTCTTAAATCAGGTCATCTAAGTGAATGATGCAGTTTAACTTAAAGTGACAGTGCATTTTCTATAAATTCACCAAACCAGTATACACTATGGAGTGAAATCTACAATTTGATTTAATTAAGTTTAAGTAAAGGAATATTTATAAAGTCCTATACTGGGGCAGCCAAGTAATAGAGTAAATAGAATACAGGGCCTGGAGTCAGGAAGATCTGAGTTCAGATACTTACTAGTTATATGACCTTGAGCAAGTCTCTTAATCCTGTTTGCTTCAGTTTCCTCATCTGTATAATAAGCTGGAGAAGGAAATGGTGCATCACTAGTATCTTTGCCAAGAAAACTCCAAATGGGGTCATGAAGAATCAGACATGACTGAAAAAATGACTGATCATGATACTTGTGTGCCAGGTGCTGAGGAGATAAAGACAAAAAATCCCCCAAACTATTCTTGCCCTGAAGGAACTAATAGTCCACTAGGGAATATGTACAGAGAAATAAATATAAAATAAATACAAAGTAAAACAAATTAGTTTAAAGAGGGGAAAAAATGGCTGAGTGTTCATTGTTAGGGGGAGCAGAAATATGGAGCCATTGTAAATTGTGACCTTTCTAAGTGAGGAGTGTGGTTTCTCCATCCACTGTCTTTGCATTAAGTCAGGGTTACTATTGCTAACACAATTCTGCTCCTGTTCTGTTAGGCTGAAAAAAGTTATGCCAATTCCCCCATGATGCTAGGCATCATAGTCTAGCAACAGATGATGGGCAGGTGTCCCACCAAAATCATCTCTAGATGCTCTTTTTCCTAGTTCCTAAATGGACACCAGGCAGTTATAAGAACTTTGGACCCTAATTATGGAATTTTGGTTAATAAAGTAACAAAATGACCCTGTTATTAAGTGATTTTTAGTTATAAGATATGGACTTTAATCAGTCATTCAACAACCATTTAAGTTTCTGCTATGTGCCAGGCATTGTGCTAGACAATGGGGACACATACAAAAGTGAATCATTACCTGCCCTCAAGGAGTTTCCATTCTACTGAGGAGATCCAACATGTTCACAAGTAAGTTGATACTGGTTATATGTCAAATAATTGCTAAGTGATTGGGGGTGGGGAGAGGATGGAATTAAAATCTGAGCAATGTCTGTTGAGCTGAACCTTGAAAGGGTCTGTAGATTTCAAGATCTGTAAATTTCATTTGAGTTGAAGATGTGCTTTTGAGACATAGATGGTATTGTGGGGAAAGGTAAAGAGTGGGGGATGGAGACCCATGTGTAGGACACAGATCAATCTGACTGAACCATAGAATGTATGAGGGATGATCATGAGTAACTGGCCTTGAAAGAATGTGGGGATCCAGACTGTAAAGGGTTCTAAATACCAAACCAAGAAGTTTCTACTAGCAATAGCATTTTAGTGAGGCTGGGGGCAGCTAAGTGGTACAGTGGGTAAAAAGCCAGACTTGGAGCTAGGAAGACCTCTCTTCCAGAGTTCAAATGCTGCCTCGGACACTTACTAGTTGTGTAACCCTGGACAAGTCACTTAACCCTGTTTACCTCAGTTTCTTTATTTGTAAAATGAATTAAAGAAGGAAATGGCAAACCACTCCAGTATCTTTGCCAAAGAATTTCCCAACGGGGATGACAGTCAGGTATGACAGAAATAATTGAACAGCAAATTAATGACGCTCCACATACAGAGATTTTCAGCTACTAAAAGTGATGATCACAGCAACATTTAACTCAGAGAGTAAGTTCTGAAGAACAATGTCAGTCTTAATTTGTTGAAGGAAGAGTGTTTTCAGCCTTTATTGGGAAAGAATAAACAGCAAGCATAATAAGTGTCCTGCACAAACCCTTTCATACCCACATACCCACCCAACCTATTGCCAACCACAAACTCATTAAAAAAAAAGTTGGGATTACCTCCAAAGGTAAGCAATTCTGGCAGTCTCGGGAGAGGAGGCAGAGTATGTCAATGGGAAAGGGCTGTCAAAACCATGACTGTAACCCTTAACATCTGTGTGACTGGGAGCAAACTGATCAAGCCCTCAGTTTCCTCCTTGGTAAAATGAAGGAGTTGGATTAGATGGCCTCCAAATTCCCTTCTAGTGTGCTCAACCTATGATCCTAAAGCATTATTATATTAGAAAGAGTAGGCAACAGAGAAGGGAATTAAATAACAATGTTTATGCCCTTTCAAGTCTAAAGTTCCCTATTTACTTTCTTACTTCCTGGGATTTTGAGGCTAATGTAAATTGACCAAGCATAATTAGGGAGCTAACTCCCTCTGGTTAGTCTTGCAAATAGGGTGCCTTCCAGTGAGCGACCTCCGCTTCAGCTTTCATCATTACTTAATTTCAAGCCTTTTTCTCCTCCGTTTTAACTATTATCTCAGTCTTCCATCTCCCTCTAGTGACTTTGCAAGGAATTTACATGTCAAGTTCTCTGGAAAGCCATAGTGGCCAGTGGATACCTAGGCTGGTTAAAGAAAGGAATCATCGTAGAGGATTTTACAGCCTTGTGGGGCCAGTCATCCTTGAGGCCTGCTGCCCACATGGATAGAGGCAGCATACTCTTTGACCTACTGCCTTAGGTGTGACAGCAGGACCGTGTCTATCTCTTTTGTCCCAGTCTCCATTCCAACACAAAACTTTCTATCAGATAAATCTGATTCTCACTTGCTTTAATTAAATATAAAAGATGGAGAATGTGTTTTCCTAGAATGGCTCAGAGCAGAATGTGCCTAACCCCGTGCTGTATTTTCTTATGGTCAATTATCATAAGGGGCCATTTGACCTCCCAAAATTAAGTTGATTCTTTTAACTTGAAATCCCAGCCCTAATTAATTGTTTCCCATACCTTCTTTCCCCATTAGTAATACGTTTCAAAACAAATTCATTATTTATTTATTTTAAATATTTATTTTTTAAAAATGTTCAGTTGCAAATTCTCTCCCCGCCCTACTCACTAAGAAAACAAGAAGTATGATATCAGTTATACACATGAAATCAGGTAAAGCATATTTTCACATTAGCCGTGTTGCAAAAAAAAAAAAGCACAAAAAATAAAGTGAAAAAATTATACATAAATTTACACTCAGGATTCATCAGGTGTCTCTCTGGAGGTAGATAACATTTTTCATCATGAGTCATTCAGAATCTAATTGATTGTTAATAAGCATACAATAGATGTCGAAAGTGTTCACTACAGTATTATAGAGCCTCAG
The DNA here is from genome assembly GCA_023548195.1 of Bettongia penicillata ogilbyi. Classification (NCBI taxonomy): domain Eukaryota; kingdom Metazoa; phylum Chordata; class Mammalia; order Diprotodontia; family Potoroidae; genus Bettongia; species Bettongia penicillata. Next base: position 1,757,585 of record JAJHZJ010000535.1, read on the forward strand.
TAAATTCTTTGGTAAAAAAGGAATAAGACTAAAAATTTAGGACACAGTCTAATTTTCAATTCTCTCTCTATTCCACTAGAGGTAGGGCTGGGAGAAAAGAAAAGAGACTTCTGTGAATTTAATTTTTTTTGATTAAGAGGGTGGAGCAGTGTGTCTGTTACAGATGTGGAATATTGCATTCACTTTCAGATGTAGTCACTATATTGTTAATTTCGTGTAATTGTTTTATTTTGTTACTAAAGATCTTTTAAGGATTGGGGGTGAGTTGTAAATGTCTGTAAAGAAAAATAAAACACATCAATAAACTTTAAAAAAAAAGAAAGAAAGAAATTATACTGAAATGTGGTTATCAAAATATTTTTAAAAATAAATTTGTAGCTCCTAATAAAAATTGAACTGAATTTTAATTTTAAATGCATACAAGAGTGTATTCTGAGAGGCACCTAGGGCAAGATGTATATAGGACTAGCCTCAGAGCCAGGAAGGTGGAGGTTCAAGTGCCACTCTGACAAATACTATCTGTGTGAACTTGAATAAGACCTCAGTGCCTCGGGACATTCAAGAGTTACAATTCCAGAGGACTTGCTGATTTGCAACTGAATTTCTACACTGGTCGTTAATCTCCGTGATGAAACCACAAGTCTAGATACCCTACTCTTTGTCAAAACAAAAAACTATTCTATACCTTTAATAAGATGTCCTGCTATCTCTCAGTCTTGCCACATAATTTCTGCTGGAGTTCTTCCTGCCAAAAACAGAAAAACTACTATTTCATAATTTGCTTTAAGGATAATTTCATCCTTCATAAGTAGAGGAACAAGGGAAAATTCTATATTGGATCTGATTCTCATTAGTAGCAAGGAATTTGTTACTTTGGTAGAAATGATGGGAATCTTGGGGAGAAAGCAATCTCTCTCTCCTAGAGTGGTGAAAGTAAGAAAGGGCATGGTCCCGGGCCGGAGAACCTATGGCCTTGTGGTCACAGGTGGCCCTCTAGGTCTTCAAGTGTGGTCCTTTGCCTGAATCCAAATTTCACAGGACAAATTCTTTTATTAAGTAGTCATGTCATGTACTTCAAATGTTAGGAATTCAGATTTCAGAGGAAGGATTGATAAGATTCTATGAAGTAAAATTCTTCAGAGAAATTTAGCCTGGAGGGATAGAAGATGCTCAAGAATAAATTTCAATCAATTAATCATTCAAGAAGTATTTGTTAAGTGCCAACACCTGTTAGGAACCAGGCACTATGCCAGGTGCCATGAATATAAGTATTAAGAATGAAACTATACTTTCTTGCAAAGCGATGACTTTCTAATGAGGGAAGTAATGAATACATGTAAAAATATATAACAAATATAAATTTAATAAATACAAATATTTACAAAGTAGCTAAATATGAAGTAGGTTGGGAGGGAGTGCAAAAAAAGTTGTCAGGAAAGGGGGATCAGGAAAAGCCTCTTGCAGAGAAGATGGTGCTTGAGTTCCATCTTAAAGAAGAAGAGGGACTCTAGGAGGCCACAGTAATGAAAGTGTGCTGTCTGCTCTTCAAATTATCATTTATAAACATAATCTGTTTACATATGTCTCTTGAATAGAATTTAAACTCTTTGAAGAGAGATATTATCTTTCAGTTTTTCTTCATATGCAAAGGAACTAAGGGTAAAGATCGTACCTATGGTTTCATTGGTTTGTTGTTCGCCCTACGTTTTGGAAGAGGACCAGTGACATCGTGGGTGATGCCTTGACTTGAGTGACTTTAAGTGGAGCAGAGTTGAACAAAGTTATCTGTCTCACTCTCTATTCCACATCAAAGACATCAAAGTCGAATTGGCAAGGACCTGGGATGCATGGATGACCTTAATTATCTTCAGTGTCTGACCAAGCTCTAAAGGCTCCACAGTGCCTCCTTCAGCTGCCTCGATGGCCATTAGAACAAATAGTTCTCGCTCACTCATTCCTCCAGTGGAAGTCCTCACATACTTAGGTGAGGACTCAGCAATGGATTTGAGGCATGTCAGTTATCCTCAAGCTGGTCTGGCCTCTGTGGTTAGGGAGATTAGAGAAAGGAGAGACCAGAAATTAGGAGGTGAAAAGTAATGAAGACTTGATTTAGAGGGGTGGCTTTTTGAGTGAAAATAAGGAGATAGAATCAATAAGACTTGAAAATTCACTGGATATGGGGGTGATGGTGGAAGGTGGTAAGGGAAAGGGAAGAGTCAAGGATATCTCTAAGGATGCAAATCTGGGTGACTAGAAGGAAGAGGTTCAACAGAAACATATCAGGAAGAGGAAAGAGTTTAGAGGAAAAATATTGAATTGCTCTGGATGCTTATGAGACATCCAGTGGGAAATGTCCACTTGGTAGTTAATGATGTAGGATTGTGAAGTCCTTGAGCACAGAAATTGACTTCTGCTTTTCTGTATTTCCCCAGCACTTAGTTTGGTGCCTGAAACTTAGAAGGCACTTAATAAATGTTTATTAGAACTGGAACTCAGAGGCACAGACAACTTAAAAATTGAAGAAAGGCACTAAAAAATAGTTGTGAGAATGTACAGATAAATCTTAGGATCACAGATTTAGAGCTTGCAGGGACCTTAGAGGTCCAGATGAAGTTATTAGTCTCTCATTTTAGTGAAGAGGAAACTGAGTTCTAGGGAGGTTAAGTGACTTGCTTAAGTTTACAAAATCAATAATTATGTGAACCCAGCCCTACTGCCTCCAGGTCTAGGGCTATACCAACTATATCATGTTGGATCACTCAATTCAGGTCTTTACAGAGAGAAGACTCTTGAGTCTTTAGCCCCAGAGGGACCTTTTTGCCTTTAAACACCATTTCTTTTTAATCAGAAACACAAAATCCTAGTGATCTTGAGGATTCATCCTGTAACTCACCCTGGTTTGATTTTCATCATTATGACTGTTTGTTGCTACCCTATTATCACACACTTGGAATTGCTCCGTGTATGATTCAGAGCTGTTTACACAATCTACATTTTGCCCAAGGTAAAACAACCCCTTAATCACTCAGTTACACCTGCTTGATCAAAAAATTATTCTTCTGAAATGTTGGAGCAGATAATATCAGCATCCTGGTTGGACAATCTTGGGGAAAAATTAGAAAGGAAAAATGCTATATTGAAATGGCAAATTTAGTGAACACCAGGGAAGGTTGATTCAAGAATATAATTACATTTTCTATGAGTGGGAGCAAGATGAATTTATCTGAGACCTAACAGTGGAATAACATATGAAGAATTGAATATGTATACCTTTGCTGAGTGAGGATTTGGGAAGGAAATCATAATTACTTAAAAGAATCTGAAGGATGCAAATGAATGCCTGAGAAAGAATGTAAAAGTTTGCCCAATAGGTAAATAAAGATGAATGACAAAAAGGTGTTGCAGTATAAAGGAGAAGATGCTTGGCTGCATTTTGTCTTCAACTACAAGCCTTACAACTCTAGAGTCATGATCCGATGATGCTGCGTGTGATTCACAGTGATGCATTCTGGAGATATCATATCACTCCTTCAGACACAGCAGGAAGTGAAAATCATAGCACCTCCAACCCATATTTGAGAATGGCTAGCCATTCCTCCTCCTCCTAGAGAGATTGGTATTTAATAACAATCTTGTCTAGTGTTTCCTAGTACACAAATGAAAAAAATTAAAAGAATTAATCAAAATTTAAAATAAAAACACAGTTTTGGACATTTTGAAATATTTTATTCTATGGTACCTTAGAAATCAAGGAAAATGAGAAAAGTGCTATTTTACATAATATAATGGTTAACTGCCAGTCATTTATGAATCAGCTTTCCAAGTACTGAGATTTTCAACTGCTTAGGGTAACAACCCAGATTAACATAAATTAGAAATGATGAAGATTATAGCAATCTGCCTAATTTAAAAAATCTACTGACTGAAGAGAGGTAATATGATATATTGGATAAAGAGCTTGCCACAAAACAAAGAACATAGGTTCAACAGTGTCACTTATTTGCAAAATAGTTTTACTTATTTCATTAAATACTTCCCAGTTGCATGTAAAAATTATTTAACAATCATTTAAAAAATTTTTTGAATTCCAAATTCTCTCCCTTCCTTCTGCCCCTCCCCTATCCCTTGGGAAGGCAAGCAATATGATATTGATTATACATGCAAAGTCAAGGCAAACATATTGCTGTATTACCTATGTTTCAAAATAAAACACATGCGCACACAACCAAGAAAAATAAGAAAGTTTAAAAAATGTACACTTCAATCTGTTCTTGAAATTCATCAGTTCTTTCTCTGAAATTTTCATAATAGGTATTTTAGAATCTTGTATCTTTGCCTTGATCAGAGTAGCTAAATCTTCTGCAGTGGAGCATCCTTACAATATTCTTGTTACTGTATACAATGCTCTTCCAGTTCTGCACACTTCACTTTGCATCTGTTCACATAAGTCTTCCCAGGTTTTTCTGAAATCATCCTGGTCATCATTTTTTATGGCACAATAGTATTTCATTGCAATCATATACTACAACTGTTCAATCATTTCCTGTTGATGGGCATCCCCTCATTTTCCAATTCTTTAACTACAACAAAATAGCTACTATAAATATTTTTATAGAAATATGTCCTTTTCCCTTTTATTTGATCTCTTTGGGATATAGACCTAGCAGTGGTATTGCTGGGTCAAAGGGAATGTAGAGTTTTATAGCTCTTTGGCCATAGTTCCAAATTGTTCACTAGAATGATTGGATTAGTTCACAACTCTACCAACAGTTCATTAGTATCCCTATTTTTCCACATCCCCACCAGCATTTATCATTTTTCTTTTCTATGACATTAACTAATCTGATAAGTGTGAGGTGGTATCTAAGAGTTGTTTTAACTAGCATTTTTCTAATCATTTTTAGCCATTTAGAGCATTTTTTCCAGATGAATTAATAGCTTAGAGTTCTTCTTCTGAAAACTGCCTATTCAGATCCTTTGACCATTTATCAGTTGGAGAATGGCTTGTATTTTTATAAATTTGGCTCAATTCCCTATATATTTGAGAAATGAGGCCTTTATCTGAGAGACTTGCAAATTTTTTCCCCAGTTTCCTGTTTTCCTTCTAATTGTGGCTATATTAGTTTGTTAGTATAAAACCTTTTAAATTTCATGTGATCCATTTTACCGGCTGTGATGCTCTCTATTGCTTATTCGATATTCCTTTATCTCTTCCTTTAGCGATAGACTGACAGGTACATTTTTTCATGCTCCCCTGTTTTACTTACAATATTACCTTTTATTTCTAAATCGTCCCTCCATCTTGGTCTTATCTTGGTGTACAGTGTGAGATGTTGGTAGATGTCTAGTTTCTGCCAAACTGCTTTCCAGTTTTCCAGCAAGTTTTGTCAAATGGTCAGTTCTTGCCCCCAAAACCTGGGTCTTTGGGTTTGTCAAACATTAGATTACTATGGTCATTTGCTCCTGTATATTGTGCACCTAATCTATTCTACTGATTCAACACTTTATTTCTTCACCAATAACAGATTGTTTCCATGATTACCACTTGGTAATATAGTTTGAATCTGGCAGTGCTAGGTCACCTTCCTTCATGTTTTTTTTAATTGATTCCTTGGATATTTTTGACTTTTCTTTCAGATGAATTTTGTGATTTTTCTAGCTCTATAAAATAATCCTTTGGTGGTTTGATTGGTATGACATTGCACAATAAGTTAATTTAGATAGAATTGTCATTTTTATTTTATTGACTCAGCATGCTCATGAATAGTGTTCAGAAATAATTTCCTCTGAAGTAAAGAGCCTCATCACAGTGTAAAGATTACTACTCCTCCACTTAAGAATAGACATGCAAACTTGTCACTCCTGTGCAGCTGGGTAAGCTTTTTCTATTACCATCTCATCTCGCAAACTTTTCTGGGCATATTGGTCAACAAAGAAATGAGTTCATCAGCATCTTTGATGGCTTTGATAGCTAATGCCTTTAAAGAGAGTGCTCACCTTACTAATAGTATTTCTGTGATACATAATGCATGCTTTACAAAGGTGAAGGGTGTACAGTCCTTGGGTTTGTAGAGTTGATTTCAAGGCTAGGAAATCAGGCAATTAGTTCTCAGAGTCAGGTCAGGGATGATTGAGATGAAGAGGAGGAGGAGAAAAGGAGTAAGATTATATATGCCTGTAATACTACATGTATATCTACATACTTATATGTATGTATATATGCATAAGTACCATATATGTATATGTACATTTATATATTATGTATGTGAGATATTATATCATATATTATATATAATTTAATGTCTATTATGTAGAAATGTATAAAATTGTATGTATATATATATGTATATGTCAGTTTACATATACATACTTATAAAAATATGTGTGTATACACACATACACACACACACATAATTGTTTTCTCTTTAAGAAACTGAATCTGTAAAATAAAGACCAGAACACTACAAGCAGGGCCAGTTCTTGCAGGAGGAAGAGGCAGGGCCTCCTCCAGAGAAGCAGTGATTCCTGACTCCCCAAACCTTTTCCTCTCTCCTTATTTCAGGATGTAGAAAAAAGAAGTATGGGGAGTCTTTCTGGCATGACACTGGTAGGCAGGCTTCTGGTTGCTTGTACAGAAAGCCTGTTTGTTCCACCCACAAGGAGGTTCTAATATGACTCTCTGAAAAGATATTTGACCTGAGGGGAAGAGGAGAAATGTAATATTGTTCTACTGGCCCTGGGAAAAACTTTGCTTTTCTTGGACTCTTCCCTTCCCCTTTTTGATCCTTTGTCCTGGTTCTCAACAGTCTCAGGCACCCAATTCCTTGTTCTATCATCCTCCCTCACTCTTTACCAAAACCTGCTTTCAGCCCTTTCTATCACAGTAAGGTATAAATAATTATTCACATTCATCTAATAAGATTAACTCTCATTTATTTAGAGCTTTAAGGTTTGTGAGGCAGTATACAAACAGCATCCGTGTCATTTTACCTGTGAAGGAAGTACTATAGTTTCATTGATCTAGAACTGCTAGGGAACCTTAGAAATCATCTAGTCCAACCCTATCATTCTGCATATGAGGAACCTGAGGTCCAGGGAGGTTAAGTGATTTGCCCAAGTTCATTCAAGTTATTAGTGACAGCTCTTGGATTTAAACTTAGGTCCTATGACTCTAAGTTTATCTCTCTTTCCCTTGTACTAAAATATTATTCCCTGTTTGACAGATTGGAAAACTGAGACTTAGAGAGGTTAAGTGACAACAGAATCACACAATTTGTAAGTCAGAAGGAAAATCAGAACACTATTGCTGTTATATCATTTCAGTCATGTCTGACTCTCCATGACCCCATCTGGGGTTTCCTTGGCATAGAATGGTTTGCCATTTCTTTCTCCACCTCATTTTGCAGAGGAGAAAATTGAGGCAGTTAAGTGACTTTTCCAGAGTCACACAGCTAGCAAGTATCTGAGGCCAGATTTGGACTCAGGAAGATAAGTCTTCCTGACCCCAGCCTGGCACTTTCCACTGTACCACCTAACTGCCTTTGGTCTTCCTTATTGCAAGTTTAGTTCTTTCCATTACAATTATTATTTATACTTCTCTTTGAGATTCAAAAACATTTTCCGTATAGTAACTCTATGAGGTAGGTAGTATGAGTATTATCATGACCATTTTATAGATGAGGATTAGAGAAGTTCCCTGATTTGCCCATGGCCACATAGCTAGTTAATGACAGAAGTGGCATTCAAACCTAGGACTCCTTTGACTTCAGGTGCAGTGCTTTACTCAATATACCAGGGTGAGCTGTCCTATATCAGCCATCAAAGCCTTATGTGAAAGGGAAGAAACTCTTCACAGTGCATATTCTGGTGTCAGATAGTCAGGGAGGAAGCTTTATGAAGACCTCTTTTGTGGAAATCTCAGCCACCAGCAGCTGACAAATCCAGGCCTCGAAAAGTGACCAGCACCATCCCCAGATTCCACTCCTCTATTTCTCTTGAAGAACCATCTTAGTAATGATAATGGCAACCTTTTCATTTGGTGAAAGTACTCTCCCACCCAGACACAATGGACACGATTATCCCTAGAGGAAGAATTTGAAAGACGATGTTGGGGAGATGTCAACACTGATTTAGGAAAGTTTTGGAGTACCAAGTTCCAGTATAAGTAAACACCTAGCAAACAGATGATAGAAAAGCATGTCAGCTTTATTGAAAGGACATATAATTTGTAGGGTAGTCAAAGAAAAGAGAGGAAATAGGTCAGTTCCATTAGACACTAGATGGAATTGAGTATCCTGCTGGGATTTCAGATGAAGGAGGGTACCCCAACCAGTAAAGTCTGGTGGATTTTAATACATTTCTTGTCTGGGCCTAGTGGGAACAGGCAGTAAGAGCAAGGAGTGAGAACTTAAGGACTAGTGTTCATCCTTGCTAATAGAGGGAGGAAGAGTGTGGGAAGATTCCTGGGTAATTGGGCCGGTAATGCTAGTCTTACTCTGCCTAGGTGACTCAAGGGTTTGAAAATCTGTTGATCTTCATTTAATAGGGTGGGGGATTACTGGAGTCATTGCAGGAGGAGTGTAACAGGAAAACAGTATATACATTCCCCTACTCTCACCTCGTGACCAAAGTTTTCAACTGAACCATTGCCCAGTCCAGATGGGTCAATTATCTACATGATTTTCTATTCAGATAAACTAGTAGGGGAAGGAATGGAGGGTGGAAGAGAGAGAAATTGATGAGATACTTCAGAACATGTATTACCCATCTACTGTGTGCCAGGTACTGTGTTAAGTGAAAGTCAACTCAGTTCAAAGCAAGTGCTACCATTTAGGAGACATTTTATTAGACCTGGGGATACAAAGATGGATGTAAGATATAGGCATGCCTTCAAGTAACTCATTGTCTATTAGGGGAGACAAACCAGGGACACACATGAACATGATGCAAATTAGAATGTGCATAGGAAAAATATGACCAAATGCCATTTAAAAACTTAGGAGACAGAGATTACTTTCAGGTAGGAGGTTGGACACAGGATTCTTTTGAGTGGGATCAGTTCAATTCAGCAAGCATTAAGTATCTCTTATATGCAAGGCACAAAGGGACAAAAATGACATAGTTCCTCCTCTTGAGGTGCTCTTATCAATACCCTAAGCTTCCTATTTGAGCTGGGAAGTTAAACACTGAAGATTCTTTTGAAGTAAGAATTTTAATCCAATGCTAGATTAGTCCATCAAGGCCAAGAGGCAGTAGCTCCTCTGCACGTTTCTGGTTATTTCTTGCTTTTGTTTCTTAATGTTCAAACACATTTTAGCTTGTTTGTTTGCCTCTAAAATAAATTCTTAAGAAGGAGTGGGAGGTTGTCCATTCTGCTATAGATTCTAAAAGATGTAATACCTTCAACTCTCCTCAAATCTCACCTTCCCAATTCCACCAAGTACCGTAACTGGGGACAGACTACACCTGTGATTTTGTTGGCATAGGGAACTAGCAAATGAAGAAACTCCTTCTATCAGTGTTGGCTGACATTTTTCTTTTCAACTTACAGTCTTAGAGAGTTGGCTAGAACACTAAAAAGTTAAGTGACTTGACCAGGGTCACTCAGATAGTGTGTATCAGAATTGGGATGCGAACTTGAGTTTTCCTGACTCCAAAGCCATCGTAATGTCTCTCTTACCATTACACTTTGATCTCCATATCAGAATGACAATTTTTTTGTTTTAATATCTAGTTGTCTTTAAAAACTTAGGTCTTACTCAAGAGGCTCTGAAAGATACACATTCCATGTTGCATTTTTCTTTTGTATCTTAAAGATAATGCTATCTAAATATACAAAGCAGAAATACAGATCTGAACACTCCCTTTGGGATGGAGAGGAGCCACCCTGTCCTGGAATGAAGCTGAGACCTGCAAGACTGAGAGTAGAAAATTCAAGGATGATCCTTGTGATTCCTCATGAGGAATGGTTGGAAAATTTGAGAGAACTAATGTTCCACCAACAATTATTGTTGTTCATTTGCATCTAACTCTTCATGACCCTGGGGACCATACTGGATACTGGAGTGATTTGCCATTTCCTTCTATTGTGGGATTAAGGCAAACAGAGGTTAAATTACTTGTCCAGCTTCATATAGTTAGTAAATATCTGAAGCCAGATTTGACCTCATTTCTTCCTTACTCCAGGCTCAGCACTCTATCCATTGAACCACTTAGCTGCCTCCTAAGCAAACATAAATTAACTTGCCTAAGGTCTCACAACTAGTAAGTGTTTTAGACCAGATTTGAACTCACCATTCTATCTAATGAGCTATATAGCTGCCCCTGGGTTGTGGTATATGTTCTAAATAGAACATTATCAGCAACATCTCCCATGTCTGCAATGTTTTTTCCATCACAATCCTGCAAGGTAGATAGTGAGAGTATTAGAAAATTGCTGAACCTGGCATTATAACACCTGAGTTCAAATCTCTGTTCTGCCACTTACTACTTGTGGAATCTCCAGTTAAACCTCATGCCTCTTTAAGTCTTGGTTTCCTCATCCACAAAATAAGGGGATTTTGCTGGATGACCTCTAAAGTAGTTTCCAGTACTAGTACTGTGACTTGATAAGCCTATGAGGTTAATGTCAGCATAATGAACAATTTCACCAATCAGCACACTATTTCAATGATTTTTAATAATTATTATTTTCAATAAATAAATTTCATAAAAAATAAGTTTTTAATAAATGTTAATACTTTTAGGAATAAAAGAAATATTGAACAAAATTAAAAAGTAGCTTAATTTCCTTTTAAAATTCAAATTTTTATAATGATAATGTCTAAATAGATCATTAGATCATAGACGCCTCAGAGACAACCCAGACCACCCTCCTTATTTCAGAGATAAGGAAACTGAGGCCCAGGGAAGTTAAATTATTTTCCAAGTTTACACAGATAGTAAGTAGAAGAAGCAGAATTCAAACCCAGGGTCTCTGACTCCAAAGTCGACATTTTTTTCTGCGGTACCATTAAACTGTCATGATTTATCCCTTTATATGATAAAAAGACTTTGTTATTAGCCTAAATACTGGACTTCCTCTACTTATATTAAATCCTTTTCTGCTCTTGGCTTGTTGTCACAAAATAACACACTGAATGGCATTGATAGTACTTGTAGTATGGAAAAGCTGATGAGTCAATCCTAGTCACAAGGAATTGGGCGGATCTTAACCACGTTTTTATGTTTCTCTAGAATTAAAGCTTTCGCAAGGAAGTTGTTTCAGCTAAATAAAATAGATCCCAAAATACCTTAGGACAACAAAATTTCCCCATCATTTTAAGCATATGTAGTTTTCTTCAGAGACACTACTTGTAAATTTAGGTAACTATTAGCTATTGTTATGTTTTGTTTTGGTTTTTTTGTTCTCCTTTTTGCCTTTCTTCCCCAACTTGTTTTCTGTAGGATCACTGGCAAATCTAACTGACAGTGAAAAACCTGATTAAGTCTAAATCACTCTGCTTTGCCTGTATGACCACACCTTGTGATGAGAACCTAGAAATTCCAGTCTCACTGGTCCGAGCCCAATTCATCCACAGTTCAGACATAATAGATATTAATTCCACAAGTATTTCTTCTCTTACTTCATATCTCACATCTATTGCCCTTTTCACTAGTCATTCTTATGCTCACATTTCCCTAGAAGATATGGGTGCCATTTGTACTCTACATTAGTATGTCTTATGACACATCCGTCATTCCTTTAATGATTCTTTTCACTAGGCAGGAGATATTTATTTGTTTTTACACTTTGCTCACTTAACAACACTGTTGATCTAAAGACCAGACATGAGTAAATAATCTAGTCAACATTTATTCAACAATTATTTATTCTGTTTATTACATGTAGGATGCCTCTGTGACAACTATGTATAACATTCCACATCTACCTAGTGTATAGGTGGTTTTTTCCTCTTCTTTCTCCTTTTCTTTCTTCCCTCTCTCCCTCCTTTCTTCCTTTCTGCTTTCCTTCCTTCCATCTACCCTCTCATCTTCCGTTGGTTTGTTTGTTTCATTCTGTGTATGCCTAGAACCTAATGTATCACCTTGTTTAGGAATTAATTAAGAAATTAGGGATTCTTGTTTCTGAGGCAAATTCAGTTGGAGGACTGGGGCAGAGAAGAGCACCATTGGTGGACCAGAGGATGGTTTCTCCTTTTCTCTGGAGATTCAAGCCTCTGCCATATTGGTGGTGAGACGGTCCAAGGAGAGGGACACCAAAACAATTGATGCCCTGAATGTGGTTGACCCAGTTGGTACAGGACCATGAGGGGAGATTGTTTCAGAAGAAAGTGGCATACCCTAGATGATGATGCCCCTAGTAAATACTTGTTTTTCCCATACTACTTATGGCCCTGCTTCCAGTGTTCTCAAGCATTTTTTCTTGTGGGACATTTTTTTTTTTTGCAGTGAGGAATGGAGTAACCTTGAATGTTTAAGCTGACTATACTACGGGAGAGTCAGGAAACCCATACACATGCTATTTTCCTTGAATAATAGCTATTTCTGCTGAGTTTTTTTTTTACAAGTTGTTGAAATTAATTTGTATTTGTAATAAGCAATTTTTGATGATTTTGCAAATGCTATACTTAAATGAGAGAGGATATTGCATAGCTGATATAGAACTGGCCTCAGAACCAAGAAGACCTAGATTCAACCCGTATTTAATTCCTACTGGCTATATAGCTATGCGTAAATGATTTAAATTCTCAGTGCTCTACACTAGACATCTACAAACTATTAGTCAGTCAATAAACATTTATTAGGTACTTACTACATGCCAGAAACTGTGATAAGCATTACAGATACAAAAAGAGGCAAAAGTCAATTTCTGCCCACAAAGAATGGATAAGGAAAGAGACAGCCAGCAAACAAATATGTGCATATAAGCTATATACGGGATAAAGAGGAAGTAACTAAGAGATTTCCCTCCAGACACTGTGTGTGTTTGTCCTTCTTGCCGAAGAAGAAGACCATGCCATCAGAGAAATAATGACATGACTTGCACTTGACTTTGTTTTTGAGTGAGGGAGGGCAGTGCAGGTCACCAACCTCACTTCTTCTCCAGAGCCATCTGAATCCAGTGACCAGATATTCATCAGGATGACTAGAGATGGCCCAGGATGAGGCAATTGGGTTAAGTGACTTGCCCAAGGTCACACAGCTTGTGAGTGTCAAGTGTCTGAGGTGGGATTTGAAGTCAGATCCTCCTGACTCCTGCACTGGTGCTCTATCCACTGCACCACCTAGCTGCTCCTCTAGACACTAGAACTAAGAACTAAGAAGTACTGGGAAAGACCTATAGAAGATGAAATTTTAGTTGGGACTAAATATGTCAGGGAAGTCAATAGGTGGTAATGAAGTGTATTCCAGACATGGGAGACAGGTAGAGATGCCTGGAGCTGAGAGATGGAGTGGCTCATTTATGGGACAGCAAGGAAGATCATTACTGAATCAAATGCAAGACATAAGGTACAAGAAGACTGAAAATGTAGGAGGGGGCTAAGTTATGAAGAGCTTTGAATGTCAAACAAAAGATTTTATATTTGGTCCTGGAGTCAATACGGAGCCACTGGAGCTTATTGAGTGAGAGGAGGGGAGAAGGTGACGTGGTTAGACCAGTATTTTAGGGAATTGGATTGGAGTGAGAAGAAATTTGAGGCAGTTAGACCCACCCGTAGGCTATTGCAATAGGCCAGCTATTAGGTGATGAGGGCCTCTACTAGAGTCACAAGAGTGGTGACAGTGTCAGAGGAAAGATGTTAGAAGAAATGAAATTGACTGGCCTTGCAACAGACTGCATATGAGGGGCAAGAGATAAGATGAATCAAGGATGACACCTAGTTTGTGAGAAGGAGGAACCAGAAGGATGGTGTTGCCCTCTACAGTAAAAGTGAAGGTGAGTATGTGTGTGACAGGGGATGGTTTGGGAGGAAGGATAATAAGTTCAGATTTTGACATGTTGAATTTAAGATGTCTATTGGACATCCCATTGGAAGTGTAAGACTGGAGGTCAGCAAAGAGGTTAGAGCAAGATAGGCTGATGTGAGAATTGCCAACATAGCGATGGTCACTAAATATATGGAAACTGAAACAGGATAAAGGGAAGAGAGAAGAAGGCCTAGACGGAACCCTGAAGGACATCTACGGTTAGATGGTGTGATCAGGATAATGATCTAGCAAAGGAGACTGAGAAAGAATGGTCAGATAGCTAGCAGGAGAACCAAGAGGAGTATCCCTAAGACCTAGATGAAAGAGAGTATAAAGGAGGAGAAGATGATTGACATGTTAAAGGCTGCAGGAAGGTAAAGGAGAATTCGGATTAAGAAGAGGCCATTGAATTCGACAATTGAGAGATAATTGGTTGCTTAGAGAGAACAGTTTCAGTAGAATGAGGCCGTCAAATGCTAGATTGCAAGAGAGGTTAAGAGGAGAGTGAGAGTAGAGAAAGTGGAGACATCTATTGTAGATGGTCTTTCAAAGGGGTTTAGCCACAAAGGGCAGAAGAGATACAGAGTGACAGAGATGGAACCAAATCTGACCCTCTGTCTCTTTTTGTGTTGCAGTTTGCTGACCCCTGCTCTAGACAACTCTACTAAGACTTCAACATGCAGTAGTACAGGGAGTTTCCTCATCTACAAGTTCCCTATATCAGTGAAATCTCAGATCCACTCCCTATACTTAGCAGGTTATATGTGTTGGGTAGTCCTCCCTTTCCACTACAATCCTGCATTTTCTACCTATGGGACATTTCAGACTATTTCTTATAGGCATCTCTAACTCAATACATCCAAAATTGAATTCATTATTTCCCCTCCCTCACTTTCCCCTTAGGAACTTCCTTAATTCCTTTTGAAGGAACCACCAAATTTCCAATCACCCAGATCCACAATTATAATGCAAACCTTGACATCCCTCTGCCTCACCCCATATGTCCAATTTGTTGTTGTTCCACAACATTCCTCATGTACGTCCCCCTTCTCTCTACTCAGAGCCACCACCCTAATTTCAGAGTTCACCATCTTTCATTGGGACTATTATAATAGTCTTCTAACTGGTCTTCCTGCCTCAAGTCTCAATCTACTTAAATCTATCTTCCACGAAGCTGCCAAAGAGATTTCCTCAAGTACAGATCTAGCTCCCTATTACCTCTAGAAATGAATATAAACTTTTTAGTTGTCATTGAAAGCTCCTCACAGTCTGACCCCCTTCTACTTCTAGGCTTTTTTCTGCGCTACTCTTATATGTGTCCTGATCCTCTAACCAAGCTGGCCTTCTTGCTCCTTATATACTCTACTCTCCCATTTCTGTGTTTTGGGCTATCACGTAAGTATGGAATGCCCTCCCTCCTTGCTTCTTCCACTTGGAATACCTAGTTTCCTTCAAGATTCAGCTCAGGCATTACTTTTTTACATGGCACCTTTTCCAGATCCCTTCCTTCCCATGCTTACTTATGTATGTATTTTGTCCATGTCTGTAGAGATATACATGCATGTTCTCTCCCTCATTAGAAAGTTAGTTCCTTGAGAATAGGCACAGTTTCACTTTTGTGTTTTTCTATCTAGAATTTAGCACAGTGCCTGGTAAGTAGCATGTGTTTAATCAATTCTTATTGATTGATTTGTTTTTTTTTCATGAAATGTAAGAGAAAAGTATCATATATCACCTGGTATGACCTTTTCTTCTGTGGCTAACAAAAGCAGAACCCAGAGAGAGGAGATCACAGCCATCACTGTGGAGAGGACTCTAGGGCCCCAGGATACTAAAATTTATAGGGCACAGTTGCTGCAGTAACTGATTCTCCTTGTCTGACCAGCTGAATTTTCCTTAATTATTCCTTATGTTATTTTCACATCTTGAGTTGTAAAGTTGATTGAAGAGTGCTTTAGCATGTGTTGTTGCCCTGAATGCCGAACTTGTTGGGATAAATCTCCATACACCCATTTAATGACAGAGCCAAACAACCCATTCCTCTTGATTCCCAGATAATCCCCATTCCCACTATACCCTGGGACTTCAGAAAAGAAAATTCTTTAGGATCTTTGTCATGATTGACACTAACATTGCTGCTGCCACAATGAAGGGACAAACTTATGGCTCACCAACACAAGATTAGTATCTTGATCAACCTGAATTCATTTCTACTTAGGTGTTTTTCCTGTATTCTTAAAAAAATGAAATATAAGTCTGTAAGCATTTTCATTTGAATATGATAGGAGCAGAGTATCAGTCAATGCCAAGTCTGCTCAATAAGAAGTAATGCAAATGCTATAGATGAACATAGCAGAGAGCTGGTCATGTTTATTCAAACAACCTGCACTTTGCAGGAGTTCTGGTATCAAGATGCATTTTTATCATACCCTATCCTCCAGCAGAGGAGATTTGTGCTCAGAAGGATGGGGAAACCTGGCTTTCCCTGGGATGGGGAAACCTGGTTAGAGGAGAGAAAGGGTCATTGTGAGGTTGACAAATCATGGCAGGACACTCACCTTCCAGGAAGATGTCTGACCTTGGTATGTTACAAAGAACCACTAGATAGACTTTTAAAAAGTCAGACCTGTTATTTCAACCAACAAACATTTAAGAAGTGCTTATTATGTATTGGGAACTTCCTAGTGAGGAAAGCCCCCTACCAATTCAAATCTGCACCTGTCATGCAACTTTTAGTCTTTTTCTGAGAACTGAGAGACTCACACATGCATGTGTGTATATGTATGCACAATATACACTTATGTATATCTTATGTGTGTATTCAGAACTGGGACCTGAATGGCAGGAGTCAGTCTTCCTAACTCCAAACCTTCTATCCACTATACTGCGCTTATTGGTTTTTTAAGATCATTTTTAAAATTCAAACACTCAAAAAATCTATTTAGGTAAAAACAACTTCTATTTATGTTTTTGAAATATCATACTTGGGAGTGGGACTGACCTTAGAATAAACTGTGATATATGGGAAGGATTCAGATCCCTCTTAACCTTATGATCCGCACTTCTTTCATTCCCTCAAAGGCTCTTCCTTCTACCTTTCCATTTCAATCAGATATTTAGCACCATCTGGATCTCTCTCTTATCAAAACTGTTTTCAGAATATAATTTGAATGTTATTCATATTAATGTGCAATGCAAATGGTAATTCTATTTGTAGTTTTGAGGTTTACAAAGATTTTTATGTACTTTCAACTTATTTGATCCTCTCAATAACCCTCTGAGACAAACAAAACCAAAAAAAAAAGATAACATTAAAGTGTTTTCTTTCCCAAGGACATTGGAACTCTTTAGGACTGAGACCTTAAATTGGAGGAATGATGATAGTATTTTAGACACCCCTGGAACTCCCAAAATCCAAACCCATGGGCAATTATTTCAGTGTCAGGTAAATCAACATGCAACTAACTCCCCTGCCTCAAACTAGAGACACACACTAGAGGTTGGATTAGAGGAACCTCTGATATCTTAAATTTTCTAATTCTATGCTGAGAAGTCTAGTCTTTTGAGATATTTGAGATGACCATTTAACACTTTGCTAGCATAATGTATGGCACAAAAAATACATAATAAATGCTAGTTGCCTCAACTACTCAAATGGATCTAGCATTCCATCAATTCAGGAGCTCCTCCAGTGATGCAGATTACCTGCACATCCTCTCTTTCTATGTCCTGCCATATCCAGTGTGCAGGAGATTTATCTTAATTTCTCTGGACATCAGGAGCATACCAGTAAAGGCCTCTGGCTGTCTACCTGTCATCTTTATCCCTTGCCATATGACCAGATGATTGTCTGTCTTTGTTTTTCTAATTCTAAATGGGTGTAACTCCCGTTTTAGGAGATAACCATCATTTCATTAAAAGAGATTTTTGGAATCAAGTAACCCATTTTCAATCATTTCTGGAATTAAATATATTATCACTCAAACTTCAGAGATGTTGTGGATCCCAGCTTACCCCATCTAGCTTATTTATCCCAACTCCTTTGAAACTCAAAACTTCTAAAGTCACTCAGACCTTGATCTGAGTTTACTTGGGATCAATGCTGATAGTATAGTTGATAGTATAGTTGGGATAGCATAGTATAGTTGGGATATTCATCATCAACTATACTAATAGGGCTCAGGCAAAAGACAACACTAAGTTAAAATTTCATGGGAACTGAAACACATAGTAAGATAAACAGACAAGTGATTCACACATTCTCAAATCAGAATACCCTCTTTCTCATTTTCTCCCAGGCTAGTAGGGAAACAAGCACTTTTAAAATTCATGGTGTCAGGGCAGAGGAAGATTTAAAGTTTTGATATAATTAACCTGCCTGATGCTGCTTAAAACCTGTTTCTCACTAGTCCCTCTTGCTACCTTTCTTCTAAAGTTTCCATGAAATTTTTGATTTGTCTGGTCTGGGAACAGTTTATCCTGGTGGCAAGTGATCTCCAGGCTGCTCTCAATAATCTTGTCATCTTGTGTGGACATAAATCCCCAGTCACAGTAGCAGCATCCTTGCTCATCCTCTTGCTACACAGTTTCTCAGGAACTAGTACACACTGGGAAATGTAGCATTTTTCATACTTGAACAAGTTTTCGGCTCTTCAAACAATCTATTAACATTGCAGTGTACCAAGATACAAAAAAAAAAAAAATACCACATCAATAAATTGAACTATTCTGTGCACACACATAGGCAATTTTAACAACATTTTAACCCCTTTAAATAGCTTATAAACATTTCAATTTCAGTAAATATCCATTAAGTATTTTTTATGTCTACTAGTAAGTTCTGGGATATAAAGTACTTTTTTTAATGAAGCAGTCTCTTTTCTGAAGGAGCATACATTTTACTGGGGATGACAAGATCACAGATTTAGTAGAATAGCAAATGAGACATTGGTTCAGAAATCAGGAGATCTGGGTTCAAATTTTTTCTGAGAAACTTAGAAGCTGTATGAACTCGAACAAATTGTTTAACCTCTCTTGGTTTCGGTTTCTTCACCTGAAAAATGAAGAGATTGGATTTGATGACTCTAAAGTCCCTTCTAATTCTAATTCTGTGATCTTATGATTTGGAAGACTTTCACAGGATATATGATACCTGCCCTGAAGCTTGGAAGAAGAGAAAGACTCTAGTTCTTTGCCACCATAAATGTTAAAAAAAAAATGTTGTGCTATAAGAAATGAAGACACAGTTTCAAAGAAACCCAGGAAGACTTGTATAAACCACACAGGGAAGTGAACTGAACCAGAATAAATAACACAAGAGGAATATTTTAAAAATGAACAATTCTGAAGGAATTAAGAACTCTGATCAATACAATGATCGGTCATGATTTCAGAAAACTTCTGATGAAAATTCTACCCAATTCCTGACAGAGAAATGATGAACTACTATGTAAAATGAGAAACGCATCTTTGGCTGTGCTCAGTGTGGGTACTTATTTTGCTCACCTGTGCTTATATGATACAAGTATTTTTTTTCTTTCTTTTTTGTGGGGAGGAAGAGTGGGAGGAAGAAAACATAAATGCTTCATAATTTTAAAATACTTTAACAGTAAAAACGAATTTTAAAATACAGAAAAAAGAACAGAAGGAAAACCAGGAAGAAGCACAAAAAACAAAGCAGTTTTAAAAACTACAGGTGGAAATTATCATTTATCTAAAAAAGAAATCTATCCATAAAACCTGTAACTTCATATACAATACTCTTTTTCAGGTCTACTATGCGTGTGGAAATATCCATTTTATGATATTTATTAAAATTTTTTTTAAAAAAGGAAGGACTCTAAGAGGTCAAGGTAAGGAAGGAGAACATTCTAGCCATCAGGAACAGTCTGTAACAATGCAGGAAGGAGAGGACATGCCAAATCTGGGGATTATAGATCACTTAAAAATGAATCTTGTGAAATAAGGCTGTGAAAACCCAAACGGGTCAGGGTCTTAAATGCCAGGACTTAGCATTTTCCCCTATAGGATAAAAGAAGCTATTAAAGACGTTTGTCTAGGAAAGTAACATGGATCATGAGTTCTCACATGTGTGACTTACGATGACATGTGAAGTGGATTTGAATGGGAATAGACCAAAGAGAGAACTGAGAAGCAGATCCAGGTGAGAAATAATTATGGTTAGAACTAGAGTAGAAACTGCAAGTGAAGGGTACGATTTTTGCAAAAAATAATATAAAAATAAAAGGAAGTCTTGTATAGCTCAATTTCTGGATGTTTGAAAGAATAAACAAATGAAAAAATATTTTAATTTTCTTGTATCGTTTACTGTACATTGTGATTACAGTAAAAGAACTCATTAAGAAAAGCTTAGAATATAAAAAAAATATTTCATTTCTTGGGATCACAAAGTTGGAGAATGTTCTTTCCTTTCTTATTGACAACCTTAACAAATATAAAATTTCCTAATTTACATCTCATTTTTTGTTTTGAGGAAAGAGTATAGACAAAATAGATTGCAATAAATTCAAGTGCAGAGGTGATCCATAATTATGTTGTTGTCAGTGCTATTGCTTTGCTACAGTAACTTTTGTTGGAAGTGGGGGAGTGGAGGGGAAGGGAATAAACATTTATATAACACTTATATGTACCATACATGGAATTACTGATTACAGCAAAATGGAGACGTTTTGAATACTGTGGATATGTTCATTTACCTCGGCAGTATACTTTCCAGGAATGTTCATATTGATCATGAGGTTTGCCCTAGCTAGCTCAACGTTTGGGAGACTCTGAAGGAAAGTGCAGGAGAGAAGAATATTAGACTGAAGACGAAACTGAAAGTCTACAGAGCCACTGTGTTCACCTCATTTTTGTATGTTTGTGAAACCTGGACAGTATACTAGTACCAGTCCAGGAAACAGAACCATTTCCATTTGAATGGTCTGAGGAAGATTCTGAGGATCACCTGGCAGGATAAAGTACCAGACACTGGGGTCCTTTCTCAAGCTAAACTGCCAAGTACTCAAACTCATTCAGAGACTGCAACTCCAATTGGCTAGCCACATTGTTCAAATGCCAAATGTACCTTTGCCTAAAAGTAAGTTTTACAGAAAACTCATGAAAGGAAGGTACTCACATGATGGTCAGAAGGATCAATACAAAGATATTCTGAAGGTCTTTGAAGAACTTTAGATCTTAATTGTGTAACATAGGAGATGCAGACAAAGGACCGCCCAACATGGCATGTACTCATCAAAGAAAGCTCTGTGCTCTATGAGCAAAGAAGAATTACAGTAACTCCAAAGAAATGTGAAATGTGCAAATTTAGCAACATCTCCACTCCAAATGTTCATATGGACTGCTGTGTCCGCAAGCATTCCAGGCTCATGTTATTCCATCTATTCCTACACAATGATGTCATTTTGGTCCTCTTCAAAAACAAAGGACAGCAACCCACAACCAGCTAATTATGTACCAGGCACTATGCTACATGCTTTGCAAATGTTGTCCCATTTAATTTTCATAATGACCCTGCAAAGTAGGTACTGTAATTATCCCCATTTTACAGTTGAGGAAACTGAAGCAAACAGAGATTAAGAGACTTGCTTAGAGTCATACAGCTAATAAGTATCTGAGGCTGGATCTGAATTCAGCTATTCCTGACTACAGGTCTGGTGCTATATTCACTGTGACACTTAGCTGCCTCTAGGAAAATGAATGGGTATTAAGAATTATTGGTCATTATTAGTATATTATGGTTAATTCTTAACATTAAGGATCACTAATTAAGAATCAGGACTACCAATATTAATAATTATTCTTTGAGGCAGTATGATATAGGAGAAAATTCCTTGAACTGGTAGTTAGGAGGTCTAGGTTGCAGTCTCGGCTCTTCTGTTCACTAACTGTGAATCTGGAAGTCTAGTATTTGTTCTTTTTATTTAATTTTTTAAAATGAACAAAAAAAACTATTTTTCTTTCTCCCATATCTCCTCCCCCATATTTGAAAAAGAAAAACAAACCCTTATAATCAATATGCACAGTCAAACAAAGCAAATTACCACATTGGCAAAGTCTAAAAAAACATGTCTCATTCTCAACCCTTAATCTGTTACCTTTCTGTCAGGAGGTAGGTAGCATGTTTAATAACCCTCTAGAGGAAGGAAGGAAGGAAGGAAGGAAGGAAGGAAGGAAGGAAGGAAGGAGGAAGGAAGGAAGGAAGGAAGGAAGGAAGGAAGGAAGGAAGGAAGGAAGGAAGGAAGGAAGGAAGGAAGGAAGGAAGGAAGGAGCAGGGAGGGAGGGAAGGAAGAGGTAGAGGGAGGGAGAAAGGAAGAAAAGGAGGAAGGGAGGGAGGAAGAAGAAAAAAAGAAGTAAGAAGGAAGGAAGGATTCATTCGGTATCTACTATGTGTCAGACACTGTGCTAAATGTTTTATAAATATTACCTCATTTGATCCGCATAGCAATGCTGAGAAGAAGGTGGTATTTAAATCTGAGGCAGACAAAGGTTGTGACTTGCTTAGAGTTAGTAAAAATCTAGCAAGTTTTCCACCAGCCAATCTGAATTCAGTTCTTTCTGACTTTAGGCCTAATTCTCCATCCATCGAGCTACCTAGCTGGCTACGCTAGCTGTCAGAGTTTTAAGCTAAGACACTTCAACTTTCAGGGCATCAGTGTCCTTATCTGTCAGGAGATGTGTTACATGACCTCTGAGGTCCTTTCCTCTTCTAACATTCTATGAAAACAAATAAACATTTTATATACCTTAATAGAGCTGTTTCCTCAAGGGGCTAAAAAAGAAAAGCTTACTTACTGAAAGCTTTAGTAATTCAAATACAGCATTTCATACTCTGTGAATAGTCAAGTGGCTAAATAATCCCAATTGTCCTCTTAGCATTTTTGAATGAAGAATTGCGGCTCCCTAAACCATTTTTTAAAGATTAATAATTGAACAGAGAAAAATTTTATCTTCCCAGCAAATGGAAGACATGATTACAGGCAAAATAGATGGATTTGATTATATAAAATTAAACCATGCAGTACAATAAGAAGCAATATATTGAAAATAAGAAATGAAATAGATTAAGAAAAAAATCTTAGCACATATCAAGAATATCACTGATGAAAGCAGATAAATGGAACAGATTTTCCCAAACAGTTTTCTATGTTAATCTAGCCCACATCTTCATAGTCACACAATTGCTTGGGTGATACAGGGATTCTAGTTGTTATCTTTTATTTTCTGAATTTCTGGAAAGGGGAATAATGTGAAATATTTGATTTGAAAAAAGCAATATATTGCTAGAAAAGTCCTTCTCAAACAAGGTGTCTCTCATGGATATAGTACAATCAAAGAAGACACCATTCCAGATATATCCATAGAGTTGACTGTCCCATGATCTATCAAATATTTACATCTAGGAATATATAAAAGTGGAAGCTAAATGTTCACCAAAGATATTCATTTGTGGCACAAAAATAATGCCTTGAACAAATTGCAAATAGAAGAGGAATTTGTTATAAATAGAAAGTTTCTACAGATACTGTGCAGGTGGCATTTTGCTGATAATATCAACCCCAAGAACACCGAGGGGAATCCTAAGGGGAACCAACAGTCATTCAGAAAGGATCCACTGAAAAAGAAAAGTGGAAGAAAGCCACATGTTGTTCAGATTATGATATACACAATCAAAGGCAATTCATTAAATCCATTCTTCTTGAATATTTCAACGGATCTCTGGTTTCACTGATAATAGTATACCTTTCACTGGTGTAGATCACTCCTCATCCTGTGTGACTCTGGTTCACATACTCTCATAAATGCACCTGACAGACTGAGAACCTTTCTCGAGATTGTTGACATTGCTTGAATACCAGTGAAATTTATAGACTATCCATTGGTTATCCCATTATGTCACTATCCTGCTAAAATTTTTATGTTTAGTTACAATAGCTAACATACATTTTGTGCTTTGGAGTTTGTACTTTACTTGATTCTTGTCACAATTCTCTTAGGTCCTCTTATCAAACCCATTTTACAGATGAGGAAACAGACTGAGAGACGTTAGGCAATTTGTCCAGGAGCACAGAGTTAGTATGTGTCTGAGTACTTAAATTCAAATCTTCCTGACTCCAAGTCCTCTATCTGTTACATTACCTAAGTGCTTTCCTACATGACCCATCCACCTCCTTTTCTGGTCACACATGTCTCAGATAATAATGATTATGACGATGATGTAACTGATGGATAGAACTTAGAGATCTGCAATGAATTTTACACACAACATTTGATCCTTACGATAACCCTATAGGGGAGATGCTACAGGTTTTATTATCTCATTTATGATGAGGAAATCAAGACTCAAAGAGGTGATTTACCTCATAGAGCTAGTAAACGTATGAAGTAGGATTCAAACTCAGGTCTTCTAAACTCCATCAACTGCTTTATCCTCTTCACCATGCTGTCTCCAACTTGCTACCTTTTATTCCAATTCTCCTACACAATTTTTTGCTGATAACATGCTGTAACCTGCTTATACTTACCATGTGCCTTCTTTATTATTCTTTGGGAGACCAATAATATTAATTCTTTGACTAACGTGAAACTTTGCCCTAGTCTCCCTTCTTTCCCTGCATTTTTTTCGATGACCTCATAAGCTGATGAGGTCAATTATCAACTCTACACAAAGAACTCCCAGATCTAGCCACATGATCCTAGTCTCTGTCCTGAATTCCAGTTATGTATAACCAATTGCTTATTGAACATTTCAGCCTGGATATCCTGTAGTCCTATCAAACTCAATGAATACAAAATTCAATTTATGATCTTTCCCCAAAACCCCTGAAATCTTTCCTTCCCTATCTCTGTTGATCGTCTTACCATTCTTCTAGTCACTCAGGAATAAAACTTCAGTCATCCTTGGCTTTCACCTTTTTCTTCTTCTATGCAATCATCTGCTAAGTCTGGTCAACTGGAGCTGGAGCTGAAGTTGGAACTCAGATATCAACCTCATCCAGTTCCTCAACACCTCTTGCTTGGACTGTTGCAATAACTTTCAAATCAGTTTCTCAGCCTCCAGTCTTTCCTCTCTCCAACACATCCTCCTCGCAGCTACCAAACGGATATTTCTGAAGCACAGGTATGGCCATGTCACTCCACTGTTGAATAAACTCCAGGGACTCTCTTTTTATTTATAGGGTAAAATATAAACCTCACTGGCATTTAAACATCTCACAACTTGACTCCTATTCCTGACTTATTGTTCAATACTCCCGTTCATGTACCTTTGTTCCATCTAAAGACTACCTTCGCTGTGCCTTGCACATGACATTCCATCTTTCTCAATGCTTCACACAAACTATCTTCTATACCTATAATACACCCTTTCTTTACCTCCATTCCTTCTATACCTATAATGCATCCTTTCTTCATCTCTGTTGCTTAGAATCCCGTATTTCCTTCGCAGCTCAGTTAACATGCCTCCTGCTACATGAAGCCTTTCCTCAACCACATCCCGGGATACTAGAGAGTCCTTCCTGAAATTATCTTGTACTTAAAAATTTCACAGGAGAGAGAAGAAAAGTCATCAGCCATCTATTCCAACTTAACAATGAATGGAATCTCCACTACAACATGCCTAGTAAGTGCTTGTCCATCTTGTACTTAAAGATCTCCAAGGAAGGGGAACACAATACCTCTTAAAGGAATCCATTTCATCTATAACAGTAATGGCAGCAGCGACAAAAATAACAGCTAGTATTTATCTATTTTATGAGGTGTTTGGGGAGGACTAGTACCCCTGGTATGATGACTTGCTAAGCCCTTTTCAGGGCTGCTCATCCACCTTTGGCATCCTTCACCCAACTCTCACTTGTGGCTACAAGTAGTTATAGCACATGTAGAGTCTGCACCCTGGTTAACCATCTCAGCAGATACCTAAATCTGTTGGTGAGTTAGAAGAATGTCTACCCCAAGCAAATGAAGACTTTCCATGATGAAATGGGTGAATGAGAACAGTTTATTCCAATGGTCAAAAAGGCAGCTGAAGCAGGCACTGTGGAGTCCTAAAAGGTTGATCAGACATCAAATCTACCAAGGTCATCCACTGCATCTTGGGCCATCACCAGTCATCTTGACTTTTGTCCTGCCACTGGACCTCAAAGATTCTGGAAGTGAGAGGAAGCCTGAGGACTCTGTGCAACTCTACCTCACCTAAATCCAGGTCATAAAAATGTCAGCACATCATCCTGTGATGTCATGAGTCCTTTTCTGGCAGCAAACAAAAAATAGCACACTATGTGCCATGTACTGTGCTAAATGCTTTATAAGCATTGTCTCATTTTATCCTTGCAAAATCTCCCATTTTATTATTGAGAAAACCAGGACAAAAGGAAGTTAAGTGACTTGCCCAGATCACACCCCTAGTAAGTGTGTGGAACTAAATTTGAATCCAGGTTTTCCTGACTCCAGGCCCAGTCCCCTATCTACTGGTTATCTCTTGTTGACACCAAGCCAAAATCAGTTTCTTTGCAATTTCTACCTTTTATTGCTCCCTTTGTTCTCCGGGATCAAATAGATAAATCTAATATCCCCTCCACAAGATAATCCTCCTCAACTGACTTCCACTGTGGCATTTTGATCCATGAATTCCTGTTTCCTCTGAAGCCTTTGAAATCTGCTTTCCCAAAATCTAGAGTACATGCCAGATTCTACCTGAATTTCCTGTCCTATGTCACAAACTCTAAAAAGAAAGTAGTTATTTCCTCTCAAACTTCCCATTGTTTCCATTCCAACAGCCAGTTTTGTCCTTTTAATGAGAAACATATGCAGAAAAAAATTCCCTTTGTTGATTCCTCCACTTTTGAAGGATTAAATTATCACCAAACCATGTCAAGAAATTATTAGACACTCTGATTTGGGCAGACCTCAAACAGATTTATGAATAATTTAAGTCCCCCACTACAGCTAGATCCCTATTAATGCAAATAACAAATTGCCTTCCCTGCCATATAGTCACATGACTTGAATTCACAATGCATGTTTCCATTGGTCTGTAACCAAGACTATTTTGCATAATTATAAGTTCAAGTAATATGAATTCAAATATTACTATATCATGCCTCTGTTCTAGGTTATGATTCTTTCCTCAAATTCCTCTTCTATTAGCTTTTTCTGTTTAGGTGAGCTGTAATATATTCTAATGTCAAAACTACTTATATTTCTCTGTTCACTGTCCATCAAAAATATCCTTTATCTTGGCTTTTCCTCATTTCTGGGCTTTTTCATATAAATATATCTTTTAAATTTGAAATACAATTTCATCCAACCTCTCTTCCGTCTATTCCATTGTTTTTGAATAAGGCATGTCCATTCAGGGATGTGGTGCAGTTGGTCCCAACAACTCTGAAGTAAAATTTACCTCCTTGAATTAGCACCTCTACTTCTTGGTCATTGCCTAAACCTTAGGTATATGAACATTTGAAACTATAGGGTTTCCCAGCTTCTTTATTGATTTTGTTTCTTCTGAACTTCTAGGAACCTGAACTGGGTATCTCCACTGCTATATTTCTTTCTTGGTAGGTTCTCTATAGTATCCAAGTTGGGGGATAGAAACAAGTTATTTTCTTCTACCACTTTATTTTTAGTTTAAAATTTTTTTTGATTATATTTGCAAGATAAATGGCAAATCAGTTTTTATATGCCTTTATTAGATAACCAATTTTTGGCCAGCAAGGTCATTTATTTTTAAAACCATAATTCAAAAGTCCAAATTTTATGCTCAAATACCCACTTCTTAGCCAGGATGTTTTCAGTGTGTCCACAGAGAATGGGCTTACATCCTTATACTTTTCTTCAACTACAACAAACAGTCATTTCATGTTCCTGTACAACAGTCTTTAGGAAAGGTAACATGAAGTAGTAGTAGCAGGATGCCAACTTGTTTGAGAACCATTTCTATATGAATTTCATTGATTAACAATGAGAAAAATGAGATAACTATAAATATGTTAGCTGACATATAAGGCAGCTTGGTAGTGCAGGCGACAGAATTCCAGGCCTCAAGGAGAGAAGATTTGAGTTCAAATTTAAATCAAATTCTTTAGCTACTTTCTAGCTGTGTGATCCTAGACAAGTCACTTAACCCTGTGTACCTCAGTTTCCTTTGCCAAGAAAACTCCAAATGGGGTCATGGAGTGTCAGATATGACTGAAAAAACAAATTTTAATATTTCCAAAGTTATTTTACATACTAATGATTTGAGTTGCATAAAATTCTATGATTATTACTATCCCCGTTATAGATGAAAGAACTAAATTAGTTTCTGGGAGGTAAAGTGCTTTAAAGTATGGTCATACTGATGAGGCTGAATTCTTTAACAGTGGCATCTGAAACAAAGAAAAAGTCCAAACTATCTTTCAGGCCTGTTGGCCCCTCCTGCTGATGCAGTAATGGTAAGAGAGCTGTGGAGTAAGAAATTAGACATGCGAAGAACCACATAAGTTTTAGACTGTCTAGTAACATTTATTTAATTGTGGTATTTTAAATATGAGATTGTTATTCAAAAAACAACGAACAGACGTACGATTAGAACTATGGGACTGTACCAGTAAAGACACTACCGATGAAAATCCACCGGTATTTGCAAGTGTAATGGTGGTAGATGCCCTTAATTGAAAGATTTCAGTACAACTTCAAGCCCATAGTGATGGCGTGGGGGATGTGCCTTCCTTTGGGGAAATATTCAGGAAGAGGATTCTCATGAGGTCTTCTTTATAGATTCAGGGTCACCCTGGGCTTCCTGAACTTGAAAGAGATAGATGGTAGGGGTGCATCAGGGGAAAAGTAAAGGAAGTAAAAGGCAAGTCAGCCCATGGTAATGTGAATAGACTCAGCATCTGGGGGAGTCCTGAAGTTTTCCTGATCTCCTGAGAGATAGAGCTTGTTATGTAGATTATCGTAAGAGCAGAGTAACAGACGAGGGAGCTGATGTGAGGCAGGATCACCCCTGAATTCAAGAGTCTTGGTGAAATCAAGAGCCAGATTCCAGCCTACCCCAAGAAGTTAGCTTACTGCTGTAGTGACCAGTGAGGGCACTGTGACAAGAGGGACCGACAGTCTTTCAGCTCCTCGTTCCTTAATTTTATTCCTCTGTGGAAGGCTGTTATTTCATTAGCTACTTTGAGAGACCTTGAGACTGTGCCCATTTGTATATACAGTAGAAAAAGGTCTTGCCTCTTGCTTTTTTTTTATTGTTTTAATGTCTTAAATGATTTTCCTATTAGACATATGATTCTCAAATGTTGTGTAATCATGTTGTTCAGAATGAGAGTTCAGGTCATAATTTTCATTAATAATTACTTTTAATAACCACATTGTACTTGAACAAGATAGAAAGGGGCTTCAGAGCCAAAGGTTTCTGATCCCATAGAGTCCCAGCTGTTGAGCAAGAAGTAGCAGGGATATATGATTGGAAAAGAGGTGGTCTTGAATGAATGAATTAATGAGTGGGCATTTATTTGTTAAACACTTACCATGCAACAGGCACTATAGTACAAATACATATATACAAACAAGCAAGACGGTCTTTACCCTAAAAGAGCTTACATTCTCAAAAGAGAAGAAAACATGAAAAGGGAAAGGGTGAAGAGAGAAGGTATACACTCAATAGAATGGCTTAGAAATGTCCTAAAAGTGCTATGTGAATCTGGTTCTGGGCTAAGGTGAATGCTCACCTATCAGCGCCCACAGTCACAGGGGCTGATTCTGAGTTCCAGGGTAGGCAGCATGAAATATGAATAGTCTAAGTCTCGTACTTAACTCATGACTCCTTGTCTATTGCTTACAAACATGCCCGTATCGCTCCCACCTTTAAACAACTGTCACTTGCCTCTACGATTCCCTAAAGCCATATTGTTCTTCCCAATCATAGTCAAACTCCTAGAAAGTGCTATCTATACTCATCTACCTCCACTTTGTCAACTCCTGTGCACCTCTCAGCTATTGCAATCTGTCTTTCATCTCCACCACTCAACTATTCTTTTTAAAGACATCAAGGATTTCTTTGTTCCTAAATTCAATGGCATTTTCTCAGTCTTCATCCTTCTTGACCCTCTTTCTGGAGACATGCTAGTTTTTTGTTTGTTTGTTTTTTTTTTATGATTTGTTCTTTTTACCTGTATGACCTGTATTACTTATTCACTTTTTCAGAATCACCATCCATGTTCTGCCCCTTTTGTTTGGTTGTGTTCTCAGCTTCTTGCTCCATTCTTTCCAGCCTGTACCTTCTCTCTTCTTCCAATCAGTTGCCAAATCTTGCCATTTTTACCTTTGTAACATCTGACCCTATTTCTCCATTCACACCACTATCACTGAGTGAATGGGGACTGACCTAGCTGGGTAACTCAACTCCTCCTCTCCTATCTGCCTCCCCCTCCACTTCTTTCTCCTCTCCAAAGGAAGGTAAATTTGGATGGCCAAAAAATGCCCAGTTGACTTGGGTTTTATTGGTCCCTCCCCTCCCCTCCCCTGCCCTCCCATTCCCTCCCCCCTCCCCTCCTCTTTCCTCCCCTCCCTTTCCTCTCCCCTCCACTCCCCTCCTCTCCCCTTCCCTTCCCTCCCCTTCCCTTCTCTTCCCTTTCTTTGTCCTGCCTTGTCCTGTCCTCCCCCAGAACCTTAAACCTACTGTACTCTGAAGCTGGGACGCCAATGGGCCTCCTGCCAAAGGTCTCCTTTGGACCCTCCTAGCTTTAGTCATTATCAATAGTAACTGCTGCTGTTTCCCTCCCAGCATGATGTCTTTCTTTTTCCTGGCCTCATTAAAGGGGCCATGCCCTGGCTACTTCTTAAACAGACCTATTCAATGAATGGGTGTTGCCTCACCCTAAGTGAGTACCTTGGCCTAAAGGACTCAGTGCATCCTGGGTCATCTCCAGTCATTCTGATGAATATCTGGTTACTAAATTCAGATGGCATGAGGCTGGTGACCTGCACAACCTTCCCTCACTCAAAGCAAAGTCAAGTGCAGGTCATGTCATCATTTCTCTGATGGCATGGTCTTCTTTGGCAACAAAGGATGAACACACACAATGATGCCAAAGTCATTTTCCTTAAGAAAGATCTGACCTCATGAATCCTCTGCTTAGTCAACTGCAGGGACTTCCTGCAGTTGCTTCTAGGATAAAGTAGGAAGTCTTCTCTTTAGCATTTAAAACCCAGCACAACTTGACACTAATCTGTCCATCCAGTCTTTTTAGGGACTTTCCCTCTGTACTCTGTGATCCAGACAAACTGGTGTTCCCTCTCTTCCTCACACACTACACTCTGTTTTCCATTTCTGTGCCTTTGTACTTGCAGTCTCACATGCCTTCATTACCTTGGCGGCATAGAATCCCTTTGGCCCTTTAAGGGGAAGCACAGACACTGTTTTCTTCATAAAGTCTTAACTGAGTCTCCCCGATTTCTAGTTTACCCCCTCCCAAACTACCTTGTTTGTACAACTGCTTTGTATGTGATTGCATTTATTAACTTTATATGTATGTTTTTACATATATTTGTTGTCTTTCCCATTAGAACACAATTTTGCAAGTAAGAACTGCTTTGTTTTCGGTACTTGCCAAGAAAGCCCTAAATGAGGTCACAGGGAGTTGGACTTCACTGAAATGACTCAACAACAAAAAGCTCTTCCAGTTACCCACATACACAACATAGGAATCGTCTTCAACTCTGTACTCTCACTCACCTTCCATTGTTGCAAAGTCATGTGGATTCTGTCTAAATCTCACATCATCCCCTTTTCCCTAAAATCAAGAAGACCTGAGTTCAAATTCTACCTCAGACATTCACTAGCTGTACAACCTTGGGCAAACTGGCACATCTTTCTCAGTCTCAGTTTTCTCTTCTGTAAAAAGGGGTTATAGCCCTAATCTTATTTGCTTTACTGTGAGGACCAAATAAGATAATTCATATAAAGCACTTTGCAAATCCTATAAATATTAGCTAATATTATTGTTAATAGTTCCACCCCTTATCATGTATTGCAATAACCTCCTAATTGTATTACCTATTTGGATTGCCAGTCTCTTCTCTTTCTAATCTATTCTCCAAAAATTTGCAAATCAATATTCCTAAAACCCAGGCTCAAAAAGCACTCCCTTTTTCCTTTAGTATAAAATAAAAACTTCTCTGTTTGGCTTTAAATCCCTCCATAAGCTGACTCCACCTACTATTGCAGGCAGATCATGTTTTACTCCACCTTATACATTTTGCATTCCAGTCAAAGCAGTCAACTTAATGTGCCACACATGTGACATTCCATTGTCGATATTTGTACCTTGGCACAGGCAATTCCCCTTGCCTGTAATATGCTCTCTGGTATCTTCCTCTTGCAACCATTAAATTCCTTCCAGAAACCTTTCCTGATCATTGCCCAGTGATTAGTGGTTCTCTACCCCCAAATCACTCTTTGTGGGTATCCAGTGTTTTCTTATCCATGAATATTTCCTGAGGCCAGACACTCTTTCCCTTTGTTTCTGCATCTCTGATTCAGCATCATGCCTGGTGCCTACCTAGAAAATAGTTAATAAATGCTTGTTCATTGAATTGAACTGAATTGGAAGGAGCTATCTATCACATCAGAACTGTGCTTGGCATTACATAATACCACAGTATGCTCAGTGTACACTCCCATAGTTTTTATCTAAATTTGTAGTAATGAATCCAAACTTGTTGATCAAGGGAAAAATGATGATGTCAACATTCTGTTTCATTAACAAACACCTAGTTAGCTGCATGTATTAATAATTTCAACACCTTTTCAGTTCATTTCTGTCTAAACAAGTTCTTCGTTTCACACCATGATTAAAAAATAAAAGATCTAATGCAAAATGAGCCATTGCTGGGACTACGTTGGACACTAGTCCCTTTTCTGATATTGTAAGTTCATTATGGGTATGGTGTTAAGAAACTTATCTGCCTTCCTTAGTACTGTATACTTTTCAAAAATCGCTTTTTAGTGACCTTATTTTCCTTCAGTATTAACTCTAAATGTTTATGGTCAAAGGTAAAAGTCCACTGTGCGATTAAAAAAAAACTTTAAAAACAAACATCATCCCCTTGTTATAGAATGCATAGCCTCTCCTTTCTTTTATTCAGAGACTCAGCTGACTTAGAGAAGTCTTCCTCAAGTGAGGCATTGGATCTAAACATTGAATATATGCTAATGATTTGAAAATAACAAAGTGAAAAAGTTAGGTAGTGAGAATATAACAATGGAGTAAAAGATGCGAAATAGCGAAGGGGGAAGTGTATTGAATTTGCAATTAGAGTACCAGGGTTTAAATTCTGCCTCTTGTTACTGATGACCTGCATAACCTTGGGCTGGTGAGTTTCAAACTTTTTTGTCTTAGGACACCTTCATACTCTTAAAAATTATTGAAGACACTTCAAAGAGATCTTGTTTATGTAGATTATATCTATTGTGCCATTTTAAAAGTCTGAGGGACATAACTTCTGGGTAATCTAATCATTTTATTAAAATGCCAGCATGTTTATTAATAAAAGGACAGTCATTTGGCTCTCTCTCTGAGACCAAAGCTAATCATGGTGGAGGGTTCACAGCTTATATGTCCATTGGGAGAGGGGTGTTTCTGAAGGGCAGCAATTAACTCTGATAGGTTAACAATTAATGAGAGAATGAAAATTACAATGAGGGGCTGAACCTATTCAAATGAACTTTGATTACATCATTTATTTCTAAGTTACCTCAGCTTTGGGTAATCTATTCCAAGAATTTATCCCCATCCAAACCTGTGTAGAGCACAATGGCTTCCCCCTCTAGGTGGGGTCTGAACAAGAAAGTTAGTCCAACCTCATTATCAGTAATGTCCTTCAAGAAACTAAACTTTTAAAACCAGAACTTTAGAATAAAGGGGCAACTCTTTTTCTCCTCAAATCATTGGTTATTAATAATAATTTTTCTCATTATCAATACTTGCTATATTAGAAATTAAAATATCTTAGCGCTCTTATGAAAATAGCTTTGACCCTCACAACCTAAAAGGGAGACTCATGGCCACACTTTGAGAACCACTGCCTTAGGCAAAATTTCTGGGTCATGTCTCCCTTCTGTAAATTAAGAGTGTTGGACTAGACAACTTAAGGTAACTTTCATCCCCACTGCTCTGATCCTTTGACATAGGCGACCTAGGGACTAGTGTTGGTTTTGTCAACAACCTAGTTGCTTGACTTTGCCCAAGTAATATCCCCTCTGGGTTTCAATTTTTTTCATTTATCAAATGTGGGAATTGAAAGCTCTCCAAGGTTCCTTTCAGCTCTGTCACTTTGCTGCTTAGTATTTTAATGTGATTCTGAATATAGTTAGATAATCTGTGATTCCTATAATCAGGCAATTATAATGTTGTCAAGCCTTGGTTGAGAGAACATTTTTCTTCATGTTTTTCTTCATATTGTAAAAAGTGTCAATGTAAATCTCCTCTTGCCTTCTCTTTAGGAGTTGTATTTATGAATTAGGAGATAAAATAACATTTTCTTGTGAAATAAATCTGCCATTTTCCCTTAAAAGCATAGATTGGAAAATTGTATCATTTAGTATTTTATTAAAGCATCTGTTTAATAAAATTCATCTAAGGAAAAAACATCATTTTAGTTATTCACTTTCTGAAGAAAAAAACAACATTTGTACAAGTACATACTACTTTAAATAAGTCTGGAATATAAAAATCTGAATTTGCCAAAGTAGGAGGTTGCTACTCATTTTACAAAAGAATTTTTTGTAAATCTATATGTTGCTCTATGAAAGGCCTCATTCAGTACTTTTTTTATTTTAAAAATTGATTTATATTTATATGTAAATCTTTTCATTCATATCACCTTCATATCTTTTTTAAACTAATTTTTTTAGTTCCAAATTCTCTTCTATTTATTGAGAAAGCAAATAAAACAAAGCCTATTACAGATATTACAGTCAAGCAAAATAAATGCTCGCATCAGCCAAGACCAAAAAAATTGCTATAATCTATACTCTGAGTTAATTATCTCTCTATCTGGAGATGGACAGCATATTTCATCATGAGCTCTTAGGGTTCATTTAAATAGAAAACTTTAAAAGTACTTTTTAAATGGTTCCTTCTTTAGAAACTCAATTTTCCAACTTTGCAAAATCAGACCTATCTATATGGAAAACACCAGGAAAAGCAGAAGTAAACTCTTACAATCTACTAAGGGATAAATATCGTGTGTTTTTAAAATTCCAAAACTAATCTAACATTTACAAAAAACTTCAGCAGAGTATTTGTTATCATCTGCTACCAAAAATTTGACTAAAAATGTTCTTTTAAGTAAATACAGGTATACCATAAAATGACAATATTTAAAACTGAAGGAAGGTTTAGCTTATATTTTATATCTTAGGATCATAGATTTAAAGATGAGACCTCAGATGCCATATGATCCAATCTTCTCATTTTATAAATAACAAACCAGAGGACTGAAGATATAAGCGGCTTGCACAAGATCACACAAGTAGTAAGTGGTAGCTCTCTAACCCAGTACTCTTCTGATTTTGTTACATAGAACCTGCCCTACTATCTTGATCCTCAGTAAGTAATTAGATAATTTTTGGGAGAAGTAGCTGAGCTAAGGAATGGGAAGGCTGAACCAGAGACAGAGAGACTTGGTTGAATATAAGGCTGGTGTATGACACATACTGGGCCAATAACTTCTCATTGCTTCAGGTAACTCTGTAAGACTGAATGTAATGTAATGTAATGACTGAACAAGTACCGACACCCCTTGTTGGAGGCGATCAGAGGTAGGAATTAGATGTTGTAATGGACCTTAGAGGCCATGTAATCCAATTCCCACATTTTACAGATAAGTTGTCAGAAGCTCAAAGTGAGTTGTTTATATTTGTATAGTAATGAATGTCAGACACAGGAGTTGAACTTTGATCTTTGAGACTCTAGATCCAAACTTCAACTCCATCAATTGGAAGATTCTCTACACTGATGAAGTCATAAATCTAATATAAAAGAAATGAACTACATTAATAACAGCCAAACTTCAGTATCTATATTTATACTGTGTATTGAGAATATAATATATGATTAAGAAATAGAATGGTTTTACCTATATATACACATAATTGCGTCTAATGGTAGTCATCTCCAGGATGGAGAAGAGGAGGGAAGAAAAAAAGAGAAAAAAGGAAGTTACATGATAACTTTATTATATATTTTAAAGGCATAGCAAGTTGTACATAATAGATTTCATGTACAACCATTTTTTTTCCTATTCTACTATGTTATGGAAATGCTTTGTTTTATTTCTTAAGTTTAGAATAAAACAGATAAAAAAAAAAAGAAAAGAAAGGACTGAACCATATACCCCAAAAAACCCTCCCAAATATTAGAATAGTCTAAATGGAAATTAATGATTTAGAAACTAAAAACAATTTTTTTAAATAAAAGAAATTCACAGTTTCAAAAAATAAGCATTTACTGAAAGCTATTAAAAGGTTAATTTTTTCCCCTACTAAATAGTCTCTCCTGTCTCACATTTCTATAAGTAAGAATTTCAGGTCCATAAAGACATCTATCATTATGTTGGGAAAGACAAGAGTCAATATCATAGCAACAGTGCTATTTCCAAAGTGTTGTTATATGTAAGAACTGCTCTCTACACCAGAAACATTACATGCAAATCTATGCATGTCTATGCAGGAAAGAATTATCTGATTATAATTTGAAAAACATGTTTGATACACAGATTTTTATAGAACAAAAATAGGCCCACCCATTAAGTTTGAGAGTAGCTATCATTATAGCATCTAGGTTTTTTAATGCCTTGCCAAGAAACCTGCATATCCAAAGAGAGTATCTTATCTCCAATTACAATAAATACTATAACTTTCCCACATAATGCATATTTAAAAGTCAGTCTTCTCATTGTGTGGAAGAAAGATCAGCTTACTTAAAAAAATAATCTGGAGAAGAGAGGCTTTAACATACAAATGAACTATGACTTTCCTGTGCTAAGCACTGGGGATACAAAGAAAGGTAAAAGACAGCCCTTGCTCACAAAATGTTCACAGTCTAATGGGAGAGACAACATGTAAACAACTAGGTGCAAACAAGCTACGTACAAGATAAATTGCAGATAATCGCAGAGAGATGGAATCAGGAGTGGGTTGAAGCTAGCTCATACTAGCTCTCACAAGTCAATTGCTCAATTTTCAGTGTGAACATCTTCCCTACTAAAAGTCTTTAAATGTTACAAATCAAAGCTTTATTTATTATATTGTTGATTGTTTAGACCTAAGTGACGGGAAAAAAATGTTAATAATGGAGCTTAAACTTAAAAGTGTATCCTCCATACATTATTTTTTTTTTGGAAAGACAGTTGTTCAAATTTCACTAGGACCCTCCTGGAAGGCACTCATATTAAGAAAGAACAGAAAAAACTTCTTAGTAAAGGTGAGGATGTTAGCTGAAACTTGAAGGAAGCCAGGGAGGCCAACAGGCAGACATGAAGAGGGAGTGGTTTCCAGGCATGGACTATAAATTCCTGGAGCACAGGGATTGAATCATATACCATATTTGTATTTCTAGCATCTAGCACAAGACCTTGCATATATAAGGTGTTCAGTAAGTGTCTGTTGAGATTTATTTGACTCCTGTTAGGTGTAAATGACTGCTTAGAAAACTTGACCTGAAAATATAGTAAATTATGAAATATAATTTAGCAAGCATGTAAATATCCTTATATGTATATTTTCTCAGGAGCACTGGAAGAGAATCCTATTTTGTGTAATTAGGGTTTAGTATCCAAGTGAAATCACACAATTTTGCCAGCATTTTCACAGAACTTGGAGTGAGTGGGATGGGAGGGTGGGGAAGGGTGGATTAAATACCTCAAATTTTTGAACCGAGAGGCATAGAATATTCCCTTCTTTTCTACTTCCCAACTCCATCCATTCACCTTTCCTAAGATAATAACTACTGTCCCATAGTCATAGATAAGCACAATAAAGTTATGGTAATTAGTTCTAGTCTCACAAAGAAAATTTGGGACTGGTTTCAGAGATTGTAAATGGAGAAAAAAAAAACAGCATTTTTTTGGAGACACATGTGAGCTGTCCGTTAATTGTTCCTGAGTCTGTAGCCTAAAATAGACAGGCTGTAACTTACTACATGCTACTGGTCACACCTTTCTGGGGCCAACCTACCTACATGCTATTTGTAGGTGCCAATGATGGGTGAGTACCTATTTCCATGGTTGTTGGAATGTCTAAATCAAAGTCCTATAAGTCACATAGTTACTCATTGAGTCAAAGAGGCAGCCTGGCATGATGAATGGAGAGCCATACTTGAAGTCAAAGAGAAGGTACTTCAAATCTCTCCGTGCTGGGTTGGAAGTAAGAAAGGCAGAGGTTCAAATCTCACTATGACACATGCTAGTTGTGATACTTTGACCAAGTCACTTAAACTCTCTGAGCCTGGGTTTCATCATCTATAAAATGGTGCTAATAATAGCACCTACCTTACAGGATCATTTTGAGAATCAAGTTAGGTAATGTACATGAAGCATCTTGTACACCTGAGATATGTGTGTATATATACATATACATGTAATTATTAAGGTACATAAATGCTGTAGAAAACACAGGGCAAAATTTAGACATGTTAGTAATGATAACGACATGCACTTTTACTAGTCCTTCCACGTGCTAATCATTGATTAACTATCGTGTAAAAGACAGCTAAGAGGTAAATGCCTAACAATTGCATTGCCCTCTCTTCTTTCAACAATTAAATGACCAACTAGTTAATAGTTTGTCTATGGAAATCAAGGGAATGTTGATTTAATTGGTGGCATGGTTATTACAAAATCCTGTGTCAAGAAGCGGTGTGGTACAATGAGAAAGAGAGGAGAAGAGAGAGAGACAGAGAGAGAGAGAGAAGTAGACATAACATTTGGAGTCAGAGGATCTACATTCAAATCCCAGCTCTGTCACTTATGACTAAATGATCTTGGACAAGTCCCGAAAGCTCTTTCTGAGTACATTATAGCTATGATGGATGATCTTGAATCAATAAAATTGAGAGATATGGGTTGGATTTGTCAAATTCAGGGAAGTTTAAATAACACCGCAATTATTAAAGGCCTATAAAATATATTAAAATTTAAGGATATTCTAAAATTATAAGAATCCAAGGTTTCTGTTGGATTATATATATTTATTATATAGTATTGCATTGCATAACCATGTCATAGTTATAAAATATAAGAGACTGAAAATTTGAGAGCATGGATTGTATAATTCTCAAGATAACTAAAAGAGGTGAACATTTAAAAAGGCTTAGAAAAGTTTTGGGATGTTGTTATTACCTAATATTATTATCAAAATAAGGGAATGATCAATAACTGTGTACCACCCATGCTAACTTTCTCATCTATACTAAATTTTTGTGAGAATAATCTACATATGTATGAAGGTTATCCTTGATCAAGGTTTGGAAAGAGAATAGACTTTGAAAAACAACATCTTACAATGGATAACATCATTTTAGTAATTAAATTGAGTGAAAGGTTCTAAAAATACAAAAGTTTATTGTGCTTATAGTCCATTGACTGTAAAACGTTTGATTTAGTGAGTTAAAAATATTACCTCCAACAAGGTGTCTTACATGAATATATAGCACGTCCCTTGGAAGGGGATACTCTTCTAACCCCTACTTGCATTGGTGGAGGAGATCCCCACAAGGCAGCTATTTCTTCTCTTATGGTCCTAGGGGGTAATTGAGGTGTTGTGGCTTCTAATAATTTCCTCATGAGTCCCTATCTGGTGTGCTCCTTTACCAGTTGACATCAATTAGTTTTTATAAAGGGATATTTCCTGAGAAAACTTATAAGGACAGAAGTTATAAAATATCCCCCAAACCAAGGGCACAGTCTTCCCTTGCATATACTTGTTTCCATGGGAGAAGTAGCACCCAACTTAGAGCATATGCATTCAGAGGCACACAGATAGTGAGTACATTCATTTTCCTCCCTATGAGGATCCTACAAAGTTTGCTTTTAGGTGTGGTATCTTTGCTCAGCTGGACTAATTCTTTGAAGATAACTGTATCTCAGCTGACAGCACAATCCACTGCTGGGCTGGAACAAGCAGGCTAACTCCTCAGCAGAGACAGATACTGCTATTACCATCTCTACTAGTCTTTGCTGTGATCTCTGGTTGCTGAAGGGACTCCTGATGGGGACTCTTCCAACCTTTGAAAGTTTTTAAGGTTGTAATCTGATCCATTCTATTTCCAGATACTCATTCACTTAAGATCAGGAAAGGAGAAACATAACACAAATAGAGATGTCATGTGCTCAGGGACACATGGTGACCAGATGGAAGATACAACATTCGACTCTTCTCTCACCTCGTGGTTCACAATAATCTTTCTCACATGAAAGCTGCCAGAGAAAAGAGTGAGAAATCATTTGCTCAAACTTTGGTTGGTATGCACACTCAGTTCTGCCTCAGCCTCTATTAAGTCATTAGTCTTTTGAGCTCCTTGAGTAATTGGAAGACTTTCATCAGCACATAGCACTAAACTCTTTGTCACTTATGTCCAGAGACTGACTCACTAAAGTTCCATGGGCTATATTGGCAGTATTACAAATTGTGACATATAAAAAGTTTGAAAGACATAATTTCTGCGTAACTAATCATTTTATTAACAATACCAGTATATTATCAGTAAAAGGATGGTCTTTTGGCAGTCTCTCTTAGACCAAAGACAAGTCATAGAACCCATTGTAGGTTTGTATGACCTTGGAAAAGTGGGAGTTTCTGAGGGTAGAAATCAGCTCTGATTAATAATGAGAATGAATATTATAATGAAAGGTGGACTTATTCTAATGAGGATCTTGGGTACTTGACTACAATCACTTCTTTTACTTCCAAACCATCCCCAGTCTTGGCAATCTAATAAAAGAATTTATCCCCACTCAAATGTGAGTAGAATACAATAGGCCTCCCCAGCTGGATGGGATCTGAACAACACTGAGGAGAAAGTTAATTCAATTTCATTATCAACAATGTCCTTTAAATGTTAGCTTCACCTAATAAGGTTTCAGAAATGAAAAAAATCCTGTCTCCCCAATATTAACAATTAATTACTTAATAATTAATTTTCCCAGTATAGAAGGATGAATCTGTGAATGCTTAGCCCTTATTGACCAGTTCCTCATTACATGAATATCAAAATCAAATAATTCCTTAAAAGATGCAGCAACTTTGGTTAAATACCCTTTCATTATTAATATCAAGGAGCAGGGGATGAATTGGACCTATGATTTTATCAGAATAAGGAATTCCTAAGTGGGGGCACCTAGATGGTGTAGTGGATAGAGTACTGGCCTTGGAGTCAGGAAGACTTATCTTCCTGAGTTCCTCCCTGGGCAAATCCTTTAACCCTGTTTAATTCACTTTCCTCATTTGTAAAATGACCTAAATATGGAAACGACAAACCACTCCAGTATCTTTGACAAGAAAACCTCAAATGGGGTCATGAAGAGTAAAACATAGCTGAAAAATGATTCAATAAGAGAGGAAAATTCGTTTACCAATTCAGGTCAGTGCCTTCTCTCCAACTTATTGTCTCAGAGAATTGCCTATCGTGTTGAAAGTTTAAGTGACTGACTCAGTATATGTCAGAGGCAGGACTTGAACTCAGGTCTCCCTAACTTCAAGAATGAATTAATAAAACACTTGCAAGGCATGGTAGTAAACCTTAGGGACACAAATAGAGAGGACAACCTACTATCAAGTTAGGAGTTCACACTCTAATGGGGGAGATCTCCCAAATGGTAGATTTTAGCTAAAAGTCAAAAGGAAAAGTCCCATGGTCCTTGTGATGCAGTGGCAAATAAGATATTAATATTTTTTCCTTAATGGGATTTTAAGTGATAAAATCCTATCAGCTTCTGATGTTGAACTTTTTGACAGTGCCAAGGACTTTGGTAATAAACATGTTCCTCTACAGGCCCTCAGTAGCTGCAGTTGGTATCACCGGCAGGAGCAGTTCCCAGGCTGTATCTTTGGAATTACTATCCTGAATGACAGCTAACAGGACTGTGTTGGAAGCAACACTATTCCCAAAGCTTTTGGATTCGGGATCTGAATCAATGTGACTTGCCTGGTATATGTTGCCATCTTTCTCTCCCTCAGGATACCTTGCTGCCTTACCTAGGATGACTTGCTTGACTGCCCTGTGTGTGGCTGTTGATTGACAGCTGATGGGAATGGCTGGCCCCTCCTCCACAGGAGAAGGATGGTTGCTCTGAGGGCTGGGGAAATTGTCATTGTCTCTGGGCCTAACTCTTGGTAGTATTTGGTCAATTACAGTCAAAGTACAATTACAAACTTACAATTACAGTCAAAAGCAAGAGGAAGAGAGACTCCCTATAGACAGTTGTAAGAATCCTCCAGATTCTTATACTTGGGTGACACTGTCCATCTTGAATCAAGGCCCAGATTACTTCAGAACCTTCAAAATGAGATTCATAACTGCTTAGAACACATTGGAATAACTATCCACACTGGATAAAACAAGCAGCTGAAGAATGCCTATTGTTGAAATAATATATATTCTTCTTATATTATAGAAGAATTCTATAATAATACTATATAAAAGTTATTCTATAATAATGTTATATAAAAGAATTCTTATATTATAGAAATAATATATATAATTCTTATAGTTAGTGTTTACACGGTGCTGTAAGGCTTGCAAATGGATTTATACATATATCATTTTGTCTTCATAACAGCCATGAGAAGTAAGTGCTATCATCACCTCCATTTTTAAATGAGGGAATTGAGGGAGAGAGAAGTTATGCTACTTCCCTAGGGTCACACAGCTAGTAAATATCAAAGACAGGATTTGAACTCATATTTTTCTCATTCCAGGTTCAGTACTCTAACCACTGTGCCCCCTTAGTGTGATAAATTATGATATCATGATATTTAGTTGGAAAGAGCAAAAGGTTAATCAAACAGAATATATATTCTAGACTTTGATAAAAATTCTCTCTGTCATGCCTCTGAAAAATCCTTTGAAAGTGGTTAATTTTGTAATGTTTCCTAAACTGTATCTCAATATTTGGGTCTAGCTTGCAACTCTAGTTTGTGGGTGCCATTTTAATTTGCTACGGAAATTTACTAAAACTCTCTAAGCCCTGGCCTTTCCCGACAGTATACCCCATAGGCCACTGTACTGGGCACAGAGACAGCACTGCCAAAGTAGGACATTGGATGTCCCTATGTTTAGGGGGAAATGGCCCATACTAACTTCAAGAACAAAAAGAAACTCCCCTCTCCACACTTTAAGATGAAGAGGAATGTTCTACATCCACCCAGATGGCCGAAGAGGGGAATGTTGTGATTCAGGATAAGAAAGCAAATTCTAGAGGTCTCAAATTCATGCCTCAGCAATAGGGAGCTCCTTTTCCCCCTTTATACCTATGAGTACAGACCAAGGCTATGGGACTAAGACCTCTAGCTGGGTCAGGATCTGAACCACAGCTTCACCAATAGGGAATCTTAAATTTCCCTACTATACTTTTTTCTCCTTTTTTTCTAAAAGAGGTATCAGGAAGTATTAGAAGAAATTATGTGGTTGTCCTGTCCTGGGAGTTGACAGTGACATCCCTAACCTCTCTTTTGAGAGGTTAACAAGTATGTTATATGGAAACTGTATTATGACAACCAAGATCACAAAATATATTTAGTCCAACTGTAGAGAGCAGACATGTCCTACCTAGGAAAAAAATCAAATGAGTTCTACATTTGACCTCCAAAATTATGAACTGAAATTATAATAATAATAATAATAAATTATGAACTGAAATAATAATTTTATATGATGACAATTATATATCAAACATTATATAATTGTTATATTTAAAATAAATATTAATGGTCATTTATTGGTTATTGAATTTTATGATTTTTATAATTTTATACATGAATTTTATTATAA
Source organism: Bettongia penicillata ogilbyi (assembly GCA_023548195.1). Classification (NCBI taxonomy): domain Eukaryota; kingdom Metazoa; phylum Chordata; class Mammalia; order Diprotodontia; family Potoroidae; genus Bettongia; species Bettongia penicillata. Next base: position 1,801,612 of record JAJHZJ010000535.1, read on the forward strand.
ATTCATTTATTATTTAAATTTGCATATTTATTAGTTTTTATTTAATTATTATAAACTAAAATAAAGAAATATTATGATTAAACATCATAAATAGGTAATAATGTTATAGTGACATATTTATAACTCTTCAATTTCTGCTGGTGTTGTTCAGTTGTATCTGAGTCTTCATAACCCCCTAGACCATAGCACACCAGGCCCTTATATCCTCCACTGTTCCTTGAAGTCTGTCCAAATTCATGCTCATTGTTTTCATGACACTATCGATCTATCTTGTACTGTGTCATCCCTTTTTCATTCAATCTTTGCCAACATCAGGGTCTATTCCCACGAGTCCCATCTTCTTATTATGTGGCCAAAGTATTTAATCCTTCAGCTTCAGTATTTTACCTTCCATTGAATAGCCTGAGTTAATTTCTTTTAAGTATTGACTGATTTGATCTCCTTGCTGTCTAAGAGTCTCTCAAGTCTTTGAAAGTATCAATTCTGAGGCTTTCAGTCTTCCTTATAGTTCAACTCTCATAGCCATACATTACCACTGGAAAAAACCACAACTTGGACTATACAGGCATCTCTGTATAGTAAGAAGACATCTCTTCTTTTTAGTAGTATGCTGTTCAAATCTGCCATAGCTTTCCTTCCAAAGAGCAATTTAATCTCATAGCTACAGTTGCTGTCTGCTCTGATCTTTGAGACCAACAATATGAAATCTGACACGGCTTCCATTTCTCCCTCTATTTGCCAGGAATTGCCAACATCTTAGTTTTTTTTTTTTTTAATGTTAATCTTCCAGTCAGCTTTTACATTCTCCTCTTTAATCCTCAACAAGAGGTTTCCTAATTCCGCTTCACTTTCTGCCACTGAGTGGTATCATCTGCACATCTGAGATTGCTGATATTTCTCCAACAATCTTAATTCTGGCTTTTGATCCATCCAGCCTGGTATTTTGCATTGGACTCTGCATATAAGATAAATACACAAAGTGAGAATATACAGCCTTTCCAGACTCCTTTTCCAATTTTAAACCGATCAGTTGTTCCATGTTCAGTTCTGATGGTTGCTTCTTGAAATGTATACAGGTTCCTCAGGAGAGAAGTAAAATGATCTGATACTCCCATCTCTTGGAAGATTTGCCATATTTTGTTATGATCCATGCAGTCAAAGGCTTAATGTAGTCAATGAAGCAGAAGTAGATGCTATTCTGGAACTCCCATGCTTTCTTCACAATCCACTAAATGTTGGCAGTTTGTTCTCTAGCTGTTCCTATTTTAGGTCATCCCTATATGGTCTGGTGATTTTCCTGATTTTTTTTAATTTAAGTCTGAATTTTGCAACAAGTTTTTGATCTGAGTCACAGCTCCAGTTCTTATTTTACAGAGCTTATTGTATAGAGCTTATTCACCTTAGGTTAAAAGGATATAATCAGTCTGATTTCTATATTGACCATCTAGGGAGGTTCATGTATATAGCTGCCTTTTGGGTTGTTGAAAAAGAGTGTTTGCTTGACCAGAGAGTTATCTTGACAAAACTCTGTTAGTCCCTACACTTTTTAATTTTATACTCTCAGTCCATATTTGCCTGTTATCCCAATTAATTTTTGATTTCCTACTTAATCATTCCAATTCCCTGTGATGAAAATATCTTTCTTTGATTTTATTTTTAGAAGATGTCATAGATTTTTCATAGAACTGGTCAACTTTGACCTTTTTGGCATCAATGGCTGCAGTGGTGGGGAACCTACAGCCTCAAGGTCACATGTGGCCATCTAAAGCCTCAAGTGAGGCCCCTTGACTGGATCCAAACTGCACAAAACAAATCACCTTAATAAAAAGATTTGTTCTGTAAAACTTAGACTCAGTCCAAAAGTCGCAGCCAATGACCCTGAGGGCCATATGTGACCTTGAGGCAGCAGGTTCCCCATCCATGGTTAGAGCATAGACTTGCATTACTCTGATGCTGAATGGTTTGCCTTGGATTTGAACAGATATCATTCTGTCATTTTTGAGATTATTCTCCAATGCTAGTTTTCTCACTCTTTTACTGACTATGAGATTATATGCTACTGTTTTTCTCACCTTTTATTGACTCATTTTCTTCTCAAGGCCCACAGTAGTATATGTATTGATCACTTGAATTAAATTCACCTTTAATTTCTATAACATGGCTAATTCAACAATTAATCCACCACATCTTTATTAAGTGTTTACTATAAATTCTGTACTGCACTAGAAAGCTATACAAAAACACAATAGCATCTGCCCTCGAGGAACTTATTTTCTACAGTCAGCCACCAAGAATTTCTTAAGTATTTACTACTGCAGGCACTATGTTAAGTGCTAGGGATACAAAAAGAGGCAAAAACAAGTCTCTGCCCTCATGGAATTCACATTGCCTTAGATGAGAAACATTCAAATGACTATGCACATACAAGATATATACAGTGCAAATGGAAGGTGATCTTAGAGGGAAGGAGTACAATCAGAGGGAAGCTTCTGGAAGAAGGTGGGATTTGAGCCAGGAGCTGGAGGGGAAAAAGGAGAAAATTCCAGGCATGGGAGACAACCAGTACAATTACAGAGTGAGGGGATGGAGGTTCCCTGTGAAGAATAACCAATAAACCAATGAAACCAGATAATATAATGAGAGGGAAAAAAATGGAAAAAGACTAGAAAAGTAGAAAGGGTCTTGGTTTTGGAGGATTTTTAAGGGCAAACTGTCAACTATCCTATAAGAGCAAATACTATTGTCCCTATTTTATAGATGAAGAACATGAGGCTCAGAAAAATTGTAAATTGTCCAGGGTTGCTAGTCACTGGACCAGTATCAGAGGTTCTTTCACTTAACATCAAATGAATCATCACAAAATAATGCTACCTACCTTTTGAGGTTCATTTTCATCCCATCCTCTCATTATCAAAGGACTAGGTAATTGCTGTTATCCTGGATAGACCTGTTTCATATTCATGTCATTAGAAGGGAAGGGAAACTCAGTTTAAGCACCAGGAGACATTGTGTTTGATGAAGTAATAAGGAATTTTAACTGGATTGCTTTCCCTTTTCCCTATGGAGATTTGCCAGTGAAAGGGAACCTACTGGTTTACTTTTCTGAAATTCCAGGTATGAGATTCTGGTGTACCAGAAAACTGATAAAATATATATATTATCTATATGGGCAATAATAGTCTATATCTTCATGACCTCAAGTAATTTAACCTCTCTGGACCTCAGTTTGTTTTTTAATCTATGAAATGAAATGTTTGGACTAGGTCAGGGAGGTTCACAAACTTAGGGTTAAATCCAGCCTACTGAATGTATTTGTATGACTCGAGCTAAGAGTGGTTAAAATATTTAAATATGAAAGTCATTTTTCACTTGTAGGTGTATGAAAACAGGCAATGGGCTAGATTTGGCCCATATGCCATAGTTTGCCTTCCCCTGGACCAGATGATGTCTCTTTCAGCTTTAAACCTGTGATTTCCTTTAAACCCTAACAACCAGACCTGGTGTCTCCTTGCCACCCAGAATGTTGCTAAGTTAATACAATAAAATTGTTGGGCAACATCATAAGATCATAGGCCTAGGTCTGGAGGGGACTTCAGTGGTCATCTAATCAATCTCCTGATTTTACAGATGAGGAAGCAAAGTGACCAATAATTTCAAAGATCCACCTTGTGACCAGGTGGGCAATGCTTCTTTAGACTGGGGCATTAGGTTAGGAATGTTTTTGTTATTAAATCCTACGGAACTTTTACGATTTTAAAAAGTTGCTTAATTTGTATATATTTTTCTACAGACTTTTATGTAAAAGAAGACCTTAATGATAGCTACATCTAAATTATTATAATTTGGGAAATATATATGCAATTATATGCTCAGTCTAATTTTTAGTCTGAAAACAAACATCTACTTAAAGAACAAACTTGGAGGTAAGATCCTGGCCCAAGAGACAGAGAAATTACAAATACTAGGGAAATATCTGTGGAAGATTAGACTGTTCTCCAGAAAAGCAAAGCAAGAACGAATATGCCCAGATCCTACCACGCCATTTAATGTCTATCAGATACTAAAACACAACATAATTAAAACAGACTAAAGTTCAACTGGGTTTTGAACACATGGGAAGAAATTTCATTTCTCAAAGGTTTCTATAAGAATTCAGGCCCATATAGTGTTAGGGGCCAAGCTCAGGACCACCTTCAGGTGCTGGGACCACCCTTTGGGAGGTGGCTCTGCCCTGAGGGAGGAACATGGGAGGGGCCCTGGCTGAGGATATAAAGAGCTGTCAGGGAGGGATCGGAAAAAGAGAAGTAGGAGATGTAAGTAATAAAGTGAAGTGCATTGGTCACCTCGGGTGTACTGTGTAGTCATTAAGCCTCCGTGGAGGAGGGGTTGGTGTACCGGAGACGTCTGAAGACTGAGGAAAGGGTAAGGGTAAGTGTCCAAGTGAGGGCCAGGGAATAGCCCCGTGCAATATAGCTGGGAGAATATTAAACTGTCCTCTGTTCTCCTCTTCATGATTCTGTTTAAAGCTATGTTTTTATGAAATTAAAATATCCTTAAAAATGTCCACTCATGGGAGTCAAGATGGCGGAGTAGAAAGACTCATGTGTGCTAGCTCCGAACCCACAGCCCATGAATTTCCTGTAGGAAGAACTCCCCACAGGTTCTGGATCACTGCAGGGCACGCAGGAACACAGTGGAAGGGATTTCCATCCCAGAGAGCCCTGGAGAGCTGTCTCCAGGGTCTGTCGTGCCCCAGAAAGCAGAGCCCACCCCAGCGTGGCCCTGGCCACGGCCCCAGAGAAGCAGATCCAAGCAGGCGTCAGGGATGGAACCTCCAGCAGCAGGGAAGGTCCCTCCGCCCACAGACGCTACAGGTCAGTGAGAGAGATGTCTGGGCTGGCTGAGAGGGCAGTGGGGTGTCTCCATGGCTTGGGGCCCCTCAGGAGGCAGCGGCAGAGGCAGGGGCAGGAAGCAGCGGAGACAGAGGCAGGGGCAGAGGCAGCCACGGCCGGGACTCCCCAAGCAGGCAGGATCTTCATTACTGAAGGTCTCTGCATAAAGCCCCTGAGGGAGCTGAGCCTGGGAGGAGGCCCAGCCCCACCCCAGCACCAGAACTAAAGCTCATAATTGATTAGCAGCCGCGCCTGCTGCAGAAAGCCCATTTGAATCTCAGACCCCAAGCACTAGCTGGGAGGATCTAGGCAGGGGTGGACAGGAATCTCAGAAGTCAAGTAACTGGCTGGGAAAATGCCCAGAAAAGGGAAGAAAAATAAGACTACAGAGAGCTTCTTTGAGCAGGTGCAAATGTTCCCACCTTTCAATTCTGATGATGAGGAAATATTCTTACCATCAGGGAAAGACGTGGAGGGCGCAGCCTCTGTATCCCAGACATCCCAGGTGGATGTCCAGTGGGTCAGGCCTTGGAAGAGCTCAAAAAGGATTTTGAAAAGCAAGTTAGACAGGTGGAGGAAAAACTGGGAAGAGAAATGAGAGAGATGCAAGAAAAGTATGAAAAACAGGTCAATACCTTGGTAAAGGAGACCCAGAAAAATGCTGAAGAAAATAACACCTTGAAAAATAGGCTAACTCAATTGGCAAAAGAGCTTCAAAAAGCCAATGAGGAGAAGAATGCTTTCAAAAGCAGAATTAGCCAAATGGAAAAAGAGGTTCAAAAGCTCACTGAAGAGAATAGTTCTCTCAAAATTAGAATGGAACAGATGGAGTCTAATGACTTTGTGAGAAACCAAGAAATCACCAAACAAAACCAAAAGAATGAAAAAATGGAAGAGAATGTGAAATATCTCATGGGAAAAACAACTGACCTGGAAAATAGATCCAGGAGAGACAATTTAAAAATTATGGGACTACCTGAAAGTCATGATCAAAAAAAGAGCCTAGACATCATCTTCCATGAAATTATCGAGGAAAACTGCCCTGATATTCTACAACCAGAGGGCAAAATAAGTATTGAAGGAATCTATCGATCACCGCCTGAAAGAGATCCAAAAAGAGAAATTCCTAGGAACATTGTGGCCAAATTCCAGAACTCCCAGGTCAAGGAGAAAATCTTGGAAGCAGCAAAAAAGAAACAATTCCAGAATTGTGGAAATAAAATGAGGATAACTCAAGATCTAGCAGCTTCTACATTAAGGGATTGAAGGGCCTGGAATAGGATATTCCAGAAGTCAAAGGAACTAGGACTCAAACCAAGAATCACCTACCCAGCAAAACTGAGTATAATACTTCAGGGGAAAATATGGTCTTTCAATGAAACAGAGGACTTTCAAGCATTCTTCATGAAAAGACCAGAGCTGAAAAGAAAATTTGACTTTCAAACACAAGAATGAGAAGCATGAAAAAGTAAACAGCAAAGAGAAGTCATAAGGGACTTACCAAAAGTGAACTGTTTACATTCCTACATGGAAAGACAATATTTGTAACTCTTAAAACTTTTCAGTATCTGGGTAGTTGGTGGGACCACAAACACACATACACACACATGTACATGCATGCATGCACACACACATACACTCATGCACGCACATACAGAGACAGAGAGCACAGAGTGAATTGAATAGGATGGGACCCTATCTTAAAAGAAATTAAGGTAAATGGTGAGAGAGAAATGTAGTGGGAGGAAAGAGGGTGAAATGGAATGGGGTAATTATATGTCATTTAAGAGGCAAGTTGGAGACTTTTTAGTGGAGGGAAAAAGAGGAGAGCTGAGAAAAAAAAAGAAGTTTACCCTCATCACATTCGACTAAAGGAAGGAATAAAATGCACACTCATTTTGGTATGAAAACCTATCTTACAAAACAGGAAAGTGGGGGAGAAGGAGATAAGCAAGGGGGGAGATGATGGAAGGGAGGGTAATGGGAGGAGGGAGTAATTTGAAGTCAACACTCGGGGAGGGACAGGATCAAAAGACAGAAGAGAAACAATGAGGGGCAGGATAGGATGGAGGGTAATTCAGTTGGTCTTACACAACACGACTATTATGGAAGTCATTTGCAAAACTACACAGATAGGGCCTATATTGAATTGCCTGCCTTCCCAAAGGGAATGGGTGGGGAGGGAGGGATGGGGAGAATTTGGAACTCAAAGTTTTAGGAACAACTGTCTAGTATTGTTGTTGCTACTAGGAAAGAAGACATACAGTTAATGAGGAATAGAAAGTCATCTGGCCCTATAGGACAAAAGAGAAGATGGGGACAAGAGAAGGGAGGGATGATAGAAGAGAGGGCAGATTGGTGATAGGGGAAATTAGAATGCTTGGTGTATTGGGGTGGGGGGAGGGGATAAAAGGGGAGAAAATTTGGAACCCAAAATTTTGTGAAAATGAATGTAAAAAGTTAAATAAATAAATTTTTATTTCAAAAAAAAAATGTCCACTCATTTGCAAACACTTGGCAGCCTCATTTAGTAATGAATTTCAGTTCCTAAACTTTCCTTTTCTGTTCATTCATTCTCCTGACTACTTTAAATCCCAACTTAGGCCCATAGATTTCTTCTCAGATAAAAAAGAATAGCTAGTAAGAATTCTATATGACAGTCCTTATTTTGGAAAATGTTAAATTCTTCCCTAGTAATCTATTATCCAGGCTAATTATTTTAGTCTCCTTTATCCATTTTCTCAAAGGATTGTATTTTGAATGAATGAATGAACAAGTACTTATTGAGTCTGTGCATGTAGATGCAAAGGTGACACTGCCTTGACCTCAAGGAGTTTATGTATTAATAGGGGAATATAACATATATTAGGGAATGGGGGTCAGAGAAGGGAGATTTAATTGGGAAAACATATGAATTGTGAGTGAAGTCAAAAGACAGTCAGTTGTTGTACCTTTTCCAAAAGCAATGAGAGTATTGATTTGATTACTTTCTCAAAGGGGTAGTAGGGTACATATGTTCAGTTTCAGGGCACATGGCAAGATGTCTTGTTAAGGTCCAGTTCTTCTGTCCCTTCATGACATGACACTAGTTCTTCAACAACAGGTTGATCCTTTCTTCTTCTCCAGAAGAATGTTGTTAAGGAAATCCCTCTCTGGGAGGTTGATGCCCAACTTTGACACTTAGGAACTCTTGAACACAGAATCTCTCAAACTCAACATTACACATGTGGCAATCTCTGAGGTTGAAATATCCAATTCTAAGGTCAAATTCTCTAACCTATATTCAGAATAGGAAACAGAAAGACCAAAGAAAGCAACTCCAGGTTCTAGTGGTTCTGAGGCCTTCCTGGGCAAGCATAGGTTATTGGCCATGTGCTTCTCCTCAAAGTCACCATTTTCTACTCTGGGAAGTAGGGAAGGGGAGAAATGAGTAGGAAAGGGAGAAGTCTCCTCTATTTCATTGCATACCAATCTGGAAATCTATTGGCCAGAAAGTGTGGAAAAAAGTAAAGTAGAAAACAGTGAGCTATTTCTGAACTCAACTCAGATCATTGAGCAGGAAGAACTCTTGTTCTCTCTGGATTGAAACTCTTCTGGATTGAACATCACTTAGCCAATCATCAGAAATTAGCATTAGTTTTAGAAGTCCTGTCAGAAATGGGTCAGTGCTCAAGTCTACCTTCAATGGAAATACCCAACAGATAGACAAGGGGAGGAAGAGGGAATAAACTTTTATTAAGCTCTTTAATACCATTTAATACTATTAAGTATTAAAGTACTTGTACTATGCTAAATACTTTACAATATTCATTGGGTCCTCAAAACAATCCTATGAGTTAGGAGCTATTATTCTCATTTTGCAGTTGAAGAAACTGAGACAAACAGGTTAAATGACTTGCTTAGGGCCATACAGCTAGTATCAAGGCTATTCAGGTCTTCCTGTCTTTAGGCCTAGAATTCAACCCACTGTGTTACAGGGCTGTTTATAGCTACAGCAAAGTCAATACCCTGGAATTTCATCAAGTTTTTTGTCTAGATTCAACAAATTGATTCCTCTGTCTCCTTTCCAACTGTTTATAGGGTGGCATGTAGTCATCCTAAGCAAGTATCATTATCATTCACAGATGATGCCTATATGCCTGTGTGTTTCTTAAATTTGTTTCTTAAATGTTCCCTTTCATAACAATTTTGACATCCTTGTCCATTATGACTCTTGGATATGTTTCAATCATATTTACATATACCTGATACTTGCCAACTCCTATTTCTGCAATGTTTCTTTCACACATAACCTAATATTTAAAGAATAAAATTCAGCAAATATTGGTTAAATATCTAGTATGTGCAAATTACTATACTACCTATTGTTTCTATTATTGCCATTTCCTAAGATCGTCTCATATTCTGTCTTTTACTAGCTACCATTATTTATTGTCACTTATGAATGTGTTGTGTTTGTCCTTCATTTTCAAAGAGGACCATGACATCAGGGAAATGATGACATGACTTGCACTTGACTTTGTTTTGAGTAAGGCAGGACTGTGCAAAGTTACCAGCTTGTCTTCTCCTCCAGAGCCATTTGGATCCAGTGACCTGATATTCATCAGGATAACTGGAGATGGCCCAGGACTCAATGGGAGACCCTGGCCCTTTAGGCTAAAGTCTTTTCAGGTACTCAGTTAGAGTGAGGTAATGTCCATTGAGGGAATAAGACTTTCTTTAAGTCAAGGGATGCACCCATTAATAAAAAAAAGAAAAAAAAAATCAAACTGGGAAGGCAAGGCCCTCAGGGTTGCTGTTACAAAGAGAAACAGTTACTATTGAGATTCACTCTAAGTCAGGAAGGTTCAAAAAAACAGCCATTAAGTGGAGCTTGGGTAGGGACCTACTGTGGTTCAATCTATGGGCTTCAGAGTGAACTGGGTTTATGAATGAATGGGATTTTTTATGCCACCTTATATGTTGCCAATGAAAATGTTAAATACAGCTAACTTCTTAGGAATATTTGCTTCTGTCATTTATTCAGGACTTATCTCCTGGGTCATTTATGTATTCATTTTCCTTGCTTTTCTTCCTTTTAACGTCAACTTTGGAGTAATTGTCTTCATAGCACCACCATAGTGGGCAGGGATTAGAATTACAGTGATCTGATTTTTGAAAAAGCTAAAAAGAGGTGTAAGTGTAAGCCAAGTGGGAATTTTTGTTGATTTTTTTCCTCTGGAGTTCAGTTTCCTAGGCTCAAGCTAAATTGTAAACATCTGAAGGATAATCTCAGTAATTCACAGCTGTGCTGAGTCACATGGGTTGTGATGCCTTCTAGCTCTGAGCCTATTAGTAGAAAACCATATATATATGCATGTATGTATTGGAAGGGTGGTATTTTGCTTTGGGGGCTCATTCATGAAAAGGACCTTTGGATTCCCTGGACTAGACTCTGGGTAGACCCTTGTTAAAATCCCTCCAGACTACTCTCTCCTGATAGTAGTAGCGTATGTAGGTGGGTGCATCACTTTGTTCTGACAGTTGGTATGGGAGGAATCAGGAAAAGCTTCACTGAGAAAAGAATGCTTGAATTGTGTCTTGAAGGAAGCAAGGGATTTTAAGAGGTAGAGGTGAGAAGAAAGTACATGTGGGATGGCTAACATCAAGGCAAAAAGATGGAAATGGAATGTTCTGTGTGAGGAACAGAGGGAAGGCCCATTTGTCAGAATCACAGCATAGGAGGGGAAATAATATCCCCTAAAGCTGCAAGATAGCTTGGGATAAAGCTGTGAAGGTCTGTAAAAAAGAAACAGAGAAGTCTATATTTTATTCAAGAGAAGGGGTTCTTAACTTTTTTTGTGTGTTGGATCCTTTTGAATTCTAGTGAAACTTAAAGACCTCAGATTATTGCTTTTAAAATTCATAAAATAAAATATACAAGATTATAAAAGAAACTATTTATTGAAAAGAAGTTATCAAAATTTGTTTTAAAAACACGAGTCCCAGGTTAAGAACTCCTGTTCTGAGAAAGTAGAGACTCAAAGCTGAGTAGAGGAGTCACGTAGTCAGATCTGTTGTTAAGGAAAATTGCTCTGAAAGAAGTGTGTAGGACAGGCTTGAGAATGGATGTGTGTAGGACAGACTTGGAGTGAAGATAGACTTGAGAAAGGGTAACTGATTAGGAAGCTGTGGCAATACTGTAGGCCAGAAGCAATGAGGTCCTGAACTTAAGGGAAAATTGTGGGAGTAAAGATAAGGAAATGATGTAAGAGATGTTGCAGAGGTAGAAATGATAAGATTTGACAACTGGTTGAATATGTAAGGTAAGGGAGAGTGAGGGACTGAGTATAGTGGCTACAAACTCGGGAGACTGGAAGAATCATTATGTCTGATATAAATAGGTTATCTTGGAAGACAAAAAGATTTTTGAGAAAAAAATAGTAAGTTCTTTTTGGAAATGTTGGGTTATCTGCTAATTAAACCCATGGGAAATTATGAGGTTACCAAGGGAATGTAAAAAGAGAGAAGGCCTAGGACAAAAGTTAGGTGAACAGTTTCATGCAGATAACCCATGTGTCCTTATTTCCATCCATAGCCTCTCTCCTGAGCTCGACCAGACATTCCCACTACCATACTGAATACCTACATTTGATTATTTGACCAGCAACTCAAATTCAATATATTAAAAAAGCAAGGGGGAGGAGCCAAGATGGTGGAGTAGAAAGACTCACGCATGCTAGCTCCGAACCCACAGCTCATATATTTCCTGCAAAAAGAACTCCCCACAAATTCTGGAGCACTGCAAGGCACGCAGAAACACAGTGGAAAAGATCTCCGTTCCAGAGAGCCCTGGAGAGCCGTCCCCAGGGGTCTGTCGCGCTCCGGACAGCGGAATCCACCCCTGTGCTGCCCTGGCCCTGTGGCCCCAGAGGAGCAGATCTGAGCAGATCCGGCGGCCGGGAAGGTCCCTCCACCCACAGGCGCTCCAGGTCAGTGAGAGAGACATCTGGGCTGGCCGAGAGGGGAGTGGGGTGTCTCCGTGACTCGGGCCCCCTCAGGAGGAAGCGGCAGAGGCAGCGGTGGCCTGGAACTCCCGGAGCAGCAGGCAGAAGTTCAGGGCCATTACCGAAGGTCTCTGCATAAACCCCCTGAGGGAACTGAGCCTGGGAGACAGCCTTACCCCCACCTGAGCATCAGAACTTAAGCTCACATTGAATAGCAGCCCCGCCTGCAGAAAGTCCATTTGAATCTCAGACCCCAAGCACTAGCTGGGCAGATCTAGGTGGGGGTGGACAGGAATATCAGAAGTCAAGCAACTGGCTGGGAAAATGCCCAGAAAAGGGAAGAAAAATAAGACTACAGAAAGCTACTTTGATGGGGTATAGATGTTCCCACCTTTCAATTCTGATGACGAGGAAATATTCTTACCATCAGGGAAAGACATGGACGTCAGGGCTTCTGTATCCCAGACATCCCAGGTGGATGTCCAGTGGGCTCAGGCCATGGAAGAGCTCAAAAAGGATTTTGAAAAGCAAGTTAGACAGGTGGAGGAAAAACTGGGAGGAGAAATGAGAGATATGCAAGAAAAGCATGAAAAACGGGTCAATACCTTGCTAAAGGAGACCCAAAAAAATGCTGAAGAAAATAACATCTTGAAAAATAGGCTAAGTCAATTGGCAAAAGAGGTTCAAAAAGCCAATGAGGAGAAGAATGCTTTCAAAAGCAGAATTAGTCAACTGCAAAAAGAGGTTCAAAAGCTCACTGAAGATAATAGTTCTCTCTGAAAAAGCAAACTAATTTCTTCCAAAACCTATTCCACCCCATCAATAATACCCAATGTCACACAGTGACTAAGTTGGTGAGGTAGGATTTGAACTCAGGTTTCTTGATTCCAGGCCCGGTTCTCTATCCACCTTACCATATAGCTCTCTCCTAGCTAGAGCTTCTTAGTTACTGAATTTATTGCAAAAATCATGACAATTGATAGCGTAGGCTATATCTCAACCAACAAGAACATATGAAATAGATGAGGCCCAGCAGTTCAGAGATGTTTCTCTATTACTTTGATCCCAGCCAATGATATTGCAGTTATATTGTTGACCGCCAGGCAACTAAACCAATATAAACATTTATGCAATGCTATATTAACCATTTTTTTTTGTATAACCAGATCTGGGGTCTCATGAGTATAGGGAACTTACTCTATTAATGCAGATTAGTATCTGTACCACAATGTAAAATCTTAAAGAGTTTGTTTTGACACTAAGAAATTAGATGATTTGTCCAGTCATAAAAATAGTATTTGTCAGAAATAGGACTTAAACCCAGGTCTTCCTAATTCTAAGGTTGAGCTCTCTACCCATGCCATGCTACCTCACATAATAACTCTTGATCTTCTACTAATAATAAAATTACTTAGTTATATCTGAATACATATTATCCACTGCCAATAGCATTATTTTATAATAGAAAAGATCATCAAAGCAGTTCATAAAACCACATATTTAGACCTAGAAGGGGCATTAGAGGTAGTCTGTAGCAACTCTCTCATTTTATGGATGAAGAAACTGAGGCACGCAGAGGTGAAAGTTGCAAGGCTGAGATTTAAAACCAGACTGTCTGACTTCAGATACAAGGTTTTTCATTACAGCGCAAGCCAGTTATCTATTTCATTTGAATGGATGCCTGAAAATGTACTTAGTAAAAATATTACAGAAAATACCATTGATTAATATCTTAAAATAAGTATAATAAGCACTATCAACATCTTCAAGAATCCCAAGATTAATGCTTTTAAATATTTTCATATTTTTCATGTTTTATTATTATGGAAAATGAAAGAAAACACTTTTTGCTAATTCAACCTGTCTTTGAAAGTCCATGATAGTGTTACTGACTTATTATTGAAACGTTTTAAGTGACAGTGATTGGAAAAATTCAACCTAATCCAAGTATTTGTTGGGTGCCTTCTGAGTGCAACGCATTTTGTTAGGCACCAGGTATACATGGACAAAGGGAAAATCCCTGCTTTCAAGGAACTTAAATTCTACTGGGAAAATTTTTTTAAAAAATGTATACATGCATAATTTAAGGACGCTCTAATAATTAAGAGGATCAGAAGAGGCTCTCTACAGGAGGTAACACCTGAACTGAGCCTTGAAGAAAGTTAGTGAAGAAGCAGAGATGGGAACATAGGACATGCTGAACAAGGTCCCATGGCAGGGGATATAATGACAATTTGAGAGAGTAGCAAATAAGCCACTTTAGTTAAAATGTAGAATGCATGAAGGATAGTATTGTGAACTAAGCCTAGAAAGATAGTTTAGAGGCAGACTGTGAAGGACTTTAAATGCAAAGCTGAAGAGTTCATATTTTATTCAAAAGATAAGAGCGAGTCACAGAAGGCTCTTGAGGAGGTCAGTGATATGATTAAACTCATGCTTTACAAATTTTGACAGCTATTTGGAGGATGGGTAAGTGAGGGCAGAGATGGGATGTCACAAATCAAATGAGACAGTTGCTGCAATCCAGGAGAGAGGTGATGGGAGCATTGATGGTGGCTATGTAGAGTGGAGAGAAGGGGTTAAATGTGAGAAATATTGTGGAGGTAGAATGGAAAGGGAGCATCTAAATTTACATAGTTGGGATCAGGAAATGTACAAACCTGATGCTTATCCTGTCATATACAAAAAGAGAACAGGTAACTTGCAGTGCAATAAATACCCACTGCATCCTTCAAATCAGGATTTGGTAACAAAATAATTTAACTATGAAAGAGCTTTCGTTCCTAAAAAGATATATCACTACTTAAAATTAACATATTTCCTTTGACATAAAGAGCTCTACTTGAGATCATTTTCCTGCACAATTCTCTGCCATCATAAGCACTTCAAAGATGATCATCAGAATAACCCAAAACAAACAAACAGAGATTATTGGTAACCTTAGCAGAAAGCAGTTTCAGTCGAGCAGCAATGTGAGTAGCCATAGTGAAAGGGATTGACAAATGAGCAGAAGAGGAAATGACTGTACTGAGTATAGAATAGTTTGCTACCGCCACCCCCCGCCTCCGCAGCGATTTGGATATGGAAGGGAGAAAATACTGTATATATGATAGTTTTACAGGATTGCATATTAAAGTGAAGGGCTTTTTTGTTTGTTTTGGGTTATTTTTTTTAAGGATAAAAGTAATCTGTAGTCACTTGTAGGCAATAGGGAATGAATAAGTACTCAAAGTGAAAGTCAAAATATCTTGGTTCTAGGCTGGGTGAATTTGAGCAAGTCACTTGATTTCTCTCCACCTGTTTCCTCATCTGAAAAATGAAGTCCAGATTTTTCTTAGGTGATCTATTTCTAAAATTCTGATCTCAGTTATAGTACTTTCTGGAATGAAATGTTATATTTAACAGATGGCTCAATTCACCAGAATATTTCCTTTTTTGCTCTTATACTAATTTCATCTAAATTTACATAGTTGGGATCAGGAAATGTACAAACCTGATGCTTATCCTGTCATATACAAAAAGAGAACAGGTAACTTGCAGTGCAATAAATACCCACTGCATCCTTCAAATCAGGATTTGGTAACAAAATAATTTAACTACGAAAGAGCTTTCGTTCCTAAAAAGATATATCACTACTTAAAATTAACATATTTCCTTTGACATAAAGAGCTCTACTTCAGATCATCTTTGAAGTGCTTATGATGGCAGAGAATTGTGCAGGAAAATTCCATTTGCTGGCTTTTTAGATTTTAGTTTAATTTTGAGGATTTGCAACTTACATCTAAAATAACAGATAAAAGGCAGAGTCAAAATGGTTGTAGAAGGAAGGTGTGCAGCTTAACTCTTTCATGACACCTCCCCCACAAAGATCTAGAAAACATATCTGATTGAATTCTAATTGGGCAATCCAAGGAAGAAAATTACAGTGTCACTTTTTTTCAGCCTAACCTGTCTAAAGGGGACTGACAGATAGGTCTATAGACACTGGAGACAGGCTCTAGCCAGGATGCATGAAGCATTCTAGCTCTCAAGGACAGAAAGAGGACCAAGAATGGGCACCAGGGCTTAGAAAGTACCAAGGCAGGAAGGTAGAGTGCTAGAGGATCCCTCAAATAGCTCAGAGTAGAGGAACCAGTGCTACTTGGAAATCCTGTTGTTTAGTGCCTAGTTCTGGCTAACAGAACCAGTGCAGATGGAGGAGTGGAGCTGAGCTCACTCACATATGATGAAGAAGTCGAGGCCTCAGCTGAGTGGGATAGGTCATAAACAGTCACTGTTTTCTTCTCATCCCAGATGCAGGGCAGGGACTCAGCTCTAGCCCCAAGCCCTGGCTGAAACCTGAAATGGAACAACCATGGCAAAGATCCTAAACCAAAGGGGAGTTTGCAGTTCGGTCA
This sequence comes from Bettongia penicillata ogilbyi, assembly GCA_023548195.1. Classification (NCBI taxonomy): domain Eukaryota; kingdom Metazoa; phylum Chordata; class Mammalia; order Diprotodontia; family Potoroidae; genus Bettongia; species Bettongia penicillata. Next base: position 1,817,887 of record JAJHZJ010000535.1, read on the forward strand.
CTCTGAACCTACAGAGCCTTAGACCAATTGTAGCTGAGGCCAGAAGAAATTTACTGAAACTTCCACGTAGGTACAAGCCAACAGTGGTCTTCGTCAGACCCAAGTGAGCAAACTTTACCATGAGTCACATCACTTATAAGAACACTAAAAGCTTGTGGTTCCCAAGATTAATCTGCCTCTGATATCTTGGAATAACATCACACTGCATATCCCAAGAAAGATGCAGAAGTACCCAAGAGGATAAAAGTTACCCTAACATAAAGTCAAAAGGAAGAAAACTGAGAGAATAAGGAAAGTGTTTCAAGGGGACCACCATAAAGAGATAGTATGGTGACAGAAACTCAAGACACAAACCCAGAAGAAAATGATATGAAAATACCTAGAAGTAAAGCCCTGAAAAATAGTAGATGAGGTATAAAACAGGAGTAAGACAGGTTATGAGGCTATAGCACTATAATTCAATTTCCTATTACTTTTCATGAACAAAACCAAGAGTAGATTTATGTTCTAACTTTTAGTGAACCCAGATCTATTCCCATGCCTTTACATTCTTCTCAGAATTGTAAGGTAGTGTTAGTTCTTTTTTTAATCAAATAAAAACCTATATGTCAAATAGCCAATATAAAAATATGTCTTCAAGAACTGAAACTTTCATTAAAGGGAACTGACTTTTACAAATAAAGTCATACTGTTATCTTCAGTCTTTACATTGCCTAAATTTGCTCCCTTTCCCCTTTACCGTTCCCTTTCTCTCAGATAATCATTTCATACAAAAATAAAAAAATGGAATATACTGGAAAGATGGTGTAATAAGCCAAGAAGTTACCTGGTTTTCCCAAATTCCCACCCCCCCAAACTATTTAAAATAAAGCTTCAACATGAACTTTATCACAGCATAAATAGCTAAAAGTCAGGGTAATAAGGCAGTTCAACCGAAGAGAACCTCGGGAGGATGTTAGGAAAGACTTATCCCCTTGGGGGTGGTAGTCTAGCCTGATGGAAGTGATACCACTGAATCAACAGACAATAAACCCTGGGGACAATTGTGTAGGTGGCAGCGTCAGGTTCAGGAGCTTTCACCCACAGACAGTGTGGGATTCAGATAGCTGATCACTGGCACTGGACATGGGGCCCAGGTACACTGATCAGATGCAGTCCCAGGCTGTGGCTATAGGAAAGAAGGAGCAAACATACACCACTGATTGTGGTTGCAGAGGGACAGGGGCTCTGCTGGCTATAGTCACTCACAAGACAGCAGATTCCCTGGTTTTGGCTCCAAGGCAGAGTGGTGAGTTGAAGCTTTGGAGCCTTCAGAGAGACTTAGGTGGGTAAGAGCATTTGCAGTAACAGTGTTGCTGGCCCTGGCCAGGACACAGGAGCAGAGAGGAGTACCTGAGGGCAGGCTCCCAGAGAGAGAGCTCAAAAATCAACATAAAAAACCTAAGGTTTGAGACAATATTCACCATACCCTGGGATTAGAGCCCAATTCTCCTACAAAGTTAACAGTCAAGAAATAAGTCACTAAAAAATGAGTAAGTAAAAAGAGAAAGAATCCAACCATGGATAGCTACTATGGTGCTAGAGAAGATCTGGGTTCAGACTCATTACATTTATCATCTCCTCATATAGGAATTCAAACAGTTTAAACTTATTAAGAATCTTATGATCTCTCTTTTATTTTCACTTTTCATGCTTCTCTTGAGTCTTATATTTGAAAATCGTATTTTCTACTATGTTTTGATCTTTCTATCAGGAATGCTTGAAGGTCCTCTATTTTATTAAATATCCATTTTCCCCTTTGTTGGGGTTCATATTTTCCTTTGAGGCTTTGTTTGTGGCTGTTTTGGCATCATTGTCTTCTGAGTTTGTGTCTTGATCTTCTGTGTCACCATAATAAATTTTTATGGCCAGGTTTTTTTTGTTTTTTGCACATTTTTGCAGCCTATTTCTTGATTTTGAATTTTATGTTTAGGTTGGTCTCTGTTCTTCAAGTGGGGGAGGAGCACAGCCCTAAGCTTCAGGCTTTTTTGAATTTTGTTTTCAGAGTTAGTTTGGGATGAGACAGCAGGGTTTCATTAGAAGTTCTGGGTGCTTTTGAGGTGGAATGATTCAGGGAGAAGTGTTATCGCTGCTTCCTTGCAACTGAAAGTGATGCTCATCCTCAGGGTCTCTGCTCCTTTGTGACTCAAAGTGCTACCGTTCTTCAGGGTCCCTTGAGACAAGAAGTGCTTTTTTATAAAACTATAACCCAAAAGTGGGCATGGGCAATGGAGAGTGCAAGCAGCATCCTGTCCTACAGTGCTAGCATAAGGAGTCCCCTGTAGTCTCTTTCTGACCAGCTACTTGACCTGCTTACCATCTCTGGTTTGAGAGCTCTTGAAGCTGCTGTTGCCACCTCCAAGGCTCACCACAGGTGCTGCTGTCACGTGGGCTTCGGGCCAGTGCCCCCACCAGGGTCACGGACCACTTTTTCTGCACTCCTAATTTGTCTTGGTCTGGAAAAAAATGTCACTTTGATCTTTTTTTGCCTCTGGTGCTAGAGATTTTGAGTTGTTATTTTAAAGTTGTTTGGAGGGGAATATGGGGAAAGAGACCTTGGCTGCTTTCTCTAGTCTCCCATCTTGGCTCCTCCCCACAGAAGTCCTCCTATTATAATTGTCTCTAAATTATTGTTTCTATGATTCCTTTACCCTGTCATTATTTAGAATTTCATTATCAAGTCTCCATTTCGGCTTATTTCTTTTACTTTTGCTCCCTAAACTGATTAATATTTTTATTATATTGTGATCTGTAAAGGATGTGTTTATAATTTCTGCCTCTTTACTTGTACATGCAATACCTCTGTACTCTAATAAATGGCCAATTCTTATACAAGTTCCTTGTGGCATTGAGAAATATGTATATCCTTTGGTGGACCTCTGTTAGAAGACACCTTAATCTTTATTTCTAGCTCAAGCAATCTGTTCAATTCTATATTTTCCCCTCCTATTTATGTTTGTTAGATTTGTTAAAATTTGAGAGAGGAACATTAGAGACTTCCATTCTTATTGCGCTGATGTCCATTTCTTCTTATAATTAGTTTTTTTTTTCTTCATGAAACTAGATGCTTTGGCATTTGGAGTACATCAATTTAATACTGTCTATATTGGTTTACTGTCTATAGTTCCATTAATATGATGTATTTTCCTTGTTTATATGGTTTTATGTTTGGAACACTTATTTTTCTTTGATGGAATGATTACAATTCCTGCTCTTTTGGATTGACCTGAAACATAGTAAATTTTATTCAATCCTCATTTTTATTCAATGAATGTCTTTGCCTTTTAGGCTTATTTCTTGTAAATAAAAGATTGTAGGTTTTGTTTTCTTATTCAACCATTCAGTTTCATTTTATTAATTTTTTCTAATCAAATTTTTAAAAAATCTAAGTAACAAAAATATTTTTCCTCCCCCTCTACTATTAGAAAGAAAAAAAACAAAGCCCTGTAACAAACAAAATAATTTTCCACATTGACCCTATAAAAAAATATTTCATTCTGCCTCTGAGTTCATCACCTCTCTGCCAGGAGGTAGGCAGCATGTTCATTGTGAGTCCTCCAAAACCACTGTTGGTCATTGTATTGATCAGACTTCTTAAGTTTTTCAAAGTTTATTGCCTTTACAATGTTGTTATTATTGAATAAATTGTTCTTGCTCTGCTCACAACCCAAGTTTTTCCACAACTCAACCCCCTTAATTTCTTACAACATAATTATATTCTATTACATTTACATACCATAACTTGTTTAGTCATTCAACTGATGGGTACTTTTTTCATTTTCTACTCTGTCACTACAATAAGTTGATATAAATATTTTTATACTTATAGATATAAATATAGATTTTCCTCTTTCTTTGATCTCTGTGGGATATAGGCCTAGTAGTGGCATCACTGGATCAGAGGGTATGCACAACTGAGCAACTTTTTAGTGATTGTTTCAAGTTGCTTTCCATAATAGTGGGGCCAAGTCATAGCTCTACTAACAGTGCATTAGTGTAAGCATTTTTTCTATAATCCCTCTAACATTTGTTTAACTTTTGGTCAATGCCAGTCTGATAATTGTGAGGTAATCATTCACATTTAAAGTTATAAAAGTGAAGTTTATATTTTCTCCATCTGTTTCTATAACTTATTTTCTAAATCAGGATTTCTTTTTTGTTCCTCCTCTTTTGAGACAGAATTTTGTCACTACAATTATTTTTTTTTAAATCCACCTTAAGAGAAGTCTATTCAAATAGTTTCTCTTCCCTTTGTTGACTTGATTCACCTTCAAACCTTAACCCCTTCGCATTGGTCACCTTTCTCTCTGATTTAGATGTTGAAGTTAATTTAATGATTCTTTTTTCTTTTTCATTTAATTATCTGATTTCCTCCCATTTTTCCTTCATTTTTATCTAAGCAGTTAATTGGAAATAATCCCTCTAGTTTCTTTAGTTTTTTTCATTTTCTTCACCTTTTTCTAAGAATTATTTCTTTACTTTGTTCTCTTCATTAATTCTCTTTCCTTTCTGTCCATTTTAAGCTTTTCTTTTTTGATATCTGGCCATATTTATCTAGCTCTTCTTTAGTCTTCTTTGTGTTCCTTATAGAACTAAAGTTTATAAAGGACTAAATTTGAGTTCTCTCTTCCAACAACTTCTAGGTTACTGCCTATACTGAATTTGGGGTCTCCCTCTTTCTATTCTCCCTTTGCTATTTCCCCTTTCTCCTGCATCCCCTCTTGCTGAGAGTGTAAAGGAGTTATTTTCCTTTCATCGTTTACTATTAACTTGATTAAGGTACATCATAATCCCCCTAAATTTTCTACCTTCCCTCTCCCCTTTCACACCCCCTTCCAGTTTAGTTCCATAAAATACACTGATTCATTTGTAGAAAGGGTTGTCAATTTTAGTCCATGATATCTCAGACCTGTTTCTTCACCATCTCTTCTCCTATTTCTTTTAAGTTCCACTTTCATTTTTATGCCTTTTCACACTTTTAGAAAGAAATCCTTTATTCTTCTGTTGTTTCTTTTTGTTTAAACTCTATAGTTATCTTTAACTTTCTAGTTCTTTTTTCTTGAGAAATAGGATGGTTATTTTGTTACTTGTGCTTTCCTTGAAGATTGTATTTATTTACCTTTTTTGAGATGGAGTGTTTGAAAACTGAATGAGCTGATGACACTTTATTTTTTTTAAACTTGGGGTTGCATCTTGAGCTCCTTTGCTTCTGAGGATTCATTATTCCATCCCCTTCAGTGATTTCTGGAAAGTCCAGAATAGTCCTATGTTCTTCAAATTTCTTTTTTGTTTATATATGAAGGCCATTCTCCTGGTCATTTGCAGAATCTTTGTCATTGGAATTAAGTTTAACCATTGTGTGATCTTTCAGTTTGAAGCAAAGGGATTTTTTCTCGAGATGATTGTGAATTCTTTCAATTAGTACTTTGTCCTCTGAAGTCAGTACCTTGTTTTATGAACTGGGAATTTTCTTTGTATTATTTCTTGCTTCATGATGTTCAGATTTTTTGACTTGTCATGTTTTTCTAGAAAGACTATGGTCCTTAAGTTGTCTATACACATTCAGTTTTCTACATCAATATTTTTCCTATATAGAGATCATGTGTTCTTTTAATGTCATTTTTTTTGCTTCATTTCTTTCATATTTTTCTTCACATTGATATATTTGAATCCTTATCAATTAGGTCTTTTGCTTCTTTGGAGAGACTTGCCAGCATAGAGTCAAATTTTTCTATTCAGTTTATTATTTCAGATTATTATTATAAATTTTGCCATTTGTTCCCTTTTAAGTTTTTTCAGGATTATGATTTCTTTTAAACCACTGACGAATATCCTTCTGCAGTTCTGTGCTGTAATTCCAATCCACGAGTGTACCTGTTTCATTAGATATTGATACTTTCCTTTGTCTTGCATACATTCAAAGATGCTTACAACCCTTTACAATGGGTTGCTGTAGTCATTATTCCTTCTGTTTTAATACCTTCTCTGTTAATTTATCTGGGTCTAATCTAGGTTTTTAACTGACTTTTCTTTTCCTGAGATCTTTGGTAGTTTGTCATTTTTTTCTAAATTTTTCTAAATCTATTTCTCTACAATTTGTGTTGGGTAATTCACTTTTCAATGGCCTCAGTCCTGCTGAAAATAAGTTCTCAGGGGATACAACTGACCCCAGTTGAATGCCAGTCCCCTTTTTCTTTAGGTCCTGTATATTACTGCACAATACTTCTTTTCTACCCCAGTTTCCTCAGTTCATTGGTTCTCTGTCTGAGAGTGGCAGCCTCAGAGAGGGAATCTATCCTCCCTATACTTACTGCAACTTTTTAGGTAGACAGTCAAGAGTTGAACTCCACTATTTGCTGCCACAGAATAGTAGGGTGAGAACACAGGTCAGGTTGTACTGCAGAAACTGCTGCTGTAGCCAGGGCTATTGTTGAGTGGGTTCCAGAACACAAATCAGTCGTGTTGACTGTGTGCCCTGCTGGAGTGGGGAGAATATTGGGGTGTAGGGATTGTTGGTATTCCATCATCATATTGAGGATTAGGTACTTTGTTCATTCATATGGCTATTACCTTTTTAGCCTTCTCGGGAGTCTTGAGCTGAGGACACAGCTGTAATTGCTCTGCTGATGGAGGATAATTTCAATGTGGGGAGATTTTGATAGCAGAGACTACTGAAAATGTCTAGTTCTCTATCTTGTTTGTTATGTGATCCAAAAGTCTAGTAAATTTTTTGATGGCAAATTAGCTGCTAAAATACAAGCTTTTATGCAAATATGTAAGGTAGGTATAACTATGTTTACTGAGGTTTTTGAAGGTCTCAACTTTAAATTAGAAAAGAAACCCATTACCTATATATATATATATATATATATAGCTTAAAGGTAAGGAGCTAAACTTCAAGCAACCAATATACATCTGAGTAAACTAATTAAGAGAAAAGATCATTTTTCCCACTGCAGCAGCATATTTATTGTGCATAAATCAAGTGGCAGAGAATGAGGAACTCAAAGGAACCAGTACAGACTGTTTATACAGATTACAAATCTATCATTATTACAGAACTAAGAAGCAAAAACAAACCTGTGGCTAATCCTATGAGACCATAACATTGCAGATCTGTAGCAAGTACCTTACAAATCTTAAAATTGCAAATGCATTAAGAAAAAAACATTGAAATACCTAATTTTAATGCACAATAAATATTTTATGGTTTACAAAATTTTTAAAAATATTGTCTGCCAGTCATACAGTATATATCCTGCACATGCAGTTTTCACATGTCAATAAAATTTTTAGAACCTTGTTCATGCTTTTGTGCCAAGCATTACAGTTTTCAACTTTTCAATAGATTTATGTCCAACACTTTCCTAACAAATTATTTATGTAAAATGTATATATTTTTTAAATGTCTGGACCTGTGATTTCTTCAATACTGGGAACTCCCAGTGGGGAACCTCCCAGTGAGGTAACTTCCTCTACTGATACCTCATTCATAATTTGTAGTCTTTGAAGAATTGACTGAGGTACTTAGAAGTCACGTGACTTGAACACAGGTCTTTCTAACTTCAAAGGCCAGCCTTCCATCCACCACACCATACCGCTTCACAAGTAATATGGATAAACAGTACATATTTCCTTCCCTAGTGAACTGGTCACACACTATGCACTGCATTTCAATGGCAAATGTAGTTTTATAGTTCTCTCCTTGTCTATTACCTTATGACAGTAAGCATTGTGAATTCCATGCTTTCAGCACCAAGGAGTCAAGAATATTGCACTAGAATGGGATTGTACTACATGTTATTAATAAATAATACCTGGACTTAATCACAACAAAATTATCACTATAAAACTAAACTTGTATTTAAATGGAAAGAATGATTTTATAGAAAAACCTTAAGTATACACTATTCACAAAACTAAGGAAGAGTAGTGGGTTTTGGAGTTGATCTGACTAATATTACACTGGAAGACTCCTTGTGTATGTAGGATTTTTTTTAGTTAAAATTTATTTAATTTTAAATGTTCTTTTCAACAGAAGAGGTAGGTATATTTATACATATGAAATCTGTAACAGACACTAAAATAAAAACAAGGAAAGCCTGAAAAAATCAACATACTCTTTTTCTAACAGCACAAAGATGTAGTAGCAACTCTGTTGATATTGCTAATAAAGACAAGAGACGTTTCATGTTCCAATCAGGCAATAATTATAATTTTTCATAATACATTTCTGACAGAAATAGAAATATTCAAATATTTTCCTCACAAAAATTTGTTACCCCACAATCATTTGCATCACTGGTTATTCCAATAACCTTTGGACTGCTAAAACATACTTTTCTGCAATGTTTTCTTATATTCACCAACACCGGATTTCACCAAACACTTAAGAGTTTAGAGTCATTACCAGATTTTTAATACCTAATTATAACAAAAAATGGCATATTCAGACCACTTTAGCAAGTAAATTGAAATCCAGAATACTTAAGATTGTTTATATTACCATCATGCTTCAGCACAGAAAATGGAAAGTGTTCCCTTTCAAATCAGGGCACATAGCTGGTAATTTGGACTAAAGGGTTGTTTGTGAGGGCACATATGTGTACTAATTTCCTCATTAAACATAGTCACTTTGTAATATGGCTTATCTAGTCGGGTCAAAAACCAGCTATAGAAGAAATTGCACATATGCACAAAAAGATTTATGAAAACTCCATTATATTTTGCTAGTATTCTACTAGCAACAGTTCCTCTGTGAAGAACCTTGTGGCCCGAAAGGTAATCTTCCAAACAACAGGATGATCCTTTAGTCTGGACAAAAATCAAAAGTTACCTAGGAGTCTTACTGTTAAAACAACATTCATAAATAAACATCTGGGTGTCTTACCTAACACTTTAGTTAATCTAAAGGTTAACTGGCACAGAGAGAGAAGTCTCCTTCCTCCCTATTCCAAACCCTTATTTGCTTGTGTTTTTCCCTGAAATTTTTATTAAATGGAAGTTCCTCACTGTCAACAAAAAATAAGGCCTGGATCAAGTTACTCTCCTTTTGCCTTTCCGCTACGCTTCTTTTTTCCGTCCGTCACTAGCTGCTTTTCTGACTGGCTTACACCATTTGCTGAAATACCATTTGTTGCTGCTGTTCGAGTTTTGGATGTCTTGGGGTCGTTGTATGTTTGATAGTAGAAATTGAGAAACAGAAAAATAAAGCTGATGGCATAAGCAATGAGAGCCCAGTGCATCCATTTGGGGAAGGGGCAATCCGTATAAAGAGACAATGCTGTGTGTCCAATGGTCACGTAGAACTGAACCTAAAAGAAGAAAGGTACAGTAAGATTCAACTGAACGTGGACTATACAGTTGTCTTTTGAGAGCAGCATGGCTCAATGCAGAGAGCTGAACTTGAAGTCAGGACATGTTGGGTTTAATCTCAGCTCTGTTTCTACCGCTTTGGTTACCTTAGGGGTAGGGAATCTGTGTTACCCTTCAGGCCATGAGGGGCCTTCTGGATCCTTAAGTGTGGCACGATCTAGAAGGCCATGAGTGATCTAAAGGTTGCAGGTTCCTCACCCCTGCCTTAGGGAAATCATATACAGCTTCTGGGGGCTTTAGTTTTCTTGTGTAATATGAAGGGATTAGACAAAGTGATCTCTGAGGTCCTTTCTAATTCTAAATCTATGATCCTAGGTATATACCAATCTCACAAACGATCTTTGGGGGCATGAGGGGAAGGGAAAGACAATTTATTCACCTAAATGAACATATCTTTCAGCACACTGAAAAAGTATATTACTAGGTCTATATTTTTCATTTTTTATCAATTTTTTTTGTATGCAGTCTGATTATTTTAGGTTGTTCTAATTTTTTTTCAGAATCCAGAGCTATCTTAATATGTATTAGAGGAATATATGGAGAGTTCTAAAAGTCTTAGTGCAGACTTAAGCTTTAATAGCTTTGGGGATAATCTGTATAACTAAAAATATAGTGAAACCCAACATCATAATCATTTCTTACTTAACAAGGGAGAGGTAAATAACATTTAAAACCTTTTTATGAAGTAAACGGAAACTTGACAAATTTAAGTCCTGAATAGATCTATTAAAAAAGATCCTAAAAATTATCCCCAACTCCAAAATCATAAATCATGAAGTTGTCGTTTGAACTTATGAAATTTTTTAAGAAGTACACACAACAATACTTACAAGAATTAAAGCACAAATAAACTTATTAAATAAATAAATTTCATTGAATAATATAAGACTAACTTGTTAGGTATTTTGTAAAAAGGATTTATCCCATGCCATGTTTTGGACAAGCCAATTCAAAAGACATTATGCTCCTTCTGCAAAACTGATAATAATTCTCCTTAAGTTGTATTAAGTTAAGTTTTTCTCTCTTTGGACTGCCATCTTACCAAAAAAAAAAATATTCTCATGATGTTATGAAAAGTACATTGAGTTTGTAGTCAGAGGATCTGGAGCCCAGTCCCATTCTGCTATTTACTATATTCATGACCCTTTGAAAGTCATTCAACCTCTCTGGGTCTGCTTCCTTATCTGTAAAATGATAAGGATAAAAAAGAGGACTTTTACGGATCGCAGGATTCAGAGCTTAAAGGGGCCCAAGAAAAATTTAATTATTTCAAATGATTCTATAGTTCAACAAATATTAATTAAGCATCTACTATGTGAGGCATCATGTGTAGATTCGGGGTATACAGAAATGAAAATAAAATTCTGTAACTTCCAATGGCAAAAATCAATTTTTTTTATTGTCTCCAGTTTCACAATGATCTTCAGAACCTACACCACTGAAAAAAGGGTGTGTGTACAGGTGTCAGTGTTCATTTGTGCTTTCACAACGAGAAAGAGGTATAGGCTATGAGAAAAGATATATACTCTCTACAATCTATTTAGAATTGTTGTCTTCATTTCATTTTATTCCCATTACAAACTCAACATATAGACAAGTATCACAAAGATGCTTGGATAATAGGAAAGTAATTTATACATCTATGAAGAACACCTGTGACACCAAAAACTCAGAAAAAAAAAACCACCTACAGTACTTTGGTTGCAAACAAGTCCTTCACACCCAGTAGTCTGAAAAGGTTGTGTTTCCTGTTTGGTTAGCTCAGCTGTTTAGCAACTCACAGCAGAAATGAGTAGTATTTTCAACTATGATTATACTGATAAAAATTTAATACAAGCTATCATTAAATCAAATTATAACAAATGCCAAGCTTTGAAAAACAGTCAGTAGGTTGGTTTCTGGATTTTTTAGTTTGACTGTGGGTAAATCCTTTGCTCTGGAAAACTAAGGCTACTAGGTCCATATCCTAAGAGTAAATGATTCCAATTCTGTTGTCCTGTCAAGATCACCATAAAAATGATACTGGAGCAGAGACTGGCATTTTCTATAGCTAATGACTTATGGCATTTGTTTATTCAACAAATACAGGGAGAGTTACCATCTGTAAGAAACTGTAAGGTATGATGAAGATATGGTGAAAGTCACAGTTACTAGATCAAGGAGCTAATAAGTTCTGGTAGAGGTGATAATACATTTAAAAACTGTAATACAGCAGAGTTATTTGGGAAGTAAGAACAAAGCATAGAGAAAAAAGAGACATAGCTGGTGGGCAAAGACACTAAAGAATAACTTCTATGCCAAGAAACAACTATTGAAAAAGAGAAACAACTAATATGGATTTAGTATCATTCAAGAATTTTAAACACTGAGTATATTAACTTAAGCCTTCTCATCAGTAAAAAGGATCACAGAGTTGGAAGGAACTCATTGGTCATCTAATTCAACTTCCCCATTTCATGAGTGAGGAAAGTGAGACCCAGAGAGATTGCCTAAGAACACAAAGAGAACACATACAGACATTATCTGAATGCAGGTTTTCTTACTCCAAATCCACTCCTATTTCTGCAATGACATTACCTTCATCTACTGTGTTGTTAATGGGATCGTAAATTGATAGAAATTCCTTGGCAGGGGCATGGTAGGAGTGTTACTTAACCATACACATTAAGTTAAAAATCTGATTATATCCTTTGACCAAGACTTTGGCATCCACAACAGTTTTGTTTTATTTTGCTTAACTAGACTACCAATGTTTATAACCACTCACTTACTGATTGGATAGCACTTCCTTTAAAATGAACTGCTTCCTGCAACTTTGAACTCTTAATCATTGGTGGTTATGTGCTTTTTAAAAACACCTATATAATTTTTAAAAAGTCTACTTTTAAGCAGGATGTCTACATTTTTAATCTGTCCTAAATGCTGTTACTCATGAAGAAAACCATTTTCTGGTGACTTTTATCGTTATTCTACCCCTGTTTCTCTCTTGGCTTTGTGTGTCATGTTTATGCAATACATCTTAGATTATCTGGTGCAGTGACTTTATTTTAAAAAGAAGGCCTTTAATTAAACCCTGAAAGAAAGCAAAGTATTACATTGTAGAAAGCAAAAGTTTTAAGGCTTTTAAGGTTCAAAATTTAAGAACTGGAAATGGGTCACACACACAAAAAAAAACTAAAGTGATTATAATGTAAATTGCAAAGAAAAAAGTTAATTTGGAAAACCAAGTGGGAGGTGAGAAGTAAAAGGTAAGAAGGCGCCATGAAATTAAGGTGGAGGCAGCAGGAGGGGAGGCAGACGAAGACCTACAAGAAAAACCCAGGATTACTGGATATTAACACCGGAAGGGACTCTAGAAATCAATCTAACTCCCTAAGAATACAACCTATTAGTCCTATCTTCCAAAGGAATCAAAAAAAGAGGAAAGGGTCCTAGGCATTATAGTAGCTTTTTTGTAGTGGCAAAGAACTAAAGGAACATCTATCAATTTGGGAAATAGCTGAATAAATTATGGCATATGATTGTAATAGAATGCCATTGTGTTATAAGAAATAATGAAGGTATTGTTCACAGTATAACATATTATAATAATATTAAGGTATTGTTTCAGAGAAGCCTGGAAAGACTCATATGTACTAATTCAGAGTTTAATAAGCAGAACCAGAAGAACAACTTACATAACAATAACAATACTGTAAAAATAAACAGCTTTGAAGGACTCAAGAACTTTGATAATGAAATATGCTACCTACTTCCTAATGTAGAAATGTGACTCACAGTACTAAGTGAGACATAAACTTTTTAGACATGAAGAATTTTTTTTTGCTTGACCCTGAATATCTGTTACAAAAGTTTTGCTTTTCAAATTTATTCTTCAACAGAAGTGAAGAAGAAATTATATGGATATTTATTAATTTAAATAAATTTAATTTAAAAAACTAATCTAATTCAATCTTCTCCTTGGCCTTAAGTTTCCTCATTTTTAAGCAAGTTACTTGTCTGTGGTCACACAGATAGCAAAAGAGCTAGAACTAAAGCTCAAGTGTTTTAACGAAAGTTATAGATTCTTGGAAATCAAGTAGGATTCTTTCCATTATGTCACTGGGGAAAAACAAAAGGAAAAATAAACTAAGCGTTTTAAAATAAGGCCACATTTGGAACATGGAAGACAAAAACAATTTAGCTGGGAAGGTAAAATGGATTTGAGCAGAAACTTAAAATTTAAAACAACCATAATCATATTTATGCACATGCTTATACACACAATGTTTTTTAAAGGCAAAAGTTTTTATTTTAAAAATCCCAAATGCTAGTTTTGATTGTATCTTAACACATGCCTTTCAGATAAAAGTAAAAGGGAGAACTGGCCCCTATTCACCTGATGTTTCCACCAGGATATGTTCTGTTCATGTGCTAACAAAGTGTTAAAACTCAGTGGTTACTTTATTAAATGTGAACAATTTTCTCTGATGGAATTAGGGAAATAGCTTTGTATTGGTCATGAAAATTGGCTCTGCCTCTAGAAGGTCTTTAAAATGCCGAGTTCTCCAACTCTGGAGACAGTCTAAGCTAGAACAAGGCTTGTTTAGAAGAGGTTGCTGTGCCTATACCTGAGGAAAGCAGAAGAAAAGAGGATTTTTCTGCCTGCCCTTCTCTTACTGGCCATGGCACTTTGAAGTTGGACTACTCAAGCAGAAGAAGGCCTTGCATCCAGCAATGAACACCCACCCAGACAGACACAGACACAGAAAGTAGCATTTAAATAGCTTCAAGGAGTAGGACCTCTGGCAGAAAAGAAAAGAGCCAGTGATGGACTCCAGAAAGAACAAACTGGCAAATAAAAGCTGAAATTTGAAGAAGCACTGATTCTAGATGCCCAGAAAAGCAATCCACTTAGCATAGAAACTAATGGGAGAGAAGTGGGGCTCATACAAGGAGAAAAGAACATTATTGCCCTAGAGTTGTGGAGGCATGATTTACACACACTCTCTACACGTGAGATGTGCCATCATTGTACTCCAATTTTGGACTCATTCTTGCCATGTACACTGCATATACTTATGGCAGAGGGTTTTATGGGGGAACTCTTGTAGCTACTGTTTTTATTGGGACTTATGACCTAAAGTTGCTGGAATGCAGACTCAAAGGGACCTGCTAGTCACATAACAGCTTCTCTATGAAGACTAAAAATGTGAGTAGGAATGCAAGTAGAGAAAGTAGCTCAGAGGGGGGGTGTTACATAAGAATAAAACAACTTTGTACGCTTAGTAAACGTTTCTTGACTGAAGTTAGAGAAAGGTGTCTATCCTAGTTAACTTCCTGAACTATTATATAGTCTTTCTCATTTCTTTAGACAGCATTTACTTTATAGTGCTTGTCAATTTCCCAGTGTTTTCAAAATATTGAGACTCAATGTAATTGACAAGCACTATGAAATAAGTGGTATTGAAAGATATGAGAAATATTCTAGTTATGAAAGTTAACCAGGGTAATATCTTTTCCCAAATTAAGTTAAGAAACATTTACTTAAACACACAAAGCACTGCTTTGCACTGGGATTAAAAAAAAGATACAACACAAACCCTGCTCTTGAGAAGCTTATGGTTTAATGGAGTGAACAATATATGTATAAGCACCTGTAACAAGAGGATGAGAAATGCAAAGGAGATTTGTAAAGAAATTCCTATGAAAATGCCTCATACTTAATTCAGTTAGCTAGCTAAAAGCTATGCTATTGATTTTTAAGATATGTTACTTAGTAGTTTCTATTATAGCTTAATGAACAAATTTATTTTCATGAAATGCTTTTTTTTGTTTAGGGAGGAAAGTATTACTTCTTAATTCAGAATACATTAAAATGAAAGTGAACATGACTTTATCCAATGGATTCATAATAGGGAAATAATTTCTAAAGAATCTCAACTGCTGAGGCTAAAGAGGCTATTTTTAAAAGATAATCTAAATCTAATTCAAAAACTTTCCATCAAAATAATATTCTCATTTGGTTCCCCAGAAGAAATTTAACAAATATTTTACTTACCAGCTGCAATATAGTCAAGTATCGTTTCCACCACAAATATTTCTGAATCCATGGGCCAAATGCAGTTAAGCCATAATATGAATACATAATCACATGGATAAAAGAATTAAGCTGAGCTCCAAAAAATGCTGTTGGAAAACATAAATAACAGTTATAGTGTTAAAATGGTTCATTTGTTTTTTTGCTACTTCTCAATCTTATATATTATAATAACAACTCAATCAGAACCTCTAATTGGAATTTTGTTGTTATAAGGTTTTTATAAGAAAGAAACAAATTATTTTAAACACATGCCTAGAAACTTTCTTATGGATTTATTCCAAATTTTAGGGTATGTCCTGGGACAGTACATATTCAGCCTTATCCCAAATCTTCTATGCACATAGAATTGTAAAATGGTAATTGTCAGACTAATGTTAAAAGACAACTAAATCATTCTAACAGCTACAAATCATCAAAGATTTACATAAGCTTTATTAGATTTATTTAAAGAAGGGAAGTCAAAAAGAGAGGTAGTCTTGAGTAGCAGAAAGAACATTGGACCAGGTCTAAAGAATGGTAAATGATAGAGACCATCAGGTGGACCTGGTGGGAAACCCAATATGAGGGTGGTGCAAATGGCCTCAATAGAAGCAGCCCAGGAAGAAGTGAGCTTATGGGTCCCACTATCTTCCTAAGAAGGAAAAAGGGAAAGAGGGAGAGTGACAGTGGTTTTTCCCTTCTCAACTGCTAGCCTAATTAAATGATCTCTTAATTGTTAAATTTTCTGGCCTTTTCTCAGTCTTCATCCTCATTGACCTTTCCATGGAATTTGACAGTTTTACCATCCTGTGTTCCTAAATATTCTCTCCTCTCTGAGTTTTCATGATGCTCATCTCAAACATTTCTCCTCCTACCTGTCTGATTACTCCTCCTTTGTTTGGTCATCACCCATATCACGCCCCTAACTATGGGTGTAATAGTAAAACCTAATATTTGTACAGGCCTTTAAGGATTGCAAAATGCTTTATATGCATTCTTTCATTTAATTCTTACAGCAATCTTGTGATGTAGGTGCTATTATTATCTCTATTTTATAGAAGAGGAAATTAGGGAGCTCCATCCCCACATCACCAACTGCCTCCTGGACATTTTGAACTAGATGTCCAAAAGACATCTTGAACATAGCATGTCCAAAACAGAACTCATTATCCTTTCCCCAAAATTTACCTCTCTTCCAAATGTCTCTATTTCTATCAAGGGCACCATCATGTTTCCAGGCACCAAAGTTGTTAATTTCAGTGTCATACCTGATCCCTAATTTTTCTTCACTGCATATATCCAATATACTGCCAAGTCTTGCCAATTTTACCCCCACAATTTCTATCCTACCTACTCTATTCTCTTTAGTCACATGGGTACCATTCTAATTGAAGCCCTAATTGACCTTTACTGAAATCATTGCCATAGCCTCCAAACTGGTTGTGCTATCTCAAGTCTATCTGTACTCCAATTCAGTTACACATAATTGGCAAAGTAATTTACTTAAAGCTCAGGTCTGACTATGTCACTGTCTTATTCAATAAACTCTGGTGACTCCTTATAACCTATAAAATCAAATATAAACTCCTCTGTTTAGCTAGTTGAAATTAGATGAAATGAATCTGAAGAAGACCCAATCAGAACAGCATGTGACTTCCTCTAAACTGCATTTCAGCAGCAAATGAGTCGGAATGAGGAAGGCAGATCTAGCAAATAAATACAGGTTTGGGTTTGACAAGGTGCAAGGGGTGACAGGATCAGGCAGTGTACAAGAGAATCAGAGGAAAGGACAGTATATAGGATCAATAATATAAAGGGCAGGATGTAAGTCCTCAACAGGAGCAATGGACTAGTAGAACAGGGATGAGCAGAGACTGTAGATCATGACCGAGTTCCAATGTTGAAGCAGACGAGAGAGAGAGAGAGAGAGAGAGAGAGAGAGAGAGAGAGAGAGAGAGAGAGAGAGAGACAGAGACAGAGACAGAGACAGAGAGACAGAGAGAGAGAGAGACAGAGACAGAGAGAGAGAGACAGAGAGAGAGAGACAGAGAGAGAAACAGAGAGATAGAGAGAGAAACAGAGAGAGAGACAGAGAGAGAGAAACAGAGAGAGACAGAGAGAGAGACAGAGAGAGAGAGACAGAGAGAGAGAGAGACAGAGAGAGAGACAGAGACAGAAAGAGAGAGACAGAGAGAGAGAGACAGAGAGAGAGAGAGAAAGAGAGAGAGAGACAGAGAGAGAGAGAGACAGAGAGAGAGAGAAAGAGAGAGACAGAGAGAAAGAGAGAGAGACAGAGAGAGAGAGAGAGACAGAGAGAAAGAGAGAGAGACAGAGAGAGAGAGAGAGACAGAGAGAGAGAGAGAGAGAGACAGAGAGAAAGAGAGAGAGAGAGACAGAGAGACAGAGAGAGAGACAGAGAGAGAGAGAGAGAGAGAGAGAGAGAGAGAGAGAGAGGTGGAAAGACAGGAGATTTTCAACAAAGGAGGGAATTCCAGAGTTCATAAACATGAAGTAAATGAATCTAAAGCTTATGGTGAGAGCTAAGAAATTATTGTCTTTTGTGGCTAAGGTGAAGAGAAGGAGCATCTAGTACTGGATAAGGTAGCCAAGGATGTGGCTCTTTTGTGAGAAAGCTCTGACATGATGAAAGTATGAGAGGAGGAGATGTAGAAGACAGATTGTTAACAAAATAGGGATTCTAATAAGTATAAAGATAATGAAAGGTAAGAAAAAATAAACCCAGGGAAGGCTAAACTACATGGAGATGAGTTTGCACAATAACAGAAGCTTTCATCTCAGCAGAATGCAGCTTTGAATTCCTGAAACAAGAAGTATAGGTGGTAGCAATATGTGGTAGAAGAAACTAGAGCCTTCTTCACACTTAATCTTGAATACATATTAGAAAATATTTGAAAAGATAATGCTATCGTAAACCCCTCCCCATAAGAAAAAGCTTTAACATTTGAAATCTGACAATTATTTTAAATAAGAACGGTCTAATTTTCTAATGGAGATGTGCATGTTTTTCAAATGTTGTAAAGCAATTTTTCTTTGTAGTTCTTCATTTTCTTCTTCCTCTTCTCCTTCTGGATTAGATATCTGGCTTCATTGGTATAGAGAATTTTCTAGGAGGAAACCATCTCCCTATGCAGATTTGCACCTGCCTTATAACATTCTTAGACACTGAAAGGTCTAGGGATTTGTCTAGGGTCACATATGTGACAGAAGTTGGACTTCAATGCAGTTTTTTTCTCATTCCAGTAATATCTATCCACCACTCTACATTCCCTCTCGTACTTTGTTATTTAGTAGTGAGATAGTAAAGGTATAATATTTTAATCAAAATGTGAATTTATAAATGATGTAATGTCTCCATCATAACTAAAACACCAGCAAATAGACTAGTAAAATGTAGATAGATTTGGTTAAGTGCTCTATTTTAATACCATTAGGTATAAAATTGCCAGAGCAGACTATTTTTAGCAACAAGGAAGTTCTATAAATATTCTATAGCTTCTCCTTAGTAAATACTTGAAATTAAAATGCAGACATAATCTAAAATATCTAATTTGGGCATTCCATGTAAAAAATATTTTAAATCACACCATTTTGGTAATTGTATAGAAAAAATAATTGTTCAATAATGTTCATAACCTTATCTCTTGAACTCCAAGGGACAAAGCTAACGTTATATGAAACATTTGCTTATTTAAATGGAATCAATACATTTATTTTAAATAAAACATTTCAAAGATAATTCATTTGAGAATTAAGTTCACCATTCTCTCACCATTTATAATAGGATTACAAGAAAAAAGCAGAAATAACTCTACTATTTACCTTATCCCTTTATGTTCTGATGACTATACTTTTTCAGGCCTATATACCTTCATGCAAACCAAGAAAGGCTTACAGAATGCAGTCTGTCACAATTTCAGAGGATCTGGTCTTTCTCTGAAACATTCTCAATCCATCTGATACTTAGAAGACTAGGGTAGTCTTCAGGGCCACGTTAAAAGTTCAGAAGCTCTCTAGTATTATTGGTTTACATGTCTTAACACTCTGGATAATCTCTTGATTCCATATATTCAGGGTAAACCCAAATCAGTTTGAGAAAAGATATGAACTCACACAGCTGACCTGGGGGATGACTGAGGATAGATATCTTGGTGTCCTCTTGAGACTGATGCACTGGAAGGGCACCAGAACAGAAGATCCTTAGGTTTATCTTGTTCTGAGTCTGTATAATGGGATGCAAACTTCCAATGGCTAGAGAGAGGGGCACAGGGCACAAACGGTTCTCCACCATGTGGTTTTTCTCTTTGGTGCTGGACTGGTTATAAATATGGTCCACTTTACTTACATACATTCTTTCAGAAATGAAGTTAAACCAAGAAGGAAGTTAACTAACATGTCTATAAAGTAAAAAGTGCCACATTCAGACAGACCATAAATTCTCCATTAATTTCCTTTAGAAAATTTATACAAAATTCATATATTTCATGCAAATATGTTGACTTCCTCCACTCAATGAAAATTCTTAGAAATGCTCACCTTGTCCTCCTGCCACCCACTTAATGCCGATCCACCACAATGTAAACATAGTACAGTGATGATACACATGAAGGAAAGATACTTGGTTGTTTTTCTTCCTCAGAATGAAGAATACTGTATCCAAATACTCAACTCCTTTCGACACAAAGTACCACCACAGAGCCCCAGCTATCTGCAAAAGGAGGAAGATAAACATTTGAAAACACAAAGTAACAGTGTTAACTAAGCTTATTTCAAATATTCTATGATTATTATATAATATGCTACATGATATAGATGCTCTAAGCATTATACAAAACACAAAAGCTTATTCCCCCAAAAGATTTGCTTCAAAATATTTATAGCACGATACAAAGATTAATAATCAGGTCTAAAACTGGATGAACACAAAGCTAAAAGAATATTTCATTCTGCCAAATATCTGGATGTTTTGTCTATACAATGCTAAATGTCTGAATATACGACAAAACCAAAACCTATAAAATTTTCTCAAGCTCTTTGGCCGCACTTTTCAATGACTATTATAGAATTTTATCTTAAATTACTACAGAAATTTAAATTTTAACTTTTTTCATAAATTATGTAATTCAGGTACATATGCCTAACATAAATCATAATATAGATACTTTACATGTGTAAAGTATCTATGCACTTTATCATAATATTAGATACTATGTAATATAATATACAATATAACGTGATACAGATATTATATCATAATATAGATACTTTAGTAAATGCACTTCAGCACAATATATGGTCTCTTAAAAAAAAAATTTCAGCAATTAAGAAGCTAATGGAAATGGTTTGTATAAATTGAAACCAGTGGCAATAACAATTAGCCACAACAGACTAAGTGCTTTATAGTTTACATATACTTTATATACATCATATATTTACACATACTTTATATATTTATATATACATTGTATATTTATATATACTTTATATATTTGATTCTGACAATGACCGTCTAAGCAAGCAATGTAAATAATAGCCTCATTTTGTTCATGAAGGAATAATAAACATCTGAGCTAAGACTCAAGTCTAGGAATTTTGAGTCCAATTGTCATGCTCTTTTTTCAATGTACCTGCCACCAAAAGGTTGCAGTATTTTTTAAATAATTAGATGGGTCTGTGATTTCATTGATGTGCATATTCCCTTCAAACATATGTTCATAACATTCATAACAGATTCTCCAATAAATCTGCCACAAAATGTTAAGCTAATATTCTGGAAATCTTACTCTATAGCTCCTAACTTTGTACAGATACTAATAAAGAAAATGGGCTATTTTTTAAATCACTATGTATCTAGGCCATTCTCCACCCTAGACCATCATTCTTGCAATGATACACTTTATATCATCTTTCCTCCACAATCTTCGTTTGTAATGTATTTCAGAATGCTCCTGCCCACAATTTTCCTCCATCACCTTTAAAGGTAATTCTAAAATTTAATTCTTCAGAGACTACTGTATTCTACTATTTGTATAAATGGCACTATGAGAATTTAAATGTTTTGAACTATGAACCTTTGTTTCAAGGAGAATCTCTGAGTCACTGAAATAAGTGCACAATTTCCTAAGGGCCATCCAGTCCATTCTATTTATTTCTTTATTTATGTATAAAAATTCATAGATACAAAAAAAACTGTAGATGCATTTAAAAATTTGGTTGATATCTGAATTCTATTTCATATTGATATATTTATAACATTTCTCTCCCATATGCATCCTCTTATAATTAGACAAACTTGATATATATATTTTAAACCTTGTCCAGTAATCATACTTGTAGGAATTTTCTCAGACAATAGATTCATAGGAATCAATTTACTCAATACCCTCAAAATTGTATGGCTTTCATCAAGGAACTTGGTTTAGTCTAGGTGCTTTCTCTACTGCTATATCCATTTCTTTATATACGGTAAATCCAGGACTGTCATAGTAAAGTACAAATGTCAATTTTCTGCTGTCATGTATGGCAAAAGAAGTATGTCATGAAAACCTTTACAGATATTTTATATTTTTCATCTGTTTTGCTCCTTCCAATTTTATCCTTAAATGCTCTCAGAGAATTCTTTAAACTTGTTTTCTCCTTAACTTCTTTTTTGCTGCTTTGTCAAGTGATACTGTTTATGATTTTCCACAATTTGACTTTAAGTTTATATTCTAAACTGGTGTTGTTTTTGACTGATATCTCTCTCTATTTGGCAAGGAGACCAAATGTTTACTAGCTCTTTTGGCCCTTGTTCCTTATGGTAACTGATTTACATTGTTTATATATCCTTAGGAAATTATCAAAATATGTGTCAATATCTGTTCATTAATTTTCCATTTTTCAGTACCAATAGCCTATTTAAATATGTCAGGTTGGAGTTGTTTAATTATACATTGTATCTTTTTTCTCATTTCTATTCTTTCTTCTTTGTATAATTTTTTTTTTTTTGTTCTAATGAGCAAGTGGTCTATTCAGGAATGACTCCCACTTCAATAAAGGGTCATTTCCTGTATGTTAAATATAATTTCATTTTTGTTATTGCAATATAGTATTCATCATAACCAGCAGCTATAACTCTGTTCCCTCAGCAACAATTTATAATAGTCAGTCAATGCACATTTATTAAATGCTTACTATATGCCAAGCACTATGTTAAGAACTGGGGATACAAAAAAAGAAAAAAGTACAAGATAGTGTTTGACATCCAGGAATTAACTATCTAATTAGTGAAGACAACACTCAAAAAGGAAACTGAAAAGCAGGAGGAGGTGGGGCAGGAAGAGATAGCAATACCAAGTGTTGGGCCATAAAGAAGTTCAGAGAAGTATAGCCAGGTGAGAAATGAGAAAGCTAGACTGAGTATTCTCTTTAAATTGAGGTTCTTTGAGGGGCTCTCCATGCTATACCCTCCAGTTTCTCCAATCAGAGGAATGAGGGAGCTAAAGGGGTAAGAGGTGCTGAAGCAGTGTGAGTTCCAGGGTTGATCTAATCTTGCAGGATAAAGCAGATAAATATGAGTCTCTATATAGTCTAGAGGAGTTTGGCCTCTCTCATTTTTTATTCTCAACCATAATTTCAACACCTTTTTTTGTCATTTTCTTCACTGCCTACCTTTGCATTAAAACTATTAAGTATCACAGAATAATGTTGATTTAATTTGGAGGACTTCACCTAGTTCCTCATGGAATTTCTCTACCTCATAATCATTTAAGGAGATGTAAATAAAAAACAGTTGCTATTATTTTCATAGTAATATTTTGCCAACGTATAGTATAAACCCTACAACAAGAGATAATCAAATATCCCATGAAATTATGCTATTTGTTGCCTCTACATGGAATAAATCAACTCCACCAGTTCTCATTTACTTCTCTAAAGAGAACTTGTGAGTTGTCTTTCCCTTTAGTTGCATCTTTCGTCTTCTGGTTTCACTGATGGTGAGAACATCAAAATTAATAGCACTTCATTTTCTTCAGTAGTGTGTCAACTATTCTCTGAACAAGTATTTCACATGTAGAGAACCAACAGTTATTAATGGTTACATACAGTAGAAATATTGTGATTCTTAGCATCCTTTTCCCCTTTTGTACCATAATGCCACAATCATTGGGAAGATAAAACAAAACAGGAGGAAGTAGTTGCACAGAAATGAAGGTCATTTTGTATTTTTCCTTGCTTCATGGGATGCCATGGTCAAAGGTTTGGATAAGTTGTAATTCATTAGTCTCATCCTAGTATACTACAGTAAATATTTTCCAAGTTGTGGATATGATCCTTGTTAAATAACGTAGGGTGTTTTTTTCTCCATCTTGCATTAAGCCCTATTAAGGCACCAGATGGTACAGAAAGATTACATTATAGTCTAAGATTAAGGGTCTAGTGAGAGGTGACCTCTGTAATATTTTTAATTTTTTAAATGAAACAAAATATAAACTTTTCTGAAAGAAAATATTGTAATCAAATATTATTTTTCCTGTCAAGTTCTTATAACTTTAAGTAGATGATGCAATATGGAAAGAACACAAAGTAAACATTAAGAGATTTTAAACTAGTACGTAAGTAAAATCTGTTTTTATCCTCTGGCTATTTAGGAGCTTGACACAGATTCTTTCACATTCAGGCTTAAGTGTTTAGATTTGTAAGGTCTCATGTATTATGTTTACATTTGTTTTATATAAATAATTCTTTGTTTGAAAACAGTTAAAATTTAAAATGCAAAAAATATGTCATATGAAATCAGAGAAAAATATCTGTTCAGGGCTCAGGATTACTTACTGTAGAGTTTAAATGCTTGAAATATTCATGAAAATGGTTAGGGAAGGAGGCTTTAAACAAACTAGTTACAGTAAATCTATACTTTAAAAATTCCCAACATCACATTAGTTAAATGATCATTTGTCATAAATAAGCCCTGTACAGATGCTAATGTCTCCTGATCTATTGTTATACTCTTGGATGATAGCGGACTACCCTATCTAAAATGCGGAAGTCTTATCTTTGTTTGTGCACTGTTCTCAGAAGCACTAAGACTGGGGAAGTGATTGGTCACAGTTATCGAAATGATTTCCAAAATTATTCTGTGAGTAAAATTAATTCTATTTTTTTTAAGTAAATAAACTGTAATCACTATATATCTTTGAATAGTCAACATTTGTATTTTAAAGAATTCATTAAGGTATCATAATAGTCTCCTTTTAAGGTTTTTAACATAAAATGCTTTAAGGAATTAAATGATATCAATGCTTTGCTAGTGTATTTATGGCTAGCAATATGTAAATTTGGTTTAAGGTAATTCTAATCTCTATGAATGTCAGACAACCCAATAATCCTATTAAATTAGTAATCTTCCTCCTTGGGAAGTTCCCAGTATAACATGAAAGTAAAAAAAAAAAAATGGTTTCTGACATAAAATATGATGTCTAACATGCATCTGGTTTCAGGGGTGGGGAACCTGTGGCTTCAAGGTCACATGTGGCCTTCTAGGTCCTTGGGTACAGCCTTTTGATTGAGTTCAAGTTTTATAGAACAAATCCTTTTATTAAGGGAAGTTGTTCTGTGAAGTTGGGATTCAGTCAAGGGGCTGCACTTGAGGACCTAGAGGGCAAGGCCACAGGTTCCCCACCCCTGGTATAGTGCTCAGTAACTTAAAAGATGATGCTAATCTAAAGTGTCTCAATAAGTTTTTATATTTGTTCATGCATGCATTCATTCAATTAATATTTATTCAGAATTTACTGTTGTCAAAATGCTCAACATCATGGGGGATATAAAAAATGTGGGAGTTTATGATCTAGGTGACAGTCTAGTAGGTCTAAACTACATGATAAATTCATATATATTAATCAAATAATTAAACTAAATAATTAAATTTAATATGACAGGTATATAACTTCCATGTTTGTCTCCTAAACATTCTTCTCTTCACTTGTGTATAATTTATAATTATTTCATTGTTCTTTTCTTTTTTCTTTTTTTCTGTCGTTATCTACCAACTCTTCCCCATATCCAAATAAAAGCCCTCTCTTGCAACAAATAAATATAATCAAGCAAAACAAACCCTCAACTTGGTCATATCTGGAAATAGCCCTTCACCTCTCTGCCAAGAGACGGGAATAGATTTCATCTCAAGTCTTCTGAAGTCATGATTGCTCACTTCATTGATCAAAGTTAAGTATTTCAAAGTTGCTTTCCTTTATATTATCATAGTCACTGCATGAATTGTTCTCTTGGTTTTGGTCATTTCTCTATATATCAGTTCACTCAAGCCTTTCTCAGGTTTTTCTGAATTCATCTTGCTTGTCATTTCTTACAGCACAATGTTCCATTATATTACTATCTCAAAATTTGTCTAGTCATTCCCTAATATTATATAAACTTTCCCCCAGGTATTTGTTACAACTAAAATGCAATAAATATTTTTCTATACATAACCCCTTGGCCCTTGTTATGTTTTTATCTCTTTTGAGTAATAGGGTATGCACAGATTAGTGAGTATCATCCCACCTTTCTATTCAGAATAGTTTGACCATTATACAGCTTCCCCAATAGGGAATTAGGGTGCCTGTCTTACCATTAGGAGCCCCCTCTACCTAACAAATGCTATTTTCCTGTTTTGTCATTTTTGCCAATCTTATAAGATTGAGTTAGAGTTATTTAAAATTGTATTTAAAAGCATTCATTTAGAGCCAGATGGAACCTTGGAAATCTACTAATCCAATCCCCTTTTTCACAATTGAGGGAATTGCTTTTTTGTTGTTGCTGACATTAAGTATTTTTTCATTTGAAAACAGCCTTGTTTATATCATTTAACCAATTATCTACTGATCTTTTCAGAAAAAAACTCTCATTCTTATTTCTTGCAAAGTAATTTTTCTGTAGATCTTGGATATCAGATGCTTATCAGAGAAATTTGCCACAAATATTTCCCTAAAATTGTTTCTCTTTTAATCATAATTGTACTATTTATTCTCATAAAAAGTTTTTCAATTTTATACACATTAAATTGTCCATTTTGCATTTTACAATGATCCCATCCTCTGGTTTTGTTAACTATTCTTTTCCTGTGGGTTTGTCCTTTGTTCTCAAAGAGGACCACTACATCAAGATGATGACATGACTTGTAGTTGACTCTGCTATTCATAGTTGTGAAAGCTTTTTCCTTCCCTCCTCCTCCAGTTTGTTTATGATCTAACTTTTTTTTAAATTTAGAACATATACCTATTTGGAGCTCATTTTAGTATATCGTGTGAGACACTGGTCTAAATCTAATCTCCATGAGAATGCTTTCTAGTTTTCCCAGCAATTATTGTTGAATACAGAATTCTTATCTCAGGAGTTGAAACCACTGAACTCACTGTACACTATGTTAAAGATATTTAATTGCTCCTGGGTCTTGCTTTCCTATAGGCAACTAGCTAGGTGGCACAGTAAATAAAGTGCCAGGTTTGGAGTCAGGAAGACCTGAGTTCAAATCTGGTCTCAGACAGTTCCTAGCTGTGTGATCCTGAGCAAGTCATTTAAGCCTGTTTGCCTCAGTTTCCTCATCTGTGAAATGAGCAGAAGCAAATTGCAAACCAATAAAATTCACAAAAAGTTGGACATGACCGAAATAACTCGATAGCTTGCTTCCCTAGTCTGTTATACAGAGTAACATTTCCATTTTCTTATATGCTCTTCCACTTTATTTTTTTCTATTTAATAGTATTTTACTCAATTACATATCAAGAAAATTTTTAGCATTCATTTTTACAAGGTATTGAGTTTCAAATTTTTCTCCCTTCTTTCCCTGTTCTTCTTAAAATGGTAGGTAATTTGATACAGATTTTAGATGTGCTATCATGTAAAACCCATTTCCATATTCATCACAGTTGTGAAAGAAACAGAGCAAAAGGAAAACAAGCTATGAAAAAGAATAAAGTATATGGAAAAAAATATGCTTAGATCTGCATTCCGGGCCCATCAGTTCTTTTTTGGACATGCCTGGCATTTTCCATCATGAGTCCTTTGTATTTGACTTAGATCATTGTGTTGTTAAGAAGAACTGAGTCATTCATAGTTTGATCATCACACGATGTTGCTGATACTGTGTATTATGTTTCCAGGTTCTGCTCATTTCACTTTGCATCAGTTCATATAAGTCTTTCCAGGTATCTGCCTGTTCATCATTTCTTATTGCACAATAATATATGATTATATTCATATACCATAGCCTGTTTACCTATTCCTCAGTTGATGGGCTTCCCCTCAGTTTCCAGTATTCTGCCACCATGAAAAGGGCTGCTATTATTATTTTTTGCAAATGCAGATCCTTTCCCCTTTTTTCATGAACCCCTGGCAGTGGTACTACTGTATCAAAGGGTATGCACAGTTTGGTTGTCCTTTGGGTACAGTTCTAAATTGCTCTCTGGAATGGTTGGATCAGTTCACAACTCTACCAACAGTGCATTAGTGTTCAACTTTTCCTACATTCTCTCCAATATATATCATTTTCCTTTTTTTTGTCATATTAATCAATCTGACAGGTATGAGGTGGTACCCCAGGATTGTTTTTATTTGCATTTCTCTAATCAAAAGTGATTCAGAGTACTTCTTCATAGGCCTTTTGACAGTTTTGATTTCTTCATCAGAAAACTGCCTGTTCATATCCTTTGACCATTTATCAGTTTGGGAAATGTCTTGTATTCTCACAAATCTGACTTAGCTCTTTATATATTTGGGAAATGAGGCCTTTATCAGAGACATTTGATATAAAGATTGCTTCTCAGCTTTCTGCTTTCCTTCTAATCTTGATTCCATTGGTTTTATTTGCGTAAAAGGCTTTTAATTTAATATCATCAAAATTATCTATTTTATATTTCATAATGTTCTCTATCTCTTTTTTGGTCATGACATTTAGCTGTAAATCACTTAATTTCTTCTTCAAGAATTTGGATGTTATAGCACTTAATGCATATGTTTTGTATTGATATCACTTTATCATCTATCATACCTTTTTGCAAAATGTAGTGTCCTTATCTTTTTTATTAGGTCTATTTTTGCTTTTATTTTGTCTGAGATCAGGATTGCTACCTCTGATTTTTTTTTTTACTTCAACTGAAGCTTAATAGATTCTGCTCCAACCTCTTACCTTTGCTCTGCGTGTGTCTCTCTGCTTAAAGTGTTTCTTGGAAACAACATATCATAGGATTCTGGCATCTTTTTATGAGATTTCATCCTATTCACATTCACAGTTATGATTACTATGTATTTCCCTCCTTCCTATTTTTCTTCCTGTTTGTTCTCTCTCTCCTTTCACTCTTTCCCTCCTGGACAGTGTTATGCTCCTATCTACCATGTCCTCTCTTCTGTCAGTCCTTTCCTTTTTTAAATCAAGTTATCTAACAGTTGTTCTACTTCATTAATTTCCCCCCACAAAAAAACCTCAGCTCCTACCTTTATTTGTAAATGCAATGGTTTTTTTTGCTTTAAATTCTATTAACCCCTCCTTTGACTTTCAAAGTTTCTATTTTTGTGTACAGTCTTGATTTGTTACTTTTCTAGTTTGATTATTTCCATGCCAATTCATTTATCTATTTTTTCTTTATTTTCTTATTTGGCAATATAATTTTCACTGACTGCTTTGACTATATCCCAAAACTTGTGGTACATTTCATTGCTGCCATTTTCTTTGATAAAATTATTTACCATTATTATGAGTTGTTCTTTAACCTCTACATTCATTACTACTATGCTATTTAGTCTTCATTTAATTTTAAATCTATTACACAAATACTCATTATATTTTTTATCATGCTGAGGTCAGTAAAAGACTTATTAACTATTTCTTCATTTAGGCATACCAAAGACAAAAATGACACAGTCTCTCCCTGAGGTAGGTATTACCATAGATAGAGTACAGGACCTTGAATTAGGAAGACCTGAATTTAAATCCTGTCTCAGACACCTACTATTTGTGTGACCCTAGACAAGTCACTTAACCACTGTCTACTACAGTTTCATCATCTGTAAAATGGAGATAATAACAGTACTTTCCTTATAATGTTGTTGTGAAAATAAACTGAGATCACATGGTAAAGAAGCATTTTGCAAACTTTAAAGTGCTATAAAAATGCTAGCTATTATTATAATTACTATTATTACATAATAGAAAAAAATCACTTGTATGCTTTCATTATTATTTCTGTAGAAACATATCCTCCCATTTGAAGGTGGAGGAAGTATAGATAGGGGTTTTGGCCTCAAAAGATAAAATTTGACAGCAAAACAGTAACTTTCCAACAAAACACAAGCAACACTCTGAATCATCTAAATAACTTCACTGAAGATATGATACTAGGCATTTAAGTAACTACCAGTAAGATACTGTGGGATTTAGGACTAATCTAAGGGTTCATACTGGGGGAAAGGAAGAGGATGACAAAAGAGGTACATTTCACAACCATTGCTTTGAACAATACATTTCCCTATAAAATTCTCCACTTCTGTCCCTTTGATTTAAGACCATCTTTTAAAACATTTTTTAGTATTTATGTTTTGGGGAAAACACAATGCTGCGCACAAATGCTCACAGTAAAGGTTGACTTTCCCTCAGAAATTGAAGGAGGGGCAAGGAAGGCTCTCATCAAGATCTAAGTTCTCTTTACTGCTAGAATTACAGTGCAGAGTTCTTGTACTGCTGCAGGAATCTTCTTTCCAATAACTTACTTAAACAAGAACCAATAAATACCTACCAGATTATAACAGAAACTTTTTGTTTTTGCTGTTGTTATTTTACCTCAGTCTTTAAATAGACTCAGGGAGGATTGCTTGATTGCAACTACAGGAAAGAGAAGAAGCTAAAAATCAAACTGAAACATAAGCAAGAAGGCCACAAAAAAAGCAAGACCACAATTCTAAAGCAAGTTTTCTTTATAAGCTTGCCTACCAAAGGGAAATTTATTCATGCACCATCATTCAATATGACCACAAACAGGGACTGCTTTTAAAATGTACCTTAAAAATCATGCATTGGATAAATCAACTCCTCAATTTTATACATTTAATACTGCAAATAAGGCTGATATATTAATTGGAGCATAAAACTAATATTATTGGGACTCCTACCCATTGTTCTATGACAGTACTGCCTTCCACTCCCCAAACAAACAATGCATTAAGTTCCTCAAGGAAGAACCTACTTATTCTACTTATTTTGGTATAACACAAAGTTCTACCACCACAGTGTTGGAGAGAGAGCAGATTGTCAGATAAGCGTTTGCTGAACTGAATAATTCATTACTGATCTTTTACTTGAGAAAAATGGAAATCTTATCTTACTGATGTATATGATGCTCAATTCAATAAATAGTCACTAAGTTCCTACCAAGTACCCTTCTATACTGTGCTAGGTACTGGGGACAGAAAGACAAAATGAAAAATTATACTTGATTTCAAGGAGTTTAAATTCAACAAGGTATAATATGATAGAAATTCTTCATTTCCATAATGGTAGATGTAATGAGAAGAGTACTGGATTTGGAGTCAAAGAACTTGGATGCCAATCTCAAGTGACTGACCCAAATCACTTCTTTTCTTTGAAATTTTGTTTACTCAGCAGCAACTAGGTATTCTAAGAACCTTTCCAACTCTAGATCCTATAGCCTAAGGTCTAAAACATACCTAATAAGCTGGACAACAATTATTTAGAATTTGTTTTATAAACAAAAATGTGATCTTCTAGCATCTTCTAAGAGTGATACATGACTAATTAAAGAAAAACAATTTTTTTCTTCTAAACTTTTTCTACCAAAGGTCTTCACACCTCTTAAAACGTCAAAACTTACCTAGTGGACAAGGTAAATGACTTTTTTTAAATCACCATGTTTAAAAAGAATCCGCCCTAATCCAATTAATTTCTTGATTGCACACAGCACAGTGCCAACATCTATTTACAGTCACTATTGAGCAAGCAATGCAAATAATTCCATTCCTTCAATTATCATAATAATTGTACTTAAAAATTTAATGCATTATTTTGAAAACGTAAATGAGATTTTCAAGTCTCTGTTTAACAAACAGGAAAGAAATACAAGGTATATTGCTTGATTTTGTTCACAAAAATAACAGTAAATGAAATATACTTCAGAGCTTTACCAATACCTGACAATAACAGTAAAACAGAATTTGACTGTCTGCCCAAAAGAAAGAAAAGATTATGTTTTGTTTGGCATTATAATGCTGATTTTTTTTAAATGGGTTCATTGTTTGGCTTGGATCAGTGAAATCTTCACCAGGATCACAATGTGTTGTTGATGGAGACGTTTTATCAAAGAAATCCATGAAGTACATTAATTTGCAATGACTTCTAAAAGTTGGCTTTTACAAGACACTATAACATTATTGTAGAAGACAAACTTACAGAATTACTTCAAGTGTAGGATTATACTAATTGTTTAATTCAATTAATATCATTGTTTTGGATATATTTCTTTGGTTAGGTAACAACAAAAACAAAGAAATTACCTGCCTAATCCTATTCTAGGCCCTGTATTAACATTTTTAATGGCATAGATATAAAAATTAGTAAATAAAAAAGGAATAATTATACTAACTTTCTTCAATCTCTACAATTTTTTACTATGTGTATTTTAGAGAATCAGCATTGAGTAGAGGATAGAGGGCTGGATTCACAGAAAGAAGAAGAAGAAACTATATTAAAGCATTATTTCTGACCTTTACTAGCTAATGTGACCACAGTCAGGCCATTTAATCTCTGAATGGCCCAGGCAACTCTACAACATCGTAAATTACAGAGATGAATTGCAGATCAGTGATACACGTTCCACACATCAATGAAATCACAGGTCTGGACCAAAAACACATAAAATTAATGAACATGAATAATTCTGATTAGTTTTAAATGGTTTGCAGCAAAGAATTTTTAACTGTTTTATCAATGTGCTTTGAGTTGGAGAATGCTGATTTGTTTTCAATTGCATGTACTTAATAATGACTGTATGACCAGTTAGCTCATTACATAATTCTCTCAAGGACTAATATTTTCTTTAGACTTCACCAGACACAAGACCTACTAATAATACTCAAGCCTTTCCATCAAAACTCTACTTAACTGTCCCTTCCAATACTTCAAAATCTTTTTCTCACCAATAAAACCAACAACAAAACAGTTCAAAGGATAATCAATGAAAAACAAAACTTCTCAAGTGATAAACTCCAGGCATTATAAATACAGCTTTTAGTATATGCTTAAAACCATATGTACACACATATATATGTAAAAATATGACTGTTTACTTAGAGCAATATAGGCTCTGTTGAAATAGAAATTCCACTATAACATTAAAATGTTTTTCACAGGTTGCTGACTATAAATTTAGTTCTTTTACTTACAACTATTACTGATCAATAATACTTTCAATATACTTACCCTAACTTCATTCACATCATCTGAATAATCCACACTCTGGCAAATATAGCTATATCCTGCAGCAGTTGATGCCAAAAATAGCTAGAAAAAAAGGAGATATATGGGTTAAAATTTTAACAGAAAAGCATTTTAATATATGTAATAATTTTTAAACATTTGTATTTAAAATATGGGTATTTACTTTAAGAGATAAAGATGCCAAATATTTAAACATATGTACATACACACAAATATAAATTTAAGAATAAAGAAAAAAGACAGATAGACACAGCAAACTTTTGTTCTAGCTTGTAGCAGGTAAAAAAAAATGCTTCAAGTTTAGGAATACAGAGGAGAAAGTTCTAGGTTACTTTCAATAAATTCCACAGTGGGCCAGGAAATACAAGACCCTGACAGGAAATAACAAATCATGGTGGTAGAAAGGGAAGTAAATGTGTCTAATTTATTTTTGCGTCTCCACCAGTGATTAACACAGTGTTCTTTCTATATACAGTAGATGCTTAATAAGAGCTTGGTTTGTAGACTTTGAAGATCAGTCTGTTGGATTGCAAATGACTCATAAATTTATATATTTAGCACTCACCACTCTCCTGACCTCAAGTTCTACATTTCTAACTGCTGGCTAGACATTTTCATTTCAAACTCAAAATGTCCAAATAGAACTCATTTCCCTTTCCCCCCTCCCATTTTCAACTGACTCCTCCTAATGTTTCTATTTTTGTCTAGGGCACAAGTATTATTTTAGTAACCAAGACTGCAACCTAGGAATCATCCTCAATATTTTCTCTCTCATTTACTCTCCATATTCAATCAGTTCCCAAATGTTGCAAATTTTACCTCCACAATATCTTTTAATCTGTCCCTTTTTCTTTCTATATATATAGGGCTACTATCCTCATTCACACTTCTCACCAAAGAAGGCAGGTAGGTGATATAGTAGCTTGGAGTCAGGACAGATATGAGTTCAGATCTAGCCTCAGATAAGCTATGTGGCCCTGGCCAAGTCAGTTTCCTCATTTGTGAAATGGAGACACCAATATCAACTACCTCCCAGGCCTGTTGTGAAGACCATATGAGAAAATATTTATAAAGCACTTAGCACACCACCTGGCACATAGTAAATGCTATATAAATGTTACTATTATCTTTATTATACTGTTGCAATAACTTCTGAATTGGTCCCCTTGCTTCCAGTCTCTTCCTTTTCCAATTCCAAATCCACCCAACTGCAAATTGATATTCTTTGCTCAAAGCTCAGCTCATGTGTCATTTCCTAAAAGGGAGTATTTCTTAATATTAAGTATAGGATTAATAATGATTATATTTTGTGATATGAACAGTTGCATAACACATAATGAACTAGAACTAAATCACTTAAACTTTCTGAACTTTGGTTTAGT
This sequence comes from Bettongia penicillata ogilbyi, assembly GCA_023548195.1. Classification (NCBI taxonomy): domain Eukaryota; kingdom Metazoa; phylum Chordata; class Mammalia; order Diprotodontia; family Potoroidae; genus Bettongia; species Bettongia penicillata. The sequence continues at coordinate 1,852,244 of JAJHZJ010000535.1, forward strand.
CTTTTGTAAAATGAGAATGGTTAAACTAGGTGAAGCCCTAAAGTTCTTCTTTTCCACTTCTAACTTGATTCTATGATGATGATCTGAACTCTCCTTCGTTCCTAGACTTTTTGTACTATTACCATAACCATGTCAATTCATACAATCATTCAATTGAGAAGTACCTACTATGGTTGTGTCTGGAGTCAGACAACACAAGTCACATATGATCCCTCCCTGATAAGCACTTAAAATGTAAACTTCCTTAGTTATTTAATTTGCAAAAAGCTTCATACCCTATTTTATTGCATTACATTAAAGCTTAAATATTCATATTTGTGAGAACTGTTTTTGTTTCCCTCCTTTATGTTTGTTTTCCTTGTTTCCTTAGTGACACTAAACAATTTTAGAATACCACTATCTAAAACACCATTAAAAAATTTTAGATACTATTTTATTTTTGATAGACAAGGAAACTCACAAGAAATTCTGAGTATACACACTCATTGCAATTGTTTGTGCTCCCTCCACTCAAATTACTTTGTAATTGTTTTGTATATGTTATACATTTGAATATTACTTTTCCCCCAGTAGACTATAAGCTCATGGAAGGCAAAGATCATTTCATTTTTTCCTTTTTATCCCCAGCATCAAGCACAATAGGCTTAAGAAGTGATTGTGGAATTAATCAGCTGACTGAAGAGAGGCCAATTTTCTGAGATCTTTTGCAATTTTGAGGTTCTATGATGCTGTTTGAATAGAACACTGTGCTAGAAGAGATAAAAAAAAAAAGTAAATTATGTCCCTTCTTTCCTGGAACTTATAATCTAGTAGGGAGTAAAGATGCCAACCTAGGTTGTCAGAATACCCAATATTAGATAATTCCTCAGGGAGATATAAAACAAAGTACTATGTGAGGTCATTATTGACTAGGGAAGAACAGAGAAGAGCTAAGAATGTTCAGGATATTAACTTTAAGAGCAGAAAACAATTATCCTCAGATACAAGCAAGTAGCTAATTAGACTTTTACAGGTTAAACTTCTCTGGTCACTGGGTTTATTATACAGATACCTAGTAAACATACCTCTCTGAAGATGAACATGTTAAGTAAAACCATTCCAAAATTATAGACAATCAACACTAAACGCATCTGGAAGGGCTCTCTGTTCTTCATCCATTTGGGTCCCAGCCACACAAAGAGGAGATAGAGAGTACTTATACATAATGTGGGCCATGGAGATTGCATAAGAGGCCAGTTTTCAACACGTTTATCTGGGAAAAGAACAAAAATGAAAAATTAGTTTAAAACTTGGAAAAATTATATTATTATTATAAAGTCTAAGCCATTTTCTTTAATGAAACCAAATAAAATCATCTTGTTACTAAACTATGGTGAGTTTTAGTAAAGTACTGTACAATATTTGAAGTCTCACATCTCAGGAATGTTAATCCTAAAGTGATAAGGCTTTCGAGTCATTGGTGAGTATGAGATTTATATATTAAAATTTTATCCTGTCTTCTCATAGGATCAAAATCACTTGAGATTCAGGAGAGAATGACAAAGCTCACTAAAGATTCTGGAGTTTGGGACTAGATGAAAAGTTAAAGTAGCAAGACCCTGCTGTAGACATTTCAAGGAAGGATAACTGCAATTATTAAGTATATGGAGTACTATCATCTAAGTGATCACTGGAAGCTAGTGTGAGTCTATGATTAGAGAAAAATGGACATAAGTAAAAATAAGTAAAATGGATATAAAATAAAAAGAATTAACTTAGGAAGAACCTGTGGATTATGAGTTTTAAAATAATGGAGGCCATTAAAAAGAAAAAAAACTGAAATTTTCACTTGAGACTTAAAAGGATGGTTGATAACTATATTTTTAGGATTAGTTATACATAAAGAAAGGAAAGTAGGTAAGATATTATCTTAAGATCCATTCCAGGCCTATATCCTATAATTTTACAGAAATTGTGATTATATCCTGTTATTTTGAACATTTTTCTTCTAAAAAAACCCAAAAGAATGCCTTTTACAAAAAATTCTAGAAAGGAATTTAGTACTTCCTAATCCCAAAACTCAAGGTTTCTATTTATCACCAAAGCCTGGGTCCCCTAGGAAAATAAGTTAATAAAATGACTGATTCAGATACAGACAATCTTTAAAAAAAAAAGATTTATAACAATCTGAATTAGTCCATAAAGTATAATTATCTTAGACAGAAGCTGAAAATGAGCCATGATCTGAGTCCAGAACTAAAAAGGAATAAAAGAATGATGAATTACATTTAGAAAAATGTGTAGTGTTTTCAGGTATACCAATATTGCCTCCTAAAGCAGAAACCTAAATTTTTAACACTGGCATTTTTTCTAATGATACTACATGGCTGGAACTCATGGAATATCACAATCTCTGAAGAAGTAAGATAACAAAGAGGTACAGAGAAGTAAGAGAATGGTGTAAATATACTATAACATATTACCAATAACTTGTGTACAATAAGCATTGTAAAGTGTATCATCTAGTAGATATGATTGGAAAAAGAGGTAGGTTAATCATATTTAATAGGCAATTTAAGTACAGCACTGATACACAAGAGATGTTAAAAGATTCAAAGATGGACTTCACAAAGTTGTTATGAAAATCAGGTCAAATGAGACAATAGGTGCAAAGCACTTTGCAAATCTTAAAGCATAATATAAATGGCATCTATTTATTATTATCTAGGGTAGCATTTTTAAACCTTTTTTGAGTCATGGACCCATTTGGCATTGAGTTGAAGCCTACAATGCCAGAAATACCTAGGATTATGAAAGAAACCAATTATGCAACTATAAATCAAAATATATCTCTCTTCCCCTTCTCAATTAAATTTCTTGAAAAATCCATCTACATCTGGAGCTTCCATTTCCACTCCTCTTATTTGATTCTAAATCTGCCATCTAGCTTTTGATTTTATCACTCAACTCAAAATTTTATTTCTAAAGTCACTCAATGATTTCTTCATGCCAAATTTAATGCCCTCTTCTCAGTCCTCATCTTTTTTTTTTCTTTTTATCCTCTGAAGCATTAAACAATGCTGATCATTTCCCGGACACTCTCCTCTGTCTAGGTTTTCATGACTGCTTTCTTTTGGTTCTCGTCTGCTCGTTCTCAATTTCTTTTGTTGTATCTTTATCCATGTCCTGCCCACTAACAGTAGGTTTATGCCAAGACTGTCATGGACACTCTTCTTTCTTTTCTCTAGATTCTCTCAGTTGGTGACTTCATTAGTTGTAATAAGCTCAATAACCATATCTATGTAGATGATGCCCAGACTTGTTTATCCAATTCTAATCTCCCTCCTGAACTCTGGTTTCATAATACGAACTACCTATTAGACATTTTGAATTGACTGTCCCAGAAATACCTCAAACTCGATATGTACAGAACAGAAGTTATTATCCTTCCCCCCAACTCCATCACTCTTCTGAACATCCTTATTGCTTTCAAGGGCATTACCATCTTCCCATTCATTGAGGTTCAAAACCTTTGTGTCATCCTCAATTCTTCACTCTACAACACCCCACATACCCAATCAGCTGCTAAATCTCATAATTCCTTTCTGTACCACATCTCAATGTCCCCTTCTCTCTACTCAATTCAGCCTTCACCCTAGTTCAGGCTTTCATTGCATTTCATTTGAAAAATTTTAATAGCCTTATAACTGGTCTCCCTTATTTATTTCTCCTCGCTCCAAACCATTCTACACGAAGATGCCAAAGTGATTCTCCTAAGTTGTAAATCTTAGTAGGTCCTTCTTTCTCTTACTCAATAAAATCCAGTTGTTCCTTATGACCTACAGCATCAAATATCAATTCTTTCATTTGGGAATTAGAACACTTTACAACCTGGCTTTGTCCTATCTTCCCAGATTTCTGTTCTCCATGAAAGCCATAAAAGCCTACTTATTCTTCCTTTCACAGAACATTCCATTTCCTGCGCCCATGTCTCTGCAGTGGCTCTTCTGCATAACCTGAATGCTCTTTCTCTCCACTTATAACTCTGAGAATCCTCCTGCTATCTTTAAAGCTCATTTCAAACATCATAGCCTACAGGAGACTTTTCCTGGTAAATTCATAACAAGAGACTATTTCTGCATTGTGCCTGAAACTGAAAAAGTAAAACGATCCTTAGACATTCCTATTGCTATTTTGGCAAACATTTTTTTCCAAAATGTAATTTTAATCTTCAAGCGGTAGCATACCATAGTAAAAAGAACCAAGAAGACCTGAATTCAAATCTTATTTCTGACACATAGTTCTAGTGAAAGAATCATACTGTAGATTTTGTTTTGCACAAGTCAGCTCCCTAAGATTATTAATTAGAGAGAATGTGTCAACCTGTATCAGTAGAAAGAATTTTCCTCATTTGGGAGTTCCTTATGCTAATAAAATCACAAGTCCAATCCCTATCCTTAATGCCCAATGACAAGTTTAAGAAATTTTGTTACTATAAAAGCTTATAATTATAAATTTTGCTTAGCTTTTCTTATTTTGGTCAGTATGCATAAAATTCATATTGTGTTGTTTTAGTTTTCACTATTTGCTATCAGGATTAGATATAATCTTCAAGAAATGTTCTAGTTTTATTTTTGTTTTTTTAATAGAAGGACGTAAGATGATTTCATACTATACTTAGAAGAGATGGGGAAATGCCTAAAACTTCCACTGTAACATTAATGTTTTCCCTTTGTACAATGTACCACGATCTCTCATTATACCCTTCTATAATATTGTACATGGCACATTTATATACTCCTTGTCAGTCATTAATGCTTTGCATATTTGAGAGTTTTTAATTAAGCAAATATATGGGCCACTACTCTAGCCCTAATATCAAGAGTAATCATATCCCTGTCTATCTTTGCTTTCTATTTACTTTCTGAGAGCAGATTTTTAGGTTTAGAGCTATGAGTACAGTCTTCCTGGCAATTGGGGCCTCAAGAGGCTAAGGATGTTGCTTAAGATTAAACTGGTAATAAGACAGGCAAAATTTGAATCCAGGTCATAAGATTGCAAATACCACCTTCCTCCTACTGTGCCACGCTGTCAGATCCCAGGTGAATACTGTATAACACTTGAGATTAGCGTAGAATAGATTCTTAGTCAAGTTGAACTAGTTAACCTCTGAGTCCCTTACAAATCTGATATGATATGACCTTTAAATAATAGAAAGTAAGAAAATTCCATTTCTTAGCCTTTTCTTAGAATCCAGCCTACATGAAGTGAATTTTTAATAACTGCTTAAAATTTAAGACAAGAGCATGATTTCTAAAATATTGGCATATTTTATTGCTGAGACAATATTTTCAAAATATATTGGGATTTAGTTTCTTGAGTCAGAATATTTTAAAATTCCCTCTTCCCTTATACATTGTGCCTACCACGGTGCCTTACTCATAGGAGAAACTTATTTTTTTAAATGAATGTAAAGTATTAACTCCTTTCAAATACTTTAAGGTATATTAATGCTGTCAGTAAATGAGATTACATGGAAAATAAGCACGGGGTGATTTGATGGTATAGAAGATGTAGACTCCAGGCAAAGTTAATAAAAGTCAAAAAGCTTCTACTATGTCCAAAACATAACCAAGGTAGGACAGAGATTTTTAAAAGAATAGCAAATAATAAGAGGGAGCATGAAGGTATGATAATAGTAACTTAATTTTACTATGAAAACCACATGTTTATCTTCAAACCAATTTGGAATAATTAAGATCAAAACTCTACAAATAAATAACCAATAAAGGAACTCACACTTATTAAGATACATAACTCCCTTATCCTTCTGTAGCACTAAAGTAGTTGGTTGTGTGATGACATTTCAGGAAAAAAAAAATAAAATAGGGGAAAAGGAGGAGAAATTGTAACTTTCTTATTTTTCCTATTTTTTTCCAGTGGCGATTGATCTAATTTTGCTGCATTTTCTTCTTCAGAGCCAATCATTCCACAATTGTAATAACACAATTGTAAAAACAAAAACAATTTTTACAACATGAAAACAATAAAGATATAAGCCCACAAACAACTAAAGAGCTGCTGCTCTATCTTGGGGATGCTATGCTAACCTATTCCTGTTTGTAAACCAAAGGGCAAGGACTATTTTTTCCATGCATTTTATACAAGTAGTAATGATACACAGACATAATAAATAATTTATGCAGCAAACAGAAAAGTTCTTGATCTAAAGCAAGATTCTAATTTCTGTGCATGTGTATTACTCGCCACAAAATGCAGAGTTCCAACTGACAGCTTCCACTTCTACTTCTCAAGCTCACTTTAATTGTTTAAAAAGTTCCTCAAAACCTATCTCCTCCAATTAATGGAAAGCAAAGTGAAGAGAAATAATTCAATACAAGTTCTTAAATAAAAATATCCTTGCAAAGTAGAGAACAAGTAAGAATTCTCATCCTACTATGTATGATTTATAATCCTGACACAGATAAAAAGTACTCCTGAATTCTTTAAGATTGTAAAGGCTAAAAAAAAATGGACTATCACATAATGAGGAAAAGAAGTAAGAAAAATTCAGGACAATGGTATAGACAAAAAGCAGAAGGAAAGATCGAAAAAAAGTGAAAAGAAGGATGAAGAGGTGCTGAAAAAGCAGAAAGAGTATGCAAATGGGCTCAAAGTAGGTGATCTTGTGCAGGTCACAACCTTTCTGAGATTCAATTTCTCCCACTGTGTCAAAAAAGCGTGGTTGGATTGAATTAGGGATTCTTCCAGGTCTATAATCCAATGACTAAAAAGTTTACAATGAACAGGAGAATGAATGGATAGGAAGTGAGAAAACAGGGTAAAGAAAACAGACAATTTTAAAAGAACTATAATTCATTTTTCACATTAGTCTTTTCCACCAAATACTTGTGGCCCTCCATGTCACAGTGGAAAAGAAAACTATTTGAAGCCAAAGGAACTGGGGTCCTAGTTTTGCCTTTTACAACCATTGTAAACTCAGGTAAGTCATAACATCTTCAGTCTTAGTTTCCTCATCTATAAATTGAGAAGGTTGGAGCTTTTGGCCCCTTCCACTTTGAAATCTATGAAACTCTCCCTTTTTGATCTCCTAAGTGCTCTGTTACAATTTTCTTACATCCCATGCCCAGCAAAAATATACTCTAATCAAACCTATAAACATGCTGTCCATACACTGGTAGTAACCTGAGTTTGAAATCAAGGTAGCAAAAATATTTATTGAGTACCTTCTGTGCGCCCAAGGAGTTCTGTATTCCTTTGCCTTAGACAATATAAATATATTCTTTATCACTGGTTTCCATGCTCTCCCCAGGAAAAACTACTCATAAATAAGTGAATTTTAAAAACAAGTAAGTTTTTACTAAGTACCAAGTGTGTCTGTGTTTGTCTTTCACTGCCAAAGAAGTCCATGCCATCAGAGAAATGATGACATGACTTGCACTTGACTGTTTTGAGTGAGGGAGGGCTATGCAGGTCACCAGCCTCACTTCTCCTCCAGAGTCATTTGAATCCAGTGACCACATATTCATCAGGATGACTGGAGATGACCCAGGATCAGACAATTGGGTTAAGTGACTTGCACAAGGTCACACAGCTCGTGAGTGTCAAGTGTCTGAAGTGAGATTTGAACTCAGGTCCTTCTGACTCCTACACTCAGGCTCTATCCACTGCTGTGCTAACTAAGTACTGAGGACAGAAATAGAAAAGCAAAGATAGCTTTCAGGGACCTTACATTCTAATAGGGAAAGACAATTCACGTCGGAGAATCTTGCCTGAGAGGTATATTTTGGTTTGGAAAGTTAGAGAGATTGTAAGAGGAGATATAAGGGAGAAGATTGACATATGGGGTCCCCTTGTCAAGTTGTCACATATTCAGTTTATTTATGTACTCAACATTCATTCAGCATGTATGTAATTGAAGCACTATGATGTTCACAGCATTAACTTCTAGGTCTCCTTCCACATAATCTAAACCTAAAACATCTTACACTTTCTCCAATTTAGTGGTTCTTAAACATTTTTTTGTGTCATAGACCGCATTTCAGTCTGGTGAAGCCTCTGAACCTCTTCTTGGAAAAAATGTTTTTAAATACATAAGATAAGGGAAACAAAGATATAACTTTTTCCCATTCAAGTTCACAGGCCCCTTGAAATCTCTCCACTGACACCCAAGGGGTCAATTCATCGCAAGTAAAGAACCCATTTCAATCGATAAAGAGTTCTTCAAATTTCACCCTTTCAATTAATTGAAAATAAGGTGATGATCATTTCCTCCTAAATCACCATCATCTGCTTGGACATAGATTAAGTTTCATTATATAGAAACTTCTGCACACAATTTTCCATATCTCCTTAGGGTCTTTGTCCTTTATAGGTTTACTTAAAATAGTATTTCCACTTAGAATGGAAATTCCATGAGGGATAAGATCATGTCTCTTTACCCTGCTGAATATAATATTCTTGCTGAGCATCATGTGTATATGAACACTTAGAAACTAATTTCAGGGATTGCAGAGTAGTTCATGATGACTTATGATCACTCTGTAGAGTTGATCAGTGGTTCCCCACCCTTTGAGATATGATCTTGAATCAACATCAAAAATTTTTTTATCATACTTCCATATGAATTTATTATTCTTATTGGTCTCTGGTTAAGAAAAGATACAATGAAAAAACCAATGAATTAAGGAATGCTTTAAAGTGAACGTATTTTATTAATGACAACAACTATATAAACTTGAAAATGGTAATAAACATGTACATGCACTTGTATGGATTCAGTGTACAAGATGGTTATGCTAAATACATTGCTAGGACTAAATAAAAATCAAAGGCACTACGGAGCTGTGAATAGAGAATTGACTTTGGAGCCAAGAAGACCAGAGACCAAGCCCAGCCTCTGATTCACTTTGGCTATGTGACCCTGGCCATTTAATCTCTCAATATTCTAGGCAACTCTCTAAGACTCTAAGTTGCGTGAAGAGAGGAAGTTTCCTTATCTGGGACTTTCCTAGACCAATAAATCATGGATCTAGTCCCTGTTCCCATTAAAAAAAATCAAAGTGACAATGTTTAGTGTGCATATGGATTCTTGAGTAGTTTCATAGTTACTGAGAGATCTGCACCCCTCAAATTGGGAACTACTGGATCAAACTTAAACCAATAACTACAGATACAATTATTTGCTTACTAGAAAGGTGGCAGGCACAGACTTGGGATCAAGTGATCCGTACTCCTGATCTGTCACTTACCAGCTTTGTGAGTAAGCAAGTTGCTTAATCTCTTTATGCCCTAGTTCTCTTATCCATAAAGGGGTAAATAATAATTACTCCAGAGAGTTGTAGGGACCAAAGTAAGAATGTGCGCATACATGTGTTTTGACAAACATCATCACTATCATTATTAGTTCACTACATTTCAGTAGACAATTAAAATATTGCTACCTATTTATATGATGTTATAGCTTGATATTTTAATTACTTATTACTTTCAGCACATATTGAAAGCTAAATAAAGGTATATCACTTTTTCTTTTTTAATTCTTTTTTAAAATTTAATTAATTTGTTTTTAGTTTTTAACAATCACTTCCATAAGTCTTAAATTTTCTCCCCCTCCTTCCCCAAGACAGTTTGCAATCTTTTATGAGTTCTACACATACATTCTTACTAAATACATTTTCACATTAGTCATGTTGCATAGAGGAATTAAAATGAATGGGAGAAACCATGAGAAAAAAACAACATATAACATAACACAAGAAAATAGTCTGCTTCATTCTGTATTCTGATTCCATAGTTCTTTCTCTGGATGTGGACAGCATTTTGCCTCAAGAGTCCTTTGGGAATGTTTTAGATCTTTGTATTTCTGTGAAAGACTTAGTCTGTCAGAAACAGTCTTTGCACACTGTGGCTGTTACTGTGTATAATGTTCTCCTGGTTCTGCTCATTTTACTCAGCATCAGTTCATTTAAGTCTTTCCAGATTTTTCTGAAGTCTGACTCTTCATCATTTCTTATAGCACAATAGTTTTCCATTATATTCACATATCACAACTTGTTCAGCCATTCCCCAATTGATGGGCATCCCCTCAATTTGTAGTTCTTGGCCACCACAAAAAGAGCTGCAATAAATTTTTTTTGTATATGTGGGCCCTTTTCTCATTTTTTATGCTCTCTTTGGGATACAGCCCTAGAAGGAATAATGCTGGGTCAAAGGGTATGCACATTTTTGTAGCCCTTTGGACATAGTTCCAAATTACCCTCCAGAATGGTTGGATCAGCTCACAGCTCCACCAACAATGAATTAGTGTTCCAACTCTCTCACATCTTCTCCAACATTTATCATCTTCCTGTTTTATCATGTTAGCCAATCTGATAGGTGTAATGTGGTACCTCAGAGTTGTTTTGATTTACATCTCTGATTAATAGTGATTCAGAGCATTTTCTCATATGACTATAGATAGCTTTAATTTCTTCCTCTGAAAACTGCCTGTTCATATCCTTTGACCATTTATCAACTGGGCAATGACTTACATTCTTGTAAATTTGACTCAGTTCTCTATGTATTTTAGAAATGAGGCCTTTATCACAGATATTAGTTGTAAAAATTCTTTCCCAGTTTTCTGCTTTCCTACCAATCTTGGTTGTATTGGCTTTGTTTGTGCAAAAAGTTCAATTTCGTGTAATCAAAATTATCCATTTTGCACTTTGTAATATTCTCTATCTCTTGTTTGGTCATAAATTTCTCCATTCTCCATAACTGTGACAAATACACTATCCCTTGCTCCCCTAACTTGTTTATAGTATCAGCCTTTTATACCTAGGTCATGTATACATTTGGACTTTCCTCTTGTGTATGGTGTCAGGCATTGGTCTATGCCCAGTTTCCACCACACTATTATCCAGTTTTCCTAGCAGTTTTTGTCAGACAGTGAGTTCTTATCGCAGAAGCTGCAGTCCTTGGGTTTCTCAAACAGTACTACTATATTCAGTGACTATTGGGTCTTGAGTACCTAACCTATTCCACTGATCTACCCCTCTATATCTTAGCTGGTACCAAGTGGTTTTGATGATTGTTGCTAGGTATATCTTTTTAATAAAAGAAACTTAAATAAAATTTTTTAATATTTAAATAAAGTATAGCTCAAAGCTAAGCTTTAAAAATGATTTATAGTACTTCATATAATGGGTAATACATACTTGGGCCATTTAAAGTAGTTTTAGGATATACATTCCTAAAGGAATTTTTCAATATCTCAATTTCATAACATTAAGCAGAAAAATGTCCTAAAGCTAAATTGTGAATAAAAATCATGAATTAAATATTTTACATTGTAAACCTCACAAATCCAAATTAAATATTAAGGAAATCCATGTAGGAAATGTCTCCTAAAAATGCTTTTGCATGATAACCAATTTAGATGTAAAAAGCTAATTAATCATAGATTTCTAATCTTATTTTGCAGTTTTTATAAATTATAATTCTCCCACTTATTTAGATTTGACATAACATTTCTCAGAGTTTTCTCTTTTACTTTTCTGCTAGCATTTGAATCTGTATGATACCAACCTTCATAAGTGTTACAATGTATGTTTTCATATACATGTTATCCCAAAAGTGTTATTGCAGTTTAAAACTCTTAAAGCTTAAAATTGCACTAAGGTTTTTGGTATACCTTGCATAGGCACATACACACATGCACACAATGCTCACATGCTGCCTTCACTGTGAAAAAAACATTAAAAAAATTCTTACAGATATCCTCTGTGATGCTGAATTATGGAAAACCAATAATCTCTGAAGAAAGAATTAAAGTTGACCCAAAGGTCAATAAAAAGATACAGGGAGGGGAAGGTTAAAAATAAATGTCAACATATTACTAATGATGACATGTGCTCAAAAATTATCATAAAATATTTTTGTAATAGTAAAAACCTGACAACAAATAGAGGTACCTATAAATTCATTTTGATTTTACCAAGCAATGTTTGCTCAAAAGAATATCTGAATAAATTGTGGCATATAAATATGATAAAAAAATTTTGTCCCAAAAAGGACAAATATGAGAATTTAAGATTAATATAGGATGAAAGTAAATAGAAACCAAAAAATTATGTATATGACTATGATAACATAAGTGAAATCAGCATGAAAAGGTATAGAAGATATGATCCAGAGAATGTATAAAAGTAGGCTAATCATATTATAAGAGAAAAGCAAGGAACACTTCTTCACTCATATCCATGTAGCAAGCTAATAACAAACCCAGAAATAAAACCCTTGATGTCATAATTCCTAATCTAGTTATTTTCACATCCTTCTTTTACAATAATAAGAACTGATGTTAATACAACATTTAAGACTAACAAAGCATTTTTCACACATTATCTAACTGAATCTTCACAACTTGGTTCAGAGAAGATAAAGGACTTCTAGCACGAGAGGTGAGATTAAAACACAGGAATCACTTGACTCTCAAGTTACAACAGCTCTCATACTCCAGTGCCTCTATATTATATGGATACTATGATATAGCCTGTTTTAAAGGAGGAAAAATTCACATTAATTTCTTTATGACTGCCAAGTACCTTGACTGAAATTATGCTCAGTATTTTTGCAAATTATGTTTATGACAGTTATTAGTCATGCTCCTTAATGGAGAGTACAAAGTAAAAGAGACCAAACAATGCTGTAATGGATGAGAGAACCTGGCACCAGAACGTTTGGGCTCAAAATATATTGTTATTACTTTAAGCTGTGTGATCATAAGCAAATCATTTAATTTCTCTATTCTTTAGTTTCTTCATCTGTAAAAAAAAGGAATAATAGTCCCTCCACCCACAGGCACTACAGGTCAGTGAGACAGACATCTGGGCTGGCCGAGAGGGGAGCGGGGTGTCTCCGGGCTCGGGCCCCCTCGGGAGGCAGCAGCAGAGGCAGCAGTGGCCGGGACTCCCCTGGCAGACAGGGGCTCCATTACCAAAGGTCTCTGCATAAAGCCCATGAGGGAACTGAGCCTGGGAGGCGGCCCTGCCCCTAGCCAAGCACCAGAACTTAAGCTCACATTGAATAGCAGCTGCGCCTGCCATGGAAAGCCCTGAGACTGGGAAGCAGCATTTGCATCTCAGACCCCAAGAACTAGCTGGGCAGATCTGGGCGGGGGTGCACAGGAATCTCAGAAGTCAAGTAACTGGCTGGGAAAATGCCCAGAAAAAGGAAGCAAAATGAGACCATAGAGAGATACTTTCTTGGGGAAGAGATGTTCCTTCCTCCCATCATTTCTGATAAGGAAGTACAATGCTTGCCATCAGGGAAAGAGGTGGAGGTTGGGGCCTCTCTATCCCAGACATCTGAAGTGGATGTCCGGTGGGCTCAGGCCATGGAAGAGCTCAAAAAGGATTTTGAAAATCAAGTTAGAGAGATGGAGGAAAAACTGGGAAGAGAAATGAGAGAGATGCCAGAAAAGCATGAAAAGCAGCTCAATACCCTGCTAAAGGATACCCAAAAAAAATGCTGAAGAAAATAACACCTTGAAAAATAGGCTAACTCAATGGGCAAAAGAGGTTCAAAAAGCCAATGGGGAGAAGAATGCTTTCAAAAGCAAAATTAGTCAAATGGAAAAAGAGGTTCAAAAGCTCACTGAAGAAAATAGTTCTCTCAAAATTAGAATGGAACAGATGGAGTCTAATGACTTTCTGAGAAACCAAGAAATCATAAAACAAAACCAAAAGAATGAAAAAATGGAAGAGAATGTGAAATATCTCATTGGAAAAACAACTGACCTGGAAAATAGATCCAGGAGAGACAATTTAAAAATTATGGGACTACCTGAAAGCCATGATCAAAAATAGAGCCTACACATCATCTTTCACGAAATTATCAAGGAAAACTGCCCTTATATTCTAGAATCAGAGGGCAAAATAAGTATTGAAGGAATCCATCGATCACTGCCTGAAAGAGATCCAAAAAGAGAAACTCCTAGGAACATTATGGCCAAATTCCAGAATTCCCAGGTCAAGGAGAAAATATTGCAAGCAGCTAGAAAGAAACAATTCCAGTATTGTGGAAATACAATCAGGATAACTCAAGATCTAGCAGCTTCTACATTAGGGGATCGAAGGGCATGGAATAGGATATTCCAGAAGTCAAAGGAACTAGGACTCAAACCAAGAATCACCTACCCAGCAAAATTGAGTATAATACTTCAGGGGAAAAAATGGTCTTTCAATGAAACAGAGGACTTTCAAGCATTCTTGATGAAAAGACCAGAGCTGAAAAGAAAATTTGACTTTCAAACACAAGAATGAGTAGAAGCATGAAAAAGTAAACAGCAAAGAGAAGTCATGAGGGACTTACCAAAGGTGAACTGTTTACATTCCTACATGGAAAGACAATATTTGTAACTCTTAAAAAGTTTCAGTATCTGGGTAGTCATAACTCCTCTCCTGAACTCCAGCACCACGTCTTCAACCTCAATGTCCCATTAATCATTCAATCTCAACATGTTGTAAAACTGAACTCATTCCTCCTACAAATATTTTTATCTCTGTTGAAGGCACCATTACTCTCAGTCATTCAAATTTTTAACCTTAGAGCCAAATCTATAATTCTTCCCTGTCCCTCATCCTCATAACTTCCAGGTATTACTATTCTCTCCTTCTTCAAATACTCAGAGTTTTATCCAATTTGTTCTTTACTTTACTCTTTTATCTTGTAGTATTGTTCATGTATACCTCCGAAGGTAAGTTTACTGAAGAGAGACTCTTCCTTTTTGTCTTTGTATTTCTAGTACCTGGTCTTTTGTAAATATTTAACTAGATTTAAGCTGTAGTAGCTCATTCAACTTAACGGAAATAATGATGGTAAAGCCTTTTATAAATCATAAAGCATTATGTAAATGTTATTTATTATTATAATTAGAAAGAGATATTACCTTAAAAGAAGGTATAATTTAAAAAAATCTAGCCATTTGTTAATTCTCTCTGAATCTGAACAGTTACAAGATAAAATATTAACCATTTGTGATTTGCTTTATAAAAACATCCATGTAAGTAATGGCGAAATAAATGTTTCCACAAGCAAACTAGATGTCACTACCCATTTCTTTCTCAAAGGATTTTATTTGATTATACTTTTTCTTTATTACTATTTTTCCCCAAATACACAACTTGAAGAACTCTATAAATGAGTGCTATTCAAGATGTATCTTATAGGCTATAACAAAATGAATGTGAGAAAGAAAAGCCATTCTTCCTGAGTTAAACAAGAAAGTAGGAGTTGAACAAAATCAAATTTGAAGGTAAACTGAAAATCCAGTTACACAAAGAAACCAAATTTTCATTCTTACCTCAGTTGTTATACTGAGTGAACATGGACAAAGACATTAGAAGATAAGCTACAGAAAATGGCTCTGTATCCCTAGTACTTTGTACAGATATACCATAGAGAGCCTTAAGATAGCACTTGGAACCTCAAAAATCCAGGGCAGCCTACTGACCCAGTATGAGATGAAGCAGGACTGACCTCTCCATCCAATCTGGGCAGAATCAGACCCTGGCACAAAGTCATACTTAGGCAATTTGGAGAGATAGAGTAAACTAAAGAAGATACTAACTATTACTGAAAATTATTATATGCCTAGAGTTCCCTACAAAGAAAGAGACACCATTTTGTAACAATTGCAAGCACAGACTCAAAGGGGAAACCATGGATTTTCCACAATGACTACATGACAACCCAGAATAAATAAAGCCGGGGATAAAAAAAGGAAGTAAAAGTTCTGAAGCAAAGAAATGGTTGGAAAATAAAGAGTTTAGGATAAAAAAGTGGTAAGTCATATCCAAGAAACAGATTCCCTCAAAACTGAAACAGATCATACAAATCAGTGATTCCATGAGATACCAAGAAATATCTCAACAAAATCAAGACTGAAAACTTAAAAAAAAAAAAAAAGTAAGATCTCTGATATCAAAAACAACTGATTCAAAGAACAGATCAAGGAGAGATTTTTTTTAAGAATCACAAAACTCCCTTAAAGTCATGATTTTTTTGTTGTTTTTAAGCCTGGAACTATATTTCAAGAAATCATAAACAGGGGCAGTTAGGTAGTGCAGTGGATAGAGTGCTGGCCCTGGAGTCAAGGGAACCTGAGTTCTAATCCAACCTCAGATGTTCACTAGCTGTGTGACCCTGGGAAAGTCTCTTATGTCTTCCCTGCCCCCCAAAAAATATAGAAATTATAAATAAAAATTGCCTAAATCTCTTAGAAGCAAATGACAAAATAAAGACAGGAAAAACCTACCAATCATCTCTAGAAAAAAAAAAAAAGTTCTAGGAATGTCATAGCCAAACTCCAGACCTCCCAGGTCAAAGGAAAAAAAAATTTGTAAATACTCAGAAAGAAACAGTTCAAGTTTCAATAAGCTATAATCAAGATGACATAAGACCTGGCACATTCACTAAAAATGAAAAGACATCTTAGAATACAAAATTTCAAAAGTAATGAGATACAGGCTTATAAACCAAAATAGCTTAGGCTGCAAAAACGAATATAATTCCAAAGGTGGGTGGAAGAGAGGACTTTGAAGTATTTCTGATGAAAAGACCAAAGCTGAATAGAAACTCTGATGGTCAATATTAAAATCATACTGTATCATATACTTTATTGCCAAAGGTGGATAAGCTCTATATAGTCAGTTACAAGACCTGGTGTTGACTGTGGCTTAGAACATGAGTTTCTTATTGCAAAAGTCAGTCTTAAATAGAAAAAAGAAGGGAAAACCATTAAACTTTATTGGTATAACCTAAATGACATCCCTTATAAATATGAAGTGGAAGTGAAGGATAGATTTAAGGGATTAGATCTGGTAGTTAGAGTGCCTGAAGAATTATGGACAGAGGTTCACTCTATTATAGGAGACAGCAACAAAAACATCCCAAAGGAAAAGAAGAGCAAGAAAGTGACATGGCTGTCTGATAAGGCTTTACAAATAGCTGAGGAAATCTATGCAACATGACTAATGTGAAAATGTGTTTAATAAGAATGAATGTGTAGAACTCATGTAAGATTGCATGCTGTCTCACGGAGATAGGGGGAGAAAATCTAAGACTTATGGAAGTGATAGTAGAAAACTGAAAACAAATTAATAATTAAAAAAAAAACAAATAGCTGAGGAAAAAAGGAAAGCAAAAGGGAAAGACATGGCCAAATGAATATATAATTCCAGAGGATAACTAGTACAGAGAAGAAGGTTTTCTTAAGTAAGCAATGCAAAGAAATAGAAGAAAATAATAGAATGAGAAAGATAAGAGATCTCTTCAAGAAAATTAGAGATATCAAGGGAATATTTCATGCAAATGGACACAATAAAAGACAACAATGGTAAGGACTTAACAGAAATAGAAGAAATTTTAAAAAGTGGTAAAAATTCCAAAAATAACTATACAAAAAAGATTTTAACATCACCAATAACCACAATGACGTGGTTAGTAATTTAAAGCCATACATCCTGGAGAATGAAGGATGTCTTAGGAAGTATTGCTAACAATAAGGCTAGTGAAAGCGATGGAATTTCAGCTGAGCTATTTAAAAACCTAAAAGATAATACTGTTAAAGTACTGCACTAAATATGCCAGCAAATTTGTAAAACTCAACAGTGACCACCGCATTGGAAAAAATCTGTTTCCATCCCAGTTCTAAAGAAAAGCAATGCCAAAGAATGTTCATATTAACAAACAACTGCACTCATTTCATATGCCAACAAAGATTATTCTTAAGATTCTGCAAACTATGCTTCAGCAATGTGTGAAGCAAGATTTACAGGAAGAGTGGGCCAGTTTTTGAAGAGACAGAAGAACTATCGACCCAAATTGTCAATATTCACTTGATTATGGAGAAAGCAAGGGAGTTCCAGAAAAACATCTGTTTCTGTTTCATTGACTGCATTGAGCCTTCAACTGTGAATCACAACAAAATGTGGCTAATGCTTCAAGGGCTGGGAGTACCAGATCATTTTATGTGTCTCCCAAGGAAACTGTATGCAAATCAAAAAGCAACATTTAGAACTGAACGTGAAACAACTGATTGATTTAAGACTGGGAAAGAAGTACAGCAAGGATGTATATCGTCACCTTATTTATTTAACTTATATGCACAGTACAATATTTGGAATGCCGGACTGGATAAATCAAAATTCACAATTGCTGGGAGAAATATGAACAAGCTCAGATATGCAGAGGATACCATTCTCATGGTAGAAAGTGAAGAAGAATTAAGAAGCCTCTTGATGAAGGTAAAAGAGGAGAGTGTAAAAACTGACTTGAAGCTTAACATTGAAAAAAAATTAAGATTGACAACTGGTCCCATCACTTCCTACAAAATAGAGGGAGAAACAATGGAAGCAGTGTCACATTTTATATTCTTAGGCTCAAAGATCACTGTAGACAGCAACTGCAGCCATGCAATTCAAAAATGCTTGTTCCTTGGAAAAAAGCTATGGAAAAATCTGCATAGCAAACTAAAAAACAGAGATATCACCTTGCTGATAAAGGTCTATATAGCGAAAGCTATGGTTTTTCCAGTAGCAATGTATGACTGTAAGAGTTGGACTACAAGGAAAGCTGAGTGCCTCAGAATTGATGCTTTCAAATTGTGGTGCTGGAGAAGACTTTTGAGAGTCCCTTGGACACCAAGGAGATCACATCAGCCAATACTTAAAGGACTTAGTCCAGCCTAGTCACTGGAAGGACAAATATTGAAGATGAAGCTTAAATACTTTGGTCACATAATGAGAAAACAAGACTCACTGAAAAAAAGACCCTGAGGTTGAGAAAGATTAAATGCAAAAGGAAAAGGTGATGGCAGAGGATGAGATGGATAGTATCATAGAAGCAATGAACTTTGGGAGATTGTGAAAGATAGAATGGCCTGGTATGGTAAGGTCCATGGTGTCATGATAAACAGGAACTTTGACATATGAACACGAGTCCAAAGAATTCCATAAAAATCATTTATTTGTGCTACTTTAGGAAGCTGTATGCTGATGCAATGCTAACATTGTAATAGGGGAAGAAACAAGCATCCCTTCAGAAACTTAATATTCAAAGGGTATTAAGAGAGTTAAAAGGATTTTGAGGGAGTTAAGAAAGGAAAATAGATGTCATAGGATTGGACTGATTCTTCCTTGAATGTTTTAAGGTGTGTAGAAAGGAGGAAGAAGAGGTGAAACTTACTATTTCTTGTAATTGTGGTGCATGAGGAGTATATAAATATGGAAGAAGTAGGGGAGTGGGTATCACTTGAAACTCACTCATCTGAAATGGACAAAAGAAAGTTGAACATTCACATATACAAAAATAGTTTTATGTAGAAATTTATCAAACTTAATAGGAAAACAAACAAGGTGGGGATGTGATTAAGAGAAAGGAGGATAGCAGAAAGTGAATGGTCTCAATCAAAACAAACTTTACAACCCTGAAGTCAAGATAAAAAGGGGCAGTGGGGGAGAAGGAAAGAATTGACCTCTATCAGAAAATGGCTAAACAAATTTTGTCTCATAAATGTAATAGAAAATTGCTGCCTAGTAAGAAACGGCAAAATAAATTACTTTGTAGAATCCTGATTTGTATGAACTGATGCAGAATGAATCAATTAGAAGCAGAAGATAATTTTTATAAGTACAACAAAACTGTAATATTTGGGTTAGAAGAGAGTGATAAAAAAGGAAGACAAAACATTACTTAAATACACAGAAGAGAACTGGAAAAAAGATGAGAAAGAAATACAGATAAGCAGAACAGCTCTGAAAGTAATCTGAGGAATTCATTATACCCATTTTTAAAAGCATATACTATGAAACAGAGGTTCACAGTTTCATATATAATCCTCTTTTTATATTCTGCTGTGTACTGGGAGAAAATTTCAAAAATAAATATCATATAAAAATGCTTTAAAATTTGCAAAGCATATTATATATTATGTCATTTGATACTCACAACAGGCTCTGTAAGTCAGGTGCTGTTACTATCCTCATTTTCTAAATGAAGAAACTGAAGCTGAGAGAGGTTAAAAGACTTAGGGTCACATATCTAAGTAAATATCTAAGGCAGGATTTGAACTTAATATAATTGTCCAAATCAGTAGTTTCTCTCAAGTATATGGTTTAAGTTTTCTTTAGGACAAAGGGTCAATATATCATAGATTAAATTTTTAAGTATCTGGAATTTGTAGAATCATAACCGAAGTAGAAAAGATTAAGAAGACATGGTAAAAGTATACAGAAGAATTATACAAAAAAAAGCTTAGTATAGCTGATAACCAAAATGGTGTGGTTACTGATCTAGAAACATACTAAACTAATTAATATGCATCTATGCTAGAAAACTAGAGACAGAAAAATGACAGAAGCATTATTTTAGAGGAAAAAAAGAACTGCATTCAAACTCAGTTGGTAGGATACACAAATGGACAAAACATAATTTATTTTTATTCCTATGTAAGTCACTGTAGTATGGGTTAAGATGACTGTTAATAGGAGGATTCTTTTGTTTCAATTGATGGAGGCATGGCAAAATTGGGAAGAAAGGGATGCAGGCTGTTTCAGGAGTGTGGAACTACTGGAGTGAGACTTTGGAGAAACCCTCCTCTATTTTCTTGGTTATATATAGTAGAATGCCATATTTTCAGATGAATAAAAATGGAATAATAATAAAAGTGGCCCAAGGAGGCAATGGAAAAACACAAGGTGTTAATCTCAATGATTTTCATGTAAGAAGTGGCACACACACACACACCCCAAAAATGAGGTATGATGAAAGACTTGTATGACTAGTAAAGGAGGTGATCAGGTAGAGAGAATGAGAGTTAAATGATATAGCTGAGCACTGAACAGGCATCCCCCAAATATTTACAGAACTAAAAGAAGACCTTCAATATAGTTCTAAATTTTCCATAGACTCCTACCTTGGCATTTCATCAGGGCACAAAAAAAAAATAATAACTCTAAGTTCTCAAGGATTTAGCACCCAAGTACAAGTTTTCACATGTCCTGCCATGATGGAAGGCTTCAAGTATAGGTATCCTGTCTATATTCTATTGTCTGAGTACCAACTTAAGTAGAAAAGGCTCTTCACCAGGGTAATGAAAATTTAGGTCAGAGCAATTCTGCAAGACCATGGAAAGGTCACCATCTGCCATTCGTGAAGAGGGCACCTGAACTAATGAAGTCAGAGACACTTTTAGTATTCAAGTACTACTAAATTACATCTGATACCCTTCTTCAGGGAACTAAATATATTTTTGCAAATGACAGAATAATGGTTTGTATCTAAAATTATTTAAATATTGCTGATAATCATAGAAACGTGTTTACTTCTCTATATTTACTATATAAAAACATAACATTTACCAAACTGGGTCACATCTATCATGTAAATTAAAGCATGTCTTTCATGGATTAAAGCATGATGCTAAGTTAACATTAACACAATCTCTTTGTGATAAAAATATAGGCTCAAATTTGTCAAAATCATATCTTCTAATATAATTGTCTCTAATACACATTTTTCACTTATTTGGCCATTTTATTATGAGTCTCGTCCACCTTAAATAACTTATTAAAAATAAATTTAGATGATATTTGGTATTTAGTTTAACTGAAGAACTCCAAATTCTTAATGTTTAATTTAAAGTTAGTAATTTATCAGAGATTAAATTATATAGGAAAAACCTTCCCCAATAATATTTGATACTAAAAATTGGATTCCACTGTACATGTTGAGAGGGAAGGGAAGTTTAGACAGATAGGATTCTTCATTTCAATTTTGAAAGTAAGAAAAGACAATCTAGATTATATTTTTATAATGTGAATTTTAACTACTAAAATGTAATTTAATTATTAAACCTGAAAAGAAATCTAAGAACAAACTGATGGGTTAAAATAATTCACAAAACAAAATAAAAGTTGTGTACTTGATCATCTTTTCATTAAGTCTGTCTTTTTGAGCACAAGCACTACACATTTAAGGTTAATTTTTAATGAGACATTATTTTACATTTATAATAATTAATGCTAATGATTTTCTATTTCATAAAAAAACAATTTCCTTGTAATTATAACTATTTGCTTCTCAAAAAAAATGATTATTCACCTGGGAAATATTTCCCAGTACTAATAGCTAAGGATACTAATCTCAGGATGAAGGCACTTAAGGTAGTAATCCAGCATACACATCTCCCCAATTAGAGTCACTTTAATAAATATGTTTAGTAGCTATATTTTAGGAACTAATCTTATGTAACTTGTAATCTAGATGTTATTTATGCTACCACTTTTTTTTCTAATATTGATAGAAAATATCTAGGGGGTGCATATAGCACTAGAGCACCTTGAAAAATGCTATTATATAGCATTATATTCAGCAGGCATACAAAATATTTGTTGAAAAAAATAAAATAAGTAGGGTTCATTTCTTTTTTCATTTATCTGCTTTAAATCACTTGTGTAGAGTGTGTGTGTGTGTGTGATCTAGAAAATCATAGGCAATCCCTAATTTAAGAACATGTCTAAAAATATCCTCTTAAGATTGTTTGCAATTCTCCTAGAGATCTGTTAAAAATTATTATTTCCTAAGCTTTCATAAAAACCATTTTACCTATAATGTTGACAGCTCCACCTCTTACTTTATTGAAAAGACTAAATCAACTTTCTTTTAAATTCATCTTTACTTCTGATACTTGGTAAGTTATTAAGCCTTCCTAGGCCTCAATATTTTTATCTGTAAAGTGAAAGAATTTGACAATGTTTGAGGTCCTTTTCTGCTTTAAATCTATGATCCTCTGGATAATCACTTTCTGTCTACTCTTTCTCTGAGATCTCATTCATTACCATGGCTTTACTTATCACTTCTAAGCAAAGGAGTCTCAAATCTCTCCCGAGGGCTTTCTGGTCTCAAGTTTCAAACGGTCTATTGGATATCTTGCCCTTTCAAGTTCAACTTATACAAAATTGAGCTCATCTTTTCAAACTCTGTCCTTCCTTCAATCTCTCTATTTCCACAGATGGGATCATAAGCTTTCCTGTGATCTAAGCTCCTCAACTCTGAGATCTCACCTTTTTCCTATTTTCAACCACAGTCACAGCCTCCTCCCCTGGTCCCAATTTATAACATCCAGTCTCTTACCAGGTTCTGGAATTTCTTTCTTTCCATTCATTCCCTCTTTTCCACTTAAACTGAAACTCCCTATCCTGGTTAACACCTCTTATATTCTATTACAAACTATTATAGTGATCTCAGTAAATGGTCTTCTTGCCTCCAATCATTCCATCTCTGATCCAGCCTTCACAGTGCTGCCTGAAAAATTTCCATAATGAAGAGTACTTCTGACAAGCCTGACCTTGTCACTCTAAAGCTTTCAGTTTTTCCCTACTGACTTCTAAATTAATTATAAACTCCTGACCCTGGTATTCAACATCCAAATCCAGCTTTATTTTATGTTATTTCCTTTAAGGTACTCTACATTCCAACTTAACTCTCCACCTCCCTTAATTCTATTTTGTCCTTCGCTCTTGTGCCAGATATGGTAGCATCTACCATATCGTAAATGAATGCTGCATTTCTACTCTGTTGAAATCCTTACATTTCTTCAAAGGCCCAACTCAATTTCCTCTGATCACTGAAGCTTTTGATAACAACCCCCCCTCTCTCCTGGCAAAAATGATCTTTCCCTCTTCAAAATATATCCACACTAGCCCTCCCTATTACACTTTTCACACTCTCTCTTTAATCATAGTTATTTTCAGTGTATCTCTCCCCTGAAACACAAACACATATATACACATAAAACCTCTGTAATTTCATGGAGAGCAGGACCTGCCTGGGTCATATCAATTTTCGCATCCTCATTATCTAGCAATTTGCCTTGCACATAGAGTATCTTTGCTATGCATACAGCAATCAAATTAACTCAACAAATAGCTACCATCAAAGTTTTACTTACCCTAAACTCCCTTTACTAGTATATGCACTAAAATTAGAACTATACAGAGAAGATTATATCATTTTTCTAGTCCACAATGAATAAGTAGTCAAAGTAAAGGAATGGAAAATTTTAAAAGAGGAAAACCAAATTGTTAATAATCATTTAGGGAAATGTTCAATTTCACTCAAAATAAAAAACCTAAATTAAAGCATTTTTCACCTAACATATACCCATTAAGTTGTCAAAAAATAAAAATAAAAACAATGAAACTCAAAGCCAGCAAGATTACATTCATTCATTGCTGACAAAATTAAAACCTTATAGAATCTTTTTGGATAGCAACCTGTAAGTCCATAGTAAAAGTTACAAAATAATTATAGCCTTTTATCTAATCATTCTGTTACTGAGAATATACATGGATGCTGCATTGTTTGGTTTCTAAAGCCCTTGAAAACCTTGAAAGCTGACTTTTCCAAGCACACTGCACATTATTATCCTCCACATATGTCATGTTCCAGTCAAACTGACCAATATGTTGTTCCCTTGCACATGACATTCTTTCTACCTTCAGGGCCCATGCCTAGAATGCACTCCCTTTTTATCTCTGGTTCATAAAATCCCCACCTTCCTTCAAAGTTCAGCACCATAAAGTTTAGACCATAAAGTGCCAGCTTAAGAAGTGTATTTTGATCTTTTCCTATCCCGTCACTTATCTAATAGTTAATTCTCCCACCCCAGGGAAATAATTTTCTATATATGTTTGTTTATCCTCAATATAATGTAGGCTACTTGAGGATCAAATTGTTTCATTTTTGTCTTAGTATCACTAGTACCTAGCATGGTGCCTAGCATAGTAGGCACTTTGTAAATTTATCTTGGGGAGCTAAGTAATATAGTAGATAGAGTACCGGGCATGGAGTCAGGAAAACTCATCCGGAATTTAAATCTGGCCTCAAATGCTTACTAGTTGTGTGATCCTGGGCAAGTTACTTTATCCTGTTTTACCTCAGTTTCCTATCTGTAAAATGAGCTGGAGAAGGAAATAGTAAACCATTCGAGTATATTTGCCAAAATAATGCAAATAGGATCAGGAAGAATCCTATATAACTAAAACAAATGAACAATAATGACAACGATGTTTTGTATATTGCTATGTTATCAGAAACAACATAAAAGGACTAACTCAAGAATAAATATAACAGCAACATATCTATCTATATCTATATAAAACACCTTACATATCAAATAACAGAATAATGGTTAGATAAAGTGTGGTACATAAATATAATAAAATGATCTAATATAAGCAACCATGCCCGGTGGCAAAGAAGACAAAGTAATATAGAAAGACCATTATGGAACAGTGCAAAGGGAAAAAATAATCCAGAAGAATGTAGCACACACAATCACATAAAAAAGTTTGTGGGGATAGGGACTTAAGAGAGTGGAGCTATTAAGGTGGTATTATTCTTTATACATTGAAATTAACATAATTTCTAATCCAATCATTCAAACAAGAAGTTACTAAGCACCCACTGTGTGTCAGGCACTGTGGTTATGTGCTAAAGATATAAGCACAAAAAAATCAAACATTCCCCACTCAAAAGGAATTTACAGTCTAATGGAGGAGATAATAAACATATTCATACAGCACAAATATAAAGTAAATAAGCAAAACACATACTGAACACTTCAATATAAGATGGTTTGGCAATGACAGCACTAGTATTTGGGTAGATTAGGAAAGGATTCATGAAGAAGATGGTTCTTAAGGTCTGTCTTGAAAGAAGTAAAGGACTTTAAGGAGGGGGAGGTAAGGAGGGAATGTAATACATACATAGAAGAGAGCCAGTGCAAAGGGATGGAAACAGAAGATATGCAATACCATGTGTGAGCAACATATAGAAGAAGGCCAGTTGGAATACCCTGAAAAGTATAGGAGGAGGAGTTATATCTAGTAAAAGTGGAAAGATAGTTTGAGGTAAGATTGTTAAACGTCTGAAAGCTAAACAGAAATTTATATTTGATCCTAAAGGCAATAGGATGTCATTGGAGTACACTGAATAGAAGTCACAGATCAACAATTAAGGAAAATTACTTTGACAACAGTATTCAGTATAGACCATAATGCTGAAAGACTCAGGGGAAGCAAGACCCAATTAGGAGGATATTGCAATAATCTAGATCAGAAGAGATGGGAGTTGGAACTAAGATGATAGCTGTGAGTGGTAAGAAGGGGTCACAAGTGAGAGATGTGGAGGTAGAAATGACATTTGACATCAGAATGTATTTGTGGGGTGAAAGAAAGGAGTTAAAGTTAACATCAATGGGAAACTTTGTAAAAGGGGAGGATTAAGAAGGAGGTGGGTAAAATGATGAGTTTGAGAAGTCTGTGAATTATCTACATATAGATAGGAGTTGATGAAGGTGCTGAGATAGAGTGCTTGGCAGAAGAGGGCCTTAGACAGAACCTTGGGGAACATCCACACTTAGGCGGCATGATATGAATGATTAGCCAGCAAGAAAGATTGAAGAACGTATAATTGTTTATATTAATGTTTAATGATTCTGATAAAACATTTAAGTTTTTAAAATCCTACCTATCCTTAAAGGCCAAACTCAAAATTTTCTCACCCTTCTATTTTAAGTAGTACAGGATCCCACAGGTGTGTAAGGCACTACTTTCAATTCTGAATGTAGCAATCATCATCACTCACAGAGAACAGGATGTGATAATTTGGGTAACACTTTTTTGTTATTCAAGAAGGATTGTCCACATCGTAGAATGGAATGGTTATTTGCATATACAGAAAGTTTGTTAGGGTAAAAGAGTCTGATGATGATACTAATAATAACTCACATTTATATAGCAATTTTAGGCTTACAAAGAACAGTTTCTACAACCTCCTTATAAACTGATGATTATCCCAGTTTAATTGATGAATATGGTTAAATTATTTTTCCAGAACCAGAGCCAGAAGTCAATGAGCATTGCTCTTACCACTAGGGAACACTACTCTCATTACAATTAGCATGGTCAGCCTTGAAATCTTTTGTTGTACAATTATAGTTTATATGCTTTTTTGAAAAGTAGTATATCATTACTGTTAATTAAGAATTTAAATTTTAAATATAAATGAATTTTTAAAGTTTTATAGAAAGTTGGCTTTCAAAAGGTATATTTCTAAGGAAAACAACTGAACAGAAAAATATCCAAAAGATTGAAAAGATCAACATAGACTATATTTTAAACTTTCTATACACATAGTTTCTAGAAGAGATTTGCTTTCAAGAAGTATTTTGGATATGATTTATTAAGACATAAAAGGTTTTTTTTACACTGAAAATGCCTATTTTCTTTAGGACAAAATTTCTTAGCTAGGCCAATATCTTCTACTCCTGGTACTTAGGAAAGAAAGAGGATGGAACTTACTTAAGTGAAAGTAGAAATTTAAGAAAGATTTGGAAATCCCAGTAGGAAAAGTATTGCATGGGTAAATAAAGAGAAATTTTTAAAAATACAAATTATGCCAAAGAGTATTAAGTTTAAAGTACTTCAATGCCTTGGAGACTACCTTGGATAACTGAATTTTTCTCAAAGTATTATTCTTTTCCTCTCATATATTTCTTCTAATATCTTTATTCTTAAGACTTTTATTCTGACTATTTTATTACTTCCAAATTGCTAACTCACCATTTTTTGATAAGCCCCTCTCCTCAATCTAACATTTGGCTTTCCTCTTTCTGACCCTCTCTAGAACTCAATGAAGTTATGTCTGGAGCTGATCTTCTTGGAATAGGAACAATGTTGAATGGGACTAACAGGAAAGTAGAGAATAGTCAAATGGGAGGTGGGGAGGGAAATGATTAAAAATCAGAAATAAGAGATTTTTAAAAAAGGATATGAGATCACATATATTCCATATATTCTTATGGCTAGACCTGGAAAACACTTTTCTTAGTACAAGAGGGTAGAACAGAATCTGTCTAGAAAGTGTACCCCAAAGTATCTACTTCAATTCAGAAACCTCATCTTGACTACTAGTAGGTAATCGATTCCAAGAAGCAAGCAAGTCTCAGGTTTTGTAAGTGGATAGCCTAAGCACCAGGGAGTACCTTCAACTCCTATTAGATAAGAAAGAATGAAAATCCCACCATGTATTCCAGCAGAAAACCATTACTTTTAAGGTATAGGCAATAGTTCCATATAAGAACAGCCCTATGCATAATATTTATGGTAAAGAAGGATGCCTTCAATGAAAGGCATTAGCACAGAAAACATGTAGTTTATATACAAACTTAAGTAAGCAGAAGACCAAGATCAGAGATTCTTAAGCTTTTTTGTCTCATGGACCCCAAGTTAGAAAAATGTTTTTAAATTCATTAGAATAAATACATTGAGTTACAAAGGAAACCAGGTACATTAAATATAGCTATTGAAATATTTTTTTCTAAAAAATCAAAATCACAGACCACAGGTTAAGCTCCTGGACTTGATTTTTCCCTACACTCCCCATCCTACCTTTTTTCTTACTCCTTAAACCCCAGCCTAAACTCTCTAGACTAGAATCTAGAGTTAGAAAACATCTCAAAGGTCTTCTAGTTCTACTTGGCCAAGATTGCCCTTTATAATATCCCCAAACTGTGGGTAATCCATCCCTCTATTAATGAACTTTAGAAGAAATCCACTAGATCTTCAGGCAGTCCTATGACTGAAAAGGGAAAGAAAGATGAAGCTGGACATACAGGTGTGGCTGCTGTAGATATTAGGACTTGAGGAGTGTCTTGTATACCTGGTTAATTCACAACTCCCAAATATGCAAAGTGTAAATTATTGCATTACTTGCTGAAGAATATGCCATGAATAATATTGCACAACTATATAAGAGAACCTGATGCAATCTACACAAGCGCAATAGTAAGGCAACAACGAAGGGTTTAAATATTTTCCCACTTTACCCAAATGTAGTATGAGGTCAGGGAAGCAAAGTGCTATATTAAAAAATAGAGCTAAAAGAAAATTAAACCATTTCATCAAAATATTGCTTCTTTTTTAAAAAAAAAATCTAATCTTGAAAATGATGAAAATGAATTCAATGAAAATTTTCCAGGGGCAGGGGTGGGTTTGCAGAAGTAAACACAACTAACAAATGAGTAAGTTTTTACAATAGCAAAATGTTTTAAACATATAATTGAACATTAAGACCTATAAGAAAAAGAATATTTTTTCTTCTAAAATAATCATAGTAGAATGAGTATCATTGCCCTTTTACTTATCCAGTTCCATGGAAATAGTCCCCTATCATGAATCTTCTGTACAAATTTCCTATATCATATTCAGTTTATTATATGCCTTGTGTTGCAACTGTCATTTTTTCTGCCTCTGTAAATAAGTGGCAGAAATATCTTAATGCAAAAGACCAAATGATAGGGTACAGCTTACATCTACCCTATTGGCTAACATGGAACTTTGCATTTAATGAGTATTTAATTGAATTTATGTAATTTGTCTCAATGGATTAATGATATTATTCTACAAAAACATTAAGACACCTTGAAGACTTCTAAAAAGACTTAAATTTTAAGAAAGCCTTTAAAATTTGAGAGTCTTTACAATTTTAGATATGATTCATTAAAGAAAGATCATTACAGGTGCCAGAGTAGAATTACCACTTTTTCTTACAAAGAAATGTAAATTACAAATATGACAACCATGACAAAGCAACAAGACAGCTAAGAAAAGTTTGATGATGTGTTCAATTATTCTCTATGTGTATGTATTGGGTGGTCAGCAAAAAGGGATAATAACCTTTCAAGATTTCTTCTTTCTCACTGCATATTCCTGCACTGCAGTGCCCATAGAAATCAATCATCAATTCAAGAACATTTACCATAGAAAAATCTTCAGAAAATAATCCTCAAAGTTCAGAGTCTAAATGGGCTGTTTTCTTTTCCTCCACTGATAATGGCATAGATTAACACTAAGAGCATGCAAAGGACTCTAAAGAAAGCTGGAAAAGGCTTTAACTAACAAGAGTCCTTCCTAGGTACCAAATTTTCTTTTTTATGATGTGACTGTCACGAAAGGTTGTGGGTTTATTTATTTTTTCCCATTCAAACACTAAATTAAGCCTATGCACAAAGTAGACTTGTCAGATGAGATCACAAGATTTGGGAGTGAAGGGTGGGGCAGTTAATGCAATGAGTACTCAGTACCTGTAATTCTAGGGGACACTGCATACAAAACCATCATCTAATATTTCAACTCTATTACAAGAGCAGATGCAGGTGATAGAAGCTCAATGTCAGAAGCTCTTGGGATACGGGACATGGTATCATGAGAGAGAGAGAGAGAGAGAGAGAGAGAGAGAGAGAGAGAGAGAGAGAGACAGAGACAGAGACAGAGACAGAGACAGAGAGACAGAGAGAGAGAGACAGAGAGAGAGACAGAGAGAGACAGAGAGACAAAGAGAGACAAAGACAGAAAGAGACAGAAACGGAGAGAGATAGAAAGAGACAGAGACAAAGAGACAGAGAGAGACAGAGACAGAGACACAGTGAGAGACACAAAGAGGCTAGAGAGAATCATAGTGACACAGAAGCTAAGTGTGAAGAATAGATTACCCATTTTAAGTGACTGCAGTAAACCCGAGTTGGGCACCCACTGGATCATTTTTTAAAAATGTAGCGCCAAGAAAAGAAAAAGTAGAGAGTGGATCGCTAGAGACGAGGGCAAAGGAAAGGGGGAAGAGGAAAAGGAGGGAGGAGGGGCTCAGCCACTTCTGCAGTGACTGCTGGAGGTAGGGGGTTCTGAGGCCATTTTGAGGGTGTTCTCTCAATACAGAAAGTGGATGGGGAGGGCGGGACGGGGGAAGATGGAACAGCAATTCGAGACCAAGAGAGGGAGAGATGCGCTGCCTCCCCCCTCCTCTCTCGGCTCTCTCTCGGTTGCAGGTTCGTGGGGGATGGGGATGGGGGGCAGGGAATGAGCATGCGGGAGACCGCAGGCGGCCGCGGCTCGGGGGGCAGGGACCGCGCGCTTACCTACGATCGACCAGGTCCATCGGTAGAACTCTATGGTATCATTGACCGCGGTGGACACGGCATCCAACATGCGCGCCGGTTCCGAGTCCAGGAGCCCCATGGTAGCGACAGCGGGGCAGGGGCAGAGGCAGCGGCCGCCGCGGCGGTGGCGGAGACTGGCAGGGGCAGGGACGGGGGGAGAGGCTGCAGCCTACCCGGAGGGAGCCGGACCGGAGGTGACTGGCGGCTGCCGCCCCGCTCCTTTATCCTGGCAGCCCTGGCGCTTCTCCTCCGGAGCCGCGGCCCGTGATGGGGATGCCGACCGGGAGGCGGCGCGAGCCGGGCTGCGGGAGAGGCGCTGTCAGCGGCGCCGGGATGAGCAGGACCCGCGAGCGGGCGTCGAGAGCGAGAGGCTGCCGCTGCGCTCTGACAGCCCGGCAGCCCGCCCCGCGGCTCCAATCGCCCGTCCTCGCGTCACGTGACCCGGGGGCGACACTCCCCCCTCCCACGCGCTACTTACACTGCTCAGTCCGGGGGGAGAGAAAGAGAGAGGGCGAGCGTGGGGAGGAGGAGGAGGAGGGACACAGAGAAGAGAAAGGGAGGGAAGGAAAACACGGTCCTGCGCATGCGCGTGCGGGAGTCCCGCCCGTGGAAGGCTGGACGGACAGACAGTCCATCCTGCGTCTGGCGTCAGACCTAGGTCTTCTGCTCCTGCCCCCGGAGCAAAATCTAAGACCTCGCAAATAGCCGTGAAAGACCGGGATGGGGAGACAGGACCTGTGATGATGGGAAAAGCCCGAGTCTCTCCACCAGTCTCACCTCCCATCCTCTCTCCCCCCCGCGGCCACCTCACGAACTCCCGCCCAGAATAGGCTCACGGAACTCCGGGGCTGCGGAGAACTTGGGGAAAAGAGAATGGGAGGCTGGTTCTACAGGGGTCGCTTCCACAGCCCCCCCTCTGGCCGAGGGGTGACCTGCATGCAAGAGCGAACACCGGGCTACTTCCATCCCCGCGTAGACCTGGGGAAAGGTTCTGTTTCCCACACACCGGAATGCCTCACCTCACTTAAATACTTTAATCACAGCTCCGTTTGACGCCGCAAAGGGTCCTCTAGAGAAGGTGAAGGCTTTGTTCGTGCTATACCCAAAAGCCTGCAATTTCAACACTATCTATATTAAGTACCACTATGTACTAGGCAGGAGGGCTGTGAAGGCAAATAGTAAATAACCCATATCCTCAAGGAGCTTACATTTGATAAAGGGTAGGGACCCTAATATCCATCTTTAAAAAAATATTTTTTTTAAAAAGAGAGTAATTGGGGTCGATCAAATTGGTTGGGCTGATAAAATAAGTAAAACAACAGCAAACAAATCTATAAATCCAGAAAAGAAGAGCGTGGAGGAGTGGACAGTCGGAGAAAGTTTTATGGGAGAGATGAAAACTGAGCTGTACATTTAGGGATGTGGCTATAGAGAGGGGAGGACATTCTGGGGAGGATGATTCCATGTGGGATATCGTCAACAATTGTTGACTACTTCTTTAAAAATGTATAGAGATTGTGGAAAGAAGAGATAGAAGATACTGTAGCAAGAGATGCATCCTTGGGAAGGCAGCTAAAGTGTATAAGTAGAAATCTCCTAGCCCTCAATCAAGCCAAACTGGCTTTCTTTTGATCCCTTACATACTCCGTTCTGTCTTATCCTTATCCTTACATTCTTTCATATCCAAACCTTTACAGGGTCTGAACCTCCTGCCATGAATACACTCCGTCATTATTGCCATTTCTTGATCTCTAATTTCCTTCAAAGTACATACGACTCAAGTGCCGTCTCTCATATGAGACCTTTCCTGAACCTACCAGATGCTAGTGAAATTTATCTGGAAAATTTACCTTGTATTAATTTGGTATATATATATATATATATATATATATATATATATATATATATATATATATATATATATATATGCATGTTGTTTTCCCTAAGGAATATAAACTTGTTAAGGTCAGGTACTTTCATTTTCGTGTTTATGTGCCCAGGAGAGTGCTTGATATATAGTAGATGCTTAATAAATACTTACAGAATGATTAGCTGATTTGTTATTTTTTTATTGACATAAAACTAACTTTTACAACAAGGTTCAGTAACTTTTTTTTTACAGCTTTATAGATTGAGATGCTTTCCTAAAGGTCACTGGGGAAAACACTTTGACATAGACAATATCAAGATTGCATTTCAATATTTACCTTTTGCATGTACTCAAGGTTTACTCAGCTGTATATTTTTTTTGCCTGTGTAGGAGGTATGATGAGTGCAAACATACCCTTGAAACCATAACAAACCAAAATTTGGGGCATTGATTCTGTGTCTTTGATGAATGATGTCCACACCCACCAAGGAAGCATAATCAAAGTAATGTCTCTTCATGCTTTCACCTTGTTAGGCTGTCCAGGTTACTGCAATTTATGACCTCTATACATGTCTACATATACTTTAGACTAAAAGTGACTATAGGATGGAAATTGTTTGGTTTTCTTTACAAAGGACTTACCACAATCCTGCACTTATGTAGTAGTTAGGTATATTTAAAAATGGTGAAATGAAGAGGTAAGGAGTATTGTAATTCCATTTTAAATGACAAATGCTAAGGAAAAGAAAGGTAACTAAAAGAAATTTCTAGTGCAGTAACACTTATTATTTTGTATGAATTTTGCTTTCCTTGCATTAATCTACAAAAATATCAGTCATATTCTCATGTTATATTATAGTTTCTTAGATTTATTTGGTCAAAACAAGGAACTACCATCCAAACATGCTTATTATTTAAACAAATGGGATTTAGTAGCCCAAAAGAATCCCTGTCACACACTTCCCATTTGGGTCAGGTAAGGTATTCTGGTCCCATACATTCACTTTGATTCTACAGAGAAGGTGAGAGCCCCCAGTGCATACCTAAGCCCCACCAAAGAAAATTGGCTCAGATTCCTGTATTATGGAGTCTTAATATTCATTTTAGGAACTGTAGAAGCAAGGCCTTTAATGAATGTGAAACTGTTAGAATTATTAGCATTTCAGAGTGAAGGATATTATCTTCCTGTAGCTAATTCCCTGCCCCACCCCAATCTTAGTCCCCATCCAAAAAAAAAGAAAAAAAAAATTTCCATTTGACCACTAGGGGGCCCCAGCCCCATATATGACCTCAGTTGTAGATGCAACCTTTTACTTTGGAGGTCACGTTTCACCTATTTTTCTTCTCCCACACATCTTTCCTATCACAGACACCCAGAAAATGAGTGTGGGATAGTATCAATTACTATTTGTCTCTAAAGGAATGTGACACTTTCTTGAGTCACCCGTTATGAAATATCCTATGGAATCTGGAATGATTCTACACAGAATGCAGGAATAGGTCACAGACCTTCAGGGTAATCAGAATTTAGTATGCAATGTTGTTATTTATAATATTGTTTTGTTCATTAATTGTTTCATGTGTTCTGTCTTCACGATACAATTAGAAACTCTTTGTGTATAGGGATTGGATCTCTTCAGAGGAAATAGTGTGGGGTGCTGAAAGAGAAGAAAACTAGATCTGTAGCCAGAGAAGATGACTTTGAAGGGCACTCTGCTACTTGCTACCTACCCATGCATGCAATGCAGATCACTTCACTTCCCTAAGTCTCAGTTTTCTCATCTGTAAATAAAGAGGTTAGACTACATGATATCTAAAGCCCCTTCCAGCTCTAAATTCTATAATCCTATATATTTTTTGTACCTCATCATGTTTAGCACTGTGCCAGGCACAAAAAAATATTTCTTGATTAATAGATAATATTAAATACAAGAATGTATAACTATGAACAAAACTCAGTGTATTCCAAATGTTAACACTAAGAAGTTCATAAGATAATGGATTTGGAACTAGAAAGGAACTTAGAAATCATTTTCCATATGAGGAAACTGAGGATGAGAAAAATTGAGTGACTTGCCCAAGGTAGCACAGGTGGTAAACAGCAACATTGGGGTTTACATCTAGCTCCTCTCATTCCAAATCCAGTAATTCTTTCACTTTGTCCATTATACTGCCTCCAAGAGTTGGCAAGGGTGATAAGAAGAAGGGATCTTAAGTTGTGTTATTAAAAAGGGATGGGACATGACTAGAAAAAGAGATGGAAAGGTATTACAGTCAGAAGGAAAGATAGTATAGGAATGAGAAAAAATGTGAAAGCACCGAAGTGTAAACAATAAAAATTATGAAAGACATAATACAATTCTAACCCATATGCTACTCAACTCTGTATTCACATAGACTTGAGTTCAATGTGGAGATATTTTAGACAATTTTAAGTATCTTGGAAAGTATGTACTACATAGTGGGTAGGGCAGTACACTTGGAGTCAGGAAGATTATGGTTCAAATCTTGCCTCAGACATTTACTCTGTCAGCTAGGGCAAGTAATTTACCATTTCTGTAACTCCCTCCTCAGTAAAATGAGGGAATTGGCCTCATAGATTTCTTCCAGCTCTAAATCTGTAATCCTTTGATCCTGCCAATGATACTTTGGCTTAAAAATCTGAATCATTAGTGTCATATTCAGGTTTAAATACCCAGCAGCCACAATACTGATAGTTGAGGCAGAAACTGTACTTTGAAATAGTAAAATATTTAATTGTGAAAAAACTGTAAAGAAAAGAAATAGAAAACATATCTCATTAGACATTCCTGACCAAGCAGGATAATCTTCCTTTCCTTTTCCCTAGAGTATTTGAGAAATAATTTCCAAAATTTGTGATACAGCGTAGGGAAGGGTTAAGGTTTCAGCACAGTCAGTTGGAAAGAGGGTCTTCTGAAGCTATAGGTGGAGACATTTTCTGTTTCACTGCTTGAACACTGGTGTGACAGCCCTCTGCTAGTCTACTGAGATTAGATATCTTTCTGGCATACTCTGCAGCATTTTGAGAACATGCCAGAATTCCATATTTCCTGGACACTATCATTGAAATTCCAGATGTCCCATGCATCTCACTTTTAAAACTTCCATCTTCTTAGAAATCTGTTTGAACCCCCAGAGTCTGCACCTCTTCAAATAATTATCCATACTCACAATCTTCTGGGAATTGAAATACTGAGAACTTAAGTCATACTTCTATTTGACAGTCAGGATTCCATGGGGAATGTTCTTCTGTCCCATCTTGAGACCATAGTCAATATTCTTTCCCCTGACACATGCACAGAAAGGACAGGTGGAAACACAAGTTAAGTTTACCCGTTTGCTGCATTCTCCCAAGGGCGAAAAAAATTTTAGTGCTAGCAAATGACACTAAGGAGATCAAAATTTAGATAGTATATAGTCAATGTCCTCAAGGAGCTTACAATTTAATGGGGAGCGCAGGAAATTAGTGGGATGGGAAAGTAGGCTATGATGCAGCCTGTTTTAAGTGATTTTTTTTTAAAAGTGTTAAATTGGGAGGAAGAGTCTAAAGACTTATAATTTTAAACACTAACCTGATTTGAAAAGTAGTTGGGAGGGTTATAAGCACTTAAGAAATTAAGTGCAGTGATAAGGAAAGATAATTCAGAACATTATGTGTAGGAAAGAAAAGCCAGGGAAGAAGCTAGGGGAAGAAAAGTTAGATGCTCTTATAATTATCTCAGTAGAATAAATTGATTCATTTAATGCAACATGTGTTAAGTACCCGCAGAAGAGATACATTTAAGGAAAAGAGTACTTCCCTAGGTTCATAGAATCAAGAGACCTTGCAGATCATCCCTACCAATTAATACGCAAGCAAGAAACCCTTCTACAACATCCCTAGCAAGTAGTAGTGGAACCTCTTCTTGAAGACTTCCAGTAAGGGGGAACCTACTGAAAAGCCATGCCCCCATCCATCCATTGCCCTTCATCTGAACATAAATTTATTCTACTTTTGACCAGCCCTAAGTGTTAGGAAGTTTTTCCTTATATAACCTGACTCCTGAAGTCCATCAGTATGGGACTCTCTACTCAGTGACAGAGATCAATGCCCTGTGCTGGCATGAGATGAGGTAGAGTTGACTGGGGTCAAGACCTACAGTTGAAAAGGTGCAGAAGGGGTTATGAGTGGAAAAAGTGGACTAAAGTGGAAGAAAAGAGACCTTCAATCTTTGAGTCTCCCCGGTGTCTCCAGGTTTTTGGACTTCAGGTGCTTCTAACTTCCAGCTTTGGGATAATGAAGATGCCCAACCCACCTCAGGTTGGTGAAGGAAAATACTCTGGGAAGATGATAGGAAAAGACCCTATCCTCAGCTTGCTTCACTAGAGGCTACAGGGAACTTCCTGTTGGATGAGACCTGGGACTCTCTCAGTCAAGCTGAGTTATCTCTCTTTCAAAGTGAAATTATCTTCATTCTATTGTACTCTACTCTATCTACCTACCTACCCACCCATCCATCCATCCATCCATCCATCCATCTATCTATATATTCTCCTATATATACTTTCTCAGATTTCTGTTTTTGCCAGACTTGTATAAATGGGTTTTTCTTGGCTACTTAGTATGTATATCTATTGTGGAACTAGTATTTGGTGGAAGAGACTCAAGTCTCAGAAATAAAGCATGGGTCCTGCTTCACCTCCATCCCCAATGAATAAAATTCTTATTAGAAGTTAGCTTGAACCTGAAAATCACATACCGTAAATTAATAATATTTAATGGATTGGATAGATATAATTCTATTCTCTCCGGAGAGAACAGAATTGCCAAACATCTGGCTCCAACCTCCTACTTCCTTTCCTGGGGATGTAAAGTCTCCCTTGGGGAAGGGTGTAGGCCAGAGATGGTTATTCTGCCTCCCTTCAAGCCACACAGTAACACCTCCACGTGGGAGAGAGTGCTTGTGTCATTTATATCAATCAACAAACATGTAAGTGCCTACCTGGCACTTACTTGGGGTGTGTTCGGGGAAGACTAGTACCTCTGGTGTGAGGGCTGCCAAGTTTTTTCAGGGCTGCTTTCCATGTTTGGTGTCTACCTGATCCATCTGTGGCTCCAAGAAGCTGTAGCATTCATAGCCACCACACCCCTGTAAACCATTTTAGTTAAACCAGGCTGAGAGTGAAGTGGACATTATTCCTCCCTTGGTCCCTAGGTTGAGAGATATCTGTTAGGTTACTGGGCAGGGTTGAATAACCTGCTCTAACCACTAGAGTGTGATGACTCTGGAAGAGATAGTGAGGCTGATGACTTTGTGAAACTCTGCCTCACTTAAATTTAATTCACACACAAGTCAAAAGATATCACCCATATCATTTTACCATTTTACCTATCTCAAAGTCCTATGGTAATAGACAAGTGGCAAAGTAGCAGGTGAGGATACACTGGGAGCTGTAGTCACAACCCTGCATGCAGGAGATGCAGGCCATAGGGTCCTCTTCTCACTGGAAGCAGCAGTGGGATTTGGCAGCCCCCTGGGGCATCTAAGTGGCCTTTTAAGGATCACACTACTTACTTCTAGGTATGAGGAAGGGGCTAGAAAAGGGTGCCCTAAAAATCATCTGCTTACTCAACCCTATCCTGATTATTGTGGCAGGCAAGGAATCCCACTCTGTAGTCGAAATACACAAAAAAATGTACAAAAACTTCTGCAAAGAGGATTTCAATCACCATTGGTACATGGAATATGTGTGCACTTGTAGACAATACAAAATCCAGCAGACCTGAAAGATGACCTGAAACAACAGCTCTTGTTGTGAGAGAACTCAGTAGGCATAGCTTCCAACTAGCAGTCCTGAGTGAAACAAAGCTGGCAAATGAAGGTCAACTTATTGAAGTCAGAGTTGGATACATGTTTTTCTGAAGTGGTTGCAGTGAAGGAGCAGCATGCCATGAACCTGGTGTAGGTTTTGTAACCAAAACTAATCTAGTCACCAAGTTTGTATGTCTACCAAAAGGAGTGAACTAAAGACTCACGACAATGTGATAACCACTTGTAGGAAAATGCCACACCACCATCATCAATGCCTGTGTTCCCACCATGATGAAACTTGATGAGGTAAAAAAAAATTTTATGAAGATGTGGAGACCCTTATTATCAATGTTTCAAAAGAAGATAAGCTTGTAATTATGGGAGACTTTAATGCTAGAGGAGGCTTAGACTACCTGACATGGCAGGGAGACCTTGGTCAGAATGGAGTTAGAAACAGCAACAGCAATAGTCACTTACTACTGAAGACTTATACATCTCACAACCTTCTCATCACCAACATTGTCTTTATGCAATAAAATTTCACAGATGCACTCTCACAGCAAACATCAGACAGGGTGTGAGAGTAAAGAACGCAATCTGTGGCACAGAGTGCTGAACTGATCATATACTTATCCTCTCCACACTAAACAGTCACATTCAACAAAGGTGGCAGCCCCAAGGCAAAATAGCTACCAGAAGAATTAATGTCTATAGGTTAGAGCACTTCTCTGACCAGCAATAGTTTGTTGCTAACATGGAGGAAAAGTTGAGCCAACACACAGCTGTCATCAGTGAAGCAGAAAAGGAGTAGGCAACTTTGAGAGATTTGGTGTATAGCACTGCATTTGCTCATCTGAGTCAGAACACTCACAAACATCAAGACTGGTTTGACAAAAATGATGGGAAAATTCAGAAACTGCTAAATGAAAAACAAGAACTCCACATGGTTTACCAGCAGGATAGATAGTTGATCTATCTCTAAGAAAACAGTATTTAATTCCATCAAAAGTAAAGCAGAAGCAAAGCTTAGAGAGATGCAGGATTCTTGGCTCAGTAAAAAGGCAGATGAAATTCAATTTTATACTGATAGTAACAATCCAAAGCACTTTTATGTTGCCCTGAAGACTGTTTATGGACCAAAGACCAATGGTGTACTTCAACTACTTAGTGAATGGAGCCACATTGATTAATGATAAGGACCTAATCCTAGAGAGATGGGCTGGACACTTCCATAGTGTTCTCAACAGATCATCATCAATCAATGCTGAGGCCATTGACCATTTACCTCCAGTTGAAGTCAATCCTTCCTTAGCAGAACTTTCAACTGAAGAAGAGGTTTTGAGGGCCATTGGGCTCCATTCATGTGACAAAGTACCTAGTGCTGATTCTATTCCAGCAGAGATTTACAAGGTGGGTGGACCATTGCTCACACAAAAGCTGACTGAAATTTTTCAGATTATATGGCAAAAGGAAGTTATCCCCCAGGAGTTCAAGAACACCTCCATTATTCATCTCTATGAAGGTAAAGGCAATAGATTGTCCTGTGATAATTGCAGGAGGGTCTCCCTTTTAGTCCTTGCTGGCAAGATTCTTTCCAGAATCCTCCTTAATAGACTGACCCTTCACTTGGAACATGGTCACCTACCTGAGAGCCAGTGTGGCTTCAGAAAGGGCTAACAGTTGATATGGTGTTTGCTGTCTGATAACTCCAGGAGAAAGGCTAAGAGCAGAACAGAGGTCTGTACACAGCATTTGTAGATCTGGCCAAGGCTTTTGATACAGTCAGTCATGAGGGCTTATAGAAAATTATGTCAAAATTGGTTTGCTCAGAGAAGTTCATCAGTATTGTATATTAATTATGAAACTGACAGCTTGCTTACCTAGGTTCTGGATAATGGATGATACCCTCATGTTTTCCCAGTCACCAGTGGAGTGAAACAGGGCTGTGTGCTTGCTCTCATGCGATTTGGCATGATGTTTTCAGCCATGTTGTCAAATGTTTTCAGTGAGGATGAGCACAGCATCAAGGTTAGCTACCGTACTGATGGTAAATTCTTCAACTTGAAAAGGCTACAAGCCAAGACCAAAGTGGAGGGAGTGTTGGTGCATGATTTTTTTGTTCACAGATGATTGTGTACTCGGTGCAGCTTCTGAAGCTCAAATGCAACAAAGTATGGAATTTTTTCTCTGCTGCTTGTGCTAATTTTGGCCTAACAATTAACACCGAGAAAACACAGGTACTCCATTAGTCAGCACCACAACACCCATACATGGAACCACTGGTTACAACAAATGGAAAAGTTTTGAATGTTGTGGGTAAGTTCACTTGCTTTGGCAGTATACTTTCATTTTTTTTGAGGAGGGAAGGCAAGGTAATTGGAGTTAAGCTACTTGCCCAAGTGTCAACTGTCTAAGATCAGATTTGAACTCAGGTCCTTCTGACTTTAGGCTGGTGCTCTATTCACTGTGCCCCCTAGCTGCCCTGGCACTATACTTTCTAGGGATGTACATATTGATAATGAGATAGACACATTCATTGCCAGAGTTAGCTCAGTATTTGAGAGTCTCTAAAGGAAAGTGAGGTAGAGAAGAGGTATTAGACTAACTATAAAACTGGAAGTTACAGAACCTTGTGCTGCCTTCATTGTTGTATGCCTGTGAAACATGGACAGTCTACCAGCACCATGCCAGGAAACTGGATCGCTTCCATT
This sequence comes from Bettongia penicillata ogilbyi, assembly GCA_023548195.1. Lineage (NCBI taxonomy): Eukaryota > Metazoa > Chordata > Mammalia > Diprotodontia > Potoroidae > Bettongia > Bettongia penicillata. Next base: position 1,893,680 of record JAJHZJ010000535.1, read on the forward strand.
TGAATTGTCCGAGAAATATTCTGAAGATCACCTGGCAGGATAAGATACCAGACACTGAGGTCCTTTCTCCAGCTAAACTGCTCAGCATTCAAACTCTATAACTACAGTGAGCTGACTGCATGGTTCAAATGCCAAATGTAGGCTTGTATTTAATGGATACCTCACATGGGACAAGTACTCACTTGGTGGTCAGAAGAAGTGATGCAAGGAAACTCTCAAGGTTTCTCTTAAGAACTTTGGAATTGATTGTGTGACATGGGAACACACTGGCACAGGACTGCTCAACATGGTGTACCCTCATCAGGGAAGGTGCTGTGCTCTATGAGCAAAGCAGAATTGAAGTAATTCAAAAGAAACATGAGATGCACAAATGTAGAGAATCCACCCTCGATGTTCACATAGACTGTTGTGCCCAGCCTGTGGTAGAGCATTCTGAGCTCATATTGGTCTGATCAGCCTCAGTCATTTATCTTGACTCTAACATAGTGATATCATTTTGGTCCTTTTCTAGAATGAAAGACAACAATAGTGACAAGGAGTGCCTACTGTGTGCCAAGCACTGGGGAAGACAATGGACATACAAAGGCCAAAATGGAATAGTCCTTGCATTCAAAGGGAGACAACATGTGCATAAATAAGTATACACAAAACAGATATAAAATAAATTTAAGGCAATTTTGAGGCAGAGTACTAGCAGTTGTGGAGCTTGGAAAAGGCTGAGTAGAAGGTAGTGCTTTAGCTGACTCTTGAAGGAAATGAGAGATTCTATGTGATGGAAGAACAACATGCTAAGCTTGGGGATAGTAAGTGCAAGGGCAAGGAGACAGGAGATGGAATGCAACATTAAGGAACAGCAGCTTGGTTAGATTTTGGAGGGAAGAAAGAGAAATAATGTATAAAGGATTGTAAAGGTAGTTTGGGACTTTAAGAGTCAAAAACAGGAGTTTATATTTTGTCCTGGGGGCAATAGGGATCTACTGAAGTTTTATTAAGTAGGGGATATTTAGTCAATTGCTAGAACAATGCATAAGGGAAATCATTTTGGGAGTTATAAGAAGGATAGATTAGAGTGCATTACTTAGAATTGGAAGACCAGTCAAGAGGCCATAGCATCACCCAGGTGAAAGATGATGAGGATATAAATGGACATAATGGCTCTGTGTGGAGTAAGAAAAGGATGATGAGAAATGTGTAGAAACAGAAACAGAAAAAATTGTCCACTGATTGTACATGTGTGGTGATGGAGAATGAATATATGATTTAAAATCTGGCTTTCTGAAACTCTCTCTGATTGCTCCTAATTCTGTGCTCTAAAGTCAAGCAAAAGAATTCTAATCCATCCTGCCACATGAAAGCCCTTCAAATGTTTGAAGTTATTTATCATGTTTTCCCATATTATCTTTTTTAAATTTTCTCATTCCAAGTTCCTTGAACTTCAGTTATATGGCATGGTCCTCAGCTCTCTCATAATCCTAGTCACCTGCTTCTGGGTAAGTTTAACAATGTTCTTCCTTGAATTAAGAATCCAGACTAAAAGTATAACTCCAGGTGTAGTTGGACCAGAGAAGAGTGGGATTATCTTTTCCTTTGTTATGGATACTATCCCTTAATTAAAACAGACTTGGCAGGTGTATACTATATAGGTACTAATGGCTACATTAATAGTACCTATGTACTTCTCTGTGTATTGTACATGGTCATTCCAATTCATTCCATAGTCAGGACAATAGACATTATTATCTACTGGGCTTTTCCTATGTGGATTGTTAAATTGAACTCTTTTGTGTGATTATGGATCTAATTTAGAAAGGTCTACAATGTTTTAGGTATGGATACAATTGGCACAATGTTATTTGCAAATAGGAGGATTAGGAGGACCTCACAAATGATAGGCAATCACTTTTTCATTTGGATAAGTGTACTGGGCATCCTCCAAAATAGTGACAAATACCTTTGGAAAACATAGGTTTCCCTATTTTATTCCTTCACTGATATTTATAATCAGAAGCTCATTAAAAATGTTATTTCCATTGTTATATTATTCAGCGATTCTTGTATGATTTTAATGTATGAATGTTAGGGAGACATCTTCTTGTAGGATAATCTTTAAGAGAGACTTTGATCTACCAAATCACATTTTTTATAGTCAACAAATAATAAATACAGTAGGATCTTGTATTTATGACTTTAAAGATGTGATCCTGCTATAGAGAGTAACTCATAAAAGCCTACCCATTTCCCCCCATCTTAAACCTTTATCAAAGATATTCTCCATGTGAAAGGAAATTATTCTCACAAAGATTTTTTTTTGAGAAGTAAGTATATAGGTCAGTAGTAATTATTAATGTTTTCTTGATCATCTTTCATCTATACTAAGAAGATCCTTGATTTTTATCTAACATTTCATATTTCAAATGTTTGCATTATCAATCTCCTAATACTCCTAAAATGATATCAAATACAGTATGGACCTCCTCTGTGTATACTTAGTTTAGTCGATTTCCCCCTATCATTTCTTTAGTATTATTTTTACTTCTTCATGCAACACATTAGGGGTTGTGATGTTTAGTTCAGTGGTGGGAAGAGACTAGTTTGTTACAGTAATCTTGTGAGAGCTTTTTAATTTTTTATTTATGAAATACCTTTTTAGTCTTTACATTTTCTCAACAATGTGAGACAATTATAAAACCTAGGACTCCGAATACTAATCTTACAACAGTTTGCCACATTTATATATATAACTGTGCTTTCCAGGAGTCAGTCATCTGTGGGACCTTGGGTAAATCTCTTAAAACCCCTTACCTTGATTTTCCAGCTTTAAAAAGAGTTTAACTAGAGGACCTCTAAAGCCTCATCTGGCTCAGAGTCTATGATCTTGTGATCCATGATCCTAACAGGAGATTAATATAGTTGGAAAGCTCTGATATGAATTTTCTCATCTTTTCATCCCTGTGGCTGTGTCAGGGTCTGCTACCCTGACCTTCGCCTGGATACTTACCTTACCCGGTCTTCGGACGTCTCCGGCCCCTCCGGTGAGGGAGGGGAAATGACTAGACAGAGCACCCGAGTGATAGATGCACGGCCTTTATTACTTTCATGTTGAAGCAGGGAGAGAAGAGAGAGAGCAAGCCCCTTACCCCAGGTTATATTACCAGCCCGAGCTCCTCCCATGTTCCTCCCCGTGGGTGGAGCCAGCGCTGTTACCGAGGCGTTCCCAGTACCCTAAGGGCAGGTTAGCACCTCCAGGCGTCTCAACTACCCTCACAGGAGGCCACGGTCCAGAGCTGGGCCCTAACAACTCCCCCTTTTTGTTTTAAACAGGGGTCATATCTGGGTAATTGGGGCTTTTGGGTTTTGAACAAAGTTACAGAGCTCTGCTTTAGTATCAAGTACAACCCCTCTTATCAAGCTACAGGCACAATGCAACATACAAGGTAAAAAAAGGCAAAGAAGAATAAAAAAGGGTAGCAATTCTACCTTAAACCAGGACTGCCCAGGGCAGACACATAGCCCCAAGAAAGAAAAACATTTTTTGGCTTCCTTGATCTCAGAAAAGCCTGGGAAAATAGCCTTGAGCAAAACAGGGGCGGAACCCTTCCTCCCAGCACCATCTTGTTCATGCCTTACCAGTCTCCCCTCAGTTTACCTGAGTCGTGACCAGTGAATGCCGTCCAAGAGGTTGGGGGTTGGCAATTCCCTTACAATTCCCCCTTTTTGTTTTGACTCACTCTTTCCCTCAGGATGATGATGTTCTGCCTACTGGATATCAGGGAGTCCTGGACACTACGCAAAGCAAATTTGATACATATTGGCACAAGCAGCAATATCAGCAGTGCTATAAGAAACCTATCAGTAAAGGCGAAAACCAGGTCTTTACATGACCCCATGAGCTTAAACTATTTCATAAGAGCATGCAATTCAGAAGTTTGAACTACAGTATTTTGTGTATTAGAGACAGATACAGCTAATGCAGTGGATGCTAAAATAGTTTCTACTAATAAAGTGATTCCTAGCACAACACAGGAAACATCTACGCACCCTAGTAGTTATAGGGGTTAAATGCTTGTCTATGATAAGTAGAACTTCATCACTAGGTGTTCTGTACCACCCATTAACCTTAATCACTGTCATGGCATATTGAGGTCTTGTTAGAATAAACACTCTCCCTACTGTCTTTGGTCCTATACATGCTTGTACAGAACAATTCTGGCATGTAAAATTGAAAATTCCTGTCGTGTTCTGATATGCCTCTAGTTTAGATCTGTAGTCTCTGTCCCATAGAAATATATGTGTGTTCCCTAGACATACTTCACCCATTAAAGTAATGTTGTTAGCTTTCTTTGGTGATGCTGCAGCAGGCATTCCCTGCACTGTTTGTCCTCTCATAGCTAGAATAACTTTGTCTAGTCCCTGAACAGGTCTTTCAACCTCAGGAGACCCTTTATAATTGATGTACATTTGTCTAGGAAAGTTTGGTGCATATTTTCCTCAAGTAAGTATGTAAGATTGTGACATGAATATAACATTTCTGTGTAGTTTCCCATAATCAATTCTTTCTCCTGACAAGTATGTGTGTGACAGTTCTCAAATGGTAAAAACCCCGTATACAGATGCCAAAGGGTTACATTTCTCTTCTTTTGTAAGTTACAAAATGGCCTAAATTTCATCCCACGAACAAGTCCCACAAAGTCCTTGTCTGACCAAACTACTATTGTCCCATTTATCCTCCAGGTGAATAGATTATAAGCATGTCATGTATCTTTCTCATCCAATGTCTCTTGTCCGTCCACAATAGTGGCACACCAGGGATACCCCTCTGTTCCATTCACCTGTGTGTATTTAAAACCAAACCCATTCCAATTCCCAGAAATACTCTTCTATAGACAAAGTGGGAAACCTGTGACTAGTCCTGAAAAGTTAGTGTCTCTGAAAGAGAGTCCCATTATTATCATAGTCTAGTCCACATCATCTTTAAACATGTGAGAAATATTGCCTTGGATGATAAACTTAGGCATTGTCTCACTCCATGACATCACCCTTAACCATGGTGGATTCGTGACGAACGCCCATCTCTGTGGTTCCTTCGGTGCTGGGTCGATGGACGCAGTGTTCTTTGAGTGTCATGATAAGTACGAGAAAAATGAAAGGAGTCATCATGACCTAGTTGATTAAGCTTCTCCCGAAGTTTTTTCATCCGCCGCTGATAGCACCTCCTCACTCCCTGTGACCACTTCACGGTTGTCCTCTATCACTCTTATCCTTTTCACTGGAACCCAAACTTCTTTATTATCATCTGTTAAAACACAAACATACCCTTTTCCCCACGTTAACACTGTATGAGGACCAAACCAATTTTTATTCTCATTGTGCCACATTACTTTACTGGCTGCTTTCAGGGCACTTGTTATTGCTGATTCATTCTTTGCAGACTCCTTATTAGGAAATGTTAAGAATTTCATAGCAGTCAATAAGCCATCATTATCGAATTTTAAATAATTTAGAGTATAAACAGCCAAAAGCCAATTGTAATTTATCATCAATTTAGAGTATAAACAGCCAATTGCGAATTTGCCATCAACTCCTGGTCCAACTACTCCTTTTTGTTTTTGCAAGTAAGTTTTCAGGGAGAGATTTGCTCGTTCCACTATAGCTTGACCAGTGGGATTATGGGGGATTCCAGTGACATGTAAAATGGAAAATTCCACCATGAACTGTTCAATGGCTTTACTGACATAAGCTGGACCATTGTCTGGTTTAATGCTTTTTGGTACTCCATGATTTAGAATGTGACCGAGTGTGTGTGATATAAAATATTGTTGTTTTGGCCCTTATTGCTAGTTGAACTTCCATAGTTATCTGTTTAATACTATCTGCCCTATCAGGAATATAGGCTGACTCTACTCTAGGTATCAATGGTACTGTATACTTTCTGTCTGTGATGATATTGCAAGATTCTTTCACATATAATAATGCTTGCAATACTGCATATAATTCATTTTGCTGTGTAGAAGTAAATGTTGTTTTAAATTTATGCATCTCCTTTTTAGATGGAATATACATAGATGCCCTAAAATTTTTTTGTTGCATCTGTAAAAACATTAACTCCCTCTACCGGTGAGGAAGAGCATTTGTCGGCCCAAGACCATGGCCACGTGGCAAATTGCTGCCCAAAAGGAATTGGGAGCCCATGTTGGAAATTCTGATTAATCAATATCTGCCATTCCACAAACTCTTGTATGCAGTTCTCTGTTTGTTGACTTGTATACATAGTATATATTGTGTGAGGTTTCTGTCCTATTAACATCCTTACTCTCTTCACTGCCTTATTTATGACTTGGGCTACCAGCACAGCATAAAGCACACAAGCTCTGCTCTTTATCTGAGCCAAATGTACTCACTCAATAATCCCTTGTTTTTGATGTAAAACTCCAGTGGGTATTTTTTCAGTGAATAAAATTGTTACTTTCAAGTCCTGTGATTCTAATATCCTGCTAGTAGTACACTCCATAATCTTTTTCTGCACTAATTTCAAACATTCCAGTGCTTCATCTGTCCATTCTCTGCATGAGTTTAATTGAGAAGGACTTTTCAATAAATCATATAATGGTTTCATTTGATCAGTTGTAATTCCCAACTGTGGCCTACACCACTGAATTTCTCCTATCAATTTCTGAAAGTCATTTAAAGTTGTAACCTTTGTAGAATCTATGATAGGTGACTTCAAACTTAAACCTTACCACCTTACATCATTGTTTCACAGGCTAGTTTCTCCTTCTCTGATTACATTTACGCTGGAAAAAAAAAACTTTTTAGAAATTACATTGTTAATAAGTTCAAACACTAAATTTAACTTTTGCTTAAGCCAAGGAATAACTACAAGTTCAGATTAAAAGAGCAAGATCTTTTCTGCTTCATAGACCATTACATATTAATTTATCAATACATTATCTTGAAAATGAAAATTTAAAACCATTTAAAATTTCTCCTGTTGTTAATAGTCACTAAACTTTTACAAAAAATTAGTTGAAAACCTTCAAAATAATAGTTCTCTTCTCTTAATCTAATCTGGAATGATAAAAGCTACAATTCACTGTAGACCCAGCTGAATGATGAGTTGGGACTGCAGGGCAAAAAATCTTAATGGTTCCATCCTTTACTCAAGTAAATTTTATTTCTGTGTCCACTCTTTAAGAACTTTCTTGAATGAGAGGGTTTTTGAATTCCTCAGCTGAAGGGAGGGAGACTTCTGGACAACTGCCCAGTGGCACCAAGTCTATTCCATTCTGCTGGAGAGTTTCAAAAGCTTTATCTCTTCTGAGGTGTCTCTTTAAGATTTATGCATATTTCCAATTTGCCTAGTGCCAAATAATATAACAAATCCTGATCTGTTTTAAACATCCAATTAGGAGTGACATGTTTCACTTAAAATATGACCAGAGTTACTACTTTTTGGTTATTTCTCATTATACAAAAAACTTTTCTTTTAGGTGAGGCATGAGATAATGAAAATGCTAATCAGCCTGCCTCAGGTCTCCTCTTGTCTTTCTCTCCACTTTCACAATCTGGCCAGGATAGGAACGCAAAGAGAGAGAGAGAGTTTTACCAAAAACTTTCCAATAATTTCCAAAACTTTTATACTTTCCTTAAATTTCATATCCATGTTGTTCTCCTAGTAGGCTTTGATTAAAGCCCCTTTAAAACTGCACATATATTATGTCCTTGCATTTTTTATCTAAAATTGCATTTTGCAATCATATAAACTAAATAATATAAGAGTAGTTTCTCTCTTTCTCTCTCCCATGCTTCTCCCCGATGCTGCAGTCATCAGAGAGAAGGGAGGAGGGGGAGGAAAAGAGATAACATTCCAAGGTCCAGCTACCATGGAGCTGACCGTAATAACTCACAAACAGACACACACAGAACATGTAAAGACAGAACACATATACAGACAATAAAGGAATCCAAAAACTGAGAAAAAATTGTCAGAAATCCTCTGTACACATTATAACTCTGGCTTAATTTCTATCACTGTGTAACTAAGCCTTGCATAAGATTCCCTATCTAGACTTTCTCCCATACAAGATTGCTTTTTTAGACTTACTCCTGCAACTTTTTACTGCACCATAGATCTGTGCCGAGTGCCAGGGCTGGAAGAACATCCGGGCCGCTGAATTCGCCACTGTGCCACAAATCCTGGGCAAATTTTTTGCTGTGCCACAAATCCAGGCCCTGGGCCAACTCTGGATGTATTTCCTGGTTGAATTTCTGACTGCGCCAACTCCCTCTTTCCTCTCTGTCCTATCTGGTCATGATTGTCTCCTGAGCTCCCAGACCGCCAATGCTCCAAAGATAAAAAAGGGGGGGCAGTAGAGGGGGGTCTCGACTCCTTGTCAGAAATCTCCACTAGGGAGTCTCCCGTTTGTATCGCACAAGCGGCAGCCGAGCAAGTTGGACGTGGGGTGCCCACAAGGGCTACTTTTTCCACCCTGTACATGACAAAATCAGTCTCAACGAGCAACCCAGGGGTGGCATCCACATAAGAGGCCATCCGTTGGCTCACTATCTCCCAATTGTGTTTAACAAAGCTACAGCATGTCTTTATATGAGGCTTAATATTCTGCCGTTTGCAGAGTTTGTAAAGTTGGCAAGCAAGCACTGTCTTCTCCTCGGGCTTGATCAAGGGCACACTATATCCCTGACCCATATTTTCCTCATCCCAGGAAAATCCTGAGGCTGTCTAGTCCTTCTCCTCAAAAGAGGAGGCCAAGCGGATAACCTAGCGTCAAGTCCCTGTTCGGGGTGCCAGCTGTCAGGGTCTGCTACCCTGACCTTCGCCTGGATACTTACCTTACCCGGTCTTCGGACGTCTCCGGCCCCTCCGGTGAGGGAGGGGAAATGACTAGACAGAGCACCCGAGTGATAGATGCACGGCCTTTATTACTTTCATGTTGAAGCAGGGAGAGAAGAGAGAGAGCAAGCCCCTTACCCCAGGTTATATTACCAGCCCGAGCTCCTCCCATGTTCCTCCCCGTGGGTGGAGCCAGCGCTGTTACCGAGGCGTTCCCAGTACCCTAAGGGCAGGTTAGCACCTCCAGGCGTCTCAACTACCCTCACAGGAGGCCACGGTCCAGAGCTGGGCCCTAACAGGCTGGAAAGCAATTTACTTCATATCACTGAAAAATAGCTTTGGAAGTGAGATTGTTAGGAAAAAACTTGAAAAATCTTGAATTTATTGATTTAATCTGGGCTTTGGAGTATACACAGATCACCTAACATGAAAGCACTATGCTTCTGGTAGAAGACATTTTGCATTCCCCTGCCACTAATCTAGTAGTCATGGACAACAGACTATGACTCGATGCTTGACACAATGAGATAAAAGAAATGCCAATTTTTATGTAGAGATGTTACACGTAACTTTTGTTCAGTAGTTCTTGATCAGATGTGGCTGATTAGAATTAAAGACCTGTCATCCTGCTTTAATCAGAAGGAGGCTTTCTAAAGTAAAGGGAAGGAAAAAGAAGGAATATACTAGTGTACAAAGAAGGAAAAAATGGATGGGATTTGTTATTTTTCATAATTAAGGGAGTTAAGAAGAACATACAAACATTTAGGAAGGAGGAGTGGGAGTGGGCATCAGACCACTCTTAACTGAAATGAACAAAGGAGGGTTGAATACATATAAAAATAACTTGGTGTGGAAATATGAAATTCAACAGGGAAACACATGGGGACAAGGATAGGTCAAGACAGAGGATAACGGTAAGGAGAGAATAGTTGCAAGGAAAAGAAATGACCTAATCCTGAAAGAGGATTAAAATAGTGAAAAAAGCAAAAAGCAAAGAAATAGAATCTAAAGAGGATCATCACAGACAATTGGGGAAAAGCTAAAAAAGTATTCTATGTGGATAAAGTGGAATATTATTGTACTGTAAAAAATTAGAAAAAAGAATGTTTCAGAGAGTCCTGGAATGGTAATTGTAAATTTTTTATTAAATTAATTTATTTTTAGTTTTCAACATTTACTTCCATAAGATTTTGAGTTTTAAATTTTCTCCTCCTCTCTCCTCTCCCCCTCTCCAAGACAGCTTGAAATCTGATATAGGCTCTACATATGCATTCTTATTAAACTTGTTTTCACATTAATCATGCTATAAAGAAGCTAAAGTTAGAGCCAATAAGAAGCCACAAGAAAGAAGAAATTAAAAAAAGAGAGAGAGAGCAAATAGTATGCTTTCATTTGCAATCAGATTCCATACTTCTTTTTCTGAATATGGATAGCATTTTCCATCATGAGTCTTTTGGAGTTGACTTAGATCCTTGAATAATTGTGATTTTTGAAATACATTATTTGAAGTAGTATAAGTGATAAGAATCCAATATAAGATCTCCGAGACTAAATGGTCCTAATGCCCATAAACACATATACTTTTCAATAGTCCTGTCTCATTCCGTTAAATATGTAAACATAGTGTCTTCTGATTGAATGAAGCTCCTGGTTGACTCCAACAGCTGCCTACCAATACCTATGTCTAGGATTCCTGAAAATACGTTCAGACCCTCAAAAAAAGTCCCTTAGTGTCTGTGAATGAAATGGAGAATTTCTCCACCACACCTGGGCCTAATTAGAAATTCTCTCTCCCATAGCTGGCAGTGATGACCTGTTTTCAAGCAAGCTCATCTTTAAGGTATAAAAATTTCCCTGTTCATACTCCCCTCTGAGCATGTATTCCACCAAGATCTTTGCCACAATACAAATCTCCCCCATGTCATTAACCCTTGCCCTTTTTGTGACCTAATCTCTGTTGGTGTTGTCATAGAGTGTGTGTGTGTGTGTGTGTGTGTGTGTATGCTTTTGTTTTTGCCTGCTTGCTGCTCTGTATAGTAAGAAAGCATGTGCTTGTGCCAGCTTCCCAAATATCAGTTTTCCATAAATTCTTGAACCTGGGTCTTTGCTTTAACCTGAATTATAAGGATGAATAAACACTTGGGTAGTATGAACTCATAAAGACTGATGTGAGAAGAAGCAGGAAAATAATTCATACAAGAACAACACTGTAAAGAAAAACAGCTTTTAAAAATTTAAGAATGCTTTGATCTGGGGCATGTTCAGATAGTAGTCAGCATGGTGCTTAAGAATGTTGAACCAGATCTAACATGCTCTGTTACTGAAGCTGGTAGCTCTAGACTTAAGACTTAGACTTGGCTATCCCCTGATAGCTTGCAAAGAATATACTGTGCTCTGGCTATTCAGTTACTCTTCTTGGAGCCATTGTAGCAGTGCAAGAAAACTTGCCTTTTCTAGATTTTACTATAAAAGTTGATTTGTTATAGATAGCTAACTGGTCATCAAGCTTACCTCTTTTCTTCTTTATGGGCAAATTAAATACTGCAGTATAGTGAAGGTATGATTTTGGACCCTGGGGTTTTTATAGTTCTTATACCTTCCCAGATACTCACTGCTACTCAGCCACAACACTTTCTCCTGCAGAAAATGCTTGTACATGGCAAATAACTGTCTCTAGTTACTTCTAAAATAACTTTTAGAAAATAGAAACTTTTAACATACTAAATCACTGTTCCAAGAAACATTGTTACTAGTTGTTCTATTTTAATTGAATTTCATTTGATGAAACAAGAACAGCCAGCTTCATAGATCAGGGTTTAGGAGGTGAGTATATAAGCCTACTACTTCTCTATTTAAGAAAAATCACACAGTAATTCTGTTCAAGTTCAAATTTGCTTGGAGATCCAGTTTTTTCAAATGCTACCTTAACTTCAGACTGTGTTTTCTGATTGCCCCTTTGAACCTAATCACCACTACATTCTAACTTATTCTTCCAGTTACTGGACTTGCCTAGTGCCAGGTACTCCCTTTTGCTTGCTATTTTAAATCTTTTCCATAAGTGACCCTTCTATATTAAACATTTTTTTTTCTGGCCACTCATAAGATGAGACCTTATTGTCATCAACTTTTTTCCTTAGACATCCTTTACCCCTCTAATAACATATCCAAAAAATAATTCATGTAATGAAGATATAGGGGTTAATTAAGTGTCCTTAGTTATAACTTACCAGGAAACCTTACTAAGTCTTTCTCTTTGTTCCTCATTTAACCCAATCTAAAAAATTTTCTTTTTAAATTTGATTTTTTAAAAAAATCAACTGTGAAAGTTTTAGTAATTCTGATCAATACAACAATCCCTCCCAACCCCAAAGGACTCACGATGTAAAATGCTATCTACATTCAGATAGAGAACTAATTGACTCAAGGTGCAGATTGTATAGTGGTAGTTTAAATGGGAACATCTTTTCCATTCATTAATAGGCCCACGTGACTTACTTAAATCACGTGGAAGTCTAAGTCACATGTGGTGGGAGGAACTTGCTGAATGGGTGGAACAGGAAGAATGGAGCAGAACTGGGAGGAAGTTGATGAGAGTGGTTAGGGGACAAGGAGAGAGGGCACAGGCAGTCACTGCTAGTCTTGTGAGCGTTTGTGAGAAGGCCCCAGTGGGGTGTAGGTGGGGGGAAGACATGGGAATGACTGTTCCCTGCAGTGATAATATGTTACTATGATGGATCTGGCTTTCTGATGTTGGGATTTGGCTTTCTGGTGTCAGAATAAAAGTTTTTCTTCTGCCTTCTACATGGCGAGTCTATTGTACTTTGTGATTCAGAACCATGCCAGCATATTCATAGTCATCTTTGATGCTGTGAATATTGCCTTGGCAATACTGATTGAAGCATATTTTTCTTTATTTATCTTACCCTTTTTTTAATATGGCTAACAAGGAAATGCATTTTACACAATTGTACATGTATAATATGCATCATATTTCTTGGCTTTTTACTGAGTAGTGGAAGGGTTGGAGAGAGAGAGAATGTAGAACTAAAAATTTTTAAAAATTAAATTAAAAAAATGAGAAATTCTATAACATATTCTCAGTCAAATATAAGTCCTCCCAAATACATAAATGACTCCTGGTAGTTTCCTCACACATAATCAGATGTTCTAACCCTCAATAACTGTCATCTTCTCAAAATTCTACCAAAAGGACATCATTTTGCCAAGTAAATATAATGCAGGATTTTTTAAATTTTATATCCACTATCAAAAATGTCCCCCAAAGTTCATAAAGAAGTCCTATTTCTTCAAACTCATGTACTGAAATATCCTACTACTTATTTGAGAATTTGACTACAAAGTTATAGAAAACAGTCAGCAAAAATGTAATATCTGAATTATTGCTTGACCAAAGCTGCTGGGGACATCTCTGATAATATTTCTCTCTTCGTGGGATGATAATCAGAGATATCAAGGTATGATGTATAGTGTCTAATATATGGTATGTAGTATACGCGATACTTGCTGGAATCATAGAATTATTAGACTTGAAAAGAACATTAGAGATGATTTGTCCAAACTTCCACATTTTTTAAATTAAGAAACTGAGACCCAACACAATTAGCTTATTTGACTATTGTCATACTACTCGTAAGGTCATACTGCTAGTATTTGGCTGGTTGAAGCACTGGGCCTGGCATCAGGGAGATCTGAGTTCACATCCAGCCTCAAGTACTTCCTAGCTGTGTGACCCTGGGCAAGTCCCTCAACTCTGCCTCATTTTTTTATCTGTAAAATGAGCAGGAAAAAGAAATGGCTAACCACTGCAATACCTTTACCAAGAAAACCCCAACTGGTGTGACAAAGAGTTGGACATAACTGAAACAATTGAACAATAACAGTACTCCTTGTTAGTGGCACAATCAGAACTAGAATCCAGGTGTCCTGACTCCCACTCAAATGTCCTCTACCCCATTACTTCTAGTTCAATCTCATGTCTTACAGGTAAGGAAATTGGGGAGCAGAGCAAACAGGTTAAGTGTCTTGCCCAAGATTACATAGATAGTAAGAGGCAGGCACAAAGTAAAGATCAAATGAAATAATGGGTGTTAATTAAAAGTCATTTTAAAATGCTGACACTTCTGCCAAAGGTTTCTCCTATGACCCTCATAAAGATATAAATGCCTTTATCAGAAGAAGGCTGGTGGAGAATTTGGTGTACTGTAGTTCCCTTGAGATGAATTTGGGGGCACAGAATACCTGTTGGGATTAAATAGGAAGATATGAGCATTTTCTACTCTAAATAAGTGAGCATTCTCTATTGGAGGCCCAAAAATGAGTGGGTAGGAAATATTCAGAAAATCAGATTAAGCCTGAGATGACTAGTTAGGCAAGACTGTTATTACTTTGTGTTCTATGGAGCTTAGTTCCTGAGGCAAATAATCTCTTTCTGGAGAAGAAAAAATCTGTTTTAACCAAGGAATAGTCAGACTACTCCTTAAGGATAAAGACTGGGAAAGTTTTTATTTTCTTAGTAAAAGTTTTTCTCAGGACCATGACTCAGTGTGTTAAAAGCTTCCCCTTTCCAAAAGAGTTACATGAAAGCCTTGGGGCTTTAATCTCAAAGACAGAGCACACTCTTCTCATGAGGAAGAGATAATATTCTAGCTAAGGACTGTAGCTGAGGCCAGAAATTGGAAATATAGAGAAACTTCACAAGCACATGAACAATGGAATTTTTCCTGACAGCAATCGATGGTAACCATGGGACCAGTAGAGCTGAGTCTGGCAGAGACTTCCTGGCCTGTAGATTCTGTTGTAACCAGCAGAGATTGTGTGCTAAGAAAAAAAACAACAACAGCAACCAAGAGAACAAATTCAAAATGGGCAATGGGGCAATTAATAGCCCTCTAGCCTCAGGGGTGTGAGTTGTCCCTCTGTGAACCTGCCCTGGACATAGCTGGTCCTACAAGTATCCCCCTCCTCCGTGTATGCCTTAATCACATGTGCTTCCTATGTAAGTGTCCTTCCATATGTACACTCTGACCAAATGTTCCTTATCATTGAATCCTTCCACACATGTCCAACATGGAGCCACTCTTTCCCCAATGCTGTATGTGTTCACTTTCACTTTACAATGGTGATTTCATTTTGATCCTCTTCGAAGATGAAGGACAACAACCATATGTTACTGTTAGGTGTCACTAGTTTTGTGGGAGAAATATTTTATTCCTATTTTTCTTATTAGTTATAAAATACCTTTGTTTTGGAAAAATATTTCATATGCCTGACTAGTAAACATGAATATGCCAGTGAGGTGTAAGATAATATTTTGAACAGATAGGAACCCTTTGAGTATCTTGAAACTGGGAAGCCTTGCCTTGGGAATGAATTCTGTAAATTTGGTGAGAGAAGTGACCTCCAAGTATTATACCACATGCAAGTCAAGTCAACAGCCATTTATTAAGTGCTTGCTATGTGCCAGATATTGTGCCAAATTTTTGGAATACAAATATAAGCAAGAAGGAAGATCATCCCTCCCTTCAAGGAGTTTAGATTCTAATGGGGAGAGATAGTACATAAAAGAGAGCTGAAAAATGTAGAGAAGAGGGGAAGGGAGAGAGAGGTTACCTGAGGGACCATGTCGAAGCAGTCAGAAGAGTCAGGAATGGAGCCAAGAGAGGAGTGAAGGAGTAAGGATGGCTGGCCTGAGACTTTCTCAAAATGGAGGCTCTGCTAAGAATTCACCAGTTAAGGAGAGAGGGATACAGGGACAGAGGTGGGAAAGTTGCTGGAACCTGGTAGAAAAGAATGGAGGGTCAGGAGTTGAACCAGAAGAGGAGTAAAGGAATGATTCATGATATACACAAAATAAAAAAAACAAGGCAATTTAAGGATGGAGAGAACATTAAGAACTGGTGGAACCAGGGAAGATTTCAGGAGCAGCTGCCACCTGAGATGAGGTTTAATACAGACTAGGATTCTGAGATGCTGAGGCAAGGAACAAGTTTATGGCAAGTACATCATCCCTTCATGTTCAACTCAGACCTGGGCCCTCTGTCTATATTTATTCCTTCTAAATGCCCTAATAATGAGAAAGTTCTTAGGAGTTACAAGTATCATCTTCCCATGCAGGAACGTAAACAGTTTTACCCTATTAAATCCCTTATGATTTCCCTTTCTATGCTTCTCCTAAGTCTTGTATTTGAAAGTCAAATTTTCTATTTAGTTCTGATCTTTAGATTAAGAATGCTTAAAAGTCCTCTGTTTCATTAAATGTCTATTTTCTCCCCTGAAGGATTATACTCAGTTTTTCTAGGTAGGTAATTCTTGGTTGTAATTCCAGCTTCTTTTGCCCTCCAGAATATTATATTCCAAGTCCTCTGCTCCTGTAATGTAGATGCTGCTAAATCTTGTATGATTCTGACTGTGGCTCCACAATACTTGAATTGTTTCCTTCTGGGCTGCTTGCAATATTTTCTACTTTACCTGGGAATTCTGAAATTTGGCTACAATATTTCTTTGAGTTTTCATTTTGGGAAGCTCTTTCAGGAAGTGATTGATAGATTCTTTGAATTTCTATTTTACCCTCTGGTTCTAGAGTATCAGGGCCATTTTCTTTGATAATTTTTTTGAGAGATGATATCCAGGCTCTTTTTTTGATCATGACCTTCATGTAGTTCAATAATTTTAAAATTATCTCTCCTGGATCTGTTTTCCAGGTCAGCTGTTTTTCCAGTGAGATATTTCACATTGTCTTCAATTTTTTTCATTCTTTTGGTTTTGTTTTATTGTTTCTTGATATCTCATAAAGTCATTAACTTCCATTTGCTCAATTCTACTTTTAAAGGAATTCTTTTCTGCAGTGAATTTTTGTACCTTTTTCACTGTTTGGCCAGTTCTGCCTTTAAGGCATTCTTCTCCTCATCAGCTTTTTGGACCTCTTTTTTTTCGTTTGGCCTAGTCTGTTTTTTAAGGTGTTATTTTCTTCAGTATTTTTTTTTCATCTCTTTTTTCAAGTTATTGACTCATTTTTCATGATTTTCTTGCATCACTCTCATTTCTCTTCCCAATTTTGCCCCTGCCTCTCTCCCTTGATTTTCAGAATCCTTTTTGGGCACTTCCATGGCCTGAGACCAATTCATATTTTTCTTGGAGGCTTTGGATGGAGGAACTTTGATTTTGTTATCTTCTTCTGAGAGTGTTTTGATCTTCCTTGTCAGCATAATAACTTTCTGTGATCAGAATTTTTCTCATTATTTGTTCATTTTCCCTGTTTCTTGATTTTTAACTCTTTGTTAAAGTGAGGCTCCAAATCCATGGTGGAGGGTATACTATCCCAAGCTTCAAAGGCTTTGTGTAGTGGTTTTCAGAGATACTTCTAAGGACCTTCTAGTCTTCAGTTCTTCCAAGGTGATGTGATGTAAGGAGAAGTGTGTTTACTACTCTTCTGAGCTGTGTTCTGTCTTATAGGGACCATACAAGTGCAAGCAAGATGAGACTTTTGTTATTTTCTTTTTGGAGTTCAGTTTCCCCAGTCTCAGGCTAAATTGTGAACATCTGAAGGACTAATCTCCTTTGAACCCTGATAATTCACAGATGTGCTGAGTCACATAGGCTTTCTGCCTACTGCCACTAAACCAATCAGAAGTTGAGTCTTTGTTATATATTACGGTTGGCATTTTGCTTTGGGAGTTCACTTTTGGTTGCCTGGAAGGGACTCTGAGTAGCTGTTTGTTAAGAAACCCCCATACACACACTACTCAGATGTTGTTGGTGCTCCCTCATTCTGTGGTGTATGTAGGTGGTTGTGTTACTTTGTTCAGATAGTTGGAGCCCTGTCTTTGTATTAATTTCTCTATTTGTATTTTCTCTATTTGCTTTTTCTCTACATTCAAAGTGTTGACCTTTCCCCTGAACTAGTGAGTGTAATTAAAATAAGATTGTTGACCCCTTTAAAAGTTGTCTTTCCTTTAACAAAGCAGATCAAAGAACCTGTGCTAGTGGGCCATCCTGGATGTGCTAGACCATAAGCATTCTTTTCAACTCTGAAACTGTGACAAAGGCCCCTTCTCTACCCAGGCTGCACTCTCCACTGTGCTAGTGCTCCTCTTTGCCCTGGGATTGCCACCAAGGACTGCAACCCAGATCCAAGTATGGACAAAGCAATAGAGTTCTGCCTCAGTGCTAGCAAAAAGACCTCTGCAATCTCCTTCTGACCAGTTATTCAACCCCTTTATCACCTGTGGGCTGAAAGATCCAGAAGCAGCTGCTGCCATTGCTGATTCAATAGGTCCCAAGGACTTCTGGTTTTCTGGGGTTGTGCTGTACTGGCACTGTCTGTGCTGTACTGTGCTCCACTCTCAACCAGGTGCAACAGACCTCTCCTGCTCACCTTCTAAGTTGTCTCTGGCTGGAAAATTATTTCACCCTATCCTTTCATGGGTTCTGCTGCTCCAGGAATTATTTATGGCATTGTTCAGAGGGGTTTTGGAGAGAGGTGAGTCCCTGCCTTTTCTCTGCCATCCATATTTTTCTGCCCCATATTTTTCAAATAACAAGAATTTTAATTCATCTGCTCCCCGTCACCCCAACTGAGCATTTTTTTAAATGTTTAAAATTTTCAAAAACAATTCCCCCAATAAATATCTTCATAGTTCATTAAAACAAATGGAAAGAGATTTAGCAATACCAGATATTAAATTATATAAACTATGTATATTAATAATATATCTGTGTGTGTATGTATATATACATATATATATATATACATACACACACATATATTATAAAGGAGTAATTATCAAAACTATCTGTTACTAGCTAAGAAATGGAAAAGTAGATCGGTGAAACAGAATAGACATATAATTTACAGCAGCAAATTAATATAGTAAGTTTGTATTTGACAAATATAAAGACATATTTGGGGGATAAGAATTCATTATTTGGTAAAAATTGTTGGGAAAACTGGAAAACTGGAAAATTGAGCATAGGCCAATATCTTATACTATATAGCAAGATAAAATCAAAATGAATGTATGACTTAGATATAAAGAGATATTACAAGAAAATTTGAAGAATGTGGAATATATTACCTATCAGACTAATGAATAGGTAAACAATTTATGAATAAACAAGGGATAAAAATCAGTGTGAGTTGTAAAATGAATGCTATTATTTCTGTGCAAGGAATAAAATACTGGCCAAGTGGCCAAGCATTCCTGTTGAATCCTATAAGTTAATTCCATTATGCAAAAGTCATATGGCTAATTTTTGATTGATAATGTATAGAAAGGAAAGGAATAATGTAAACAGTCCTGCACAACATACAGTCCATGGGCCACTTGCAGCCCACCAAAGCAGCCTGTTGTATGTTGTGCAGTCCTGTTTTATATCATCTACATTTTTCAAGGGCCACCCAAAATCCTTTAGTGTGCCATAAGTAGCCTGTGGGCTGTATATTGTGTAGGCCTGATATAAAGTGATAAAAAAACAGAACCAAAGGAGTTAAGTATATATTGACTACTACCACAAAAGAGAAAAAGTGAGTGGAAATGACAGGGAATCTTGATCAAGCTATAGGGAGTCATTGCAAACATCACATTTTATAAACAAAAATTTCTTAACTTAAATGTAAATAATCATAAACCAAGTTTAATTGTTTAAAATTATACTTAACATTAATTTTACAATGGATCATTAAGAAAGAAAATAAGGGAGGAATGCAAGAGATCTTTTGAAGGAAGAAACAATAAGCAGAAACTGAAAAAATATGAGAAGTGAGGAAGAGAAATAAAGAAAATAATATGAAGGTCTCCTCAGAACTCTAATATCATCAAGAGTTATAGTTAAATAAGACAACAGTGACTGGGAATGGGTTTGTTCTATTTTGTTGATATTAAAAGAAGAAAGGAAAGGGAGAAGAAAAGGTACACGTGCAAAAAGGAAGGGGAAAGAATTTTATTTTTCCAGTAAAAAGTATTTTATTAATCAGTTCTTCCCACTACAGTAGTTGAGCCAAGAAATTTGATTGATGAAGATATTAATACTCAAAAATCCAGTTAGACATGTAGAGGGAGAAAATAGTAAGTGAACTGGCAACAACTTGGCTTTAGGATTATGACTGGGAGGAATAGGAAGTTTGGTTAGTATCAACAATATCTATTGCTGGCTACACATTTAGTTTTCAAACCTAAATACTTTGATGAATACGAAGATCTCATCAATGAGGGTACTTCTTTCTCTGGTACCCATTACAACCTATGTACACCTCTTGGTTATACTACTTTTATCTATCTATTTTAGTTAAGATATGTGCTTTAACTGGTATGGGGAATTGCTGATATGGAATCTCCTACCATCAAAGAGTAGCAAATCTGTATAGCTTATAATCTTTAGAGTTGCCTGGATACCATGAGATTAAGTAATTTCTCACAACCATACATTCAGTACCACTCACAATAATGGCTATTATTAGATAGGGTTCAAAACATTGAATCCAGATCTTCCTGAATTCAAGGCTGGCCAGGTTGCCTCTCGCTCTTTTCCGTGTTCTCCCAATAATCCTTCCATCCAACTTCCCATGGGCCTTCCTCTGGATTTCTCAACACTACAGGATTGTGTATATATATATATATATATATATATATATATATATATATATATATATATATATATATATATACATATACATATATACGTATATATACGTATATATATATACATATATACGTATATATGTATATATATATACTGTTTCTCTCACTTTCTCTACCTAACTAGTGCCATTTTTTCCCATCATCTACCACTCTGATGACCTTTCTCTGATGATATCTAATCTATATTGATAATGAATTGTAGCCTATTTATACCCACCATGAACCATTGCCCTTTTGGTGGTCCTTGATGTTAATTCTTTGGAGACCATAATATTCCATGATTCACAGCCATATAATTTCATCAGAACATCAGAAGAACACTGTTGTTTGAAAAAAAAAAAGATGGATTTTTGTTTTAAGAAAACGTTTGGGTTTATTAAAAAACTATTTGCATTTTCTGAAAGGCTATACAACCTTCTCTCCCCTTGTTCAGTTCTAGGCTCTGCTAACTGTTCATCTATAATGTTTATCAAAGATACAAATTTCCTCCGCAAAAAAAAAAAAAAAAGAGATAACATTGCCTCAGAGCAATAGAAATGAAGTTGGGGTAAACCAGTTGTCCTCCTAAGACGATTGAGAAGACCCCAGGAAAGACCCAACTTCCACTGACTTGAGTGAGTGAGGTGTCAACATCTCCAGGCTGATTATAGAATCAATAAACAATGAACTCTGGGGGCAGTTGGGTTAAGAGGCAGCCTTAGCCTTAGAAACTTTCATCTAACAGACAGTGTGGGGAGAGCTGACTGCTGAGTAGTAGAAGACTGAAGGACGTTCCACTGTTGAGGGATGCCAAGCTGTGCTGTGTTGATCAAACATGTCTCAGGCTATGACTGCAGAGAGAAGGAACTAGCACACACTTGGTGAGTATAGTAACAAGGGGCAGAGACCCTGTTGACTGTGGGCACGTGCAGGAGAGTAGAGTCCCTGCCTTCAGTTCCAGGGCAGTGAAGGCAGTTGTAGTTTGCAGCCACTGGAGGGATCACAGATCCCTAGCAAGATCATTTAGGGAACAGTGTGACTAAGGACTCAAGCTGTGACAGAAGTAGAGAGGAAAGGCCAAGGTTGGGTCCTGAGACAGACATCAGAAAATAACAGTAAGAAGGACTTGAGGCTTGGGACATCATTCTCCATAACTCAGAACCATAACAATTTCACTAATATCGGCAAAAAAAAAAGTAAAACAAAAAAGATAAATAAAAATGAGTAAACAAAGGAGATCTCAACCATAGATAGTTATCATGGGGAGAGAGAAGATCTGGGGTTTATATTCAGAGAAAGATAATAGAGCTAAAAAAAAAAAGCCACTCTTTTGTCAATGTGAAACATTAAGTTATCCCCAGCAGAAAAAGAGTTCTTAGAAGAATTTAAAAAGGACTTTAAATCAAATCAAAATCAAATCAGGGAGATCAAGGAAAAATTAGAAAAAAATAAGAGCAATCCAAGAAAAGCAAGAAATTTATGAAAAGAAAGCCAACCAACTGGAAATAGAGAATCAGAAACTTAAGGAAGAAAATAATTCCTTGAAAATTAGAATTGAGCAAGGAGAAGTTAATGGTACCAAAAGTCTAAAGACACCAAGAAATCATAAAACAGAATCAAAAGATTGAAAAAATAGAAGAGAAAGTGAAGCATTTCATCAGCAAAACAGCTGGACTACCTGAAAACTATGATTAAAAAAAAAGAATCCTAAAATAACATTACAAGAAATTATCAAGAAAAATTGTCCTAAAGTTCCAGAGCAAGAAGAAATAGAAAAAAAATTTTACCACCTGAAAGAGATCTCAGGAGCGAAACTTACAGGAATACCATAGCCAAGCTTCAAAATTCCCAAGTTAAGGAGAAAATATCAGAAGCAACAAGAAAAAAAAAGAATTTAAATATCATGGAGCTACAATTAGAATTACACAAGACTTAGAAACTACTACATTGAAGGACTGTAGGTCTTAGAATACTATATTCCATAGAGCAAATGGGTTGGAGTTATTACCAAGGGTAACTTAACTAGCAAAGTTAAGTTTAATCCTGAATGAAAGAAATGGACATTTAATGAACTCAAAGACTTTCAGATTTTTGTGATGAAACCCTCAGAACTTAAGGGAAAAAATTATGTATAACACATAGGAGAAATATAAGGTAAACATTAAAGACCAATTATAAAGGCCTCAGTATTATCAAATTGTCTACTTTGTGTATCTGAAAATATTAGCAATATTTTATGATTGTCATAATTATTCGATTAGTTTGAAAGAGAGGCCTGGGTTAAGAAGAGTACAATGGGGTATACTAAAAAAAAATTTGTAGGGAAAGATCAAAAGGAATAATTATCTCGTACAAATGAGATATAAAAGGACAAATTGATACAGAAGAAGCTGGTGAGTGGAGGGCAGGTAGCATTGGAACCTTACTCCTATTAGGAATGGATTAAAGAGTAAACAACATATATTTGTAGAAGGGTATAAAAGTCTTCTAAATACAGAAAGAAATGACAGTAAAGGGATAGGGTAGGGAGAGAGGATAAGGGAGAGATGTTTGGAGGGGTGGGTAAGTTAAGGAATAGGAGGGCAAGGTAGAGGGTAAAGCAGATGAGAGAGGAGGGATAGGAATAGGTTGAGAAGGATGGTGGGAAAAATAAGAAGGAGGAAAATATACTACAAGTGATATAGCTTAGAATGTGAGTGGGATGAATTTACCCATAAAATACCCAAAAGATGGAAGCAGATTAAAAAATTTGAATTTAATATTATGTTACTTTTGGGAAATGCTAAAAAAAATGAGAGACACACAAACATAAAATAAAGGTCAGGAGTAGAATTTATTATGTTAAAAAATCAGGAGTAGTTATGATCTCAGACAAA
This sequence comes from Bettongia penicillata ogilbyi, assembly GCA_023548195.1. Classification (NCBI taxonomy): domain Eukaryota; kingdom Metazoa; phylum Chordata; class Mammalia; order Diprotodontia; family Potoroidae; genus Bettongia; species Bettongia penicillata. Next base: position 1,917,040 of record JAJHZJ010000535.1, read on the forward strand.
GTTAAGGCTAAAATAGATTTAATCAAAAGATAGGAGAACTATACTATGTGTCAGTCATGTTATTCTATATTGTTTTAGACCATTTAAAATAAATGACAGCATAAAATACCTGAGAGTCTACCTGCCAAAAGAGGTACAGGAACTATACAAATATAAACATAAAACACTTTTTATGCAAATAAAGTAAGATCTAAATATTTATTATTATGGGCAGGTAAAGCCAATATAATTTTTTTAAATGTCAATTATATGTAACTAATCTATTTATTGCAATGCTATCCCAGTTAAATTAATAAAAAAATTATCTTACTGAGTCAGAAAAAAAATAATAACAAAGTTCATTTGGAAGAACAAAAAAAGTCAGGAACTTCAAAAAAAAAAAACGGGAAAAAACGATGCAAAGGAAGCAGATTCAGTAGTATCAGACCTTAAACCATATGATAAGGGGAAAGTATTGTTGAATTGTAAAATGGATAATTTTGATTATTTTAAATTAAAATTTTCTTGTATAAATAAAACCTATGTAGTCAAGAATAGAAGGAATGCAGAAAATTAGGAGGTGAGGGGGAGTAAACTTCAAGGTAGTTTTCCTTGATAGATAATCTCTCAGATAGAATGTGACTGGATTGGAATATTGCTGTGCATATAGGAAATGATGAAGTGGTTGATTTAGAAAAACATGGAAAGATTGTACTTGTGAAGAAAGATGCTATCCACCTTCAGGGAAACCAATGATAAGTGGAAATAAGCATAGTGTGGTCTTGCATATATGTGTATGAGTGCATATGTGTATTTATGTGTATGTTTATGGATATCTGTGTATATGTATGTACACACACATATATCTCTATATATTTGTGCTTAAATGTAACCTTCTGTGGGGGGGGGGTGTCAGGGAATAAGTGCACAGCAGAGGACAAAAGAAAACACAAGGAAAAAAAGACTAGATAGCTTTGAAAACAATTTATAGTATTTAATACATAGGTTTTCTTGAAATGGAAATTTATTGCTTTATATTGAATCCTCTCGTGTTCTGCTATGCTGTGCATTGCTGTGCAATGATTTTTTTTCTTATGTTTCATATAAATTTGAAATAAATTTAAAAACTAAAAAATGAAGAAAAACAAATGAGAAAGTAGGCAACGAGATAAATAGCTGCTGATACCTTCTCAGTCATTTTTTAAACTAGTAAGAGCATCTAATTTTTTCCCATCATTCTTTGTTATTCTCTCTTTTAGATATATTGGGAAGATATTGTGTTCTGACAAATATAATACAAAATAAAATTAAATTCATAATAAAGGCAAGGACAGGTATTATTTATTTGAATTCTGAGGTAGGAAATATTACTCCCTCTTCTGGGGGAATCAGAGAAGAATTCGCTGAAGAGGTGCCACTTGAGTTGGGTCTTGCGTAGGATTTCAACAGATGGAAATGAGGAATGGGATCCTGGGTGGAGCTTCCGAGGTCATTATATGACGAGAAACCCACAGTCTGCCCCAATTTGGCTACACATGCCTGGACCTGGATAAAACAGAAATGCTCTTGGGCATTTAAGTTGCTCTACAGATTTGGAACGTGCTTGTCATAAAGCTTCTGTACCATTCAGGTAATTGTGGAAGTCTTTTTTGTAGAAACTAGGTCAAAGGGCGGAGTGGGTGGAAGTAGACTGTTTAGAGAGCATTGTAATGTCTGACATTCATCAAGTTCCCAATGAGGAATTTGCTGTTGACAAGCAAATAGGCAAATTAATTTAACTTCAATGCTTCAATAGATTTTATTCTTTACAAACCATTTTAATCCTAAACGATGATAGGCAACCATAAACTGCACCAATGGGAATATGTATACAGAAATGTCATTATATGTACCTGTCCACAACTAGTGGTGTAATGAAAAGTGCACTGGACTGAAAAATCAGGAAATGTGCTTTAGTTCTAGGTCTTCCACTAATGAGATAATTGACCATAAGCAAGACACTTATTATCTCTGAGATCCTTTTCCTTATCTGTAAAATGGGGGTAACACTAATAGTGCCTACCATACTGCATTGTTGTAAAGGATATCATGACATAATATATGTGAAGGTACTTTGTAAACAGTGAAGCATATTAAAGGCAAGGAGTTATTATTATTATCATTATTTGGTCTCATGATGTCACTGTCTAGGTGGTACCTAAACATTTTATTTTAGGACTGATTACATCTCTCTCTCTTTCTCTCTCTCTCTCTCTCTCTCTCTCTCTCTCTCTCTCTCTCACACACACACACACACACACATACACACACACACACACACACACACACACACACATATTCCAAAAAGGGCAAAGATCACAGTGTTTTCAATGAGAAAAGGAGCCATAAAGAAGACATTACTAATTACCTATTGTTTTTCTCATCTCTTTGAAGTCTTTTTGAGAATGAAATTTCTATTTATTAAGCATATTGCCAATGAAAACATAAGAGCAGGCAAATTTTTATGGCTGATTTTCTATAGTGTACTACACATTTTTTTTTTAATCACACAAGCAAGAGAGGAACACAGACATAATGAGGAAGAGAAAATTTTTGGTCCAAAAATTTACAATTCAAAATCACCATAACCAAAAACATCATTTAGAAGAAATTCTGAAAAAGTACTATTCCAAGGTGATAAATTCTTTTCTCCCCCCATTGGTTTTCTTTCAGTGTTTTATACTTTCATCTTTTACTTTTCTTCTTCCATATTTCTCTTTCTTCCTTTTCTTGTTATGTTTCATATAATCTCTGCATTAGGTAAGATCATTATGGAAATACTTCTATTCTACTAATAAATAGTCTGCCTCTCTTGGGTCTCTCCCCTTTCTTAAAATCTAAACCTCTTTGTCTTGCCCCACCTACACTGAGACTAAAAGAGCTCCTATGTTTTCAGCTTAGGTGTTTATAGTGAGGAAAGATACTTACAGCTCCTTTTCTGGCTCTGGTGTTTCTGACAGATCTCACAGGACTAGTTTGCTCAGTCATACCTTGCAACTTTGAACATATCAGATAAAACAGGGAGTGACCCTGTGACTTGTCCCTTAGTCATTGTCTTTGGGCTTACATGGTGCAAATTAGAGCACTAATCAGACCTGTTATCCCCTTCATGCTTATGCAAGGACCTATGTGAGGGTTAGCTTCTGTTCTCCACTCCAAGATGTCTTTCAAAATCTATTTGTATAGTAAGTAAAACATTTAGGAAGTCTTTGAATGAGATTATGTTAAAGTGTGAGTATAGTGTTGTTATTATATGATACAGATATCATTATTACATGATACAGATATATACCCAGGAAACTTCCTACTGAATAAAAGGCATTAACAATTTTATTTTCTCACCTTGGATACAACATGCATACATATAATAAGCCACATCATATCAAGAATGAAATGAAGCTCCTTCTAAAAAGCAAATAGTAGTTATTTCTTATGCCATATTATTTATTTTAAATCACTTTTTACCTCAATCAGATTATAGAAATCTTCTTAGGCTTAGGAAGATCATAGATCTAGGGCTAAAAGGGACCTCAGAGTCCATCTAACCCAAGCCCCTCATTTCATACATCAAGAAATTGAGGCCCAACCAGGGAGTTTGAGAAAAATGCCTCAATCAGATAATATTTTGTTAATATCTATATTTTATAGCATCGTTTACACTTTTTTCCTTAACCAGTAGAAAATTTCTCTAGGAATATATTGCAATGACCCTTCAGTGTGTTATGTAAATGTTTTAGCCAACAAAGTTTATCTTATCTATTTAGAAACCATTCTGAATACACAAATCAATATTAATTTGGGGTTTGGACAAATGGTAGGTTGAAGTGCTCTAGCTAGAGATGTCATTTTGTTGTACTTACTCTACATAGTCTTCTACTTCCAATGGCGTTGTTTTTCAGCATACATACTGAGCATCAAAATGGGGATGAGAATGTTAAAGTTTAACTGTTGATACTACTAATTTACAATGTTGACCTGAGAAAATCTCTTATGTTGTTTCCATCTCAATTCTTCATTGACAAAATGGTTATCTTAAATCTGACCTAATGGGGTTATTATTAAATCCGTATAAGGAGGTGGGTGGGAGAACAGACATAATTATGGGTGATCAATTCAGGTTAATTGGGTAATTGAGCTTCTAGTTCTTTTCTTAGAAGTTTTAATTTTTACCTTTTCACTTCTGAGCACTGATATAGCTCTTAAGAAAATGCATCCCACTTTCTTCTATCATATTAATCTTCAGTTCCTCTCATCTTCTCTTGCCTTTTCTTTTGCATTTAATACCTAATTTCTACGTTTTCTCTTTCTACCACTAACTCAGATAGACAAAATTGGCAAGTAAAAGTAATTGACAGAGAGAAAGATCAAGAGAATCTATTTGTATACACTACAACCTTTTAAATCCCTTTTTCCCTGTCTCAAGCCTTAGGAACCATTTAGTTTTAAGTACTTGGAAAATATAACATGATTATAAATAATAAATAGAATCATTTTAATAATTTAAGTTTCGTAATTCATAAAACAAAGAAAAATACAAAACATCCCTCAATCTGATATGACCTTTCCATTCTTGTAGTGACTGTACAAAGTGGTTGAAAAGGGAATAGACAGATATTACTAAGAATGACAGGGATTTTAGAATATCCATAAAAATTCATTTATATGTTGTTATTCTAAATAAGATGCTTGTTCAGTGACAAGTGACTACTAGAAGAGCTGAATCACATTAGAACTGACATTTTCAAAATAAATGAAATCAGAAGATGTAAGGAAGCTTCAGCCAAATGAAAAGACAACTTTGATAGGATCCTTATATCCCAGATAGATAGATTTCTCCCACTTTCTCACCATATAGATTAGGCTAGTCCTTTCACACAGCTTCCTAGAAGTCTCTTGCCATATTGATTTGGCTTCTTGGTCATCTAAAACTTTCATAGGAAATTGGGATCCTTCAGACTTGGCTTATGTCCCAAGGCCATGGGACTCACCACATCCCTCCCTGCTGATCCACCTATGTGGATCAATTTACCCAAAGCTAAGTGCTACAGTATCCTTATTGATGTAACGCTGGTGTTCTGAGATGGGCCCAACTCAGGTCAGAACCCTGACATTTTAGGTTACATACTAGAAAAGAATTAGATACTGGAAGATCATGCAACAATGAGCCAAAGGGGATTTACTTAGTAGGAGGATAGTCAACAAGGATAGAAACTGAAGATACCTCAAATAGACTCTCCTAAGTACAGCTCCCTTTTCTGAGTTGTCCATCATGATTCAACAGCCAAATAGCAGAGAGAGCTTTTGGAGATTGTTTTGACTGCTTTCTACTGATGAAGCTGGAAACTGATGTCCACATGCTGAACCTTTAATCCCTTGAGCCAACCACTACTTAAAATGGTCTTAACACTTTTTATGGAAAAATTAGCCTAACTTGCATGAGGGGAAATGTTAGGATGTTTCTCCTACCACAACATATCTTTAGCTAAGCCTGGGGTATTTTGTATGAGACTCTCTGAATTAGTGCAGAAAATGCTAATAGAAAGTTTTGTGATTATGTGTGGGGAAGAATTGGAGAATCTATGGAGAGACATTTTTCATCCTGTTATTGAGATGGCATAGATGATGCCAGACTCCCCTAGGGAATGACTCCAGAAACATGGAGAGAGATAGATAGACCTACAGATAGACTTTGATATCTAATATTTAAGACATGGAGGGGAAGGCAGCTTCTGAAAATGTCCCAGGGAAATCAGGGCATTTGCCAGTGGGTAAAATCAAAATCTCCCTCTCTTGTTTGAGCTAAGATACTTTCCTTCCAGCAAGAGAGTTCTTTTACTGTGTGTTTTCTGCTATATTCAGAATAATCTGAATATAATCTGTATAACTTCTCTGATTTCTGCTTGTTGTTTGGATAAATGGACTATCACAATACTTGTGATAGTATTTTGTGTATCTAGAATTTATGAGAAAAGGATCAAACTGGTAGGTTTAAGCCATTGACTACCCTCCCCTTTAAGGGACACTGGGGCAGCTAGGTGGTGCAGTGGATGCAGTGCCAGTGCAGGAGTCAGGAGGATCTGAGTTCAAATCTCACTTCAGACACTTGACACTCACTAGCTGTGTGACCTTGGCCAAGTCATTTAATCCCAATTGCCTCATCCTAGGTCATCTCCAGTCATCCTGATGACTATCTGGTCACTGGATTCAGATAGTTCTGGAGGAGAAGTGAGGCTGGTGACCTGCACAGCCCTCCCTCACTCAAAACAAAGTCAAGTGCAAGTCATGTCATTATTTCTCTGATTGCATGGTCTTCTTCAGCAACCAAGGATGAACACACATTTAAGAGACAGAGGGCATGAAAGCTAGTGGTTTTTATTCTGAACCTATGTGCATATAGGTGCAATATTTAGGGGGTTAGATATAATTCTACCTTCTTCTTGAAGATTGGAGTATAGCATGGTCAGCCTCAATGCCTCTTATTCTGCTCACTAAAGAAAGTGAATGCTCAAAATTTCATTCACCTTTGGAGAAGAATGGGCAAAATTCCAGAGATATCTATCACAGTTTCCCTTGAGTCATATTTAGATAACTCATGTGGACATACATATCTTACATGAGTAGCACATACCTTACACTAAATAAAATATCCTGTGAATAAGTAAGCTATCTTTTGTTAACAGTTGAATGACCTCTGAATGTCTTATTTTATTCTAATATCTAAACTAACAGGAGATAGACTTGAACCAGTCTCTTCCCCCCTGGCCCACTCCCTCCATAACCATGCCCCACTACAACAACTCAAAAGTTCATCTTGGAAAAGCAAATAAAAAACTTGGTGGAGCTGGTTTTATTGTACAGCCAAGGACAAGAAGAAACATCATTTCATGGGACAAGCCATCATTTCTCATTTCAGTCTTCAGGATAAGCATTAAATTCAATAAACATTTATTAATCAGTCTATTCAATGGTGATATCAAGGAAAAAATGGAACATTACCTGCACTCAAGGAATTTATATTTGATTGAATATACAGTTAAAAATTTACAACAAAGATTCACATCTAGCATTAATAAAACTAACAACACCAAAAAATAAAACTATGTTTTCAAAAGATAGGAAATGACTGGTTACCTGAATCAGCTGCATATGTACTATTAAACATATTAGACTGAAAACAAAAATCAAAATCAAATTAGAAGAAAAGATGATAAGATATAGCATCCAAATAAGAGAGTTTTACACACACACACACACACACACACACACACACACACATACACACACACACATACATAAATTATTGTCACTCCAAAATAGAAATTGCATGAAGGAACAATCACTGTTATGGAACTGATATATTAAAGTACATGGAATGTTCAGAGAAGATTAGCACCTTTGGTGTGAGGGCTTGCTGAGTTCTTTTCAAAGCTGCTCATCCACCTTTGGTGTCCACCTCTCACCCACATCTCACTTGTGGCTCCACAAAGATGTGGCATGCAGAGTAGCCACACCCTGGCAAAATTGTCTTGGCAGACTGGCTAAGCCAGGTTGAGGGTACATCAAAACCATTGGTGAATTAGCCAATGACTATCAATGTCTAGTGAATGTCGACCCCATCTTGGAAAATGGGCTGATGAAAATATCTACTCCAATGACCATGAAGTCAGCTGAAGCAGACATTATGGAGCACTTGCAGTTTGTTCAGACACCAAAGATTCCAAGGTCATCCATTGCATCCTGGGCCATTGCCAATTATCTTGACTTTTGTCCTGCCACTTGACTTCAGTGACTCTGGAAAACAGAGTGAGGCTGACCACTTTGTCCAACTCTGCTTCATTCAAATCCAATTCTAGCACAAATCAAGCCATTACCCTGTGATGTCACTGGTCTTCTTCAAAAAATGAAGGGCGAATAATAACCACAGGGCATAAAGTATCCACTATATGGGAACCAGAAGTTCTCAGAAACCATCTTATCCAGCAAACACTTGATCTCCTTGTCAAGTGATAAAGTGATAAATCCTTTAGGACAGAAATGATTTCATTTTTGTTTTTGTATCCCCAGAGCATAGCATTGTATGATACATAGGCTGCCCTTAATAAATGCTTGTTGGCTGGTTAGAGAAAGAATGACAACCAAAGGCAAAACCAATTTATAAATATAAACTCACTTGCAATACCTTATGTTCCAGGACATATACGAAAAGAAAAAAGAAAAAGAGTCTGTAGAAGTTGATGGGTATCAAACATGAATTTAGAGGGTAAAAGAAGATGACAGAAAAAAATAAAAAAGATGGATTATAGATATAGATAGATTTGGAGTTTTTCCCATACAAGGTGGGTCTCTACACTCTTATGTGCAGCTTTTTATGTTCAGTAGAATAAGATGTCACCCAGAGTAAGGATATCTGTTATTAGCTACAGGTAATCAATGACTTACCATTGAGGAATATGGAGATGTTTATACAGATGACAATATCTTCTTTGCTCTTTAACAGCACTTTGTTTTACATCTCTCTAATGTACTTATCATGCGTTATTTTACCTAACAATTATTCTTGTATGTGTTATGATCCTTTACTTCATTCTAAGCTCCATGAGAGTGGGGATATGTCAAAGGATTACAGCATTCAGGTATGAGACTTTAGTGGCCATCTAGTTCATCTTCCTTATTTCACAAATGAGATATATTCTATCGCTAGACTCTTGTGAAGAGGATTGCATAAACGGGTGGATGAAGTGTGTTGTCCCCCTACTCAGCTCCCTCTCTCCCCAGCAACTGTCATGTCCAACATGGAGTATGGACTCAACTGAGTGTTTGATTAGTCTCCTGACCGCTTCTTCTGCTTTCTGTTTCCTTTCCTGAGGAGGTGACTGCACAGGATTCTCAACTGGATCTGTTCAAGGTTATGAGTTCAAATGGTGTCTAGAGGTCTTAAATCTAATAATGGAAGCAGTCTGTTGTGGCAGTTAAAGAAGTAATTAACTGAGGAAGTAGGTGGGGGAGAATTTCAGAGGTTTGGAGGAGTGAAGCAAGAGCCAAGTGAAAGGTAAACTACTTAATCAGTAATCCCACGAACTGCCTTGGGTTCTTATGAAGCCTGAGCATCATTCTCCCAGAAGATTGTAATAGCAGTTCAAAATTAAGTTTCTGAATCCTGTTTTAAATTTGTTTTTGTCACACTGCATTTTGAATGTCCTGTGCATGGCATTCTTTTTATGTGTAGTAGTAACATATCCCATAGCTGATTGATTTGTGGAAATATACTACATGGTTTCACCCCTATCCTGCTGCCTCTTTAGGCTACACATTACAAAACAATATTAAGACAGTACTTTAGTTTGAAGTATTTGTTCTAATCTGAATGATGAAATCTTTATCAGCTGGGAGACTACAAGGACAGCTGAGAAATCCTATGGTATGGGCAGGACAGAGTCTACATATTTACAAGTATAGTGGATTATGGAAGCTGGGCTCTGGCTAAAGGCTCCTTTTTTTCCCCCAGGAATAAAACCTTTATTAGATTTTTAAAAACAAAGTAATTTATAAAAATGAAGAGTCCTCAAAAAATAAATGAAAAAGAAATAAACACAATTAGTATAATTATTTGCATTCAAGAGCTCCAAAGAGTTTCAGATCTTTTCCTTTCTTGGTCTTTTTTTGTTTGTTTGTTTGTTTGTTTGTTTGTTTTTGTAATCCAGTAGTCTTTAGACAGGCTTTTAATGTTCAGAGAAGCTATGTGAACTCAAGAATTCCCATTATCAGATCCTAAATTAAAGTGCAATTTTTTGATTATTATATAGATGTAGAGTCCAGTTTCCCCTTCCTGCCTATCAATCCTTATGGGGTAATTTGTTCCCCCCTTTTTTGGTTTTGTTCAGGATTTAATTCATTATCATAATTGTAAACAATCCCTACCATCTCCAATTTTCCAGATGACTTAACTCCTAGTCTATAGTGACATATTCTTAGGGAAAAAATATTAAATATATTTTCTACCATGAAGTTATTTTAAAGAACAATATTAAAGGACTCAAGAACCTATTTCTGTTCAATTTTTCCAATATATACACATGAAATACTACAGCATTTCTACCTTAAAAAAACACAGCATAGTATATTAATACACTTTTTTTAGGCAGCATTTTTATGACAAGCTTATTTACAAAAATTTCAATTAGTTTTGCTAAAAAATTGCAATTTTTAACATTATCCTCTTAGTAGTAGTGCTTAACATGGGACACAGTGGCTTCAGTCTAAGGATGATCTCAGCTCATAAGAATATGGAAGGAAAAGTAGGATGCATAGAGAGAAAGGCACAATAGTTCTTTCAAGGATCAACAAACTGTTACTTTATGATTGTAATTAAAAAATCCAATGCCCTTCACTGCTAATTTTTTTTAACATTTTGTGGCTGGAAGAGATCTTTTGCAGACCATCTTGTAGAGACCCTCTCATTTTACAGCTTGAAGAAACTGAGGTCCTGAGAGGGTAGGTGACTTTTCCAAAGTTTTTTCCACTGGTTTGAGTTAGGTCTGGAACTCAGGTCTCCTAACTACCAGTTCTGCGCACTAACTGGTCAAGTAAAGTGACAGGTCTCAGATAAGAAACTTGGGGAATTCTCAAACTAGATCTCAATTTAAGTTTTAAATGGATAATTCAAGTTTCTCATGAATAATTGAAAGATCTGTACAATATTTTGGTGCTACAAGTATTTAATTAAGGCAGATGCCAAGAATGTTTTAAGAAGTTATAAACTTTACATATTAAAAGAGGGTTTTCCTTTCAAACCATTTTAAATATAATATGTTAATTGAAGTTCTTATGGCCATGGTTCAAAATCAGTTTCAAAATACAAGTAGCAGATGTAGGTCTCCCGTTATTTGAATCTTCTGCAATTTTTTATGTTGGTACTTAATGCCATTTCTTCGTGCCATTCGGGTAAAAAATGCCGGGGAAACTGGGAAGCAGTCTGGCAGAAACTAGGTATAGATCAGTATCTTATACCTTTAAAGAAGATAAGGTCAAAATAGATTCATGACCTAGACATACAAAGGTAGATATAAATAAATTAGAAAAACATGGAATTTATTACTTATCAGATTTAGAATGCAAGTATGATCTGACACTAACTTAACAGAATCTTAGAATAGCATGCCATGCAGGAAAAAGGTTTAGACATAATCATTTCAAAGTATTTGGTAACTAAGATTCAAACTGTTTTCTCTTTTTGTAAATCATTCTTTGGCAAAAAATTTAAAACAAGGTGTGGCCTGAAACTTCATTGACTGTCTTTTTTACAAAATAAATAAATTTTGTAAAAGGAATCTATAGTGCCAGTTTCATACTGATTGTAAATCATTAACATATATCATAAATAAATTTCAACTAATCTACTTCCAAAACTTTAAATTGCCATTCAATCTCTTCATCAGATATGGTAGATGCTTTTGATGTAGATGCAGAGAGTAAGCCTCAGGCACCTGATGGTGCTTTAGCCATCTTTCCAGAAGTATCAATTCCAGTTTCATCAAACACCTGGTTCACAATATCCTGGCTTTCTTCTTCATCATCAGATCCATCAAAAATGTCATCCAGTGTATCATTGATCATTTCTTCATTTTCATTTTCATGTTTTCCTTCTGGAAATTCTGCATTGTTTGTAATGTCTTTTGTGGCTCCATCTTCTTGCTAATTGCCTGCATTGTTTTTGCAGTAGTTGACATGGCTCCAAACCATCTTCATCTGAGATTTCATTACTTTAGTTTGTGTAGACATAGAAGTGACTTTTGAACTTACAGCAAAAGTTCTAGTTTTCTATTTTCTCAGTTGCACAAGCTGTTTAACTAAACTCCTGCAGGCTTCTTTGTTATAATCTTGACCATTTTCTTAATTTCTAATTCCAGCTGTTTTTCTAATGCTGCTCAATCTCTCGTTATAGCTCTCTGTGCAACTCATAACTCTTGATTCTGCTCCTATTACATCATTTACTATCTTCTTCTTGAAAAGAGAGGCCATGATCATGGACCTCCGTCCCTGAGCTGCAGGCTGGGCTAGGGTAGAAGAGAAGCCTGGGGAACTTTGGAAAGGAATGGACCAGCAGAGCAGGGAGAGGAGCCATTGGCCTCCTGGACAGCCCAGGGGTGTCATGTGGGGTCTGCACTGTCGGAACCTGCAACTGTCACCTAGCAGGAAGCTCGTCTAAAGCCTCTTTCTTGTTAAGAGCTCCAGGACCTCTGTCTATTCTAGGTTCTTTCTGGATTCCTTCCCGATCCTTCCCTCCACTTTCCAAGGTTACTGACATGCTGGTCTTCTGCCATAGGCTTCTGGAACTGCTCTGGCTGAATTTTACCTAGGAGCTTGCTTTTGTACCTTCTTTGAAGCCTAGGTGCCCACCTCAATCCTGCCTAGAAAACTTTGAGACTATGTGCTAGACCAGGGCTAGTTTGGGACCTAGTTAGGATTTGGTAGATCTCAAACTTTGCTTCCCGAGTAACTGAGCTGGGTATATAGCTGGAATGCCTTAAGACTGCTCCTTTCCTGAGTCAGGTTCAGCATCCAGACTCAGACAGGTGATCAGAGGCTTGGGGAAGGCTAGGGCCACTAATAGACTTGGGCAAGGAATGTGGTGCCACATCTTTCCAGAATGGCCCAAAGGCACTTTCTTGCACCCACAGGCCTAAAAGAAGGCTCTCTCTTGGAGGATCTCAGGCAGACTATGCTGGGACTGCCCTGGGGTCTCTAGGGGCAGCCATTCTGTGTTCAGTTCTCACATTAAACTATAAGCTTATCAATCTGAGATATTAACGGGACTCTAGGGAAAACACTCTGTGGACTCTTGATTTGGGCAGGAAAATCTAGAGGATTCATTCTATGACCTAGTAGAGAGGTACATCCTTAAACCTCAATGGAGTAGCTCGAGGGGTTCTAAGATCTTTTGTTTTCTAAAATCGAGTTATCTTCCTACAATCTGCACTATCAGGCATATAGTGTGGCCAAGTTTTATCACTTATGTATGCCCTCTCATATTTTGACCAACTCCAGTGGAACCCAGAATCCATTATCTTCATGTATGAACATGGACTTGACAGTACCACTATCAGGGGAATTTTTACTTTCTTAAATCTGTACATTTTCTGGACAATTTACCTGCGATCAGTCCAAGTGACACAGGAACCAGGGAAATATAGAAATGGGTAAGAAGAAATTAACTCTGCATAAGAGAGTTCAGAGGTTCCCAGTTTCATAGCAAGAGTCAATTCTACCAAATGCATAGCACAAACATTATAAAACTGACTCCTGACATGCCATATTGAAGGAACATCAATCAACAAATCCTCCTCCATTGCCTTTAATGTCCTTCCTAGTAATGGGTGCATAGGGCACAAATAGAAAATGAAATTGACTCAAGCTACATCATATAAAGGGAGTGTATTGAGGCAGTGTATTATGAAAGAAAGAATATTGACTTTGAGTTAGAGGAAATGAATTTAAATAGTACCTGTCAACTTTCCTGTGTCATTTTGGGCAAGACGCTTAACATCTCTAGGTCTGTTTCTTCAGAAAGTTGGACCTAAGACGATCTGTAGGGTCCTTTCATCTATAAATCTATGATGGGAAACTACTATGCCTGAATATGAAACTTTTCCTGGATCATGATAGCTTTTCTTGCTGACAGACTCTATAGTTGTTTTGGCTTGTTAAGATTCTATTAGGAGACACCGTGTTTTCCAGAGCTAAAACCTAGCAAGCAAGCTGTTCCTTGAGCTCGGCATAACAACAATCCTTTCTACTCTTGTCTGTGTTGTAAGCTGTTTCCCTCACTATAGAAAATAAACTTGTCTTAGTCTCTGCACAGTTGTTCTTGCCTGCTCTGTTTGGCTCTGGCCTCCACAGGCCAAGAGGTACGGTCCAGTTGATAGGCTTTCCTTATGGCTAGTTTAGCTGCCTTTTTCTCTCCCAAAATTTGATGACTGACAATAATTTACTATATGTTACATGGATATATAAACTCTACAAGCCCTATTCATACTTCATCATGGTGTGGCAATGACCCTGATTTCTCAGTGTAAATGAAACACAAATTCTGCCAAGTTTCACCAAAGCTCAGAAAGTTTCAAGTGAAGTCCTGGTGAGAAGGTCATGCTGCTTAAGAACCTAACAAATAAAAAGGCAATTATCACTTGTGAGTGGACCATTAATTGAAATCTTCTTTGACCACAGTAACTCATTGAATGAAGACAAATATACAGTGGCTCTCAGTCCCATGTAGTTTTATCTCAGTTCTGTAATGACAGAGACCAAGCTGCAGAACTAGGGGTAATAGGATAATATAACCATTGCTTTTAGACTATAAACCCAAATTTAAATGTTGGTACTCAAAATGTGAAATTCTTATCCAATAGCTAACAAATTGATACAGCACTGAAACAACTGAACTGTATCAATATGGGCAATCTCTGTAGACATAAAACTAGGAAACAAAAGGAAGTCACAAGAAAAACAGAAGAATATTCAAAGGTTCTCCAGGGAGAAGTAAATAAGTAATTAGCAGAGCTAGTTTAATTATGCAGGGCCCAGCTATGGGGAACATGTAGCCTTGAGGCCATATGTGGCCTTCTAGGTCCTTGAGTGTGGCCTTTTTGACTGAGTCCAAGTTTTACAGAACAAATCCTTTTATTAAGGGGATCTGTTCTCTGAAGTTTAGATTCAGTCAAAGGGCTGCATTTGAGGACCTATAGGGTAGGCAAAGGCAAAAAGAAAACATTTTATAGAATAACTGATCTCTCACTAATTTCTCTCTAGGTTGTATTACTGACTCATCTCCACAGGACTTTCTCTACCTTGCCATGGAAACTTCTCCCTGGAAGTTTACTCCACTCCTGAAATATTTCGAACATTGGAAGTAACCTTTTCCCTTCCCTAGGATTAGCTGTTTCTTCCTAAAATCTTCATTTTAGGGAGGAGGCCCATGTTAAGTTTCTTAACGGTAAGGACTGGTTTTCTGCTTAAATAAGTCAATATGCGGGTAGGCACAGCAAAGAATGGCAAAAAAAAAAAAAATGTTGGACAAATATTATTAAAGATTAATAAATGAAAGAGTCCAAAAATTTGAAGACTACTCAGTAGTCCAGTTTGACTGGTGAGGGCTCTGTGAACAGAAGAAATGTGAAATTAATCCGGAAAGGTAGGCTGGAATCACACAATGAAAGACTTTAAATATCAAGCTGAAATATTTGTACTTCATTCTAGAGCATTGGGTGTCGCTGAGATTTCTAAGCAGACAAAAGATAAGAAGAAAACAACAGAGCATTCAGCACCTATATAACACTATGTAAGTCTTTTGAGGTATTCCTCATTTGTAAGATGAAGGAACTAGAGTACTACAAATTTCTTAACCTCTTTGGAGGTTAATCAGACCTCAGTTTCCTCATCTGTAAATGCAGGTTTGACTAAATGATCTCTGAAATCTCTTCCAGTTCTAAATCCTGAAATCTAGATCTTTAAAATCCCTTAGAATCTAAATCCTGATACTAAATGCAAATAGTCTCAGTCCTTGCCTTTGAGGAATATGTAAGAAAGGGAGAGTGTGTGGGAGGAGGTAAGAGGAGGTATTGGGAAAGGAGAGGCAGGGAAATTAAGAGAGGAAAAGGACAAATAGAAATACTGTATTATATTTAAATGTTATAAACTATATGTCTAGGTATAACTAATTTTATCAAAACCGAGCGGTACTGATTAAAAAAAAACAGAATGGGAGAAATGAAGGAAAGGGATTATAATGAGAAAACCTAGGGCTTTCAGGTTAGCAAAATACTTTAGAGCACACAAATGTTCCAAAAGTCTTGGCGCAATTTTAAGCTATTAAAACGCAAAACTGCACCAAGACTTCTGTGACACCTTGTATTATCTTCCTCTTGACTGGCATTTTTGGAACTCGATAAGGATGAATTAAATTGAACTGAGTGGGAAACAAATGCCAGGTGAGAAAGAGTGGCAGCAGGGCAAGTGAGAATTTATCTGGTCCAGGAGTGAATACAAACTTCACAGAAAAAATCCCCTTAAAAGAATTTCTTCTATTAAGTTTGGATACAGTCAAAGGGCCGCACTTGAGGACTTAGAAGGCCTCATGGCCTCAAGGTCCAAAGTTCTCTCCCCTTGATCTAGTCGTATTATTTGGCAGCTATGGAGAGAATGCCTGGCCTGCAGTCAGGTTCAAAAACCTGGCCTCAGACACCGCAAGTTACTTAACCAGTTTGCCTCAGTGTCCTCATCTGTAAAATGAGTTGGAGAAGGAAATGGCAAATCCCTCCAGTATCTTTGCCAAGAAAATCCCAAAAAGTGTCACGGAAGGGTCTAATATAGCTGCCAAACGACTTAACAAAAAAAAAAAATTATTCGGATTAGCAAACTGATTGGCCCAGAGGCAACTAAGGACCGGGCAGGTTCTCTTCGGAGGGACAAAAGGATGTATTGGGGAGGGTGCACGTCCGGGCTGGCTGCGGCACAGCAGGGAGTCACTTAAGGATAACTCGGGGCATGCGGTCGGACGAAGCTGAGGCCCGGCCGGCCTACGGACCGGGGCCCGTGAGAAAAGACTCCCGCCTCAGGCCGGCAAAAGCAGGATCGGCGACCTGGTGTTCAGCCTGCCCCGGAAGGCTCCCCTCCCTGGAGACGGCGCCAGGCCTCGCGCTGGACGGAGAAGAGAACGCCAAGGGCCCCGGGGGGAAGGGAGGCAAGGTCAGGATGACCCCAGCCTCCCACCGTGGAGGGGGTTGGAGAGATTAGGAAACGCGGCAGGCACAGAAACGCCCCTCGCGGCCTTCTATTTCTCCTCAGCAACAAGCTCCTCCCAGGGGCGGTTGCTGCCTGCGGCACAACGAGACCGGACCGCAGTACGGTTATCATTCTAAACGTCATCCTCAGCAGAACTAGAGCAGTTTAAAGGCAACTGTGTGCGTGCGTGCGTGTGTGCGTGCGTGTGCGCGTGCGTGTGCGCGTGCGTGCCCGCGCGTGCGCACTCGAGTCGGGGCGGAACTGGCGTCTTCACTGGCATCTGCTCCAATCCCGACGGACGCTCTTCGGTTTGCCAGAATCTACCAATAGGAAGCCACAGTTTCCACTACGGGGAAATTCAAACGCCGCGGCGGAGACGCTGCTTCGGGCCTTCTCCTCTCGCCTTACTTTGTGTAATTCTCCTGTTCTTGAACTCTACTTCGTGAATGCTTGGGGGCCCCTCGGCGTCGGCCGGCTCGAGGGGGCCCTCGGCGGGTGCTGCGGAGGACGGTGAGGTGGGGTGAAGGGGGACGGGGGGAGTGGGCACGAGAGGCGGAGGGGCGGCGGCTTGGGCCAGTTAGGCCCTGGGGCCCGCTTGGTGGAGCCGCGGGAGGGGCGTGGGCCTCAGCGCTGGGGTGACCGGAGAGCAGCGCGGCCTGCTCTGCCCCCGCCAGCCCCATCCCGGCGCCTTCCCCAGGGGCGTGGGCCTCTGCGCTGGGATGACCGGAGAGCAGCGCGGCCTGCTCTGCCCCCGCCAGCCCCATCCCGGCGCCTTCCCCAGGGGAGTGGGCCTGATTTCGGGCGGAGCGGAACGAAGAGCCAAGCTGTTTGGGAAAGAGGGACCCAAAGGTGGGTCGGAGACCCTCCAAAGGGAAGCAGGAGGATTTCCGCCGTGGGAAGCCGTCGTGCTGCCACAGCCGGCCGCACGATGAGTAGATATAGCACCGGGGGTCTGGTTCTCAGTCAGTAAGGGCTGTGCGGCACTCCCCTCCCTCCTCCCTCCCAGCCTCGGTTTCCTCCTTTGTAAACTCGAGGGAGTTGGCCTAGGTGTTTCTTCCAGTGCTAAAGCTTAACGAGTGAGATCCATCACTTGCTGGTTTCCGCCGCCGGCTTTGTCTTGCCCCAGCCCTGTTTTCCTGAAGTCTGTATATGAGAATGTCCCAAACGTCCTAGGCTTGATGGATGTTTGCTGTTGAAGGTCGTGTAAGCTACGAAGCTCCTCCGACAAGATTTCAGCTGAGCGCGTGGACTCTCAGCCTGGGGTTCTTAGCCTATTTTGTGTGTCACGGGCCCTTTTGGGGGAACGATGAAGCCTCTTCCGGAAAAAAAATTTTAACTCATAAAATACATAGAATTACAAAGTAAACTATTATGGAAATATTAAAGAGTAAGTTCATGGTCTCCAGGTTAAGAACCTCTGATCTAGATGCGAAGGTGGTTCAAAAGACACCTTAGAGATCATGCAGTAGTCCTCCCATTTTGCAGTTTGTAGGAAATCAGGTGCTGTATCTTTTCCAGTTCATATTTGTAGCCAAATTAGGAGTTAGGTGAGAACTTGACAGGGGACCTTTATCTTGGAGGGTTAGATCCAGAGCCACAAAGGCAGAATTTAGTTAACATGGTGGTAGGGGAAGCATAGAAGCAGTACTAGAAGAGTTCTTAAAAGGAATCCAACATGACTTCCGTTGGAGAGCCTAGGGGCATGCAAATGACCAGATGCTATGTACCACTAGGAGCAAACAGTAATACAGAAACTTCATGAAAGTCCTGCTTGGATACCTTATAAGAATGGGGAATTGATCCTGGCTTCTCTTAAGCTGTGCCTGGAGAGTATATATAAAAGTATGTAAAAGAGCAGCTAAGTGGCATAGTTGATAGAACACCAGGCCTGAAGTCACCAAGACCTGAGTTAAAATCCAACCTCAGACACTAGCTATTTGACCCTGAACAAGTCACTTAACCTTGTTTGACTCAATTTCCTCATCTGTAAAATAAGCTGGAGAGGGAAATGCCAAACCACTCCAGTATCTTTGCCAAGAAAACCCCAAAGAGGATTACAGAGTCAGGACATGACTGAAACGATTAAATACCAAGAGAGTATAGGCTTTAGTAGGTCCTACCAAGCTGGAAAAGCTTCTGGCATATAATCAGCAACAGACCTTATGGAGGTCATCAGAATACTAGCCCAATTAAGTTCAGAGAGACTCATTATCAGAAGATTAAATAGAACAATTCATAAAGATCATTTACTAAGTCATGAAGGGGTTGTGATGGGCATAGATGGGAGAATTATACATATTAGTGAATTATATAGTTCAGGCATATTAGAATTTTGATTATCTGTACTGAGAAATACTGTTTGTCAAACAGCATTACTGAAGTTACACAGTCAAAACTGTTACAGCAGTTTACCTATACAAATATTCTGCCTCTCAATACTAGTACAACAAAGGTTCCACAATATAGATGTTTCCTTATTTGAGAAAAGACTGAAAACTTAGTTATAATTTAATGCTTTAAATAGCTTTACATTCCAGGTTATTTGAGCATTTGATAATTCTGTATTTTGTTGCATTTGGAAAGAAGGCAAGAAAGGATGGAAGGATGGAATCAGAGGAGTTAGAGATAACAAAAGGATGGAAGAAGAGAATCAGCTATAGAAAAAGAGGCAGGAGAGCTTAAGAGGAAAGCAATTATGGTTTTATAACTGTTGCCTGTTGGAATAGTGCCCAAGTTTTAAACCTCATTAGAAGGGAAGAAACTCATCATCACTGAAGAAGAAGACCCCCTTGGTGACCTATTTAGGTTGGAATATGCCTCTTGTTCCTTTTTTGTCTCCATATTTAATTACATGATTCAAGCAGTTTCTGCGCGCGTGCGCGTGTGTGTGTGTGTAGGGTTATAAAACTTAAATGATGTTTTAATTGCTTTATTTTCATCTTAAGTGTCCATCTATAGACAATTATCTGCTGGAAAGAAATGAGGAAAGGGATTTGATATTAAAAGGCTAGCATTGTACATGGAAAATATAATCTTTCTACTTTGGTCCAAGAAACAGTACAGCTGAATTAAGTTAAACTGCTTGTTTTTTTCCCTGTGTCTAGACATGGAAGCTGAGGATCTAAGTGGTAAAGAATTGCTAATGATCACTTCCATCATGAACAAAGTTAGAGATATCAAAAACAAAATTAAGAATGAAGATCTTACCGATGACCTAAATTTTAATAAAGTCTCTGCAGATACTTCTGGTAAGCATTTTAAAATTTCATTTATAAGATGATAAGAGCAGAGAGATGCTCTGCTCATGACAGGGTCTCATGGCTATTGATTTAGCCTTCCCTAAATCAATAGAGAAAGATTCAGAAGATATAAAGTCTAGAACAAAGGGAGTGATAGTGCTATTGATTTTTACCTCAGGCAGAAAATATTTGTAGTTTTATGTTCCTTTCTGGATGTCACTTTTAGGAAGGGACAGTGATGAGTTGGAAAATATCCAGAGGAAACTTACTTGTATGGAGGACCTTGAGGTCATTCAGTGTAAGGATTGGTTGAAAGAAGTGAAGTTTAGTTTGAAGAAAAGAATATGTAGGTAAGACATGATAGCTTTCTTCAAATAGTACCCGGGGTCAGGTCCTGATTATTTACCTTTTCACTTGTGTAATCTCTAACAAGTCACTTTAGCTTTCTGGGCCTTGGTTTTCCTAGTAAAATAAGCTAATCTCTAAGGTTTCCTCTGGCTTTTCAATCTCATATGTATTAACAACCTATTTAGTTTATATATCTGATAATGTAGTGTTGTGTACAACAGATTTTGCATGTAAGTATTTTCCTTTTAAGTATGGAAATATTTTGATTACCTTTTAAATGGAAACATTTCTATTGTGGTTTCACACTTAATTATTTTCTTAATCAATGAATGTTAACTTAATTTCATCTTTCCAGAATGTCACTGTTACCTTGAATGTTTAGGTGTTACTAGCACTTGTTTCTTTCTTGTGTCAAACGTCACTTGTGCTATTACTTGTACTCCTTCTATATACCACATTTTATGCCATTGCTTTGATATGGTTCAAGAAATATGAATTATGAAGTTTGTTAGAATGCTGTGTATAGAAGGACTAGTAAGGTGTGAATTATGCCTCTCAGGGTTTCTATAAAGTTCTGTGCACTAATTTTTGAAGAATCTTTGAATTAAATTAATTTCAGGGTTATAGTTTTAGAGCTGGAAGAGATCTTAGAGATCATCTAGTCCAACCCCAAAATTGGCAATACTCATTACTTCCTGGATAAGTGATTGTTTTAAGAAGATCTGATTGATGACTGTATATAGGGTAGAGGGGAGAAACTAGAGGCAAGTAACCCAGTAGGGAGGCTATTGGGGAATCATGAGCTAATAAGTGCCTACAGTATAGGGATAGCAGTGCAACTAAAGGAAGTATCAGATAAGAGAGACAGTGATGAAAGAAAGAATTGAAAGGCTTTGGTTACTGGTTTGAAAAGTGGGTGTGTGAGGGAGGAAGGAGGGGTTGAGATTAGCACACTTGACCATATTCAAAAGTAATAGCTGAAAGGGGGAGCAAAATAAAATATAAAACCAGACACTGCCTTAGGAAGCAGTACTAACAATTAAGCTAATGGAGGTGATGGAATTCTAGTTGAACCATTTAAAACCCTAAAAGATGATACTGTTAAAAGTGCTACACTCAGTATGCCAGCAAATTTGGAAAACTCAGCAGTAGCCACTGCATTGAAAAACAGCAGTTTCTGTCCCAGGCCTAAAGAAAGGCAATACTAAAATATGTTCAAATTGCCAAACATTTGTGCTCATTTCATATGTTGGCAAGGCTTAAGATGTGAGCTAGGCTTCAGCAAGCTGTGAACAAGAATTACCAAAAGTGCAGGCTGGTTTCAGAGAGGCAAAGGAACTACAGACCAAATTGTCAGCATTCATTGGATTTATGAAGAAAGCAAGGATGTTTCAGAAAAACATTTACTTCTGCTTCATGAAAGTCTTTGATTATGTGGATCACAACTTAACATGACAAATCCCCCAAGAGATGGCAGTACCAGATCATTTCACTTATTTCCTGAGGAACTTGTATGCAAATCAAGAAGCAACATTTACAACTGAACATGGAACAGCTGATTGGTTTAAGATTGAGAAAGAAGTATGACAGGACTGTATGTTATCACCTTATTTATTTAATTTATATGTAGAGTACATCATTTGAAATGCCAGGCTGGATGAATCAAAAGTCATAATTTTTGGGAGAAATGTGAACCATCTCAGATATTCAGAGGATACCATTCTGATGATAGAAAGCGAAGAAGAATTAAGAAGCCTCTTGATGAGGGTGAAAGAGTAGAGTGTAAAAGCTGGTTTGAAGCTTAACATTAAAAAAATTAAGATTATAGTAACTGGTCCCATCACTTCCTAGCAAATAGAGGGGGAAAAATGGAAGCAGTGTTAGATTTTATATTCTTAGGCTCAAAGATCATGCAGACAGCAACTGCAGCCATGAAATTCAAAGATGCTTGCTCCTAGGAAGAAAAGCTATGGCAAATCTGCACATCATACTAAAAAGCAGAGATCTTGCCTTGCTGACAAAGGTCTGTATAATCAAAGCTATGGTTTTTCCAGTAGCAATATATGGCTGTGAAAGCTGGACTATAAGGAAAGCTGAGTGCCTCAGAATTGATGCTTTCAAATTGTGATGCTTGAGAAGATTTTTGAGAATTTTTTGTACATCAAGGAGATCAAGTCAGAACTTAAAGGAATTAGTTCAGCCTACTCATTGGAAGAGCAAATACTGAAGTTGAAGCCTAAATATTTTGGCCACATATAAAGGACCTGAGACTCATTGGGAAAGACCCTAGTGTTGGGAAAGATTGCAGGCAAAAGGAGAAGGAGATGGCAGAGGATGAGGTGGATGATGTCATGGAAGTAATAAACATGAGTTTGGACAGGCTTTGTGAGGTGGTGGAGGATAGAGTGGTCTGGCATGTTATGGTCCATGCCACAGGGATGGGAAACCTGCAGGCCTGAGGCCACGTGTGGTCCCCTAGGTTCTCAAGTACAACCCTTTGACCGAATTCGAACTTCACAGAACAAAAACTGCAGGTTCCCCACCCCTGGCCCATGGAGTCACGAAGAATTGGACACAACTGGATGAATATACAACAACTAGACTATACCCCAAATGACACTGATGAAAAAAGATCAGTCATTTAATATCTGCCCTTTTTTTAGATATGTTGAAAAACATTCCACAGTTATCAAAAAATTCTACATTGAAATAGCTTTTTCAAACTACTTATAGGAGCAAGCAGCCCTATATACCTGAATTGCTTCTGAAGATATGTTACTGTTTTGAGACAGTGTAATACTGTATATTCATAACTATACTCAAAAAGAAAAGGGACAGTAATTCCATTTAAGAACTTAGCCAAGTGTCGTAAATTGAGCACTACTCATAACCTGTAGGATTGGGTTTGAATCATCGTGAGCATGTCTCAGACTCTCTCAGACCTTCAACCTTTTGAACTGTAAGATAAAGATGTTTTGCTACCCATTTCACAGGGTTGCCATGATGACCCTTTGCTAACCATAAAGTGCTATAAAATGTGAGCTGTTAAAAAGACATTTTAAGAATTTTTCTCTGATTAAAATACAATTTAAAAAATTTTTGTTACTTAATTCTACGTAAATTATCTAGGGGGCAACAAAGTAATGCAGTGGATAGAGTGCCAGACCTGAAGCCAAAGAAGACTGTTCTTCCCTGAGTTCTAATCTAGCGGTGGATATTTACTAGCTATGTGACCCTGGACAAATCACTTAACTGTGTCTCAGTTTCCTTGCCTGTAAAATGAGCTAGAGAAGGAGATGGTAAATCACCCATTATCTTTGGCATGAAAACTGTAAGAGTCAGATATGACTGAAAACGATAACAAAACAAACAAGTTATCTAGAAAATTATTCATTCAATCCCTGATGCTCAATAAATTTGGTATTATTATATGTGAAAATTAAGATTTACTGAAGAATTCATCATAGGATTCCTTTTAAATAGTGAGTTTCCCTAGAACCTTAAGGAGTTATGAAGGACTTTAGATGTTGTTTAAGCCATCTTCTTATCAAGTGCATTTGAAATGATTAAACTTAAAACTTAGTTTTTTCAAGAATATACTGTTTAAAGAAATTCATACTTTTATTTAAAGACAGTATTAATCATTAAGTACCAACAGTGTAGTACAAATTGAGTGTATAGATTCCAAGATCATATAGGTTAAGGAAGTCATAAGTGATAAAATTTTGGATGAGTTACAACAAGGAAGCAACTGTCCCCTTCCCTCTCCCTCTCCCACCTGAAAGTATTTTGATTTGTTTTTTAAGTTGATGAAGATCCATATTCTGGGTAGTAGAAGTAGCCTGCTTGAAAGGCACAGAATTCAGAATAACAGCATTTATATAGTACTTTAAAGTTTACAGCATGTTTTATACATTTTATCTTGGTTAGACAGTTATTATCCTCATTTTGCAGATGAAGAAAACTGAGGCTGTGAAAGGTTAAATTTCTTTTCACAAGGTCACAACTGGTAAGTGTCTGAGGCAGGGTTTTTCCTCAGCTCTTACTGATTTCAAGTCTAATGTTCTTTATGCATTGTGCTACCTAGCTGTCTACATAGGTAATTAAGTTGATGGTTTTGAGTGCCACTGTAAAAAAATCTGATTCTTATCAAGGCATTTGACATAGGATCTTGAGCAAAGGACTAATGGTGTGTGAAGGCAGCAAACATAATCATTTTTTGAGTACTATATATGTGAATGATGAGGTTACAAGAAATAAATTTGTATATATACATATATATATGCCTTGTATACATTTTTAGTTAAATGAGCTAATTATACATAAACACAGTGCAAATCTTAAAGCATTATATGATTAGGTTATTGTTTAGTTGTATAATTTTTTCAGGAGTTATATATGTTTCTGAAATTGTTGGATGTAGTAATTTTAGAATAATATATTTAGCATTTTTTGATGTAGCTGTGACAGTGCATTTTAATTATTTCATTCAGACAATTCAGGAACTGTTAACCGAATTATGATGACAGCAAACAATCCAGAGAACTGGTTAAGTTTTTTGCTGAAAATAGAAAAAAAAAGTATTCCTCAGGATGTTGGATTTCTAAATAAATTGATTGGCCGTTATAGTCAAGCGATTGAAGCGCTTCCTCCAGACAAATATGGTCAGAATGAAAGTTTTGCTCGAATTCAAGTGAGATTTGCTGAACTGAAAGCGTAAGTATTAACTATAGTATACATATAGTATTCAAATGAACTCACAGGGAGTTCATTTCTGTCTTTGTGTCTGCACTGATACAAAGTTCTTCCCAATAGTAGGCAATTAATAATTGCTTGTGAGTTCAGTCTGTTATATATTATCCATATTCATTTTGATAGTGAGTTTTATTTGTAAATATTTCAGAGTATCTATTGAAACAAACATAAATTACTATTTATAAATTTAAATATATTTATTTATTTATAGTTAAATTGTTCAAAATGTACATTTTTTCCTGAAGTTCTCCCCTACCTTCAACTTCTAGTATGTTGTTACTAAACAGAAAAATTGTAAATTATTTTAAACATAATTGAATGACTATACATAACTAGGCCTAATTATGTGGAAAGAAAGCTATAATTAACACTGCTATCCTACCCATTCATTCCCTATTTAAATTTCTCCATGTATTTAGATACATAGATTATTCATAGAAAGTTATTTGAAAAAAATGTAGCCATGGAAATTATTTGTATGCAGTCTTTTTTTTCGTATCTTTTACACAATCAGTAATAAAATCTTATGCCTACTATTAGCCATTTGTTCAAGATCATTGTCTAAAAATAACTGATATGAAGCTAAACTTCCTATCAGTAAGTATGTACGTAATGAGTTTCATTCTGCCTTTATTCTGTTACTTAGAAAAATATATCATACTGATTATCTGGTATTCTGAGTGATAGCAGTGTTGCATGGCACTCAGAGAACAAACTCTTGAGATGCTCGTATTCTGAAGAATTATTGACTCTAGGTGCATGGATAGAAATTTGAAGAACTAACTTCTATGAATAAAGTTAACTTTCAGTAGCTCTTTTTATTCTCATCTCATCATAGTCTTCATTATGACATCTTACAGTATTCAAGAACCAGATGATGCACGTGACTGCTTTCAGATGGCCAAGGCTAACTGCAAGAGATTTGCTTTTGTGCATATATCTTTTGCACAGTTTGAACTATCTCACGGTAAGATAGAACTGATTATCTACAATGTTACAAATATGTCTTACATCCAGTCTTGTGTATACTTCACTGCTTTGTATTCAGTCAATATAATATGGAGTGAATTTTTGAGGCAAGAGGTATAAAAGCATAAAAGATCCTTGGATTTGAAATGCTTTGTAAGAGCAAACATCAGAGAAATATGTCTTATGACCAAGAGTCCTTCAACTTTCAGTGAAAAAAATGAAGATGTGAACCATGAGGATGTTTCTTCCCTCCCTCCCAAAAAACCCCAAAACCAAAACAGAATTATTAATCCTTTTGATTAAAAGACATTTCTTCGTGCAATTAAAATAACTTTACTGAGTACGTGTAGTGGAAAAGAAATAAGGCTCTCAATTTAGAAATGGAATACTACCCTTTTTTATAGTATAAAGTATAATTAGAATAATCAGTTCCTTTAAAAAAAAGAAGGTTGATTCCATGAGGAACCAATCCTACTTCTTTGAGATATTTGGACTTTTAGGATGAGCAAATTTTTTGGTGCCTAAAGATTATTGAACCTAACACAGTGCTTTGTATTTTATCTGTTGAATTAAATGGGCAGTGCCCCACTCTTGATTTAATGTATTTTGACCTAAGCTTTATTCTACCTGCTGTGGTCCCTGGCTTCCACTTGATGATGCTCTGGGCCTGTTTTTTATTGACCGAAGGCCTCTTTTATACTATCTTATCCGCTAATGTTGTTTATGGGGTAGCAACAGCAGCAAGACTGAGGCTGGTGACAAGCAATACTCTGGGTCATGGCTGGTAAACAACTCAAAGGGCAGAGGGAAACGGGAGTAAGTCTAGTAAGGGCAATGGATAACCTGGGAATTGGAGTATTTTGAATTTTTTTAAGTCTTTCAAAGTTTTTCTTTATAATGTTGTATAAATTATTCTCTTGGATCCATTCGTTTCATTCTTCATCAATTTATACAAGTCTTAGTTTTCTCTAAAATTATGTTTTCATCATTTGGTTAAATATAGTCATACTCTATTATATTCATATACCATAATTTATTCATTCATTCACTAATTAATAGGTAGCTACATTCTTTTTAATTTTTTGTTTTGTTATCCCAGAAAATATTATTGTGAATATTTTGATATTTTATGGTATCTTTCTGTCTTTGACCTCCTTAGAGTATATTTCACTGGATCAAAGGGTATAAACAGTTCAGTAATTTTACTTGCATGACTCCAAATTGTTTTTCAGGAGGATTGAACCAGTTCAGAGTTCTGCCAGTTTTATACCACTGTATTCCCACAGCCCCTCCAACCCTATTTCCATTTTTTATAACTGATAATTTGGTGAATGGGAGGTAAAATTCTAGAATGGTTTTAATTTTCATTTTTCTATCAGAAATTAGACATAGACTAGAATCTCACACTATATGCCACAATAAATTTCAAGTAGATACATGATTTAGATATAAAAGATCATACCCAAAACAAATTAGAGCAGCTAATAAGAAATTACTTTTCAAATCTATATATAGAGCAAACAGTTCATGAACAAAGAATAAGGAGGATGACAAAAGATTTAAATGAATAATTTTGATTACATATAATTAAATTTTTGCACAAACAAAACCAACACAGTCAAAATTAGAAGAGAAGCAGGTACTTGGGAAAATTTTTTTGCAGCAAGCATCTCTCACAGAAGTCTCATTTCTAAGAAATATATGGAATTGATTGAATAAGAGTAATTTTCCAATTGATAAATTATTAAATGATTTGGACAAGCAGTTCTCAAAGAAAGTACTACACAGTATCTACAGCCATAGAAAAATTACCAATAATTTCAGAAAAGCAAGTAACAAGAACATCTAGCATTTATTTAGTACTTTAAGGTTGCAAAAGCCCTTACAAACATCTTATTTAATTCTTACAATAATCCTTGGAGAAAGGTATGATTATTCTCATTTTACAAGCAAGGAAACTGAGGTAGACAGCGATTAAATGATTTGCCCAAGTTGTGCAACTAGTAAGTATATGGGGCTGGGTTTGTACTCAGATATTCCTGACTCCAGGCTCAGTGCTCTAGCCACTGTGCCACTTAACTGCCTCCAAATTAAAGTGACTCAGAGGTTCCATTTCATATAAGATTCGGAAAAATGACAGTTTTTGGAGAGACTGTGGGAAAACAGGTACCACAGTAGGATTGGTCCAGCTATTTTGAAAAGCAATTCGAAACTATACCTCTTTGATCCAGTAATTTCACTGCTAGGCCTATACTCCAGAAAGGTCAGAAAAAAAGGAAAATAACTCATACACACAAAGGTATTTTGTTGTAGCAAGGAACTTAGAAGTATTATATGTAAGAAATGATGGTTTCAGAGAAACCCAGAAGGAACGGTGTGAACTGTTGAAGAGTGAAATAAATACCCAATAAGAGGTCAAAGGATGTGAACAGGCACTTGTTAAATGAAGAAATCTGAGCTTTCAATAGCCATAGGAAAGAAAAAATTCTTCAAGTCACTAATAATTAGAGAAATGTAAATTAAGGCAACTCTGAAGTTATACTCACACTGATCAGATTAGCAAAATTGACACAAGTTAAAAATGACAAATGTTTGGGGGATTCGGGAAATGGGCACCTTAATAGACTGTTTATGGACATGTGAACTGGTTTAGCTGTTTTGGAAAGCAATTTGGAATGATCCAGCTATACTACTACTAGACATATAATCTGGAGAGATCAAAGAAAAGAAAGAAGACCCATATGTGTAAAAAATACTTTAGCACCATCTTGGTGGAAAAGAAAAACTGGAAACATCGTACATATCATTTTGAGGATGGCTGAGCAAATTATAGTATAGGAATATGCGATGAGAAATGATGAAACATTATTTCAGAGAAACCCAGGTTAGGCTTGTATGAATTGATAGAGAGCAGTACCAGAAGAACAATTAAACAATAATAACATTTTAAAGATGAACAAATTTAAAATACTGAAGATCTCCACTTAATGCATTGAGCAACCATGATTCCAGCCAGAGTACTGTTGAAAAATGTTAACTCCCTACTCAAAGGCAGATGATGGACTCATGGTACAGAATGAGATATACATTTTTGGGTGTGACCAGTGCCGGAATTTATTTTGCTTCGTTCTGCATGTTATTTATGAGGTTTTGGTTTGTTATGAAGTTTTTTGTTTTTCTTTTTTTTGTTTTTTTACAGTGTGGTGTGGGAGGGAAGAACAAAAGCAAATACTTGTTAATTGAATAAATAAAGTTTAATTTTAAAAGGAATTTTTCATAGTGAAGTTAATAGAATCAGGAGAACAATTTATATAGGAGCAACTTCATAAAGAAAGCAACTTTGAAAGACCGATCAATGCAATGTCCAAATACATTTGACGAGAACTGATGAAAAAGCCTGTTCCCCTCCTGACTTGATATCTTTATAACTACAAAATAAAGCAGTTTGGGAAAGGAATAATTTGAGGATTTGATTTGCTTGAGTTAGGTGTATTTATTACAAAGATTTATTTTTTCTGCTTTTAAAAAAACTGTGGGTAGGGGTATAATTGGGAAGAAGGATAAGGAATGGAATTGTCAGAAAGAAAAGTGGGAAGAAAAGGAGGGTTATTTAACACATGCACACACGAACACATACCAGACAAGCAGGACAGTTTTAAAAGTTAGATGTTGAATTTGTTAGAATCCTTTTTTTAAAAAGTAAGCTGTGCATAATAGAGAAAGTTTCCTGTATAATCCTTTTTCTAGTGTATAATATATGGAAGTACCGATTTTTACTTTTGCTAAAGTCAGAATAAAAAAGATATTTTACTCATTTGAGAAGGGGAGATGGAGATAGAAATATGGCAAAAAAATTAAAGAAAAAGTCATTAAATATTTTTCAATTAAATATAGATAGGGAAGACAATTTTGAAAGTTGCATTCTGAATTTATTATATACTTTAAAAAAAGCAAGCTGAAGAAGGTAATAAGAGATTTGCACTTCCATGTATAGTCTTAGTCCTTTTTATATGGAAATACTCATTTGGTGTTATGTTCAGAATTTTTGAAAACGGAAATTGCATTTCTTTTAATGATTTGGAGCATTTTCCATAAGAGCTTTGAGAGTTTATAATTTTTCTTTGAAAATTCTTAATGTCATTTGACCTTATCTATTGGAGAATGGTTCTTAGTTATATATTTTTGTTTAATTCCCTATATATTTTCGATTCAGAGTATCATTAGAGATGCTTAATGCAAAGATTTTTTTCTTCTGTTTAGTCCTGCCTAGAACACTGCTCCCATACCTCTGTCAATTCAGTTCTTTCCTTCATTCAAGACAATTTCTGTAGCCTTTCAGATTAACCCTAATCTTACCCAGTAATCATTATTCTCTTCTTAGGATTCTTCCAGCACTTTAAATACATTTGATCAATACTTTGATGTGTTATGCATTATTTTTTGTTATTTTGTCTCCCTGCCTAGTATTTGAGTTTCTGAAGAGTAGAAACTCATCAAAGGTGTCAAGCTCAGGAACCATAATAAAATATAACTGGGACCTATTTAACAAAACCAATAGAAATACAGATTGCTAAATTGTTTTTTTAGTCAATTTGTGACCCACAAGAATTAGTTTTTATTTGAGTCTGACACCACTCTTCTACATTTTTTATCTTCTACATCTCTGATAAACTGATAATTAAAATGACTTTTTTGATGCCTTTCAGTTTATTGTTGATAATTAATATGCATTAGTTTAAAGTAACTACACTGTTATTTGTAGTACTTTGTGAAACAGTATTTAATATTTAGTGTCAGTCAACAGCATTTATCAGAGTGCCTACTTTGTGCCTGGCACTGTGGTAAGTAGTAGTGATCTGAGACATACATTTTTCAGAACTTGAATTATCTACAGAAATAAATAAACGTTATCTAACATGACTTGTGGGCAGCAATAGCATAGATGAGCCCAAGTGATTTTTATACGTGACCTGTTGGAGGTTTTTTGTTTTATTTTTTTTTTTTTTTGCTTCCCTTCCTTGCTATCTATAGAACTATTAACCATACTGCTACTGCTACTTTAATGGAATTTGGGATTAAACCATATCCAAAAGTGGATACCACTTTCTGAGGTCTTGGTGATTACTTTCAAAACATTTCTCTAATTGAACCAATTACACTACATCAGTAAGCTCAGCTATCACACATCTGAAAGTAAAAGAAGAAAAGAATAGTTCTCCTATGCTACACTTAAGAAAGGCAAAGCATTTATAATTGTTAGCTCTATACCAGTGTTTGTGAAGTGACTGCTGGATGCTTATGAGAGTATTACATATGAGATATTCCAAAAGTTACCTTTTTAAAAAAAATTGTTACAAAATCAAATTATGAAAAGTGTTTTGGTAGCATGTCTAACTGTGGAGTTGAATAGCATTTATTGGTCGATTTTGTTTTGATTTAATTGTACTTTCCAATAAACCCAACTACAAAGTAGATTCCTTGAAAACAGTTAAATAAAATCATCTAATAGCATGATTGTGACTGATAGTACATTGGCTTATATTCATTGAGTGTCTGTGTAGGGTGGGGAGAATGATGATTCAGGTGGCTTCTATCTTCAAAGACCTTATCTAGTTAGAAATATATCAATTTAAGAAAAAGACATGTTAACAAAGCAACATATATAAATGAGTTAAAATCTGAAATTAATTTAGTATGAAGTACTTAAGTGATCAGACTGTAATCTATAATATATATGTATATATATTTCTGGAATATGCTTTTTGTGTATTTCATAAATTCTAATATTTTTAATAGAAATCTTAAAAATGTATAAATAGCTTGTTTTAATTAATTTCTTCTGGCTCTTACACTTACCTCCATTCTCTGTTTTCACTCTGAAATCACATTGAGACTTCAACCCCAACTATCCATTTTCCTGCTTTCTGGTTATAAGCTAGAACTGACTGACAGAACTGTAGGTTGCCAGAAAAAAATGTATATAGCCAAGTGTTTTGTGTGAATGCTTGAGGAGGGAGGGTGTAGTCTCATTCATGTTTTTCATTGCTTGTTAGGCAACTTCAAAAAAAGTAAGCAGCTTCTTCAAAAAGCTCTAGAATGTGGTGCAGTCCCACAAGAAATGTTAGAAATTGCTATCCGGAATTTAAATCTGCAGAAAAAACAATTGCTTTCAGAGGAGGAAAAAAATAAATTTTCAGGTAAATCTTAGAATGTGTGTTCTTTTGTGGTCCGCACTTATAAATAAAGGATTTTTTTTTTTTTTAGTATTATATGTTGCTTGTTGCTTTGGGAAACTTCATACTGTTTTTTATAACTTAGAAACTACATTTAAAAAGTGACTTTCAAACTTTAATCTAGAAAGAACTGTGAATCTCAGATTTGGAGAGGACTTAAAATGGAAAAATATGGCAGTTCAAAGTCAGGGAGACTCATCTCCCTGAAACTCTAGTTGTGTGACTTGGGCAAGTCACTTAGCTGTTTATCTCAGTTTTCTTATCTTTAAAATGAGCTGAAGAAGGAATTGGCAAACCACTTTAGTATTTTTGCCAAGAGAACCCCAAATGGGGTCACAAAGAGTTAAACATGACTGAACTACACACCACTGAGACTAAATGGAAGCAACTTTAACAAATAGGACACTTTTCTTTTTAAGTTTCTGATATATATGGAGGGACTATTTGGAACTAAAGACAAAACCATAAATTATATTCAGGAGTTACATACAGCCAACTGTTGTACATATACAAATTAAACTATTCTTTAAATTGTTTACAGCAGTTACCATTTTAAACACTCAAGAGTCATTCCAAACCCCACTTGGAAATTTACAGAATACAAATATTAATTGTGATTCCAGAAGACAGTCTAATGTGGCCAGATTTTTATATGGGTAAGAAAATTGAATTATTGAAGATACCTATCTACTGTAATAGTGTATAGAAATTGTACTTGAAAAATTACAGTGTATTTTATTTTTCTTTAGGGAGAACATACCTCCTCAGGATACAGAAATAAGTAGTAGAAATCCCTTGAAGCAATTAAACAAATTTAAACCAGTAAGAGTTTGAAAAATGTTTTGTGTGGCATGGTAGTGATGATTGTGAGGGGTTGGGCTTTTGATTTTATTTGATTTCACACTTAATTACTTTAATCTTTCCAAAAAACATCTAGTCATGGCCATTTGGAAGGGTCCCAGTTAACCTTATAAATAGCCCAGGTGGAACTGTGGAGACAGATGGTCCAGTTGGGCATAGTTTTACAAAAAGGTAAGAAATTTTTTTTGTATAAGATTGTTTTTACTTTTAATATGTTAAGGAATGATGTTAAAATGATCTTTAAGTCTTATGGATTAATTGTAATGACTAAAATTGTATTTACTATTAAAGCCCTATTTAAGCATTTATTAGTAGCCAAGATTAGAAGGAGGGTAGAAAATTTGGGGAAAACATCTTCATAGACAGTTTTTTACATAAAGGTCTCATATCTCAAATATATAGAGGGCTGAGTCAAATTTGTAAGACTGAGTCATTCCCCAATTGACCAGTGATCAAAGGATATGAATTGGCAGTTTTTGGAAGAAGTTCTGTGTGTGTGTGTGTGAGTGTGAGAAAAATGCTCTAAATCATTGATTAGAGAAATGCAAATTAAAACTACTTTGAGATACCATCTCACATTTCTCAGATTGGCTAACATACTAGAAAGGGAAATGACATACTAGAGCAGATATGGAAAAATTGCAACAATAAAACTCTGTGGCTGGAATTGTGAACTGATCCAGCCTTTATGGAGAGCTCTTTGGAGTTATGTCCAAAGAGTAATAAAATTGACCCAACAATACTATTAAGTCTTTCTCAGTGAGCAGGGCAAAAGGAAAAGAACCTACATGTTCTAAAATATTTATAGCAGCTCTTTGTAGTAGAAAAGAATTGGAAATTGAGGAGATGCACATCAATTGGGGAATGGCTGAATAAGTTGTGGTATATGGTTATAATGGAATACTACAGTGTTGTAGAAATGATGATCAGGTTGGTTTTAGAAAAACATGGTAACACTTGCATGAAATAAGCAGAACCAAGAGAATGCTGAGTACAGTAACAGCAGTTTTGTTCAAAAAATAGCTGAGTGACTAAGCTATTCTGAGTGATCATTCAAATCCACTTTAGAGGACTTGTGAAAGAAAATGCTACACCTCCAGAGAAAGAACTGACATATGAAAGTGTGTTATTGTGTGGTTCTGTCTCTCTCATATATATACATATACGTGTACACATACATACATATATCTATATCCACATGAAATGTTGACCTCTAATGAGGGATTGGGGCGGGGGGAGACAATTTGGAACTCAAACTGTATTTCTCTCCTTCCCCCAAAAAAACAAATAAATAAATGAAAGAAACAATTATTAAGGCTGGAGCTTGCAGGAGTCTTGTAGGCCATCATCCAGCCATCTCATTTTTCACATAAGAAAACAAATCCAGGGAGGTTTTTAAGTGACCTTCCCAAGATCATGTAAGTTAGTGGCAGAGATGGGGTTTGAACTCGATTCCTCTGATTCTAGAATCACTGTTCTTTATTCTGTACTGTACTGCTCTTATTGGACATATATTATTTTATACAGTTATGGGTATGCTAAGTGTAGCGTAGTTATGTACTTGACAAAAGTGAGAGATATATTTCTAATATGATTGGTAAAGTTGTTTTCTTTCGTGGATAACAGACAAACCCCTGGATCAGAATATCAAGATTTGATTGTGCCTAAACCAGAACCAAGTGAAGGTGGTTCATATGAGTTAAAAAATACAAAGGTATTTCAGATTTTTAGTTTTTATATAAAAAGTATGAAAATCTTAAAAGGTTAATTTATTATAGTCTTTCTGGTCATGATATTGTAAGTTAATTGCTTCCCATATTCTGAAGTTTACTACAAAATATTAAATGACATTATCTCACATGGTCCCATGTGGTCCCAGCAACAGATCTTGGCTTCTTGAAGAATCAGCTTTGTTAATCAGAGAGACTCTTAACCAGCAGATGGGCAGTGAAATGCAGAATAGTACTGTCACCTAGGAAATAGGTGATTGGAAACGATGGCAGATTGCTCATGTATGGAAACCTGTATACTATCCTGGCATTTGTGTGATTTTTAAAAGCCTTGAGGGTAATAGGTAAATCCTGTGTGGATTATAAAAAGACATGACCAAGAATCACAGAGCATGAGAAGACTTGGATAAGTTGTGATGAGTATGTAGGACAGAGTATCCACAGGAATCAGTTTACAGAACTACTGAAGTATTTGAATGAATACAAAAATAATATTTTGCTTAGAGATTTAAAACAGAAAAGAACAAGTGTCTCTCTTGAATCCTTAATGTCCAGACCTTGTCCTTTTTTAACCATCCCTTTTTAGATGTCCTATCTAGAATAACAATTTGAATAGAGATTGAGGGGCAGGGAGAGAGAAAGAAAAATTTTCTGCTCCTTCTTAAATGGTATGTAGCATTTAAAGCCAAGGAAAACAGTTCCTCCTTGATAGTTTTGTGTTTAATGATAATTTTTGACCTCAGAAAAGGACCTCTTTAATCCTGGAAAATGATAAGTGATGTTTTAGAAGCATACTATTTAGGATAACAATGACAGTGTCATATTCACTAAAATGTTCAAATTAATGTAATTGTTTTGGGTGAGTAAAGTTACATTAATACTAAAAAGAATATTTTTAGCTTGTGATCATGAGACCACATATACATTCAAATTTCTTCCTTTTACATAGCTAATATACTTGTCTCAGTAAAAATGATTTATCCAGTATCAACCTTTCTATATCTACAATTACTAGTTAAACACAAGTTTATCTTTACTGAAACTTTACAAGTAAGTGTGTGTGTGTATGGGGGGAAATAGGGGGAAGGTGTGGTGTACACACAAATGCTAGGCAGTATATCTTTTGATCTTTGGTTGAATATTTTTTAAACTGAAAAAAATGATAAAGGATAATACTAAAGTCTATCAAGAGTTTATTTTGATTGGCATTTTGAAGATTTTCAATTTTTTCATATAGACATTTGAAAATATCTACTCCATGGATTTTCAGTTGTTAGGTGAAAAGAGTTCAGAGCTTACTCCTGATTCAACAGTAACACTAAGGAATAAAACAGGATCTTGTCTTCCAACCAAAAAAGAAGGTAAGGGATGGATCCAAAGTAGAGAGTAAAATATATCAATTCAAGTACAGGTTGAAGTAGATATCCTCTAGAGTCACTTCAACTGAAAAATTGCTCTCTGAACAATATCCTCAGAGAGAAGTACTGAAAATTTTGTATGAAAGGTTATTTAATTTGAAGGAAAAGAAGGATGGAGAGGGTACTGGGATGGATTCTTAACTGTAATGCAGTTTGTTTAATGAATCTTCCTGTTGCAAGAGAAACTGAAGCTGTCTATAAAATAGTTGACCAGTATTTTTTTTCCCCAAGGAAATAAACCTGTCGATGTAGTTGAATTCTGTTCTTTATTTCCACTGTGGATTCTTCTACAATGTGTATAGTTTGCAAAGTGAAAGAGTTAGTCCTAGGAGTGATCTTTTAGCCCAAGTTGTAGGTTATGCAAATTTTCCTAATAAAATATTAGGAAAATAAAATAAAATACTAAATTTGGTCAAGAGTACTTGATACCAATTATTTGATTACAATTGCTTTGCCTAGTTTGTACTTACGTTTTCTGGTTGAGTACAGATTTGATATATCTAGTAGATATATAGAGAGAAATTTACTTATATTTTTATTGGTTTCCATAGCATCTTACAGTAAAACCTGTTGTCTGGCATAATAGGACTGTGAATGTTCATGTACTGCCATTGTGTGGATTATCAGTATTTGAAAGCAAAATCTGATAAAATAAAACTATACTTAAATATGTTTTAATTTTTAGGAGCCAGTTGAGGATCTAGTAATATCTCAGGGTTATGCTTATGAATGAGTATCAGTGATCATAGTTTTATACATATGGCAAAATAATGCCTGACATATAATAAGAGCTTAATGTTTGTTGGTTTATTGAAGGTTGAAATACTAAGTAAGTAACATTTTAAGCTGATAAAATGCTGCATAACAGTTAATCACTGTTCTTATGCTTATTAGGACTTTTCTTTGTGGTATTACATAAACTTTGCCTTGGAGAATTCTGTAGTGTCCAGGTCAGAATCAACTAAAGGGCAATGAAAAATGAAGAATTTGTATTTATTCCCTAGTACAATGATTGCATATTTAAATTTTTAATAACTAATTGAATGTATTCAAATCAAAAGTGATAATAGAAAGTTCTGTTGAGAAGGACTTAATCTTTTACAAGATGGTCTGCCAAAGGCATATTATAGATTTTTAGAGCAAAGAGAATCCTCTGCACAAGAAGTAGTTTTGGTAACATCTTGTTAAATGTTGAGATTTTATTATGGAGTTGTTTATATAAACATTGTTTAATGTTTAATATTAATAAAATTTTCAGAAAACAAAATGCAGTATCAAGAACCAAAGGCACCAGAAAATAACCAGATCCTTCAACAATCAGATTTCAGTAGTAGTAACAGGAAATCAGAGTCCTCAAACCAAAATCCTGTTGCATCTTCTAATCACTGGCAGATTCCAGAGGCAAACCGATATACCTTATCAGAGGTAACTTTCTTGTCCATTGGACATAATTATTCCTGTTAAGTAAAACAAATGTGTAATTCTGAAAGACAGTCTTTAATTAGAATACTATTTCAAAAATGCCTTAATATTGCATTCGAGATTTTCTTTGCTGGTGTATCATACTTAATGGCATTGATAATTAAAAAGTAAAGGTATATTGAACAGTCAGAATTTTTGCTCTGTAATTAATGGTGTTACGTATTTTGGGAAATCTTTAAAAATGTAAAGATAGTAAGCATATCAACTTTTGGCTAGAATGTTGAAGTTTTTAGGAACAGATTATTGAGACTAGAAAGTACCAATATCTTGTTGGGATACATGTGGTCCTATATTACTGGGAAATGAAGTTTCAGTTGACTCTTACAGTTGAGTAGAAAAACAGGAGCAACTAGATGGTTTAGTGGATTGAGAATTGGGTCTGGACTCGGGAAGATTCATCTTTCTGAATTAAAAAACCCAGCCCCAAGACACTAGCTGTGTGACCCTGGGCAAGTCACTTAATCCTATTTGTCTCAGTTTCCTCATCTGTAAAATGAGCTAGAGAAGGAAATGGCAAACCACTCCATTGTCTTTGCCAAGAAAACCTCAAATGGAGTCATAAAGAGTCAGATACAGCAGAAAACAACTGAACAGCAACAGCAGAAAATTAGCAAGACTTCAGAAGTGGATCAGAATAGCTGTTGGAAGATCATATAAGTGTATAGTACACATAGCACACACACACACCTACTTGTTTTGCTTCAGCATTCTTTTTTCTGTTTCTTCTTTTCTATTTTCATTGGGTATAGAACTTAATAAACAGGGTTGAATGTGAAAATCATTTTAAATTTCAACTTGTTTGTTTTTGGTATAGCAAAAACGTTCCAGTTTTGAACAACCCAGCTTAACTGTTTCAAAACAGTCTCCACCTATAACAGCTCCTAAAAAAATTGATAATAAATTTCTTTGTAACACGCCCAGCAATAGCAGCGCACTACATGACTACATGGCCTGGTAAAGTGTTTTCCTTTTATATTTATCTTTTTAATGAATTCTCATCTCAGTTTATTTTAAAATCTACATCCAAAGCGTAGAATGGTATAAAGCCTTTTCCTTTATGATAATTAGATAAGGTACTAGTGGAAGCAAGGATGGGGCTGACCAACGACTAAGGAATTTGATAAGCTATTTCTGATTGATCTGTAATAGCTTTGCATAACCACATTAATACTTTTGGTACTTTCTTTAAGCTTTTAAAATTTTTTCTTCAATGGGAAAGAGGAACAAGTTCTATACTGGTGGTTCAGTTTGGATATTTTCTGAGTGTTCAACACTGTGCCAAGTACACAGAATACAAAAGTACCTGACGTTCTTGCTTTCAAATTGTATAATTAAGACAAAGTGGGGTTCTTCATAATGACCGTTATAGTAGTGACAGTACGGATGGGAAAAGACAATCTGACCATGGGGGAATAAGAAGAATGTGGTATAGTGGATAGAGGGTTTTTCAGGCTTTCATGGTTTCAGGGAGATCCAGGTTCAAATTCTGCCTTTATCATTTATTTAGGTGTTACCCTGGATATGTAACAAAACTTCTCTGAGTCTTAGGTTTCTAATTTTTAAAATGTGGATAATAATAATTGTGGTACTTGGATCAGTCTCAAATAAGAAAATGTATGTAAAATTCTTTGTAGATTTTAAAAGAGCTATATAAACGTCAGTTGTTAAATACTATTGTTATTGGTTTGGGGTACAGTTACAACTTAAGTCCATGGCCCACAGAAGGCTACTAAATACAAGGTGTGTAGCTTTAGCTAGACTCATGAGATATAGCTGAAGACCATAATTTCCTGGGCTGAGGTAATTCTTGTAATTTTTTCAAAGAAAGTGAGCAAAGAAACAATATATTAATTATTGGGGGGTGGGGCAGGAAAACATCTAACACCACCAAATCTTGTAAATATAGTCATGCTTTTTAAAAAATATGCTTTGGGAATGGATTGTCACAGTGGCCTCTGGTTTCTACTGCATGTCACTGTAACTGATTATCCTTGTTATTTACTTTAAACATAGAATCATAGTACCTTAGTGTTGGAAATGAAATTAGAAATCATCCAGTCTGTGCTCCCCTGGATTTAATGCGCATCTATGTAAAATAAACTTTTCCAAGCATGCCTGTTGTCTCAGCTCAGTGGTAATGCTGTACAATATGTTATATCAAAACATTAAAGATTGAGGCCAAAGTGATGAAATAACCTGCCATGGGAATACTTCTTAAAATTCTAGTAGTAGTAGGATACTGAAACAGAAAATACATTGATAGGTAATAAATCAATTCTTTAGCTCTTTCCCAAGGCCAAGTCTTTATATAAAAGAACCCCTGTTGGTTTATACCTTAATTGGTGGTGTTAAAGGATCCCCTAAATTTGTCTTTTTGAGTTGCCATATTTTTTGCAACAATGGACCCAGAGCATGCATGAGGCCCTGAACATGTCACTTCTCTCCCTCCCCCAGCTGACATAATTTGTTTGTATCCCAAGCTGGATTCTCTATGTGTCCTTGGAAGGCAACATAGGTGCCAGTCAGTCTGTGACAGACTGGGAAAATTGCTTGTGCAGCTGGGGTCCTTTGCAGATAAGGGAATCCTCCTATCTACATAGTCTACGAGTGGGGAACCTGCAGTTTTGCGACCACATGTGGCCCTCTAACAAATCCTTTTATGGGATTTATTTTAATTTTAATTGTCCTAAGTTTGGATTCGGTCAAAGGGCCACACTTGAGGACCTAGAGGGCCACATGTGGCCTTGAGGCCTCAGGTTCCCCCTCAGTCTTGGTCTAATGGTTCCCATGGGAAAAGAGTGATGCTTTTGCCATGCCTTGCTCCTCCCCTTTGGGAGGGGTTATGTCCTTTTCCCACCTTTACTGCACTTTTCCCCACCCTTGCCAACTCCCTTTACTGTTTTTTTCCTCCTTTTGTTGTACTATCATAAATATGCAAACTTCTATAAGGATTATAAACTCTGGGTTCTACATGCGTGTTGATTTCTCTTGTAATAAATGTGGTTTCCACATAAGTCTCATGATGTGATGACCTCTTTGACAATAGTTCAGTATTATACAGATTTGATAAGATCAGTAGCATATTTATTTTTCCATCAAGGACAGATAGTTAATACTTTGTTCAGATAATCAGCAAAATAATAAAAGTTGATTCAGATGCTGTTGATATTATAAATTGACATTCATTGTTTGGAATTATACTTTTCTTGCACAGGAAAAGTAAAAAACACATATAAAACCTTATTGTTTTGTGTATGGGGAAAACTAAAAACCATATGTAAAATGTTAACATTTTTAGCAATACAATTATTTATATCTTAGTTTTAGAACTCCAGTTGTGAAGAATGATTTTCCACCAGGACATCAATTTTCTACTCCTTACAGCCAGCCTCCCTATTTACAGAAGCAACAACAAACACCAGTTACTCCATTTCAGAGCTTACAGGTATAATGAATTTAATAAGATAATATTGCAAGGCACTTAACACAGTGTACAGTGCTATATAAATGCATATTCTCTTCCCTCCCTCCCCTATCTGTGACATTTGCCTTTTTTTCATAGAATCAGCGTAGGATGAAAATGCAGGTGTCATCCAGACTAACTTTCCCAATATAGCAATCACTCCTGCTTCTTGATAGTACTTTAATCATAACTTGAATCCTTCTATCTATTCTGGATTTGGATTGTACCAACTTGAAATTCCATGTGCCTAAAGTCTAAAAACGTACTTGTCCTTATTGACTCTAGTTTTTCTTCCTTATTTTGATCTATTTTTAAAACAACTCATTAAAGCAAACTAGTTATATATTGTTGTGTGAGGTCTAGTGGATAGAAAGCTGGAATTGAAGTCAGAAAGATGTGGGTTCCAGTCTTATTCCTGACATGTACTGATTATGTGATCCCCTGTACAAGTCATCTAATCTCTCAGTGTCTCAAGAAGCTTATTAAAACTATGCCTGGTTGCACTAGTAGAAGTTTCTGCTCCAGGAATTCCCCCATATCAGTGAAGTCACAGTTCTGATTTTAAAAAAAAAATTATAGTGAATCTGTCGATCTATAGCTCAGATTTTTTTATCTGATGATTTAAAGTCTTGTAAGTTTTAGAGCTAGAAAAGATTTTTAGAGACATTTGGGTTTGGTTCCTTATTTTGTTTGCCTCTTTGAAGCATATAGAGCTGTTTAAAAAGGTCTTAGCCAAAAAAGTCATTGTATTTACAAAATCTAATATTCTGCAGTAAAATAGATGATTTCCATTGTGAATGCAGATTACTAGAGGCTATATTTACTTCTTAAATTTCTCTTTCTTCAGATTTCAGGATCATTTTCTTCAAATGAATATATTTCAGTTAAGGGAAGAATTTATTCTATATTAAAGCAGATAGGAAGTGGAGGTTCAAGTAAGGTAAGTAGTAAATTTTATGTGTAATTAAATCAAGTCATATTTGGTAAGCCCCTACTGTGTGCAACACATTGTAGTTGATACCTTCTCTTCCAACAAGATATTGGCATTCACAATTGATTTGGAGAGTCAAGATAGAAATTTTAAGTGTTAAATAATGCAAGATGTAAATAATAACTTGGTAAAAATATAGATGAAGTATAACAATTTTGACTAAGATTAGTTGCAAATAAATGATATAGTAAATCACTGCTAGGGCATAAAAAAGCAAAGGACAAAGTTTAAAGGAAGATACATTTCATTATTTTGGCTTTTGATACTGTATGTGG
The DNA here is from genome assembly GCA_023548195.1 of Bettongia penicillata ogilbyi. Lineage (NCBI taxonomy): Eukaryota > Metazoa > Chordata > Mammalia > Diprotodontia > Potoroidae > Bettongia > Bettongia penicillata. The sequence goes on from JAJHZJ010000535.1 coordinate 1,959,598, forward strand.
CTAGTATGTGTGTGATACAGTAGGAAGAGCACTGGGTTTGGAATCCAAGCGCCTGGATCTCAGCTTATCACTTTTCTTCTCTACCTTCTCTGCTCCCTCCATTTCTCTACCCCCTCCCCCCATTTCTTATCTCCTCTCTTCAAACTTTTTATTTCTTCAGGGCTCAGAAGTGTTTCTTGATCCTCACAATTATTAATGTTGCCTCATTTTTTCTCCTTGACTATTGTGTTTATGTACATGTATCTGTATATTCTAAGCTCCTGGAAGGTGGAGAATTTTCAGCCTTTGTATGTCCACTCAACACCTAGCACAATACCTTACATTTAGAAAACATGTTATAAATGTATGTTGAATTGAATTCAATTTATTTGGTCAGTTTAGAACAGGCTCTCAAAAAAGAAAAGGTATACCTGTATAATATGATGCCAGAATTTAACTAAACAGTGGTTTAAACATGAATTAAAAGATAAAACACAGCCTAAAGAGATAATTCCAGATCTGGACATAATTATCAGTTAATTTAAGAGTTTTTTTAAGTCTTGTAAAAATTTTCAAAAGCTGCTTTATAGTACGTTGAGACATGTAACTGTTAAAAATTTAGTAAGGATCATTTACATGTTACATTTCGAAAGGATATTGGAGGAGATCTAGTTCGTTCTCATTTTGTAAAAGAATGACTAGATTAGGGGAGTGAATGATTATTTGCATTAAAAAACGTTTCCAGAACATAAATTATTAGGTTATTTATTATTATTATTTAGTTTTTGTAGAATTTTTCAAGAATCCATTCAAGGTTACATTGCCAAATTTTCAGATTTTGTCCAGATATCCACCTTTTTTTTTTTTTTTTTGGCTTTGCCTGCCTAAATCTCCTTTTTAACCCATCTTGTTCATTAACCTTGCATTAAAGTTTTCATCACCTTAATGTAGATGATCTTAACTAGGTGTCAGGGTAAAAGCAATCCATTAATCAATTCACATTGAAGTGTAAGTGATTAAAAATAAGCAGAGTTGTTTGCATTTTAAAGGAAGAAGAAAAAACGAATCTCTTGCTGGCAGTATTTCAGACATTGTGACAGTCAATAAACTTTTACTAATGATTGTTGTGTGCTAGAAGGACTGTGCTGGAGATGAGGCACTGGGGATACTAAGACTAAAGGCCTTTCGCAGTTTCTTCTACTGCCTGTACCTTTGTTGTGAGATTACTCTCCTTCTACTCTGTTTATCTTGTGTATACATAGTTGGTATGTTGTCTCACCCATTGGAATGTGAATTCCTCTGTAAGATTATGTCTATAAGGGTAAAGGCAATAGATTGTCCTGCGACAGTCATAGGGGGATCTCTCTCTTAGTCATTGCTGGTAAAATTCTTGCTAGAGTCCTCCTTAATAGGCTGATCCTTCACCTGAAAGATGGGCATATACCTGAGAGCCAGTGTGGCTTCGGAAAGGGTTGAGGAACAGCTGATACAGTGTTTGCTGCCTGACAACTCTAGGAGAAATGCCAGGAGCAGAATGGAGGTCTGTACACAACATTTGTGGATCTGACCACGGCCTTTGAGACTGTTGTGAAGGCTTATGGAAAATTATGTCAAAATTTGGTTGTCTGGAGAAGTTCATCAATATTGTATGTCAATTTCATGATGGCATGTTTGCCTGGATTCTGGATGATGGACAAAGCTCTCATGCCTTTCCATTCACCAATGGAGTGAAACAGAGCTATGTGCTTACTCCTGTGCTTTTTACATGATGTTTTCCACCATGTTGACAAGTGCTTTCCATGAGGATGAGCACAACATCAAGGTCAACTACCACACTGATGGCAGATTCTTCAATTTGAAAAGGTTACAAGCCCAGACCAAAGTGGAGGGGTTGTTGGTGCACAATTTTCTCTTTGGAGATGGTTGTGCACTCAGTGCAGCCTCTGAAGCTGAGATGCAACAAAGTATGGATCAATTCTCTGCTGCCTGTGCTAATTTTGACCTAATAATTAACACCAAAAAAACAGGTGCTCCATCAGCCACCACCACACCATCCATACGTGGATCCATCAGTTACAACAAATAGAGAAGTTTTGAATGCTGTGGATAAGTTCTCTTACATTGGTAGTGTACTTTCCAGGGATGCACACATTGACACTGAGGTTGATGTTCTCATTGCCAGAGCCAGCTCAGTGTTTGGGAGGTTCTGAAGAAAGGTTTGGGAGAGAAGAGGTATTAGACAGACTACCAAACTGAAGGTCTACAGAGTTGTTGTGCTGACCTCATTGTTACATGCTTGTGAAACATGGACAGTCTACTAGCGCCATGCCAGAAAACTGAATAGCTTCCATTTGAACTGTCTTAGGAAGAGTCTGAAAATCACCTGGCATGATAAGGTACCAGACAGAAGTCCTTGATCGAGCTGAACTGCCAAGTATTCAAACTGTGCTTCAGAGAGCACAGCTCCAATGGGTTGGCCACGTTGTTTGAATGCAAAATATACACTTGCCAAAAAGACTATTTTATGGAAAATGTGCATGGGGCAGGTGATCACATGGTGGCCAGAAGAAACGATACAAGGACACTCTCAAGAACTTTGGATTTGACTGTGTAACATGGGAGACACTGGCACAGGACTGCTCAGCATGGTGTGCCCACATCAGAAAGGGTGCTATGCTCTTTGGGCAAAGCAGAATTGAGACAGCACAAAGTAAACGCAGGATGCACAAATTTCTGATATTCACTCCAAATATTCACATGGACTATCTGTGCCCACCCTGTGGTAGAGCATTCCAAGCTCGTATTGTCTGATCAGCCACAGTTGGGTACGCTGAAATTTCACTTTACAATGGTGATGTCATTTTGGTCCTCTGGAAGAGAAAGGACCACAACCAACTCTCCTTCTACTCTGTTTATCTTGTGTATACATAATTATTGGTATGTTGTCTCACCTATTGGAATGTGAATTCCTCTAGGGCTCGGGGCTGTTAATACTTTTCTTTGTATCCCCAGCACTTAGCACAGAGTCCAGCATATAATAAAACACTTGTTAAAAGTTTGTTGCCCAACTGGCTGCTCTCCAGGAACTTAAAATCTATTTGAGGGAGATAAACATGTACATATAGAAGTATATATGGAATAAACACAAAATGAATATAAGGTGGTTAAATACGGGAAGTTAGATTACTGGTTAGCAGGGAGAACCTGAGTTCAAATCCTTCCTCAGGCACATACTTCATGACTTAGCCTCTCAGCCCCTGTTTTCTGTCTAAATTCTGAGTTCAGGTGCTAGGGACCCCGACAGCACCAACATGCTGGGTCCTGCTTGAATGAATTCGACACAAGCCTTCTTAAAACCAAACTAAAACAAAGTTTATTAAAGATTTGCTGTACTGGGTTGTCTCTTAAGGAGCCTAAGCATTTATAACACTTGTTACAAGAAGGCCAGAGACCATCCCAGCTAGACAGTCAGCTGGATTGAATCTGAGTGCCTTCATGGAGGGGAGATGGAACTTAAGTCCCTGGAAAAGATCTAGAGGTGGTGTAGAGGTCTGGGAGGAGGGTCTAAGGAGGATCTTGATGAGACTGGGGTAACTAGTGATGTAATCAAGGGTGGGAAACAGCTGGAGGCAATTGGGAGGTATCAGACCATGCAGGGCTTGGGTGGGAAGCAGTTGGGGCAATCAAAAGGTAACAGACTATGGAAGACTGGGCTGGACTGAGGCCTAGAGATTTGCGTATGAAAGGCCAGGTTAAATGGGAGGATTCCGGAGAAGTGGCTACAAATCTGAGTATGAAAGGCCAGGTTAAGTGGGAAGATTCAGGGGGAGTTCAAGGAGGTTCCCAGAGTCTGAACCCCATCATTAACATGGAATTAATAATAATCCAGCTTATCTCATAGAGTTGTTGTGAGAAGTAAAGTGCTTTGCAAATCTTCAACAGCTATGTACATGGTAGTTTTTGTTATTATTGAGAAATCAAGAAAGTCTTTGTGTATAAAGTGGTACTGGAGCTGCATCTTGAAGGAAATGAGGGATTCTGTGAGGCAGAGGGAGGACAAAAATAGCATTTCGGGTGTGGTTGATGGATGGCATGCATGTATAGGAAGTAGCAGGAAAGACAGTTTAGTCAGATGAATTCAGGAAGGGTTATAGTGTATAAAGAAGCTGGAAAGATACATTGAGGCTAAGTTATGAAAGGCTTTAAAAGTCAAATTGAGTTGTTTATAGTTTATCCTAGAAACAGCAGGGAGCCACTAGAGTTTATTAAACAGCACCTCGATACAGTCAGATCTGTACTTAAAGAGAGGGAAAGAAGCGGGGGAAATTCTCATTTACATACTTACTATGGGCAAGGTACTGTGCTAAGTACTTTTTTTTTTTAAACAAGTATCTCAGTTGATCCCCACAACAACCCTGCAGTGTAGGTGCTGTTGTAATCCCCATTTTGCAGTTGAGTAAACTGTGGTAAATAGGTTAAATGACTTGCCCAGGGTCACACAACTAACGTGTTTGAGGCCAGATTTTAACTCATATCTTCCTGACTCTCTCTGGGCCCAGCACTTTATTCACTGTACTGCCAGCTGCCTCTAAGAAAAATCATTTTGGCAGCTGGGTGGAATATAGATTAGAGTTGAAAGAGACCAATTAATTAAAGAGTGTGTTTCAGTAGTCTGGTTGATGAGAATCAAGAGAGATGCAGGAACCACTAGAGATCCCTGTCAGCCTAGTCTGGAAAGAATTTACTGGACTCATGCAATCTTAAGTCAAGTAGGCAAAAAAAAATTTTTTTATTTATATAATATTATTATATATTACTCATTTATTATATATAATATAAAATGATATATTAATTATACATAATTGCATATTTATTATAATAAATTATTATTTATTATTAAGCTTTTCAGTGGGCAAGAGTTCTTAGGGAAGCTGCAATTTAAAAGAGTTATAAGTGAAGTTTATATAGATTATTCTGTGGTAAGATGTGTGCCAAATACGCTAACTAGGTGTTTTGGGGTGTGATTAGGAAGTGGCTAAGGAGTGGTAAATTCTTAAAGGAACATGCACTTTTGGTATCTACTGTGCAGGCATTTTACCCAAAATTCATCAGGAAATAGCCCAAGGTGGGGCTACATGGAAGTGTGGTTTTAGGCCTGCAACATCACTAAGTCAACTAATGGTCAGGGTTGACCACAAAAAATCAGACTTCTCTCATTAATGTCTTGTTAGACAAGATTAATGGGAAGGGAGTACACATACATCTAAGATACATATGACTGGTCAGTGAGTAGTAAGTGTTGCTATGACCCAGGGCAAAGCTAGTTAGTATGCAGCTCTAAGTGATAAATTCTATAGGTGCAACTTGGCTACTAGGTCAGGAAGGGAAGTACTAGTTCCTGCTGGGCAGGCTGTCCTTGAGCTGGAGGGAGACTACCCAAGATAGTGTTTTGAGGTTAGAGAGAAATGTGATTTTATTTATTTATTTTTTAATAAAAATTTATTTAACTTTTTACATTCATTTTCACAAAATTTTGGGTTCCAATTTTTCTCCCCTTTTATCCCCTCCCCCCCACCCCAATACACCGAGCATTCTAATTTTCCCTATCACCAATCTGCCCTCTCCTATCATCCCTCCCTTCTCTTGTCCCCATCTTCTCTTTTGTCCTGTAGGGCCAGATGACTTTCTGTTCCCCATTAACTGTATGTCTTATTTCCTAGTAGCAACAACAATACTAAACAGTTGTTCCTAAAACTTTGAGTTCCAAATTGTCCCCATCCCTCCCTCCCCACCCATTCCCTTTGCGAAGGCAGGCAATTCAATATAGGCCATATCTGTGTAGTTTTGCAAATGACTTCCATAATAGTCATGTTGTGTAAGACTAACTGAATTACCCCTCCATCCTATCCTGCCCCCCACTGTTTCTATTCTGTCTTTTGACCCAGTCCCTCCCCAAGTGTTGACTTCAAATTGCTCCCTCCTCCCATTACCCTGCCTTCCATCATCCCCCCCACCCTGCTTATCTTCTTCTCCCCCACTTTCCTGTATTGTAAGATAGGTTTTCATACCAAAATGAGTATGCATTTTATTCCTTCCTTTAGTCAAATGTGATGAGGGTAAACTTCTTATTTTTTTCTCAGCTCTCCTCTTTTTCCCTCCACTAAAAAGTCTCCTGCTTGCCTCTTGAATGAGATATAATTTACCCCATTCCATTTCACCCTCTTTCCTCCCACTACATTTCTCTCTCACCATTTACCTTAATTTCTTTTAAGATATGGTCCCATCCTATTCAATTCACTCTGTGCTCTCTGTCTCTGTATGTGCGTGCATGTGTGTATGTGTGTGTGCATGCATGCGTGTACGTGTGTGTATGTGTGTGTGTGGTCCCACCAACTACCCAGATACTGAAAAGTTTCAAGAGTTACAAATATTGTCTTTCCATGTAGGAATGTAAACAGTTCACTTTTGGTAAGTCCCTTATGACTTCTCTTTGCTGTTTACTTTTTCATGCTTCTTCTCATTCCTGTGTTTGAAAGTCAAATTTTCTTTTCAGCTCTGGTCTTTTCATCAAGAATGTTTGAAAGTCCTCTGTTTCATTGAAAGACCATATTTTCCCCTGAAGTATTATACTCAGTTTTGCTGGGTAGGTGATTCTTGGTTGTAGTCCTAGTTCCTTTGACTTCTGGAATATCCTATTCCACGCCCTTTGATCCCTTAATGTAGAAGCTGCTAGATCTTGAGTTATCCTGATTGTATTTCCACAATACTGGAATTGTTTCTTTCTAGCTGCTTGCAATATTTTCTCCTTGACCTGGGAATTCTGGAATTTGGCCATAATGTTCCTAGGAGTTTCTCTTTTTGGATCTCTTTCAGGCGGTGATCGATGGATTCCTTGAATACTTATTTTGCCCTCTGGTTGTAGAATATCAGGGCAGTTTTCCTTGACAATTTCATGAAAGATGATGTCTAGGCTCTTTTTTTGATCATGGCTTTCAGGTAGTCCCATAATTTTTACATTGTCTCTCCTGCATCTATTTTCCAGGTCAGTTGTTTTTCCAATGAGATCTTTCACATTCTCTTCCATTTTTTCATTCTTTTGGTTTTGTTTGGTGATTTCTTGGTTTCTCAGAAAGTCATTAGACTCCATCTGTTCCGTTCTAATTTTGAGAGAACTATTATCTTCAGTGAGCTTTTGAACCTCTTTTTCCATTTGGCTAATTCTGCTTTTGAAAGCATTCTTCTCCTCATTGGCTTTTTGAACCTCTTTTGCCAATTGAGTGAGCCTATTTTTCAAGGTGTTATTTTCTTCAGCATTTTTTTGGGTCTCCTTTACCAAGGTATTGACCTGTTTTTCATGCTTTTCTTGCATATCTCTCATTTCTCTTCCCAGTTTTTCCTCCACCTGTCTAACTTGCTTTTCAAAATCCTTTTTGATCTCTTCCATGGCCTGAGCCCACCGGACATCCCCCTGGGATGTCTGGGATAGAGAGGCCCCAACCTCCACGTCTTTCCCTGATGGTAAGAATAGTTCCTTGTCACCAGAATTGAAAGGTGGGAACATTTGTACCCCCTCAAAGTAGCTCTCTATGGGCTTATTTTTCTTCCGTTTTCTGGGCATTTTCCCAGCCAGTTACTTGACTTCTGAGATTCCTGTCCACCTCTGCCTAGATCTTCCCAGCTAGTGCTTGGGGTCTGAGATTCAAATGGGCTCTCAGGGGCAGATGAGACTGTTATTCAATGTGAGCTTAAGTTCTGGTGCTGGGGGGGGGGCAGGGCCGCCTCCCAGGCTCAGTTCCCTCAGGGGTTTTATGCAGAGACCTTCGGTAATGACCCTGAACTTCTGCCTACCTGCTCATGGATTCCCAGGCCGCCACCACTGCCTCTGCCGCTCCCTCAGCCGCTGTCTCCCACGGGGCCCGAGTCACGGAGACACCCCGCTCCCTCCTCGGCCAGCCCAGACGTCTCTCTCACTGACTTGTAGCGTCTGTGGGCGGAGGGACCTTCCCGGCCACGGGAGGTTCCGTCCCTGAAGCCTTCTCGGATCTGCTCCTCTGGGGCCGCGGCCAGGGCAGCACAGGGGTGGACTCCACTTTCCTGGGCACGATGGACGCTGGGGACTGCTCTCCAGGGCTCTCTGGAACGGAAATCTTTTCCTCTGTGTTTCTGCGCTCCTTGCAGTGATCCAGAATTTGTGGGGAGTTCTTCTTGCAGGAAATATATGGGCTGTGGGTTCGGAGCTAGCATACGTGAGTCTTTCTACTCCGCCATCTTGGCTCCACCCCCAATAAATGTGATTTTAGAATTGGTGTCCAAGCACATGCACCAAAGCACCCCATCATGGTGAGTGTTGATAAGGGCCTGAACTAAGGTGTTAGTTGTGAGTAGAGAAGAGGAATTGAATTGTTAGGTGTGTAGGAGTTGAAGAATGTTTTAATAACTTTTAACTGGCAGTGTGCAAAATGAATAGGGTATGCTGAACTTGGAATTAGAGTGAATTAGGTTCAAATACCATGTCAGACACTAAATGTGTGATTCTGGGAAAATCACTTAACCTCTTTGGGGCTTATTTTTCTCCTCTGTAAAATGAGAAAATTGGACTCCTTGATCTCTGGAGTTCCTTCCAGTGCTGAAGTCTATGATTCTGTGAGTCTTTGCAAATACTTTTTGAGGTGATTGGAACTTTCCAGGGCAGTTCCAACTTTACAACCAGTTTAAAATGATTTAAAATCATGACCTAGGTTCCAGTCTGTGAGTTGTGTGACTAGATAAATCACATAACCTTTTTGACCCTAGTTTCTTCAGCTTTTAAAAGGATATTATCATAAGTGAAATTTAACAAGAAAGTAAACTGAGGCAATTCTCTGAGCAACATAATGTAACCTATCAAGGAAATGCTGCCTGCCAGTAAATGGGTCTGTGGCTTGCTTCTGTTTATACCATAGACCCCCAAGCAAAAGGACAGTTCCTTCTACATAGGTTTGGGGGGTAGTACAGAGCAAAGAACAAAACAGAGTAGATGACATCATGGGATCGAGGGCAATATGATTGGTTACAGAGCTGAGGTGCAGGAAATAACATGATTCGTTGGAAGTTTGGTAATGCTCATGGGTCTAGCAACAAGCCTTCTCCTTCATTTCTGAGAGTCCAGGTGCAGGCAAATAGACCAGACATCCTTGAAGGAGGACTTGTGGTATGAAGATGTTAGACCTAGTTCCCTTTCATTCACACACATCCCCAAAGGTCAGTTAAATTCCTTGAGGCAAGAATAGAGCAGTTATTAGGAGAACTGGATTTTTAAACTTAATCCATTATAGGCCAGCTGAATCTCTGAACCAGGTTCAGAGACAAAGAGCCATGACTTAAGCAATTAAAGGACGAAAGCCATTATAGGACAAAATCAATTACTTTGTAAATATGATCAATAAGAAAATGATGTAGAGTTGTTATTGATCATTTCAAGATAAAACTTGTCCTACTCTGCTTCCTTTAAGATGCAATGAGATTGTGTGTGTGTGTGTATGAATATGTACACATATATAATATTAGTAACACAGTGGCAGTTTTTAATAGATTATCTATTCTTGTTTGTCATTTTAAACCCTTCACAACTTAGTTGCAACCTACTTTTCTAACCTCATTGTACACTACTCCTTTGTATGTCCTGTACAATCCAGGCAAATTTGTCTTCTTGCTCTTCTCCATGCGTAACATCATTTGTCATCTCTCTGACTTTTTTCAGGCTGTCCTTTACACACTCTTTCCACCTTTATCTCTTAGAATCCATAGTTTATTTCAACTCTCAGCTTAAGTGCCACCTTTTTGTATTCCTACTCCTTATTGGACTTAATGACATTATAGAATTTGATTATATCAACCTTCAAATGACTCCTTATTGTATAAAGAATAAAGTCCAAATTCTTTAATTTTATGTTCAGAGATCTCTAGTCTAATTCTAACCTACTTTTCTGGTCCTATTTAGTATTACAGTGCCATTTGCTTCAGCCAAACCAGCTTCCTCTTTCTTGAACATCTCATTTTTTCATTTTTACCCCTTTGTTCATGAAGTCACCAATGTCTTTCCCATCTACCTACTAGCTGGTGAATGGTCTCTGCATTAACATGATAGTGCACAGAACATATTAGTGTATAGAGACTGATTAGAAAATAGTTGCAATACTTGGAGAAGATAAGGTTTCCTATTTTATGTTAACATTGAGCAAGGGGGACTGAAAAGGAGATTTTGGAGATAAAAATCAAAAGGATTGGTAGTTTAAAGGAAAAGAAATCAAAGATTCCTATAAGATTTTAAGCTGGGAACAACAGAGCTTTTATCAGAAATTGGTAAGTGAGGAGGAGGGCTAGACTTTGGAAGAAAGATACAGAGTCCTGTTTGGGGATATTGAGTTTGAAGTGCTAACTTTCTAGGTGGAGATATAGACCTGAGATTCAGGAGAGATGTTAGGGTTAAAGATTGAGATAATGAGAGTCATCTGTATAGAGGAGGTATTTGCAACTTTGGGTGAAGAGAAGAATATAGAAAGAAGGATGCCAAAGAAAGAACCTTGAGAAGTTGGTAGGAGGAGATGCAGAGAAGTAAGTTATCCTAACAGCTAAGAAAGCACAGGCATCAAGGAGTGCTACAGAGAGGTCATGGAAAGTAAGAACTGAGGAAAGGCTATTGAATTTGGTGATGAAAAGGTCACTGGTGAAATTTGAGAAAGGGGTTTCATTAGAAAGGAGCAGACAAAAGAGACAATGAATGTGAACAGCTGTGCTTAGCAGTTTGATGGTGAAATGGTTGAGAGATGGGAAGCTTTATTGCTCATATTGTAGTTTTTAAGATAGGGGCTGCCTAAGCAAGTTGATGCACTGGAAAGAGAAGTGGGAGACATGGGAAAAAGAAGGGACAATTAATGGAGGATGGGGAAAAGGCCTGTCAGGATCAGGGAGAAATTAAATAGACAGGTGGAAAGTTTAGCTTTGGCAGAAGAGTTTTATCTCTCATCAGGGAATTAGAACGAGAGAGGTAGAAGGACATTTTGAGATGAAGAGGAAGAATCAAGGTGATTTGTATCAGATTAGTTCAGTCTTAGTCAAAGTCATCTACTGAAAAGGAAGAGAATTGATCTGAGTAATTTCCAGTAGAGAATGTTAGTAGGGCATCAGTAAGAGACAAAAAAGTATTTCTGATCAGTGCCGAGAGTCCCTACTGAACTGATATTTCTGCTACTTTCCACATAAAATAGATTGAATCTTTTTGAATTTTAAAATGTTTTGTGCTTCTTGGATTGACATTAGGAAAGCAAAACAAAATGAAATGTGGGTTCTGAAATTAAATTGCTTGCTTGGATTGCTTTGTGTTAATCCTATTTGCAAGGTTGAAACTGAACTTTAAATCACTCAGGGTTGATTGTCCTATGTAATGGGACACTATCTACTGGATGGTATGGTATCCTGGAAAGAGTACTGAATTTAGAACCTAGTGATCTAAATTTAAATTCCTAGCTCTCTGTGTTCCTTGAAGGTGATCAAAGTTGCTCATCTCTGTGGGCCTCATTTTCAATCTCTTCTGTAAAATGAGAAAGCTAGATTAGATCATCTATCTTCAAAGTTCCTTTCCAGCTCTACAGTTCTATGATCCTATGATTTTGACTTAATAACTCATTCATCCTTCATTTGATCCTCACAATTGTGTATATCTCACCCACCATACCACCTGAGTAAATTTTCACTCCTTTAGACAAAATAATCATTCTGACAAAGTCTTCAACATTTTTTTATTCAATGTTCCATTAAGAATTTCTTTCAATTGAAAAATTGTCTGACTTTCTTGCAGATGTGAGAGTATAATTTCGATAATTTCCAAAAAAAAGAATGTGATTATGTATGTACTGTTTTTCACAGGTATTTCAAGTATTGAGTGAAAAGAAGCAAATATATGCTATAAAATATGTGAATTTGGAAGAAGCAGATTCTCAAACCATTGAGAGCTATCGGAATGAAATTGCTTTCTTAAGTAAATTACAACAGCACAGTGATAAGATCATTCGACTTTATGATTAGTAAGACAAAAAATATTTAAAACTTTTGAGAGAAACCAAAGTTACTTAAATTTTAGTATAATGTTATTTAGTATAACATTGTAACTTAATTTTTTTTTTATAGTGAAATCACTGGCCACCATATCTATATGGTGATGGAATGTGGAAATATTGATCTTAACAGTTGGCTTAAAAAGAAAAAAACAATCAATCCATGGGAACGGAAAAGTTATTGGAAAAACATGTTAGAAGCAGTTCATACAATCCACCAGCATGGTAATTTTTAAATATTCATCTGTGTAAACTTGTTCTCCATCAGAATATCCAGATATCTCTATGTTCATCTAAGGTGAAGTGGAAAGATACATTAGTCATTAAGAATTTATTCTATTCTTTCTATATTCCAACTTTGGGCATACTGAAAAAGGTAAAATCAGCTGCTCATCTCAAGGAGCTCAGAATTGAAGGGGGACAAAATACACAAACCACTATATTATGAACAAGATGTATTGGAGATAATCAATAAAGAGAAGGCATTGGCATTAAACAGAATCAGGAAAGGTTTCTTGTTGAAGGTGGGATTTTAACTGGGACTTGAAGAAAGGTTGAAGGTAGTGTCTAGAAGGAAAAGTGTTTCAAGTATGGGAGATAGTGAAAATGTATAAATAGGAAGTAGAAGGGTCTGCAAAGAAACCACTATCCCTGTATCATAACAGTATGTAGAGGGGGTGTAAGAATACTGGAAAGGTAGTAAAGGGCCAAGCTATGAATGATTTGAATGCCAGAAAAGAGTTTTATATTTGATACTGGAACTGTTAGGGAGTCAGTGGAGTTTACTGAATGAAGGTGGGGAATAATGTGTCTAGATATGTGCTTTAGGATGATCAGTCTGACAGCTAAGTAGAAGATTGACATGTATATATTTAGTGAAAGACTAGAACTTTTAAACTGCTGTGACTTAAGTACAATCACATTTTAGATTAAGCTTTTTCCTCTGTGTGTGTATGTATACACACACACACACACACACACACACACACACACACACATTCATAAAATGTTGTAAAGTACATCTATCTCAGTGTAACAAAATATGGGATTACAGAATCTTTCCTTGGAGCCTGAGATATTTTATAACAATGATCTGTCCAGCGTTGCTTGTGCTATGTATGCCTAGTTTCTTGAAAATCACAAAGTTAAAAGAGCCCTTAGAAGTTATGTAGTCCAACCTGAGACTCAAGAGGTCAAGTAACTTCTTGTTGTTGTAGTTGTTTTTTAATGAAAAGTATCCACCAAAGGACCGTGAATTATCTTTATGTTGTGAAGATTTGTAATTCAAATATTCCTACAACTTTTTTGCCATTGTCTCATCAGTCAGTCTGGGTAAATTTGTTCATTTTGTTCATCTTCTCACATGAGAAAATGACCAGAATTCATTTGTGACAGGTAACATGTTTAGGGAATTGGAAAGATAAATAATTATAGAAACCATGGCAAATGTTTTGACCTCTGAACCTTAGTATAGTGGAAAAATTGCTGCTGGATTTGGAGTCAGAAAGACCTTGAGTTTGAATTTGGGATCCATTTATCTATGTGACCATGGTGCAAGTCAGCTTACCCTCTGAAAGTTTCTGTGTCTTCATCTGTGAAACCGATAGTTATACATGTAAAGTGCCTTATTAACCTTGAAAAACAACTATTTAAATGTCATCTATTATTTTTGTTATTACTAGTATCAGTTTCTTAATCTACATAATCAGTAGTTGAACTGTCTTCTGAATCTAAAATTGTATCATTCTTGAGAGAAGTTAATATTTTCCCTCCTTCAAATCCTTTTGCACTTAGCTAAACAATGTAGTTATTGCATACTGCTCTGTTGTCAGTTAAATAATAGAGTATTTTGTTGTTAGGATGATGGTCATATACAGTGTGATTTTGTTCATTGATTATTTTGTGTGTCTTCCAAAGAGATTATGAGATAAAGAGATGAGTTCTTTGTGGAAAGGAAGTCCCTGCCAGATAGAGTTTTAGAATTCTTTGTATCCTAAACTGTCTGGCACAATGCCAAGGTGACGTAGCAAATTTGGAGATTAAATACATGATTCATTGAAAAAGACTTGGCCTGTGTTAACAGGTGTTAAAAAGAATTAATATATGCATATTAATACAATATTTCTAATTGTGTAATGGATCTTTATTTTGGAGGCATTGTTCACAGTGATCTGAAACCTGCTAACTTTCTGATAGTTGATGGAATGCTAAAGCTAATTGATTTTGGGATTGCAAATCAAATACAGCCAGATATGACAAGCATTGTTAAAGATTCTCAGGTAAGAAAAAAGCATTATTAACAGTACATGGAATAGTGTTAATTTATTTATCTGTAGGCCTTAAATAATTTAGTAATATGAGTTGATTTACAAACTATCTAAATTTAAATATTTTGATAACTAGTTTCTCAAACTCTCCATGGTTCCTGAGGGCTTTATTTAGCTTATTTGTGGAAAATATTTCAAATTATATTAGGAAATGACTTAACTCCTATGAAAATTGAATTTTTCAATAGGATGAAATTAAGACTAAAAATGTTTCATTTTCTAATTTTTGTTGCTTGACATATAGGTTGGTACAGTTAATTATATGCCACCAGAAGCCATCAAAGATATGTCTTCTTCACGAGAGAATGGGAAATCCAAATCAAAGGTAGTCATATTTATTTTCTTTCATAGCGAATATTCAATATCACTAGAACTTGACCTGTTAAATGAACTTTCTAAATAACTGATACTGTGTAAAGTTATTTAGTGATCTTTCAACTTTTTCTACTACAGAAATCTCCTATTTCTTTTCCTTTTTTAAATTATTATGGTACTGTGAATTAGTAACATAGACCACATTCAAAAAATAGCCACAGAAACCTAAAGAACTTTTAATTAGTAGTGGCAATATTAAATTCTGACCCAAGCAAAAGTTAAAACAAAGAATTTCTCCTAAGAGAAATGCTTTAAACAATCTGGTCATGTCATGTGCATAGTAAAGTACAGTATGTCATTGTTTGTTTTTAAGTAGCTTCATTGGTGATGTTGAGCTAATCATATGACCTCTTGGGGGCCTCACTTTTTTTTCATCTGTAAAATGAGCGGTTTGGATTAGATGATCTCTATGTGTTCCCTTCCACCTCTGAGATTATGTTATTCTATTATTTCTCTATTTTTTATTAGGCCAAAAAATTGTGATTTGTAGGTTCCTTAATTTATTCTATTTTTATAGTTATTTATGGGAATAGCCAATAGTCAAATAAAGTTTTTGGTGATACTTGTCAAGTATTTTGACAAGTTCTACTAAAGAATCATTTTACTTTGTAAAATGTTCATGAAATAAAGTAATTTATGACAATGATGGTTTTTCTTCTTGGAGCTTATTGAAATTTAAATTTATGTTAAAAGTGAATATTTTTTAATTGTGTGACACCTGATAGTTCTGGCAACCAAATGGCCTAGTGGATAGAGTGTTGGACCTGGAGTTAAGAAGACCTTAGATAAAGTCCACCCTCAGACCCTTCCTAACTTTGTGAATCTGGACAAGCCATTTAACTTCTTCCTTAGTTTCCTCACTCATAAAATAGGGATAATAATAGCATTGCCCTCTGAGAGTTGTTATGAGAATTAATAAAACGCACTGTGTTCGGCATAGATGCTTAATATTCATTTCCTTCCTTTGGTGAAAATGCAATTAAGTTGGATTTTGCTTTTTTTGGGATGGGGGTGTTTTTTTCCTTAGATAAGTCCGAAAAGTGATGTGTGGTCCTTAGGATGCATTTTGTATTGCATGACTTATGGGAAGACTCCATTTCAGCATATAATAAATCAGATCACCAAGTTGCATGCTATAATTGATCCTGAACATGAAATAAAATTCCCTGAAATAGCAGAAAAAGATCTACAAGATGTGCTACGGGTAACGTTTAAAATATTTTATCTGTATACATGTTTGTAAGGTTAAGAAAATTTGATTCATTGTATTCTAATTTTTAAAAACATGTGGGCTATTAGAAATAACATACTATTAATAATGGAGTCATTGAATTAAAAAAACTCACTGAACAAATATCTATTTTTCTCTCCCCATATTCCCCAACCTCCACCTCCATTGCTAAAAATATATATATATTTCTGGGTTCAAGGGTATGCATAGTTTAATAACTTTG
The DNA here is from genome assembly GCA_023548195.1 of Bettongia penicillata ogilbyi. Classification (NCBI taxonomy): domain Eukaryota; kingdom Metazoa; phylum Chordata; class Mammalia; order Diprotodontia; family Potoroidae; genus Bettongia; species Bettongia penicillata. Next base: position 1,975,825 of record JAJHZJ010000535.1, read on the forward strand.
GGGGCCTAGTTCTTGCTTTCCATTATGTGAAAGCTATAATGCATTAATGTGCCTTTTTTGTCATAGTTAGACCTTTAACATTTATCATTTTCCCATTTTTAAAATCAGTGTACTAGTCTGTTCTGCCCATTGACCTCTATTTTTTAACCAGTATCACATCAAAGCATTGAGTGTACTGCTTTGTAATATAGTTTCATAGGTACTGCCTAGACCCCTTCCTTCCCACTTTTTTTCATCATTCCCATTGACATTCTTGGTGATTTGTTTGCATCTTTTTATGTCCTTTGCTGGTTGTTGTTTTGGTTAACTTTAGATTCTAAGAGGGAATAGTAGGTTTGGAGTGATGAAGATAATGAGTTCAAATTTGGCCTCAGACACTTCCTAACTGTGTGAACCTGGGCAAATCACATAACCCCTGTCTGCCTTCATTTCCTTATTCTTAAAAAAGGGATAATTATAGCACCTGCTTCCTAAGGTTGTGAGGATCAAATGAGATATTTGTAAAGCACTTAGCACAGACTTGGCACATATGAGATGCTAAATAAATATTTGTTTCTTCCCTTCTCTGAGTAAACTACTCCATCCTCAAAAAGTTGTAATTTGTTTACTTTTTTCCTTTAACTGATTCCCTCATTTTTTTCTTATTGCTACAATTAACATTTCTAATATTTTAATTTCTGGTGATAATAGACATCCTTACTTTACCCCTGATCTTAATTGGGAAGGCCCCCAGTTCAGTATACTTTTAATGGGATTCCAACTCTTTCTGCTTTCAAGGAGCTTTAAAATTTTATAAATGTTTAAGGAATTCTATGTATAATTTGGAGGAGGTAATAATATTGTAGTAATTTTGTACAGGTTAAGGTGAATAATATTCAGGTAAGCAATTTCTATAATTCTGATGCAAATCAGTCATTTTTTTCTAGTGTGAATTTAGAGACTTTATTTTTTAAATATTGCCTTTTTCTCTTTCCCAATAGTGTTGCTTAATAAGGGACCCTAAACAGAGAATATCTGTTCCTGAGCTCTTGGTACACCCATATGTTCAGATTCAAACTCACTCACAACCAGGTAATAAAATTTATGTTAATACCAAGTGGTTAGTGAAAATGTAGTTATGAATAAATGTAGAAAATTAATAACCTGCCATTCTCCCCATACTTCCTTCTACATAATTTGATACTTTAGGTCTACTAGTTTACTATTTTAGGTGCTTTCCACCAATGAAAATCATAAGCCCTCTATGCCTTATTCTGTTGGAACTTTGCTCTACTTTTCAATGAATCCTACATGAAAACCCATTCTCCTCCTTTTAACATCTCAGAGGTGCCATTATAAACACTTAGACTCTCCTTTTAGTATCTCTCATTCTTACTACCTGACCAATCTGTTAGACTATTAGAATCTCAGTTACTGTGCTGTTAATAAGAAATATATTCTTATGGTGCTTCTGTTTTTTTCCTTATTTAATCCTAATAGTTACTAACTTTAAATGATGGTAATAACTTTTATAGGTAATCAAGTGGTTAAGGGAAACACAGAAGAAATGAAACATGTTCTTGGTCATCTTGTTGGCCTGAATTCTCCTAATTCCATTTTGAAAGCTGCCAGAGTGAGTATAATTAAAGTCAATGTCATAAGTTACAGTTTGTTGATATAGTTTGTCTAATCAAAAAGCTGAAAAGAATAGACAATCCAGAAAAAATTGCATGCAAATCTTCTGACAGACTCCGAAGTCTCTTCCAGCTCTCTATGATCTAATATATTTCTACATTTAAATAGGGAAACAGCATGGTATAGAGAGACTAGGAGGTAGAAAATATATTTCTGGATTCTAATTCCAGCTGTTCTTGTATTCTGACCTTGGTCAAGGCACCTGGCTTCTCTGGGCCTGCTGTTCCTCATCTGTAAGATGATATACTTTCCAGATTTAAAGTTCTTTAAGTCTGTTTAGCATTTGCTTAGTTGGGAAACATATACCTTTTTGGCTAAAGATAATTCTTGAAGTACTATAAATATTCTTCTATGAATTGTACTCAGTAGAAATTGGGATGATCACATGCTGGGAATCTGCCTTTTACAAACTCTTAAGTAGACCATTCTTAACCTACCAATATTTCCAGTTTCTTGATGTATCTTCAGGACCAACTTGTAAGAAGTATAGTATTTCTCACATGTCTTTGGTATTCTCGTATGTATATAAGTAAGTATAGCTAGCAAATGGGATATCATTCAAAGCAAATGTCTCATTTGTTACAGCACACAGAAGTCTATTTTGAAGCAAACTGACTTCTGAACTTGCATTGTCTATCTTGAGTTTAATGAAGTACCAAGCAATATCCGTAAACTGAACTACTACCTTCCAGATATTGATTCCTAAAATGTTTTCTTAACATTGTTTTTAAATGTTAAAACCTCTACTAAGGTTTTCTTCTGCTGCTTTTATTCTTCTAATGGGTATAGGTGACTCTGAATTCTCAAAACTTATCCCACTAATACAATTGTACAATTGCAGCAGATTCTGTACCAAGTCTGAGAGGCTTTGATGGGCTATGTATGTATTGTCCAAGGATCAGACTAATTAAGTTCATAGGAGTTAAGTTGGCCTCAGGGTGATGAGGCAGCTGTAATAGCTCTGAATGACTATTTATTAAAGTTTAAAGAGGGTTTGTGATTTGCTTTGGTACAAGGAATACCCACATTGAAGAAGTTACAGATGATACTTGGAGTAAGACATTAAAAACAAACAGAATAGCTTGAGTCCCTGTGAGGCCTCTTTTTAGAGTTTAAATAAATTGCATTGCTGCAACTCGTGCCCAGAGTCCTGACTGTGGGTTTCTACACAAAGAAATGTATCTCTATGACTAGTATGAAAGGATATGAGATACGGAGGTGTAGGGCAAGATTTAGCAACTGATAGGATATGAACCATGAGGGTATGTGATGAATCAAGTATAGTGCCAAGATTGTAAAGCTGAGTGGCTGGAAGAATGATGGTGCCCTCAACAGAAAGTGGGAAGTTTGGGAGAGGACAGGGTTTAGGGGAAAGATAATGAGTTTTTTCTGAACATGTTGAATTTGATATGTGTGCAGATTGACATTTGTTATGTCCCATAGACCAAGACAAGAAAACGGGAGAAGCTTCTGGTAGTTGGTGAGATCACCAAGTGAAAATGTATAGAGATGAGAGAGCCTAGAAAAGGTCCTTAGGGCATAACTACAATTAGTTTAATTTAAATTTTTATATACAGTGCCCCAAAACTTTTAGCGCAATTTTAAGCTTTAATAACTTGAAACTGCATTAAAACTTGGAATACCATGTATAATGTGTCATTCTTAAAAGGACCTATATATTCTAAAAGTAAGAAATGTCTTTGCCTATTTTTACTTTACATAATAGAAATTTGGATAACTTGCTAATTAATATAATTGATACATAATATAGATAAAGCAGAAATTCACATAACTATTATAAGAGGTCAAGGAGCAAATTTTCTACACCTTTTAAAAAAATTCTTCCTCATATATATATAAACTTGGTTCTATCAGCACTTTTAAAGTTAGCAATGAAGTACCAGAATAGTAACTTTACAAAACAGGTACTTGAATAAAATGTGAAGTTTCATGGAAGTAATTTTTTTATGTTTGTCATGTAAAGATACCTTGTTATTTTATTCTGTATGTGTATTTTTATTTCAGACTTTATATGAGCAGTACAGCAGTGTTGAAAGCCATGATTCATCATTTGCCAAGCCATATGACCAAAAATGGAAAAAGAAATGATTTGCAACCTCTGATATACATAACCTTCCATTTTTTGTAGATATATTGTGTATACCCTGCTCCTGGTTCCCTTTGAAATCTCTTTAGTCTAATGAATTATACTACAAATTGAATTGTGACTGTCAGCAGAAATATTCTTGAAGGATCCTGAACAGAAACATGTTAAAATAACAACCACTTATATGTTTATGTGTGTGTATGTATATATGTATATAAAGCTGTAGAATTTTTTTGTCTTTATTTGTAAATCTAAGTTGTCTTGTGCTGTCATTTCACACTTGGAATTGCTAGTGGATGGAAACACAGAGCCTGAATGTCAAAAAAAATTTGAAGAACTATGTAAATAAGTTTTTGCTGTATAAAGAATGTTTTCAAAATTGTGGAAGTGGTTTTTTTTTCTTTAAAAGAAAAGCAAAAATATTCTTTGCTGAGTAATAAAGTTGCTACTAACAAGTTGGAAAGGTTTTTGGTTTGGAGAGAAAAATAGTAGCTTAAAACATCTAAAATTCTTAGGTAAAATAAAAATAGAGTATTTAAAAGTTGTAGATATATTGGTTGAATGAGAAATAATCTGAGGGCCTTTCCATTTCTGGGTTCCTATGTTAAAAATAACTCAGGAAAAATAAGTTGCAAGTGGTGTTCAAATTCTTTGCCCTGAGGTAGCTTAGACTGTATCTCTGGAGCCACTTATGGCTCTTTCATCTGCAACCTGTTGACTACAAGATCTTGAATTTCTTTTTTAGATTCTCCTACTACATTCTGGAATACACAGTAGTTGCATTGTTTCAGAATCATATTATCATGAGTTACCACTGTTGTAAAATAATGTAAAGGCTTCAGGGATTTAAAGTGGGGAAATAAGCTATTATTGTTTTGTAATTGATTCATAACTGAACTGGTGTTTGTAACGCCAATGTGATACCCACAGCAGCTGCTAAGGACATGCATGCATATTTCCAGGGTAAATTTGCAAAATATAAATTCTATTCCTCACAGACAAAGCCAAGACATTTATTCAAACACCAGAAAGCCAAATTCATCATAGCAACAAAGAAATCTATACACATTGTCAATGTAGGGAGCATCACCATCTCTGTCAGGCCTTCCCACAAACAAGCTCCCTTAGGCAAAAATCACTCCCTCTCTCATGGTAGCGGCTCTCTCCCAGCTCTGCCTCAGTCTCTTCTTTTTCCACCCATTTGGCAAGCTCTTCCCACCTTTGGCTTCATGGGACTCAAGCTGTGGGGCTGGGCCAAAGCTCAAACCAGATCACATGGGCCTATTGAGGGCCAGAGAAGATCTTCCAATTCTCTTACCATTAGTGTTCCACTTAAACTTCTGCGTTGTCTTTTAAAGCTCACCCTATGGTGATGGTATGATACTGCTCCAGTGGTTACAAGTTTTCACCTCACATGCACCTGAGTATTCAACACTAAAATATTTAAAAATGGATTCTTTATGTAAGGCATTCTGAAATTCTCTTGTAGGGGAAAAACACTGCTAAACAAAGCCATCCATATGAAATTTTAGCAGTAGCTGTATATATTTTTTAAAAGTTTACCCTTTTGTTTCAAGTAAGGGAACTTAAGATTATCTTGGCATCATATATATGCCTTTCCTTTCTTGCCTGTAATGAATATTGATCTAAACCTCTAGCACTGCCAAGCTACAAAAATTTACTTAGGTGGTAAAAAACAAAAAACCTATGAGTGTCATTAACTCCCATAAATTCTATAATTCTTTTATCAAGTTATCTACTGATCTGGATGGGATAATAAAATTTAACAGCCTATTCCTGCTTGATAGAAGAACTCAGACTGAATATTCCTTGCATGCTATCCCTACCGACTAGGCAAATATTTTTGAAAACAAGCTCCATAGATCTGAAACCAGGCTTTGTCAATGAACTAATTATTAGAACATGGTTAGCATTCATTGAGTATTTCTCAGTTTCAGCATTTTTTTTTCTGAATAGCACATAGATTTAGATGTCCATGCAAAATATAGAAGTTTCAAGTAGGGAAAGAATGGATAAATAGCAAATATTCTTAAGGGCTTTCCATGAAGACTTCCATCTCTAGTCCCTATAACTGGCGCTTTTATAATGCAAGTGAAGACAATCTCAGCGCCATATATGTTCATAAAACTATAGATCTTTAGTTCTCTAGTTTTCCCTGTTGTGGCTTCACATTTTAAGATTGTAGCTTTTCCTTTTTTCTCATAAAGTATTTTGCATTATAGCTTGAGGTAGATCCCAGAAGAAGACGTTAACTCTTGTTTATAAAAGTACAGCTCAGCTTTAGGGTCATAGAAGTAACATATGCTTAGCCTAAAAGGCTGTTTCCACCAGATTAAATAGCCATCATTGAATATGTTCTGTATAGATTTTATAAAAGACTTACATAAATTATTAATGTGATTAACCTAAACCCATCAATTTCCCAACAAGTTATATTGGCCTTTAGTCAGCATTGTTGAATAATGACTAAAGCAACCATTCAATATCTTGACCTGTGTACGGATTTTTGTTTTTTTAAGTTCCCACAATATGCTATACAGTACAGCTAAACACAACCTGCCTGAGTTGCAATCTCAGCCTTAGGGGAGCTTTGCTTGTTGAGCAGGTGACAATTGAGCAACAAAGCCTTGTGTAATTTGGAGTCAAAATCTATGAAAACATGAGTTGAGATATAATGACACTTGAATGGGTGTTGAAGGCTATGAGATGTTTTCAAATAGCCTACTTCAATAAGTATTGTAACTTTGAAAAGGTCTTTGATTTACTCAAGCAAATCATGATTTTCCATATCTGTCATCCTACGTGGGCTCTTACTTTATTTTTTTCTACGTTTTTGGGTTCAACTAAAGTCCTCCTGTGATGCCTTTATTTTAATGACTTAAGATTCTAAGAGATGGCTAGGAGAGCGTAATTTCTGACAAGTATTCCCAAACTGGAAAGACTTTTATGATTCCAGCATGAGATTGACTTCTGAGGACCAGCCTCATTAAGTGTGGAGAGAATCATCCCCAAAATAATACAAAATGATTGCAATTATATTTTACAAATAGTATCTCATTTTATCCTCATAGCAATCCTAGGTGATGGGTGTTGTCATGCCCATTTTGCAAAGGAGAAGACTGAGGCAGGCAGAAGTTTAAGTGACTTGCCCAAAGTTTCAAAGCTATTGGGTATCTGTGGTAGCATCTGAACTCAGTTCCTCCTGGTTCTAGGTCTAACACTATCCGCTGTGCTAACTCGCTGCTTCAAAAGGTTGTCCACAGCTATTCAAAGCCACTTACTAACACTCAAAAGGAGTTCAAGCTGTGTTTAGTAAGTAGAGTGTATACTCTGATGAAATCTAAAAGTTGAACCCAATCAGGTCTTTTGACCTTCTGTATGGGTATTTATAGGACATTTAGGTAATACAGTGGATAGCATGCCTGAAGTCAAGAATTTCAAATCTTGCCTCAAACACTAGCTGTGTGTCCCTGATAAGTCACTTATCCCCATTTGCTAACACTGTACCAGCTAACGATCTCACACAGCAAATTCACTTAACCTTATTCAGTTTTAGTTTCCTTATTTATAAAATGGGGATAATAAAACCTCTCTCCTAGGGTTGTTAATGCAGATAAATGAGATGACATTTGTAAAGCAAGCCTTAAAGTGCTAAATAAATGCTAGATTATTATTGATCATTATTAATAGTATTACAAGGAAAATCTGAGAATCATCCTGTTGAGTTGCAACTTCTTTATATCATCAGGTTTAATTGGTACTGAGAATGTCAATATTACCGTGATTTGGTTCCTCTAGGAGTTTATATCAATTTGTCAGTAATTGGGCAATGATCTTGCATTTTCAGTACCAAGTGTTCAAATATTTATAATCAAAATCAGCAAACACTTAATACTACATACCAGGGTACTGTGTAATGTAATGCTACATACCAGGTACAGTGGGTGCTAAGGATACAAAGGCAAAACCATACTAGTCTCTGCCCTCAAGGAACTTATATTCTCTCAAGGGAGTTACTTTGTACACACACAAATATATACAGAATAAATATAAAATAATCTCAAGTGAGTTTTGGGAGGGAGAGCTCTAGTGGTTAGGATTAGGGAAGGCATTTCTAGCTACTATAAATATTTTTGTTCATGTGGATCCTTTTCTCATTTTCACGATCTCTTTGGGATATGGTCCTAGAAACAGTATTGCTGAGTCAAAGGGTATGCACATTTTTATAGCCCTTTGGACATAGTTCCAAATTGCTCTCCAGCATGGTTGAATCAGTTCATAGCTCCACCAACAAAAAATTAGTGTTCCAACTTTCCCACATATTTTCCAACTTTAAGGGGAACTTCTTTATTGGGATCACAAACTGATAAGAGGATTTAATGTTAACAGTCTAACACAGGTGAAAAAGAATGACTCAAAGCCCCTGAAAAACACCAAGAGTTCATCCAATCAAAAACTGCAAACCTTATTCTCCTGACTCAGAGCTAACAGTGGAAAAGTATAAAAGTTCTTCCTCCATGCTTCTATAAGTATTAGGACAACTTAGTCTAAGTAACTTCATATTAGAGTCCTCTCATTATAAATATAAAACTATAACCACAACATCAAAAAATATAAAGTTCACAATTATCACAATTATCATCATCCTGTCCATTCTGAGCTTTGATCTTATCACCATGATGGTGAGTGATGAGAGAAGGAATCTTGTAGGAAGTGGTGCTTCACGTAGACTTGAAAGGTTGGGGAGAAATTCATTGTAAAGAAAGGAAGAGAGATAATTGTAGGTCTAAGAAGCAGCCTGGAAAAAAGGCAAGGAATTATTGAAGCATAGTTCCTGTTCAGGGGGCAGAGAATTAATAAGTTTCCCTGGAGCATAGAATACCTGGAGAATAAGCTACAATAAGCCCGGAAAGTTAGGGTGGTGCCAGATGAAGTTCAACCAAGGTAGTTTTATCCAGTAGACCATAGGGAACTACCGAAAGTTCTTGAACAGTAGATGAACTGGTTGCATAGGGAAAACTATTCTGGCAGCAAAATAAAGGGTGGATTCCAAAGGGGATCTAGTATCTAAATTCTATGGTACTAACTTGAGCAATTCTCCACACAGAATTGTAACAACAAGTAGGGCCTGATGCTATCTCATTTGGTGCAGTAGGATCAGTGCCATTAGTGGTCTTCTGGAGAAGGTACTGAGAGACCATAGGAGGGCTTTGAGGAAGTAAGATACACCAGAAATTCTACTAGTGCAGTACCTCAAAGCAATTACTGCTGATGGAAGCCAACCAACCCTGACAGCAAGCCACTGTGAGCCTTGGAAAGAGCCAGTGTACCATCTAAGATGTTAGTAGTAGAATCAACTGTAAAGTGTTCCTTCCACTCCCAAAACATCTTCCTAGGGACAAAATTGACAAATGACTCAAGGACCCTGTGTGCAGTTGGCTTTATTCAGACAAAATTAGGCTTGAGAGTCCCAGAATGGGGCAAAGGGGTTCACAACTTTTTTCTCATATCCCTCCTTTCCTCCTGTCTTTTCAAGAAGGTGTAGCACCAATGTAATATGCACAGTGCATAGAGTGGCCATGAATATCCCGGCACAATTTTGAATCGTGAAAAACAACAGACTCTCCACCTGGAAGACAGAACCAAAACATTTATTCAGACTCCAGAAAACCAAATCCATCATAGCAACAAAAATCTATAAATAATAACAATGCAGAGGGCAACACTAGCCCCAAGCCTTCCCCTTGCTGGGTTCCCACAAACCAGCTCCATTAAACAAATCACAAGCAATCTCCCTTAAACAAAATCACAAACAAGCTCTCTCACTCATACTAACCAGCTGCCTGTTTGACTGCATCCATCCTACTCTTCCTGCTCTCTTACCAATTTCCCTTCAGCTCTGCTCTAACTCCACCTCTTTCTGTTCTACCTGTCCTCTTCCACCCATTCAGCAAGCTCCTCCCACCATAGGCTCCACATAACTCAGACTTCCATGTGACCAAGGCAGGTTACACGGGTCTATTAATGAATGAGAAAGAGCTTATCATTTAAATTACCATTACAGAGGGCTCCAAAGATTGAGTCATTGGAAAAACATCATAGAATCATCTATTCAAATTTCATCTCTTTAGTATGGGTTAATTTAGTGTGAAGAGATCTTTTTTTAACTTGATTCTGTCATTTACTTTATTAGCTCTTGTCTCAGCTGTGTGTAAATTTGAAACATGTATCTGTTGTGTCACCATCCAAGAAGCTGATGGAACAGAACAGGGTCAAATATAGAGTCCTATAGTATACCATTAAAGATCTTCTGCTGGGTTGATACTGATCCATTCATTAGCATTCATGTTATGAGATTATTCAACCAGTTCAAATATACCTAAGTAGTATTGCTTATCCCACATTTCTCCCTGCCAAATTCCATGCTGGATATCTATGGTATACACCTAATCTGCCAGGACAGTAACCCTATTGAGAAAGGAACAGAGTTAGGATGGCAGATTTAGAGCAATAAAATATCTTAAAGGTTGTCTTGTCCAGTTCTTTGATATCAAAAATGATCAAATTGGTCCAACTAGGAAAGTAGGTGACACAATGGATAAAGTACTGAGCCTGGAGTCAGGAAGAGCCAAGAAGATCTAGCCTCTGGCAGTTAAAAGCTACGTGATCCTGGGAAAGTTAATTCCCTTTTGTTTGCCTCAATTTCCTCATTTGTAAAATGGGAATAATAATGGCATCTACTCCCAGAGTTATTGTAAGGGTCAAACGAAATAATATTTGTAAAACCGTTAGCATAGTGCCTAGCATGTCATAAGCACTATATAAATGTTAGCTATTATATTTATGAATCTGAAGCTCAAAGTTGTAAACTGACATAGCAAGAGAACACAGGTATTGCATGGCAGAGCTGGGATTCACCCTAGGTACTCTGACTGCCTCCAGAACTTAAGCTTCTCCTGCTCCAGTGAGAGCTGGATTCACATCAGATGGAGCTGGGGTACTAGGGGAAAGTTTTACTCCAAGGCAGCTAGACAGTGAAGCAAAGGTTGAGCCTGGAATTAGTCTGCCAGTCAAGCATTAAACATGGAGGATGCAAAAAGAGAAGATAATCCTTGGTCTCCAAGAGCTCACAGTCTCATGGGGGAGACAACAAGCAAATAAATTTATACAAACAACTTCTATACAGTATGAAGAGTTAATCAAAGCCACCAGAATTAGGAAGGAGGGGTTGGGAAAGACTTCCTGTAGAAAATAGGATTTTAATTGGGACTTGAAGGAAGCCAGGGGAGCCAGGAGGTAGAAATGAGAAGGCAAAGTGTTTCAGACTTGGGAGAATTACCAGAAAGAAAACGCCAAGAAATGAGAGATGGTGGTTTAACAGCAAGGAGGTCAATGTCATTGGATCAGAGGTCATGGTACGAAATGAGGTGTAAGAAGATAGGAAAAGTAGGTGGGGACCAGGTTATGAAAGGCTTTGAACACCAAATAAGGAGTTTTATATTTGATCTTGGAGGAAATATGGAACCACTGGAGTTTATTGAACAGAGGAATGCCATGGTCAAACCTATGCTTTAGGAAAATCCCTTTGGTGGCTAGACGGAGGTTGGATTGAAAGGAGGAGAGATCAAGAGTTTGAAGGCAAGTAGAGGTGACCTATCCTGGAGGCTGGCAGTTGTGACCTTTTATGTTCCCCATTGCCAACAAAATTAAGTCCAACATCTGTAGTCTAGCACTCAAGATCCTCCATAATTTTACCTTAATCTAAACTTTTCAACTGTTTTCCATTATTTCCAAACTCAACCCCTCTACACTAGTCCATGATATACTAAGTAGCATACTGAAAAACTCTTTGATATTTTCTGCCTATTTTATTAGCACATACCTATTTAAATTTCTTAGAATTTTGATTTATGTTGCAGTTTGTCTTATACTTGTAAGATTCATAATAATAATAAAAATTATGTGTTTACATACACCTGTTCTCTCACTGAATACTCACTATATCTCTGTGAGGTAAATGCTACTATTGTCAACCCAAATTTACACATGAAGACACTGAGGCTCAGAGGGGCTAAATGATTAAAAGCCTAAAGTCACACAGGATTCAAATCTAGACTTTCCTGACTTCAAATCCTTCACTTTATTCATTATGCCATGCTGCCTTTTATATTAATTGGAAATGGATAATAACTAATTTACATTATTATTTTAATAGGGGCTGCTAGGTGGTCCAGTGGATCAAATGCTGGGCCTGAAGTCAGGAAGATATAAGTTCAGATTTGGCTTCAGACACTGATTAGCTCTATGCTCGTGGATGAATCACTTAGCTATATTTGCCTCAGTTTCCTCTTCTCTAAAATGAGTGGGAGAAGAAAATTGCAAAACCCTCCAGTTTCTTTGACAAGAAAATCCCAAATGGAGTCATGAAGAGTCGGACCTGACCAGAAAATGACTGAACAACGACAAATGATTTTAATAGTGATATTTTTATAAGAAAAGTATCTGAATCAGGTGCTATTCCTTCTCTCAGTTATCAACTCCAGAGGTCTCCTCCCCTCCCCTCCCATTCCCCTCCCCTCCTCCCCTCCCCTCCCTTCCGCTCCCCTCTCCTCTCCTCTCCTCTCCTCTCCTCCCCTCTCCTCCCCTCCCCCTCCCCTCCCCTCCCCTCCCCTCCCTTCCGCTCCCCTCTCCTCTCCTCTCCTCTCCTCTCCTCTCCTCTCCTCTCCTCCCCTCTCCTCCCCTCTCCTCCCCTCCCCTCCCCTCCCCTCCCCTCCCTTCTGCTCCCCTCTCCTCTCCTCTCCCCTCCCCTCCCTTCCCTTCCCCTCCCCTCTCCTCCCCTCCCCTCTCCCCTTCCCTCCCCTCCTCCCCTCCTCTCCCCCTCTCCTCCCCTCCCCTCCCCTCCCCTCCCCTCTCCTCTCCTCTCCTCTCCCCTCCCCTCCCTTCCGCTCCCCTCTCCTCTCCTCTCCTCTCCTCTCCTCTTCCAAAACTTTAAATCCACTGCACTCTGACACTGGGATTCCAATACACCATGCCTAAAGGCTCCTCTCGACCTTCCTAGCTTTACAATGATAATCAATAGTCACTGTTGCTGTTTCCCACCCAACTTGATGTCTTTCTTTTACTGGACCTCATTAAAGGGTCCATGCCCTGGCTACTTCTTAAATAGGCCTATTCAATGAATGGGCATTGCCTCACCCTAAATGAGTACTTTAAGACCTTGACCTAAAGGGTCCAAGATCTCCCAGTGCATCCTGGGTCATCTCCAGTCATTCTGACGAATATCTGGTCACTGGATTCAGATGGCTCTGGAGGAGAAGTGAGGCTGGTGACTTGCACAGCTCTCCTTCACTCAAAACAAAGTCAAGTGCAAGTTGTGTCATCATTTCTTTGTCTGCATGGTCTTCTTCGGTAATGAAGGATAAACACAGTCAACTCCAGGGAAAAAGTCTGGCCTCAAGATATTAACAGACTCCTCCTAGTAGCAGCTTGAAATATAGATATAGTTATGAAGAGAAAATAAATAACCTCTGTAGAACCAGCCAAATGTATAAATTATGGAAAACATCAAATATTGAGGAGTAATATTTGAAGAATATCTGTTGAATATGAATGAAAGAATTCTCTTTACCACTCTATTTCTTTATCCAACTGTTAGAAGGATCTCTTTGGAGAAGTGGTAGGCTTTTCTGCCTAGCCATCTTCAGAGAGACTCATCATTCAGAGAGACTCAGTTGATACTCATCCCTTGTTTTGAATTTCTCCTGGTAGTTCCTTCCATTTTTCTTTGATTTTTGTGGTGCCACTTTAAGTCATCTCATTTGATAGGATGACACATCTCTAACTGGCTGAATGGGGGCCCAGCTAGCTGGGTAACACAACTCCTCCTGTCTTCCCTTCCCCTCCCCTCCCCTTCCCTTCCCTCCCCTCCATCCCCTTCCCTTCCCTCCCCTCCATCCCCTTCCCTTCTCTCCCCTCCATCCCCTTCCCTCCCCTCCCCTCCATCCCCTTTCCTTTCCTCCCCTCCCCTCCCCTTCCCTTCTCCAACATACCCATGTTCCTGCTGTTCCATTACGTGTCAAACTGTTCTGAAAGTCAAACTGAATCTGTCAGTAAGACTCACTATTATCTTGATAAGAACTGCTTAAAATTGTCTCTAAGTTCTTTCGCGTCTATTCATGTTAAAATAACATGTCAAATCCACTCAGTCAAACCCTTTGGTATTCATCAGTATTTTACAATTCTGAGCATATTGAGTAAGACGGGTAATTTTCGGTTGATTACTCACCTAATTGCTTATTTCATGTTTGCTTCTTCTACTCTTAAATAGCTTCTTCTCCAAACTAGATCTAAGGAATGATATATGATGTCTTCTTATGTCATGAAACAGTGGGAAGGTATAACATATAACAATATGGCCTATCCTCAAGGAGCCAGATCAAACATATACTTATCTGAGGGTTCTATGACTTAGAATCCATATGCTGTTACAGCTAGAAGGGACCTTTGAAGCCATTTAGATAAGTCTGTCATTTTACACATGAGGAAATGGATCAGTGGAGAGGAGTAATGAATAAATTGATGGCAGAACAATTTTCTCAATTTCTCAGACAAATGTTCTTTCTCCTATACTGTCTTTGTAACTTTTTCCACCAAATTTCCCAAGATGGTGTGCAATCTTATATAGGTTCTACACATACATTCCTATTAATCACATTTTTATGTTAGTCGTATTGCAGAGAAAATTCAAAATGATTGGCAGAAACCATGAGAAAAACAAAACAAAACTGTCCTTGTAACTTTTTTCTATAGTTAAATAAGACATTAAGTCTTAATTTGGGAAAACAAGTAGGTAGATAGTGGAGGAAAATAGGGAGGCAGCAGAGAATTTACACCTGGAAATTTACATCAGAGAATTTACACTGGAAAATACCTAAAAGATGACCTATTCCAACTTCCATTCCATGTTTTCTATTCCCATTTCTCTTAATTATCCATTATGGGGAATGAATCTATATATTAGATTCAGACATCAACTGTTTGCCACCTAGTCAAGGAAACTAGGTCCTAGAAAGATAAAGTAATTTGCCCAAATGTTTTTCAAACCCAGAATTTCTGAATGTACAGCCAGGGTTCTTTCATTATATCACAAGGTTTCTCATCTGTATAAGAAGGAAAAAATTGCATTGATTGAGTTTATTATTAACTTATGCTTCATTTTCCAGGTTATTGAGGTTCTAAATCAGTAACAGTGGGTAGAGATTGTATAAAGTTATCTTTACCATATCCACCATCATGCTTTTCTTTCTTAGTAGTGCTCATCTATTCCCAGTGCCCTCATACTGCCTCTTTCCTCCTTCCAACAAAACCACTTTCAAAGTTTCAGGAAATAATACGTGTCAGAAATTACCTGCTATGCCAACATACCCAGCAGGCATGATACACTTGGCAGAGATACTTACATACATACTTACATACTGGTTACACATTGCCACATAAAACCAATGAAGAGAAAGCACATAGGGAACAGTACAATGATGTTAAAAGACATGGAAAGCCTTGTGGTATCAGAGGCATGAATTGTTTTTCCATATACATTTGGCTACATTTGTTCTTTACATGCTTACCTGCTCACATGTGTACCCCAGCCACACTCCTTTCTTACATGCATGCTCCTTCATGCATAGGCCTTGGCCTCCATGTGTCCCCTATGCACTTTTACCACTCATGTCTCTGAGAAAATGGGGGAAATTTTTTGGGTAATATTTGATTAATTCTTTTCTTACTATCCTAGTTCACTGAATAATTTTGATTTGAACTACTTTGTCTTCTAGCTGACTATTAAAAGCAAATGCATTGGTTGGGGCTGAGAAGTTTTAAATATACATACTCCTGCAGAGGACCTTGAACCTGGTGTAGTCTTATCCGAGGGACCTACTTATATGAGTTTAGGCCTCAAGTGTTACACCAGTAAAATAGGTGGCTAGGTGGGGACAGAGGTGACCATTGGTGGTAAGAGGAGAGAAGAAAATGTCTGGATCAGATGCTGGGGGGAATGAGATAAGGAGTCAGTAAGGGAACAGTTGAAGAATTTTTTTAGTGGGAATGAGTATACAGATAAGTTTCTATACCACTGAATCTATAATGAGTGATATCTATTTGAGTCTTGTAATTTTATTCCATAGCCTAGGAAGATAAGTAGAGAAATCAAATTTTGGGGATCACTCAGGAATAAAGATATATCCATCAGGGATGATGGTGGAAATTCAAGGGGGACAAGGGATTCTATAGGCATCATCCCTTAGTAAGATGGCAAATCATATGGCCATGGCTGAATAAGTAGGTAAGTGAGAAAAGATGAACTTGGAGGAAAGGAATGAATCAAGAGATTAGAAATTATGAAAGGTTTGAGAAAATGAACAGGAATTAAAAAATCAAATTTTAGAGATTATCCAGGGATGAGAATTTGTTGTTTCAGGAATGATGGTGGAAGGTCAAGGATTCTGAGGCATTAAATAGTACTATATAAAAATTGCACTTCATGGGGTCAAAGCAAAAAGAAAATGGAAAGGTATGTGTTAAGGACTAGAGAGCATGATAAGAGCAAGGAAAACTTGAGTTCAAATTCAGACTCAGACATCTGGAAACCTACTTTCATCAGGAATGGGTTCAAGAGGGAACAATACATTTATTTACATACACACACATATACACATACGAGTATAAAAGTCTTCTAAATTCAGAAAGAAAAAAACACTAAAGGGATAGGGAGGGGGAAGAGGATAAGGGAAGTCTCTTTAGAGGGGAGGGTGAGGAAATGGGTTAAAAGGGGGATATAGAAAAGTGTAAGATTAGTGAAAATGGGAGGAAAAGGGAGGGATCTTTAGAGGAGAGGCTGAGGGAATAGGTGAAAGGAGATCAAAGAAAGGTGTTTAGATTTAAGGGAATGGGAGGATAAGGGAGGGATCCTTGGAAGGGGGCTAGGTTAAGTAATATGAGGGCAAGCTAAAGGATAGAAGTAAAGTAGAGGAGTTAGGAACAGGAAGTATGAGATACATACAAACAAAAACAAAGACCAGAAGTAGAATTTCTTAAGAAAACTATATATCTATATATGTTTATATGTGTGTATAATGTAACTGCAAGATCTATACATGCAAAAGAGGTGTAAAGAAGTGTTTAGTTTTCTTCAATCATTTAGGACAGATGAGGCAACACAGTGGAAAGAATGAAGAATTTGGAATCAGAAGATCCGAGTTCAAATCTCAGCTTGCCATTTACTATGTCTGTGACCGTGGACAAGTTGCTTATTCTCTCTGGGACTCAGTTTCCTCCTCCATAAAATTTGTTCGACCAGATGGCTTTCTAAGGTCTGATGATCCTACAAAGAAATTCTCTACAAAAACCTGATGAGATAATTGAGCCTTTACCATTGGATAAAGGCAATTGTTACTATACAGAAGAACTTGTAGTAACTGGATGAGAGCATTAACTATGGCCCTTGGGACTACATAAAAAACCAAGCTGATCTGTTCAGGAGCAAGCTGATAGTGAGCTCTGAGAAACAAGTACATCCCTCACTTTTCCCCTTACACCTCTTAGATAAATAAAGTAAGGGAGTAGGGGATTTCTCTTTTCCTCCATCCAGCAATGGCAGCTTTCAACAGAAACACATGGAGTCCAACTACAAGGCTGAGTTGAGTTATGAAAGAAATGCTAAATATAATTAATTATAAATGTATAAATAATTATATATAAATAATAAATATATATATAAAATTATATATAATATATATAAAATATAAATATTTATAAATATAAACATATATAATTATATAAAATATATAATATATATAATATATATATATAAAATTATATATAAATAATAAATAAAGAAATGCTAAATATAATTAATTATAAATATATAAATAAATATATATAAATAATTAATCTGGAACTAAGATCTGATCAGAAGATGGTAGATCCCAGAAATCAGACTCCTGATACCACAAGAGTGTGGATATTAGTTCTTCTGGTTAGCAGTCTCCATTCTACTGATCACTTCATTCTGTGAGACTTTGACTTCATTCAAGCAATGTTTATAAACATATTTATAGATGGCAAATATATAAAATGAAAAATAATATATTTATGTAAAATGGTAATATTTTTATAAAGATTTATGTAAAATATTTATATAAAATGGTTATAAGTGGTAAATGTTTAACAACCAAGCTCTTCAGAAAAATAGTAAGCACACATACTTTAAAATTTCATATGCATTATTAACACTTTTTAAAGTTCCAATAATCAACAAAGCAATAAATCAAGCCCTAATTTGTAATGCTAATTTATTTTCCCCTCCAATTTATTAATTGGTTTTCAGTTTTCAACAATCTGTAGTGCCAATTTCTGAGGTATAAATGCTCTCCAAGCCAGTAAGAACTGGTTCTAGTATAATCCTACACTTCTGATATTCTGAGTGGGTTTGTGGGAAAGATGGCTCATTCTTGAACTTCTTGTGTCTAACAGTTGACTAGTGAGGGTAAACGTGTTATTGGGACTCGTAAGCCATTGTTTTTAAAAGTGTGGCCTCACAGAGTACTTTGAACTTGAGGTAGTTGTGTTCTGGGGGAACCAATCTACAACTGTGAGTTGTGGAGACTATACATACAAAACAATGTAATTTGCCATGGGGGTAGGGGAGGTACTAACAATAGGGGATCAAGAAAGACTTTGTGTAAAAGATGGTACTTGAGCTGAATTGAAGGAAACCAGGAATTCTAAGAAGCAGAGATAAATTGGGAGGTCAATCTGTCAATCTGGGAGGTGTGGGCAACAGTCAAGGCAAAGGTATGGAGTTAAGAGATGAAGTGCCATCCATAGGGTACAATAAGAAGGTTATTGCAACCTGTAGGTTGCTTAACTTTGTCTAAGAGTTGGCAAGCGATTACACCTCTTTTTGTCTATCTCAGTATAAAACTATGCAGATCCTGAAAGCGTAAGCCTTTGGGGGAGGTCAGACTCCATCTGGATGAGTCAGCTTCTTCAGAGCATTTACCTGTTGTGATGGCCAGCAAAGTGGGATCTTTTGCTGCTTTTGTTTTGGTATAATCAAATGCCTCTTATTGAACCTTACCTTTATCAACCAAAATTCTTTACTAGGAGTGAAGTATAGAAACAAGAGTTTCTTTAATTAGAAATGGTGTGTATATATATATATATATATTTAATTATTTTAATGTGATTAAAGATCTTCCTCATTCATTAATTAATTAATTCCCCATCTTTCCCATTAAGGAGAGTTTGATTAGGGAAAATTTAAGGGAAGGCCCATGCCTTTTGTTAATGAGGCACTGATTCTCAAGGGTTGTGATGCCCTCTGGCTTTAAAAAGGTATAAATACTCTGAGTTGAAGTGTTACTTTGGGGCTTACTTGGAAGTGTTTGTTGGGTCAGATGAGGACTCTGGGAAGTCGCTAAGGATACCACCCAGCTTGGAAAACCCAGATGTCAGTGTTTCCCTCTCTGATAACTATGGTCAGACAGTTGGACCTGTATGTTGATGGTCAGGGAGAGGAAGTCATGTCTGTTGATCTTTGATTTCTTTGTATTTTCTTTGAAGTTCAGGAGCTGACTCCTCTGAATGAAGTGAATGATATATGTACTTGGTTAAAGGAATGATACATGTACTTGATTAAAGTGATTGTTAAGGGGGGAGGAGCCAAGATGGTGGAGTAGAAAGACTCACATATGCTAGCTCCGAACCCACAGCCCATAAATTTCCTGTAAAAAGAACTCCCCACAAATTCTGGGGCAGTGGAAGCTGCGCAGCAATGCAGTGGAGGAGATTTCCATTTCAGAGACCCTGAAAAACTGTCCCCAAAGGTCTTTCGCGCACCGGACAGCAGAGCCCAGCCCTGCCCGGCCCGCACGGCCAGAGAGGAGCAGATCTGAGCAGGCTTCAGGGACGGAATCTCCGGTGGCCATGAAGGTCCCTCCACCCACAGGTGCTACAGGTCAGTGAGAGAGACTTCTAGGCTGGCCAAGAGGGGAGCGCGGTGTCTCCATAACTCAGGCCCCCTCGGGAGGCAGGGGCAGAGGCAGCGGAGCTCCTGGAGCAGACAGGACCTCAGATCCATTACTGAAGATCTCCCCATAAACCCCCTGAGGGAACTGAGCCTGGGAGGTGGCACTGCCCCCACCTGAGCACCAGAACTTAAGCTCACATTGAATAGCAGCCGCGCCTGCCACGAAAAGCCCTGAGGCTGGGGAGCAGCATTTGAATCTCAGACCCCAAGCACTAGCTGGGAGGATCTAGGTGGGATTGGAGAGGAATCTCAGAAGTCAAGTAACTGGCTGGGAAAATGCCCAGAAAAGGGAAAAAAAATAAGACCATAGAAAGCTACTTTCTTGGTGAACAGATATTTCCCCCTTTCATTTCTGATGAGGAGGAACAATGCTTACCATCAGGGAAAGACATAGAAGTCAAGGTCTCTGTACCCCAAACACCCAAAATAGATATCCAATGGGCTCAGGCCATGGAAGAGCTCAGAAAGGATTTTGAAAATCAAGTTAGACAGGTGGAGGAAAAACTTGGGAGAGAAATGAGAGAGATGCAAGAAAAGCATGAAAAACGGGTCAATACCTTGGTAAAGGAGACCCAAAAAAATGCTGAAGAAAATAACACCTTGAAAAATAGGCTCACTCAATTGGCAAAAGAGGTTCAAAAAGCCAATCATGAGAAGAATGCTTTCAAATGCAGAATTAGTCAAATGGAAAAAGAGGTTCAAAAGCTCACTGAAGATAATAGTTCTCTCAAAATTAGAATGGAACAGATGGAGGCTAATGACTTTCTGAGAAACCAAGAAATCACAAAACAAAACCAAAAGAATGAAAAAAAGGAAGATAATGTGAAATATCTCATTGGAAAAACAACTGACCTGGAAAATAGATCCAGGAGAGACAATTTAAAAATTATGGGACTACCTGAAAGCCATGATCAAAAAAAGAGCCTAGACATCATCTTTCATGAAATTATCAAGGAAAACTGCCCTGATATTCTAGAATCAGAGGGCAAAATAAGTATTCAAGGAATCCATCGATCACCGCCTGAAAGAGATCCAAAAAGAGAAACTCCTAGAAACATTGTGGCCAAATTCCAGAATTCTTAGGTCAAGGAGAAAATATTGCAAGCAGCTAGAAAGAAACAATTCTAGTATTGTGGAAATACAATCAGGATAACACAAGATCTAGCAGTTTCTACATTAAGGGATTGAAGGGCATGGAATAGGATGTTCCAGAAGTCAAAGGAACTAGGACTCAAACCAAGAATCACCTACCCAGCAAAACTGAGTATAATACTTCAGGGGAAAATATTGCCTTTCAATGAAACAGAGGACTTTCAAGCATTCTTGATGAAAAGACCAGAGCTGAAAAGAAAATTTGACTTTCAAACACAGGAATGAGAAGAAGCATGAAAAAGTAAACAGCAAAGAGAAGTCATGAGGGACTTACCAAAGGTGAACTGTTTACATTCCTACATGGAAAGACAATATTTGTAACTCTTAAAACTTTTCAGTATCTGGGTATTTGGTGGGACCACACACACACATACACACACACACGCACATGCACACACATGTACACACGTGCATGCACACACATACAGAGACAGAGAGCACAGAGTGAATTGAATAGGATGGGACCATATCTTAAATAAATTAAGGTAAATGGTGAGAGAGAAATGTAGTGGGAGGAGAGAGGGTGAAATGGAATGGGGTAAATTATCTCTCATTCAAGAGGCAAGCAGGAGACTTTTTAGTGGAGGGAAAAAGAGGAGAGCTGAGGAAAAAACATGAAGTTTACTCTCATCACCTTCGACTAAAGGAAGGAGTAAAATGCACACTCATTCTGGTATGAAAACCTATCTTACAATACAGGAAAGTGGGGGAGAAGGAGATAAGCAGGGTGGGGGGGATGATGTAAGTGAGGGCAATGGGAGGAGGGAGCAATTTGAAGTCAACACTCAGGGAGGGACAGGATCAAAAGATAGAATAGAAACAATGGGGGGCAGGATAGGATGGAGGTAAATACAGTTAGTCTTACACAACACGACTATTATGGAAGTCATTTGCAAAACTACACAGATAGGGCCTATATTGAATTGCCTGCCTTCCCAAAGGGAATGGGTGGGGAGGGAGGCATGGGGAGAATTTGGAACTCAAAGTTTTAGGAACAACTGTTTAGTATTGTTGTTGCTACTAGGAAATAAAACATACAGTTAATGGGGAATAGAAAGTCATCTGGCCCTACAGGACAAAAGAGAAGATGGGGACAAGAGAAGGGAGGGATGCTAGAAGAGAGGGTAGATTGGTGATAGGGGAAATTAGAATGCTCAGTGTATTAGGGTGGGGGAGGGGATAAATGGGGAGAAAATTTGGAACCCAAAATTTTATGAAAATGAATGTAAAAAGTTAAATAAATAAATTTATATTAAAACAAAAGAAAACAAAAAAAAGTGATTGTTAACCCCTCAAAAATTGCCTTTTCTTTTATGAATGCAGATCTTAGAACCTGTGGTAGCAGACCCCGCATTGTATGTCAGGGTGCTTCCTGTTACACCTTTGTGGCTTTATTTTCCTAAGACAGTCAAAGATGAGGGCCCAAAAGATGGCGGGGAGATAAAGCACTTATCTTCTTGCATCCTTTCATTATAAATGAGCACGTCTACTGGTAGCATGTATGTCTCCTATGAACAGTTAGAATTACATAGAGTGAAGCTTTATCTCTGTTCTTTGAAAAATGAGTAACACACAAGCTCTTCCACTGAGAAGGTGGGCAAGACTGACCCTCCTCAGAAATTGGTGAAAAAACTTCTCTTTAGCCACCCATTCTTACCCTCATGTATGTGCAGCAAATCTTTTTAACTTCTTGAAACAAAAAGGAGGAAGGAAATAGTATGTAGATCCTTGTGGAACTACATTCTCAAAATAACAGTAACTGCCACTTGAAGTCCTATGGAGTTATGAAGTACTTATATGTATTAATTATTTCATTCACTCAAAATAGACACCTAAGGCTTATTGCACTGAAATATGAAGTGTCAAAACTGATTACTGGAGAAAAGGTAATAATAATATTAATGAAAACAACTAGCAGTTATGTGATTCTTTATAGTTTGCAAAGCAATTTACAAATATTATCTCATTTGCTTCTCAAAACAACTCTAGGAAGAAGGTACTTTTATTTTCATTTTACTAATAAGGAAACTGAGGCAGATAGAGGATAAGTAATTTGCCCTGGATCATACAGCTAGTAAGAGTTTGAGGCAGAATTTGAGTTCAGATCTTCCTAACTTCAGGAAGATCCCTGACTCCAGGTTCAGCATTCTATCCACTCCACTATCTCAGTTGGAGTTGTCCAGTTGTCCAAGCAAGAAACATTATGCTATTAAATATGGAAGGAGAAACTGACAAAAGAATTCTCTATAGCAGCATCCTTGCTTTGAAAAATTTTTTTTCTAGTTTGGCAAGAAAAAATTTTGAATGTCCGTTCTTAAGTATTTTGGGACCCAAACTGAATACCTCATTTGCACTTAAGGAGAGGCTAGAAGATTCACTGCCTCACATTGGTCTTTCTATAAAAAAGCAATGTAAAAATTTCTACTTTCGAGCATCATTACTTTATAAATATAATACTTCACCTTTATACGTTGCCCACAATAATGTGAGAGACTATTTAAATCTAGTTCTCCTAAATCTAAGGTGAGTACTCTTTCTTTGGTCTCTGAAGACTCAACCTCATTAAAAAATAAACATCCCTAGAAGTGGTAAATATTTAAGCTATTATACACCAATTTAGTGTAGATAGTGTATAGGCACCTCAGTCAAAGTGAGTTTCTGATAGTTTCCTGAGCAAAATGTTTTGATAGAAACGAGGGAAGTGAGACCGGGTGAGCCCTCAATGATTTGGAAAGTACAATTGAGGGGATAATGGAGGAGCTGATAAAATAAGGCTGGTAAAAATAATCTCCATTCACTTTGCGATATTGCCTAAGGATGAGTCTGCGCACAGATCATAACAGGGCCTTATAATCCAATGTCCTTTGAACAATGATATTGGGTTCCATTTCCATAGGGAGTCATTCAGTAATTGGCTGGATTCTCACTATATAGACCTTAAAAGTAGTAATCAGCTATACCCAGAAGACTTATCTTCTGGTCATCCACCCAGAAGTGAATTTTATCTTTGTAGTTTAATAATACCTTTCTTAGGAGTAGGAAGACAGTAATTGTAGGAATGGTGAGTTAACTTCCAGAGACTATCAAATACCATCTGTGTGACTTAAGCAAGTCATTTAACCTCTACTTGCCTCAGTTTCTTCATCTGTAAAATTGGGATACCTAATTCTCATGGTTGTTGTAAGAGATTGATCAGAGGAAAAGATTAGGTGCAAAGGAACTTAGCAACCTAGTGTTTGATTAAACACCAAAAACTCCAGCTTCCGGCATAAAAACACTCTGATTAAAAAAAACTCCAGGAAAAATTGGATATCAGTATGGAAGAAACTGGACAGCTAAGTGGTAGAGTGGATAGAGTTCCAAGCTTGGAGTCAGGAAGACTCATTTTTGTGAGTTCAATTCTGACCTAGGATACTTACTAGTTGTGTAACCCTGGACAAGTCACTTAACTCTGTTTGCCTCAGTTTTCTCAGCTGCAAAATAAATTGGAGAAGGAAATGGCAAACTACTCAAGTATCTTTGCCAAGAAACACAAAATGAAGTAATAGAGAATCAGACATAATTGAAACAACTGAACAGCAACAACAATGGAAGAAACTGAATTTTGATCAATATCTCATACTTCATATCAAGGTGAGTTCCAAATGGACATATGATCTAGATATAAAAGGTTATATCTTAAAAAAAAATTAGGAAACAATGAAAAAATTTTCTTTTATATTTATGGCTAGAGGAAGAGTTAATTATCCAGGAGATCAAAAGGATCACAGAAGATAAAATTTATAATTTTGATTATGCAAAATTAAAAATGTTTTACATAAACAAATCCAATAAAGCTAAAGTTAAAAGGAAATAATTGACTAGAAAAAAAAATCTTTGCATGAAGTTTTTCTGATAAAGATCTCATTTCCAAGGTATATATAGGGTTAAGCATAATTTCTCAATTGATAAACAGTTTGAGGATATGAACAGGCATTTCTCGAGAGGGGGAAGAAAACTAAGGCTATCAATATCTAAGTAAGAAAAAAATTTCCAAAATAATTATTGGAGAGATGCAAACTTAATCGATTCTTAGACTACCTCATACCCCTCAGATTGACAAAGAAGATAATAAACAGAAAATGACAAATTTTGGAAAAGCTATGGGAAAACAGACACATTTATGCACTGTGAATGGGTCCAAAGTCTGAAAAAAATGAGAATTACACACAAAAAGCTAAATAATGCATGTTCTTTACCCCAGTTATACGATTGCGATACGTGTACTTGAAAAATAAACAAAATGAGGAAGATCCGATCTGTAAGAAAAAAATATATATCTTCTTTTTTATGGTGACAAAAAACTGGAGAATAAGGGCATGCCCATCAATTTGGGTATGGCTGAACAAACTGCTAGTATTTGAATGTGATGGAATATGTGATTTGAATGTGATAAAAATGAAGATACAGATTATTTCAAAGAGACATGGAAAGACTTTGATGAATTGATGCAATGAGCAGCCATGATTCCTAAGGACTGATCATTTTGTCCACCTCCTAAGAGAGAGATGGACTGAGGGTGCATGCAGAATTTACATGTAGAGATATAGATATAAATAGATAGCTATAGATATATTTATATATGTATGTATATGTGCTTATATACACATATATACAAGCACATGCCTACATGTGTATGTATGTATATACATATATATGGATTTGTTTTGCCTTATTGATTTTGTTTTTAATTTTCATTCTAAGAGGTGGGGAAGAAAAGAAAGATAAAATAGATTTCTGTTATTAAAAAATAAAATTTAAATAACAATTTTGATTATATAAAAGTGAAAAGATTTGCACAAGTAAGATAAATATAGATAAAATTTGAATGGAAACATTTAACTTGAAGAATAATTTTTGGGGACAGAGCCAAGATGATGGAGTAAAAGCAGGGAATTGCTTGAGTTCTCCACTAACCCCCTCCAAATATCTGTAAAAAATGTCTCTAAACAAATTTTAGAGCAACAGAATCCACAAAATAACAGAGTAAAACAAATTTCCAGCCCAAGACAACCTGGAAGGTTGATAGGAAAGGTCTGTTGACCAGTCTGCGAGAAGAGCATAGTCCAGCATAGGCTTTGCTGGCATAGACAGGACCCTGGCAAACCTGGAGAAGGCCTCAGGGCACTTAATCACTGGCACCTGTGGCAGTTTCCAGACCTCTCAACCCACAAATGCCAAAGATAATTTAGAAGGTCAGTAAGAAAGGTCTGTCGGACCTGAGTGAGAGAGGAATATGGCCCAACCCTAGCCCTAGGGTGGCAGTAGCAATGGTAGTGGCAGCAGTGGTTACTTTCAGAACTCTTGGCCCATCAAAAGATCAGAGTGTGTTTCTAGGAATCATTTTGCTGGAGCTGAGGCAGGATTTTTGGGCTTTGCTCTGCTTGGATCTGGGTTGCAGATACTGGGGTGAGGAGGAGCTTGAGGGGAGTTTGTGGTGGCAGTAGAGAGGGAATCCTCCTCGCAATTCCAAGACAGAAAAGAGCTCTTGTGGTCATCCACAGACATATGCACAGATCAGAAGAGGAGTAAACACCTCTCCTTTGTCCTTATCACCTTGGAAGAACTGAAAATTTACAAGTTCCTAGAAATATCTCTGAAAATGGCTAGATAAAACGCCTGAAGCTTAGGACAGTACACCCACCACACTGGCAGCAGAGTTCTGTCTTAACAAAGAGCTAAAAAGTCAAGTAATTGGCTGGGAAAATGAGCAAACAGTGGGAAAAAAAATCATTCTACAGAATCTTACTTTGGTGACAAAGAAGATCAAAATATATAATCAGAAGACAACAAGGTCAAAGTTCCTACATCAAAAGCCTCCAAGAAAAAAATAAATTGGTTGCAGGCCATAGAAGAGCTCAAAAAGGATTCTGAAAATCAAGTAAGAGAAGTAGAGGAAAAATTGGGAAGAGAAATGAGAGTGATGTAAGAAAATTATGAAAAATGAATCAGTCCCTTAAAAAATAGACTAACCCATATGGCAAAAGAGGCCCAAAAAGTCAATGAGGAGAAAAATGCCTTAAAAAGCAGAATTGGCCAAAGGAAATCCAAAAACTCACCGAAGAAAATAATTCCTTAAAAATTAGAATGGAGCAAATGATCCTATGAGAAATCAAGAAATTATTAAAAAAAAAAAAAAAACAACTAAAAGAATGAAGTAGAAGATAATGTGAAATATCTCATTGGAAAGACAGCTGACTGGGAAAATAGATCCAGGAGAGAAAATTTTAAAATTATCAGAATACCTGAAAGTCATGATCAAGAAAAGAACCTAGATATCATCTTTCAAGAAATTGTTGAGGAAAATTGTCAAAATATTCTAGAACAAGAGGGTAAAATAGAAATTGAAAGAATCTACTGATCATCTCAAATATCCCAAATATTAGGAATATTGTTGCCAAATTCCAGAGTTCCCAGATCAAGGAGAAAATATGATAAGCAGCCAGAAAGAAACAATTCAAGTACTGTGGAAACACAATCAGTATAACTAAAGATTTGGCAGCTTCTACATTAAGGAATCTGAGGGCTTGGAATATGACATTCCAGAGGTCAAAGGAGCTAGGATTGCAACCAAGAATCACCTACTTAGCAAAACTGAGTACAGTTTTTCAGGGGAAAAATAGACATTCAGTGAAATAGGGGACTCAAGCATTCTTGATGAAAAGATCAGAGCTGAATAGAAAATTTGACTTTCAAATACAATAATCAGAAGGATAAAAAGGAAAAAGAAATCATAAGGGACTTCTAAAAGTTGAACTGCTTATATTTCTACATGGAAAAATGATATTTGCAATTCATGAGACCTTTCTCAGTATTAGGATAGTTGGAGGGAATATATATATGTGTGTGTGTGTGTGTGTGTGTGTGTGTGTGTCTGTGTTGTGTGTGTGTTATATGTGTGTGTGAATATTTAAATGTATGTGTATACATATATACATATACACACATATATACATATATGTATATACATATACATACATAGACAGAGGGCACAGGGTAAGTTAAATATGAAGGGATGAAATCCAAAATTAAAATTAAGACGTAAAAGAGGAATGTACTGGAAGAAGGAGAAAGGGAGAGGTAGAATGACTAAATTATCTCATGTAAAAGAGGCAAGGAAAAGCTTTTACAATGAGGAGAAGAGCAGGCAGGTGAGAGAAAATGAGTGAACCTTACTCTCATCAGATTTGACTTAAGGAGGGAATAATATACATACTCAATTAGGCATGAAAATCTATCTTACCCTACAGGAAAGTAGCAGGGAAGGGGATAAGAAATGATAGAAGAGAGGGCAAATGGGAGGAGGGGGTAATCAGAAGCAAATACTTTTGAAGAGGGGCAGGTCAAAGGAGAGAACAGCATAAATGAGGGAATGGAATAGGATGTAGGAAAACATAGTTAATCTTTCACAGCTTGATTGTTATGTAAGTGTTGTGCATGACTACACATGTATAATATATATTTATTTGCTTACCTTCTCAATAAGGGTAGGTGGGGAGGGAAGAAGAGAGAGATGTAAACTCAAAGTTTTAAAAATTAATGTTAAAAACTGTTTTTACATGAAACTGGGAAATAAGATACACAGGCAATGAGGTATAGAATTTTTTTCTTTCCCTACAGGAAAATGGAAGGGAAAGGAATAAAATAAGGGGGGAGGGGTGATAGAAGGGAGGGCAGATCTAGGGAAAGGGTAATCAGAGTGCCTGCCGGCTTGTGGAGGAGGGAGGGGAGAGATGGGGAGAAAATTTGGAACTCAAAATCTTGTGGAATGTTGAAAACTAAAAATTGATTAGTTGATAAACTATTAAAAAGAAAATAATTTTTATAGCCATTTTCTCTGATAAAGGTGTGATTTAAACATGAAAGTATAAGAATCATTCCTCAACAGATAAACAGTCAAAGAATATGAATAATGTGTCATCAAAAGGAGAAAAATCATGTGGCGTTATGAAAATCTGGTCTAAATCACAAATAATAAGAGAAAGGCCAGTGAAAATAATCCTGAAATTCTACCTCCTGTTCATCAGATTGATAAAGATGACAAAAAGTGACAAATGAGAATTGTTGGAGGGAATGTGGAAGAACAGGCACTCTAATTCATTATTTGTGGAACTGTGAATTAGTAAAGCCATTCTGGGAAGCAATTTGGAAGTATCCTAAAAAAACAAGTCTGCATTGCCTTTGATTCAGAGATACCTCTTCTAGACATATAACGCAAAGAGTTAGAATGAAGAAAAAAACAGCATCTATTGTTTTAGCAAATACCTGGAAACTAATAGTGTCTACTAGTTAGAGAATGGCTAATTTATAGCATATGAATATACTAGAATGGTATTGCTCCATAAGAAATGATAAAAGGGACAGTTTTAAGAAAATCTGGGAAGACTGGTAGGAATTGATGCATAGCCAGAAAATAAGACAATAATAATCTTTTCATATGGTCACATGACTTTTCTGCTGACTACAACATTGTGAAAAATAACTATGAAAGACTTAATAACTATTGTGTGTTTGTACTTCGTTGCCTAAGAAGACCATGCCATCAGATAAATGATGACATGACTTGCACTTGACTTTGTTTTCAGTGAGGGAGGGCTGTGCCGGTCACCAGACTCACTTCTCCTCCAGAACTATCTGAATCCAGTGACCAGATAGTCATCAGGATGACTGGAGATGACCCAGAATGAGGCCATTGGGGTTAAGTGAGTTGCCCAAGGTCACAAAGCTAGTGAGTGTCAAGTGTCTGAGGTGAGATGTGAACTCAGGTCCTCCTGACTCCTGCACCGGTGCTCTATCTACTGCACCACCTAGCTGACCTAAGAACTATTATAAGTATAATGGCCAACCATCAATCCACAGAACTAATATTGAAACTTGCTTTCCTCCTCTTGACAGAAGGATGATGGACTGGTGGTGAGAGTGATGTATATGTTTGGATATAACCAAAGTGAGGGGTTATTGTACTTGAATAAGCACATTAGTTAAAAAAGAGAAGTTTTCTTCTGAAATTTTGGGGAAGGAGAATTGGGAAGGGGTTAATAACAGTGATGAAAAACATAGAATGATGAGTATCAATGAAGTATTTTAAAAAATGCTTGGAATAAAAGGAGTTTCAGAGGCAAGTCAACAAGACAGCTTTGGAACTAATGTGCGGAATGTAATATGTATAATAAAAACCCAGCTGCATGTAAGTGGGGGGAGTCCTTATTTTCATGTTCAATTCTCTTTTTAAAAATTATTCTTTTGTATATGGAACTGCTCATCTTTGCCATTGTTTGTCATGTTCATAATAACAAAAATTTTTTTTAAATTGAAGTTACACCATCAGAGCATAATCTCTGACTTTCTACCCAGTCATCCATTAGGAAGCCCAAGTATCTTGTTCTTTGTTCTCTGATTCCCCTTTCCTTCTCAGCTGCTATCTGACCCCGGCCATCAGAAACTATGCCCTCTCTCCCAGGGAGAACCAGTACACTTTTCTTTTGTGTTCCATCCTGGGACTGAGCTGTCCTCCTGATGAGTGAGTGAGAGCAAACTCACCTAACCCTTGTCCCTGGCAACAAGACTTCCCACGCTCCCAAGCCTACCTACACATAGGTGAGGAAGCTAAAGGATAGAAAAGCTAAGTGACTTTGGCCAAGGTCACGTAGGGAGTGAAGGGCAGGAGCTGAAAATAGAATCCAAATCTCCTGATCCAAATAGTTGTGGGGAAGGATTATAAATTGAGAACCTCCCGGAACTTAATTCTTGTAAGACAAATAGATATACAAAGCATAATTAATAATGATGATAATGAGGATAACATGTTAACATGTGTAATGTGTTATAGTATATTACATAGTTTATTTGATGTTCATAAGAACTTTGGGAGGTAGATGCTATTGTAATCCCTAGGCAACTAAAGCAAAGAAGATTGTGTTTTGTCATTGGTCATAAAACTAATAAATGTCTCCAGCTGGGTTTAAACTCAGGTCTTCCTGACTCCAGGTCCACAGTTCTATCCACTAAGCTGCCTAAGTGTCATAAAGATTTGAAAGTATGTAGTGTTTAGCATGGGAAAACTAGGTGGTACAGTGACTACACTGCACCTAGAGTTAAGAAGACCGAAATTCAAATCCAACCTCAGAAGACACTTACTAGCTATTTGGCCCTGGGCAAGTCACTTAACCCTGTTTGCCTCAGTTTCCTCATCTGTAAAATGATGGAGGAAAGAAATGGCAAACCACTTAAGTAACTTTGCCAAGAAAATCCCAAATTAAAACAACTGAACAACAATGAAAATGTTTAGTATAGGTATGGTGTTGTTTGGCAGAAGACAATGCTACCTTAATTGTCAGTATTTAGGTTGCAGTGAAAATGAATTTGCATATCCTACACACAGGGCAACAGTAATAGGTTACTCCTCACCTTTTAAAACTTATCCATAGGGTATGCTTTATTCATATTCAGAATACAAAATAAATGTTCACAGTTTCTGTTTTACAAAATCTTTTGGTCTTTCCTTTCTGGGGGGAAAACACAAAACAAAATTATACTCCCCATTAAGTCCCATTAGCTACCATGCAGATATGTGGCTACATTGCTTTAATGAGTTTTACTTCAAGGACATTTTTCACTGTCAAAATTGTCAAAATTTTTCTGAATGTGACTTGGCTGTTTTATAATTACCTGTGACAAGTGCTGTGCTGGAGCCAGCTCTTAATGGCTCAAGAAGTGATTATTCACTATTCATTGCCAGCATTTAGGCGTCAGAAGTCAGCAAACACTACAAATCAAAGCTGGATTTGCTCTGTTGATTGTCTAGATCTAAAAGAGAAGGAAAAAAATGGTAATAATGCTAAAGTGTGTCCATGTGCATAGATTGTTAAGCATTTACCAGTATACCCCTTGGTATAATTTAATTCAGAGCTAAGTCCTTCCCTCACACCCTCACTGTTCAGAACAGGGTAGATTTTTTTCCTCTACTCTTCCTATAAAAGGCCTTTATATAAAATATAAAGGAAATCGTATCAGCTCTGAACCTGACCCTGTGCCTCAGGTCTATAGCATCATGAAGGAAATTCATTTAGCTTCTCTCAGAGTCTATAAGGTACTGTCAGCCTCAGGTTCATCTCATCATAGGAAATAGCAATCTGGCCCCTTTTAGAGATAAAAAAAATATTTATTAATAGTTTAAAGGATCATCCTGGAAGACAGAAAGTCAGGGAGACATGAGCTCAAATCCTGTCTCTCACATAGATTAGTATAATTAAGTTGCCTTGATTTGTCACACAGGGAGGCCAGAACAGATACTTCTCTATCATTTCCTTTCCCCATCTTTCTCCAAGAGAGACTTTGCCTCCTGACAGGAGGGGAAAGCAGGAGGTTGGAGGTTATAGGTTTGCTTCTTTGCTCAGAAAGAGGGGAACAGGGCTAGAATTTTATCTATCTGCTCCCTTAAATATTATTACTATTTAAATCATATTTTATATAATATATGTATATTTATGTTATATTTTAATGTTTTCAGGCTCATGTTAAACTCCTGATTGCTATTTCTTACTTGGGAAGGAGGGTCCAAAGCCAGATATATAATATGACTCCTTTAATAATTTAATTAATAGCTGGTCATTAAGAGGGTGATGGAAACCAATTAGAATGGGGACTCTAGGTGATAGTACTAAAGAAGAGACACTCCAGATCCTCAGAGGTACCCTTAAAACCCTTGGAGGGAGATGTAGCCATCCTTGCTATGCAAGGGTAAAGGCAAGAGCCAAGCAACAATTACAGTACAGTGTTCTTTCATTAATATAGCAAAATTTATTTAGCCATTCGCTTCTAGTTGGACAGTTATGTTGCTCCTAGTTTGGTTTTTTGCAATCATAAATAATATAAGCAAAAGAGATCTAGGAGTTTCCATTCCCATTCTTATAGCCATCATTTAGGGAAGCAACTTTTGTGAAGGAACCAGCCATCTCCACCAACTGCCAATCAGCAGTCGCTCACAAGGCAGGCAAACTAGCCCTGCTGAAATGGCAAAGCACCCTGAGGAAAAGATGATATGAAACAGTATGTGCCAGGAAAGTCAAAACCACCATCACCACCTTGACCACCATCTTCCCTCAGACCCTAATGGAGATAGCCCAGGACCCTGAATCCAAGAGCCTTATAAAAATCAATGTTTCCAGCCTAACACCTTCAGCCATCAGCCCGAAAAGCAAACTTTGTAAAAATGCAGCTTGGCAGCTGCTCCTGTAGATGTTATGGACATAGCTATAGAAAACCCAGAAAAGAAAGTTCTTACCACCAAAGTCCTTGGCCCTGCCAAGGTTCAACATCTGAAATTAATCTGATTTTGTCAGTCAAGACAATATTAAAGAGAAACATTACCATCTACTCTGTCACCATATCCTGAAGAACATAATGGCCTCAAGGCCACATGCGGCCCTCTAGGTCCTCAAGTGTGACCCTTTGACTGGATCTAAACCTCACAAAACAAATTCCTTTATTTAAAGGATTTGAACTCAGTCAAAAGGCCATACCCAAAGTCACGGGACCTTTCTGTCATGCACCTAGAAACTTCCATATGTATTTTTTTCCCCTAATAAAATGTAAACTCCCTGAAAACAGTGGTCATCTTACTTGTCTGTTTGTAATCTCAGCACTTAGCACTGGGATTTGCAGAGTAAGTGCTTAATAAATACCTCTATATTCATTCGTTTAAAAAAGATTACTGTTTTTTTCTTATCACTATTTATTGTATATTTTATTGTTGTCATTTAGTCATTTTGGTGGTGTCCAACTTTTCCCAACTCTATTTGGGGTTTTCTTGGCAAAGATACTGGAGTGGTTTGCCATTTCTTTTTCCAGTTCATTATTGCAGGTGAGGAAACTGAGGCAAACAAGTTAAGTGACTTGCTCAGGTTCACATAGCCAGTGAGAGTCCGAGGCAGGATTTGAACTGGTGAAAATATGGGTCTATCTTATCCCAAGCCCAGTGCTCTATCCACTGTGCCACTTAGCTGCCCCTCACATAAAATATTGTCCTTGGCTCACACTCACTCCATCCTCACCTCTGCTGCTTTCCTGGATTTCCTGGATCTCTGAAAGTCTCAGCTAAAGTGCTACCTTCTACAAGAAACCTTCTTCTCCCCTTCCCCAAGTAATGCAGGTACCTTTTCTCTGTCAATTATTTCTAATTTATCCTGTATATATCTTGCGTGTACAGTGTTGCATGTGTATTGTCTACCCCATTTTGGATTCTTGAAGGAAGGATTTGTTTTTTGACTTTGTAAAATTCCCATAGCATAAACCTTGACACATAGTAGGCACTTAATAAAGCTTATTGACTTGACTATTTTTCCTTTTTGTCCTCTTTGCCAATCTAACGAATGTGAGATGAAACTTCAGAGTTGTTTCAATTTCATTAGTGATTTGTAGCATTTTTTCATATCATTCTTGCTAGCTTGTGTTTCCTCTTGGAAAACTGCCATTTCATGTTCTTTTGACCATTTACCTACTGGAGAATAACTCATATTCTTATACATTTATATTAATTATTTGCTAGAGGCACTCTTAAGATTTGTCTCAACTATTTGTTTCTCTTCTAATTATAACTGCATTTATTGCCTGAGTGAAAGCTTTTCAAATTTATGAAATGAAAATTACTCATTTTATCTTTTACTATGATGTCTAACCTCTGGTCAGGTAAGAATGTTCTCCCAAGCCATAGTTGTGAAAGTTTTCTTCTCTTTTAATTTTTAGAAAATGTTGTGATCAGACATTATGAGAAGCATCATGTCACAGTGGATAGAAAACTGACCTTGGAGTCAGAAGGACCTGGGTTTATGTCATCCTTTTGGTGCATACTGACTTTGTGACCCTAACCTCTCAGAGTCCTAAGTGACTCTCAGACTCTAAGCTGCAGATAAAGTACTAAGTTACAGTAGAGTGGGTTTCCTCATCTGGGAGTTTCCTGTATTATATCAATTAATTTACAGGCTCAATCGTAATCCCGTAAGTTTATCAAGCAAAATGTTTAGGTGCACTTCATTGCACATCAACCATTTTTATTTTATTCTATTGATCTCTTTTCTGTTTTTCTGGGGGGGGGGGAGGTCTGCTACTAGGTAATTTGTCAGGAAAACTGCTTCGTAATATGTAAGTAACTTGGAAATACAGTTACTTTCCTGCCAAGAGACCTAGTGCTTCCAAAGATTGTATCTTGACTGTGGAAGGCTTTTTGCTGTTATTGTTGTTAATATAAATCCATTCAATTATGAATCAATCAACATTTGTTAAGTGCCTAATATATGCTGTGCTAAATGCTGGGGAGACAGATAGAGGCAAAAGATTGTCCCTGCCCTCAAAGAGTTTATGATCTAATGAATTACAGAGCAATGGATTACAGAATTAGGGAGTTGGTCATGGTAGAGGTACATTCTGGTTACATGAAACTGTAGAAAGTGCTGTTGAGTTCAGAGATAACAGAGAAAACATAGTCCTTGGTCTCAAGATGTTCATGCAATCACACTTCCATTGGTCCTATTGCTCACTCCCTGGTTCAGGCTAACCCAGAAGTAGGGCATCTATGCATAGGACTAGTGCTGCCATAGGGGTGGACAGTGGGCCTGCAGGTAACAACAAATGTGGAGGTGGAAGGAAGGCAGAACAGGACCTGTGTCCTCCCCACTCTGCCTCTGACTCGGGAAGAATCTCCAATGTAAAAGTGCTTCTAAATGAAGAGTCCTTAATCATTTTTTTTGTATAATGGACCATTTTGGCAATCCAGTAATTCTATAAACCTCTTTCAAGAATATTTTCAGATGCACAAAAAAATCATACATGAGATTACCAAAGAAACCAATTATATTGAAATGTGCTTATCAAAATGCATATGAAATTAAAACAAGTTAATAAAGTCTAGGTTAAGAACTGCTTTAAGGTGGAACCAATATGGTAGAATAAAGTCAGTGACTCTTCTGAACTCTCATCCAAACCCCTTCAAATACCTTTAAAAATGACTCTAAACAATTTATAGAGCAGCAGATCCCGCAAAAAGTTGGAATGAAATAAACTTCCAGCCCAAGATAACTTGGAAGGTTGACAGGAAAGATCTGTTGCACCAGGATGAGAGAGGAGCACAGTCCAGAGCAGACCACATCAGGCAGACTGGGCCCCAGCAAACCGTGAACAGGCCTTGGAGTGACTGAATCACTGGTAGCACTGGTGGTTTCCAGACCTCTCAGCCCATAGACAGCAACAACTACTTATAATGTCAACGGGAAAGGTCCATCATACCTAGATAAGAGTGGAGTGCAGGTCAGCACAGGCCTTGCTGGCACAGCCTGGTCCTTGGGAAATCTGAAGCAGGCTTGGGAGTGACTGAATCAGCAGAGGCAGAGGTAGTGGCTATTTTCAAAGCTTTCAGCCCATAGACAGTCAGAAGGAGATTACAGGGGTCTTTTTGCTAGCACTGAGGTAGCACTCTGTTGTTTTGCCCATACATGGATCTGAGTGGTAGTCCCAGGGAGAGGAGGAGCACTGGCATAAAAAAGCTAGTGGCAGCAATGGCAGGGGGAACCATCTTCATAGTCCAGGGCAGAAAGGAGTGCTTTGGTTCACTCACAGACCAGAGCACAGGCCAGGAGAGTTGTAAACACATTTCCATAGATCCACCATGGAAGAACTGAAAACTTACAGGTCTGTAAAAGTATCTCTGAAAACAACTGCACAAAACCCCTGAAGTTTTGGGACAGTGTGCCCTCCACCCTGAAAACAGACTCCTCCTTTAACAAAGAGTGAAAACTCAAGTAATAGGCTGAAAAAAATGAGAAAAGAAGGGACAAAAACTCTGACTATAGAATGTTACTACGGTAATGAAAATCAAAACACTCAGAAGATAAAAATGTCAAAGTTGCTATATTCAAAGCCTCTAAGAAAAATATGAATTGGTCTCAGACAATGGAAGAGCTCAAAAAGGATTTTGAAAATCAAGTAAGAGAAGTAGAGGAAAAATTGGGAAGAAAAATGAGAGAGGTGCAAAAAAATCATGAAAAATGAGTCAACAGCTTGGTAAAGGAGACACACAAAAAAATACTGAAGAAAATAACATTTAAAAAACAAACAAAGCCAAGTGATAAAAAAATGTCCAAAAAGTCAATGAGGAGAAGAATGCCTTAAAAAGCAGAGTTGATCAAATGGAAAAGGAGGTCCAAAAGCTCAATGAAGAAAATAATTCCTTAAAAATTAGAATGGAGCAAATGGAAACCAATAACTGTGAGAAATCAAAAAGCAATAAAACAAAAACCAAAAGAATGAAAAAATAGAAGACAATGTGTAATATCTCATTGGAAAAACAACTTATCTGGAAAATGGATCCAGGAGAGATAATTTTAAAATTATTAGGCTACCTGAAAGCCAAAATCAAAAAAAGAGCCTGGATATCATCTTTCAAGATATTATCAAGGAAAATTGTCCTGATATCCTAGAACAAGAAGGTAAAATAGAAATGGAAAGAATCCACTGATCACCTCCTTAAAGAGATCCCAAAATGAAAACTGCCAGGAATATTATAGCGAAGTTCCAGAGTTCCTAGGTCAAGAATGGAAGGGTGGTGCAGCAGGAAGTAGATTGGAGTTGAGGACAGAGGATCTGAACTTGAATCTCGTTTCTGCTGCCTCCTACCTGTGTGATGTTAGACAAATTGCTTAAACTCTCTGGTCCTGTTTTTTTCATCATTAAAATGAAATGGTTGAACTAGAGAGAATCTAAGCTCCCTTTCCAGGTCTAGATCTATAATCCTATGA
The DNA here is from genome assembly GCA_023548195.1 of Bettongia penicillata ogilbyi. NCBI lineage: Eukaryota > Metazoa > Chordata > Mammalia > Diprotodontia > Potoroidae > Bettongia > Bettongia penicillata. The sequence goes on from JAJHZJ010000535.1 coordinate 2,013,692, forward strand.
TTCTATCACTGTCAGCGGATCCCATTCTCAAGATTCCCACCTTTATCTCCTTCAAATCCACAATACAATTCAACAAATCTTTATTAAAGAATAATATATGCAAGTCCCTAGCTAAACCCTAGATAACCAAAGGCAATACTCACCTTTAAGGAGCTTAGATTCAATGGAACCAGGTGGGAATTAATATATACATAGAAAAAAAATACAAGGTAATTTGAGGAGAAGGAAAACATTAACAGCTGGGGATAGGTGCTGATCAGGGGAGGTTATATAGAAGAAATGACACCTGAGCTGGGTCTTGAAGGAAGATGGCAGAGATGGAAAGAAATTCATTCCAGGTATGGCTGGTAGTTTGTTCAAATGCTTAGGGCAGAGAGATAGAATGTTAAATTCGCATGACTGAATGAAAAAATATTAAATGCTTACTTTATGCTAAATGCTATGCTAGGGGCTGAGAATGGAAACACAAAAGCAAGTTATTTCCTGTCTTCAAGGAGTTCATATTCTAATTGGGGAGAAAATATGAAAACAACTATATACAGATAAAATATATACAGAGGAGATGGATGGTAATCTCAGAGGAAAGGCCCCGGGGGGAAGGAAGGAAGAGAAGACTGAGGATAAACCTCCTGGAAAAAGTGGGATTTGAACATTCAGGCAAGCGTATTATAGACTCAATTGATGAACTAGCATTTATTAAGCACCTACTGTGTGCCAAGCACTGGGGATACAAAGAAGGAACAAAACAGTCCTTGCTTTTAAGGAATTCAGAGTGCAGTGGCTATTGAAACAGCCACTCAACTTTTCACCTACCAGGACAAATACCAACTTCTGCCTGGCAAGCAGACATGAATGCCATTTTAATTCACTATCAGACCGCCAAAACATATTGCAGTGTTATTTACAGGTAGGAAAATTTCACTGCAGAAATCTATTTCTCTTCATCTTCCTCAAATTTGTCCCTTGTTATAAATGATACCTCTTATTTGCCTACTTTAGAAAGTCCCTTTACATTCAGGTTCACATTTGATTCTTAGAACAAGGTTTTAGGGGAAGGTGCTATCTACCCTGATTTACAGATGAGGAAAATAGATTTAAATAGTTGGAGTGACTTGTCTAAAGTTACAAATCAAGTTTATGAATGGTAGAGCCAGGACTTAGTAAATCACATCTCCTGACTCATATTCCACTGTTTTCCCCACGAATCCACATAGCATTTGAATAGGGAATGCACTATTTTTGACTTGCCCAGAAAGAAAAGATGGGGTAAAGCAGAGAACTGTTTTCCTAGGCAGGAAAATAGAATATTGTCTTAGTACTAAACTTGCAGGATTAGGTATTGATATTAGATATCTAAAATCTCAAGTTCCAAGACACCTGTAGAAGAGCAAAAGATTTCATTTTGTAGTTCTTTGGAGTTCTTACAAATCATTTAACCCTGTCTGCCTAAGTTCCTCATTTGAACTGCAGAAATAAATGACAAGCCACTCCAGCATCTTTGCCAAGAAAATCCCTATTTGGGTCACAAAGAATTGCACACTATTGAAAAGTGATTGCACAACAACCTACACATGGAGAACTGGATATGAGTAAAAATGACTCAACTTTGGAGTTCAAATTTTAGGGTTTTTTTAAACATTGATGTGCACTTTGCAATAGTAGTTGCTCAATAAACGCCTGTGTTGTAGTCTTTGTGTATCTTGTTTTCTTGATGCTGATTACTTCACTGCATCAGTTTATATGGTTTCCTGTGCTTCTCTGATTTTCTCATAGTCCTCATTTTTAATAACACAGTAATATGGCATATGCCTAAACAAACCACAATTTGTTTAGACTTTCTGCAATCTTTGGATGCCTGTGAGCTCTGAATTCATGGATCATAGATTCAGAATTTACAGAGGCTTCAGAAGTCACTTAGTTCAACCCCTTCATGTAACAGATTAGGGAACTGAGGCCCACAGATGTTAAGTGACTTTTGCAAGGTCACGTAAATAGTAAGTACTGGAGCTGGAATTAGAAGCCAAATCTTTTTGGCTCCAAAATCTAATATTCTTTGTATTAAATCAACTTGTAGCAAATTGAAATTTTTTTTAAGCCATGAATTGATACACAGAATGTATGACTTAAATAGTTTATATCCATTTGTATTTGATCTTTGGTAGAATGTATTTTGTCATGCAGTTTTGTTCCATTGAGTTGTACCTTGTGTTGTGATTGGAAATTTTCTATCTTGCTTGTCCACAGTAATTTATCCATGGCCCCCCAGTTAGCTAGTGCAGAGCACTAATGTAGAACCCTGGTTGTATGGTTCATGATTAATTGTTCTTTCTTTTTTTAAATTTTATTTTTTCTCAATTATATGCAAACAAAAAAATTATCATTAGATTTTTAAATTTTTGAGTTCCAAATTCTCTCTCTCCACTTGCCTTGAGAAGACAAGAAATATGATACAGATTATACATGTTCAGTCACCCAAAATATATTTCCATATTAGCCATGCTACAAAAAAAAGAAAAAGACCATACCCTCCCCCAGAAAAATAAAGAAAATAAAAAAGTATGCTTCATATAATGATCAAAACTGACCTTGGGGAAGAGCTGAGAAAATACACATTCTTTACTTCTTTGCAGAGGTGGAGGACTACTGACAATAGTGTCAGAAATAATATTTTGTTTGGTCTTGTCAGTTTTTTGCTCTCTTTTTAAAAAAAAGTATTTGGTATATGGAATCACTTAGCCAGCGGAGAAGGGAAAGGAATATATTCAGAAATGAATGTGATACAAAAATAAAATTCATCAATTAAAATAATCATTTAAAAGTTATCTGCTGCCAATTAAAGAGTCATGTGAATTATTGAAATGGTGATAATTCTAGCCCTTTCTAGAGCTGAGCCCTTCAGACTATTCCCCTTCTAGTGTCACTACTTTCATAACCCTTTGCAACATCCTTTTTTCTAGGAGAGGGTAAGAACTGACCTAAAGGAGAGAAAGAAGGGTGGAGAAAGACTTGCTTGAACTGAAATACAGTGTTGTCACATAACAAAAGGCCTTCACACCAACTGACCTAAAATTATATTTCAAAATTCTTAGCTAGATGGTCATTGTAATGCTCAACCTAAATAAACATTTAACTGCCTCCAGTATTGAGGTCAGCCAGGAAGGTGCTAGGAAAATGTACTGACCTTCTCTTGGTCACCCAGAATCATAGAGTTAGAAGTGAAAAGTCCTTAGAGGTCATCGACTTCACCTACCCTCATTTTATAGAACAAACTGAGGCCTAGAGAAGTTAAATCCTATCCCCTGTATGTATTTTTTTTCTGTGAAAATCTAGAAGTAGAATGTTTTATTTCCTGACTTAAGATGTCAGCGTAGGTTGCTAAACTAGGTCAACATCATCTTCAAATGGTTGTGTTGTGTACCTCTTCCTCACAGCTGTAGTTCCTTCAGTTAAGAGCTTTTCTAGTTACCTTCCGTGTTCTTAGAGCACCCTCTCTATCCTATCTTTCCATATTTCCATGGCATGGAATTTCCATGGGGTGGCATAGTATGGTAGAAACAGCACTTAATAGTGCTAAATAGCTAAAATAAGAAAAATAGAGTTGCGGGTCAGTGGACTAGATTAGACACACAGTTCTTGGTAGTAAATGAAATAGTAATCTAGTGTTTAACAAAATCGAATATCCAAGATTTCTAGACAAGAACTTACTATGTATCAAAAACTGCTGAAAAAAACTGGAAAGTAATTTGACAGAAAAGGGATATAGATCAACATTGTACACCATATACTGAATAGGGTCAAAATGGGCACAAGATTTAGACAAAGGGTGATACATAAGCAAACTAGTGGAGCATGGGATAGTTTACCTGTCAGGTTTATGGATAAGGGAATAATTTATAACCAAACAAGAAATAGAGAGCATTACAGGATATGAAGTAGATAATTTTTCAATAAAAAGTTTTTGCACAAATAAAACCAAATTCAGCTAAGATTAGAAGGAAAACAGGAAACTGGGATGGGGATGGGGGAATTTATAGTAGTTTCTCTGATGAAGGCCTCATTTCACAAATATATAGAAAACTGAGTAAAATTTATAAGAATATGAATCATTCCTCAATCGATAATAAATGTTGGAGGGGATGTGGAAAAATAGGGGTCCTATTGGCACTGTTGGTGGAATTGAAAACTGATCCAACCATTCTGGAGAGCAATTTGGAATTATACCCAGAGAGCTATGAAACTGTGAATACCATTTGACCCAGCAATACCCCTACTTATTCTGCATCCCAGAGAGACTTTTAAAAATGAAAAGGACCGGGGCAGCCCCCGAGGTAGCGGCGGTGGCAGATGATGAACACTTCTCCGGCCTTCAAGTCCTTCCTCCTCTTTGAGGGAGAGAAGAAGATCACCATCAACAAGGACACCAAAGTGCCCAATGCCTGCTTGTTCACCATCAACAAGGAGGACCACATGCTGGGAAACATCATCAAGTCACAGTTACTGAAAGATCCTCAGGTCCTGTTTGCAGGCTATAAAGTCCCCCACCCGCTGGAACACAAAATCATCATTCGTGTACAGACCACTCCAGACTACAGCCCCCAGGAAGCTTTCACGAATGCCATCACAGATCTGATCAGTGAGCTCTCCCTGCTGGAGGAGCGATTCAGGGTCGCTATCAAAGACAAACAAGAAAGAATTGAATAGTTCTTGATGTTTTCCCCATGCAGCTTCCACAGGATTAGGAGCACAGAAACTCTTCCTCCCCTTTGACATCCAGTTGGGACTGACTCCAGCTCCACAAGCAGATGGAGCCAGGGGTACAACCCGTGGAAGCTGCACAAGAAAGAGAAAGCTGAGCTCAGGACTCACTTCCACTATCCTGGAGGACAGGTGCTTCATGGTCTAAGGCCTGGGAGTATCTGCCAAGGGATGGGGATGTCCTGGGGGAGAAATCCTCCCCTCTCCATACTTAGAGGGACCCAAAATCACTGTACATCCCAGAGGACCACCTTTCCCATGCTCTGGTCTCCATGAGCCCAGCCTGGGGACATTGTTCCCAGGGACTCAGGTCCTGGCTCTTTCCCCGCATTGGGGTATGCCCCACTAGCCCCAAAGGGTTTACTTGGCTGGCCAGAAAATCTGCTTCCTCTCAGGCCACAACCACTCACCCACAATGTCTTCGCTCACAAAAAAAAAAAAAAAAAAAAAAATGAAAAGGACCTATATGTGTAAAAATATTTATAGCAGCTCCTTTTATGGTGGCAAAAAATTGGAAATTGAGGGGATGCCCATCAACTGGGGAATGGCTGAACAAGTCATAGTATGTGATTGTGATGGAATACTATTGTATTATAAGAAATTACCTTTTCTACCCACCTCTCCCTCCTTCACCATTGTCTTTCCTTCTATGTGAATCATAGAGTTTGGGCAGTGGGAGGATGCTATAAATGCCTGTGACCTCTTTCCTACTCCACCCCTGCCCCCACCAAAAAAACATCACTGACTGATCTCTCTACATTGCATTTCATTTTAGAGTAAGATGTCAGATTTTGAGAATTTCTCACTTATAACCTCAGTTATCGAATACACATCTAAGTATCAGAAATAAAAATCATGAGCTTTTCTCATGGCAAAAAATCTCAGGTCCTCACCCATAGCTATAATTCTCAAAAAAATTAATCATGTCTATTCCTTCTCCAATCCATCCTTCTCACAGTTGCCAAGCTGATATAGCTAAAGCACAGGTGTGATCACTTCATTCTTGTGTTCAAGAGATTACTAGGCTTCTCTTCTGCCTCTAGGAGAAAACACACGCTCCTGTGGCTTTTAAAGCCCTTTACAATTTGGTTGAAGCCTATATATCTCAGCTTAATTCACATTACTCTCCTTTATACAGTCTACATAGTCAAACTAGCTTACCACATGACATGCCATTTCCTGCCTCCTTGCTTTTGCACAACTGGTTCTCCATATCTGGAATGTAAGTCATCTTCTCTGTCACCTAGAGTTCCTAGTTTCCTTCAAAGGTCAGTTTTAGTGCTACTTTCTACAGGAAGCCTATCCTGTTCTCCGCCCTTCCTTAAGTTGCAATGGTTGTCTCCCTAGAAATTGCTTTGTATCTATTTTGTATTTAATTTCCTATCTCTGACTGTCCGTCCATCCATCCATCCATCCATCCATCCATCCATCCATCCATGTACCTACCTAATTACCTATGTATTTACCTATTCTTACATATGTATGTATGTATGAGCTAGATGGCTCAGTGAATAGAGAACTGACCCTGGAGTTAGAAAGAATCATGTTCAAGTCAAGTCTCAGACATTTACTGGCTGTGTAAACCTGGGCAAATCATTTAACCTCTGTTTGCCTTAATCCCCTGGAGAAGAAAATGGCAAACTACTCCAAGTATCTTTGCCAGGAAGACCCAATGGACTTTGGAACACAGGGTCATGAAGTTGAACATGACCAAATGACTGAACAACCTACCCACCAATGTATCTGCCCACATGTGCATGTACTTATGTATGTACATGTGTAGCTATCTATCTAGATATTGTTCTCCCAATAGAATATAAGCTCCTTGTGGGCAGGGAATGTTGCATTTTTGCTTTTGAATACTGGGTGCCTGGCACATTAGAGATTTAATAAATACTTGATGAATGAAGAATGGGGATAGATTCCACCCTTTCCCTTCCTCACCAGTAAAGAATTCCCACAGGTTATGCGGCATTTTATTAGTGCAGCTTCTATTATCACTCACCCCTCAAATGAACATCAACTGAGGAATCTCCTCCCTAGTACATTCCCTTAGTAAAATAAGATATCATCCTTTACTTTTTTACTGAAATAGTCACAAAATAGTGGCAACTCTCACAGGGGATTTTGTTTTTAAGCTTTTTTCTCCAATTTTGGAATAAAAGATTCTGTGTCTTGCTAAAAGAATTCCAGCCAGGGGAAGTTATAAGTATTTATTAAGCACCTACTACCTGCCAGGTGCTTTACACATATTATTCATCTGATACAACAATCTTGGGAGGATAGATTCTATTATCTTTGTTTTATAGAGGACCAAAGTGATACAGACAGAAGTTAAGTGATTTGCCTAAGGTCACAGTTTTTAAGTGTCTGAAGCCAAATTTGAACTCTGATCTTGTTAACTTCAGGTCTCTCTCTGTCCACTCTCCCACCTACCTTTCCAAATAATCAGCTGAAACTGATTATAGATGCTAGAGAACTAACAAAAGGTAGAGAGAAAAACAAAACATTTGGTTTGGTTGAGCAACATTATTACTAATTATAGGTGAGGTTTACAAACGTGCTTTTATCATTTAAGTGCTTTATAAACATTAACTGATTTGTCCTCAATAGAATTCTGGGAGTTCAGAAGTACAACTATTATTGTCCCCATTTTGCAGATCTAGTTCAAGTCAACCAAGACCTTTTAAAGCATTTACTATGTGTAAGATACTGTGCTAAGTAAGCTCTAGGGATATAAAAATGAGAAACAATACAGCCCTCATCCTCAAGGAGATTACTTCTGAGGGGGAGGGAAGGTTAAAGGGTTTGAAGGCACAAGGAATGTACACAAATAAGTGAGATAGAAGATAGAATGTGATAGAAGCAAAGGAGAGAGCCAGATAAAGTTCTTTTTTTAAAACGTAAAGAGGGAAGGTGAGTGGATATGTGGATAAGGGAAGGCTTCATGAAGGAGATGGAACATGATCTGAGTTTAGGAAATTTCAACAATCATTCAATGAGGAGCAACTTTATGCCAGGAATGAAATGGGAGGTGGGGAGTAGATGGCTTCAGTTAATTAAATTAAGCATCTGAAAGAACTCAGGATAATATCAAAGAAAGATAAGTACATTTATTCTGGCTAAAATAAGGACTGTAGGATGAGGAGCAATAGGAAATAAGGATAGAAAAGTAGGTTGAGGTTGATCATGTTCAGGTTGGAAATTATAATTGAAAAGAGATTGTAACTATGGATAGCACACCTTTTACTCTGTCCCATTTCTCTGAGTCAGGCTAGATACCCCTTCGTGAACTTGTTACAAAGGAATTGACCATGACAGGTCAGTCAGGTCTCAGACTCAAAACTGGTATCTCACAAGCCTCCATTGCAACTTACCCCAGACCTAGGGCAATTTGTAAAGGCTATGAAACAAAGCAAGAGCCTTTCAGGATACTCAGGTGTTATCAATTCTTTTTTTCTCCTTCTATATTATTTTTTTTTAATTTAAAAATATTTATTTTTAATTTTCAACATTCACTTTTATAAGATTTTGAATTCCAAAATTTTTCCTATCCCTCCTGACCCCCTTCCCTAAGATGGCAAGCAATCTGATAAAGGCTATATGTGTACAATCATATTAAACATATTTCTACACCAGTCATGTTGTGAAAGAAGAATCAGAACAAGAGAAAGACCATGAGAAGGGAAAAAAAACAAAAAAGTAAAAATAGAATGCTTTGATCTGCACCTCAACTCCCTAGTTCTTTCTCTGGATGTGGATGGCATTTTTCATCATGAGTCTTTTGGAGATGTCTTAGATCCCTGTATTGCTGAGAGGAGCTAAGTCTATCAAAGCTGGTTATTGTACAATGCTGCTGTTACTGGACACAATGTTCTGATTATACTCCCTCAGGGAGCTTTATTTGAGAGCCTAACGATGGAGTCAGCTTGGTTGTTGGTTGAATAGCCCCGAAAGATGTTTGTAATAGTCACTTTTTTAAACTCTCTTCTTTTTCTTATCTTTGTCTAACCCGAACATGAAATTACTTATGTTTGTTAAGTTCAAAAAGAAAAAAGAGCATTAAAAATTGTATCCTAAATAGTTAAAATTAAAAGTTTTCATGATTAAAAAGTATAATCTTCAACTTTCCAGAAAATTCACTAATGCTAAGCTTCTCATTCTCTGGTATCAGAGAAATAAGGAGCTACTGAACCTGCTCTGATTTGTTTATTATAAGATATATTGACAGAGAAACAGCACTATAACTCATTTAATATACATATATTATTGATATCTTGTTTTTTCATTGCCTACATTTTCATCTGTATCCATCCTTTTTCTACTTCTCTCTCTCAGAGAATTATGCCATATAATAATAACTGATTTCTAAAGGGTAATTTTGTTTCCAAAAAATGAGGGAGTTTTCTTTTACATTAAATATTTTCAAAAGGAGTAATTTAATCACAGTTTGAAAAACAAACAAAAAAAAAACCAGTGCTAAGTGGCCAGCAAAATAGGAGGAAAAATTATTGGACCATTTTCATTTTTTATACCAGGTTACTATTAAAGCAAGAATTGTCAAGTTGGAGAGTTTCTCCTATCCTCGTTGCTCCCCAATGGAAATGTTGGATTTCTAAAAGACTAAGGATAATGGTAAAATGCTTAATGTCTGGATAAATTTTCTGTACTGGGATAGGGCATTAGAACTTGTGCAATTCTGTATTTCACAATAATGCCCCATGAGGTAGGTGCTCATGAAGACTTTTTTGCTGAATGAATGAATGATTATCACTTTCAAAAGGAAAGGAACTTGATTAACTCTAAGGATTTTTCCAACTCACAAGTTGTACTTCCTAATTTTCTCTTGTAAAGGTAAGGAAGTTGACACAGACTGCCTAGAGTCATGACACAATAAGATTATTATCTTTTCTGCCTACCTGTGCCACTTATATTTTCTGACCTATTTTCCACCTCACAACGTCTATAGACATAGTTGGCATTGGGCTTTCTTTTGCAAGAGGAAACAGCTGTGTTCTCTTGTTACATCATTGTAGAACACAAAACACACCTCTAATCTTACCAGCTGTTGGTCTTTGACTATGAATTTCGACCTGGGAAAGGAAGTAGTAGGTAAACAGTCATGTGGAAGACAAATATGCAGCAAAACCCAGTTATCCTGAGTCCAAAGTCTTTACTAACAAACCCTACTGAGTTATATTGTCTTCCATATTAGTGTAAGCAATGTGTCTGTTGAAGTATAGTGTTTCTATAAATACAGGGGTTCTCATCTCTTGGAGTTGTGTGAGTGGCCAGGCAGGTGGAAGGTCCCTCAAGAAGGGGGAATATGCTGATTTATGAAAATTCCACTCCTCCAGGGAGCTAAAGTTCCCTCTTGGGTATCTGGATTGTCTTTATTCTTTGTGGATTTCTCTAATTTCCCTATCCAGACTGCGGGTTTTCTTTATTATAGGTTCAGGAGAAAGAAGAGGTTCCAACCCATAAGAGTTCAGTCAACCAAATTTTACCCAAAATACAAATATTTAATACTCACATGGGTTTGTAATTTCATGAAATTGGGTTTGCTTCCAGTAATACACTCTGTTGCAATGCGACTTTGTCTACCTATTTTCCTTCCACAGTTTTTTTTTGGAGTGAGAGTAGGTTCCAAAGTGCTAGATGCATCCCTCAATTTCTCTTGATATAACCAGGATGCCAAAAAAATGCTTGATGTCCACCAATTTTCCTTCACTCTGACCAGGTGACTAGTCCATCTTTTTTATTAATGCATTTCTTTGATAATATACTTTATATCACTTCATAATTCATTGTTTGTAAGATATCACAGTGGCTCACTCCCACCATGTGTCTTTCTGTTGCCTTTTGGATAATCCTTAATTTCAATTATTTGGAGATTATGTTATTCCATGACTCAGCATCCCAAATACTGATACTTAATCACTCCTCCCTATACTGACAAGGTATGCTTGGCATCTACCATCAACAAGATATCACAATAACTAGGCTTAGAATATTCAATCATCATTTATCTCAAGGAGATTTCAATAAGTCCTGTCCATAGCCAGTGAGAGATACAATCCTTGTATCTACTTAATCCATATGAGACAATCACTGTGTGTAGATATTCCTTTTGATTTGGGAGACACAGTCATAGCCTTTTGCCGAGTCCTAAACAATGACCTCATTTCTTCAATCTCAACAAGTAGTTTAGGTTTTCCCAGAATATAACCCTCTGTAGTCTAGGGTTTCTTCACCAATTTTTTATCATGTGCTCCTTTGGCTAACTCTGGCAATGCATGTATTAACCTCATTATCAATGTGTGCATCCCTGGAAAGTGCACTAGCAAGGTAAGTGAACTTACCCACAGCACTCAAAACTTCTCCCTTTGCTGTAACTGATGGTTCCATGTATGGATGGTGTGGTGCTGGCTGATGGTGCACCTGTATTTTCTTGCTGTTAATTGTTAGGCCAAAATTGGCACAAGCAGAAGATAACTGATACATACTTTGTTGCATCTCAGCTTCAGAGGCTTCATTGAGTGATGAGGATTAATATCCACAAATAGAGAATCATGCACAGATACTCCCTCCACTTTGGTCTTGGCTTGTAACCTTTTCAAGTTGAAGAATTTACCATCACTGTGGTAGCTGACCTTGATGCCATCTACAATTTTTCTGATGCCTTAGTCAATGGTTTATTAAATTTTAGTGGCATAAAAACCATAATCATAGGGAGGAGCCAAGATGGCAGGGTAGAAAGATACACATATGCTTGGTTCTTACCCCACAGCCCATAAAACACCTGTAAAGAAGAACTCTCAACAAATGCTAGAGCAGCAGAATCCACAGAACAGTGGAGTGGAGGAGATTTCTGTCCCAGAGAGACCTGAAAAGCCGATTTGAAAGGTCTGTCACATATCAGAAATGGAGCAGAGCCCAGCCCTGCCTTGGCCACGCGACACCGAAAGGAGCAGATCTGAGCAGGCTTCAGGGACAGCATCTCCAGCAGCAGAGCAGATCCTTCAACCCACAGGCACCAAAGGTCAGTGAGAGGGTCTTTTCAGCTGGCCAAGAGGGGAGCAGGGTGTCCCTATAACTCAGGCCCTCTCAGGAGACAGAAGACAGGGCTCCCAAAGCAGGCAGTAGTCCACATCCATTGTTGAAGGTCTCATCGTAAACCCCCTGAGGGAATTGAGCCCTGTGTGGTGGCCTTGCCTTCACCTGAGCAGCTGATTTTAAGCTCACACTGAATAGCAGCCCCCCGCAAAGCCCTTGAGACTTGGGAGCAGCTCATTTGAATCTCAGCCCCAAAGTGCTGGCTTGGTGGAACTGGAGGAGAGGTGGGTGTGGAGAGGAAACTCAGAAGTCAAGTAACTATCTGGGAAAATGCTCAAAAAAGGGGAAAAAAATAAGACCATAGAAAGTTACTTTCTTGCGGGACAGGTGTCTTTCCCCATCCTTTCAGATGAGGAAGAACAATGCCTACTGTCAGAGGAAGTCAAGGCCTCTACCTCCAAAGGGAATTTAAATTGGGCTCAGACAATAGAAGAACTTAAAAAACAAGTTAGCAGCTTACTAAAAGAGAACCAAAAAAAAAATGCTGAGGAAAATAACAGCTTTAAAAAGAAGCTAACTCAATTGGAAAAAGAGGTCCAAAAAGCCAATGTGGAGAAGGTGGTTTTAAAAAGCAGAATTAGCCAAATGGAAGAGAAGGTTCAAAAGCTCACCAAACAAAATAATTCATTGAAAGAAAGAATTGAGTTCAGGGAAATGAATGACTTTGAATTAAACCAAGCAGTTAGTAAGTAAAACCAAAAATTTGAAAAAATGGAAGATAATGTGAAACAACTCATTGGAAAAACAACTGACCTGGAAAATACATCCAGGAGAAATGATTTTAAAATTATAGGACTACTTGAAAGCCATGGTCAAAAAAAGAGCCTAGACATTATCTTCCATGAAATTATCAAAGAAAACTGCCCTGATGTTATAGAATCAGAGGGCAAAATGGATATTGAAAGAGTTCACCGATCACCTCCTGAAAAAGACCCAAACAGAGAAACTCCTAGGAATATTGTGGCCAAATTTCAGAGTTCCCAGATCAAGGAGAAAATACTGCAAGCAGCTAGAAAGAAATAATTTGAGTACTGTGGAAATACAATCAGGATAACACAGGATCTGGCAGCTTCAACATTAGGGGATCAAAGGACTTAGAATAAGATATTTCAGAAGTCAAAGGAACTGGGATTGAAACCAAGAATCACCTACCCCGCAAATCTACATATAATATTTCAAGGGAAAAAATGGTCATTATATGATATAAATGATATAAATGACTTTCAATCATTCATGTTGAGGAAAAGACTGTATAGAAAAATTTGACTTCCCAAGACAAGAATCAAAAGAAGCATGTAAAGGTAAACAGGAAAGACAAATCATAAAAGACTCTCTAAAGCTGAACTGTTTACATTACTACATGGAAAGGAAATATTTTTTAACTTTTGAATCTTTTCTCAGTATTTGGGTAGATGGAGAGATTGTACATACACACACATACTCATAGATAGAAGAGATGATATCCACACAAAAAAATAAAATAAAATAAAAAATTAAGGGGTTAAGGAGGAAAATTCCAGGAAGAGAAAGGGAGAAATGGAATAGGGCAGGCTATAACTCATAAAAGAGATAAGAAAAATCTTATTCAATGGAGGAGATAAAGGAGAAATAAAGAGGGGGGGAAAATAAAGCTACTCTCTCCACATGTGACTGAAGGAGGGAATAATATGCTCACTAAATTTGATATGAAAATTTATATCATACCACAGGAAAGTAGGAGAAGAGGTAACAAGTGGGGTGAGGGGATTGTTAGAAAGGAGGGCAAATGGGAGAAGGGAGTCACTAGAAATAAACACTTTCAAGAAGGGACAAGGTCAACTGTAGAGGAAAAAAATAAGGGGGAATAGAGGAGGACAGAGGGCAATATAATTAATATTACACAACATGATTATTATGCAAGTCTTTTGCAAAAGGACACATATTTAGTATGTATTGAATTGCTTCCATTCTCACTGGGGCTGGGGAGGAATGGGGGGAGGGAGAGAAGTTGGAATTCAAAGTATTAGAAAACGAATGCTGAGAATTTTTATTGCATATAATCGGGAAATAAGAACTACAGGGAATGGGGTATAGAAATTTATTTTGCCCTACAAGAAAAGAGAGAAGATGGGGATAAGGGAAGGGTTGGGTGTGATAGAAGGGAGGGTACATTGAGGGAAGAAGTAATCAGAATGCAAGGTATTAGGAAGTGGGGGGAGGGGAGCGATGGGGAGAAAAATTGGACATGTTACAAAGTGAGGTAAAAGCAATTAGTATTAAAACAATAGACTGAATTAATTATTGAGAATAAATCAATGACATCTTTAGTTTGGGGAAAAGATTTTCGGTCTAAATTTCCTAGAGGAAGGTAACCTCAGGTAAAGTTTGGCATTGATGAAAAAGTTAAGGTTTTAATGGTAAATTTGATTTTATGATTGCTATTTAGTCAGGGACTAGAACATGTATAGAAAGGCATGTAAGCCATTTAAGACTTGCCTCAAAAGATGTTCCTTAGCCAAAGTGAAATTATAATCATATTTGAAACCTGGTTATTGGAACTTGCCATTTTTTAGATGCTATGGGACTATTAAGCGACTGTTCTTCTGAGTCTAACTCCAGGTATGGGTAGCAAGAAAGGCGGTCTGAGCCTCCAACTCATGATGTCAGGAAGCTGATGAAGTGCTGGTATGAACTGCAAAAGGTGATCTCATGGGAAGGGTGGGAGAGTGGCTGTTCACCCTGGGCTGAGGTAGGATTCTCCTGACTCAGTTTCCCCACTGGCACCTGGCATACCTTAAGCCTGACTGAATGCAAGTGGATAATCTAATCCTTCCTGGAACTGACATGAAGTTGTGGAGATATCATATCCTTGCAATGTCCCTACTCTTGGTGGCAATTTTCTATAGTCAAAAGATTAGGAAGCTTCATACTAGATCTATTCAATTATATATTATTGGTAGGGGAACATCCGAGGTTAAGTCTAAAATTAAGCTATTAGGCACAGGACTTTAGACCAACAATAAGTTAGGGTCCTTTAATTCTTAGTAATACTGTGGAGACAATTAGGTCAACAGCTTGTGAAGTTAGCAACTTAAATATTATTTGTGTCTCAGTTGGTTAATGTTTAAAAAAAAAATTCTTTTGTGTTCCATGTTGTAAATGCTTTAATAAGAAGTATCACCTGATCAAAAGTTTGAATTGTTTTATCTATTATAAACTGTGCTAAAAAATGAAAAATGAAAATAAAAAGTCATAATCGTAATTATATGGCCAACCTTCTGGTGATAAACCTCCCTGAACTTCACCTAGATTCATTCTCAGGGAATAGACAGTCTTTCACTGGATCTACATTTGAAGCCTTTCCAGCTTGATTTGGCCCGCCAGAGTTTGTGCTCTATTGGCATTGCCTTCAAAACCTAGAATCACCTCCATATCATATATCGTATTGTGATTTATAATAAGTAGATAGATGGATGGATAGAATATCCATTAAGCACTTCCTACATGCAGGGCTTCATGCGAGGTGTTAGGCATCCAAATGCAATAATCACAGCTACCATTTACATGCATTTACTATGTGCCAGGTACTCTGCAAAGCCCTTTATAATTATTATCTTGTTGGAGCCTCACAAAAACCCTGGAAGGTAGGTGCTATTATTTTAGTCATTTTACAGATGAAGAAAATGAGGCTAACAGTAGTTGAATAACTTGCTCAGGATCACATAGTTAGTATCTATTTGAGGTCAAATTTGAACTCGGGTCTTCCTGACTCCAGGCCTGGTACTTTACCTACTATGCTACCTAACTATGACCATCCAGTACATTATAATGGAATAGGGAAAAACAATTATAATGGAATAGGGGAGATAGAAAGGGGTAGGTGTAGGCACCAAGTTTTTGCAGTGAATGAAGAAGTAAAGT
This sequence comes from Bettongia penicillata ogilbyi, assembly GCA_023548195.1. Taxonomy (NCBI): domain Eukaryota; kingdom Metazoa; phylum Chordata; class Mammalia; order Diprotodontia; family Potoroidae; genus Bettongia; species Bettongia penicillata. Next base: position 2,029,463 of record JAJHZJ010000535.1, read on the forward strand.
TCCAATGGTTAGTAGAGAGGGGGAGAAAACTCAGTATGACTGGAGTCCATGATGGAATGGTAGTCTAGGCTAAGGATTCACCAAGGAAGTTTGCAGGATGTGGAGGTTTCTGCAGGGCAAGAATATGTCTGGTGAAAAAATAGAGGTAAAATGGAAAGGGACTTTAAAGGTCATCCAATATAACCACCTCATTTTACAAATGAAGACATTGAGTCGCAGGGTCCTCAGTAACTTATTCAAAGTTGCACAGGGAGTAAGTAGTTTGGAAATAGGTCCTCTTATTCCATATCTTCAATCTATATCACATTATTTCTTAATGAGTTCAGTAAAAGAATGTCTTTAACAATCTCCTCTATTGGTTTATAGATCATTAGTGATTTGCTTAGGAAGTCATGCAGAAAAGTACTTAGAAATATTTCCAACTGGAGATCAACCAATTATGACAATATCTCTGAATTAGTAAATAAAGTATCTCTGAAAGCCGACTAGCAAAAATTCAGTACTCAATCTTTAAAAAAACAAAATAAAATAAAATAGATTTGATGGTAATAACTTTGAGATCATAACACATAAGAATCAGCTGAGGGAACTGGAGATGTTTAGCCTGGAGGAAAGAAGACTTACAGAGCGTGTACCATTGTAGATCTACAGGAGGAAGGAACTTATCCAGCATCTAGGGTACAGGGGGGAACCTGTGTCCTCGAGGTCACATGTGGACCTATAGGTCCTCAAGTGGGTCTCTGACTGAATCCAAATTTCACAGAACAGATCCCCTCAATAAAAGTATTCGTTCTGTGAAGTTTGAATTTAATCAAAGGGCCACACTCGAGGACTCAGATGGCCACGTGTTGACTCAAGGCCACAGGTTCCCCGCCCCTGAAAGGTCTCCAGATCTGAAGAACTTTGAAAGTCCTTTTGAAGAATGACATCTAGATCTTTTGGCATTTGAGGGAAGAATTAATTGCAACGTGTAGAAGCTACAAGTAGGTAAATTTAGGATTGACATGAAGAAAAATCCAACAAAGAACTGCACAAAGGTAGAATGAATAGGCTGCCTGGGGAGATACGGCACTCACCCTCATAGAAGTCTTTGAGCAAAGGCTGAATGGCCATTTGCCAGGTAAGGGGATTCTTGATCAGGTATTAGTCAAGCTGTGTGTTTGTCCTTCTTTGCCCAAGAAGACCATGCCATCAGAGAAACAATGAGATGACTTGCACTTGACTTTGTTTTGAGTGAGGGAGGTCTGTGCAGGTCCACTTCTCCTAGAACCATCTGAATCCAGCCACCAGATATTCATCAGAATGATTGGAGATGACCCAGGATGAGGCAATTGGGGTTAAGTGACTTGCCCAAGGTTGCACAGCTAGTGAGTGTCAAATGTCTGAGGTGAGATTTGAACTCAGGTTGTCCTGACTCCTGCACTGGTGCTCTATCTACTGCACCACCTAGCTGCCCCATTAGTTAAGCTTCATAGCTATTAAAGGTCTCTATCTGACTGAAATTCTGTGGCAGTTCATTTTTGGTGTCTTTCTTTGAAGTGAATTTTTATTTCTATCCTTTCTATCTTTGTCTTTCCCTCTCTCCCTACCTTCCCAGATCCTTCCTTTTTTTCTGCCATCAGGCTTTCAGGAGTGAATGTGATTCCAATCATTTAAACATTTTAAATTCCACAAACAATTCTACAATCATCTAGAGATGAAGTTATTTTTGTTGACGTCTGCCACCTAGAGCTGCTTCTTGGGTACTACAATCTGCTTTTTTAAATGCACTGCATATTTTGTCATCATCATCATTACTGTCCTTGCCCCATTGTTTATGATGTCCTCAGTATGATTCAGAGCTACCCTTGTGGGCTCCCATGCCCTTAGCATGACTTCTTCCTTGTTTCCTAAAATAATGCCCTGGAATACCCACAGCCACTAATGAAGCTGTAAGGTGAAAGGTACATGAGTGTGTGTGTGTGTGTGTGTGTGTGTGTGTGTGTGTGTGTGAGAGAGAGAGAGAGAGAGAGAGAGAGAGAGAGAGAGAGAGAGAGAGAGAGAGAGAGAGAGAGAGAGAGAGAGAGAGAGAGAAATTTGAATTAGGTGGATTTTTACTTCTGTGTCCCTCCAATACCTTCTTTCTTTGTCCTTTTCTCATCTCTATTGATCTCATTCCTTTCTTTTCTGCCACCAGGCTGTCAGGAACGGCAATAGCAGCAGTCATTTAAACTTTATGTATTGAAATCATTTTGATAATACTCTGGAGAATATGTAATGGAGAATGAATGAAAGGCTTGTCTTTAAAGGAATTAGCAACAAAGTGTGTATATTCTTTGGACCTAAGTTCCTTAAGGGTAGGGATTTTTTCATTCTTTGTATTTGTATCCCCACTCTCTAGCACAGTACCAAGCGGATAGTAGGAACTTAATACATACTGATCAAGTTGGGGAAGAAGTAAAAGTGGAAAGGAGGATAAGTTTCTATGCAACAGTGGCGTTCTACTCATCTAAACTGAGGTCAGTCCTCCTTCCTTTCCAAGAGTACTCCTCTTGCCTTTCTTCCATTATCCTATTTAGCTTTCTACCTCCACTTTAAGGGGGGAAATCTCTATAATAACACTTTATGACAGGTCTTATTGTCAACGTGAAGATTTACTAATGGGGCAAGCAATTCCTCTGCTTCTCATTCTTCTTTTCTTATTTTTTCATTCTTTCTTGAATTCCTTGCTTCCCTCGCCTTTGCCTCTTGTTCTGAAGAGGACAGGTCAGTACTACTAGAAGCTGATCAATTAATCAATGGAAATTTATTAAACACTTACTACATGCCAAGTTCTGTGCAAAGTTCTTGGAAGACAAAGTAAAAGCAAAAAAAAAAAAAGTCCCTTACCCTCAAGGATCTTGTGTTCTAATGAGGGAGAAAACATGTACATAAATGGGTATATGCAAGATGCACAGTGAATCATGGAAGGCTACCTTACAGGGGAATGCAAGGGAGGACCTGGAAAAACGTCCTGCAGAAGGTGATGTTTGAACTGAGATTTGAAAGAAGACTGGGTTCGAAGAGGCTGAAAATGAGGAAGGAGAGAATTCTAGGCATGGAGGAAAGGCAGTGAAAAGTCACTGAGGAGGAAGGTAGTTTTCTGCAAGGAATCACAAACAGGTCAATATGAATGGATCTTAAAGAGAGTGTAGAGGAGTAATGTGTAAGAAGACCGGAAAGATAGGAATAAGCCATATTGGGAATAACTTTTACATTTCAAACAGAAGAGTTTATATTTGATCAGAGAGATAATTGGAAGCTACTAGAGTTTATTGAGTGGGGAAAGTAAGAGGTGGGAATGTGTGATGGTCAGACTTGTTCTTAAATAAAAGCAGCTTGGCAGCTCTGCAGTGGATGGATGATTGAAGTGAGGAAGAAAAAAGCCCAAGAAGATTAATTAGAAGGCTCTTGTGTAAGCCCAGGGGAGGGGTGACGAGGGCCTGAACTAGGGTTGTAGCTCTGTGAGTGGAGAGGAGACATACTAGAAATGTGAGTGAGGGACGCAAGATTTGGCCATGGATTGGATATGTATTATGAGTCCAAGTGAGCACCCAAGTGTTACTCTGAATGTATGAATCTGGGTGATGGAAAAGCAGTGGTGCCTTCCATAGTTACAGTGAAGTTTCGGAGAGACGTGCATTTGGGCGGGAAAATAATGAGATCTGTTTTAGACATGTTAAGTTTGAGACATCTTGAGATGATGATTAACCCAACAATGCTGCAGAGAGGTCAAGAGAAATGATAAGAAGAGTCATCAGATCACCGGCAACTTTGGAGAGAGCTATTTTAGGTGAACGATGAGGTTGATCAAATTGCAAAGGATTTTCAAGAAGGTGAGAAAATTCAGGCGCTCAATGGGAACGGCTTTTTCAAGTTTAGCTGAGAAAGTGAGAAGAGATGTAGGATGATAGTTAACAAAGAAGGGAGAGGATTTAGCAAAAGTTTTTACAGAATTATTTTTCTTTTGTCTATTTGTTTATTGCAATTTTTAGTTGTTTACTTGTATTCCTCCCTCATTATCATTTTTGGTATGGGAATAGGCCCTTATTACCAGCAGGAAGGCGGGTGTGAACCCAAGGTCATTTTGTAAAATTTGTTTGTTTTTTAAATTTGTACAATTGCATGTTCTGGGGTGAATAAAAGCTTCTAGTACACCTAGATATTAAAAGTCTGGATCATCACAAAATACTGTGAATATTGAATAAAAATATATGAATACTGCACTCTGGGTTTTAGGCATAAGTTTGCCAGAAACAACTTAATTTGACATTAGTTTAAGATCTACGCATTCCTAGTTTCTACAGAGAAATGTCAAATTTGGAATAGACTCTCCATGTTCTGAGACATCTTTGTACTCCAAGACAGCTTGAGGAATTATAGGAATCCACATCCTAAAAGAGTCACTAATAGTAATACAATCTTCAACTAGAAACTATCCAATTCAGTCCTCATCCACAGTCTTCTTGAAGACTGGCAGAGTCTTCTCCTTGTGATCAATATATTATACTATTCTGAATAAAAAGGAGGTCACTTCCCTTAAGTGATCACAGGAGAGTAGTTTCAGGAGGTGGAGAAGGCAGTGATCTTAATTAGAAAAGAGGTACTCTTTTATCCTAAATATTAATGTCCACAGTTATTCTAGTTTCCTTAGGAATGACTTTTGTTCCTAAGGAGAAAAGTCTGGAAAGAGTTTTGAAGACCACAGAGATATTTATTCCTTAATATTTTTAGAAAAAAAACTTTTAAAAATAAGTTTTTTGTAATCCTCCATTTTGTGCATTTAGGGGAATTATTTGAAGCATAATCTATGTTTATTAATTCCAGGATCTTAATTTCACACCAGCTAATCTATAGCAAAATGCATTACTCTAGTTGATCCAAAAATATGAAATTTTTAATGCACTGAATGTAGCAAAACAATTAAGGTGAAGAATATTCTAGATGCTATAACAGTATTGTTTTAGTGACATAATAGAGGCATAAAAGTAACATAATAGGTTTGGGGTACCAGACTGAAATGGGAAACAGAAAGCAACACAGTGGGTAAAGATATAACAGAGCATTCAAACTTACTAGAGCCTTTAATCAGCCCATTATTCTCAAAGAGCTCAAAGGCTCTGTCTAGGATCACAATAGTCTAATGCAAAGACAGTTATAACTTAAAGTAATATTTTGCAAGTTAAGTTCACCAATAGTTTCATTCCTTTAGCCATAGCTATTACAGAATATATTCTGAATCTGCATGTTTTAATATGTATATATATTTATTGAAATAAGTTTATCTTAATGTCTTTTGTTTTTTACATCGCCATAATTTCCGAAGTATCTCTCCTTTTCTCCCTTTTGGAGAGTCATATTATATAACAAACAGTATTTTTTAAAGACAAAAGGAAAAAGAAAAAAATCTGCATAATTGATTAATAAGTCAAAAAAGTCTGAAAATATGTACGATGTACAATACTTGTGGACCTCTCATCTTTGCAGAGTGATGGTATAGAGTGGTGTCTTTTCATGTTTCTTATTTCTAGCCATGCTTAGTTGTTTTTTTTTTTTTTGTAATTTTGCAACAGTCACTCTTGATTTTTTTTCCTGTTGCTCTTTTTCCATTTACATTTTTATAGCCATTGGTTCTGCTTACTTCATTCTGTATCAGTTTATATAGATCTTTCCATGTTTCTCTGCATTCATCACATTTGTTATTTCTTACATCTTAGCAATATTCCTTTATATTTACGCACCAGAGTTAGTTTAGCCATTCCCTAATCGACGTGTATACACTTTGCTTCTAATTCTTTGCTAACATAAGAAGGTACTGCTATAAATATTTTGGTGTCTATTGGAACTTTCTTCTATTTAATGGCCTCCTTATGGCATAAATCTAATAATGGAATCTCCTATTCAAAGGTTATAGACATTTTAATCACTTTATTTGCATAATTATAAATTTTGCTTTCAAAAATGGATATACTCATTAGCAGCTCAACGAACAATGCACAGATATACACCTCTTTTCTGACAACTTTCCCACGTTGAATATTTCCATCTTTTGTCTCCTTGCCAACCTGTACGATGTAAGATAAAATCTCTGCATTTTCTTAGTTTGTATTTATGTTATTACTAGTGATTTGGAATGTTTTTATGGTTACTAATGTGTTCAAATTTTCATATCCTGTCACCATTTATCTTCATGGGAATAGCTTTTGGTCACATGTACATGTGTGTACATTGTTGATAGATCTTGTATGCCAACATAAGATATTTACAAGGGGGAGGAGCCAAGATGGTGGAGTAGAAAGACTCATGGTATGCTAGCTCCAAATCCACAGCCCATAAATTTCCTGTAAAAAGAACTCCCCACAAATTCTGGAGCAGAGCAAGCTGCGTAGAAGCACAGTGGAAGAGATTTTCATTCCAGAGAGCCCTGGAAAGGCTCAGGGGTCCTCGGGGGTCCGTCACGCTCTGGACAGCGGAGCCCACCCCTGCGCTGCCCTGGCCGCCTGGCCCCAGAGGAGCAGATCCGAGCAGGCTTCAGGGACGGAACCTCCGGCAGCCGGGAAGGTCCCTCCACCCACAGGCGAACAAGTCAGTGAGAGAGACTTCTGAACTGGCCGAGAGGGGAGCGGGGTGTCTCCATGACTCGGGCCCCCTTGGAAGGTGGTGGCAGAGGCAGCGGCAGAGGCAGCGGCGGCCGGGACTCCCCAAGCAGACAGGAGCTCAGGGCCATTAACGAAGGTCTCCCCATAAACTCCCTGAGGGAACTGAGCCTGGGAGGTGGCCCTGCTTCCACCTGAGCACCAGAACGTAAGCTCACATTGAGTAGCAGCCGCACCCACCCCTGAGAGCCCTGAGGCTTGGGAGCAGCATTTGAATCTCAGACCCCAAGCACTAGCTGGGAGGATCTAGGTGGGATTGGAGAGGAATCTCAGAAGTCAAGTAACTGGCTGGGAAAATGCCCAGAAAAGGGAAGAAAAATAAGACCATAGAAAGCGACTTTCTTGGGGAAGAGATGTTCCTTCCTCCTTTCATTTCTGATGAGGAAGTACAACATTTGCCATCAGGGAAAGATGTGGAGGTCGGGGCCTCTCTATCCCAGACATCTGAGGTGGATGTCCGGTGGGCTCAGGCCATGGAAGAGCTCAAAAAGGATTTTGAAAATCAAGTTAGACAGGTGGAGGAAAAACTGGGAAGAGAAATGAGAGAGATGAAAGAAAAGCATGAAAAACGGGTCAATACCTTGCTAAAGGAGAGCCAAAAAAATGCTGAAGAAAATAACACCTTGAAAAATAGGCTCACTCAATTGGCAAAAGAGGTTCAAAAAGCCAATGAGGAGAAGAATGCTTTCAAATGCAGAATTAGCCAAATGGAAAAAGAGGTTCAAAAACTCACTGAAGAAAATAGTTCTCTCCAAATTAGAATGGAACAGATGGAGGCTAATGACTTTCTGAGAAACCAAGAAATCATAAAACAAAACCAAAAGAATGAAAAAAGGCGAGAGAATGTGAAATATTTCATTGGAAGAACAACTGACCTGGAAAATAGATCCAGGAGAGACAATTTAAAAATTATGGGACTACCTGAAAGCCATGATCAAAAAAAGAGCCTAGACATCATCTTTCATGAAATTGTCAAGGAAAACTGTCCTGATATTCTAGAACCAGAGGGCAAAATAAGTATTCAAGGAATCCATCGATCACCACCTGAAAGAGATCCAAAAAGAGAAAGTCCTAGGAACATTGTGGCCAAATCCCAGAATTCCCAGGTCAAGGAGAAAATATTGCAAGCAGCTGGAAAGAAACAGTTCCAGTATTGTGGAAATACAATCAGGATAACACAAGATCTAGCAGCTTTTACATTAAGGGATCGAAGGGCGTGGAATAGGATATTCCAGAAGTCAAAGGAATTAGGACTCAAACCAAGAATCACCTACCCAGCAAAACTGAGTATAATACTTCAGGGGAAAATATGGTCTTTCAATGAAACAGAGGACTTTCAAGCATTCTTGATGAAAAGACCAGAGCTGAAAAGAAAATTTGACTTTCAAACACAAAAATGGGAAGAAGCATGAAAAATAAACCGCAAAGAGAAGTCATAAGGGATTTACCAAGGGCGAACTGTTTACATTCCTACATGGAAAGACAATATTTGTAACTCTTAAAACGTTTCAGTATCTGGGTAGTTGGTGGGACCACACACAGATGTACACACACACACATGCACACAGAGACAGAGAGCACAGAGTGAATTGAAAAGGATGGGACCATATCTTAAAAGAAATTAAGGTAAATGGTGAGAGAGAAATGTAGTGGGAGGAGAGAGGGTGAAATGGAATGAGGTAAATTATATCTCATTCAAGAGGCAAGCAGGAGACTTTTTTGTGGAGGGAAAATGAGGAGAGCTGAGAAAAAAACATGAAGTTTACCCTCATCACATTCGACTAAAGGAAGGAGTAAAATGCACACTCATTTTGGTATGAAAACCTATCTTACAGTACAGGAAAGTGGGGGAGAAGGAGATAAGCAGGGAGGGAGGGATGATGGAAGGGAGGGCAATGGGAGAAGGGAGCAATTTGAAGTCAATACTCAGGGAGGGACAGGATCAAAAGACAGAATAGAAACAATGGGGGGCAGAATAGGATGGAGGTATATACAGTTAGTCTTACACAACATGACTGTTATCGAAGTCATTTGCAAAACTACACAGATATGGCCTATATTGAATTGCCTGACTTCCCAAAAGGAATGGGTGGGGAGGGAGGGATGGGGAGAATTTGGAACTCAAAGTTTTAGGAAGAACTGTTGAGTATTGTTCTTGCTACTAGGAAATAAGAAATACAGTCAATGGGGAATAGAAAGTCATCTGGCCCTACAGGACAAAAGAGAAGATGGGGTTAAGAGAAGGGAGGGATGATAGAAGAGTGGTGATAGGGAAAATTAGAATGCTTGGTGTATTGGGGTGGGGGGAGGGGATAAATGGGGAGAAAATTTGAACCCAAAATTTTATGAAAATGAATGTAAAAAGTTAAATAAATAAATTTATATTTAAAAAAATAAGATATTTACAGCTCTAATCTATACTTTTGATGGCTAAAAGCTACCTGGTTAACTTGGGGTTTACTGGCTGGATTGCTTTCTCAGTGACCAAGCCTTAAACCCAATTCACTCCGGATCTCAAGTAACAATAGGTCACTGCCCAAGTACCACTTAATGATTATTTTTGAGCCCTTCTGGCCCAGGGCAAATGTAAATAGTAACTGTTTTTCTTTTAACCAGCAACCCTGAGGGTCTTCTCCCAGTTTGATTGTTTTTAAAGGTGATATCCCTTGAATCACTTCTTAAAGAGGCCTATTCACTGTTTGGGTATTGCCTCACTCAAAGAGTGAAACTGAAAAGACCTTAGCTTTAAAGGGCCAAGTTCTCCTGCTATATCCTGGGCCATCTTCAGTCATCCTGATCAATATCTGGCCACTGGACTCAGATGGCTCTGAAGGAGAAAGTAAGGCTGCTGACCCTGTACAGCCCTCCCTCTCTCAAATCAAAGTCAACTGCAAGTCATGCCATCATCTCCTTGATGTCATGTTCCTCTTAGTCAACTCGGGACAAACCACAGTGCCCTTTCAGACCATAAGCTCCTGGCAGGTAGGTGTTATCTGTCTTTTTTCTTATTTGTATCCCTGGAATTTACTATAGTATGTGGCACATAGTAAGTGCTTAATCAATGTTTATTGAATTTTTATCAAATGTATGTTCCTTTATCTTCATAGTTAGCATTTATATAGTGATTTATTTGAGAAGTTAAGTGATTTCATCAAGGTTTCATAGCTAATAACAGTCTCAGGCCAGAATTGAAATCAGAACTTACTTCAGGTCCAACACTCTATCCACTACACCAGGGTGGGAAACCTGTGCCCTGAAGGCCACATGTGGTACTTTAGTTTCTCAAGTGTAGCCCTTTGATTGAATCTGAAGGTTCCCCACCCCTGCACTACATCATCTAGAAGAAGCCTCTGGTTTGGTTTCTGAAAATTAAGAGCCTGGCAGATAAGGTCAGCATATGTATACACACACACACATGTGTATATGTATGTGTGTATATATGTACACATGCATATATGTATAGGTATATACAGTATATATGTATACACATATACACACACGTATATATGTATGTGTGTGTATATATGTATATGTGTGTGTGTATATATATATATACATATATATATATATATATATATATATATATATTTATATTTATATGTTGTTCCATTAGAGGAAAAAGTTCCACGAAAACTTTTGTACTGAAGCAACAATACCAATTAACACTAATTCCTTGCTTTGTTCAAGAGTATTGTATCCAGGTAAGGTTCATGTGAGGCAAAAGAAAGTCTTACGGAAAGGCAAGATATTTTAGACTTGAAGCTGAAGCTAAAGAAGACAAAGTCATCATTGTTCTGCCCGAAGGGTGAAGAAGGCTGCACCTCTTGCTATAAAGTCAGCTTTAGTCTAAACTTTTTCTAAATTGACTGGCAATTCCCAGAACACCCTTGGATTGTAATTCTGAAAATTCCCCCGAAGCCTACAAATTCAAAGACACCTAACTTTGTCAAAGGCCTGAATTTTTCCATTTTGCCTTTTCACTCTCTTGAGCTGGTTGTCTGATCATTCAGAAACATGTTCACTCAGGGAGGGGGCTTCTCAGACCTTCACATACTGGAATGTCTCAGATCAATGATTTGAGTTCTCCAGGCAATTGCCTGGGACCTGTCCCAGGCAAGATATTGGATTCATATTGAGTTTCATAAATTAATAAGGGGAAATAATTATAATTAGTCTGCTCTGGATAGTAATTTCCAGTGCAATCCAGAAGAGTAATGACCTTTTTCATTATTGATTGATTCACCCAGACTGATCCTTGCAAAACAGAGAATTGTATTTCTCTTTATATTTATTTAGTATACCACTTTCTTTCTAATATTGTTGGTTTCTTTGCAAGCATGCTGCGGTCCACTTGCCCAGAATAAGGCTGCCAGCATTTGTTCTTCCAGGTTCTAGAATACGCTGAGGGATTTGGAATTCTTGAGTCCCTACAAGTGGTGTCACTTTCTTCTCCTCCCACTACTAAGTGCCATTACGTAGCATCTCAGTTCCATTTACACACTTAATATCAATCAACTTTTATAAAGATGTTTACTTAGGAGATACAGCAAGAATAAAAACATTCTCAATGTCCCAGAGGCACATCTCCATCTTAGGTTTCTGTAGAGGGTGGGCTCAAGCTTTCTTCAGTTCTTATATGTTTATTGTTCCATTAAGTTCCAGTTCAGGTGCATAACTAGCTGACGAGTTCTTGCCTCAGCTACTGTTGGGCTGGTCCTGAAGGTTATTCCTTACCCCACTGGGCACTGATGCTGAACTGGTATAGACATTCTACAACTGGTTCTGATCCAGTAATTACTTGATTAGGAGACATTTTTAATTAACTGTGCAGAGAGAACTGTAGAAGTCTTCCAAAAGTTCTACATTGGTAATTGGTCTCCATGCTCTTGGTTGCTCTGCTGTGGGGTTGGACTCTATTGACAGCATCTGGTGAGAGATAATACTATATGGAGAGAGGACTTGGACCATTACCACCAAGGCCAACAGACTTACAAAAAAGACAAAGACAAATATTTGTATTGGTAGCAATCATATATTCACACAATCAAAATTCTTTAATGTAGATTAATTTAGATCAAAGGATCCTTTAAAAAAAACTCCAGCCCAACCAATTACATTTCATTTTACTAGTGGGTAAGATGCAAATGTTACACTTTTCTGGAACAAGAGATATTTTTTATAAACTCTGTTCTATGTTCTGATGTCTCTACAACTTTTCACAAGTTTTATACTTAGGAATGCCCTCACCTGCCTAACAGAGGATGTGTTCACATAGCTCAATGACCAATGGGAGCCTGATTTCAGTTCCATCCCAATAATAGAGAACTGCCCCCCACCACAGGCTCTGAGGCATTTTAACTCTTGTTAATTCCTGAAGATTCACTGATTTTGAGGTCAGTCACTTTCAAACAGGAGGATTCTTTGACCAGTTTTGGACAAACACTCAAATATTCAGAAAAACCTTAAGCCTAGGGTAGTTACGTAGGTAGGTAGATAGGTACCTGTTGTTCATTCATGTCCAACTCTTCATTTCCCTGTGGAGCAATTGAACATTGAATTTGCTTGGCAATGATATTTGGAGTGGTTTGCCATTTCCTTCTCCAGTGGATTAAGGCAAACAGAGTTTAAGTGACTTGCCCAGGGTCACACAGCTCATAAAAATCTGAGGCCCAATTTGAATTCAGGTTCAAATCCAAATTCAGGTTTGAATCCATACTCAGTGCTCTATCCACTGAGACACCTAACTACCTCTTAAGATGTGTGTGTGTGTGTGTAAATAGATCAATCAATTGATCTATGTACACATGCATACACATATACATATGTGTACACACATGTATATTTGAATATGTATATGTATATATGTGGGTAGTGTATATATGTATATATATGTATGTGTGCGCACACACATATATATGTGTGTGTGTATATATATATATATATATATATATTTAATTATGTTAATGGGATGTAAGATCTCCCTTGCCCATTAATAGGTCTCACAAAGAGACCAGTAAGGGAAACTTACTTAGGGGAAGTTTGCTTGTAAGAAGGCTTTCATACCTTTTGCTAATTTCTAATTAGGCCCTGAGTCACGAGGGTTGCCTTGTCTTCTGGTTCTGAGAAGTGTATGTACACTCTGAGGTGAGGTTTTGCTTTTGGGGCTCCCTTATGACAAGGATTTTGTGATTCCTTAATTGAGACTCTGAGTGGCCTTATGTTCAGAGTTCCCTGACTGCTCAGATGTAAAGGCTCTCTCAATAGAGGGATGTATAGCAATGTTGTTTTGATTCAGGCAGTAGAGCCCTATCTGTTGGTCTTTATTTCTCAGTTTATATTTTCTCTGTTTGCATTTTCTCCAAAGTTCAGTTTGTATTTTCTCCAAAGTTCAGGGTACTGACTTTTCCCCTGAACTAATGAATGTAATAGTAATAATAAAAAAAAGATTGTTGACCCCTTAAACAGCTATCTTTTCTAGTAAAGCAGATCTAAGAACTAGTGCTAAAAGTCATTCTGGGTCTGCTGTGACTTGCTTTTACTATGCATACACACACATACATACATTCATATACATATGTATGTATGTATGTATATGGTGAAGATGAAAACAGCAAAGGGGTCGCTGGACTGTTCAGATTATGCAGAATCCTCAAATTCTTGCAGTTCTCAGGAGGCAATGGAATAATGTATTCTGAAAAGCAAAAGAACTCAAAGTGAACTACTGTACAAATCTGAGCCAACTATTAAGGATAAAAAATAAGCATTAAGTAAAAAGAGGCATTTGAAACATTCCTAGAAAGAAAACCAGACCTGAGGAAATTGTATGCTTTACAAACACTCAAGACAATAGAAAAACAAGAAGGGTAAACAAATTCAGGATCTAAAGGCAACAATAAAATAACAAAGAGACAAGTAGAAATTTCTTTCTAAATGTGCACAGCAAAAAGGATTCAACTAAAACCAAAAGCATATATCATATGCAACAGGGACACGCCAGGATTTTCCCAATAAATATAAAAGTAAAACAAGGATGTCAACTGCTCCCACTCCATTTGATAAAATAATGGAAGTGCTAGTAATAGTAATAAAGGAAGAAAAAGAAATTAAAGGCAAAAAATAAGTAAAGAGGAGCTAAAACTATCCCTTTTTGTTGTTGATATAATGACTTGGTTGGAAAATCCTAAGGAACCAGCAAAGATACTAATTGAGATAATTGATACCGTCAGACAAGTTGCAGGCTAAAACAAAACAAAACATAAAATTTCAGAATTTTAGAGTTGGAAGGGACCTCAGTAGCCATATAGTCCAACCCACATACAAAAGGTACTAACTATGATATAGCAGATATCTGGTCATTCAGCCTCAGCTTGAAGAAGGAACTCACTGCTCCAAGCAACCCATTTCACTTTTGGATAATTCTTATAGTTAGGAAAATTTTCCTGGATCAAGCTTAAATTGGCATTTGTGACTTCTTGTTTCTCTTGAATTTGCTCTCTTCAGTCAAAAAGAAGTCATTCTTTATAACAGGGGATTTCAAATAATTGTACATAGTGATGACCTGAAAGTTTGGTTAAGAAAAAGACAAACAGGCTAAAAACATACAGTTTATTCCCTTTAAGGTAGTGATCACATGATCATGGAGCCAGAAATACTTTTGACTGCCTGATAGAAGAATGACCAGGCTTAAATACACTTTACCATGAGAAAGGAACTTTCTTAGTTGAATAAGTTGCAAATTCATTTAAGACAATTAACAAAGTAGTGTCATTTGGAATTTATGATTCCAGGATATTTTAATTTCCTCTATATAGCATATGTCTCTGTGATACAAGGTAAGGAAAAATCCCACCACTCTGGTTGCCGCCATTCAGCCATAAACAGGTCTTGAAATTGCTGACACAGAAAAGGGCATTTTTTAGAGCAAAGAAAAGCAGTCTGATTGATTAGTTCAGGCTTGGGTCCTTATTAAAGTCCAAAATTTATATTAAATGATTATCAATAGTTATCATGCTCTGCCCCAAATTTTCTTTTCTCTAAGCTAAACATGCCTAAAATCCTTCCAGGAAGCTAAATATATTTATGTTAGCACCATAAGGAAGAGAGAAAGAAGCCAAAAATCAATGTCAGGAGAAAATAGGCATAGTTCATATTTAGGGGAGGTGGAAAGCCTATGGTAATTTTCATTTAGGTAATAGGATATGTAGACCATTTGGATGGAGGAGATTTTGAAGGTGTTTAATCTTTCAGATAGCCATAATCTTGCTAACCTAGAGTGTGTGTGTGTGTGTGTGTGTGTGTGTATGTGTGTGTGTGTTTGTCCTTCGTTGCCGAAGAAGACCATGCCATCAGAGAAATGATGACATGACTTGCACTTGACTTTGTTTTGAGTGAGGGCTGTGCAGGTAACCAGCCTCACTTCTCCTCCAGAGTCATCTGGATCCAGTGACCAGATATTCATCAGGATGACTGGAGATGACCCAGGATGAGGCAGTGTCGGATGTGAGATTTGAACTCAGGTCCTCCTGCCTCCTGCACTGGTTCTGTATCCACTGCACCACCTAGCTGCCCACTAACCTAGAGTGGATGCTGCAAGGAAGAAGATATAGTGTTCAGAACTAGGTAGGTGATAGCCCCACTAATCTGTTTATACCACATTTGAAATTTTTTCTTCAGTTCTGGGTGCCACATTTTATGAGGACATTCATAAGTTAGAAGGCTTGTAGAGCAATGGTGTTAAACAAACAGAAAGAGAACCCATCAGGAAACAGTCATTTGGAATACTAACAAATTAACATTATCTATGTTGTATTGTACTTTTTTTATTTTGTTAATCATTTCTGATTGCATTTTAATTACCAGTTAAATGAAAAGCTTGGGGCCAGTATGTTGAAAATCTGACATCTCTGATTTGGAGGATTCAGTCTAGATGTTGAAATGCTTTGAGAGCACACCTAAGCAGGAATACTAGAATGAAATGAGTTTGCTTAGCCAGGAGAAAAGAAGACTTAAGTAATCCAATGACCATCTTCAAATATATGAAAGGGTATCAGCTGTAAGAATTAGACTTGATCTGATTGGCCCTTCAGGGCAGAAGTGGAAGCAAAGGGAGGAAGATGCAGAGAACATAGTGACCCTAGATGTTAAGAAATGCTTTCTAATAACTGAACTATCTGAAAATGGAAAAGGCTGCCTCAGGAGGTGGCAGATTCTCCTTCCCTGCAGGTTTCCTTCAGTCAAGTACTTTTGGACCAGGTGCTTTCTGAGATACTGTGATTCTGTAATGAAGAAAGAATAGAGGTTCCTTAGTTTTCTATCAAAAGGAACTTTTCTATTCCTCCCATTCGTTGTTGTTGCATTTTTCCTTGTGTTTGTCCTTCATTCTTGAAGAGGAACATGACATCTAGATGATGGCATGACTTGCAGTTGACTTTGATTTGAGTGAGGGTGGGTTGTGCAAGGTCACCAGCCTCACTTTCTTCTCCTGGGCTATCTGGGTCCGGTGGCCTGATATTCATCAGGACGGCTGGAGATGGCCAATGATGCAATGTGAGACCTTGGCCCTTTCAGGTTAAGGTCTCATAGCATTCTCACTTTGAGCCTAAAGAATAGATTTCTTTAAAGAAGTAGTTGCTCAACGGATGGCCCCTCTAATAAAACTGGGAGGAGAAGACCTTGAGGATTCCTGGGTAAAAATACTATTTAGTATTGAGGCAATACACAATTTTATTTTCTTAATCGGTATTTTTGTGATTTCAGAACCAATATTGGAGCTAGACACAGCAACAATTGCAGCAAAAAGAAAGAAAAATGCTCTTGTCTTTTGACACTTTACCTTATCTGGCTTTTAGCTTCAATATGAAGATATCTTAGAAGTTGTTTAGGTCAACTCTCTCATTTTACAGATGAAGAAACTGAGGTGCACATAAGTTGTGCATTCAATATCAGGACCTCTGAGTCCAAATCTAGTGATTTTATGAATGTCCTAGATAATCAGTCTGTTGAGAGAGGACTAATTGACTATTACTGAATTTAGAATTACATAGCAAGCTCCAGTTTAGGGCTTCAGATTATTATGGATCTCAATATACTTTGGAAATAGTAATATTTATTGTTTATCCTCTTGCTTAATTAATTTACTCCATTTGCAAGCAGGAAATACTTATGCTAGGCTCAGATTCAGTCTAGCTGGGATTCTATCTGGCCCCAAATGTCAAATGCTTAGGCTCCTTAAGAGGCAACCCAACTAGGCGAATCTTTAATAAACTTTGTTTTCATTGGCTTTAAGAAGGCTTGAGTCGAATTCATTTGAGCACAACACAGACTGTCAGTATTTTGGGGTCCCCTGATCACCCCTGAACCTTTTCAGTTGTTTGCAATCAGTATCTGAGAGAAATACCACAAGCTACTCAAAGGGCATATTTCCCACCTGACTATTCCTGAGTCTGGCTATGAAACAGATACAACATAATTGGAGAATTTTACTCTTATCTGAATTCAGACAAAGTCAAGGATGTTTTATTCTGTCATATTTGCTGTGTCACATCCCTGTTTTCTATAGCAAATTTCTATGATCAATAGCAACTGACCAACAAAACATGTGAGCCCCTTTTGTGTAATCTTACTGGGAAATCTAATATTATTTTTATCTGAAATTAGAACATGTTCAGCAATCTAAGTATACTCACCTAAGATGTCCCCATTTTATAAGCAGTAGTGTTTTTGTGTAATCAGTCTCTTACTGTTATCAATATGAGTGTATATATTGCACCTTTTTAACTAAAGCATTTTGTGTTATCTAGGAATTCTGTGATAATTAAGAATTTGGTTTGTTATAATACTTTGGGCATTCATATCACTTAAGGACATTTTCATACCAACTAAGCTTTAATGGATTTTAATTTTAAAGGTTTATTTTTGTTTCAAATTAAGAAGAGAACTATCATTTTAAAGGTTTTCAACTATTTTCTTTATAAAAGTATAGTGACTGTTAACATCAGGACAAATTTTAAACTGTTTTAAAACAAAACACTTTTAGAAGAAATATTTTAAAAACACTCTTGTAAAGTCTACTAAATTTTCATTTTCAAGGCAATATATTGATGAATTATTATGTAATGATCTATAAAGCAGAAAAGATCTTGCTCTTTTAATCTGAATTTGTAGTCATTCCATGGCTTAGGCAAAAGTTAAAATTATTATTTGAACTTATTAGCAACTTAATTTCTAAAAGTTTTTCTTCCAGAGTAAATGTAATCAAAGAAGGAGAAACTAGCTTGTAAAACAATGATGATATTATATATATATCCAGTTGTAAGGTTCAAGTTTGAAATCTCTTTTGTTTAAGACAATACAGTTATGCTAATGATGAGTGAGAACTTGCGAGCTATTTTGTTGGTAATCTTGCCACTTAACCTGGCTTTTCATACTCAAAATTTGTAGCCAGGTCTTCCTGAATCTTCCCACTTAATCTGGCCTTTCAAATTCAAATCTGTTGCCCTTGGCCTAGCCTGGCCTTCCTTTGTCTGTTTTGCCAGGGAAATTGTCCTTTATTTATATTCCTTTTGTGCCTGTTTGGTCTTTGTCTAACCTCCATGCCAGGTTTGTCTTTTCCTGAGTGCAAGCCAGCAACTTCCAGATAACTGCTCAGGCTATGTATCCCTTGAATAAGACCTATCAAGGCAGGGACAGCTCTACATACAATCTCAGCAGGAAGAAATTTCAGAAGCTGAGACCTTCATCCCTTGCCCTAAAAAATCTTGGGTCCCATCCCATACACAACTGCTGATGGGGTTCAGACCCTGGGAACTTCCTTGAGCTCCCCTGGAATCTCCTCACTTAACCTGGCTTTTCATACTCAAACTGAGTTCTCCTTGTATCTCCTCACAGAATCTGGCTTCTCTTGCTCAAACTGAGCTCTCCTTGTATCTCCTCACAGAATCTGGCCTTTCATACTCAAATCTGTGACCATTGTCTATTATCTCTTGATTGCCCTAAGTGCTTCCCACCTAGGTGCCCCCTAGTCTGATGTTTGTTGATTACCTCCAGTTGTTTCCAGCCTTTGATCCTCCTTGGAGGCCCTTCCTGAACTTTGCTCCCATCACTCTAGACTACCAGACCCCCCACCTCCCACCCTCCATCCTTCCTATACTATTTTCTGTATTTAAGTTCCATCTTGCCTCCATGAAGGTGCTCAGATGCAATCCAGCTCAGACTCTGTTTAGCTGAGATTCTATCTGGCCCGCTTGTGAATACAAGCATCACAAATGCTTAGGTTCCTTAAGAGGCAACCCAATTTGGTGAATCTTTAATAAACTTTGTTTTCTTTGGCTTTAAAAAAAAAAAAAAAGAAATACTTAGGCTAACAATTTAATTAGCACATATATTATTTTGTTCTTTCTTTTTCCAGTGACATAGTGTGTTGGTAAACAACATTTTTGGTGCAGTTTAATTAGTTTTGGTTCCTCATTGGTTCAGAAATGACACAGAATCTCAAGTCTGATATATATTATTTATTTATATATATATATATATATATATAGTTTATAATTATTTATATATATAATTTATTTATACTATAATATGTCTCAATCAGTAAGTGAACAATAATATAGGTCACAATCAGTAAGTCCCAATAGTTATGTCACAATCAAGTCCCCATACTTATGTTTACAATCAGTAAGTCTCAATATTAATCCAATCTTAACACAGTTGATTAGCACTGACGGGGAATTATCTACATCTGTATCACAGGGCTGGGGAGACCCGGGTCAGTCTCCAGAGTCCCAATGGAAAGGTTCTGGGCTATGCATCTGTACCACAGGCAAGACTCCCAAGATGGCTCAGGACTACCTGCCTTTAGTAGTTCCTTCTAACTAAAAAGGTTTTTTTTTTTTTTTTCCCAATTAAGTATGCAATTCCTGGGAAAGGAACTATTCTCAAAATATCCTTGAGAGTGTTCCTGTTTAGAAATGCTTGGTTCCAGGGTGGCCAGCCCTTCTGGGGAACAAACATCATAAAGAGTCCATCAACGTCTGGCTAGGAAGAAGATTAGAGCCAGATTGCAGGCATATTGAGAATGGTCAGAATATCCTAATGAATTCATCCATTACACATAGGCCTCCAAATTTTAATCCACCCTAGGGGCCTCTTTGTCTGATTAATTTTATGTCTTTCTTGACTGTTGTTATTGTTTGTTCTTTGTACTAGAAGAGGATCATGACAGCAGGAAGGTTCTGTCTCTTAGAATCACAGAATTTTAGCAGGGGAGGAGAGGGTTCAGAATATCTAATCTAACATACTCATCCACAGAACTCACATCTTAGTTCCTTTAGTTTGGAACTGAATTTTGTAAAAAGTAGTTGAAGTACTGGTTTAGAGTCATCTTCAACTTCTGGAGAGCACCATGAGGTCCCTTTAATAAATACCCCAGAGGTATAATAGCTCTTCTCTAAACTCTATTCCAGTTGTCACTTCTTTTCGTTGTTTAAAACACATCTTCAGGCTACTCACAAAAAAGCAAACAGCACAACTAAGTAGAATTATTAAATGGAAATAAGGGAAAAATATTGCAAGATAATTTTTAAAAAGCAAGTTTTAAGACTGTAGTACTAGCAGTTAAGGTAGGAGCCAGAAGAATCTATATTCTGACTTTTCTTTTGCCAGCTTTAAATTCTCCGTGGTACAGAGAAAATTGTCTTAAGAATATCTCTCCAGATGTAGCACAGCCCAGGAAGTGCAGAATACAGCCTGACATGAACAGACTTCAGGGAGACACCAGCAGCACTAGTTCCCAGACTGCTCAATCCACAAACAGCTTCAAAGGTCAGTGAGAGGGCCCCTTCACCAAGGAGAGGGGAGCTTGGTCTGGACCCTCAGCAGTAGCAGCTTCCACTTTTGGAGTGCTCTGCCTAGAGCCCCTGGGGGAATTGAGCAGCTAACCTGAATCTCAGCCCTGAGTGGCAGCTCTGACAAAGAACTCAAAAGTCAAGTAACTGGCTGGGAAAATGCCCCCAGAAGGGAAAAAGAATAAGGCAATAGAAGGTTGGTGAGCAGGTATTTTCTTCCATTCTTTCAGATGAGAAGGAACAATATAGGTCTTCAGAGGAAGACCTAAATGTCAAGGCTTCTGCAGACAAAACTTCCAAAATAAATATGCAGTGGTCTCAGGCCATGGAAGAGCTCAAAAAGGATTTTGAAAATCAAGTAAGAGAGGTGGGGGAAAAATTGGGAAGAGAAATGAGAGTGATGCAAGAAAACCATGAAAAGCAAGTCAAGAGCTTGCTAAAAGAGACCCAAAAAAATGCTGAAGAAAATAACACCTTAAAAAATAGACTAACTCAAATGGCAAAAGAGGCCCAAAAAGCCAATGAGGAGAAGAATGCTTTAAAGAGCAGAATTAGTCAAATGGAAAAGGAGGTTCAGAAGCTCACTGAAGAAAATAGTTCTTTAAAAATTAGAATGGAACAGATAGAAGCTAATGACTTTATGAGAAACCAAGAAATCACAAAACAAAACCAAAAGAATGAAATAATAGAAGATAATGTGAAATATTTCATTGGAAAAACAACTGACCTGGAAAATAGATCCAGGAGAGACAATTTAAAAATTATAGGACTATTTGAAAGCCATGATCAAAAAAAAAAAAAAAAAAAAAAAAGAGCCTAGATATCATCTTTCATGAAATTATCAAGGGAAACTGCCCTGAAATTCTAGAACTAGAGGGTAAAATGTGTGTTCATCTTTCATTGCTGAAGAAGACCATGCCATCAGAAATAATGACATGATTTGCACTTGACTTTGTTTTGAGTGAGTGAGGGCTGTGCAGGTCACCAGCCTCACTTCTCCTCCAGAGCCATCTGAACCCAGTGACCAGACACTCATCAGGATGACTGGAGATGACCCAGAATGAGGCAACTGGGGTTGAATGACTTGCTCATGGTCACCCAGCTAGTGAGTGTCAAGTGTCTGAGGTGAGATTTGAACTCAGGTCCTCTTTACTCCTGCTCTGGTGCTCTATCCACTGGACCACCTAGCTGCCCAAAGGGGGTAAAATAAATATTGAAAGAATCCACAGATCACCTCCTGAAAGAGATCCAAAAAGAGAAACTCCTAGGAATATTGCAGCCAAATTCCAGAGTTCCCAGGTCAAGGAGAAAATATTTCAAGCGGCTAGAAAGAAACAATTAGAGTATTATGGAAATAAAATCAGGATGACACAGGATCTGGCAGCTTCTACATTAAGGGATCGAAGGGCTTAGAATATGATATTACAGAAGTCAAAGGAACTAGAACTAAAAGCAAAAATCACCTACCCAGCAAAACTCAGTATAATACTGCAGAGGAAAAAATAGTCATTCAATGATATAGGTCACTTTCAAGCATTCTCGATGAAAAGATCAGACCTGAAAAGAAAATTTGACTTTCAAACACAAAAATCAAGGAAAGCATGAAAAACTAAACGGGAAAGAGAAATCATAAAGGACTTTCTAAAATTGAACTGTTTACATTCCTATGTGGAAAGACAGTATTTGTAACTCTTGAGACTTTTCTCAGTATTTGGGTAGTTGGAGGGATTACATACACACACACACACACACAGACAGAGCACTGGGTGAGTTGATTAAGAAGGGATGGTATCTAAAAAATAAAATTAAGGAGTGAGAGAGGAATATATTGGGAGGAGAAAGGGAAAAATGGAATGGGGCAAATTGTTTCCCATAAAAGAGGCAAGAATAAGCTTATTCAGTGGAGGAGAAAAGGGAGGAGGTGAGAGGGGAAAAAGTGAAGGAGGGAATAACATGCTCACTCAATTTGGTATTGAAAAATCTATATTATACTATGGGAAAGTAGGGAAGGAGACAAGTGGAGTGGGGGGGATGATAGAAGGGAGGGCAAAGGGCAGACAAGAGTAATTAGAAGCAAACACTTATGGGGAAGGACAAGGTCAAAACAGAAGAGAATAAATGGGGGGCAGGATAGGATGGAGGGAAATATAGTTAGTCTTTCACAACATGATTGTTATGGAAGTCTTTTGCCAAACTATACATATGTAGCCTATATTGAATTGCTTGCTTTCTCAGTGGGCATGGGTGGGGAGAAAGGAAGGGAGAGAAGTGAGAATTCAAAGTATTAGGAATGAATGTTGAGAATTGTTTCTTCATACAACTAGGAAATGAGAAATACAGGTAATGGGGTATAGAAATCTATCTTGCCCTACAAGAAAAGAGAGAAGGGGATAAGGGAAGGGAGGGAATACTGAGGAAAGGAGAGAAGTTGGAGTTCAAAGTATTAGGAACTATTGTCGAGTAAGGTTGTTGCATACAACTGGGAAATAAGAAATACAGGTAATGAGGTATAGAAAACTATCTTGCCCTACAAGAAAAGAGAGAAGGTGGGGATAAGGGAAGGGAGGGGTGTGATAGAAGGGAGGGCATATTGAGGGAAGGGGCAATCAGAATGCAAGACGTCATGGGGTGGGGGAGGGGAGTGATGGGGAGAAAATTTGGAAACCAAAAATTACTAAATAAACATTTCAAATAAAAAAAAAATGTCTCTCCAGCTTTTCCTTTCTCTTCCCATTTTCTTAAGTCTTTTAGAACCTGTAGGTATAGAAAAGGGCAAGCAAGTCTAGGGATTATTTTAGCTCATGTTTCATCTTTTTAATCTTTAACTTCAGGAGTAGCGAGGGGCCCATGAACTTGGAGGACCTGAGTTCAAATTCCGTCTCAGGCATTTATTAGTTCTGTGACTCTTGGCATGTCACTGAACCCTATTACCTCCCCAAAACAAAAAATCTCTACCTTCCTTTCCCTTTTTTTGCGTTTAGTGCTAACGCTTCCTTTTATAATTAGCTTGTGTCACGGTAGATTTGCTATTCATTCGTAAAACCCTAATGACCTAGGGCAGTGTCATTTTGACTAAGTTTCTGGACACTGCACAGTCTCACCTAGCAAGCCGTTGAGCCAGATTTGCTAAATCCTTTAAAACATTAATTGCCTCGGGATCCTAGGGTGCTAACATTCACTAAGATTTGCGTGAAGAAAAGCTGTTATTTGGCTAAACTAAATCCAGAAAAGCGAGGGGGGAAGTCAAACTGTTTAACATGTCCTAGGGCACCTATTAAAGGGCAGCATAACTCTCTCCGGATTTAGAAGCACGTGGTGACCATTCTGCAGAGACTGAAAACCCCAAACTCAGCTACTTCTTACAAAATTCACTTCTAAACTGAACGACCGCAGGCAGCAGGAGACCAGAGGGTAAAAAGTGGAATAAAGGCATTAGGCTAAAAAGCCGCCCCTGTCCCTTCAGAAAGGAAAAGGAAATTCACGGCTGTTGGTACTGGAGTAAAATCCTAGCTATGCCGGGGCGGCGCCAGACCGCAGCCAAGTCCAGGGACCGCAGCCAAGTCCAGGGACCTCCACAGTGGATTTCACAGCAGCGACGTCACAGGCCCCGCCTCCAACCCCGTTCTTCCTCCCTTTTCCTAGTGCGCATGCCCGCTCTTAAAAAAACACACGCCCCCATTCCTTCCGTGCGCCGTCCCCGCCCCCGAATCCGGAGCTGCGATTGGCCCGCCTCACGTGACCGCCCTGCGGGCCTCGCCAATCGGGATGCCTCCTCGGTGCCTCCTCCCTACCTCCCATCCCGGCAGCGTGTACTTGGCCGGACCTCCTGACAGCCTGCGGCGGGTGGTACCGGAGGATGGCGGCGGCTGTAGCTTCGACGGCGCGGTGGGTGCGAGTTCGGGCCGGAGTCGCGGAGGCAGGCAGGCTCCGTTGTCGGCCGGGAGGCGCTGGGCTGGGGCGGCTCCTCCTCCTGCCTTCGGCGGCGCGGGCCGTGGCCCAGAGGCGGCATGTGGCTCACTTCACCTTTCATCCGGACCCGGAGAACCGGCAGTATGGTGAGCTGGCCGGGCTCGGGTCCTGAGCCGCGCGCGCCTGGGGGCGGGGGCTGCCTCCAGCCCCTCTTTCGGTGTCGGTCGGCTCCCAGCGGATCACCCCTCCGGCCCTGCTCCTGTCTGTCTCTCTGTCTCCCCTCCTCTCTGTCTCTCTCCTCTTTTCTGTCTGCGCCTCCCTGCCTCTCTCTCGGCATCTCTGTCTGTCTCTCCCCTTCCCTCCCTTTGTTTCTCTTCTCTCTCTCTCCCCTTCTACTCCATCCTCTTCCTCTCCCCCGACCCTCTCCTTTTTTTTCCTTTTACCCGTCCTTTCCCTTCCCTATTTCATAGGCTCGTAAATATCCAGTTCATCTAGCCCTTCATTTCACAGATGAGGAAGCTCATCTTCATCACAGAAGTGCAAACACTTTGCACAAGATCCCCCAGATAAGAAGGAACGCAAAGTATGATCCAATAATTAGGAAGGCTAATTAAGACTCTTCTAAGGTAGAGTCTACCGAGTCAAAGAAGAAAGTAATTGTTCAGAAGAAGCTATTGATAACTCTGATTACATTTTCTAAAGGACGGTAAGTATTCAACCACAAGTCCTTTGACTTGTCGATACTAACGACTCAAGGGTCAGTTTTCAGGCCCCTTCAAAGAGGCAGTAACCCCACCTGGGCCTGTTAAAGTGGGAGTGAAGGGTGCTTTGGTGGGTGAAAGCCTAAGAGTTTACTCTTCTTTTTATTCTGCCTCCTTGCTTTTGGAAAAATACGCCTCTTGGTATTGCTATAACTTTCCATAGGACTCTTCCTAATTAGTTGGATACTAATAAAAGCAAGGAAAATCTTTGATAAACAGGGGAAAGTGGAAATACAGTATGTAATGATTTTCCCAGGGTTACACAATAAACCTTTTCTGGAATTGATAGATTTGACCAAATGCTTTAATTTCAGTGGAAAATGAAAATCTAGCACTCCTGAACGGTCTGAATAACAGAATGATTAATGATTTGATGTTCAGTACCTAAAACTTTTGCAATAATAATGACTCATACAGAAGACTGTATGTCTTACAGAGTACTTTTCCTATATATTCTTATTTTATCCTTATAGCAGTAGGTAGTACAAGAATTGTACTTTAGAAGGCAGAACTGGGACTTGAACATCAGGTTCACTGATTCCAAATGAACTGTCCTGTATACCACAGTACACTTACATTACAGTGACATGAATTGTTTTACTTTTTTTCTCTTAACAATCCAAGTATAGAGTTATATAGTTTATAAAAAAACAAAATCTTCTGTTATCTCCCTAATGTGCTTAGGGAGATAACTTATTTTCACCATATAAAATTTTCTTGCACAAGAGGGCAAACTCTTTTGCTGTCCTTCTAGAGCAAGGATTCTTAACCCGGGATCTCTGGTTTTTTTTTTTTTTTATTGATAACTGCATTTCAGTATTATTTTTCTTTTTTTAATTCTGTGAATTTTATTTTATTGATTTAAAAACGTGATTCTGAGAAGTGTTTGGTAGGTTTCACTAGATTGCTAAAGGGGACCATAACACACACAAAAAGGTGAAGATACTCTTTCTTAGAGGAACATCAACATCAAATCATTTAGTGTTTTTTGAAAAAGTAATTAACCAAATTTATTTTCTGAAAGAGTTATATTTCCTAATTAACACTCTTATTACCAATAGGTGTAGCCCTAAATTACTCATTTAAAGCAAAGTCACCAGTGACTAAAAATAATTATGAAAAAATTGCATTGGCCCACCCCTTTTCTATCATTGTTGTGATATCACTGTAAGCATGAAGACATCTTAAATTGAGGACAAATTATAATTATATAATTGTAATAATTGTAGTTCTCATAATTATAGTTCCTTTTTTGACATTTTAAAATAAAATTTACTTCACAAAGTCCTAGCTAAGCAAAAGATCCATTAAAAACCCCATTTAATTCAGTCATAGGGTGATCACTTGTTTCTGATCTTGGGTGGCATATAGACACCAATCCTGTGAAAGATCTTTACTGCAAGACTTTGTAGTAAGAACAGGAGATGTCATATATTTCCCTCTTGATTATAAAGTTGAACTTAGCAATTTTGAGTAGGTTTTTTAGCATAAGGGCATAACTGGGTAATTTGGTTCCTTATACTCCTGTCTAAGACTGAGGAGTAGAGGTAATTGCCGTTATATTAGAGAAGATTGAGAACCTTTTCTCTCTCACTGAAATGCTGAAGTAAATGCACATTCTTGTTTCAACAATATTTCTATGTAGGGTATGGTGGTTTGGGGAGTGAGCATCCTGTTTTTCTTACTGGCATAGTTGTCTCTCAGTTTCCACTTTTTTTTACCTGGGACAGGACTTGCCAGCTTCCTTCCCCTTTTGGTAATCATGGTAACTTCCCTCTTCTTTAGTTCAGGTTGTCAGAGTAGCTCATGCATCACTGGATCTTACTATTTTCTTTGCCATTGCAGCCCTAGGACTTGTGGGCCTCTCCTACTTGCAGCTGAACTGTTTCTGTGTCCTCTTCCCCCGTAATAGTGTGGGCTCCTTGAGAGCAAGGACCGGCTCACCTTTTTTTTGGTTTGTAACCGTAGTACTTAGCACAGTGCTTGACACACTGGTGCTCAATAAATGATTTTTCATTAATTCAGATTTTTATAGGATTCTCTTTCTTTTCCTCTATAATATATATTATTGTACTAACTGCAGTTATATTCATCGTGGTCTTTTTTTTCAAAAGCTCATCATTCATCCTGCACTATTAGATGGCTTAGCATCTCATAAAATTGTCGTTTGTTGCCTTTGGATAACAAAACAATCAACTCTGATAAGCTTTTTTTCTTCTCCAATGAGAACCTCTGAGCCATGCTTCCATTTAACTACAAGTTCTGGTTTATTTAATAATGAGATTAGCGAGACTGATGTGATTCATCTGTGTTACATTATGTGCTTTTTTATTGTCATTGGACCAAGATTTAGAGTGGCAACAGTTTGTAGTTGGGTTAAAACAGTTGTTTGTTTGTGTCTTCTGTTTCCTTACCTACCACTCTGCCATGTTATTGGGAAAAGTAGAAGAGGATTACATAGGACTAAAGGCCTTTTTATACTTTGTTTAATGGTTTGTCATGACCAAAATATTTATCTCTAAGCCCCCTGTACTTAGCTAACCTGGCCCTCAGAAAGTAGACACTGTCAGTTTTTGGATCCATACATGGAGCCTTTCCAGTGTAGTACAGTAATTCCTTCTATATTGCAACTTTCTCCATCATGGTTTCAATATATCATGGGTCAGCATAAAAAATTACTGTAAATGGGGATTTTGTGGAAGCCACAGATGACAGCAAAGACCAGTGGAAAATACTGAAAAGGTTTAGAAACTCAGAAATGCTTAACCCAAAATTTACAATAAGCCCATAAAAGAAAAAAGAAAAAAATTAGACTTCTCCTCTGATATGAAAGAAGGGCCAAAAAATTTTTATGTGGATTTTCCAGATCATGGAGGTGCCATATCCCTAAACCCTGAGATTATGGAAGGAAAACTGAAGTACCTGTTTTAGCTTTCACTTGCTAGTAGAGTCCTCTACTTCATCTTGTGCAAGGTTTTTTTTCTTTTTATTGCATATTAACCTTGAAAATTTATCCAAAGTGTCAGAAGCCTTCTTAGTTTTTTTAGTTCTGGATAAGAACAGTTTTTGGTTTTTTTTTTTTCATTTTGAAGAGGTTGAACTCTCTGAGGTCCCTTCTAGCTCAAGGTATGTGAATAACTACATAAAACATCATTTCTAAGCCCATACACTGTCTCAAGCACTGGGGATACAAATTCAAATACAAAGGAGAGATATTCTTTGCTCTCAAGGAATTTATATCCTAATAGGGACAGACTCCCTACTTAGGGAAATATTGGCCAGGGAAGGACAAAGTTATACAGATAGTGAGTGGAACCATGGGCAGTCAATATATCTATCCCTTCCAGAAACAATGGTAATCTTCATTTGATTATAATTCCCAGTGTTAGAGGTAGAAAGCCTGGTTTGCCTGGCTTTGGTATGCCTGGCATTGGCATGTCAAGAGGAAGGCAAAATCAGGTGACTAGGACTGGCTAGATTTAGAAAGCTGTTATCTATCAGCATGGCTTTGGGATGGGAGTTCTAGGTCTAGATGGAAGGCTGTAGGGCATGAAGCATGGCAGGAAAGTCTGTGATCCCAGATGATCATTCCACCAAAGTCCTCTTTCCACCCACCCCAACTGATGAGCCCTGTTGTATTTACCATACCTTCTCTTTGAGATTTCCTCCAATTTATTCTGTATATACTCTGCATATATATAACTGTTTGCACACTGTCTTCTTCATTAAAACATGAGCTCCTTGAGGGCAGGAATAATTTTTGTCTGTCTGTGTCCCCAGCAATTAGCACATAGTAACTTAGTAAGTGTTTAATAAGTTCTTATATATCAAGTCATACATACATACATACACACATATGTACATATATCAAGCAACATACTGTGTGTTTAATAAGTTCTTATATATCAAATCAGTGACCTGACTTTTATCTGTCTATTAGGTATTATAATCTGTATCTTATTTAAACCTCATTTTTTCCCTTCAGGGCTTTGCACTGGACATTGCATAGAAGGTACTTGAATATTTGTTCATACGATCATAAAGTAAGAGTTGTATGGGACTTCAGATGTCGTCAAATCCAACTCTTCCTATTTTGCAGATGATACACTGAGGCCTGGAAGCTGAATTGCCATGGTGTCCAGAGTTGGCTTTGGGTTAGATCTTCCTGATTCCTAAGTTCAGTGCTCTTTCTAATACTCTGTGCTCGGAGTTAATGAAATGAACAGAAAGAGACCTGATAAGATTCTCTGCATTGCAGGGTTAAGAGTGATACATCTAAAAGCTTTCCCACTTTCCTGTCTGTTATATGCTGTTTAACCTATATGTAGTGTACATTGCAGAACATTTGAAAAAGCTTCATCCTGAAAAAAATGGATAAAATTTGACATTACATTTCAGTATGAACCAGGGACAAATTTCTACTTCCAAATGTCAAGGAATATCAAAATGTTCCTTGTTCTGCCCTCCTTTCCCACACATCCTCTATAACTTTTTGTCTTACTTGTTACAAAGTCTTGAGTTATTAGAAATAATCAGTCGTGAAGCCATTTTTGTGCTGTTGCTTTGTAGATAAACTCAAATTAGTTCTATTCAAAGCATTGATTTAATTATAGAAATTTAAGAAAGGCTTACATGCTTGTTGACTTATCAGCTACACTCAAGGGTAATATAAACATCATTTGGAAGAGATATTGAAGGTGAAGTTTAGAAGGGTCTGAGAAAAGGAGAAACAAAGTTTGGCTTAATACACTTTATACTGAATATCACAAAAAGGATCATTTATATATATATATATTTATATACATATATGATTGTAGGCTCAGATTAGGGCTAGAAGGGTCTTTAGAAATCGTCTAGTTTAATTTCCTCATTTTAAAGACAAGGAAATAGGCCAACACAGATTAAAGTCATAGAGAGAGTAAATAGTAGAGCTGGGATTTGAATCCAGTTTCTCTGAATCCAAATTCAGTATCCTTTCCACTACATTCTATTATTAATGTAAGATTCTTCAACTCTCAGGGACATGGCTTAACACGCAAATTTTTCTTTAAGCCCAAGAATCCACTATTTCCTTTCATATTTGACAGAAACATTTTCATTCTTCTCAGACTCATCTAACAGTAGTTATTGATAGTCCTTCAAGCTAAAGCTATAGGAATGCAACATTTATCTTGCATGGAGTGGGCGAGGGGTAATACTTTGTTGACACTAATTTTTATCACAAAAGAGTTACTGGTTGTAGAGAATACTGGGTGAGAAGTGTAGTGTTGTTCCTTAATAATAATGGAATTTGTGGTCTTGTTTAAAAAAAATCAGCCTTGAATTAAACCACCTAAATGTACTATGTATGTCAATAGGGTCATTTTGGACCCTTTCTGTTGGGGTAGTTTTTCTCAAAATTTTTGGCTTGGGTTCCACTAAGGGTCTTCTCTGGGAATATCAGAATTTAGCTAATAATGTCTATCTAAAAGAACTCTTGGCTCCCATTTAGTCACTCAGGTTAAGTAATATAGGGAAAGCTTTATTTAAATCTAATAATTAAATGTAAAGGACCCATACCCCCATTTATAATGCATTAAGACATTTTCCCTTCTATTGCTTCCTGCCTCCTACAGGAATCCATCAAGTTGCTGTGATTTATAGTGTCACCCTGGGCTGGAGATACCCTTTCTTCATTTGGGAAAAGTGCTAAATAATTAAGTGCTCTTCCTTTCTGGTGAATTCCTTCCCCCGTCACTTCCCAACCCTCCTTTCTTGAGGAACTACAGAGTAATGTACTTAACTGTACTAGTGAAGAATTGGATTCTAGCTGCCCTTTAACATCATGGCTCCTTTCTATTCTATTCCATTTTTTCCCTCTTGGAGGTTGTGCAGGAGTAATTTATGGACCTCTCTTGCCACGTGAGCTGGACATTTAATGCTCTTCTACTTTCTCTTACCAAGGTTCAGTCTCATTTTTTGTTTCTGTCTGACTTCTTTTTGGGGATAATACATGGATGTTCAGGCCTCGTTCTGGTCTTGGCATGTGTCTACAATTCAGTGGCATTTAGTATCTCTATGTCAGTTTGTATTTGTATGTCTTAACTCTTTGTTTCTATCTGTGCTGGTTTCCCATTGTATGTTATTCAGCTGTGGTATTGCATGGATGCATAGATCTCTTTGCAGGGAATTAAGTTGTTCTTTTGTCTGTCCTCTATTTTTGTACCTGGCCTCACTTTTTTCTTTAAGTTTTACAGTTTTATTGTCTTGTTTTGTTTTCACATTACAGATATTTCCAGAGTACCCTCCTACCCCATGAAAGCTGTCTTATAACAAAGTAAAATAGTTAAAGTGCATGCACATTCCACATCTGTAGCACTGTCCTCTCTATTTTTTTTTAAATGAACAGGAATCTGTTTTCTCTCCCTCTCATGCTCTATCCTAATGGGGAGAAAAAATTCATAAACATCCTGAAATTTATCATGGATCCCCAAGGGACCACATTCCCCCAAACCAATACTTCTGACTTATAGAAATCTTGAACAAGAAAAAGGTTGAATGGTTAAAACACAGTTTTGGGTTGACAATAATTTAACAATAGTCATTTAATCTTCTGCTTAGACTACTCATTTCTTTCTTTGATCATTCCCTTTAAGAACTGAAAAAGGACCTCCCTGTGATCAGTCAAAAGATAATCCCTTCTGAATGGGAATGAAGTATAAACTCAACTATTAAGGTATACATTTCAAATAGTAAGAGGTACTTTTTGGTTACTATCCTTATTACACTTTCCAGAAGTCTTAGTATTTTGTTTTTGCTCTTTTCCTAGAGTGAAGAGTCCGAAAGGGATCCTAGACTAGGGAAATATTTATTCATTAATATTTTCAGTTCAATCAATAAAGAGGACTTTTATTATGCTTCCACAATTTGATGGAGGGGGAGCTAGTGGCACAATGAATAGAGTCCTGGTTTTAGAGTCAGGAAGACTTGAGTTAGCATGTTACTTCAGACTTATCCTAGATATGTGACATTGGTCAAGTTACTTCACAGCTCTTAGCTTTACTTCCACAGTTAAAATGGTTATAACCTGTTTACAGTTATCTATGCTTATTAGAGTTGAGTTCATACCATTAAGATTTATATTTATCAAAATGTTCAATCAAACTTCATTAATCTGGAACTTGCAGTTATCCGATCAGTAGTACAGACACCAACATTTCTACCACCAACCCAATTCCTGAAGGTCCTAGAAAATATGTCTTGTATTGGTGCTCATAAGAGGGTTCCTTCTTTGCCCAGCCAGTGACCATGTGGCATTGTGGCAAGTCTCTCTGTCAATCAAGACTGCAAACACAGAATTCAAACGTAATGTGGGGGTGGGGCAGAACTCAGACTATTGTGGCTAAGGGTAATAGGAATTACATCTAAGTTCTGGTTGGTGATTGATTACCTAAGCTTATGATAAAATCAAAGCTAAGATCATTAGCAAGTGTTCATTGTAAACAATGAATAGATTTTTGGGGGGCATAAAGCGTTAGTAGTTGTTTACTAGATTTACTAGATTTGGGAGACATGTAGATCATTAATAATTATTACAAATTTGGGGGTCACATGTGATTGCCAGACTATTTACAAGTGCTTATCTTATTACAGAAGAATAACTTATACAATAACAACTTAGTTACAAAACAGAGACCTAAAACAGAATAGAGTTGCTTATCATACCTAACATACTGTACTTTTTCCCACTCCAGGGAAACCTGTAGTTGCTACCTTAAAGGATATAACAATATCAAAGGAGATAATACATGAAAAATACCTTGAAAACCTCAAAACATTCTGTAGAATCATCTATTATAATCACAGTCTTTATTATTTCCAAGCCCTCTGCCATTGTTATTGCCTTCCTCTAAATACCCTCTAACCCATCAGTGTCTTTCCTAAATTGTCCTATCTAAAACTATATACAAAACTCTAAATGTGGTCTAAGCAGGGCAAAGTGATATGGGTATTATGGGGTAGAGTACTCCCTTCATATTCCTGGTTACAGAAGCATAGTCTAGTCAGATAGAGAGTTGACTTTGGAGTAAGGAAAATTTGGCTTCGAGACCCTCCTCTGACACTTACTGGCTGGTTGATCTTGGGCAAGTCTCTTAATCTTTCAGTACCCCTAGGCAGCTCTCAGAGGCTGCAAGTTGCAAAACAAGTACTGATCAGAATTGAGAAAGTTTCTTCTTAGGGAATTCCCCATACCCATGAAATCCAAGTTT
Organism: Bettongia penicillata ogilbyi; assembly: GCA_023548195.1. NCBI lineage: Eukaryota > Metazoa > Chordata > Mammalia > Diprotodontia > Potoroidae > Bettongia > Bettongia penicillata. The sequence goes on from JAJHZJ010000535.1 coordinate 2,062,900, forward strand.
GGATCCCACTCATGTTTTCCTTACTTTTATGGGCTTTGAAAATAGGATTATAGCCTATTTTGAAGGACTGAACCACTCCATTATTTGATCTGTCATATGTTCTAAATATCTTGGCTAAAGATATAGAGAGCTAAATATCTTAGCTTCTACCTGTCATCTGAATGACAGTACCTACAGCATTTCCAGGCTTGGCAGCCGTATCTGCTTCCTTCTAATCATGTTTATTGGCTATTTTGCTATCTTTGTTGTGCTAATAATAGTGCACTCAGTTTCACTAAAGGAATTTAGTTACAAACTAGGAGAAAACTGCTCAAAACACTGTATTCTTCAGTTGCCCTTAGCCCAGCCACTTCTTTGGGTTCAGGAACCACTTGTTGCCAATGGTAAAGAGTGATGATTTTATTTATTATACTCGTGAGAAAGGTCATATCATGTAATGGATAGAGTGCTAAATTTGAAGTCAGGAAGAATTTACTTGCTATATGGCCTTGGGCAATTCATTTTTTTCCCCTGAGCCTCACATAACTCTCTAAGACTAACTTATGGTGACTTAGCCAAATCAGAGTATGTCAATACTTAAGAACTTGTCATTTCTCTCTTGTAATATGACTCTTAGGTCATAATACTATTGACTTTAAAAATCTCTCTAAATTTTTCAGTTAGTGATTAACGAACTCTCATCTGGACATACCTTCCACATAGCAGTGATTCTGAACCCCTGTAGATCATCATCCAAACACTATTCTCTATCCTTTCTATCCTTCAATTGATTCCCATCCTCCTTATCCTTCTCTTCATCCCCCCCCCCCCCCCAAGTCCTAACTACATGCTACCCACCCTTCCACTGTGCCCTCTAGAATGTCTGCTTCAAAGGTAACAAACTTGTTTTCTTAAATCTTTTCTTTTACCACTCCTAATACATTCTGGTTCTCAGAGTCCTGACTTCCTCCTGATAACACAGCCCCCTTGCCTACCTTTTCCAGCACTGGCTGTACTTTCACTCATTTCCCTCAGATTCCTAGTTGAGGATGGGGAATTGCTCTCCATTGACACTTTTAGGTTCTTTCACTACCACCATCACTTGATAACATCTCCTCCTTTGAGATTCATACCATCTACAATCTACCACTCTATCAAAATCCTAGTAGCTATTGTCTTCAGACTTCCAGGACACTCTCCTTTCTTCAATGAGTACCTGACTCAAAGTCTTTCTTTGCTCTTTAATTCCTGAACTCTGACTAGGGGACTTCATCAAAGTCCCTCAAACAACCTAACCTCTCAGTCATCCTACTTGTTTCCCATAACCTACACCTCCATCCTACCTCAGCCACTCACAAAGATGTTCATGTCATTGATCTTGATATCACTCACAAATGCACTGCCTCCATATTCAAGAGCTTTAAAATTTCCTGGTCTTATCACAGTCTATTAGGTTTCTATCTCTTTTTCTTCAGTCTACATTTATAGTTGGAAGAGGCTTTTAAGGCCTTTTGCTCCAGCTTCTTGATTTTATAGAGGTAGAAGTGGGATAAGAGAAATTAAATGACTTGTCCATGCTCACACTGTTAGTATAGCATGTTTTGAACCCAGGTCTTCATGACTGCAGGGCAGCACTCTTTCTACTATGACTTGTATGTCCTTAGAGGTTTGACAGAATGAATTTTTTTAAAGTACAGCAAAAAATATACAAGAAGAACGCGTCAAAACAATAGTCATGGGACGACTAGGGTCCCAAGATTTCCAGGAGTGCAATAAATGGTGGCAACTGGGAGCAGTCCATCTCCGTTTGGGACATCTGACAGAGCCAGTCGACTCACCTTCTCACCTACATTTCAAACATGTAGACAGTTTTAATAAACAATTTAAATAATAGGATTATGTACATTGTTTCAGAAACTTTATAGATATCCCAGATATTTGCTGCCCAGCATGTTAGTTTTCATTAGGTTAATTTTCATTGGGTTATATATGAAAATGTATAATTTTCATATAGTTAAAATAACTTGGTGCCCACCACCCTCAGGGTCACCTAGATTTTCTTTTTAGTAATTCTTGCTTTAATTCTTTTAGGAATTCTGGTTGGACTTGTCTGTAAGCTGTGTTTTTCTCTGAGGCTTTGCTTGTAGATGTTTTTGAATAGTTTTTTTTTTTTGTTTGGTTTGGGTTTTGAGCTTCCCTGTCACCATAATAGTTCTTTATGGTGGAATACTTCTTTCATTTGTTCATTCTTCCAGTCTGCTTATATTAGGACTTTGGACTTCATGTTAGGGGTGAACTCTGTATACTTTTGGCTGGGGGAATGCCTGATATGAGTTTCTATCCTCTTACATCCTTCTGCGACTTTGACAGCTCAGGTTGGGGCCTGATGAATACATCTTAGAGTGATGTATTCTGGGCAAAAACTGCTCATTGCTTTCCTGGTCTGAGTTCTACAAGTTCCTGACCCAATTTTGGGTGTGCTGAATTATCTCTGGTTGGGAGTTTCAGAATAGTGTAATTGGATTCCTCAACTAGCTTGCTAGGAAACTCTGAAGTTTCAAAGCTACTGAATTACAGGCTTTTCTTTGGTGTGGGACTACTATACCTGGAATAACTTCAGGATATTCCACTTCAGGACTGGAGACTAGACTTGAATCCTTGCTCTGCTGTTAGGATCAGAGTCAAATAGCTATTCCTTGTTTTTAAACTTGTTTTTATTGACTGGAGCTGCTCCTCTCTACCACCCCTAGATACAAGCGAGTCTCCTTAGTTGGCCCTGGATCTGTGACCCAGAACTAGGTAGTAGATGGCAAGAGCTCTCAAATGGCACCTATGGCTGTGCCTTGCACCAGTTCAGTGATTCCTTGTGATCTCTTCTTGCCCTGGTGCTTTCTACTATAGTGCTTTCTGCCTTGGTACCTAGTCTTCATTCTCTGAGTCCTTGAGTACTGGAATTATTCTGTACACTTATGGCCAGCTCCTACCCTAGTGTCACTAGATCTCTCTGTATCCCTAAGCTACTCTGTGCTGGAAAAATGACTCCCTGTGACTTTTTCTTGGATTTCCCAGAGTTCAGTCCAGCGCATTTTCTAGAATCAGGGATTCTGACAGAATCCAAACTTCACAGAACAAATTCCCTTAATAAAAAGATTTGTTCTTTAAAACTTGAACTCAGTCAAAAGACTGTCACTTAGAACCTAGAAGGCCACATGTGACTTCCAGGTCCCAGGTTCTTCATCTTTGTAAATCTTGATCTTCATAGAGGAGATTTGATGGGAGAGTTAGGCTGTACTTTTTTGTTGCTTCACCATCTTGACTCAGCCGGGAACATCGGTCACCCAGGCTCTCAACTTTAGAGTGATTTTTGACTCTTTGATCCCCCTCACTGCTCATCAGTTGCCAATTCTCACTTTCATATTTCTTGCATTCTTTGCACTCACATGTCACTCAGATGTTCAGACTCTGACCACCTTTGGATGATAGACTATTACCATTGCCTCTGAATTCATTTTCCACTTTCCAGTCTCTCCTTTCTCTAATAGATCCTCGACATAGCAGTCAAAAGAATTCTTTAGGATTCTGTTCTTGTTGCATATCTGCTGAAAATCTTCAGTGACTCTTTATTGTCTCTAGGGTGAAATATAAACTCCTTAGCCTGGCATTCAAGGCCTTCCATAATCTGGTTCCAGTCTACTTTTGAAGCATTATTTCCTATGGTTACATATTCCTGTATATATATATTTCCTGTAGTTCCAGTCATACTGGAAGACTTAACTCTTCCCTTGAATTTGACAGACCATCTCTCACTTCCCTCCTATGTTGCAAGTAGTACTGTGTGTACTGTCTACCTCTGCTTCTTAAGTAGCATTCTTAGCTTCTTTTAAGGCTCAGTTCAGTCTTGGTGGAAGGAGGGAACACTAATAGCTGGGGGTAAGAGGAAGGACTTCACTACTTAATCAGCAAATACTTGGTTGTTGAGTGGTGAAGTCTTCTTTAATCCCTTCAGTTACTAATGTTCTTTGTCCTCAAATTTCTCTGTAGGTATTTATCTGTGTTCATGTTAAATCTGCCAGTAGAATGTGTCTGACCCTAGAAACTTTGTTGTTTTCTTTGTATTCCCTGTGCCTAGCCCTGTGCCTTAAAAATGGTAGGGACTTAGGTAAATATATGGTAAATATAATATAAAGGAATTGTTTGAGGAATTATGAAAGTGAGGTATGCCAAGGTGTCAAGCAGAATAGTTAAGAGCTACTTATAGGCTAAAGATCCTACCTAGGGGCTAGAGGGGAAGGAGTAGGTCCATTCCTTTAGAAAGGGGCCTTGCAACTTACCTTGAGATCTGGTTACAAAACCAGGGTTGCGTTCTCAACTGTCAGGACTGTTGGAAGTCTTTCCTGGGCAGGAAGCCAGTCAGAGATGGAGTATCTGGGCCAAGAAAAAGCAAATAGTACCAAGAACTACAGGCAGGAGCAGAATCCAGGTGTAGATGCTAGAGAAGTTTTGAGCTGAAAGTGACATTCTAGTGGTCTAGATCTGGTCTAGATCCCTTAACTGGTACATGAAAAAACTGAAGCACAGAGATGTTAAATAGCTTGCTTAAAGTCACATAGTTGATTAGTTACTGAGTCAGAGCTGGAACTCAGGTCTTCCATCTCCCAATAAAGAACTCTTTCCACTCTGTGAGGTTGCTTCTCTATATTTCCTAGTCCCCACAGTTCTCAGTTTCATTTTAGTGGATTGTAGTTTGCATGCTATATAGCATGGCAACATTTCCCAGGGCTAAAATACATATTTCTGTCACTACTTTTATTTTTCCTTTTACTGTAAAAATCTAGTGTTTTTTTCCTCAATGATTATATTTCATATATATTTATATATGTTTTTCAAGGCTAATTTGAATCTTCTCCCTCCATGAAAACTTTCTGGGTACCTGAAATTGTCTTCTTTACCTCTCACATTATCTATGCCACTTAATAAATCAAATTGAATTATCTGTACTGACTTACGTTGTTGTTCAGTTGCTTAGTAGTGTCTGATTCTTTGTGACCCCATAGGTTTTTGATTTTTTTTTTTTTTTTTTACAAAAATAATGAAATGGTTTGCCGTTTCTTTTTCTAGTGAATTAAGGCAAGCAGCGGTTAAGTGACTTGCTCAAGGCCATGTAGCCAGTGAGCATCTGAGGCCAAATTTAAACTCAGGTCTTCCTGATTCCAGGCCCAACCCTGTACTCACTGAGCCACATAGGTGCCTCCATACTGACTTGTAATGTTACCTAATTGTTCCATGTGGGTCTCATTTCTCAAACAAGGTTGTAAATATCTATGTACTCCAATTAATTCTTGAGTTGAATTGAGGATTTGAATATTCTCTATCTTGAGATCTTTCAAAGCTTATTCTCTACTATAAAGATAATTTTGTGCTTAACTAATATATATTTTATTTTTATATATTTTAAGATATTTAAAATGATATTTTTAACCTTACAGGACAAACCCAGAAAATGAATCTTTTCCAGTCTATAACAAGTGCCTTGGATAATTCGTTGGCCAAAGATCCTACTGCAGGTAAAGCTGATGGTATCTGTGTGAACATTACATGAACTGACTGCAGAATACTTAAAGACTTGGAATTTTTAATCAGAATAGTGATTCACATTGTGGATATTTTGATACTTCATCTTGAGCATGACCAAATGCTACAAAACAAAAAAGACAAATAGTGATATTAATATTTTTTGGTAAACTTACCTAATTGAGTCTTACACTTTTTGGACAATATCAAGTTAATTTTGCTTTCATAATATCTTTAACCTTGAAATTTCATTTTGTCTTTTTGATTTAATAATACCCTGCAAATGATTTGGTTCCTGTGACCATTTAGAAAAAACACCAGGATATGACTTGAGCAATAATATAATCCTAAAATTATAGCATTTAGAGCTGGAAGTAAACTTTAGGTATCATGTCCAATTTCCTCATGTGACAAGTGAAGGAACTGAGGCTGAGAGCAAAGTCCTAGGGTACAAAATGCAAACCTCTTTAGGAGAGGGACCCATTCCACCCTAGCTTTTGGTGTTTATAGAGGGAGGAAAATTGCTGGAATTTAGAGTGAGAACTCCATTTTTTAAGAAAATGGAAGCAAAGGATGCAGGCAATTGTTATCCAAGTGAAGAGGAATCCACTTCCTGTACTTGGCAGTCCCAGAAGCAGATTTCTCTACTGTAGGAATTTTTAACTATTTTTATATTATGGATCCCTTTGGCAGTCTGGCAAAGCCAGAATAATTTATTTAAATGTATACAGTAAAATGTGTAAGATTAAAAAGGAAACAAAAACTATTGAAATATATTTTCCTCATTCAAGTTAATGGACTCCCTGGTATACAGGTGGTTGAGAAGTTGTTGCTCCTGAGCATGGTAACACATGCTTGTAATCTTTTTTACTGGATTGGGGAGGCTAAGGCCAGTGAATTGCTTGAGTGTAGGAGTTCTGAACTTCAGTAAGCCTAAAATAAATTGGTATTTAATACTGTTTGCATTAATGGAGAAGGTCAAAGTTTCCATGCAGATGATCAGTGAGGATGGGCCAGTGAGTGAGTAGTATACTTCAAACCTGGGCAAAATAGTAAGACTCATTCATTAAAAAAAAAAAAAATTTAAAAAGAAGAAAAGATCGTACTGCTTCTAGTGAAGCTTCCAGGAAGACCAAAACTATAGCTCTGTTACTATGACTGATGATAAGTATGTTTATGGTTTATATTTGTCAGATATAAAGGGGAAAAGTATAGCCTAAAAAACTAGTATAACATTTTACTTATATGTTTTTGGTTCTCAAAAATAATTTTAACAATAACAGAATAAATTTCTAAATCCAGTGTCCTCCTTCAGCAAAGAAATTGACTTTTACTCTCTTTTCTTTTATAAAAAAATCAAAATTGCATTTTAAAAAAAAATCTTTTTAAATGTTTTGATTCAGTTGAGGCAGAATGCGAAGATTAAAGAATTTCAAATTTAGGTGCTTCACAAAGAATTCAGCACTCTTTAGAATAAAGTTATTCCATTTTTTTTTTTTTTTTTGTGCTGGGGCTTAATAGTGTAATCTTACATAGCCCTTAAGAGTTGCAATGTGCTTTCTCATTGGGAAAAGAAAGCCATCTTTCTGATATGTTAAGTGTTGCTTTGGGGGCAAGTCTGAAACAATTATATAGTAGATGACATTCTGGAAAATAAAAATTGATTTCTGTAGTTTTCCCTTCCAACAATTTGAATCTTAGTTAAGAATGTGGCATTTTAAAATAATTTTCATTAAAGCACTAATTAGCACTGTTTTAAACCTGAGTCAGGTTTAAAAGCTGGAAATTTTCTAGCCTGAAAATTTGGAGAGTAAGTTATCATTTACTAATTAAAGGTAGTTGTGTTCTAAAATATAGATATAAGTCTCTTTGTCATGGAAAAATTGTATGTATAGACAAATTCTTTGTCATGGAAAAAAAAAATCATTCCCTGGCTAGAGATTTTGAATTAATTTCCTAGTAATGGACTTGAGAGAAATAGCTACGTGGTATACTGGATAGAGCACTGGGCCTTGGAGCCAGGTGAAACTGAGGTTAAATCTAGCCTCAGCTCTTACTAACTGTGTAACCCTGGGCAAGTCATTTAATTCCCAATTGCCTTCCAAGAAAAAGAAAAAAGTAATGAACTTGGGGTGGGATAGAGAGACGAGGGGGAAGGATTCCGGTTTTCCTGTTTTACCAGATGATGTGAAGCAAAAAAAAAAAAATGTTCTCTGGAGCTCCTTTCTTAATCTATATTGGGAAAGAACTTAGAAAAGATGACCTGTCACGTTCCCATAACTAATGATCTGTGAGTATGACCTATCTGTGACTACTTTGTGTTATTTGGAAGTCATCATACTGTAGGAAGTGAATTCAATTGGCTTTATATTATCTTAGATATTTTAGTTGGAATAAAAATTCTGAATTTAATTAGTTTTAAATTGACTGAATAAGTCTTGATAGGCATTTTAAAAGTATCTCTTCAAAAATACTTTAAATAAAATGTCAGTAGAATATTGCCTATATTTGCATTTGAGAAAACTGTAAGAGGCTAGGTAAATTGCACCTTAAATTACTTAAAATATCCCCATTTATTAGCAGGTAGCTGTCAAGGCTAAAATGACATGGTTAAAATTTCAATATGTACCTAGAAATGCAATACTTACACAATAGTTTCTGGAAATGTCTCCTTTCCTTGACATCTTTCTTCATTTACTTTGTATATTAGAAATTGACCACTGTTTCAAATTGGTTATTAAACTTGATCTATCTAATCTGCTTCAAATAATTCAGTATTTTTCTTCTTGACCAGCTAATTTTTCTCCTTTTAAATATATTATGTTAGTAGTCCAAAAGCCACATGGTGCAGATTGTTTGACATTAGCAACGTAGCTCAAAGGACTTTTTGCATTTGCGCAGTTGCTCTTTTGGGCATCCTAAATACCAGGTGAAATAGTGCTCAGAAATTGAGAATTTACATTTTGATAGGTTTAATATAAGACCTAAGCCTGGTGACTAATTGGAATGCCATACGCTTGTGGTAAATGATGTTCTCAGTTTTCTCCCACTGCTTGGCCCTTCAATGCTTGTCTTACTAGCTCCCTCTGTTGTGTGTTTTTTGCTGTTAGACTCCTCCTTCTGACAATTTTCTGCTATTCTGCAGCAGGGGATATAGGCTTCCTTCTACTTTCTGCTGTCTTTGAAAACTGCATATCCTTCTTTCAATTTTTTAAAGGTATTTAAAAACAAAAACATGGGAATCATTACAGGGAAATATGTAAGAATTCATAACAAAAGGAAAAAATTATAAAATTACATTAGTCTTAAGAACTAATTCTGGTCTAAGGGAAAAACAGGCATTTATTTTACTTAGCTACATTTCCTCCATATTCCTAAAAGACTCCCCTTCTCTAGTTTTTTTTCCCTTAGAGCCCTCTGGTTTTGTCTGGATTAGTTGCTATATCACATGCTGAGTTTTCTAAGTGTGGAAAATTGAATTGCTAAGTTCACCCGGATTTGTGCTTTGTTTTAGAAGTTCCTTGTTAGAATTTGGCTTGTAGAAAGCACTTTTAATTGGACCCTGCAAAGATTTCTCCTCTGGGCTTCAGGACTGATTTTGTATTTACTTTCTTCATCCTCCTGGAGGTTTTGATGGTTCTGGATCCTTGCAAGTTTTTGACTCCCTTGACCCATTTTATTCTCTCCTAGTTGGTTTGCCAGAAGCAAAGCACTAGCCAGTTTTTATGTTTGGTCTGCCCTTAAGGTGAAATCTGGCTTGTTTCAGTTGGCATCTCTTCCACATTGTCCTTTAGAGGACAAATGTTTTGATAGCTTCACTTGGTTTACTCTGAATTCCCATATCTATCCCCCGTGCAAGTTCCTGGCAGACTGCACTTGAGTTTCTTTTCTTAGCCTGTGTGATCTCCTGTTGAAAATGAAATTCTTCTTTGTGGTTTGAGTACTGGTTTGATCTCCAGCTTTTTGGTAATGGCAGAGCCAGAAAGGAGATAGAATTAAATCCTATGCTCAGTAAAAGAATGGCCTACGGTAACAAGTTCTACTTAATCCCCTGCTTCTCTTTTGATAATATCCTCTGAGACTCTGCTACTCTAGTTTAATAGTTTTCTAGAACTCTCTTGTTTATAGGTTTATAATAGAAAAATAGGCTATACATACAATTCTCAGAATCTTAGAACTAGAAAATTTCCTAGAGATGAACATGCTAAGGCAGATAAGGCAGTTGAAACCCAGAAAGATGAAATGACAAGTGCAAGGTTATATAGCTTGTTAGTGGTAGAAGCAGGAATAATGAATAACTAACAATTATTTTCCATGAGTAATAATAATAATTGCATAAGTGTTTCTTTTACAACAACCCTATGGAGAAAATTTGGTTACTATTATTATCCCCATTTTATAGATGAAGAAACTGAGGCTCCAAGAAGTTTTGTTATTTGCCCAAGTTCATGTGACTGGTGTGTATGATTTGAACATAGGTCTCTCTTTACTCTAATTTCAGAAGACATACTTTGTATCATCACATTACAGTTATGTTGTTTATAATTAGAGACCAAATACGTTTTTACTTTAGCTTTACCTGTGTGTGCATGCATGTGTGTGTGCACGCACGTGCGTGTGTGTGAGAGTGTGTGAGTGTGTGAGAGATTCGTGTTCTTTTGCGGGCCCATCAAAGAATGGCTTGCCATTTAAAATAGCCATCTTTTTCTATTAAAAGGTATCACAAAGGTAATTTTTTGAGAGGATAGGAAATTTCTTATCATTGGGTAGCTCTTCCTTCTTTCATCTAAATAAAACTCAAAACAAAATCCCAGAAAGATCTAAATTAGTATCAGTACTACTTTGACTTGTTTTTTTGGGGGGAGAAAAGGACATACTTAAACTACCACTACTCTTTGTTGACTGATCAGGCTAGATTGTAAATTCCATGAAGGAAGGAACTGTGCCAATTATCTGTTTATCTTCAGCAGTGCCTAGCACAATGATTTGTATTTAGTAAGTGCTTAATGAATCATTTTGAATGAGAGTCTTAAAAAGAAAGGTATTTTTAGTCAGAAAAACAGTTCAAATAATGCCAGAAAGAAATGATGATATTTTCAAGGTCATTTTAAATCCTGCTGCTGACATTCTCTGGTTTTATGACCATGGGCAAGGAACTTAACATCTCATTTCCTTACCTTTAAAATGAGGGAGTTGGGCTTTTCTTGTTGTTCTCAAAGAGAACCAATGACATCAGGAGGGTAATGTCTTGACCTGTAGGTGAATTAGATTTAAGTGATGCAAAGTCGTCAGCCTCACTCTTTCCTCCAAAGTCATTGGAGTCTACTGGTAGACATAGGTCAGGCCAACTGGAGATGGCCCAGGATGCAATGGGAGATCTTGGCTGTTTTAAGCTAAGGCCTTTCCCAGGTTTCAGTTTGCCTGAGGTAACATCTATTGAATAGTTAAAGAATAGGTAAGAATGGAGGCAAAAGATGACCTAGTTTACCTTCACAAAAGAATCAGTCTTGGAGGGGAAGACCCCTGGAGTTTCTGGCCAGAACAGAAACATTTGCCATATATGTTCACTCTGAGCCATCAAAACCCAAACAATAAGCAAGTGAGGCTTGGGCAGGGGCCTATTATTGGCCAAGCAGTGAGAGCCAGAGTGATTTAAGTTTAAAGGCATAGTCAAGTTGCTCCATTTGAACCCCCATGGGCTTTATCTGAGCCTGTTTTTTTCAGAGCTATATTTCAAGAAATCATAAATGAAAGCTACATGAGACAAAAGTTAATTGTCCTATTTTTTTTTTGGAGAAAAATGATAGAATGATTAAATAGGAGGAAAAATTTAGTTCCCAAACCCCAAGATATCTTTTGAGGTGTAAGTGATCAAAATTTATACTCCTTTTTACAGAGAACACACAGATAAGGGTATGACTCCTTGAGGGAGAATAGGAGGAGGTAGAGGGAAGAAGAGGAAGGCAGGAGGAGGAGGAAGAGGAATTTCTAGTTCTAAATCTGTCATCCTGTGATCTTTTCTAAGCCTCACTTTCCTCATTTCTCAAATAGGGATAATGATAGGATTATTGTGAGGCCCAAATGAAAGAACACATGTAAGACACTTGGCAAACTTTAAGGTGGTATATAGATCTCAGTTACTTAATAATAATAGTGACTAATAGCCTTTAAGATTTTGGTCTTAAATATCTTGGGTGTGAAAGGAGGAAATGCATGGTGAATTAATATTCCATTTTTATGTCAGTATAATCAAAACTCCAAAGAATAGTTCTGTGATCTGGCTAAACGTTAAAGCTGTATAGCTTGACATGTGACTGTTTGAAGAAGCTGTGATTTATTTATGCAGGAACTCCTAATATAGGCACTTTCTCCACTAAACTAGCTACAACTGTCTATCAATTATTGGTCAAGTCAGGAAGCCTTTATTAAGTGCCTGCTATGTGTCAGGCACTGTGCTAGGGGGTAGGGATACAAAGAAAGGCAAAAATAAAATAATCTCTTTCCTCAACTTGCTCAGATAAATACAAGATAATGTAAAGATAATCTGAGGGAAGAAGGAAGTAGCATTAAGGGGGACTTGGAAAGACTTATTTGCTGAAGGCAGGATTTTAGCTGAGACTTGAAGGAAGCCAGGAAGTGGGGACTAGTAGAGAGAGTGTTCCATACATGGGGGACTGTCAGGGAAAATGCCTGGAGTGAGGAGATGGAGGACCTTATATGAGGAGCAGCAAGGAGACCAATGTCACTGGATCATAATTCAAGAGGAGTAAGATATAAGAAGACTGGACAGGTAGGAAGGGGACAGACAGTGAAGGACTTTAAAACTCAAACAGAGAAATTTATATTTGATCTAGAGGTAATAGGAAGTCACTAGAGTTTATTGCCTAGCTGGCGATGTGGTCAGACCTACGTTTTAGGAAGATCAATTTGACAGCAGAGTGGAGGATAGACTAGAGTGGGTAGAGATGAGGAAAATTTAGAAAAGAGGAGAGTTTGGGGGAAAGATAATAATTCAGTGTTGGATATGTTGAGTTAAGGTGTCTATGGAACATCTAGCTTGAGATGTTCAGTAGAAAGTGGAGATAAGAGACAAGGTCAAGAGAAAGGTTAGGGCTGGATAAGTAGATCTGCTGATCACCTGAGTTGAGATAATTAAATCCATGGGAACTGATGAAATCCCTAAGAGAAATCATATAGTGGAAGAAAAGAAGAGGACCCAGGACAAAGACTTGGGGAACATCCACAGTTAGCAGTGGGTAAAGGAGACTGAGAAGGAACATTCTGACAGGTAGGAGGAGAACCAGGGGAGAGCACTATCTTGAAAACCAGGAGAGAAGAAAATAAAGGAAAATAGGGTGATACACCTTGTCAAAAGCTACAAAGTCCAGAAGGATTGAGGACTGAGAAAAAGACCATAGCATGCAGTCAAAAGCTCAATTCAGAGTAGAAAAGATGTAGTGCTTTTATGTTTCAAGTTTTTTTTTAATATAAATTTATTTATTTAACTTTTTACATTCATTTTCACAAAATTTTGGGTTCCAAATTTTCTCCCCTTTTATCCCCTCCCCCCCCAATACACTGAGCATTCTAATTTCCCCTGTCACCAATCTGCCCTCTCTTCTATCCTCCCTCCCTTTTCTTGTCCCCATCTTCTCTTTTGTCCTGTAGGGCCAGATGACTTTCTATTCCCCATTAACTGTATTTCTTATTTCCTACTAGCAAGAACAATACTCAACAGTTGTTCCTAAAACTTTGAGTTCCAAATTCTCCACATCCCTCCCTCCGCACCCATTCCCTTTGAGAAGGCAGGCAATTCAATATGGGTCCTATCTGTGTAGTTTTGCAAATGACTTCCATAATAGTCGTGTTGTGTAAGACTAACTGTATTTCCCTCCATCCTATCCTGCCCCCCATTGTTTCTGTTCTGTCTTTTGATCCTGTCCCTCCCTGAGTATTGACTTCAAATTGCTCTCTCCTCCCATTGCCTGCCCTTCCATCATCCCCCCCTTCCTTGCTTATCTCCTTCTTCCCCACTTTCCTGTATTGTAAGATAGGTTTTCATACCAAAATGAATGTGCATTTTATTCCTTCCTTTAGTTGAATGTGATGAGGGTAAACTTCTTGTTTTTTTTTCTCAGCTCTCCTCTTTTTTCCTCCACTAAAAAGTCTCCTACTTGCCTTTTAAATGACACATAATTACCCCATTCCATTTCACCCTCTTTCCTCCCACTACATTTCTCTCTCACCATTTACCTTAATTTCTTTTAAGATATGGTCCCATCCTATTCAATTCACTCTGTGCTCTCTGTCTCTGTATGTGTGTGCATGTGTGTATGTGTATGTGCGTGCATGTGTGTATGTGTGTGTGTGTGCATGCGTGTACATGTGTGTGTGTGGTCCCACCAACTACCCAGATACTGAAAAGTTTTAAGAGTTACCAATATTGTCTTTCCATGTAGGAATGTAAACAGTTCACTTATGGTAAGTCCCTTAAGACTTCTCTTTGCTGTTTACTTTTTCATGCTTCTTCTCATTCTTGTGTTTGAAAGTCAAATTTTCTTTTCAGCTCTGGTCTTTTCATCAAGAATGTTTGAAAGTCCTCTGTTTCATTGAAAGACCATATTTTCCCCTGAAGTATTATACTCAGTTTTGCTGGGTAGGTGATTCTTGGTTTGAGTCCTAGTTCCTTTCACTTCTGGAATATCCTATTCCATGCCCTTCAATCCCTTAATGTAGAAGCTGCTAGATCTTTTGTTATCCTGATTGTATTTCCACAATACTGGAACTGTTTCTTTCTAGCTGCTTGCAATATTTTCTCCTTGACCTAGGAACTCTGGAATTTGGCCACAATGTTCCTAGGAGTTTCTCTTTTTGGATCTCTTTCAGGTGGTGATCGATGGATTCCTTGAATACTTATTTTGTCCTCTGGTTGTAGAATCTCAGGACAGTTTTCCTTGAAAATTTCATGAAAGATGATGTCTAGGCTCTTTTTTTGATCATGGCTTTCAGGTAGTCCCATAATTTTTAAATTGTCTCTCCTGCATCTATTTTCCAGGTCAGTTGTTTTTCCAATGAGATATTTCACATTCTCTTCCATTTTTTCATTCTTTTGGTTTTGTTTGGTGATTTCTTGGTTTCTCAGAAAGTCATTAGACTCCATCTGTTCCATTCTAATTTTGAGAGAACTATTCTCTTCAGTGAGCTTTTGAACCTCTTTTTCTATTTGGCTAATTCTGCTTTTGAAAGCATTCTTCTCGTGATTGGCTTTTTGAACCTCTTTTGCCAATTGAGTGAGCCTATTTTTCAAGGTGTTATTTTCTTCAGCATTTTTTTGGGTCTCCTTTAGCAAGGTATTGACCTGTTTTTCATGCTTTTCTTACATTTCTCTCCCCAGTTTTTCCTCCACCTGTCTAACTTGATTTTCAAAATCCTTTCTGAGCTCTTCCATGGCCTGAGCCCATTGGATATCTATTTTGGGTGTTTGGGGTACAGAGGCCTTGACTTCTCTGTCTTTCCCTGATGGTAAGCATTGTTCCTCCTCATCAGAAATGAAAGGAGGAAACATCTGTTCACCAAGAAAGTAGCCTTCTATGGTCTTATTTTTTTCCCCTTTTCTGGCATTTTCCCAGCCAGTTACTTAACTTCTGAGATTCCTCTCCACCACCGCCTAGATCCTCCCAGCTAGTGCTTGGGGTCTGAGATTCAAATGGTCTTTCTGTGGCAGGCACGGCTGCTATTCAATGTGAGCTTAAGTTCTGGTGCTCGGGTGGGAGCAGGGCTGCCTCCCAGGCTCAGTTCCCTCAGGGACTTTATGCAGAGACCTTCAGTAATGGAGCAGGTGGGGGCAGGGCTGTCTCCCAGGCTCAGTTCCCTCAGGGGGTTTATGCAGAGACTTTTGGTAATGGCTCTGAACTTCTGCCTACTGCTCTGGGAGTCCTGGGCCGCCGCTGTTGCCCCTGCCGCAGCCTCTCGGGGGAGCCCGAGTCACGGAGTCACCCTGCTCCCGTCTTGGCCAGCTCAGACATCTCTCTCACTGACCTGTAGTGTCTGTGGGCGGAGGGACCTTCCCTTCCCGGCCGCCAGAGGTTCCGTCCCTGAAGCCTGCTCGGATCTGCTCCTCTGGGGCTGCTCAGCCAGGGTAGCACAGGGGTGGGTTCTGCTGTCCAGAGCGCGACAGACCCCTGGGGATGGCTCTCCAGGGCTCTTTGGAACGGAAATCTTTTCTACTGTGTTTCTGCGCACCTTGCAGTGCTCCAGAATTTGTGGGGAGTTCTTTTTGCAGGAAATATATGGGCTGTGGGTTCAGAGCTAGCACACGTGAGTCTTTCTACTCCTCCATCTTGGCTCCTCCCCCCTATGTTTTAAGTTTTACCAAAGAAATGAAAGATTTATTTTCCTCCATATGTAGAAAATAAGGTTTAAATTGAACATTGCCTACTTTGTACATAATTGGAATCTTGATTTTAACCGAATAATGAATTGGCTTATGTACTTTGATTTTCTTTATAACATATCTAACAAACTGCATGGAATGGATTTATAACTAAACATAACTGATTTCTGGCATTGTGTTTCAGCTATTGTACCTATTTGAAACACTTTGCATTGATTGGCTTTGCTGATCAACTTTTCCCTCTTTAGACCTGTATTTATTTTTGATTATTATCATGGAATTTGATAGCTAGATGAGAGTTTAGAAATACTCCAGCCCAATTCCTTTCCTTTCCACATGAGGAAATAAGCCAGCACCAACCACAGAGCCAGAGCTAGAGCACAGGATGTTGACTCACAGGCCTTTCTAGCATAGCATAATTGCCATTATAATTAATAATTGGTATTATCCAAATCAATTTCTGAAATATAATATTTAAATATTAACCCATTTTGTTAGAACATGGAGTTCTGAGATCAAGATCAATGATTTGAAATCTCTAAAAGTCAGCTCTTTTTTTTTTTGGCATATAAAAACTCAGAAATGGGTGCTATTGGTCACAGTGTGAGGATGGGTCAGTTACAATTCATCTATACTATTAGACATACAATTCAATATTGATGCTGACTGTTAATAACAACATGTGAAGAATCCAAATTATTATAGGGCAAGGAGCTGGACGATGTTTTCTCTACTGAGATTTAAAACCCTGGAGTTCTTAATTAAGGCAGAATTTTTTTCACTCCATATCTCCTCCCCCATCTCTCTACCCCTATACCTTGCCAGTAAAAAACACATCTTGTAAACATTAACAGCCATGAAATATTTATTACTTTCATGTCTGTCTCCATAGAGATGTATTCTAGGACCTGGAGTACATTGTCAAACATAAAAATTGCCTTAGTTCCACACTCCCTCTTGGGTATATTGAGTAGCATTTTAAGGAAACCTATCCATCATGGCCTGTAAGGGAAAAGGTTGTTACTGTTATAACTGATGACTCTTTACTTTTTTAATCTGATACTCCTTGAGAAAGACATACACAACATAAGAATACCTACAACAGTATAAAATCTTTGACGTTATTATTGTTTTTTTTCCTGGATCTACTATTTCATATGTGTAGAGCAGGGGTTCTTCACCATTTGTTTTTGGTATCATAGACTCATCTGGCAGTCTGGTGAAACCCGTGGACCTCTTCTCAGAATCATGTTTTTATTTCGTTTTCTATTTATTTATCTATTTATTTTAGTTCATTTTTTAAAACATATTTATTTATTTAACTTTTTACATTCATTTTCACAAAATTTTGGGTTCCAAATTTTCTCCCCTTTTATCCCCTCCCCCCACCCCAATACACCAAGCATTCTAATTTTCCCTATCTCCAATCTGCCCTCTCTTCTGTCATCCCTCCCTTCTCTTGTCCCCATCTTCTCTTTTCTCCTGTAGGGCCAGATGACTTTCTATTCCTCATTAACTGTATGTCTTCTTTCCTAGTAGCAACAACAATACTAAACAGTTGTTCCTAAAACTTTGAGTTCCAAATTCTCCCCATCCCTCCCTCCCTACCCATTCCCTTTGGGAAGGCAGGCAATTCAATATAGGCCCTATCTGTGTAGTTTTGCAAATGACTTCCATGATAGTCATGTTGTGTAAGACTAACTGAATTACCCTCCATCCTATCCTGCCCCTCATTGTTTCTGTTCTGTCTTTTGATCCTGTCCCTCCCTGAGTGTTGACTTCAAATTGCTCCCTCCTCCCTTTGCCCTCCCTTCCATCATCCACCCCCTTGTTTATCTCCTTCTCCCCCACTTTCCTATACTGTAAGATAGGTTTTCATACCAAAATGAGTGTGCATTTTATTCCTTCCTTTAGTTGAATGTGACGAGGGTAAACTTCTTGTTTTTTTTTTTTCTCAGCTCTCCTCTTTTTTCCTCCACTAAAAAGTCTCCTACTTGCCTCTTAAATGACATATAATTACCCCATTCCATTTCACCCTCTTTCCTCCCACTACATTTCTCTCTCACCATTTACCTTAATTTCTTTTAAGACATGGTCCCATCCTATTCAATTCACTCTGTGCTCTCTGTCTCTGTATGTGTGTGCATGTGTGTCTGTGTGTGTGCGTGCATGCGTGTACATGTGTGTGTGTGGTCCCACCAACTACCCAGATACTGAAAAGTTTTAAGAGTTACAAATATTGTCTTTCCATGTAGGAATGTAAACAGTTCTCTTATGGTAAGTCCCTTAAGACTTCTCTTTGCTGTTTACTTTTTCATGCTTCTTCTCATTCTTGTGTTTGAAAGTCAAATTTTCTTTTCAGCGCTGGTCTTTTCATCAAGAATGTTTGAAAGTCCTCTGTTTCATTGAAAGACCATATTTTCCCCTGAAGTATTATACTCAGTTTTGCTGGGTAGGTGATTCTTGGTTTGAGTCCTAGTTCCTTTGACTTCTGGAATATCCTATTCCACGCCCTTTGATCCCTTAATGTGACATCTGACAACCCCCTGGGATGTCTGGGATGCAGAGGCCCCGCCCTCCACGTCTTTCCGTAATGACAAGAATATCTCCTCATCATCAGATCCGAAAGGCGGGATCATTTGCATCTGCTCAAAAAAACTCTCTATAGTCTTATTTTTTTTTCCCTTTTTCTGGGCATTTTCCCAGCCAGTTACTTGACTTCTGAGATTCCTCTCCACCTCCGCCTAGGTCAGCCCAGCTAGTGCTTGGGGTCTGAGATTCAAATGGGCTTTCCGGGGAGTTGCGGCTGCTATTCAATGTGAGCTTTAGTTCTGGTGCTGGGTTGGGGGCAGGACCGCCTCCCAGGCTCAGTTCCCTCAGGGCTTTATGCAGAGACCTTCAGTAATGGAGCGGGTAGGGGCAGGGCCACCTCCCAGGCTCAGTTCCCTCAGGGGGTTTATGTAGAGACCTTCAGTAATGGAGCGGGTGGGGCAGGGCCGTCTCCCAGGCTCAGCTCCTTCAGGTGGTTTATGCAGAGACTTTCAGTAATGAAGATCCTGCCTGCTGCTGGGGGAGTCCGGGGCCGCCGCCACTGCCTCTGCCGCCGCCCCCGCCTCTGCCTCCACAGCCGCCCCCACCTCTGCCTCCGCCACTTCCTGCCCCTGCCTCTGCCTCCGCCGCTTCCTCCCAAGGGGGCCCGAGCCACGGAGACACCCCGCTCCCCTCTCGGCCAGCCCAGATGTGTCTCTCACTGACCTGTAGAGTCTGTGGGTGGAGGGACCTTCCCGGCCGCTGGAGGTTCCTTCCCTGAAGCCTGCTCCGATCTGCTCCTTTTGGCCATGTGGCCAGGGCAACGCTGGGGTGGACTCCACTTTCCGGGGCGTGACGGACCCTGGGGACGGCTCTCTGGAACGGAAATCTCTTCCACTATGTTTCTGCACACCCTGCGGTGATCCAGAACTTGTGGGGAGCTCTTCTTACATTAAATCTATGGGCTGTGGGTTCGGAGCTCGCATACGTGAGTCTTTCTACTCCTCCATCTTGACTCCGCTCCCCCTAGATATATCCAGATTCATGATTCAAAACAGAATTAATAGCATGATGAGCCAAGCCCAGCTCGGGCTGTGCATGAAGTCATCTCCCCCCCAGAATCATGTTTTTAAAGGCAAAAAAACCACATAGGATCATAGAGGAGACAAATCATAAAGAAATATGGTTATGAAAATATTTTTAAAATATCAAATGAATGGATCTTGAGTTAACTTTCCCTGGTATAAAGAACTTCATGTACCAGTATAGATGAACATCTGTTCTGCAATTTATAATCTTAGAGAGTTACCTGGGGCACTGTGAGTTGCCCAGGTTCACAAATCAGTATCTTTCTGAGGCAGAATTTGAACCAAATTTTTCCTACCACTAAACCTCAATGTTGCTCTGTTAATATTTCGTTAATAACTCATGTTAATATTTTGTAAATTCACTATTGAAACAATTATGGGTAAATTTGCAAACACCTATAGCTATCTGAAGGAGTTGTGTGAGACTTTTGAGGGAGGGGAAGGAAACAAGCATTTATTAAGTGCCTACCACATGCCAGGCACCTTGATAAGTGCTTTACAAATATTATCTCACTTAATTGAGTCAACAAAACTTGGTGAAAAAAATGAATTAGGAGTCCTGATTTCAAGTTTTGGCTTTACTACTATTTCTCTTAGGCACTTATGCTCTCTGGGCCTCAGTTTCCTCACCTATAAATGTAAGGGGTTAGATTAAATGAACTCAGAGTTCTCTTCCAGCTTGACTCATCTGATGAGTCTTAAATACAAATGTGATTTAGTCAAAAAGGGCTGCACAATTTTACATTGTGATGTTAACATATACATTTTTAGTAAACTATATTATTTAAAGATTATCTTCTTTTTCAGTAATTTTTGGTGAAGATGTTGCTTTCGGAGGAGTCTTCAGATGTACTGTTGGCTTACGAGACAAATATGGTAAGTTTTCTTTGTGTTTACTACCAGTCAATGTCTATTGATGCAGGATTCCTGAGAATTTTCAAGATTCAAGCCATGTGAAACAGATAGTCATAAAATAAACATAAGGTTAGTTTCTTTGAATTTCCACTTCTCTCACTCAGGTTCTCGTGACTTCATAATTGAACTACTGCTGCAACCTCCTAGAATAATCTTTTAAATAGTCTTTTAAAACACCATTTTCATCATGTCACTTCCCTGCTCAAGAAACCTATTGTCCTTTGTATCTAAATTCCCTAGCGTGTCATTTAAGCTGTTCTCTTGTCAATTCCCTTCCTTACTTTCCTTCTCAGAGTTTATTTTGTTAACCTTCATAATCCTTTTGTCTTAGGTCATCCTTTATATTCCTGACACATACCCAATTTCTATGCTTTTGACTTTGTTCCTTGTTTTACTGACAATTCATATTTCTCCAGAGATGTCTTTTCTTAGCAGCTTTTGGATGCTATACACCTGTCTTGCTCTGAAACTTTGAAGTGCATTGTGGGGCCCCTTTCTTGGCATCTCCAACCATTTTATGATGGGTAAGGGCTGTCTGTGTATGTACATACATATATATATACACAAATACATACATGTAAACTTACTTACATGTATGAGCATATGTATGCACTATGGATTCCAAGAAAGAAACAAATTGGTAATTGCTCATAAGAAGCTTACATTCTATTTCTTATTGGACCTGTGATTTCATCACTGAAGGGAGCTCAGGGAGGAACTCTCTGTACCAATGCATATTGGAACCTGCTCAGTATAGTCTTAGAACTAAGTCACTTAAGGCAGTGAGAAGTTAAATAACTTGTTTACTGTCATAGAACCAGTATTTGTCAGAGTTTGGATTTGAATCCAAGTCTTCCTGATTCTGAGGACACTTTTTTTTTACTATGCTATACTTCTCCTTGAGCTTGTATTCTACTGTAAACACTTTTCCACATCAAAATCTTAGAGTAATCTTTGTTTCCTTCCCCTTCTTCATCAACCACTTTTTAAAAAAAAATTAGCTTTGTACTTTGTTTTAAAAAAAGTTTAATGTTTTATTTCCCTCCAATTACATGTAAAACCAATTTTAAACATTTTTAAAAAAAATTTTGTTGTTCAAATTCTCTCCCACCTCCCTTCATTGAGAAGGCAGGCAATCTGATATAGGGCATACATGAGCAGTCATGTAAAACATTTCTGTATTAGTCATGTCATGAAAGAAAATTATAAACCAAAAAAAGACCCAAGAAAAATAAAGCAAAAAAGTATTCTTTGATCTGCATTCAGATTCCACCAATTATTTTTATGGCGATGGATAGCATTTTTTATCATAAGTCCTTCAGAAGTGTCTTGGATCTTGGTATTGTTGAGAATAGTTAAATCATTCACAGCTGAAGTAGTACTGCTGTTAGCATACACGTGTTTTCTTGGCTCTTCATTTCACTTGGCATCAGTTCATGTAAGTCTCCAGGCTTTTCTGAGAGCGTCTTGCTTGTCATTTCTTGTAGCACAGTAGTCTTCCATCACAATTATATACCACAGCTTGTTCAGCCATTCCACAATTGATGAGGACTCCCTCAATTTCCAATTCTTTGCCATCACTAAAAGAGCTGCTATAAATATTTTTGTACACATGTCCTTTTCCTTTTTTATCTCTTTGAAATACATATCTAGTAGTGGTACTACTTAATCAAAAGGTATGCATGGTTTTATAGCTCTTGAATCAGTAAACAGTTGTGCATTAGTGTTTGTTTTTTCCTATTCATATCCTTTGATCATTTATCAGTTGAGAAGTGGCTCTTATTTTTATAAATTTGACTCAATTCTCCATATTTTGAAAAATGAGGCCTTTATCAGAGAAACTTGCTGTAAATATTTTTTACAGTTATATTACTGTGTATTTCTCTCCATTCTATTTTTTCCTCCTACTTATCCTACTGTCTCTCTCCTTTCACTCTGTCCATCCTCAAAAGTGTTTTGTTTCTCCCTACTGCCTCCCTCAATCCATCTTTCCTTCTATTGGCCTCTCCTTTCCTTTCCTCTCTCCTCCCCTCCTCTCCTCTCCTTTCTTCTCCTCTCTTCTTCTCTCCTCTCCTCTGTTCTTCCCCTCCTAATTTCCCTATAGATTTCTATGCCCAACTGAGTGTGTATATTACTCCCTTTTTGAACCAATTCTGATAAGAGTAAGGTTCATGTGCTCCCCTTATGTCCTCTGTCTTCCCATCCATTGTGAAAGCTTTTTCATGCCTCTTTTGTGTGAGATAATTTACTCCATTCTATTTTTCCCTTTCCTCATTTTCCCAGGACATTCCTCTTTCTTACCTCTTAATTTTTTTTTAGTTAATCATTCCATCATATTCAACTCACATCCATGCCCTCTGTCTATATATACTCCTTCTGACTTCCCTAATAATGAGAAAATTCTTGGGACTTATAAAAGTATCATGTTCCCATGTAGGAATGTAAACAGTTTAACCTTCTTGAAGGCTTATGGTTTTTTTTTCCTGTTTAACTTACTATGCTTCTCTTGAGTCTTATATTTGAAAGTCAGATTTTCTATTCTGTTCTGGTATTTTCATCAGGAATGCTTAAAACTCCTCTGTTTCACTGAGTATCCATTATTGTCCCCTGAAGGATTATACTCAATTTTACCAGATAGGTTATTCTTGGTTGTAATCCTAGCTCCTTTGTCCTATGGAATATCATATTCCAGACCCTCTGATCCTTTAATGTAGAAGCTAAATCTGTGACCTCATGATAGTTGAATTGTTTCTTTCTGGCTTCTTGCAATTTTTTCTCCTTGATCTGAGAGCTCTGGAATTTGATTATAATATTCCTGGGAGTTTGCATTTTGGGATTTCTTCTAGGAGGTGATTGAATTTCTATCTTACCCTCTGGTTTCAGAATACCAGGGCAGTTTTCCTTGATAATTTCTTGTAAGATGGTGTCTATGTTTTTTTTTTGACCCTGGCTTTCAGGTAGTCTAATAATTCTTAAATTATCTCTCCTGGATAAATTTTCTAGCTCAGTTGTTTTTCTAAGATCAGTTCTTCTATTTTTTTCATTCTTTTGACTTTGTTTTATTTTTTCTTGATGTTTTCTAGAGTCATTAGTTTCTACTTGGTAATTCTAATTTTTAAGGAAATATTTTCTTCAATTACGTTTTGTATCTCCTTTTCCATTTGGCCAATTCTACTTTTTAAGGAGTTCTTTTCTTCAGTGAATTTTTTGTATATCTTTTTCTTTTTTTACAATTCTGCTTTTTAAGGCATTTTCTTCATTGGATTTTTGTGCTTCTTTTAACATTTGTTCTATTCTGTTTTTTAAGGTGTTATTTTCTCTAGCGTATTTTTCTGCCTTCTTTAACAAGTTGTTGTTGTCTTCTTTCATCACTATTATTTCTTTTTTCCAGTTTTACCTCTACCTCTCTTATTTGATTTTTAAAATCCTTTTGTTTTCATTTTCATGAATTCTTTTTGGGCTCGAGATCTAGTCACATTCTTTTCTTGATACTTTGGACATAACAGTTTCGAGTTCGTTGACTCCTCTGATAGTGTTTTGATCATGTCTGTCACCATAATAACTTTCTGTGGTCAGAAACTTTTTTGTTGTTTTCTCATTTTCTGATCTATTTCTTGACTTTTTACTTTATGTTAAAGTGGGGCTTTGCTTCCATGGTGGAAGGGACCACTGACCTAAGCTTCAAGTTTTTTGTGCATCTGTTTTCAAATCTAATTTTGGGGACCTATAAATTTTTGGTTCTTCCAAGATGTTGTGTTTTAAGGAGAGATGTGTTCACTCTTCTCCAGTATTATGCTATGGTCTGTGAGTGACCATAAGTACTCTTTTCAGCCATTGAAATGTGATGAGGGTCCCAGCTTTCCTGCTGCCACAAGGTTTGTGTGCCTAGTGCTTCTTCTTGCCCTGGGACTGAGGCCCAGGGCTGCGACCTGGTTCCAAGTATGGGCAATGCAATAGAACCCTGCCCCTTGTGCCAGTAAAGAGACCCCTATAATCTTCTGACCAGCTATCTGACTCCCTTACCATCTATGGGCTGAGAGGTCAGGAAGCTGCCACTGATACCACTGACTCATTTTCTCCCAAAACCTGCTCTCACTTTGCTGAGTCCTTCCCTGTGCTGGTGTGACCTGAGGTGGACTGCACTTCTCTCTCACTCTAGCAGCACCTTTCCTACTGACCTTCTAAGTTGTCTTGGGTTGGAATATTGTTTCATTCCATCCTTTTGTGGATTCTACGGCTCTTAAATTTGTTTTGAGGCATTGTTTAATATGGTTTGGAGGAGAATTTGGGAGAGCTCAAGGGAGTCCTTACCTTTTCTCTGTCATCTTGGCTCTGCCCTCTCAACTACTTCTTAAGGTGCTAAATGTTATATTATTAATAGTCCTTACCTCTGTAAGCACCTAGCTGCATAGTAATAGAGCCCTGACCCTGCAGTAAGGAAGACCTGAGTTCAGATCCAGCCCCAGGCACTCACTATCAGGTATTACCCTGGACAAGGCACCTAATCTCTGTCTGCTTCAAATTCCCCAAGTTTTAAATGACAATAATAATAACACTTACATCCTAGGATTGTTGTAAAGGTTAAATAGCATCATACTTATAAAATGCTTAACACAGTGCCTCTCATGGAGTACATGCTCAATATATTCCTCTTTCCTTCCTTTCTTACTCACTCATCCATCTCAATAGTCAGCAGAGCCTGTGGATTCTTATTTCTGAGGTCTCTCATCTTTCCTTCTTAATGCTATCACAACCTTAGTCTTCAATCCTTATTTCATGCCTGGGTTACTTTAACATCCTCCTGAATGGTCTCTTTGGGTGCAGTTTCTTCCTTCTCTAATCTGACCTGCAAATTACCACTACATGAATTTTCCTACAATGATGCTTTTATAATCATAATTAATAGCAAGCATTTAGGTAACACTTTAAGATTTGCAAAGTGTTTTACAAATATTGTCCCATATTATCCCTATGTTGTACATGAGGAACTAAAGCAGACAAAGTTTAAGTGACTACTTTCCACTCCCACCCTTCACTCTCACAAACCCAAACCCTAAAACATGAAAAATATTCATTTTCATACTTTGCTTATTGTTTAATCCTTGCTTTATTTACCTTTCCACATGCATGTTCCTTGTTCTCTAAATAGATTTTAAAGGACAGTATATAAATCTTTAGAATTTTGGTCACAGTAGACATAGAATCCATATTTATGATTTGAGTTCCATTTAAAAAGTGTACCTTTTCAACCTGATTGAGAAATTTATAATGGTGCTATTTATAGAAAAGATATAATAAAATATTTTTCTTTTACATGTTTTCTGTTTTCTTTTACTTTTCTTTGTATTTTTATTCTATTTTGTTGCTGTGGAAATCAATTAATGATTATGAATCAAAGGAGGAAGTGTGCAGCAGAAACAAATGAGACCTAAAATGAATAATTTATTTACTCATAGACCTTGTTTTAAGGAAAACTGGGAAAGAAATATGCTAAAATAGTATGTGTGTTTGTCTACGTTCTTACTTCCTGACAGGGTAGAGAGCCAGATAAAACCTTTTTAAATTTCATGGACATTTAACAAAAATCTTTTTGTTTTTGTATAAAAGTCATATTTCCTCCTTTGAATACATTATATCAAATATCTAAGGAAATATGACTTTGTATTCAAATGAGGGAGGTGAGTTTAGAAGCCTTGGGGAGAGTTAATGTGTTTGGTAAGAAGGACCATAATCGCTAGATGGCACTCTATTCTTTGGAATAAATCTCACATCCCTTTCCACCCTTCTGTTCCTCCAATTGATTTAGGAAAATCTTTAAATATTTTTCAGACAGCAATTAAAATTCCACTATAAAGCGCAAATTTTTTTTATAAATTAAGGTCAAATTTAATTTCTTACTGACATAATATTGTAAAACTATTACAATGCTATACTTAATATTCAAAAGAAAGAATTGCTTGAAAACAGTGACACAGAACAGATAGTAGGGAGAAACTGAATAATTTTATGTTTCAAGTGATACACATGACAACATTGATTTAAGATGATCATCCTGAGTATTTTTACTTCCTATTCTCCTTAAATACAGTGGCATAATCTAGCTGTTCTTAATGTTGTTAACTTGTTTGAGAAAGTATTGGTGGTAGATGTAGGGCAGACTTTTGGACTCTAGAGTATTTGGTTCAAGTTCCACTTTTGAAATATACAAGTAATTGACACTTATTCCTTCAGTAGTTGAGAGTTCCCTACATTGATGAAGTCAGAGATCTGTACAATAACCAAATATATAGTTAAAAAAGAAAAACAAAACAGCATAATCAGATCAACATGAAATTGATGTTTCAGATTTTAGTGAGCATGAATTTTTATAGTAGTTCCACAGAGGCAAGGTTTTGTCAAGCCTTTTCACCGTAAAGGTCCTAATTTAATCAGTCATTTAAGCTTTTGATCATTTTTCTATTGTTTGGCTATACAGTTGGAGCTTTGTTGTGAAGAGGGGAGAAGCTGGATTAGATGAAAGGCATCCAGATATCTAGCAATATTGTTCCTTCAACTGACCCTAATTGAATACCATCTTTCTGCCTGAAGTTATAGTATATTTCACCAAGTTGCAGTTCATCTCTTATTTTGTCACTGTATGAGCCCTCTGTTAAATCCTCATTAACCCGAGGCATTATCATCCTTCCATAGACATGAGTGCACAGCTTTGATGGCTAGGAGAAAGAGCAGTGTGCTTGGACTCACAATACTTGGGTTCTAGCATATGACTTTAGGCAAGTTGAGGAACCCTCTCTTAGCCTTCTTTGTTTTGCAGGGCAGCATCAAATGAAGTATGTCAAACTTGTTTCCAAATGTGTATACAAGGAATGACTAATGAAACTGCTCTCGAAAGCCATGGTGAACATCCATCCCACTGCACTATAGTGTGAAATATGCAAAATGTTGTGGTTGTGAACCTAAAATTGATAACTGTGAGAGGCTTTTGTTTTCAGAGAGTGATATCTCCATCCTGTGCTATTCATTGAAAGAAGTTCAATTAAGACATGGGTTCAGTAGAGAATGTGTTGATTTAATTTCTTCAGGACTCAACTTTTTCTTTTCTTGGGACTTTACCTCTTCCTTGCCTTATTTGTTCCTGTGTTCGGCTGGTACAAAAATATGGAAGTGTCATTAGAGTATGGGAAAAATCAACATAAACATTTGTTTGTTTTTGTAAACATTAGGGACTTAAAACACTTCAGTAAGGAAGGAAAACTATTAAGCATGTGTCCAGTTTAATTTCAAGTAGGATTAAGAGCTTTAATTAGTCTCTTTTTCAGTCTTAGAAAATTCATTTCCCATTTGCGAATTAGGTATATATTAAATCTGAAGATTAAAAGACAAGGTGTTTTGAATTAGTTTACAAAAGAGCATATGAACAGTTTTCATATTAGTCACTCATTTCTTCTATTAATATTAGGTGATCTTTATGAATCATATAAAAATTATTAGAAGTAAGGTTGTACATTTTAGTTATTAAAGTAGTCAGATTTTTAAGCCGAATTATTCTTAGGGCATGGTGAATCTGGGTGTGACCTCAGGCCCTGTACTTTGGGGCTGTCTGTACTACCCTCTGTCTCTTCCTCCTCTATCTTCCCAACCCACCCCAAGTGTCCTGACCTGGTGATAGTCAAGTAACTTGGCAAGTAGGGAGGTAGTCTGTAGGTAGTATGTAAGTATTTGTGTACACATATAGATGAGGGGCAGCTAGGTAGTGCAGTGGATAGAGCAGTGCAGGAGTTAGGACCTGAGTTCAAATTTCACCTCAGACACTTGACACTCCCTAGCTGTGTGACCTTGGCCAGATCACTTAACCCCAATTGCCTCATCCTGGGTCATCTCCAGTCATCCTGATGAATATCTGGTCACTGGATTTAGATGACTCTGGAGGAGAAGTGAAACTAGTGACCTGCACAGCCCTCCCTTACTTAAAAACAAAGTCAAGTTCAAGTCATGTCATTATTTCTCTGATGGCATGGTCTTCTTCGACAACGAAGGACAAACACATACATATAGATGAACCTCATACATGCAATCAGATCTACTCATCAGAGCCTCTGTCACCAAACTGCCCTCCCAACACAAGGAGAGATTTCTCCAACCTTTCTTCCTTTAGTTTTCCTTAGATAAAGTATTGCTCTTTCATGACTTAGTAGAGATCCAGTAGGAACATAGAAGAATGTTTCTTTCTTCTCAGACCTTAATCTAAACACAGATTATAGGGGAGGGCCTTTAAAATTTAATAGCAAAGAAAAAAATCAGAATTAGTATGAACCCAATTCTCACCTGTTAGAACTACAGAAAGTTATTCATTATGACTATATACCACATACTTATAATATGGTGTCATGGGGGTTAGTCTGATATCCAGGAAAAGAAAGCAACATGACATCTGTAATATTTTCTTTTTTTAGTGGAGGCAGTATTTTGCTTGGGTAGGGTGTAAACTTGAGTAATTAGATGAGTGACCTCAAAGAGAGACAATGCATTACTGAGGCTGACTCTTCTGGTGAGGTTATAAAACATGAAAGGATTACCATTTGGACAAGTGTTGACACCGGAAGAGCTCATTTAAACAGCATCACACAGTGCTTCTGATTAGGGTCAGGTACCACAAGGGACACAGGAAAAGGAAAGAGAAAAGTCAATCTAGAAGGACAGGACTGCAGAGTTGGAAATTGTGGGTAATGTGTGTTTATGGGCCCTGGAAAGGCAAAGGCAAAGTTGTAGGCTTAGTGTGAGAACCTCTTTCTCTTCTTGATTTGTTTATATTGTAAGAATAAAAAGAAACATTTTACCTCCTGGTTGTTTCTACTTGTTGTTGGGACATTTCTCTTTATAAATTGATTTTTATAGCAGATTAATACTTATTTGGATTATTTCCTTTCCAAGTCTTTGGATATCTATATATTACATAATATAGAATTATATACATTATGTTGGCATGCACTTAGAGTTCTAACAGTATGCCACATATCCATAGCATTAATTTACTTTGGTCTTATGGGAGTCACTTTTCTTATATTAACTAGCAGGCTCATATCACTTTTATAGAAAATCTTTTTTTTTTTCCAAAATGAAGATTCCTGGAAGGCTCAATCTATTCTTTGGAAAGGTAATCTCATTGATATTGTGAATGAGATGAATTAAAACAGTATATCTTAGATTAATATATGATAATTGAAATAACTAATTTAATACATAATTTAATAATTACGCATAATTTAAAAATTATGTACATAAATTAAAAATTTTAAATAATCTTTACTATTGTTAGATGCCTCCTTTATTAATGGCAAATATAATTAGCAATTTTTAAATGAAAATCTTATAGGGGAAAGTTTATTCTTGAAAAATCTTAAAGTAAATTGGTATGTGGAATTTAAACCTTAAGATATAATTGCCACATTTGTCTCTTTCTTCTCTGTTAATCTAAGTTATTATCATTTATTTTATTATTTATTTATTAGTATTATTATTAACCTATTAACCTCTGAGTTGGGAAATTGAAATTTAAATAATTTAAAAATTTTCCCCGGAAAATTGTGAGGCCTGAATTTGTGGTAGGTTTCCAGAATTCTTACTGCAGAAACTTTTTTTCACCCTTGAAAGTGTCAGAATATCCAGCATATTCTTCGTAGCCTTAGATTATTTGATTTGCATAAATTTTAGAGGTTTTTTCTTTTCTTTCTTTTTTTTTTTTTTAACTTCTGAAGCAAAGGACTGGGGTTATCTGGCTTTAATTATGCTAGCATTTTTTCTTTGGTAGTGCAGTAAAGAGAGCACAGGGTTTGGGGTCAGAAAGACTCATCTTTTTGAGTTCAAATCTGGCTTCAGATACTTACTAGCTCTGTAACCCCAGGCAAGTCATTTAACCCAGTTTGCCTCAATTTCTTACTGTAAAATTACCTCAAGAAGGAAATAGCAAACCACTCCAGTATCTTTGCCAAGAAAATCCCAAATGAAGTCATAAAGAGTCAGACATGACTGAGTAACGCTAAAGAATTATGCTCACTTTTGCTGGACAAGATATTCCTGATTTTAAGCCTATTGTCTTGCTTTTATTGCAAGGTTTCCACTTCTTTAAAGTTGGTTTCTAAATCTTGTATGACTCTCACTGTGGTTCTTCAGTACTAGAATTATTTCTTTCTAGCTGCTTTCACTATTTGTCATTTGACTTGGAAGCTCTGAATTTTGTTTGTCATGTTTCTGGGAATTTTCATTTTGAGTTTTTTTCTTCTGAAGGTCTCTGGTATGTTTTTTTTATTTTCACTTTCCCCTCTGGTTTTTGGAGATCTGGGTAGTTTTTTTTCATGATTTCTTGAAATATGATATCCATACTCTTCCCCCCCACCCCTTCCCCCAACCCCCTTAGCACTTTCAATTATTTTCCCTGTGTTTGTTTCCTAGGTCAGTTGTTTTTGCTATAAGAAAAGTACATCTTTTATTTTATTTTTGAGTCTTTTGACTTTTGTTTTAATATTTTTTTGTGTCTCATAGATTGTTTAACTTCTGTTTAGTCCATCTTATTTTCAAGGAGTCTATTTCATGAGTAAGATTCTGTATCACTTCTTGTTAGTCCATCTTATTTTCAAGGAGTCTATTTCATGAGTAAGATTCTGTATCACTTCTGCTAAGCCATTAATTCTCTATTCAAGTCTTTTCTCCATAACTCATTTCTTTTCTAATTCTTTCCTCTAGCATTCTCATTTCATTTATAAAATTATTTAATCCTTCTTTAAAACTCTTCATTTCTTTCAGAATTTCTAGATTAACTTGTGCCTAAACTGTTTTTTTCTTTGAAACCTTTCTTGTAGATATTTTGGAGTCATTCATCTGGGTCTATGTCTTGAGTGTCCCTATGTAATGTTAATTAGAGTTAAAGATCTTCCCCCCCCATTAATGGGTCTCACCTGGAGACCATTTAGGGGAGCTTAATTAGGGGAGACTTGTTTTGTAGGAATGCCCACACTTTTTGTTAATTGCTAATGAGATTCTGGGTCAGGAGGGTCATGGCTTGTGGCGCTGAAAAAAAAATATATATTGTGTTAGGGTTTAGGGTTAGGGTTTTCTGGTTTAGGGTTATAGGTTAGGGTTAGGGTTTGCTTTTTAGGGTTATAGGTTAGGGTTAGGGTTTGCTTTTGGAGGCTTAGAAGAAGGTTCATGTGCCAGGTGAGTTTCTGGGTAGCTGGGCCACCCACCCCCTTTGAAAATCCAGATGTTGGTGCTTGTCTCTCTGGTAATTATGTATGCAGTTGGATTTGTCTGTTGATTTCTGATGTATGTATTTCTTATGGTTAGATAGTTAGAAGCCCTGTCTGTTGGTCTTTATTTCTCTGCTTGTATTTTCTCTGTTAGTGGATCTAATTAAAGCAGATTGTTGACCCCTCAAAAGTTGCTTTCCTTTTAGAAAAGCATGTCTAAGAACCTGTGCCACGAGGTCATCCTGGATGCATCAAGGTGTTTGCTGATACACCCTGTCACCATAATACTAGTTTATGAGGAATTCTTTTGTGTGTGTGTGTGTGTGTGTGTGTGTGTGTGTGTGTGTGTGTGTTAAACTTTTATTCTTCTAGCCTTACTTCTGATTTCAGACTTTGGTTACTACTGAAGGGATCATTTGGCCTTCTGCATATAACCTCATTTTATGGTCCCTTTGATCTTGCTGCTACTTCAAGCATTGTATTCTCCAGGGATCTCAGGAATAGCTCAGGCTGGGGACCTTTGAGATTTCAGTGAGTCCAGTGTGTGCTGATTGAGTGTGAAGACTTATCACTGATGTAAATTTTTACAAGCTTCTGACCTTGATTTGGTATGGGCAGTACAGCTGTGAGTTTACCTCTGATTGGACCTCCAGTAGACTCAAGTATTATCAGCTAGCTGGAAATCTCTGCAGGTTTAGTGACAGAAGTGCTTGTGCCCCTTTAATCTGGGCTCAGTATTCTTCTGCAGGCTTCAGACTGCTCTGGGTGCTGGATCTTAGAAAATGCTCTCTTTGTGGGAGTCAGATCCACACAAATGCTATGCGTTTCTCTTCTTGTTCCTTGTCTAGTACATATCTAGGGTCGTCACTGCTCTGTATCATGGCTGGCCAATAATCCTAGGCACAATCCCTTCCTTAATCCTCACTGGATGTGCGACCTCCTCTGGGGTATGATTTGGCACCTGTTTCTGTTTTTTTCACTGTGTCAGGTTGTAAGAAAGGAGGATTTTGTTATTCTTTCTTAGAGTTTAGTTTTCAGGATCAATGGCCATAATAATCTCTAGTTCCCAGGTATTAGATAATATTTCCCAGGTTCATGAGTTGTAAACATCTCCACTCTGACTGTACAGTGAGACAGAGGGATGATGTAATGTGGTATTTACTGTGCTTGCACTGAATGATGACATTGCTGAAGTTAACCTGTGAGTTTAATGTTGGCAAAATGCATTCTTTTTCTGTTGCCCTATAAATTAAGTGGACACTGGTCAATAAGTGGGGATTTGGGATTTGGATAATACATAGAAGAATGCATATACCTGCCTTAATTGGCCCCCATCAGGCTTGGGGGAAAATCTTTATTTGCCCCAACTGGCCCCCATTGAGGCTTGGGGGGATTAGGGGAGCGCACAAACTGGAATGCTGTGCTTTCTTGACTGACTCCATCGAGACATAGGGGTAGTTGCCCCTTCTTCTCACTAGTCCCTGTGAGAAGGGTCATTAGGGAATGCTGTAGCACTTGGTGCTCCCATTATTAGAAACTCTTGAGAAGACTAGACTCTTTAGTCTAGTAAGCTTATTTAACCCCTTATTATGACTCCATTTCTGTCTTCCTCTCTACCTGGATCAAGAGTGAATGTGTGCTAGAATACCTGCTAGTAGTCCTCCTGTGTGTTTTCCTGTCTAAAAATTGGTTTAGTTGGTGTTACCTGTGAAACACAGGTCAGTACGTTTTTTTTTTGTTTTTTTTTGAGTGCATGGCTTTAGGGCCTTGTATAGTCCCTGCATTGAAAGCCTCTGCTCTAGGCCCACCTGACTGGTCCTAGTTCGCAGTGTCCTCAGGTCTCTCTGTTTTCCTTTTCCAGCTTGGTCTAGAAAAATGACTTATTTTGATTTTTGCTTAGATTTCCTAATCAAGGCTTGAATCTAGTGTTTTCTAGGTCTTTGTGGAGTAGTTGTGATAGGGAATTAGACATACTGCTTCCTCTTACTTTATAATCTTGGCTGTTATCCATATTGACTCTTTTCATATGATTATAGATTACGTGTAATCCTTTCTTCTGATTCTTATTTTTAAAAATTTGAATTATTTCATAAGCAGCTTCCCAGATTTTTTTTCACATTCCTTATACTCTTAATTGCATTGGAACGTTCCATTATGTTAATATTTTACAATTTCTTTTCTTTAACCATTCACCTATTTTTGAGCATCCAGTTTTTTTTTTGGTTTTTTTTTTACAATTACATACAATACTACTTGGAAAATCATGGAACAATTTTTTTTTTTTTTTAGTGTTTTTAATTATACTTTCAGGTTATATTCAAAAGAATGGAATTATTGGGTCAGAGTCACTGTTTGCTTGTATTTGTAATTTTCACTGCATATTGCCAATGAAAGTTTCTGAAAATATTCAGGATACTTGCAGTCTCTTTTCCTGAGTTGTGCTTGCTTCTCTGCAATTCTGCTACTATTTATTTTTGACAGTTTTATGGGTGTGAAGTGATGCTTTCAAGGTGTTTTAATTTGCATCGCTTTGATTACTAATGAGGTTAAATATTCTTTCAAATGATTAGGAAAATTTTGTGTTTTCTCTTTTATAAATATATTGAAACCTTTGACCAATTATCTGTTTTAGATTGAGTTACCACTGTGACTTTAAACAGTTCCTTAAACATTTTATATGTGAAGGTTTTATCTGTCATTTTTATGTAGGTAATATTTATACTTTTGGATTTACCTTTGGTTAGTATTTTATCTTCTCCAGTCTATTATTGAAGATTGGAGAGTTATGCTGCAGGGTTTTTTTTTTTTAAACTGAAGAAGAAATAAGTAAGACTGATAGAAAAGCTATAATGAAATAAAAATTTTCATTCTGCTCATCAAAGAAAACAGAATACCAAGCCTTGGGTAAATGATAGGAAAATATTCTAGAAACTTTTATTAAAAATACATTTTAAAAAAGTTAACGGTCTTTATTTTTTATTAGGCCAATGTTTAAAGAAAAATCTGTTTTCTTGTTTTGTAAAAAGAGCCTTAAGCCACATGCATATGTTTTCCCTCTGACCACAGCTCTGCAGAAGGGCATCTGGCAAACTTATTTCCCACATCCTGGTAATCAGGTGCTTTAAATTGAGCATGGTATTGCAGTAGTCTTGTCTTTTCCTGGCTGCACCTGTAGAAGAACAAGAGAAGAAGCATGTGTAATGTGTCTCTTATTTTATTGTTGATATTTTACTCAGCAGTAGAAATAGAAGTGGAGGGAATTGTTGTTAGAATGAAGTTCACTTACATTTGTCCTCCTCTTTTAACCCATAATTCTTTAAAGGATCTCATTTCGTGAAATCTCAACCCAAATAATTAATGCTTCTTTATGGATTAATTGGAATGTCAACTTGTGCATGTAAATGTCTCAATAAAATTCAAACTAGACTTTTGGGGTGGTCCCCTCTCACCTGCAACTTAGAGGTTTGTTTTCTTTTTTAAAGATACATTTGATACAACATTAAAAAAAACTGTTTTCTTATTCAGTCTGTTTTAAACATTTATAGCTGTGCTGAAGTCTGGTGCCATTTTAACTTCTTTTTTTTCCTTTCTTCCTTCTCCCCTTCCTTCTTTCCTTCCTTCCTTCCTTCCTTCCTTCCTTCCTTCCTTCCTTCCTTCCTTCCTTCCTTCCTTCCTTCCTTCCTTCCTTCCTTCCTTCCGTAAATGCAGTTGGATGTACTTTTCGTCATAAGCAACATCATAAGGGAATGCCCCTGAGTTACATCTTTTAAAAAATTTATTAATATCTTTGGTTTTAATATCACCTTCTCAAAGTTTCTCTCCGCCCTCCCCCTCCCAATCAACTAATGTTGTTATCAGATGTTCATTACATACATATATTTTTATTACATACATATTATTTTATTATATTACATACATATAATATCTCTACTCTCTGCCCCTGGGACTCCTCTGGTTCAGGGATGGAGCAGAGACCCTCTAAAACCTTAATTTAAGGTAAATGCCCAGGCCAGCCATCTCTTCATTTTCTACTCAGCTATCTAGAAGTCCTTTGGACTTCTCCATCATGCCCCTATGTTGGGTACCTTCACTTCTATCCATCTCCCTTCTTGCTTTTCAATTTTTGTGTGTTGTCTTCCCCAGTCAATTAGACTGCAAGCTTTTTGAGGGCAGGGACCATCTTTTTTTTCGTGCTTTTATTCCCAGTGCTTAGCATAGACCCTGGCACATAGGAGGTGCTAATTAAATGTGCTGACTAACCACTATGTGCCAGGCACGAGACTAGGCACTGGAGGTATAAGGTCAAAGAATGAAACAATACCTACTCATGATGAGCTTATGTGGGGGAGATAAGAAGTACATGTAAAATATATATACAGAATAAATATTAAGTGAATAAATAACAAAATTTAAAACATAGTTCAATGCCAGATAGTTTGAGAGTAGTTGAAGAGATTAGGAAAGGTTTTATACAGAAGATGGTGCCTACATTTTAAAGGAAGAGAGACTCTGTGAGACATAGGTAAGGAGGAAATACATTCTAGGCATTGGGAATGACCAGGACAAAGCAATGGAGACCAGAAATGGATTATTCTGTGTGAAGAACAGAGAGGGGGCCAGTTTGACTGGATTTGCCGAGTACAGGAGCTTTAAAACATGATGAGAGGAGTTTAGATTTTATCCTAGAGACCAGTTCTCTAGACTTGGTTGACTGGGGCAGTTCATCAGTTACCTTGTCAAAACTGCATTTTTAGAAAATTACTTTGGCAGCAGTGTATAGAATG
Organism: Bettongia penicillata ogilbyi; assembly: GCA_023548195.1. Lineage (NCBI taxonomy): Eukaryota > Metazoa > Chordata > Mammalia > Diprotodontia > Potoroidae > Bettongia > Bettongia penicillata. Next base: position 2,099,402 of record JAJHZJ010000535.1, read on the forward strand.
GACCACAGTGATAAGAGATTTGTTGCAGGGAGACCTATTAGGAAGTTATTTGAATAATCTAGGTGAGAGGTAAGAGAGCCTGAACTAGAGAGGAAGCTGTGTAAGGGGAAAGAAGGGATAGATTGCAAAAAAGAGACTGTAATTGTAGAAATGGCAAGATTTAGTAACTTTATTGGTTGTGAGGAGTTGAAGATAATGCTGAAATTAAGAAGATGAGACATTAGAAGGACAGTGGGTTCTTTGACAGAAATAGGGAAATTTGGAACAGGAGAGGGGATTGAGGTAAGATAATACATTCAGACAGAGTTTAGTACATCTCTGGGACATCCTCTTTGAATGAAATTTTTAAGGAATGAAACAATTCCTACTCCTTATACTTACACTGTATATATTTTTACATGTATTACTTATCTCCCTTATTAGGTGATGTGGAACTGAGGCTTTGGGAGAAGAAGAATTCAGATTTCTTGATTTGTCCCCCTCTTCCCCTGAGAAAATATAGAGGGAGGAGAAAAGTCAAGGACATAGTTAGGGGCCTTAAACATAGCAAGCATGAAGAATCAGTAAGAAATACTTTCATAAAAATCCAGCGAGGACAGAATATCCAGAAAGAGGTTGATCAACATTATCAAATGTAACCCAGAACAGAGATCCATCCTTGATAAGAAAGAAAGAGGAAAACGACAAAATGGTCATCAAAACTAGCCAATATATCAGCCAAATCCAACAGCATATGTTCTGTAGTCCTCCACTTCGGCAAAAATGTGGAAAGAGGTACATTTTATGTCATTTTCAGGGCCAAGTTTCATCATTGTAGGAATACAGCATTCGCTTTTAATTTTTGTTGTTCTTTCTGTTTGTCTTTTTTGTCATCTAGACTTCATTTTCCTAGTTCTATTTTTTTTCATTTTACATCTGTACTATACCTTGTATTCTTCATGTTCATTATTTCTTACAGTCAGGTGATAATCCATGACATTCGTGTACTCCAATTTGTTTAGTTATTTACCATATCTATTTTTTTTCTAGTTCTTTGCTACTGCAAAAAATGATGTTATAAAACTTTTAGAGTATTTGGAACCTTATAAAAATCTTTGACTTCCTTGTTGTATATACCTAGCAGAGGGATCTTTTGAAAGTATGGACATTTTATTCACCTTAGTGTAATTCCTGATGACTCCCTAATTCCAACTCTTATGAACATTTCCATATAGACAGACCAGAAAAAGAAGTTTGTATATGAAATCCTACATCTCTGTTTCATTCAGCTTGTTTTTTGGTTAAAGTGTGTATTCAATTTAAAACAATAGTATCATCATTTGTTTGTGCCCCTTCTTTCTATTCTCTAGAGTTTTTCCTTGGTCAGTCTAACATCATTCACTAACCCCTCTAAGAATCTGGGAATAACTAAAGTAAATGACTATGTAATACTTTGCTGTGGAGAAAGTAACTTTGCCAGTATCTGCATTTTTGAATATTATTCTAACAATTGATAATAAAAGACCTAAGTAAGGAAAACTTTAAAAGCACCTAGAAATCACAACCAAGAGTATAGTAATATGTTTGTGTATAAATACATATTATTTATATATAAAATACACATAAAGGAATAATAAAAATAAAAATGAATTCAGCAAATTAATTTACTGTGCTATTGATATGCTTTTGGTGAGGAATGAAGTAAATTACTATGTATTACTTTGCAATGGAGCAAGTAAATTTGTCAGTGTCTGAATTTTTAAAAATATATTTTATTTTTCCCCAATTACATATCAAAACAATTTTTAACATTTTTTTAAAGTTTTGAGTTCCAGATTCTATCCTTTCCTCCCTTCCTGTTCTCCCTCCTCTCTGACATGATAACCAATCAGATATAGATTATACATGTGCAATCATGTAAAACATTTCAATATTAGTCATTATGTACAAGAAAACTCAAAAGAAAAAGAATGAAAGTGGAAAATAGCATGGTTCAGTCTGCATTCAAACACTATCACTTCTTTCTCTGGAGGCTGACAGTATACTTTATCATTAGTCCTTTGAGACTGTCCTAGATCATTGCATTGTTGAGAATAGCTAAGTCATTCACAGTTTTTCATTGTACAATATAGTTGTTACTGTTGCAATGTTCTCTTGGTTCTGCTCACTTCAATTTGCATCAGTTCATGTAAATCTTTCCAAGTTTTTTCTGAAATCATTCTGCTTATTATTTCTTGTAACACAATAATATTCCATCACAATCATGTATGCCACAGCTTGTTTAGCCATTCCCCGATTGATAGGTATCCCTTCCATTTTGATTCTTAGACACCATAAAAAGAGTTGCAGTAAATATATTTGTACATATAGGTCCTCTTCCCTTTTTGGGGGATATCTTTGGGATATAGACCTAGTAAGTGGTATTGCTGGATCAAAGGGTATGCACAGTTTTATGGCCATTTAGGCATAGTTTTAAATTGCTCTCCAGAAAGACTGGATCAATTCATTCCACCAACAGTGAATTAGTGTCCCAATTTTCCCATATCTCTAACATTTGTCATTTTACTTTTCTGCAACATTAGCGAATCTGATGGGTATAAGCTGGCACCTCACAGTTGTCTTCGTGTTCATTTCCTCAGAGTTGTCTTAATGTGCCTTTCTCTAATCAATAGTGAGTTAATGCTTTTTTTTCATATGACTATAGATAGCTTTGACTTCTTTTTCTGAAAACTTCCTGTTCATATCTTTTGACCATTTATCAAGTGGGAATGACTGCATTCTTATAAATTTGAGTCAGTTTTCTGTATATTTAAGAAATGAAGCCTTTATCAGAAACACTGGCAGTGAAAATTTCCGTTAAAATATTTACCTTCTAATCTTGGTTGCATTGGTTTTGCTTGTATAAACCCTTTTAAATTTAATATAATCGAAAGTGTCCATTTTCTGTCTAGTATTCTATCTCTTGTTTGGTCATAAATTCTCTTATTCATAATCTGATAGCTAAACTATTCCTTGCTCTCCAAATTTGCTTTATGGTGTCACACTTAATGTTTAAATCATATACCCATTTTGACTTTCTTAGTATGTGGTGTAAGATATTGCTCTATACCTAGTTTCTGCCATACCCTTTTCTATTTTTCCTAGCAGTTTTTGTGAAATAGTTATTTCTTGTACTTCAAGCTGAGATTTGGGGGTTTATCCAAGACTAGGTTATTACTATGTTTGTTTGCTGCTATGTCTTATATACCTAATCTGTTACGCTGATCCACCATTCTTTTTCTTGGCCAGTACCAGATATTTTTTGTGATTACTGCTTTAATAATAAAGTTTGAGATCTGGTACAGATAGGCTACCTTCCTTCACATTTGTTTTCATCAGTTCCCTTGATATTCTTGACCTTTTGTTCTTTCAAATGAATTTTGTATTTTTTCTAGCTTTAAAAAATAATTTTTGGTAGTTTGGTATGACATTGAATAAGTACATTAATTTAGGTAGAATTATCATCTTTATTATATATTGGTTTGTCTTATTCATGAACCATTAATATTTTTCCAATTGTTTAGGTCTGCTTTATTTGTGTGAAAGAGTAGATATTAAGTAAAGTGCATCATACACTTTGAACAACCCAAAATAGATGCAACAAAGCTTCTTTTTCAGTCCTTTGCTATGTTCTGAAGAGTTGAGGTTGCTAAATGATAACCTCCAGAGAAGTAAGTAATTACTATATTTCATTCACATAATGTATTTAGTAGCAAAATTAGGCACAAGTTTACTATAGAACTGACCAAAACTGTAAGTCACAATTACTTAGTGGTGTTAAGGATGTGTGGGATACTTCCCTTCCTTCTGAGGTCAGAGTTATGTGGGGCAACAGTTTTCTGCTTTCTTGATATTAGGAGAGAGAATACTGGGCTGGCTGGATCAGTGGAATGATTTAGCTAGGATGGTGGTTTTATCTTTTTTTTACATTATGCTTAAACTAGAGTTTAGATTATTGATCTCTGCCATTTGAATTCAATGGCAGTTATATTCATTTTTCACCTTTGGCAAACATGTTTTCTAAATTTGTTTTGCTAAATTAATTACCTACAAAGATAAGAAAAATAACAAAGGCAAGTAATTACAATGGAAAAGCAGCATGCTTTAAATTTGTCACAATAGAGTTTTAGAAGGTGAAATATCAAGAGTTAGCATGTTATGATGTAGAGTTGGTTTTGAATTTTTCCACCAGGTAATCAAATGATATAAATATATCTCTAAAGTATATCATATTTTCTTCTTGCTAAAACATTAATCAGTTATAGCTTTTGACCAGTATTGTTTTGAAAATTGTATTAGAGATCATAAAGTTCTATCATCCAGGTTCATATTTACCATGTCCAGGACACGAGAATTGAGTGAATCACTATAGCTCTGAGAACAGTAGATGTTTAAATTATAATAATTGTATCCAGTTAGCATATTTTAAAAATTTTTCTGGTGAAAAATTTCCCTTTGTAATATATTATTAATAATTTTAAAACTTAGACATATTCATTGGTTCAATGTTAACCTTGTATATAGAAGGGAAAGTGCTCATTTATTTTTCATGCCTCCACATGTTTCCTTTGCCTTTGAGAAAAGGGCCCCAATGTATTTAGATGGAAAACCTTGGATTATTTATAAAGCTAAGCAGGTTAATTGAATTTGGAAATTCCATATTGTTTTCCTTAGTAGATGACACACATTTTGGATGATGTAGATATAATATGTTAACTTATGGGAAAGAATCAGATTGAAAAATCTATGTACCCTTGTTTTGAATTGTGTTGACACAGGCACAGAGAATAATGTTTTAGGAATTGTCTCATTTCCATATAAATGAAAAAAAGATCTAAAAAATCTAGCAGTTGAAGCTTTTAGGATGGCTTGCCTCTAAATTTTGTTCTGTTAATACTTCAGAAAGAGAATGCAACTGTATTTTGCAAGTTTTTCTGCCCCAGGTACCTTATTTGTGTTCATAAAGTATTCAAACATGGGGCGGGAAATCATAGGTTTCTTAATTTTTTTGTATTCATTGGGCTTTTGGGTCTGTTTCTCATCCAGTGTCAATTGCAAGCCCTAATAGTTAAGGATCACATGTGATTGAAAACTTTGTAGTATCTAAATTCCATTTCTATATTTATTTTTATAAAATCTTACTTTGGAGATTGCTGCAGAGGCCAGGTTTTTATGGTCGCATTTCAATTTAGCTTCAGAAGCATTTTTTACCAAGTGAGTGCTTACATTAAAACATAACAAGAGATGTGGAGGGGTGGTGATCTACAACAACTCAAATAGAAATGGGTTGGACTGGGCCACTAATCTGTACAAAAAAATCCTTATCAGCAGCACATTGACTTGATTTTAAAATGTAATACTATGTTTTATTGTATTTTTATTTATTTTTCCCAATTATTTCCCAATTAAATTTTAATGTGGTTTGGGCTGCACTTAAGAAAGGTTGTTGATCCAAGTTGGTATTGGCCACTGGGAGCATGTCTGACACCTCTGATCTTCCCCAGTGGAAGGAGTATGCATCATGTTTCTGAGATATTACAGTAAAGAAGTCTAGATCCAGAATAATCTTCCTAAGGATTCTACTTTAAATACTTCTCTTCCTAGAGAAGTTGGGGCAGCTAGGTGGTGCAGTGGATAGACAGGAGTCAGGAGGACCTGAGTTCAAGTCTCACCTCAGACACTTGACACTCACTAGCTGTGTGACCTTGGGCAAGTCACTTAACCTCAACTTCCTCGTCCTGGGTCAACTCCAGTCATCCTGATGATATCTGGTCACTGGATTCAGATGGCTCTGGAGGAGAAGTGAGGCTGGTGACCTGCACATCCCTCCCTCACTCAAAACAAAATCAAATGCAAGTCATGTCATCATTTCTCTGATGGCATGGTCTTCTTCGGCAACGAAGGATGAACACACAACTAGAGAAGTATTTTTTTTACCTTTTATTCATTTAATCATCCATGATAAAACAGTGCCTTGAACATGGGAGATCTTTCCTTGAGTGAATGCTTATTGAATTCACCCAAATTCCAAAGTACCTCTGCTTTTGTTTAATACTTTTCAAAATATATAAAACTTTTTCAGAGACTCAAGATATGTTCACTAGTGTAATGTTTTCACACATTTAACTTGTATGATTTCTCCATTTTTCCTTTTGTTCTCAATTGATTTTGTTTCCTTAATTGATCAGGAAAATGAGTCTTACACTAGCTTGTCCTTCAAGGAAGCATGATTCACTAGTTTGCAGTTGCTCCGGTGCCTCCTAGAATATCTTTATTTATTTATTTATTTTTTACTGATGACCAACTTTCTGTCACAGGGGCTACTGGTGATGCCTAATGATTCGCAAATGATTTAGTGCTGTTGATTTACAAAAAACTTTAAAAGAACAACTCAGATCTAGATAGGAAAGTTCATGATTTCAGAATTTTATTTTAAGGAGAAATAAAATTGAAATTCAGTTGATGTGGACTTCATAATTCACAATGACTCTTGATCAGCAAAAACAATTCAAATTCAAAATTAAATACAAGTTCTAATTTGATCTTTCTAAGAAGAGACTTATGGTGCTTAATGTCCTCCTTATCTGTCTGGGATATAATTGGTTATTCCTTTTTACAATATTAAGATGTTAATTTTTAAAATTTTCTCTTTGGTTTTTTTTTGTACCCCTTTTACTTTTAAGTGTTGAAAAAGGATGGGATACACCAATTAGTTTGGTCTTTTTTATTTCTCATTTCTGTTGACAAAAGAGGCCATTTGTTGGGTTTTCTTTTGATACTTGGCATGTAATAGCATTAAATATTGTCAATAGACACTATATTGGCAGTGATGAAAAGTTTTCCAGTCCCATTTCTCTTACCTTAAAAAAAAAAGGAAATAAAAGATCATCATAATTGGATGGTGTGGTTACAAGACTATAAAAGATGATCATAATTGGATAGTATGGTTGCATCTTTTGTCTAAATCTTTACTCCATATTATATTTTCCCTACCTTCAAAAAAAAAAAATTTGAAAGACTAAAGAAATCTACTGGCATGTTCCATCTATTTTCATTGTTTTAGAGTCTCATAATCTTAGACTGTTTAATTAGGAGACATTTGGAAACGAGCAGCAAAAATTAAGCTAATGACCTTTATATGAAGTTAATTTCCCCCTTTCTCTACTTTCAATTTGGTTATCCTCAATATTGACCCCAATAAATCTACAGGAAATACTTTGGTCACTTGATTCAGTTTCATAGATTCCTTATTTCTTGAATGAACCAGTTTCTCCCCTCCCCATACTAGATAAGGCTCTTGAGTATTAGAATGCTACATTAGAAGTAGGTAAAGGGTTTTTCCTTTTTCATAGTTTAGCTGTACCTCTGAATCAAAAGCCATCTTTTAGATTAATTATAAAGCTAATGTACTTACATAGTTGTTTACTTTTGAAATTCCTCTAGGAATTGTTTTGTACTTCAGAACTTAATTCTGATATATAAAGTTTAAGTCCCTAAAATATGAACTTTTTTTCTCCCAGATAACTAGGCTGTTAATTTGCATAATAATTTAAGCTGTTTTCCTTGGTTTATTACTTTTTTCTTTCTTACTCCTTTTTTTGCTTTATTTACATTTAATAATTTCTTTGTACTTTTTTAGTCTTCTGATTTTTAAGTCATGAAAAATTATGGGGAGAATTTTTTCTCCTTTCATCACTTGTCAACTTATTGATGGAATTCCGTTTCTTAACTTCTCCCTATCCTGAGTCTTTTGACTCAGTCTGGGGTTTTCCACTGTGGTTGAATATTGGGGGAGATAATTATAAAACTTATTCTTGTTCTGCATGGGCAATAGGTTGACACTGAAATAATACTTATCTGTTTTTAACTGTTATAGAATCACTATAAAGAAAAATACATGCTCTTTGAGTGTGTCATGTAAAATTATCATTGCCTTCCACAACACTGTGAGTTACTTAAGTTACAGCTTCTACAAAAAGTTCCTTATGTTACCCCTGGACTTCCAGAGGGTTCTTTTCTACCTAATTGTGGTTCTCTTTATGGTTTTTGATTCATTTGGTAATATGATACCATCTTTTAGATCTTTCCTTTCCTCCTCTTGCCCTCCTCTATGCCCACCTACATACATTCTATCATGCTCACTCTTTTTTAGTACCTTCTGAAATATGAAGAGGGGAGAGTTTGGGAAATTTCTAGTATTTCTTGTTTCAAAAAGTAGAAACTGTGGGTATTTTTAAAGAAATAAATATTAAAATGCTTCTCTTATAATCTACATGATCATCTGCAGAAAAAATTTATGTGATAAAATTTTGTAGTGAAATATCCCAATAGATATTTCTCATAAGGATTTTTCAATTTTGGAATTAATGGCCAAACTTATTATCTTTTCAATTAAAAAAACCTTAAAAACAAATTACATCAGCATGATCTCAAAACTGGCAGCTGGGATAACTTTTTTTGGTTGAATAAAAAAGATTTTAGTTATGAATATGGTTCTTATGCTGAAACTTTTTCAATTAGAACGTTAGAGTTAAAACTTTCTGTCAATTGCTATAAATCAATGAACAGGCATTTCAAAGTGCTTAGTATATGCTGGGAACTGCATTAGATTCTGAGGATTCAGAGAAAAATGAAACTATCCTTATCCTCAAGGAGTTTACATTCCATCAAATAAGACAGAATAAAAAGAATGAGAAAAGTAGAAAACAGTAGACCAAGTCAACATTTTCACCTGTTTGCAACAAATATATATGTGTGTGTGTGTATGTGTGTGTGTGTATGTATATATGTACTTACACTCAACTAAAATGAAAGTTCTTATGATATGAAATTAAGGTAAATTAAAAATCTTTTTACTTGAAGTAAATTATTAAAATTTTATTTATTTAAATGGGAAAAAAGTAATTTAAAAATTTCTTTAATTTGCAGATTCCCACTTTGGTCATGTGTGTCTTAATCTCCTCTCTGAGTCCATCATTTTTCAGTTGGGAGATTGGTAGCATGTAAAGGATATGAAGACTGGAAAAGTAGGAAAAGGATAAGTTATGAAGGACTTTGAATGGTGTGTGGGTATGGGTGTGGGTGTGTATTTGTGTGTGAGATAAAGTCAAACTTATCCTTTAGGAAGATCAGTTTGACAGCTTTGGGGTGAGTGGAGTGAATTGGGAAGAACCAATTCTTTTAGGAAAGGAGACCAGTCAGTAAGGTCCTGTAATACTCTTAGCATAGGTTGATGATGACTAACATCAGGATGGTTGTAATATAGGAGAGAAAGGGGAGAAATACTATGAAGTAAACTGACAAGTGATTTAATATGGGGAGGCGTGGTTTGACAGTGAGTAATTGAAGATAACAGTTGTGAGCCTAAGTTGTAAGCTGGAGTGACTCAGAATTGAAAAATTAGGAAAAGGAGAAGGTTCGGGGAAGGGAAGATAAAGAGTTCAGTTTTGGACATCCATTTTGAGATGTCTAACGGGCAGTTGGAGATGCAAGTCTGGAGGTCAGGAAAGATTATAGGAATGAGCAAGTAGGTCTGAGAGCCATCTGTATAGAGATAATAATTGAAACCATGGTTGCTGATGAAGTCACCAAGAGAAGTAGTATTGAGAGGAAGGGAAAAGGTCCCAGGACAGAGACTTGGTGAGCCCCTATGATTAGTGAATGTGATGTGGATGAAGATCTGGCAAAGAAGACAGGGAAATAGTAGACAGCTACATAGGAGAACCAGGAGAGAGCAGTGTTATGAACACCTAGAAAGAAAGTATGAAAAGGAAGAGGGTTATAATTATATAAAGGCTGGACAGAGGTTAAGAAGGATGAATACTGAAAACAAAGTCATTAGTTTTGGCAAAGGTTGGAAAGTGGAAGTAATAGAAACAAATAATTTGGGATCAGAGATTTATCTAGTTGTCTTTTTCTCTTGAGTCTCTAACCCCTCTTCACCAACTGTACCCTTCCAAGCCTGTGCCTTGGATTACTCTTATCATATGTACCTTTGCTCCTACACATACTGCTGAATGAAGGTGGAGAACACTCACAGAAATGTTCTCATTGGGTCCACTACCAATTTGCGTTACACAGCCACAACTGAGCCCTCACTGCTGCTAGGTAATTTTCCTGTACTGCTACCATCAACTCCCTCTCCCTCTCGACATAATGGTTCTTCCAGACCTTTTCATCTTTCCTCAAACCTTTCATGACTTCCTCACCCTCTCAGCTGAGAAACTTACCTCATATTTTAAAGGAAAAATTTGCTATGAGCTCCCTCTTCTCTCTTATTCTTTGTCTCATTTCACTCATATATCTTCTACCACTGTCTCCTCCACTCCTGTCTCATATGAAGAAGTGCTCTAACTCTTTAGCAAGGTTAATCCCTCTACCTGTACAAGTGATTGCGTTCCATCCTGGCTCCTCCAACAAATTGCTCCCTCTGTTATCCCCACTCTGCCCCTTATTTTCAATATCTTCTTCTAATGGCTCCTTTCCTCCTGCCCAAAACATGCCCATGTCTCTCCATCCTCAAAAACTCTAACTTGGTCATTCCGTACCTAGTAACTATTATCTTATATCTCTTCTGTCCTTCATGGCTAAATTCCTTGAAAAGGTCATCTATAATAGGTGGCTCTACTTTCTCTCATCTTTTGTTCTTAACCCTTTACAATCCAGCTTCCAACTTCATCATTCCACTGAAACTGCTCTCTCCAAAGTTATCAGTGATCTCTTAATTATAAAATCCAGGGTCCTTTTTTCACTCCCCATTCTCCTCAATCTTTCTGCAGCCTTTGATGCTGTTAATTACTCTCTTCTCTCTAGGTTTTTGGAACACCATCCTCTTCTTGACACTCTTCTTCCTCTAGGTTATTGGGGGTACCACTTTCCTGGTTCTTCTCCTACCTCTCAGACCACTACTTCTTAGTCCGTTTTAGTGGATCTTCATCATATGCTCTCTAACCATTGTGTCCCATAGAGTTGTGTCTTGGGCCTTCTTTCCTTCCTTTATACTACTTTACCTGGTGGTCTCATCAGCTCTCATGGATTCAGTTACCATCTCTAATGCTGATGATTTTCAGCTCTACCTATCCTGCCATACATAACGTCTTTACTGACTCCAACCTTACGTCCCTAACTGACTTTCAGACATCTTAAACTGATTTCCAGTGAGTTTTTAATTCAATATATCTCATATGGAACTGGAAATCATCTTTCCCCCTACCTTGTCCCACTTCCTACCTTCCCTATTATTGTAGAGAATACTACCATCCTCTTGGTCCCTCAGGCTCTCAACCTAGGTATCATCCTTGACTCTTCATTATCTTTCAATGCCCATGTTCCATCTATTGCTAAGGCCGATCAGTTTCACCTTTGTAACATATTTTCTCCTTTGATTTTGCCATCAGTCTAGTACATCCTCTTATCACTTCCTGCCTTGACTGCTGATGGGTCTCCCTGCCTAAAGTCTCTTCCTAGTCCAATTCTTCTTCTATTCAGCCACTAAAATAATTTCCCTAAAACTCTGGTTTGACCATTTTACATCCTGCTCCACTGTTACCCTTTTCCCTACTTCCCCCCAGTAAACTCCCTGTAACTTCCAGAATAAAAAATTAAATCCTCTCTTTAGGGTTCAGAGTCTTTCATAACCCAGCCCCTCCTGCCTTTCCAGTCTCACATCTTACTGCACTCTAAGTAACACATTAAGCCTCCTTTGTTGTTCCTTGAACAAGACAATACAGCTCTTGACTGTGGGCATTTTCACTGACTGTCCCTTATGTCTGGAATGTTCTTCTTCTTCATCTCTGCCTCTTGTCTTCCCTAGCTCCCTTCAGGTCCCCACTAAAATTCTGCCTTTTACAAAAAGCCTTTTCTAATCCCTCTTAATTCTAGTGCAGGGTTAGGGAACCTGCGACCTCAAGGCCACATGTGACCTTCTAGGTTCTTAGGTGTGGCCTTTTGACTGAGTCCAAGTTTTACAGAACAAATCCTTTTATTAAAGGGATTTGTATTATGAAGTTTGGATTCAGTCAAAGGGCCATGCTTGAGGACCTGAAGGGCCACATGTGTCCTCGAGGCCACAGATTCCCTACCCCTGTCTTAGTGCCTTCTCTCTCTTGATTATTTTCAATTTATCTCAAACATAGCTTGTTTGTATGTAGTTCTTTACATCTTGTCTATTAGGCTGTGAGCTCCTTAACAGCAGTGACTGTCTTCTTGCTTCTTTTTTAGAAATCCCTGTTATGATTGAAATTAGGGTAAACTGAGGCAACAAAGTTTGGAGCATATTCAGTGTATTGGTAAGGCTAGCAGTTACCAATAAATGGGATCTTTAGCTACTCAGCAAGTCAAAAGGTCTTGAATGAAGACTACTGGGTCATTTTTACAGGCAAATGGAGTATTAAAAAAAAAGGCAGTATCATAGATGGGAAAAACAATATGATTCATTACAAAGTCTGAATCATAGATGTGGGGAGACAAGATGATTGGATGGAAATGGAAATATGGTGCCAGTGGCCCCTCCTTCCATCTTGTCAGTAATAAATTCTAATTGATTTAGTCCACCTGTAAGAATAATTATCCAATATATAGATAATAGATTTCCTCTCTTGGTCAAGGACAGCTAGTAGTAGAGAGATAACAAGTTTCTTTTAACACATATATATGTCTGTATACATATATGTGTCTATATACATACATATACATATATATGTATTAAGTGCTTACTAATGCTTTTGATCAATTGATTTACAAAACACTTTCTTCAAAATCATCCTATGAAGCATCTGTAAGGTCACCAGGATCCTCTTTGCGTGTGAGACATTGAAGCTCAAAGAAGTTAAAACTTTTTTAAGGGCTGTGGATGAATGAAGGTCTATACAATTGAGCTTTAGTAAACTTTACTGAATTTCTAACATGTTGTATCTTGAATTGCACAGGTACCTCAATTTTGGTATGTTAAAAGTAACCTTTTTTTTTTTAAAGGTAAAGACAGAGTTTTTAATACTCCATTGTGTGAACAAGGAATTGTTGGATTTGGTATTGGAATTGCAGTTAATGGAGCTACTGCCATTGCAGAGATTCAATTTGCAGATTATATCTTCCCTGCTTTTGATCAGGTAAGTGTAATTTATTATTTAGTTAATAAAATCTATACAGTGGTAGCCTTCAGATTTTAGAGAAGGAATAACTATAATGTTTTACTCAATTACGGATAGTTTAAATACTTGTTGGAATACCTAGAAAACTTAGTGTAACAGTTCCTTGGGGTGATCTGTGATTTTGAAGATCCAGGTACTTTTTCTTCTGACATATGCTAAAATCCCCAATATAAACTCACCCTTCTCACAGACTCTTGCTCACGTTTTACCATAAATCATCACTAGAGAAACTATGTAGTCTGTCAGAGGCCTTCTTCTCATAATTTTTGTTTACTGATGGATTGGATTTGTTACATTTGCTTGCCTGCAGAGGTCAGTACTAAGAGTAATGGGTGAAAGTTGCAAAGAAACAGATTTTGGCTGGATTATGAACAAATTCCTAACACTTATTGCTGCTTAAAAGTAGAATGAACTGCCCAAGGAGTAATGATGTTATATCACTGCAAGTTTTCAAGCAGAGTCTAGATGATCATATGTAAGGGATATCAAAGAACAGATTCCTTCTCAGGTATGAGGTTCCTTTGTATTTTGAGTTGTGATGTTGTGGTATGAGTGTGCTGCTTGGGTAGCCCATGAATTTTTTCATTCCTCCTATGTTATTGACCTACTTCTTTGTTCAATCCCACATATCCTAGATGATGTCTTTGAGTCTACCTTTTATACATAAAGAGTTCATTGCTAACATGCACAGCTTTTTTATGTCTATCATTCTCCACTAAAGTGCAACTCTGATCTTTCTTTTTGGCATAGAAATGACCCAGGATTATTGAAGGCTAGATTATGGTAGCTCTTATCAGCCTAGAAAGGCTTTGATTTATGTACTCAGTGATGGGCTCAGTGTTTTCTGTCTTCCTAGACCGAGTCTTGCCAAGGGACAAATGTGACATTGAAGACTCTGACAAGTTTATTTGAGCACTCTCTCTCTCTCTCTCTCTCTCTCTCTCTCTCTATGTATATAATAGTGGGACATTAATGACTTATTTTAGCATGTTTTCTTTTTCAGATTGTTAACGAAGCAGCAAAATATCGTTATCGTTCTGGAGATCTCTTTAATTGTGGAGGCCTTACAATAAGAGCCCCTTGGGGTTGTGTAGGCCATGGGGCACTTTATCATTCTCAGTGTCCTGAGGCCTTTTTTGCTCACTGTCCGGGAATAAAGGTAAATAAAGGTGTTTGATTATTGCGTAATTTTTTTCACTCTATTTCTGTTAATTGTAAATGTTATTGTGCTCATTGGGAGCAGGATAAAACAGAAGGTTTTGGACTTTGTCTTAGCTTAGTTGCCTTTATAAGACTGAGACTCCTTTATAAGGAAACACCACCTGAAATAGCGTTAGCTTGAAGATGTCATCATTCTCATAGAGCTAAAAGAATAAGCTAAAACACTTTCTTTCTTTCCTCCCTAGTACAAGTTCACAGATTTTTGTTGTTGTCTACCAGGTTCAAAGCTAGACTTTGGGAATAGAAAGGTAGACAATGACGCAAGGAACTACTAGTCCAACCAAAGGGATAAATATCCACAAGTGGATATGATATAATGTCAAAGGAAGGGATCCAGACAAAGTCCTATAAGGCATTGTGAGGCAGAAACTTTAATATTTCTTTCCAGCTTTAATTTCTTACATGATTTTACATTGATTCCTCCCTGCCCCATAGTAAGAGAATCCTTCAGCCTTAAATTTGGTTAGGCAAAACTTTTGCTTGAATATGCCTCTTATTTTTCTTTTAGAAGGAAAGAAGAGAGTGCTCAGTTTCCTAGGTGAGACTTGCAGTTAAGGTCAGGAAGTATTTTCCTGGACAGCTTTGAAGCATCTCAGTGTATTATTCTCCCCCTCCTTCCCCCATATTAATTTATTCTCTTCTGTGAATTTTGTGGTATATCAAAGTTTGTATTCATAGCTGACTATAAATATATTATTAATGTAGCCTGTGACAATAGTCAGATGTTAGGCAATAGGGACGTTTTGTAACTCAGCAAAATATCATTTCATAGTCATTTGCAACTTGACTTGAATGAATTTATCAACCATTTTTTCTTGAAACACAAATATGAATTGGCCCTGTTTGAGCTATGCTTTATAAATCTGAGTTCATTAGGATGTATCATGATGTAAACCTGCTTTACTTTAATTGTTTCAAAAATTAGATTCAATTTGGAAAAATATCACATCTCATTAAGAAAATGACATACCTTATAGAGCAGAGCACATTGTGAATAGAGAAACTTGAAGTCTTATCCTGATTCTGCTGTTAATTGAGTATTGTTGGTTATATATCTTAAACCTTTATGTAGCTTATGACTCCAAGCATCACAGATGAATTCAATTAGGGGAAGAATGCACTCCCATCCCTGCTTTTTAAAAAAAAAATGCATTTTTTTGGCTTATAAATCTGAGTGGAATTTAAAATAAGTACTAGTTAATTTAAGCTGAATTTCATATTCTTTTTAGTCAGCAGATATTGATTCTTTTGAAAGAACATTCCTTTTGATAAATTTGATTTAACCAGTATATGGCAACTCCTAAATTGGTTTAAAACCCTTTTTTTTAAATTGGCAGATAGTTGTACCCAGAAGCCCTTTCCAGGCCAAGGGACTACTTTTGTCGTGCATAGAAGATAAAAATCCTTGTATATTTTTTGAACCTAAAATCCTTTACAGGGCAGCAGGTAAAATCTCTACTTTTTCCTGTTATATGTGTATGACATGTTTGTTAGATATTATTATGCAAACTTTGGACTATGGTTTTTCATCATTATCCTTGATTTTGTATTTCTCATAGAGGAAAACTGCTTGGTCTGAAGCTTCCTATATTGTTCTCTCTCCAAATATAACTTTTCTGTGACAATTTGAGTAAAATATGAGTCATTTCGGAATTTTTTTTAATGCTCATACTTCTCTCAGTGATTCATCAGACTTTTCCGAGAGGCAGCATAGTGTAGAGGAAAGAACAAAAGACTGGGAGTCTGGTGGTACTTCCTGTCCCAGTTTTGCCACTAATTAGCTGTGTGATTCATGTCATGTCATTTAATTTTCTGTGCCTTAGTTTCCTTACTTGTGAAATGAGCTGATGTTGAACTTAGATGATTTCTAAGGTCCTTTCCAGATAAAAGAATTCTGTGATTTAGGTCAAATTTGTGTTTGATGGAATGCTTATCTTTCAAATAAAAGCAATCAAAATTTAAAAGTTTTATTTAACAATATAGAATACAAAATCAAGTCTTTGAAGAATATTCAGTATTAAAAATAACAAAATTTACATGTGAAAGTGACATAGCCAAATACAGTTTAAAATTTGCCTTAACTACATAGTGAAATCAATGGATGATTTAAAAATTCATGAGGAAGTTACTTATTGAACATAACATAGCATATTTATGTTTCATGGAAAACTAGATTGAAGATTCTTAAAAGAGGCCACACTTTTCAGAGTCTAGTTTACAAGTTCCTTTTTTAGGTTATGATTTTTTTGGGGGGAGGGATGATTTTATAAGTATTTTAATTAGGGTCTCAATTTCCAAAGTCCTCCCACTTGAGATTAATCATTCAATCAGTAAGCCTTTATTAAGCATCTGTTATGGGTCAGACACTATGCTGGCACTGGGGATACAAACAAAAAGAAGCAATCATTTGTTTCAAGAGGGGACATCATGTATATCTGTATCTATATATCTGTAAATCTATCTATCTATCTATCTATCTATCATAGTATTTTTGTAAGTAGAGCACTAATATCTGAAGGAGATCCGGAAGGGCTTCATATAGGAGATGGTACTTCAGCTGACATTTGAAGGCAACTTGGGATTCCAACAGGTAAAGGTGATAAGGGAGAACATTCTAAGCCCGGGAGACAACCATAGCAAAAGCATGAAGACAGGAGTTGGAATGTGGTACATGAATAATAGAGTTCTACTCAGGTTGGGCCATGCGGTGTGGGGAGGTGAGTAATATATAGTGAAGTTGGAGAGGTAGGTTGGTTTTGGAGTGTGAAGGTCTTTAAAAGTCAAATGGAGCTTATCTTTTCTTTTAAAGGAAATAAAGAACCATTGATGTTTATTAAGTAGAGGGATGATATGAAAAATAGAGGATGGATTAAATTGGGGAGAGCCATGGAGTTGATAGAGCAATTACGAGATTGTTGCAGTAGTCCAGATAAGAAGAGATAAGGGTCTGAACAAGGGTTGTGGGCATGTGAGTATAAAGAAGGGAAAGGATGTGAGAGGTATTGCTCAGTGGCATTGACCTCCTTGTTATTCCTTGAACACGATATTTCATCTTCAGTGGCATTTTCACTGGCTGTCTCTTATGCATGGAATGCTTTCCATCCTCTACCTCCTGGTTTCCTTAGCTTCCTTTAAGTTCCAGCTAAAATTCTGTGTTTCACAGGAAGCTTTTTCTGATCCCTTTTAATACTAGTGCTTTTACTCTGTTAATTATTTCCAGTTAATCATGTATAGCTATATAATCCAAGTGTAGCAGGGACTTTTACCTCTCTTTGTATCCCCAGTACTTAGCATCAGATACATAGAGGGTACTTAATACATGTGTATTGACTACTTGATTAGAAATTACAAGATTGGGCAAATGATTGGATATGTGGGGTGAGAGAGAATGGAGAGCCCATGAAAATGAGGTTGCAAACTTGGGTTCCTGGAAGGATGGTCATGACCTTGATAGAAATATGGAAGGTCAAGAAGAAGGTTGAGTTGGGAGGGAGGTATGGATAATGAGTTCAGTTTGGACATGTTGAGTTTGAGGTATCTATGGGTCATCCAGTTTGAAATGTCTAATAATCAGTTGGAGATTGAGGGCTGGAGTTCAGTTAGGGGTGGTAATGTGGTCATCTAATGAGACACTACAGAGAAAAGAGAAATCAGCCTAGGACATAGAGCTTTGATGTGCATCTACAGATGTTCTGTGGATGGTGAACCAGGAAAGCATACTCTGAAGTAGTAATCATATAGGTAGAGGAAGGACCAAAGAAACAGTACCAGGAAAACCCAGAGAAAATAAAGTATCCAAGAGGAAAATGTGGACATCAGTGTCAGTACCTTAGAGAGCTAAGAAATATGGGGAAAAGGCCATGATATTTTTCAGTTAAGAGATTTGTAACTTTCAAGAAAGTAATTTCATTTGAGAGATGAAGTTGGAAACCAGGCTAGAGAAATGAATGAGAAGTTGGAGGTAGTGAGTTTCAACAACTTTTCCTAAGAGTTTGATAATGAAAGCTTATGTAACAATCCAATGCAATGCAACAAACATTTATTAAGCAACTACTCTGTGGTAGGCAATGTGTTAAGTGCTGGGGATACAATTCATAAAAAGAAAGACAATCCCTGCCCTCAGTGGGCTTATAATTTAAAGGCAGAGGCAGTATACAAATGGAAGCAGGAAGGAATCCCAGCACAATTCTGAATTGCAAAATACCACAGACTCTCCACATAGAAGACAGAACCAAAACACTTATTCAGACACCAGAAAGCCCACTCCATCACAATAACAGTACAGAGAACAACACCATCCCCAAGCCTTCCCCCTGCTAGGGCTTCCCCAAAACCAACTCCCTTGAACAAATCACAAGCAGGCCCTCTTAAACAAAATAACAAAGCTGTCTCAGTCACCCTAGCCTGCTTGCCTGCATTCTTCCCAGCTCTGAGTAGGTTCTGACCAATTTCCTCTCAGCTCTGCTCTAGCACTGCCTCTTTCTGTTCCACCCATTCAGCAAACTCCTCCCACCACAGGCTCCATGTAACTCAGACTTCCATGTGACCCAGGCAGGTCACATGGACCTATTAATGAATAGGAAAGATCTTCTCATTTAAATTACCTTTACATGGGCGAATTTTGTTCTATGGAGTTGAAACCAGGCAGGACAGCAAATGCAAAATGGAATGGTCTGAGAGTTCAGTTTCTGCCATCTATATGGAAAGGCATTGGGAGGAGTTTGGTATTCTGCCCCCCAGTCTTCTGATCATATTGAAGAAGAACCTGAAGGTGGTGGTGTCAGTCAAGAAGTTAACCACTTGGTAATGAGTTTAGAAGGAATAAGCTTGTTTTGGGAGGAGCATCTTGTTCTGTGTAATTGAAACCGGGCAGAATAGCAGATGTGAAGTGGAATCATGATCATGTTGGGTTTTAATATTTAGTCTTGGAAATTGCAATGAACAGGGAAGAAATTTTTAAAAAGAATTACCACAACTTTATGCAGTTATTTGTTAGGAAAACCAAAAATTTAAAATAAATGGATACTAGAAAAATATAAAATACTCCAATTAATAATAATGAAATAATTATCCTAAATAATAGAATCTTGGAAAATGAACTTCATCAATCCATAAAGGAACTACCAAAGGAGAGGAAACATCCTGGTACAGATGAATTTATAGTAGAATTTTTTAAAGGTTTAAAGAACAGTCAATATGTATGCTTACATATTATTCTCAAAATTGAAGAAAGAAAATGCTATATCACATTTTTTTTTTGGTATGGGAGAAGTGTGGTTCTTAATACCTGAACCAAGAAGAGGTAAATCAAAGAAAGAGAGCTCTAATTCATTATCACTAATGAATATTGATGCAGAAATCTTAAAGAAATCCTAACGATAAGATTTTATGCACACACACACACACACACACACACACACACACACACACACACACACCAAGTTTTGGAGGTTCTTCTTGCAGAGAAGATGGAAAAAGATGGATCAAATCAATGGATCTTGGGTTCTGTGAACTTGTTTTTTAAAGCCTTTTTTAAAATTTGTTGTTTATTTCAATAGAATTGGTTTCCTTTGTAATCCTGTGCTATTTTATGAATTTTTATGTTATTCTGAGGAGTTCATGGACTTCAGACTGCTAGTGTGGAGATCCATGAAACAAAAAAGGTTAAGAAATCCTGGGTGAGATGCTAATAACAAATCATATGGATTCAGAATTATTTCAGTGGAGGTGCTCAAAGAGTAATTCTTTGTTAAAGGTTTAGTATCAGAATGGCACTAGGTATATAGTGGACTGTTTCAGAGTTTTGTCCTTAGCTCTGTGGTTGTTTTTTTTTTAATCTCAATTATTTCTTTACTTTCAGTTAGAGCATTTTCCTTTTAGTGTTTTCAGTTAAGCATTTTTATCCTTCCCATTTCCCCATCTGTGTAACAAATTTGCATTGTCAAGCAAAAAATATTCCCACATTAACAATGTCCAAAAAATGTATATCGCATTCTGTATCTGAAGTCCATCACCTCTTTGTCAGGAAGTGGATAACTTTTTTTTAAATCATTAGTTCTCTGGAATCATGGTTGGTAATTGCATTTCAGAGTTCTTTGTCTTTAAAAATTTTTTTTTTTTGTTAATTGTATAAATTGTTTACTTGATCCTGTTCACTTCCCTGTGCATTTAATACTTTTATTAATGACTTAGATAAAAGTATTTTATTCAGCTTGGCAGATACCACAAAAGTTAAAGAGCTAGCCAATACTGTGCGTCACCGAATTAGGATCTAAAAAGACACTGACAGGAGCATTAGGCTGAATAGATCTATCTACAAGTGGAAATTAAATAGGGATAAATATAAAAGTCATGTACTTTGGTACAAAAAAAATCAATTCCACAAATATAAGATTGAGGAGGCTTGGATAGATAGTTCTAGAAAAGATATGGATATTTTAGTGCACTGCATGTCCAATTTAAGACAAGGGTATGACATGGCTAAAGCTAGGAACAGGGAAATTATAATATCCTCTGTACTCTATCCCTTGCAGACTACAGCAGGAGTATTAAGAAAAAAAATGAACCAAAATGGATAGTTATTTCATTAGTTATGACAATATTCAAAATGACAACTTAATAAAAACAAAGGAAACACATTTCAAATACTCTTTAATGGTTTTGATGAGAGCTTTCAAGTTGTTTTGAGTACTTTTTCCATTTATTCATCTTAAATAGCAGTTTATTTGTCAGAACAAAAGGTCTAGAATCTCAAGGGAAATGAAATGAAAATGAATGAAGTGAAAAAAAAGTGGGAATGAAGAAGAACAAGGGAGTTCCAGCCAAGGTGACTGCTTAAACAGGAGCAGATTCCTCCTACTCCCTTAGTCCTCAAACTGAGTCCCATATACTTTCTCTAGAAAAATCTTGAAGTTTACACTGGACTGATTAACTGAATAATGATCAAGAATTTCAATGAAAAACTACAGTTAAGTGGTTCACTCCAGAATTGTAGGTCAGGCATTCAGTCTGATTGCAATAGAAAGGGAGGGGAAAAGAATTTATTTGTGTCTTATATGTGCCCAGGACTGTGTTAAATGCTTTATAAGTATCTCTTTTGATCCTTGTGAGGTAGGTGCTATTATTTCCCTCATTTTGCAATAGAAGAAATTGAGGTTAAGTGACTTGTCCAGGGTCACAAAGCCAGTAAGCATATGAGGCTGGATTTGAATTCTGGTTTTCCTGATTCCAGGCCCATATCTCTATCCCCTTTAGTAATTGGATGCTTCAATAGGAAAAGGGCCCCACTAGTTAAGATGCAGCGTAGCTTCTCAATGTGACCAGAAACTGTAAGGCTGTGTTTGGAGGCAGCAAGTTTATATTCCAGCCAAATCAGATTACTAGTTATTTCCCCAAACTCAGCATTCTGTTTTTGGTCAGATATCTTGTTACAACTTGTCACCTATACTTATGATACAGTCCCAATCTTTGTCTTTTTTCAAATTCAACTCGTTTAACCTCCTGCTGTCTGTCTTTTTCAGTTGCCTCCTTTTTTACATGCGTGTTATTGATCTGTATTTAGACATGTTCCGTGAGGATAGGGACTCTTTCATTTTTGTTACCATGGCAGTATATCATAGTACCTTGTTTAGGATATGCATCTAAACACTGTTGAGCTGAATTTTATTTAAAGGGACCTAAAATAATAATGTATATAAATGATATATGCATATGTATCCATATATAGTTAGGAAAAATGACATTTTCTGTAGTTTCATTTTAAAACTAGGATAGTTTTTTTTTTTTAAATGAGAGAGAGATTTAATGTAAGAAGAGCTCCCCAGAAGTTCTGGATCACTGCAGGGGGTGCAGAAACATAGTGGAAGAGATTTCCGTTCCAGAGAGCCCTGGAGAGCCATCGCCAGGGTCTGTTGCGCCCCAGAAAGCGGACCCCACCCCAGCGCTGCCCTGGCTGCGGCCCCAGAGAAGCTGATCTGAGCAGGCTTCAGGGATGGAACCTCCGACGGCCAGGAAGGTGCCTCCACCCACAGACGCTACAGGTCAGTGAGAGACACGCTTGGGCAGACCGAGAGGGCAGCGGGGTGTCTCCGTGGCTCGGGCCCCCTCAGGAGGAAGCGGCAGAGGCAGCGGCGGCCGGGACTCCCCCAGCAGCAGGCAGGATCTTCATTACTGAAAGTCTCTGCATAAACCACCTGAAGGAGCTGAGCCTGGGAGATGGCCCTGCCCCCACCCACTCCATTACTGAAAGTCTCTGCATAAAGCCCCTGAGGGAGCTGAGCCTGGGAGGCGGCCCTGCCCCCACCCCAGCACCAGAACTAAAGCTCATAATTGATTAGCAGCCGCGCCTGCCGCAGAAAGCCCATTTGAATCTCAGACCCCAAGCACTAGCTGGGCGGATCTAGGCGAGGGTGGACAGGAATCTCAGAAGTCAAGTAACTGGTTGGGAAAATGCCTAGAAAAGGGAAGAAAAATAAGACTATAGAGAGTTTTTTTGAACAGATGCAAATGATCCCGACTTTCGGATCTGAGGAGGAGGAGGACATATTCTTGCCATCAGGGAAAGACATGGAGGGCGGGGCCTCGGTACCCCAGACACCCCAGGGGGATGTTGGGTGGGCTCAGGCCTTGGAAGAGCTCAAAAAGGATTTTGAAAAGCAAGTTAGACAGGTGGAGGAAAAATTGGGAAGAGAAATGAGAGAGATGCAAGAAAAGTATGAAAAACGGGTCAATACCTTGGTAAAGGAGACCCAAAAACATGCTGAAGAAAATAACACCTTGAAAAATAGGCTCACTCAATTGGCAAAAGAGGTTCAAAAAGCCAATGAGGAGAAGAATGCTTTCAAAAGCAGAATGAGGCAAATGGAAAAAGAGGTTCAAAAGCTCACTGAAGAGAATAGTTCTCTCAAAATTAGAATGGAACAGATGGAGTCTAATGACTTTATGAGAAACCAAGAAATCACCAAACAAAACCAAAAGAATGAAAAAATGGAAGAGAATGTGAAATATCTCATGGAAAATAGATCCAGGAGAGACAATTTAAAAATTATGGGACTACCTGAAAGTCATGGTCAAAAAAAGAGCCTAGACATCATCTTCCATGAAATTATCAAGGAAAACTGCACTGACATTGTAGAACCAGAGGGCAAAATAAGTATTGAAAGAATCCATTGATCACCGCCTGAAAGAGATCCAAAAAGAGAAACTCCTAGGAACATTGTGGCCAAATTCCAGAACTCCCAGGTCAAGGAGAAAATCTTGCAAGCAGCTAGAAAGAAACAATTCCAGTATTGTGGAAATACAATCAGGATAACTCAAGATCTAGCAGCTTCTACATTAAGGGATCCCCGAAGGGTGTGGAATAGGATATTCCAGAAGTCAAAGGAACTAGGACTCAAACCAAGAATCACCTACCCAGCAAAACTGAGCATAATACTTCAGGGGAAAATATGGTCTTTCAATGAAACAGAGAACTTTCAAACATTCTTGATGAAAAGACCAGAGCTGAAAAGAAAATTTGACTTTCAAACACAAGAATGAGAAGAAGCATGAAAAAGTAAACAGCAAAGAGAAGTCTTAAGGGACTTACCATAAGTGAACTGTTTACATTCCTACATGGAAAGACAATATTGGTAACTCTTAAAACTTTTCAGTATCTGGGTAGTTGGTGGGACCACACACACACACACACATGTACACGCATGCACACACACACACATACACACATGCACACACATACAGAGACAGAGAGCACAGAGTGAATTGAATAGGATGGGACCATATCTTAAAAGAAATTAAGGTAAATGGTGAGAGAGAAATGTAGTGGGAGGAAAGAGGGTGAAATGGAATGGGATAATTATATGTCATTTAAGAGGCAAGTAGGAGACTTTTTAGTGGAGGGAAAAAGAGGAGAGCTGAGAAAAAAAAAAAACCAAGAAGTTTACCCTCATCACATTTGACTACAGGAAGGAATAAAATGCACACTCATTTTGGTATGAAAACCTATCTTACAGTATAGGAAAGTCGGGGAGAAGGAGATAAGCAAGGGGGGGATGATGGAAGGGAGGGCAAAGGGAGGAGGGAGCAATTTGAAGTCAACACTCGGGGAGGGACAGGATCAAAAGACAGAAGAGAAACAATGAGGGGCAGGATAGGATGGAGGGTAATTCAGTTAGTCTTACACAACACGACTGTCAGGGAAGTCATTTGCAAAACTACACAGATATGGCCTATACTGAATTGCCTGCCTTCCCAAAGGGAATGGGGTAGGGAGGGAGGGATGGGGAGAATTTGAAACTCAAAGTTTTAGGAACAACTGTTTAGTATTGTTGTTGCTACTTGGAAAGAAGACATACAGTTAATGAGGAATAGAAAGTCATCTGGCCCTACAGGAGAAAAGAGAAGATGGAGACAAGAGAAGGGAGGGATGACAGAAGAGAGGGCAGATTGGAGATAGGGAAAATTAGATTGCTTGGTGTATTGGGGTGGGGGGAGGGGATAAAAGGGGAGAAAATTTGGAACCCAAAATTTTGTGAAAATGAATGTAAAAAAAGCTAAATAAATAAATATTAAAAAATAAATAAAATGAGAGACTTTCTCATTGGCATCAACTCTATCAAGGGGATTTCAGAATGAAGGATATCCCTGAGGAATCTGGTATATGTCGGGCCCCAGGATTAAGCCTGGAAGGCTTCAACCCTTGGAGAGTATTGGTTTATGATTATTAAAGTATTACTGATGGCTGGAATTTTAACATTAGACTAGATTAACGAGCTATCACCAAGATGTACTATAGCTGTCAGAAAATTAGAACATTAGCCATTTACGTCTTTGTATAAATTAGTTTAGTCAAGTGCAATTTCATTCCAGGTATTCCCCACTCTAAATTCAATGATTTCTACATTCTTTTTCTACACTTCTGCAAACTAAAATAGAATTGGGCCCTTAAACCAAATGTGAGCATCCCTGCCACATGGTGACTTAGAAAACCACATATTAATATTGTCTATTTTCTATTGTATTTTTATTTATTTTGTTGAATTTTTTCCATTTACTGCTTCCTAAACAAACTGTTCCAAATTACTACTTAGTTGCTGGCTCTAATGGACCACATGTTTGACACTTCTACCCTGTATACCCTATAGCGTATAGTTGTCTTGAGAGAATGACACATTTGATGGCAGGTGTGGAGGGGAAGAAGAGAAAGAATCAGGTTCATTTTTGGAGAATGATATGCTTCCCAGAAGAATAAGCTCATTCAGAATGCTGAAACTTAGTTTAAACCAATGAGCAGTGGGCTCATGGGGACAAAAGAAAAGGGACTAAGCAGATGAAAAGAAGCTGAATATGAACTTTAAGTATTTCACGAGTATTAATGTAAATTAATCTTAACAAAATGGAAAAAATGAAGCACTGTATTTAGAAAATTAAATGCGAATGGTTTAAGTATTTCCTTAATGAGTGATTATATATTTATATTTGATACAAAGGAGAATATTTATTTATACATTTTAATATGACATAAGTTGTAGCAGAAGCCACAGAGGTTAGATTTTTTTTTTGCTCTTTCCAAGCAGAAAATAAGTATATGTTTTAATTATGTCACTCTAATGTACATTTGCTAAGTGAATAGTAGTCACATTGGTTCACAGGCTTAGGGGTAGATTTTTCTAGTTTGGTTCTTTTGTAAAGCAAAAAAAAAATTAGTAATGTACTTTGTGTAGTTACCTGTGTGAAATGTACAAAAATTAAAAATGAGAATTGTTACCAAGGGATTTAGATTTAATAGTATAGTGACAATTTTTTGATGTATTGTGTGATGCTGAAAATATCATTTGATGCCTATTACCTAAAAATGTCAAAGGTTTGCTTAGAAAATATTTAGGTGACAATAAGTTAGTTTTTTTTTTAAAGTTGTTTTTACAGTGGGAAGCATAGAAAGTGGTTATGAATCCAAGGAAAAAATGAGTCAGCATGACATTATCAGATGTAGGCATCTTGTGGAGAAGCTATTTTGATATGTCTTTTGACCTTTTCACTTTCATCTAATTGAACAAATATGACATCAGTGATGGAGCAGTAAATCTGACTTTCATCAGTGGTTGTTATAGTAGCAAAGTAGGTAAGACTTAAAAGCCTTGTTCAACCGTCTTTCCAGTGTTCAAATTACTCTTTCAGGCCAGTATATTAATAGTCCCAAGGATGTTTTGCAGGAAATATTTTAATTATACATAAATTCTTATGTTCTGAAAAGAATCAAAATGTTACATAGCCTTGTTACATATCTTTAATAATGCTGCCAGACATGAGAAAACAAGATTTAAGTTTAAAAATATCATTATGCCTTACAGTGAGTGGTGGGGAAATAAATTCTTAGAATATTTGAATCAATGCACTTTATTACTTTAGTAAGAACTAGAAAATTCAATATTAGTGATGATCCTATGGGAAATAAGTGGGATTTATCCAAAGTAGATAATTTAAATCACTCATTAACTTTTTCAATTTCTTTTCTGCTGGAGACATGGCTTGTTAGCATGTATGTATTTATCACTGAGCCTCATGTTCCTTCTCTGACAAAATATAGATTATCAAATTTGAAAATTTAATGAGGAGTTAAAAATAATGATAGAGAGAAGTCTGTTATCATTCCTTTTCTTACTCTTAAATTTTTAAGATTTGAGAAAAATAAGTTGTTTTTGTCAAAGGTCAGACAGACTAACACATATGTATAAAACCTATTAATGTCTATCAATTTCCTGTTTTCTAGTTATTAACCTGAGAAGCTATTGTTCAGTGAAAACAAAACACTGGAAAGCCCTAAGTTAAGATGGCATTTGGTCATTGTAAGCTTTATTGACACAGGGAACTACAGAATTAATAACACAAAGCATTTGGAAGGAGTATTGTGAGATTTTAAAATTTTAGTTAAATGTTAGAAATTAGCCAATCAATTTTGGTAATTTTACTAGTTTAATATTATCAAAGACAAAGTTTAGGAAAATTGATAACTATAAGAAATTTTTATTAGAATAAAGTATAACTTTTTGAAGGCTTTAGGGAAGGAAAAAATGAATATACTTGAATTATACCTGGGCTGGGCATAAACAAGCAGTTAAAAGTGTGGAATACTGTTTGACTAACCTGTGATAACAGAATCTTGAACTTGTATTTGATAGCTGGAGAGAACAAGAATTTGTCGATTTAAAAAAAAAATTTTGCAACAGATAGTTGATGGATGTCCAATATAATTAAGTAACTCATTTGAATAAAAGAAAAAAAACCCTAAAATTGTAAATAGCCCGTGCTGGGATTAACTAAATGAGCTTATTCTAAGGAGATGTCAGCTAAATGTTTGTTGTTTGCTATTAGCATCTCTTAGTTATAACATGGTAGCTGCCAAAATGTCATGAAACATCTAGGAGGAAACAACTCATATATGTGGTTAGTGGCCTCAATAGATTTAGAGATAATCTTTAGTTACTCCTCAAAAGAGAAAAACTGATTCACAGAACACATTTTATGTTGAAGCCAAATTGTTTGTGAAACTGGGTTTTTAAATAATGCTGTGACTGGGATGTATGTAAGGACCATTTATCTAGGAAAATGTAGGTAGTACTTGTTTAGCCCATTTCTCTCTCCTTGCTTCATAAAACTTAAAATATGCCCTCTTCCCACCCTTCCTATTTTTACTAGTTTCTATTTTTTCTTTTTTTTGTGGTAAATCAGTGACAGTTTATAGCATAGGCTGACTTCTAAGCTAGAAACACAATTAGGTTTAATATATGTTTTCTTGCTAATATATATATTAATTCCATACAAAATTGAGTGATAGTCTTGAAATCGTTGTCCAAGTTTTTACCTGTTGAGTACGAAGTCAGTCAGCCTTGAAGTAGATTCAAGTCTTGACATATACTAGTTGTATGATCCTGCAAAAGTGTAAACCTTCCCACTCAGGTGGTTGTTATTCAGTTGTGTCTGACTCTTCATGACCCCATTTCTGATTTTCGTTGCAAAGAAACTGGAATCATTTTCTGTTTCCTTCTCCAGCTCTTTTTATAGATGAGGAAACTGAGGCAAACAGAGTTAAATGACTTGTCTAGGTTCACACAGCTAGTACCTGAGGCTGAGTTGGAACTCAGGAAGAGGAATCTTTCTGACTCCAGGCCTGGCACTCTATCCACTATGCCACCTAACTGCCCTTTCCCATTCATAGGCATATTGGTTAGCGGCATAATTTCCTTTCTCTTCCCCACCTCCAGCTGTACCCATTCCATTCCTCCTCTTTTCCATTAATTTTATCTTAATTCTTCCACTCTCTCTTTTGTTAGGAGATTGGAATTACCATCCCATCAGTTCAGCTACGGAGACAGTATAGTGATGATGAGAGATGATTAGCTAGCTCTCCTCTGTTTCTGATTTTCTCTCTCTGTTCATGCATTTTCCCACTCTTTAACTTCGTAGAAAAAACTTCCAATTATGAAGAAGTAGGGGAGTGAGGTGTCACAGAATGCAGTCCTTAGAATAGTAATTCCACTCTTCCCCTTTCCTTTCTCATGAATCTTTGTTTTCCCTAAGTCTTTAGCTCCTCAAATTTTTTTCCCCTTGATGTTTCCATTTTGTTCTTTCTTTTACTGCTTGCCTCCTTTTCTTTTTCGAGAATTGATTTCATTTGCATGTTGAATATTGCATTCATTTTTTTTAGAAATGACTCAAATTTCTCCTTCGTTGAATGTCTATTTGTTGTTGCTGTTGCTTGTTAGAATCCGGGTTACAAGATATACTATATTGTACCCAGGTTTGAACTCTTTTACTTTTGATGTATATTTGATCAGTCTCTTCCTAGATTTCTTATGATGATGGAATAAGCCAAGAGAAAAGATTTTCAAATGTGAAGGAACACCAGTTTGAAGATTTTTCTTTTGATTGCTTATATGAATTGTTAGTTTGAAAAATTATGATCTTTAACCATTACATGATTTGGAACTTTTACTATGGGGATATTCTCTGATGGTGATCTGTGATGAGTTAATCAATGCTTTTTTGTCTGTATTCACATAGCACAGTTCCTGGCACAAAGCACATGCTTAATGACTGTTTAGAGATTGACATGTTCTGGGCATTTTTCTTAATTATTTTCTAATTTACATAAATTTCCAATTTCACTCCTCTGTTCTTTTAAAATTTTGATTTCTCTTTTGAGCAATTACAGTTTTTCATGCTCCGTGGGCCAAATGTTTGTTCATATGTTCTAGCCTCACACTTCTTTCTTTATATATCTTCTTGTTTATCTATCAAATTTGTGAACTAGACTTTTTTACTTAGTCACTTTGCCTTGGTCTTTTGGTCATTTAGCCTTTCTCTTGTATTTCTAGTCAGTTTCTGGTTCCTCCTCAATTTTTCGCTGTGCCCCTCTCACTGCTACACAAACTCATGGAGCTGGGAGTCCTCAGTCTTCTCTCATTGGTGCTATATGTGGACTGAACATCAGACTTTAGATAGAGTAAATTCCAGGGGTGAATAGACTGGCCCCAGTTGAAGGAAAGTCCCTTTCCCTTTGTGGTCAGTATTTTCCATTTTGTTAATATTTCTTTCTTATCACTGTCCATAACATATGTAGTATAAAATTCATTCCTAGGTGTTATAAATTAGTAATGCCTTCTAAATCACTACAAAGTTACTTTTGAAAAAATAATCCTATATGAATGAATGGTATTTGTGCATATTTGGAAAATCAGTTTTCTTTGCTATTATATTGGAAAGACATATATTTTCTTGCACCTTTTAATAAACTATGTAACATTAAATGCATTGAAGGTGATTTCTTCATTTTGAGATTTTGTTACGTATTTTCATATTGTAATGGTTATCTGCTTTGGGATTATAATGGAAAGTACTTAGGGCTGGCATTTAGAACACTTGTGTTTTGTTTCTGCTCTTGCACTAATTAATTTTACTTTTATGAAGAGCCTTCCCCCCAGCAAATGGAATATTACACTTACTACTACTATGATACCTTATCAGGGCATGGTAGTGAACTTGGGTTAAAACTGGAAAAAAATTAATATTGACTAAGACTAGATCTGCTTGTTTAGGAGAGGCTCATCATCACCAGGTGAGGGTCAAACTCATTTGAAACCCATTAATAATATATGGGGTGATCTCCACTGGTGTAGGCCATACCTGTACTGAAGATATCATGTGTATTTTTAAATATTGAAGTGCTGCTATTAATTATATTGTTGCATTCCTGTGTCCCACTCATCTCTGCTCCTTTAGGTCCTGAAGTTGGGGCTAGTTATAAAGGCTATACATATAGAAGGAGTATTATCTGTTTATGTCAGAATATGTATCTCTGTCTGCTATCCCAACATTGTTTGTCCTGTTTCTTTTGTCTATTTTGTAAAGTAAAAATTCAGTACCTTTTTGTAAGGTATTGAATTCTTAGATTTCTCCTGTAATCTAGTTCTCAACCGGTTTCCCTTACTTAGTAATGCTGTGAACAGAAATGTAAATTTTAGTATTGTTATAAGTAAAAATATAATTCTTAAGGTAAACTTGTTACCCCAATAATATTATCATATACTAAAAATACATATGTAGGTATTTAAAAAAACTGGACCTGCAATTTCATAGATACAGGAAACTCTTGGAAATTCATCAAAGTCATGCCATATGCTGTACAACTTGCAGTCTTAAAGAATTATCTGGAATACTGAGAGGTTAATTGACTCGCCTGGGTTCAGTTACTTATCTAGCATATTTCAGAGGTAGGGCTTGAACTAAGGCCTTCCTGACTGAATCTACTCTCCATCTACTATACCATGATTCTTCTTTCTCATAGGTGACTTAAAAACAATGGAATCGACCTTTTGGATTATAACAAGACACTCTTCTTTTAATGTTGGCAATAAAAAGCTGACCAGGTAGCTTAATGCACTTCTTAGTCCTTTTAGCTATTACAGATGGTCAAGATGGAATGACATTTGAAGCTTCAGAATTGTAAGGAGTTTTCTTGAAAAATGGAGGCTGATTGTCAGATTATTCAGTGGTACTCTAACACTACTCACAAATTCTCCTGATGAGGCTTCTCTGTTGTAGACCAGATTTTCTTTAATCTCTTCTTTCACTTAGATATTTTAGGATTTAAGGAACAGATACTTCTTAAAGTAAAATGAATAAATTATTGCTATATGTCTCTTCACTGGACATAATTTAGAAGTTGATGTTCTATTGTTATTTTTTTTCCCTCTTAGGCCCCACAGACTACTGGGCAAATTCTTGCTAGTTTCCTCTCTCTGTAGGACATTTCAGAAGACAGGGAATCCTTGTATGAAGCTTAGTTTCTGTTAGCTTATGGGGGCTATCTACCTATCACCAGTGTTCTTGCAGAGCTAGTTAAGTTAAGCTGGTATGCTTTCCCCCTGGGTGGGGCACTGTAAATTCATGGTCATGTAAGTGATATAATTCTATATTTTATTAGTTGAAAACAATGTAGTAGCAATTATTTTGGATTTTTATCTGGCAGAGTATCTAATAGGACTTAGAAAGAGTATTGTTGGAACTGGTTCTTTACTGCTTTACTAATGGCCTAGAATAAGGAATAAGTATTGAGTAAATTTACATGTGAAACTGTAGACAGATATCATAGGCCCTGTTAGGAAAAGAAATAATAGATAGGGATTATGAAAGAAAAAATAATAGAAAAAGGCCAAATAAGGTACATCAGTACATTATGGGAGAGGATTCAGTTTAAACTTCAGCAAATTAATGAAGGAGAAAATTAAAAGAAAAAAATTGAAAGTCAGTGAACTCAAATGCGGTATTGAGCATATTGACAATATGTTAATAATAACAAAAGATATTATCAGAGGCATAACCACGAAAGACATAGGTCGATTCTTTGAGAGCAAAGGCTAACAAATGAATAGTAATGGGTACTATACTGA
Source organism: Bettongia penicillata ogilbyi (assembly GCA_023548195.1). Lineage (NCBI taxonomy): Eukaryota > Metazoa > Chordata > Mammalia > Diprotodontia > Potoroidae > Bettongia > Bettongia penicillata. The sequence continues at coordinate 2,131,734 of JAJHZJ010000535.1, forward strand.
TTAACACATAATGGTATGAGACCTAGAGGAAGACTCTCATCTCATTGGATGAATCCCCTAAATAGAATTTATGGGAAGACATGGGCAAGGATCTCACTAAGCAAATATAAAAATGTGTTGGAGGGAGTACTCACATGAATATTACCACAGATTCATTGAACTCCTCTCTCTCTGTCTCTCTGTGTCTCTCTCTCTCTCTCCTCCTCTCTCCCCCTCCCTCCCTCATCCCTCCTTCATCCCTCCTTTTCTCTGTGTCTCTGTCTCTGTCTCTCTGTCTCTCTCAGTTTCCCTCCCTCTCCCTCTCCCTCCCTCCTTTCCTCCCCATTCCACCCCCGCCCATTCTCATTGGGAGTGAGATAACTCAGCTCAACTAAAAGAGAGAATCCTACATCTCACCCAAAAGGGAATTTCCCAAATCTCTAGTATAGTGAGAATAGGGTAATGATGGAGATTGCTTGCTCCTATCATGTCAGTTTCTTCACAGAATCTTTTCTTTAGCAGTCTGAAGTGAGGTTAACCTCTTTCATCTTTCCGAAAACCAGAAGCACTTGAAGTGATGTCATGCCCAAAGTCTGAAGAGAATGAGGATCCCAAAGATACTCAAAGCAGTTCTGGAGAGACCAGAGCTACCCTTCATTCCATTCTTACTAACCCTAAAGTAGAAGTGAGGCAAGGAGGTGTGTGACACTGGGGTGGAGAGATGAAATAGAAGCTGGGGAGACCTGCGTCTGAATTCCCAGTCCTACACTTGATAGCTGTATGACTGAATCACATCAGTTCTCTGAATTTTGATTTCTTCATTGTAAAATGGGTCTTGACATTTCTCTGTTTTCTAGGGTTGTTCAGGGGAAAGTACTTTATAAGCCTTAAAGTGTTATAGACATGTGGATTATTTTAATTGCATTGCTGCCTTGTGATACTTGTGAATGCCTATAATTTTTCAATGCAGATTACTTTCTTGATGCCACATAAATCATCTATTATGCTTGTTCTGTGAATGTTTGAATTTTTAAATAATGGGACTGTAACATTTTTAGTATCAGGTTCCTAGTATTTTGTCCTAAAATCCCCTTTTTTGTCCTAATTTGAAGATAATTACTAACTGATAATTACTTTGATGCTACATTGCATTCACTTCATTGATGACAGAAATGCTAGGGTATATATCTTATTATGTTACTAAGATCTAGAAAGATTAATTTCAGGAAAACCAAATATGCTCTTTAATATTTTCTAACTTAAGGATATTTGCTAAACAATATGATTAACTTCAACAAGTGTTATTCATTTTTAATTATTTATAATACTTCCTAGCATATTAGTAAGTATATTGAAACTTACCATGTTGAACTGGATTCTTCCATATTATGGTACAGTAAATTAGGCTGTTTGGCAAGCATTTTGTCCAGATGACCTCTAGCTTCCTATACAGAAAATTAAAATTTGAGTGTAATAAAATAACAATATATCTGTGTTTTCACTGTTTTAACCTTGAAAATAGATACATATTTAGGTCTACAAAAATTAGTTGGCAAAATTTGCAATGGTTCTAGCCATGTTTACCAGTGTTACCTCATTCTGTCTGCATTATCTTTTATTACATTTTATTTGCCCAAGTTAAGAAATATTAGAATGTGCCAATATGGAAACTCTCAATTACTCTCCCTTTTCTCCTTCGCCCTCCCCTCAAAACACTCAATCTTTTTAACCCGTTTTTTGAAGTAAGGGAAGAAAAAGAAATAGTTGAGAGCAGGGGTATGGGTTGCAGATAAATGAGTGGTACACACAAAAAGCCTAGCAATAAATATTTTGTATATGGAGGATAGTAAATGGAATAGTTTGAGTCGAGTAACAAGAAATGAGCTTGGTGACTTCATCATCGGTGGATTTCTAGAACTGTGAGAAAGTTTAGATGTATTGATAGTTTCATATTAAATAAAATGCCAGCATAGGGGACAATATGGTGCAGTAGAAAAGCACTGTATTTAGAATCAGAAGGCCTCTACCCCTTACTAGTTATGTGACCTTGGGGGCAAATTTGTGTCTTCTCTCTAGGACCAAGATTTGACATCTGTAAAATAAAAAGGTTAGAAGATCACCTCTAAGCTTCTTTCTAGTGCTGAATTTATCCTTTGGCCCTCCTGGAAATTACACTTCAATTCGATTTAACTCTTTTTAGAAAGGGCAGCTAGGTAGTACAGTTGATAAAGCATTGGACCTGGAGTTAGGAAGACTCATTTTCCTGAGTTCAAATCTGGCAGCAAAAACAGTTTAGAAATTAACAAACAATCATTTATTAATCCCTGCTGTGTGCCAGAAACTGTGTCAGGTCCTGGGAGTGCAGACACCCAAAACCTCAAGGAGTTTACCTTCAATTGGAAGACATGTGCTTATTATGAGGTTGGAGGAGGGTCAGTAAAGGCGCTACGTAGGAGGTGGTATTTAAAAACCTACAATAAACTCCTTTGTGGATGCTTCATAATTTTATGGATTCTGGTGTTGTGACAGTTGTCCCTCACGTAGCATGGGGATACCATTGTATGCCTGAAAGGAGGCATCTCTTGAAATAGACATCTCTAACCTCATCTCCCTCTAAAGAAGGGAGAGTTTAATTCTTCACAGAAGGGAAAGCAGGAGGTTTGGGCTGGAGGCCTTCGGGCTATCTTTAGAAAAAGGAGATACCAGGCTAGAATTATATCTATCTGCTCTCTTGAATATTGTTACTCTTAGGATGAGGTTTTCAAGTTCAAAATAACTTTTGATCAAACTTTTTGACCCAAACCTTTGTATTCAAGGCTTGATCTCTTTCCCATCTAATACCAGTTTCACTATGAGCATGTGACACTTAGCCAAGAAACCTGTTTATCCAAATTGGTAGTAATCAAAGTATACAGATGAAAATTTATCCAAGACAATATAGAGTAAAGGACCTCTCTGATTAGTAATAAGGTAATTCAATTCAGCCCAGAGAAAATCTTAAATTTTGTTTGGGGCCACTTCCCCAAAGTCTCTTGCATAGCAAGCTGGAGATCTTCATGATGGAGGCTGCCAGCTCCCTTCATGTCAGCTTCTTCCCAAAGTCTTATTTTCTATTTAGCAGCCTGAAGTGGGATTGCTATCTTCCAGATCTTTTATCTTGAATCTTGAAGTCAAAAGTGCCTGAAGTCTGAAGAGATTCAATAACTTGAAAGAAATTTGGAGAAAACAAAAGAGCTCAGAAAAAACTGAAGAGACTTACTTGAAGGTCTCTCCCGCTCTAGCTAGATCTGCTCCACCCTTCATACAGCTATAGATATTGCTCTCTACCAAAAAGAAGGCCCATTGTGTTTTGGAGCAAGGGCTACATTGGAAAGTCCTGCTAGTAGAATGGAAATTTAAATAGGTCCTAGAGCTTTTACAGATGGAAAGACATTGGATCTTCTTTGATGGAGCTGTCTCTACCAATGAAATGACTTGTCTTTGAAGTATTGCTGGAATGAAGTAATTCTAGAAATGTGGCTCACTTAATTTTTTGTTTAAGTGTTTCTTAAGGCCAACAGTGAGGAATAAATTGAAAAAAAATTATATCTCTATTTTCTGAATCTGTCCTATGTAAGTTTTCATCGGTCTTTCCTTAAATTATTTAAGAATCCTTTTTTCCTCCACTGAAGTTGTGATATTAGTAACCACAAGGGGGCATCAGAGAGTAACAAAGGTTGCTCCTGGATCTTAAAAGAACCACATAGAAGCTCCTGCTTTCTTGCTTCCCTTTCCTACCCCTGAAATTATTTTCTCCTGTTGCTATGTTTCAGAATCTTTGCACATCTGTTCATTCTGTATTTAGGCAGTGGCAGCAGCTGGTGTTTGGGCTTCAGGGGCCACCACTGGATAATGTATTTAGCCCTGTGGCTGAGAGAGAGTTTATGTACACTTTAAAAAACTAAAAAGCTTCGAGGTTGAACCATATCCATTTTAAAACTTTGACTAAAATCACTGTCATGTCAATTTTTACACCTTAATCCTTTCTTAAAATCCAGTGACAATATCCAGTACTTCACTTTTCTAAATTCTGATACCTGATTTATATTCTTTGTTGATTCTCTTGTGTGACTGTTATTACTTTTAAAATCTTAATGTTCATAACCACTGGGGATAATCTCTAATCTGGAAGATTACAAGCTTGGGAAAATACTGTCATTTTGTTCACTGTTCATTTATTTTAGTGAAGTGATGCCAAGTTAGTTTTGTTTAGAAAGCACGTTTATATGAATGAACATCAACCAGTTCAATTTGCCCAATTTAGTCCTTGAAAGTCCTTGAAAAGCATAGCTGAAAGTAGATTAATTATTTAAGGAAATCAAGTGTCAAAATAGAGAAAGTGGTCATTGGTGGTTAAACACTCTGGTGGGTTGCTAATTTGCAGCAGGCAAAGCTGTGATGTAAAGCTTATTAAAATTATCACAATTTGTATATTATTAAGAAAAAAGGTAAATCTTGGGCCATTTATTAAACAATGTATGATTTGTTTTGACAGGTGTGCTTAATTTGTAAATATTTTCAGCACTCTTAGAATATGTGCTAAAGCATATTTTTGATGGATTTTACAAAAACATTATTCCACTTCCATTCCTTACTTGATGCTAGAAAATGTGATGAATTCATTGTTTTGAAGCATTGTGGAGAGAAATAGTTTAGCTTTATTACAGTGGCATCTTTGAGTTGTGTGTTTACATGTTGCATCTTGAAAAATCAGTCTCTTGAGTTCTATCATTGGGAAAATACTAGGTCTTCAGTATAAAAGAGAAAATTGACATAAATTTAAGCTGGAAGGAATTTAGTTTTTTATTGAGATGAATACTGTGCAATTTTGGACCTCCTTTTTCGTTTGGCCGTTGGTTCGGCTTTTTAAGGCATTCTCCTCATTGACTTTTTGGACACTTTTACCATTTGGTCTAGTCTGTTTGTTAAGGTGTTATTTTCTGAAGATATTTTTTTTTCTTGTCTCTTTTTCCAAGCTGTTGACTTATTTTTTCATGGTTTTCCTGCATCATTCTCATTTCCCAATTTTTCCCTCTGCCTCTCTTACTTGATTTTGAAAATCCTATTTGACTTTTTTCACAGGCGAAAACCAAATCATATTTTTCTTGGAGTCTGTGGATGTAGGAGCCTTAACTTTGTTGTCTTCTTTTGAGTATGTGTTTTTATCTTTCTTGTCGTTATAGTAATTTTCTATGGTCAGAATTTTTCTATTGTTTGCTCATTTTCCCAGCCTCTTACTTGAGTTTTAACCCTTGGTTAAAGGAAGGCTCTGTTTCCACGGTAGAGGGCACACTGTCCCAAGCTTCAGGGGTTTTCTCAGCTATTTCCAGAGATACTTCTAAAGACCTACAGGTTTTCAGTTCTTCTAAGTTGACATTATCTAAGGAGAAATGTTTTACTCTTCTCCTGGCTTGTACTCTGGTATGTGAGTGAACAGAAACACTCTTTTCTGCCATGGAACTGTGAGGAGGGACCCCCTCCACTGTGGCTATAAACTCTGCTATGCTAGTGCTCCTCATCTCCCTGGGACTGCCACCTGCATTGAAGTATGGGGAAACCAACAGAGTCCTGCCTCTGTGCTAACAAAAAGACCCCTGTAAACTCCTTTTGACCAGTTGTTTGATCCCCCTATCATCTGTGGGCTGAGAGTTCTGGAAGCAGACACTGCTGCTGCCACTTCCATCTGTCCCAAGACATTCTGCTGATTTGCTATGACTGGGGCTGTACGAGTATGCAGCACTTTCACCCAAGTATGCCAAACCTTTCCTGCTGACCTTCTAAGTTATCATTAATATCTGTGAGCTAAGAGGTCTGGAAACCACCACTACTGCTAGTGATTTAGTCATCCCAAGGCCTGCTCTGGGTTTTCTGGAGCCTGATCTGCTTTGGGGTGTCCTGTCTGGACTTGACTGCAATTCTCTGTCACCTTGGCACAACAGACCTTTCCTGCTGACCTTCGAAGTTATCTTGGGCTGCAAATTTGTTTCAGTCCACCTTTTTTTGGTTTGCTCTAGAATTGGTTTAGAGTCATTTTTTAAAGGTATTTGGAGGGGTTTGGGGGAGAGCTCAGACAAGTCCCTGCCTTTCCTTTGCCATCTTGGCTCTGCCTAATATAAATTCTTAAAGGCAGAAGTGAAAGAGTGCATTTCCTTATGGGGAATGGTACAGAGGACACCTTATATGAATATAACATATTTACTTCTGGGTACAATAGTATTCTGGGACAAGCATGGGAAAACCTTGATTTAGAGAGGCGTGAAACTGGAAGTAGGAAGATATGCTTCTGTTAGGCTGTTAGCATGTCTCATTGAGAGGTGATGAAGGCTTGAACTAAGGTGATGACCATGTGAGAAAAGAGGATAGATGCAAGTGCTTTTTTGCAGGTAGAATCAATGGAACTTGGTAACTGATTGGTTGTTGGGGTAGTGGTGAGAGAGTGGGAATAGTCAAGGATGAACTCTGAGGTTAGGAATCTGTGTTCATAATGATTGGAGCCTTTTTCAGAAACATTTTTGAAAGCCTTTCTCCTGGTGTCTTACAGGATTGTTGTTTTTCAGTGGGATTATTTAATTTAATCACTATGTTGAAGAGTTTGAGACTTGGATTTTTTTTTCTGGAAGTTATCTGTGGATTCTATTGATTGGTACTTGATTTCTGCACTCAGAGATTCTGGGCAGTTTTTCTTTTATTATTTATAGCACTATGGTGTTTAGATTTTGCCATGTTCTTCTAGGGGACCTGTAACCCTTAAACTATCTCTATGCATCCTGCCAGTAATTCTACTTTTACAAATCTTCCTTCTTTTTTTAAGCCAAGCCATTCAGGAACATTTTGCTCTGGCTTCATGTTCTATTGGGAATCCACCGGATTCTGTGCCTCATCAAACATTGGTTCATTTTCCTTTGTCTTGCAATATTTATTCATAGATCTCTGGACTCACCTGATCTGGAAGAGATATTTCTTTCCTTATTAATATCTTTCTTGTTGGCTTATCTGCTTATACTCAATGTCTTTAATTGAATTTTCTTTCTCCTGGATCTTTGGTAATTTTAGTCGTACTTTCTCCTTACTTTCTGACTTCTTTACCTTTTAATCATATCTCTCTGGAGGCTGGACCTCAAAGTCATGTTAGCCTCCTCTCTCTCTCAGGCTTAGTGGAGTATGAAACAGTCCTTACACGCATATCCCCTGCCCCCAGTTCCCTTTTTCTGTTCCTCAGTTCTCTGGCTGCCACACTGCTATCTCATTCTTAGCAGGTTTCTAGACTCTTGGAGTAGGGGGTGAAGCTGATTGAAAGGAGTTGAGTTTTGTTGTCCAGTGAGCTTGTGCAGTCCTGCTGCAAGAGTGAGGCAGGGATGCAGATGAAATGTGTTGGGGCCTATCACGTAGTCTTCTTTGCTTTTGTCGTTGAGATGTTTTAGTCATGTTGAGTTCTTGGTGATGAGGAAACTGAGGCAAACAGGGTTAAGTGACTTGCCCAGGGTCACACAGCTGGAAACGCTGTATGCAGCTGGAATTGAACTCAGTTCTTCTTGACTCCAGGCCTGGTGCTCTGTTCATTGTTTCACCTGGTCACCTCTTCTTTGCTTGGTTCATTGAATCTTATTTGCTTTCCTGGTGCCTTAAGCCAAGGAGACAGGTGAAATTGCTTTATATCTTGTGGAGAATTCCTCTTTTAGAGATGTTTTAGAAATTTTGAGAATTAGATAGAATGTCTAGTCTTCCATCTTGTTGGTCATGTGACTTAGAACTGCCCCTCTACAGAAAAAAGCAATTTGGATAATGACCTAGGAATATGAACATAGTTGTAGACACTTTAGATTTGATATATCAATGTGTCATGCACCAGGAGATAGCTAGCATGCAGTTGGTAATGTGGGAACAAAGTTTAGACATGAGGTAAGGGCTGGATATGTCGGTTTGGGACTTGTTTGTATAGAGATAGTAACTGAATCTGTGTGGATGAGAATACACGTATACATCCATCCATCCATCCATCCATCCATCCATCCATCCATCCATATATATATATATATACACATAGAGAGAGAGAGAGACAGAGAGACAGAGACAGAAGAGAAGTTATGCCTGGATAGAACTCTGGGAGATAACTAAATAATAGGGGATGGGAGACAGATGATGATGCAGTAAAGAAGGCTGAGAAGGGGTCATTTAGATAGGAGAAGAACCAGGATGAAGTAGCTTTAAGGAAGCCAAGGAAGTCATCTTTCCAAGAGAGTATGTGCTCATCCGTGTTCAAAAGATACAGAAAGTACAGATAATTGGATGTATGAGTATAATGAAATGTTATTGTTGATTGAATGGTGAATTTGCAGAATTCAGAGAAATGGGTAGCTTTATATGAACTGACACAGAGTGACATATATAGCATCAAGGGAACTTGGTGACTAATATGTAACTACAAGAATATAGATGAAAAGATTGCTAAAAGGATATCAAACTGGATGTGTATTTCCATCAGAATTATAGAATTTTGGATTTGCAGGATACTTAGAACTTTTTAGTTCAACCTTTTCATTTCACTCAGTAGTGCAGAAAGTGAGTGCCAGAAAGATTAAATGATTTGTAATAAGGTCACATAGCTAGAACTAGAACCAAATGTCTTGAAAACGTTAAAACACTTTATTGTCGTTGTTTTTGTTATTAATGAAATACTTTAATCACTACATCTGTATAAGGTAGGTAATGTATTGTTAAAACCATTTTACATATCAGATAACTGAGCATCAAGAAAAGTGAAAAATTTGCTCACATTGCAAATGTAAAAGCTAACATTTTGGTACCCAGGTCTTTTGTCTCTTAAGTCGCGTGCATTTTCCCTTTACTCATAGTCAAAAGTAGAATGTAAATTAATTTGAATTTTAATGTCCAAAATTGGAGAGTGAATTAAAGTAAACTTAGAGGACCTTTGAAATAACTAGAAACTAAAATGATTCAGGCCGAAATTCAGTGGTTAGTGAGTCTAATCCTCTGCAGAATAGGAGGCAGTTTCTCAGAATAATCTTTGATCTCTCCAAAAATATAAGAGGAGGAAGGTTTCTAATTTTTGAATGACTTAGTTTTAAAAGTTTGGTGGTGAGACATTTTGGGATTCTAAATGTATTTTCCCATGGAAATGTTATATATATATATAAATTATATTTATAAATTATATATAAGTTATATATATTATAAATTATATATAAGTTATATATAAATGTTATATATAAGTTATATATGAGTTAGCTTAGTGTAATGGAAAGAATACTGTACTTGGAATCAGGAGACTCCTTGGTGTGAATCCTGCTCCTGACAATTGGTTGTGTGACCATGAGGACGTCAATCTCCCAGTCTTAGTTTAGGCATTTGTAAAATGGTAATAGAACCAACTGTACTGCTATGAAGATTAAAAAAATACATCTGAAGTCCATTGTAAACCTTGAAATGCTGTGAAAATATCTTCATTCTATTATTACTTTTATTAGGACCTCTATAGGCAATCTAACCTTTTTTTTTTTTTTTTTTTTAAAACACATCCATAACATAGCTGAACCATAAGAGAGAATTTGGTCACTGTTTTTGATATTTCAGTGGGAAAATACCTTTTGAATTACATCTTGGGATTCCTGATACAACTCTTTTCTGTCTGCCCCTACTGCAGAAATGGGAAAGTGATAGAGAATAGCCCCAAAAGTTTTGACTCTAATTGAGCTCATGTCCCAGGGCCACAGAAGCCACCTTTGGGGACTTGAACCTAAAGGAGTTCCAGTTGCTACTTGTGCTCCAAAACAGAGGAGAATAGGAGCTTATGCTTAAGTGATGCAGGAAAGAAAGAAGATATGGGAAGTGTTGGGAGAAAGATGACAGTTAAAGTTTGAGGAGTGGGGCTAAATGGCATAAGAGGGGTAAGGATGACTGTGACTATGGTTAGGTATGGAGGAGACCAGACGTGATGGTAAGACTAACTTTTTCCCTTCTTCTTCTCCTCTTCTCTCCTTTTCCTTTTCTGCCATTTATTGACATTCTTTAAAAGAGAATTTGAGACCTGGTGGGTGGGGACGAGGGTCCTATTTGTGGAGCTGTTTCTCTCACACTCAAAATAAGTCTCTAGCTGAGGTGGCTCTTCATGTATAAAATTTGTAAGTATAGTTGTCATAATGTAGTTGACTTTAAGGGAGTATGACTTCTAACATCTTGCCTAAATCAGTTCCCGTCAACAGAAGATGGGAATAGAATCCTTATTTAGCCAAACTTTTAATAAAGTAACTCTATAGACAGTGAGCTAATTATTTGAACTGTTAGAATTTGATCAAGTTGGATAGCACTAATTTGTTCCTGTATAGTCCATTCCCATATTTTTGCTTGATGTAGTCTTCCTAAAACATTACTTTGTCTTGTTATTTTCCTGCTTAAGAATATACTATAAAACGGTATAAGCTTGATATAAAAATGCCTCATTATTTGCTTCCTTCTTATTTCTTATTTACTGATATAGTAATCATAGCTTCCAAATCTGACAGCATATTTTTTCCTTTTGCAAAAGCCTTGTTAAAAAATACTTTCTTTTCTCTAAATCAGGACTATCCCTAATGGGATATATACATAGGATAAATGGTCCGTAACTATTCAGTCTTGTTCAAGTCAGGTCAGTTTCCTTATCATTTCCATATTCTCATTTCCACTTATTTGTCTTTGCTTATACTTTCCTCTTCTTTGTGGAATGCCTTTCCACTTTTCCTCTAATAAAAGTCATTCTTCCTTTAAATTTCCTACATTCCCAACTCAGTTCTCATGCCCTCCCTGAAGCTTTCCCTGGTTATTCCAACCTATCTCTCTCTTTTTTTTTTGACTTATTATAGCAATTCTTTATATCATGCAATGTTGGCTTATATTTTCTAGCTAGTTTAGCTCATTCAGAACAAGAATCAAATCTTTAACTTATTTTTTATTTTCAGTAGTACCTTGTGTAGTTGCTCTACATAAAGTAAGCTCTTAATAAGTAAATATTGATTTGACTTCATCTTCTAGCATCATATCATCCAGTTTAAAATGTGGAATGAGGTTTTGCCTTCAAATATGTTTTTCAGGTGAATCTTTTACAGTGACATTTAAGTTCATACACCACAAAGGACTTTAAAAAAAATTTTCATGCATAATTATAGGAGCTTAAATGATTGAAGATAACATGAAAGCGAGTTTATATCTGGCGTCTTCTGCTGAGACTACTATCAAGTTATTTTATTATGGGGTAAAAAAGAGAATTATTTACAGATTTCCCTGCTTCATTCTATACATGGAATTTCCTATTTTTAAATCAAATTGGAAAAAGTAAAAAATCGATTTTTATGATTCTCTTATTTAGTTCCATTACCTTAATAGGGAATAAAAGACTTGATTGATCTTATTATAGTGTCTATTCACTAGATAGAAATTTGGATTTTTTGTTGTTGTTGCTGCTTTTTTTTAATGGGTTGAGGATGGGAAGGTAAGAACCATTAAGCAAAGAAAACAGTTTTTACTATCAGTCATTGACTGTTTCTTCCCTGGAAATACCCTTCTTAGTTATATGATATTGTAGTTGTGGTACTGTTGTAATTGCCCTCTTTAAAAGACTGTAAGCCAAGAACATTCTATAAGGTAATATATGCTTTTGAAAAAAAGACTCTAGACTACAAGTAAATGATCAACAAAATGCAATTTCAGAATCCAGCTACTTTATGTTCTCTGTTAACTCAAGGAAGTAAATGAAGACAATATTTTTTCCCCATTACCAACTCCAGATTCAAAGTAGTTGTCTTGGATAGTAGAATAAAGTACTTTTATACTACCAGAGTACAGAATACTGTACTTTTGAGTGCTTTAGGGTAATAGCGTTAAAGTAATATTGGTAACAACAAGGTAATTTTAATAGATTTGGAAATTTTAGACATATTTATTTTATGTCTTTAGCACCCAATAGAGAACTCTATTTGCTTGGAATGCTGAAGGTTTCATGACTGAAGACTCAAAGTGGTTCTAACTCTCAGATTTGTATCATCTTCAGATTTGATTAGCTTGCTATTTATGCCTTTTTTTCATCATTAAAAAATGTCAAGCAGTATAGACAAGCACATATTTTGGGGGAGTACTGCACTGGGAGACCTCCTTACTACTTACTGAATACTTTCTGGGTACTATGATTCAATGAGTTCTGGCCTATATTTCTCTATCTTTTACACAAAAATAGTATTAGGTATTTTACCATACTAAAATTGAAGTAAACTACATATACAAAATTCCCCTACCACTCTAGAAACTCTATCTGAGAAAGAAATAAAGTCAGTATGGAATAGTTTGTCCTTGATTAGGTCATATAATCATTGCTTCCTTTTTAGATATTCACTAACAATAATTACAATGATATATTCTAGAATTTTGCCAGAGGCATTAGTCAGCCTTACTGGTCTTTTGTTTGTAGACAGTTCTCATTTTCTTTTGTGATAACATTTTACTTGATCCATTCTCCTATTTGCTATGATCTTGCAAAAAAGTCACTGATGTCTCAGTAATAGCAATTGCTACTTCTTGTAGCATCTGGAAGTTTGGTTATTGGAACTTGGTGACCTAAACTCCTGGTGCCAGATGATCTCTTTTCATCTCCTCACTTCAGTATTAAGTCCAGTTACCTACATGGAGTAGTGAAAAGAAGTAGAGGAGAAAATTAAATTGGGGAAAACTGTGTATGAGACTCACTTAAATTGTAAGGTTCCAAGAGGTTTAACACTTGAAACTGTAAGGAGGCCCACAAGTGGATGCAGAATGAAACAGTTTTGACAGTATTTCAGTGGTGATCCTTTATCATTGATTACATTGCTATCATCACATTTGCATTCTGGTTCCTCATTATCTGAGACTATAATTGGAAATGGCTTTTTGAGAGATGAAGTTAGAAGAATGAACAGCTGGATCTAACCAAAGAAGCATGGAAAAATCTATGCTACAGAAAATCTAATTTTAAAGTACTTATAGATCATTTTTCAATATTTCTTGAAGAAGGAAAGATACCAAAAGAATAAAGAAAATTACAGATGGAATTACCACCTGAAAAAGGTCACTGAGAGAACATCAATAGCTATTTATATCCCTATATTTTCATCTTCATAAAATCTATGTGTGAATATAGACTTTGTAGAAGATATGTCAAAGTAATGACATACACATTATTCCTGTTTGGTTCCTAATTTTGGTTCTTGCAAAAACCTTGACTGGAAATTTAATTTATTTTTAGTGAATCAGACACATTTTCTAATTGTTGATATTGTTTATTGAAATTTTGTTGATATTGATGGGGTTATCATCAAATCTTTTATGTTTTGATACATGATAAATAACTATTTTGATGGAAAAATACATTGACTTTTGTGATGAAGTTTTAAAAAATATTCTTCCTTGAGCAAATATAAAAGGAAAAAACTGTCTTTTTTTACCCCCTTCCCAATATTTGTTTAGTGGAACAAGTACCTGTGGAGCCATATTATATTCCATTGTCCCAAGCTGAAGTGCTACAGGAAGGAAGTGATGTTACTCTAGTTGCTTGGGGGACTCAGGTAAGTAAGCTTCTTCTTGAAACAAGCTCATTTTTAATAACAATATTTTATTTAATAGCATTTAATTTAATAACATTAGCAACATTTAAAATAATAATAATCTAATTGTAATGCCCTGTGATTCATGGAATAGCATAGATCTTTGAGTATTTAAAGATATTTTGGGTCACTAAAGGCCACTGAAATGACACGTGTTGATATAATATATACTGCAACATATTACTAAGAAACAATTTATATGCAAACATTCTCATAAAATATGTCATCAAAAGAAAATATGCCTGGAAAAAATGTGGTGTAGACATGTAGTAAAAAAAGAGGGGTAACAGACATTCCACATGCCTGATGGGTCTCCACATAATTTTAGGAGACCAAGAAGTGGATTCCTACAGCAGTGGTTAGCATGTGGAGAATTTACAGGAGCATATGGATAAATGATGTCTTTAATGAGAAAGCTTGCTTTTATACACCATTGAAAAGCATCATAACTCCATTTAAAAATATAAATACATTGATAATTATGACCAAAATATAGGGTAATTTATTAGCTCTTCCTTTTGTAGCATATAACATATACAGCTTCAATTGTCCATAATATTGTTTTCTGTTAAGAGGGACTTAGGGATAGAAAAATCCCAGTCTATTGCTGATATTTGAAAAAAAATCTCTTTAGATAGAAAATTACTATTTATTAAAGATATGGTTTCTCCATACTATTGGTATGGAGATATTTGAAAAGCAAAAAAGATTTTTTTAATAACTATGTCATTGCAAAATTAAAATTGGCCTGTTTGCCCAGTGGAATTGCCTTCTGTGGAAATATAATTCTCTGTACATTTTTCCATAAATGAAAATTAATTTTAAATGTAGTTCTAATTAATTTTCATTTCGATTATGACTTGTATTCATATTAGTAGTGTAGGTTTGTCTTAAAATAATATGAAATGTTGTCTTACATTCACTCAGATATTTATGTTTGAAATTTTGCTCCTCAAATTCTTTTTATAAATTATTAGCACACAAACAACCACTGTGTGTGGTTTGAATTTTAGTTTTTATTGTTTCTGACTAATTGTGAAATTTTTTTTAAAAAAATGAATAATTTTCATGACAGACCTAAAGTAACGTTAAGTAATTTGAGGGAGAATACCATAGATTTTCAGATATTTAAATGTTTTTTTCCCATTTCAGGTTCATGTGATCAGAGAAGTAGCAAGCATGGCTCGAGAAAAATTGGGAGTTTCTTGTGAAGTAATTGACTTGAAGACTATTCTACCTTGGGATGTAGATACAGTTTGCAAGGTAAAAATAGCTAATTTACTAATGTTGCTAATGTTAGAAAAGATATGATTGATGGCCACGGACATCAAAACTTGGCAAATGTTGTGGGTCAATGGAGAATAATGATTTTGAAATTAATTTCTGAAAATCTTCTATAGTCCTATTGATTTCCCACAGATGGCCCGCTTAGAGCATATACGATGAGTTCAGATGCTGATGCTTATAGGTTCCCTCCTCTATTTTCAACCTGCACAGACTTAGCACAAAAATGTGAAAGGTTCATGGAAAAGAAGGAGGTTTTAGTTATCCCCCAGGGCTGCACTTGATATGTGATTTCTCTTACTTTTGGTTCCAGGGTGAATGTTACATCTTTGTTATTCATTCTGCGGCCATTAAATTTTTTTTCTTTTTATGAAAGCAGTCATTTAGAATGTGCCTACTTGGTCTGGCACTCTTCTTAATTGCTTTTAGGTTTAACATGTTTTGCCCTTTAAAGAGTGTGATTTACTCTTCATTAACCTTATTAGAATCAACATGTCTCAAAATTGAGACTGCCCATATGAATTTACAGTACATTTATTTCCCTCAGTTGATAGAAATAAGACAAATGTAATACTCCTTTCTGTCATTTTTATGGCTATTTTATGAATTCAGTTTAGACAGTAGTAACAATTGTTGTTCGTCCTTGATTTATTATTGTGGAAAATTAGTAATGGGGTTAAGAATACCGATGTAAAAGAATAACAGAAGTGGAACTTGGAAAATAGTTTATGCCCTGCATTAATATGGGCTTCTCTCTGGTGCTGATGACAGCTTAAATCTTCTTTTCCCTGTGTACTGGATCATGACCCTGGGAACAGGAGGAAAAGGAAAGTACTGCATTAAAATTTGTCAGATGTTTATATATTTTTTGCTTGTTGGCTGTCTAGGCTCTATTTTTGTGTGACCATGGAACAGACTACTGATTTTTGTAGTGAAGGCTTCTTCTTTGTTAGGATATAGAAAAGAAAATTAAAATAGATATTTGTACTGTGTGAGGATAAGATATGTTAAATATTAGACTTAGGGTATTCTGGTGCTGTTTTGGAGAGAATGAATGAAGGAAAAATCATTTATTAAACTCTTACTATGTGTAAAAAAAACCCAGCTAAGTTCTGTGAAAATACATAAGCAACGCAATCTTTGCCCTTAATGAACTATTTCTTTCTATTCACTTTCTATTAGGGGGAAATAGTACATAAAGGGGATTAATGACTAGAGAGGGTTATTTTGATTGGGAAATTTACAGGGATGGTGAGTAGAGCCTTCATGTTATTTTTTCCCCCAGTGGCTGATGAGTTGTGACAGTCAAAGTCAAGATGTCCTTTTTGACAACTACGGAGGCTAGTTAATCTGCCTTTTAAGATCTTGGCATGTCATACATAGGTTTGTTTTCCCTCTAGTAAGAGATCTGGAATCAAGCAGTACCTTTATAGAAAAAGAGGAGGGACAAGAAGACCTTAACACCAGACTCTGCTAATGGAAATTAAGTTTTTTAACCACACTCCCATTAATGCCACATTCTTAATGAATTATTTCAAAAATATATTCATAATCACTTTGTTATTTGTACTTTTTAAACTCTTTCTCTTTCCCCCACCTGCCTCCCTGCTTTTAAAAAAGTCAAGTCAGACTCTCAGCTTTTTCTTGAAGAAAAGACAGCTGTTACCTATTTACTATTTAATACAAATATTTAATATTTTTGGAAAGCCAAATCAGGGAAAATTTAGTAAGGTAAAAAATAATTAAAAAATATACATAAGCTTGATGTATACAGATTGTGACTATTTAGGACGGTTGAGTAATTGGTTTAATTTAATGTTTCCAAAGTACATGCTGACGGTTTAGGTGTTTTAGAAATATATGTTCAGACTTCTTGACAAAGCCTGGAAGCCTTGCTCATCTCCTTTTTGTAGCTGTTGTTTATGTGGGCATATTTTATTTGTTGTTAGGGTGTTTTCAAGTAGCAGCCTCTCTCATCCCTTAGGGTTTATAAAGTACTGCTGTTATAACCATCCAGTGAAATAAGTAGTGCAATTATTATTCACATGTTATAGATGAGGAAACTGAGACTGATAGACTCAAGATTTAAATTGTGGGGTCTGGCTACAAACGCCGTTCTCTCAGTTCTCCCAAACCCATGTCTCTTGTGGACCTTAAGACCAATTATTCTGGCATGTGGAATTGTGTGTAAAGTAAACCTTTTTACTCCTAGGTACTCTCCAATGAAGCCATTTGCTTCAATTACACTAAAGTGTATTAAGTACTTATCATGTTTTGTTGCTAGAGTACAGTGTAGGAAGCTTTAGCACATGAACTTTATGATAATTTGTGCTGGCAGCTCAGAGGGTTTTTTTTTTTTTGCTTACTTAATATTCTTATCATTGTTCCAGACAGGTAAGGCTGCTGCACAGCAGAGAATGGGGGAAGTATTACTATGATTTTAAAAGTTACATGTTTGTGTTAGTTTTAGAGCTTGCCAGTTTCAAAGGCCCTTATTTACTTTGACATGACAACATGTGGTTGATCATTTATAATTCTGAAATTTTCTGTTATTTATCTAATGCTGACCCAAAGTCTGATAAGGAAGCAGTTCTGTGTGCTTTGGTATCCTTTTTAACCTTTGAAATTATAAAAGGTGAAATGGAGAGCTTTCTGGCTTTTGATTTCTGATTTCTTTGAAAACTGTTCTCTTAGTATTGATTATGATATTGTTTACTTTGTAAAAGTATTTAGCACCATAATTACAAAAATTATGAGAGATTGAAATTGAAATTTCTGGGGTGAAGGTTTTTTGTTTTGTAAAACCAACTACTTCTTCCTTGAAGGGTTGTTGTGTTTCAGTTTGTAACAAACACATGATCATTTTTTACAAGATTGACTTTTAAAAAAATCTCATGAATGTTGCCTGTACAGTTTTTGGGTCATATTTCTAGTGATTTACTTATGTCCTTTTCTTTTTAAAAAAAGATGTTGGGTTGCTTTATCATAGTACATTATGGGGTGACTGTCAGTGCTTCCTATTTGTTTGTTATTTCAGTGTGTACCTATAAATCCACACTTATCTCTTAAACAGATGAATTAAGCCACCTTCTTTAGGGATATCATTGAAAGAGATAGTCTTTCTTTATAATTGCATTTTTAAGGGGATGGATGAAAAAGCCTTTAATTTTTTGCAGAGTAGGGAGACAATTGAGGTTAAGTGACTTGCCCAAAGTCACATAGCTGGTAAGTGTGTGAGGCTGAATTTGAACTCAGGTCCTCCTGGTTAGGGATAAGACTGGTGCTATATCCATTAGTTGCCCCATAATTACATTTTTAAAAGTGTAATAAAGATAAAAATGCAGTTGTTTGAACTGTATGAAAAAATGCCTGCCTCATGAAAGTTTATGTTCTTTGAAAAGAGAGAAAAAGTCCACAGATTTAGTGATGTGGTCTCATTTTTGTGATGTCTTGAATTTACTTCTAAAATTGTACTTCTGGATGCCAACTTGCTTATGTACATATGTAGTACATATTTCTAATATGGATATGAACTAATATATAATAATTTCTAATAATCTATAGAAGTAGATCTATGAATATAGCTAGATAGCCATAGATCTATATGTGTAGGCATATTTTTAAAGGCTAACTTGAATTTTTGGGAAAAACAAAAGTTGGTTCATTTTTTTAAGAGCTATGGTAAAAGTCAAGAGATAGTAAGTAAGCATGGTCTGGTGGAATAAACAGTGATATCCAATGAGGCTGGAAAGATTGATTGGAATCAGTTTGTGAAGAGCTTTAAAACTAAACAGAAGAGTTTATGTTTTATCCTGGGGGCAGTAGGAAACCACTGGAGTTGGTTGAGAAGGTGAGTCATATGATCCGCTGTGTGCCTAGAGAAAATTACCTTGGCAGTGTTGTACAGGATAGATTAGAGTGGTGTGAGATTATGTGCTCTTTGAATAATACTTTTTGTGGTTAAAATATATTAAACAATTTTTATTTTAGGTTATTCATTTATAATTTTTTTTTGCCTGTGCTTTGATGAAATGCCCACTCTCATTTGGAAGTTACCTGGGAAAAGTGTAAATTGTTTTCTTAGAAATATGCAAACTTTTTGTTTAAAAAAAAAAAAGACTGATAGAGGAATTCTTTCTTTCTCTTCCATTTAAGTAGTCAGGAATTGTCACAGGGATTACATCAAAAGAATATGTGATCCAGTGAGAAAGTAAAGATTTGATATTAACTCTATTATCTTTTGCTCCTTCCTTAACTTCATTCCTTCCTTCACAGAAAGAACAAAACATTTGTATAGTACCCTATGGTTTACTTCGAATAATCCTTTTATTGGTGGAGTAAGAATGAATAAAATTGTAATAGTCACTCACATTTGTTTGCGTAAGGATGGTGCTGACTAGTGAGGGCCCAGTCCAAGCAGCATTCAAAATAGTTTTTCTCTGCTTCCAAAATATGTGTTGAGGTTCTTCAACTGCTTCTAAAAGTACAGAGGACCTGTTTCTCCACTACAGAGCATATATATGTTTTTGGTGACTTTTTGGAGTTGTGAAAATAAAGACTTTTTAATTGACTGCTGAGCTAAAATTGTGCATACAAAAGGAACAAGCCGGCTATATCAATGTGGAAAAGCTATTTGATTATTGATTGGCTATGGATGATATCAAAGATTGGTTAACTTGATATTAGAGCAAATAATTTTAGGGGAGAATATACCAGAGGGAGGACTGGTCTCTGACAGCCTATTCCTGGGGGCATGTGCATGGAACACTGCCTGCTTCCAACCCATGAGAGGGCTCAGTGAGGATGCCATCTCTCTGCTTCTCCCTTTCTGTATGTCTCTGTCATGAATCTTTCAGCAACCAGGAATCACTTCTCACTCACATATGCAATTCACAGCATCTCATAACTGTCCTTCAGGGGATCACCAAAGTACTCTAAACTCATATACTCCAGCAGGTTAGTTCACTGATGTTTTAACTGGCTACATTTCTTCTCTCAGAGTTCTATGGGTACCTCTACAGGGCAGTGGGATTCTTCTGATTCTATCTGCTCAAGTCTTTCCCCACAATATCACCTGCCACTGATTAGTGCCCCAGTGTAATTTGCCTCTGTCAGTATCTCTTCTTTATCACTTTTATCAGGGATTAGCACCATAGTCTTTACTCATCCAGTTAATATCTTCTCACATTAGGAATTATCATTCCATTTTCTACCTATCCAGTTGATATCTACTGAACATTAATTGATAATAATTTAATATAGTTAGATTTTATAAAGGAATATTTATTGGAAAGATATAACAAGAATCAGAGTACTAAAACACCCTCTGAAATTTAGCATCTTCTTCCATATATCACCTTAGTCTCTGGGCAAAAACTTAAAGTGGGTGCTACCAACGCTTCCATCACTGGATTCATATCTGGGTGTGGCATAGTCACTGGATGAGTCTCTTTCTCTTTCTTGCAAGGATTGCTGCCAGGTAGATCCATTGCTGGACTTGCTCATACAGATTGCTTTGCAGGGCTGCCACCTTACCAAGCTTGACTGCTGGACTCCTGATGGTTCTTCCAACTTTTTGAGATCATGGAAAGCCCTGTGTCAAATGAGAAAATGGAGGAGATCTTGGACAGAGGATTGCCTATGAGGCCATGTGCTAGCCAGTGGCTAGCCTGGTGGGGGAAACACCTTCCCCACCCCTTTACCAATTCACTATCACTTGGAGCTCAGAGAGTTGTCCTTGTTACCAGCAGAAAGATTTGGCCTCTTGGTTCCTTTGGTATGCACACTTAGTCCTGACTCAGGAGCCAGTTGAAAGACTTCTCATCATCATGCAATATGTGAACAGAACATAGTCACAGAATACCTTTATGTTCTCTCAAGTAAAGGATAAGAAGCTCCATTAATACATGTCCAGGAATGGGCTCCTTAAGCATTCTTGCATACTGATACCAAGCAGTGTTTGTTGCTTGTGCTTCTGGGACTAGGTCCTTGTTGGCCAGTTCCTCATTACTCCCGTTATTACTAATCCCTCCCAGCTTTGTGAATTGTGCAGTTTTTGTATTATTCCTCTTTTGTGGATGAAGAAACTGAGGATCAAGGAGATAAAATGATTTGCCTGTGATCACACAGCTCTTAAGTGTAAGGGCTGGGAGAAAAAGCAGGTGATATCACAAAACAGTCCAAAACATATTTTTTAAAAAATTTAACACATTATTATGGCTCATATTTTATAATCTTCATATACATAGGTATGTATGCTATAATGTCTAGAAACAAAGTGAACTTTGAAATACAAATATTTTAATCATTTTAATCTATCATGCTAAGAAACCTAAAGTACATTTATGACCTACAGAGTATATAGGACAGATTGATTCCATTTTTTTAAAAAGGAATTATTTTATTTTGCCTTTGGAGATTCTGTCATGGAAAATATCTGAGCTTTTTATAGATTTGTTGACTTTTAATACTACACTACTTCAAGTTGTTTTTTTTTTACTGCTTTGGCCTTCGCTTATTGTTATTATTCTATATTTTTACTTATGTGTTATTTGTTATTGAAACATCCCTTGACAAGTATGAGTAGCCAAAGTTGGAAGGAATAAAAATGAACTAACGATAAAATAAAAGTAAAAGAGATTCTGAACTATTTTTACTGACTTAGCAACAGTAATTGAATAGTAGCTATTTTAAAAAGAATATTCTGCCTCTTAAACATGGAAAAACTCAAATTAAAGCTGTATTAACCACTAGAGGCCTCTCTTAGACCAAAATAAGTGACTGATACTTGATTTTTGCATTTGTTGATGACTACTTATCATTAGTAAAATGTATTTTATATTCTGAGTCTAAATAAATCCTACAATAATGCCTTATTCTTCTAAGCTACTTTTTAAAGTAGCTGTTTAAACTTAATTTGTATTTTTTTTTTAGTATGCAAAGCAAATAATATTACCTGTGCGACTAAAAGCAATGAATGATACTTGCTAATGTTTTTAAAGAGCTTTGAGTTAAAACATATAATCTAAAAACTATGACCACAGGAAAATTACATGTCTCTTTGACAGTAAGATATTGTTTTGGTTAAAATTTTTTTTTTTATTGATTTAACCTGGTGGATTAAGTCACTATATTCTGTTTAATTCTATTTTAGGACTACAGTAAAATTATTTAAAATTTGGTGATGAGGAATTTTTGTGCACTATTTAATGAGTAAATAGTTGTCTGTGTTTTATCTAAAATCCATTCAGAAATGAGACAACACTGTTGTTGTATTTCTATCTGTTAACATTAAGAGGTATTATTTAGAAATCTGATAAAATATGCCACATTTTTAGACTTAATTTGTTTCAGAAGATAGCCTGATGTCCAAGATAAGATGAATGGTGAATGTGAGTGACATCATCCTTTTCTGCTGATTTAGTCACATGTGTTGATCTACTTTGGTATGGAATCTTGGGCCCTGGCTCACCTCTTCATCAAGGTAGTCTTCCAGCTACCTCTACTGTTAAAGACCTTAGTTTGAAAAGGCCACGGTGCCCCAATTACTTCCTGGGTCATCTCCAGTTGCCCTAATATATATCTGGTCACTGGACCTATGTGGCTTTAGAGGAGAGAGTGAGGCTGGTGACTTAGCACAGCCCTCCTTCATTTAAATCCAATTCACTTGCTTGTTATGGCATCACCTCCCTGATAGCCTAGTCCTCTTTGAGAACGAAGGACAAACAACTGTACTGTGGGGAGGGAAGTCAGGATCAAAATGATTAGTGGTTGGTACAACAAGAATAGCTCACAAAGCAGTTCAGTATTATAGCAGAGAGATGATTGCCTTTCTTAGCTCCTAACGGTGTCCCATAGTGAGATTTTGTTGTTTTTGAGATAATGATATTTTCTGTTTTTATATTTTTGCAATAATATTCTCTGCTATAAAAGCTTCATTACAACTCTAGGTATACCTTTGGAGATACTGTGGGTTTGATTCCAGACCACCACAGTAACATAAATTTCACAATAAAGAGTCACAAATTTTTTTGTTTCCCAGTTTTTAGAAAAGTTATTGTTTATACTGTACTGTAGCCTATTAAATGGAAAATAGTATTTTGGCCAGAAAAATGTTACTTCCCTTAAATAAAAATACTTTATTACTAAAACATGCTAAGCATTATCTTAGTCTTCAGTGAGTTGTAATCTTTTTCTTGGTAGAGCATCTCACCTTGATATTGATGGCTGCTGACTGATCCAAGGTGGAGATTGTTGAAGTGGAGTAGATGTGGTAATTTCTTAAAAATATGACAGCGATGACATCAATTAACTCCTTTTCACTTGAACACTTAGAGGCCATTGTAGGGTTACTACTTCCCCTGACTTCAATATTGTTGTCTCTCAGAGAATAGAGAGGCCCACGGAGAGGGAGAGAGATGGGGGAATGACCAGTTAGTGGAGCACTCAGAACACACACAACAGTTATTAAGTTTGCCCTCTAATGTGGGTGCAGTTCATGGTGACTCAAAAAAATTACAATAGTAACATAAAAAATCACTGATCAAAGATCACCACAACAGATATAATAATAATAATGAAAATATTTGAAATTTTGTGAGAATTGTAACAAAATGTGACACAGAGACATGATGTGAATATATGCTGTTGGAAAAAATAGCATCCTGCTTGAAGCAGGTTGTCATAAAGTTTATAAACTTTCAATTTGTAAAAATTTGTAAAAAAAAAAAAGCAAAACAACCAAAACCAAAAAAGCTCAAACAATATTTGTGATAAAGCAAAGCACAATAAAATGAGATATGCCTGAATTTTTCCTTTTGTCAGCATGATAATGTCTAAGAATTTGTTAGGTAGAGTAGTGAAAACAGTCAATCAACAAGCTTTATTGTACCAGGTACTGTACACAGGGGAACATAAGCACATTGACTTGTTGCAGCAGAAGCTTTATGTCTTCCTGGTGATCTAATAAGAGAAACCAGAAATAATAGTTTTTTTGGAAGTCTTTGTTAAAGAGATTATTGTTTTCTTTCTAAGATTTGATAGGTAGGATGAAAATCCATAAAAGTAAAAAAAACTTTATTGTTTGTTATGCCAGTGTCTATTCTACATTCTTTTATTTACTTTCTAGAAGCTCAAGATAGATGAAATTCCTTGTTTAAAAAACAAAAAAATTCAAGCTAAAGTGTGGATCATTTTCCTCTATAGCACAATAGAAATGGCAAATCAATCATGCAATAAGCATTTATTAAGTACCAGCTATGTGCCAAGTCCTTTACTAAGTTATGGGAACATAACAACCAAAGTGCTTTAAAGTTGCTTACATTCTAACTGAAAGACACCATAGGTATATAGAAGACAGATTAAAAATAGATAGGAGGTAACTTTGGATAGGAAATGGCTAAAAAAAGGGAGGGCAAGATTGTGCTTAAATTCATTTTCCTTGCTACATCCCATGCATTAGAAATCATAGCTAATTAGTTGATATGAATAATGCTGATATGCATGTACACATATATTTCTGAGAAATGTTGAATTTACTTTGAGCATCATTCTATGCAATAGAATTTTAATATACAAAACCCAAATTAACCCATTTATCCATTTTATTGATTTATTTCATAAAACCAGCTCTAGTTTTTTTAATTTTCAATTTTATTGATCCTTTAATCTTCAGGATTTCTATTTTGATGTTTAATTGGAGATTTTCAGTATTTTTTCTAGCCTTTAGTTGCACGCTCAATTCATAGATCTTTTCTCTCTCTCTCTCTCTCTCTCTCTCTCTCTCTCTTTCTTTGTTTCACTGATGCATGCATTTAGAGAAATAGATTTTCTCCTAAGTACTACTTTGGCTGAATCTCACAGATTTTCGTATATTGTCTGCTATGTTGTCATTGTTTGATATGTTGTCATTACTTACCTGTAAAGAAATTATTGTTTCCGTGATTTGTTCTTTGACCCACTCATCCTTTAGGATCAAATAATTTAATTTCCAATTAATTTTTAATCTATACTTTCAAGGCCCCTTATTGAATGTAATTTTATTGCTTTATAGTTTGAAAAAGGGTGCATTTAATATTTCTGTATTTGTT
The DNA here is from genome assembly GCA_023548195.1 of Bettongia penicillata ogilbyi. NCBI lineage: Eukaryota > Metazoa > Chordata > Mammalia > Diprotodontia > Potoroidae > Bettongia > Bettongia penicillata. The sequence goes on from JAJHZJ010000535.1 coordinate 2,156,749, forward strand.
GTGAAACTTTTATGCCCTAAAACAGTCAGTTTTTGTAAAGGTGTCATGTGCAACTGAGAACAAAGTATACTTCTTTCTTATCCCATTTGATTTTCTCCAGAAGTCCAACGTGTGTAATTTTACTAAAGAAAATTCTATTCCTCTTAACTTTCTTATTTATTTTATTATTAGGTTGCTGTAGTTCTGAGAGGGGAAAGTTGAAGTCCTCCATTATAGTTTTTCTTTTTTCTACTGTAACTCATTTAAGTTTTCCTTTAAAAATTTGGATGGTGTGCCATTTGGTGCATGTATATTTAGTATTGACATCACTTTATGATACTTTTTAGAAAGATGTAGTTTTCCTAAATATCTCTTTTAATTAGGTCTGACTTCGTTTTGCTTTGTCTGAATTCGTGATTACTACTCTTGCCTTTTTACTTCAGCTGAAGCTCCTTTATATTCTGGAATATCATAATCCAAGCACACCATTCCTTTATAACATGGTAGTCGCTAAATCTTGTATTATCCTGATTGTACCTCCGTTGTATTTGAATGGTTTCTTTCTGGCTACTTGGAATATTTTCTCTTGAACTGGGAGCTCTGGAATTTGGCTTTCCTATTCTTGGGAGTTTTCATTTGGGGATCTCTTCTAGGAAGTAATTGCTAGATGTCTATTTTCAATTGCATCTAAGATATCAGGGCAATTTTCTTTTATAATTTCTTAAAATATGGTGTATGAGTTTTTTTTTTCAGGCTTTCAGGTAGTCCAGTAATTCTTAAATTATTTCTCCTTGATCTATTTTCCAGGTCATTTTTTTAAAAAATGAAATATATCACATTTTCTTGTATTTTACATATTTTTTGACTTTGTTTTTTCTTGAAGTCTCAGGTAGTCATTAGCTTCCAATGGTCCAGTATTAATTTTTAAGGAAATATTTTCTTCGGTGAGCTTTTCTGCCTCCTTTTCCATTTGACCAATTTTGCTTTTTAAGGAATTTTTAAAAAATCAGTGACAATTTCTTTTCTTTCTTCTTTCTTTTCTTTTAAGGAGTACTCTTCATAAAGGGACTTTATTATTTACCTCCATTTTCTTGATGGAGAAACTTGGAGATTAGATATACTAAATAAGATGCCCAAGTTGTAGAAGATATCAGAGAAGGTTCTTGAAGCCATAGAACCTTAGCAATAGAAGACACTTTAAAGGGCCCTCCTCACAGTGAGCAAATAAGATCAACATAATTTTTTTTGTGTGTGTAGTGGCTGGAGTACTATACTTTGAGACAGGAAGACCTGTGCTCAAGATCTACCTCTGATAATTATTAGATGTGTGATCCTGTGTCTCTAAGTCTGCCATTATAAATAAAGTTACATATTTGAATAGTTGGAGTGAGTTTCTATTTTTTTAAATAATTAAATTCTAAAAACATCTATTATTTATTTTTAATTTATTTTTAAATTTTGAGTTCAGGGTTCTCTCCCACTTCACCTCCCATGCACTGAAAAGTCAAACAATGTGATATCAGTTATGCATATGAAATCATGTAAAACATTTCCATATTAGCCACAGTGCAAATAAAAAAGGAAGAAAGAAAAAAGAAAGAAAGAAAAAGAAAGACAGAGGAAAGAAGGGTTATATTTGAATTTGTACTCAGCATTCATCAATTCTCTCTCTGGAGATGAATTAGTATATTTTCACTATGAGTCCTTGGATCATTGTTGTGGATCAGAATAGCCAAGTGTTTCACAGTTGATCATCATTTAACATTGCTGTTACTGTGTACAATGATCTTCAGGTTCTCACTTCATTTTGCATCAGTTTAATATATGTCATGCCATGTTTTTCTGCAATCATTCACCTCATCATTTCTTATAGTACAATAGTACTCCATCACAGTCATATACTACAACTTGTTCAGCCATTCCCCAATTAATGAGCATCCCCTTGATTTCTAATTCCTTGCCACTACAAAAAAAGCTGCTAGAAATATTTTTGTATAGATAGGTCCTTTTCTGTTTTCTTTGATCTCTTTGAGATACAGACTTAGTTGTGGTATTGCTGGATCAAAGGGTATGCAGTTTTACAGCCCTTTGGGCATAGTTCCTGATTGTTCTCTAGCATGATTAGACCAGTTTACCACTCCAATTAACAGTTCATTAATAGACCCACTTTCTGTCATTCCCTGCCCCCCTCCCGCATTTGTCATTTCTGATAAGTGTGAATTATTTTAATTTGCCTTTCTCTAATTGATAAAGATTTAGAGCATTTTTTCATATGACTATAGCTTTGATTTCTTATCCTGAAAACTGTGTTCAAAATAATGTTTGACTATCTACTGGGGAATGGCTTTCATTTTTATAAATTTGACTCAGTTCCTTATTTATTTGAGAAATGAGGTCTTTATCAGAGAAGCTGCCTGTAAAATTTTTTGATATGCTTCATTGTCTATGGTACCTTTTAGCAAAATGTACTTTCCCCAATTTTCTTCTTTTACTTAGATTTTTGCTTTTGCTTTGTTTAAGATCATGATTGCCACCCCTGCCCTCTTTACTTCAGCAGAAATATATTAGATTCTGTTCTGAGTCCTTCATTTAAATTCTGTATGAATCTTTATCCTGATTGTGTCTCTTATATACAACATATTGTCGGATTTTGGCTTCCAGTCCATTCTGCTATCCACTTCTGTTCTAAATACTCATCTCATTTGCATTCACAATTATGATCACTAAATGTGCTTTTTCCTCACCCCATTTCTTATTTATCCTCTTCTCTCTTTTTTTATCCTGTTCCTCTTCAAAAGTCTGTCTTGCTTCTGACCACCACCTCAACCAGTCCACTCTCCTCTTTGTCATTCCCTCTTTATATCTTTTCTCTTTCTTTCTTATTGGGTAAGATAGATTTCTACAGACAACTGTGTGCATACATATATTCTTACTTCTTTTTACCAATTCCGATGAGAGTGAAATTCGAGCATTGCTCACCATCCACCCATTCCCTCCTCCACAAAAAAAGCTCTATCTTGCATGCCTCCTTTCTATGAGAAAATTGGCCCCTTTTTACCTCTCCCTTACTCCTTCTCCAACTGCATTCCTCTTCCTCACCCCGACCTTATTTTTTTTGAAATCATCTCATTATGATTGACTCAAACCCTGTGTCCTCCATCTATGCAGACTCTTAACAGCTCTAATAGTAATAAAGTTCTTAGAAGTTACGTGTATCATCTTCCCATATAGAAATGTAAACAGTTCAACTCCATTGAGTCCCTTATGATTGCTCTTTCATGTTTATCTTTTTATGCTTCTCTTCAGTCTTCTGTTTGAATGTAAAATTTTTTATTCAATTTTGTTTTTATTTTTAAGTCAGGAATGCTTAGAAGCCTTCTCTTTCATTAAATAATCCATTTTTTTTCTCCTGAAGGAATGTAGTCAGTTTTGCTGAATAGGTTGCTTCTTGTTTTGATTAGCACCTTTCTCTTCCAGAACGTATATTCCAAGCTCCCCATTCCTTTAACTTGACCTGTTTTGTAGCTCAGTTGTTTTTCTGATGAGATAGATGTAATTTTTTTCTATTTTTTCATTCTTTTGACTCTGTTTTAATTGTTTCTTGATGTCTCATGGAGTTATTAGTTTCTCCTTGTTCAATTCTAATTTTTAAGGAATTATTTTCTTCAGTGTGCTTTTGTGTCTTTTTTCCCATTTGTATGATTATTCTTTTTACAGAGTTTTTTGCTCAGTGAATTTTTATACCTCCTTTTTCCCTTGGCCTAGTCTCTTTCTAAAGGGGTTCTTTTCTTTAGTGAATTTTGTGTCTCATTTACCATTAGGCCTGTTCCTTTTTTTAATATGTTATTTTCTTGAGTAATTGTTATGCCATATTTAACAGGCTGTTAATTTTCCTTTCATAATTTCCTTGCATCACTTTCATTTCTTTACCCAATTTTTTCCTCTACCCCTCATCTCTTTCTTTTGCTCTTCTGGGAATTCTTGCTGGCCTTAGGTCCAATTAGTATTTTTCTTTGATGCTTTGCTTATAACTGTTTTGATGTTGTTGTCTTTTTCTATGTTCATGTCTTTGTCTTTGTTGACATCATGGTAGCTTTTTATTTTGGGCTCTCCTCACTTGGTAATGAGCTTCAGGATTTTTCATGCTGTTGTTTTAGACCTCATTCTTGATGACCTCCATTCTGAGGGTCATCAATTTTTCTGTGGTTTCAAGATAGTATAATCTGTGGAAAGGCATGGTAACTGTCTTCCCGGACTTTGCTCTGTGCTTTATCCAGAAAGGGCTCCTCCTCCCCTGCAGCTGCAAGCAGTAGTGCTCCTCTTGGTTCCTGGGATTGTGACTAGGTTCCCTACTGTTTTGCAGCCACAAGAGCTGGTGTTCCTCTTGGCCCTGGAACTGTAACCAGGGCCTCTGTTCCTTTGTGACTGATCAGAAACTCACTTCTCTGTGACCCAGAACTGCTTATGGGCACTAGATTAGCCATTCAGTGCCAGCTGCACCCAGTGCCAGCAAAGGGTCCCCTGTAATCTCTTTCTGACTAGTTGTGTATTCTTTCTACTGCCTCTGGGCCTAGAGCTGTTGAAGGGAGTAGTGTGGTTGTTATTATTGCTGTCTTGGCCACCTCCATGGCCCACCACTGGTGCTCTTGCTGCACTCCAGTCCTGTGCCAATCCTGGTGTTATAGATCTCTTCTGTAGACTTCCTAAATTGTCTTAGGCAGAAAAAATGTCTCCTTCTGTCTTTTTGTTGGCTCTCCCTCTTCAAAATTTGATTTGAGACATTATTTCAAAGCTTTTTCAAGACGAATGTTGGGAGATTTCAACTGGGTCTAGGTCTGTACTCTGCTATCTTGGCTCCATTGCCAAAGTGAATTTCTAAATGGGAAGTTTCCCTTACCAGTGATTCACCAGTGAAATTACAGATCTGCACCCCTCTACCACCCTTAAAAAAGCCATTCAGGCTTCCATTTAAGTCATTGATAAAAACAGTGAATGGCACAGGTCCAAAGGCAGCACTCCAGGATAATCCACCAGAGCCATCTAACAAGAAAATGTGAGTGGACTCCCTTCTACAAATGTTGCACAGGATGGGCAGGCATGGATGAATTGTGGTCGGCATTGTTGAAGAAAATTCCCAAATCTCTTTTTAGTTTATTTTTATATTTGAATCATATGATTTGGAGCTGGAAAGAAACCCTGGATATTACTGAGTTCAAATCCCTTAATTAAAATAATATTGAAGAAAGTAAAGCCCAGTAAGTTTAAATGACTTTTTGGAATTCAACAGGTAATAAGTAGCAGAGCAAAGATTTGAACCCAGACCCTCTGATACCAAATGCAGTACTCTTCCCATTGCGTAGTCCTGCCATAAGATACTTCTGGACATCTATTTTGTCAAGAAATACATGTTAGTTGAATTGACTAGTAAGAGATGTGATTTGGTCAGGGGGTGAACTTTATTATTATTATTACATTTATTTAATCTGGGTAATGTAACTATAGATTGGTATTTGCTTGATTTCTATCCATTTTTGTGAGCAGATTTTTGAGTGCTTCTTGCATTTTGCCTACATTGTTTTTGTTTTATAAACATGAACCTTCAGGTGAATCTATTTGTTGCTCGATCTATCTATCTGTCTGTAAACTGGAGGGGGCTGCTTTAATCAAGGCTTTTGTGAGCCTGTTGGAAAGAACTCTGTGGGTGAAATGACTCAGCATTTTTATTATTGTTTAGTGATTCCTCCATATCTATTTTTTTAAGGATAATATTGCTGATTCAACTGATTTAGATACATGTAATAATTTTAACAGTAGCTTCTTTGCAAATGGATTCTTTTTGGTTAATGCTTGCACACAAAGTCAAGTGGTTGCTAAAATGTAACCTTACTTTTCTTTAAAGCCATCATTAATAGTTGTTAATGTTATAGGATATCAGTTGAGAAGTTGTGGTGAGAGGTTTTAACTCTCCTCAAGGAGCTTGTTAATTCTAAGAACATTCCAAGATAAGCACTTCTCTAGTAACTATGTAAACAGCATTCCTGCTACTCTACATATTCTTGTGAATTATAATGTATTTGTTGCCCTGAGTGGGTATTTTTGTATCTGTGGTGATGTGATCTCTTTAGTCAATGATACATTGTACATAATGATATTCAAGGAGAAGAAGTATTACAAAGAAAAGAATATGAAACCAGAATCTCTCATGTAAATTGTGGTCTGTAACAGTTCCACCCTTGGGGAAGGGAGGCCGATTGAAACTTCCATGGATATTAACTGTGAGAGAGAGCATGCAAGATGTGCTTGGAATAGGGCCTTTGGCCATTCTGACAAGAAGAAGCTGGAAAAATCAGATGAATTTGAATCCCAGGATGACGTTTCCTTGTTCCCCCATCAGGATGAAGATCTTAACTCCTTCTGATGAGACTGACCCTGTCAAATATTGACAGTTATGTAAAAAACTTTTGACCTCTTTTTAAAATCATTTTTTTCTCACACATTAGTCCCCCCAAATACAGTAAAATGTTGAATTTCCACGTATTAACTTCTTTGACAGGTTGATTTCTTTTGGTTGAGGTATTTCTCAAGCAGATGGTTTTGTGAGCCTTTTTGGAGAACATCTGATATACTTAGTTTCCTCCCTTCTTCATGTGAAACATGGTACTCGCCCTTTGTAGACCTCCTAGCCATGCTTACTAATGAAGATTGCGTGATCTCTAGTATGTAGAGCATTTGGTCAAGAGGCAGACCAATGCAGTATTACCTCTGTGACTGAATTATTGGGTTACTTTAGCTGAGCTCTTTGTCAAAGGGCAAGAATTTTGTACAATGAGGATCTAAAAGTTGTTGTGAGATACAGGAAAATCAAAGAATTTTATTTGGGAGCTGGGTACTCCTCCCTGAGGCAATGTACCCCAGGTCCCTCTGAGTGATTACACTTTTTTTCCTGCTATAGTTTGCCCTTTTTTAAAAAATGGAGATAATTGATGATCTTTGCCTGTTTTGAAAGACAGTTTTGTGAATTAAGGTGAAAATGTTTCCCTATTACTGCAAAGGGAAACACTGTCTTCCCAGTCCCCTAGTTTCACAGCATAGAAGTCATTCTGGACTCCTCACTATCTCTCATCCCCATATCCTATCCCCAGGCTGTCAAGACCTGTTGATTTCGCCTTTGTAACATCTCTTGAATGTCCTCTTCTCTACTCTGACACTGCCACCACTTTAGGCCCTCATTATCTCATGGCTGGACTAAGACTGCTGGTGGGCCTGCCTGCTTCAAGTCTCTCCCCTATCCAGTCCGTCATCCATTCAGTCACTGAGGTGATTTTCCTGAAGTTTAGCTCTGGTCACATCAAGTCCCTCACCTCCAGTGGCTCCCTGATATCTCTAAGAGCAAATATAAAATGCTCTTTTTGGCATTTAAAGCCCTTCATAATTTAGCTGCTTCTTATTTTTCTAGTCTTCTTACACCACGCTCCTTGATATGTACTCTGATCCAGTGACATTAGTCTTTTGTCCATTCCACAAACAAGACACGCCATCTCTCAGCATCAGACATTTTCCCTTGTTGTTTGTTCCCTTTGCCTGTGATGCTCTCCTTCCTCATCTTTCCTGCTGACCTCTTTGGCTTCCTTTAAATTCCAACTAGTATTCTGTCTTCTACAGGAAACCTTCCCCAACTCCTCTTAATTCCAGTGCCTTCCCACTGTTAATTACTTCCACTTAATCCTGTATTTAGTTTGTTGTTGCTGTTTCATTGTTTGTGATGTCTGACTTTTCATCATCCCATTTGGGTTTTGTTTTTTTGGCAGAGATACTGGAGTGGTTTTTCAATTCCTTCTCCAACTCATTTTACAGATGAGGAAACTGAGGCAAATAGGATTAAGTAGCTTGTCCTGGACTACACAGCTAGGAAGTATCTGAAGTCATATTCCAACTCAAGTCTTCCTATCTCTTAGAAGATCTATCCACTATGCCACCTGGTTGCCCATGTATACAGCTTGCTTTGTATATTTTGTTTGCATATTATTTCCCCCATTAGATTGTAAACTCTTTGTGGGCAGGGACTATCTTTTGCTTCTCTACATCCCCAGCACTAACCACAGTGCCTAGAACATAGACCCTTAACAAATCTAATTGATTGATTGAAGTATCATGTTCTATTTAATGGTTTTGCAAATACCTGAATATTACACACTTTTGCCAAGTGCATCAGTGCTTTATTTTAGCCTAATAGAGCAAATGAAATAAATTCCTATTTCAGTGAGTTAAATGGTTTCACAGTTACCTAAATGAACTTTTTGCAGATTTCAACATGTATAGGTGAAAATGAGTTGGGACCCTAAATGCATAGATTTATTTGAGCTATTAAAAAGGGGGGCACATTATGCAAATATTTATATTATTTAGGCAACTCTTATTTTCAAAATACTAAGAAATCAGAAGACCCAAAATGGACTTTGAGAAATTATGTAGTTCTTTTGCCCTTTTCCATCCTTTTGTAATTGTATTATAATTTTGTATGACTATTAGTCTTTAAAAAAAAAACATAGTTCTAGAGTAAACATTACCCTTTTAAAAGAAGAGGGTAACTGATATTGTCCATACTTTAGGGTACCAGTTGGCAAATGTTCAGCTATATTGACTGATCTGAAATCTGTTCTGCATTTGTATTTATGGAATTCATTTCCTTATTTTAAGTGGCAGTAGGGTAAAGACCATGGTACTTGGACTCAGAAGATAAAAAAAACTTGTGTCCCTGCTAATTAGTTTTATGTTGTCTCTTGACAAATCACTTAACTTCTGAGTTCTGTGTTGCTTTGTAAAACAAAGATAATAATACGTGCATTTCTTAGCTCAAAGTATAGTTGTGAAAATCTGTATTAGTAAGCACCTCGATATACATGAGGCGCCTCTATTCCAGGTTCTAAAAGGAAAGTTAACTTTTGAGGGATTAACAATCACTTTAATCAAGCGCATATATCATTCACTTAATTCAGGGAAGTCAGCACCCTGAACTTAAGAGAAAAGCAGAGAAACCAAAGATCAATATATATGGTTTCCTCTGTCTGACCATAATCAATACATATATCACAAATCAACAGACTGGTCCAACTGTCCAATCTTAGTTATTACCAGAGAGAGAAGCATCAACATCTAGGTTTCCAAAGCTGCTTAGCAGCTTCCCATCATCGTCATCATACTACTCAAACCTTCTCGTCGGGTACTCAAACCTTCTTCCTAAAATTAAGTCCCAAAGTAAAACTGCACCTCAGAGTCTTTATACACTTTTCAGAGCCAGATAGCATCATATTCCCTTGAGAACCAGTGCCTCATTAATAAAAGGTGTGGCCCTTCCTACAAATCTTCCCAGGCCCAACTGTGAGTGGAAAAGATCCTCCTTAATCACATTATTCAGAGCCATTATACTTCTTGGTATAAACAAAAACAGCAAAAGATTCTACTTTGCTTGTCCTTACAAAATCAAAATAAGATAATTTATAAACATGAGGTACTATACTGATGTAAAGTAGTATTATTTATTTCTTTTGGTGCTATCAACTTGCAGAGCTTTACTAATGTGAACTCTGCACCAAGGTTAAATACTTCAGTATGCTTTTAGGTGTGTCCATAAAACTATTTAGATTAAGGGGAATTATTTCCATGAAAGTTAAAAATGGTGTGCCTGAGATAACAGTATAGTCTTTAATATTATTTCTGTTTCAGGGTCTGATTTAATCAAAACCAATCCTGGTGACTAGTCCCATTTTACTCTGTCCTGGTCAGACCACATATAGCACTATTATCACTATTGTTTTCATATTTAAATAAAAGGTACTTTGTTTTCTGCTTCTTCTCCTACCTGACAACTCCTATTTGATTTTCTGTGCTGAATCATTCTCCATGTCATTCTTTGTGTATGAGTAAACTTCAGGACTCTGTCATGAACCTTTTTTTCTTCACTTTCTCAGGGTTCTCATCAAAGCCTATGGATTCCATTTCTAAATATCCTGTCCTCATGTTTCTTTTAAACTCTTAATTTGCATCAACAACTTGTCTGTTGGTCATCTCTACATGGATGTCTCATAGGCAAATCAAACTTGACATGTCCCAAACTTAATCCACAGTCATTCTCCTTTACCTTCCTCTCTCCTTCCTAATTTAATTATTTCTCTTTAGGGCATTCCTGTCCTTCCATTCATTCAGTTTCATAACTTCAGTCAGTTCGCCCTTCATTCTCCCTCACCCCTTACCCCCTCAAAGAGTTGCGTCTACAACATCACATGTATCTGCCCTCTTTTCTGCAAAACCATCATAGTGCAGGTCCTCATTACTTCTTTATTGGACTATTACATAATTGGTTTCCCTATCTCCAGTCGTATCCCTCTTCAGTCTATCCTTCATATGACTGTCAAATTGACATTCCTAAAACATAGGTCTGACCATGTCACTCCCCTGCCCAAGAATCTTTAAAAGCTTCCTGTTGTCTTTAAGATAAAATATAAACTCCTATGTTTGTTATTTAAAGCCTTCATAGGCTGGTTCTACCCTATGTTTCCAGACTGATTTTTTACCTTCTCTTCACTCACCACATTACTCAGTCAAATTAGCCTATATGCTGTTCATACAATTCTATATGCCAGTCATACATGACATTGTATCCTCTTGTCTTCCTGTGTTTGCATGGAATGCTTTTCCTCGATGTCTTTATCTTTTGTAATCACCATTTCCTTTCAGGGCTTATCTGAAGTTATCCCTCTTACTTGAAACCTTTCCTGAAAATTTCTCTCCATGCCCCTATTGTTGGTGCTCCCTCCAATTTCACATGTGTGTATATGTATGTGTATTTTTTAGAATTTACCTAATCTATATATATTTGTCTTCAGTGGACTGTAAGCTTCATTTTTCTTTCCATTCTCAGTGCTTTGAACATAACTGGTGCTTAGTAAATGAATTAAACTGAGTATTGTGTTAATTTCTGGATACCATATTTTAGGAAAAGTATTGATAAAGTAGAGAGCATCCCCGAAGGAGTATGACCAGGCTGGTGAAGCTCATTCAATTAAGAATTGTTGGAAGGAATTGTGGAGGTCTAGTCTAGAGAGGAAGAAAATTAAGGGAAACATGATATTTGAAGGACTATGAATTAGAATTGTTTTATTTGGCCTCAGAGGGCAGAAGCTAGAACAGTGGAATGAAGTTGCTGAGTCAGATTTAGGATATAAAAAAGAATCCTACAGTTCTAGATCAATCCAAAAGTGGATTTGGTTGTCTAGAAGTCAGTGGGTAGTTTACAAAGTTTTTTCAGTTAGGAATGAGTTGAACTAGATGTCCCGAGTTTCATTCATTTCATACAGTTAGTAAAATTTTATTAGATGCTTACTGTGTGTCAGACCCTATGCTAAGGTCTCAGGCTACAAAGAAAGACAAAAAAAGAAATTTTCTAGGAGAGCTAACAGTCTAATGGCAGGGGTGGAGTATATGTGTATGGGTGGGGGTTGAAGGTGGTGATTGACAGCATAAAAGCAACTATATATTCAGATAAGATGATAGAGGATGAATTGGAGATAATCTCAGAGAAAAGTACTAAGATTTAGGACCTGGAAAGGCTTTTTGCCGAAGGTGAAACTTTAGCTGAGTCTTAAAGGAAGCCAGGAAAGGTAGGAGGTGATGAGGAAGGAGAGTTGTTCCAGGGCAGCCAGTGAAAATGCCAGAGTCAGAAAGTGGAGTGTCTTGTTTGACAGCTATTGGGAAAGTCAGTGTCTTTGGATCACAGAGTATAGGGAGAGGACTAAGGTATAAGAAGACTGGAAAGTTGGGGGATGGGGAGGCAGGTTTTTAAGGACTTTGAATGTCAAACAGGATTTTATATTTTCTCCTAAAGGTAATGGGAAGTCACTGGAAATTATTGAATGGGGGAAGGGGATGTTATATGGTCAGACCTCTGTTTTAGGAATGTCAGTTTGACATTTGTTTGGAGGATTGACTGGAGTGGAGAGAGACATGAGACAGTGTGATCAACCTGAAGACTTTTACAACAATACAGATATGAGGTAATGAGGGTTTGCATCAGGGTGGTTGCTGTGTCAGAGGAGAGATGAGAGTATATATGAGAGACATTAGCAAAGTAGAAACAGCAGGACTTGACCACTCAGAATCAACTATGGACTTTTGTGATTGTGACTGATGACTCATTATAGTTCCCTTGTCTGTTATGCCAGTGAGCCGCAGAAAGTACCCACTATTGGAATATGGAAATATGTCTTCTCATGGCTGTGGGATTACAGAGTGGCTGCTTTTTCCAACCACCATATGTGGTGATTAGACCCTTGGGAATGACATAAGGGAACTCTGAACACATTGTGAAAGATTTCCAAATAGAGACTTTTCTTCCCTTTACACAGATGTACTAGTCTGCAGTTTTAGGGTAACTTTAAAGTGACATGACACACAAAACTGAATGTTATCATATCCAGATTGAAGAAGTAAGCAGCTATCTTTGATTAATTTGTAGATAATCTCCCTATTTGGTTTCCAAGTAGAATATTATATGAAGTTTCATTTATATTTAATTTTCATTATAATCAACATTTTATAAATTCATGTTTTAATAAGATTGGTCAAAGTAAATGTTCATATATCAGTGGCTTAATGAGATAATATATATGTATATACATATATATATCTATCTGTGTGTGTGAGTATAAGTTCATAAAAGTATGCCCAGTTTTTTTCTGAAATCATCTCCTTCATCCTTTCTTGAAACATAGTAGTATTCTCCTACATTCCACACATAATAATTTGTTCAGGCATTTCCTTATGGATGGGCATTCCTTCAGTTTCTAATTGTTTGCCACTGCAAAACAAACTGCTGTAAATATTTATCTACATATGGGTTATTTTCCTCACTCTATGATTTCTTTGGGATATAGATGTAGTAGTATAATTACTGAGTCAAAGGGTATACATAGGGTAGCTTTTTGGTCATAGTTCCAAATTACTTCTCACAATGTCTGGCCAGTTCACAGCTCCACCAGTGGTATAATACTCAATTGAACCATTTGATGTTTCCAAGGACTAGACTAGAACATGAGAATTTTTTTAGGGGGGGACTTCAGTGGCCATGCCTCCAAAAGGAAGTAGGGGTACAGAGGCAATAACTGAGTTGCATTAGGGAGCCATTGTGATGCAGTGGGAATAGAACTGAGTCTATAAGAATCCCTGGTATTGAATCCTGTCTCTCTTGCTTATTTGTGATTTTGAGTAATTTTACTTAATCTTCCTGGGCCTCAGTTTCCTCAATACAGAGTGAAAGAGTTGAACTAGAAGGCCTTTGGTTGTAAATGTATGATCCACAAAGGTTGATTCCTTGGATAATGACTATGGTGCTGAACTGGAAGGGCCTGTGGCTTGATTGGGGATTGGGAAGGAGGAAAGGACTGTTTCTTTCCTAGCAACCCTTGAAACTAAGCTGTTTCCATCAGAATATAAGGAGACAGAGAGTCCAGGTGTCTGTTCTCCCAACTTATTGAAATTTTCCTCTTCCAGAAGAAATTAAAGCTATTTATAGTCATATGAGAAAATGTTCTAAGTCAATATTGTTTAGAGAGATGCAAATCAAAACAACTCTGAGATACCACATTATGCCTATCAGTTTAGCTAACATGGCAAAACAGGAGGATGATAAATATTGGCGAAGATGTGGGAAAGTTGGAACACAATTCATTGTTGATGGAGCTGTGAGCTGATCCAACCATTCTGGAGAACAATTTGGAAGTATGCCCAAAGGGTTACAAAAATGTGTATACCCTTTGACCCAGCAATACTGCTTCCAGGGCTGTATCCTCAGGAGATCATAAAAATGGGAAAGAGTCCCACATGTATAAAAATATTTATAGCAGCTCTCTTTGTGGTGGCCAAAAACTGGAAATCAAGGGGATGCCCATCAACTGGGGAATGGCTGTGGTATATGAATGTAATGGAATACTATTGTTCTGTAAGAAGTGATGAACAGGAAGACTTCAGAAAAACCTGGGAAGACTTATATGAACTGATGCTGAGTGGAAGCAGAACCAGGAGAACTTTGTACACAACAACAACCACAGTGTGTGAGGAGTTTTTCTGGTAGACTTAGTACTTCATTGCAATGCAAGGACTTAAATAATTCCCGATGGTCTCTTAAAGCAAAATGCCTTCCATATCCAAAGAAAGAACTATGTAATCTGATTGCAGAATGAAGCAGATCATTTTCTTTTGTGTAAAAAAAAGAAAAAAAAGAAATTTTCCTCTTCCCTTGAGGCTCAGCTCTGACACCACCTTCTCCAAGGAGCCCTCCCTGATCTTCCCTGTAATCCCAGATCTTTATTCAAATGTTCTTAAGTCATTTTATTAGCTCTTTCCTTTGTCCCTTGTATCATTTTTGTTTGAGCGTATGTCATAAAATCATAGTTACAGTTACATAGTTACAGTTGCAAGTGTCCTTAGAGACCTAACTCTCTCATTTTACAGTTCAGGAAACTGAGGACCAGTAATGTTACAATAAATGGAGCCAGTTAAAGTAATTATTAAAAGTATTGGGCATAAATCTCAGATTTTCTGACTCCAAGTCCAGTGATTTTTATTTAATTGTAAATTCCTTCATGTCTGGGACAGTGTTGCTGTTTTAATTTTTTTGTATCCCCAGCAGGTAGCACCACTGTTCCTTCCTAGGATTGATTTTGGTGAGAAACAAGTATTGTTATTCATTATCTCTCTTCCCTAATCATTGTGTCATTGAAAATTGGCCTGCCTAAGAGAGGAAAAACTCAGTCTCCAGCCCCAATCACCTCTCAACCCCTCCTACTCCCACCTTATTATGCTTAATATACCCCTCACCCCACTTTTGAGGACTTTGCTACCTTTTGCTGTGCCATTTACTGATTTTTAAAAGAGAAAACAATGTATATTCTTATTGTAAGTAGAAAAACAACATATATTTCTTACTTTTTTTTTTTTAAGCACTTTGTGTTGTCCTTTTCAGTCTTTTCTCTCCATGAACCCGGGGGAGAATGTGTGTGTGTGTGTGTATATGTGCACACACACATATATAGGGATGAGGTGAATGTACACACACACACATACACACAAACAACTCTGCTAAGTTTAAAATAATAGCAGGTTCTCCCTTGGATTCAGTTTAGAAACAAACTTTGTAGCTTATGCAACTTAACTTTCATTTTGGTAATCACTAGGTTTGTGTTAGCTGTTCTTTGAACTTTTCTGCCCTGATTCCTTTGCTAAGGGGGTATAACAGCAGGCACCCTGGCATACACAGGAGGACCTGGTGCCCAGGTTCTTAGATCTGCTTTTCTAAAAGGAAAGAAACTTTTGAGGAGTCAGCAATCTACTTTAATTACTTTCACTAACAGAGAAAATACTAGCAGAGAAATAAAGATCAACAGACAGGGCTTCTGACTGTCAGACTGTAAACAATACATACACCACAGATCAGTAGCCAGATCCAGCTGTCTGACCATTACATATTCATAGTTGTCAGAGAGAGAGGAACCAGCACCTGGGTTTTCAAAGGTGAGGGCGCTTCTTAGCAGCTTCCCAGAGCCTCCTGTGGCACATGAACCTTCTTCCAAAGAGTAAGGCCCAAAGCAAAACCTCACCTCAGAGTATGTATACACTTTCAGAGCCTAGGGCATGACTGTCCAGACCCAGTACCTCATCAGCAATTAACAAAAGGTGTGTGCCTTCCTGCAAAATAAGCCTCCCCTAATCTGAGGTCCATTAATGTGTGGGGAAGATCTTCATTAACATAAATCTCATTAACATTATGGGTGGGAGGGGTTCTTCTTTGTCTGGAGTTTCCTCTTCCCTTAAACATTGCATCCTTTATTCCTTTCTTTCAAGGCCTATTTCAGATGTTATCTCCTGCACAAAGATTTTTCTTATCTGGTAGACTACAACTAATCTCTTACTCTAGTGAGCTAAGCATTTTGTACATCTTTGTGGTACTTTTTTTGTATCATTAAGTGTGTGTTTTATGGCCTTGCTAGATGGTAATGCTGGAGTAGGGACCATGTAGTTTCTGTTTTTGTAAAGAAACTAATTTATGTTAACTTCAGTTTGTTATAGCATTTCTCAAGCATGAATATAAAAACTTACCTAGTCGTCTTTTATTGCAGAACCAAATCATTGGCAAAGCTGATGAAAATATCTTTCAGTGTAAAATCTGTTCTTATTATTTTAGAAAATGTTTGGTTATGGATTTAACTAATGAAGACATTTTCAGCAGATTACAGCTTAAATGGGGGGAGGACAAAGGGAAAAGGGATAAACATTTGCTAAGTGCTTTAAAAGTATCATCTTGTTTGATCCTCACAGAAATATTGTCAGAGTTCTCTCCATTTTGCAGTTGAGGAAACTGTGACAAACAGAGTTTAAGTGATTTGCCCAGGGTCAGAAAGCCAGTAAATATTTGAGTCTGGATTTGAACTCAGGCCTTTCTGACTACTGTTCTATACACTCCATTCACTATGTCATGTTCCTGCCTCCATTCGAATTAGGTTGTTTTATAATTGAATGAAATCAATATTTCCAGTGGAAAATTTCAGATTTTTAATGACACATAAAATTTATTTTCTTAACTAAAATTCTAGATCAATAGTTCAAATAAAAAGTATAGTGTCTTCTTTGAAATATCCTAGCTAAATAAAGAAATGAGTTTGTGTAGAAGGCATTTAAATAAGGCTAATTTCCCAAACTGAATTTTAATACACTTTGCTAATTGTGCATAATTATATTATGGTACATGCAATTTTGTTTCTGATTCATCAGCTTTTTCATCTGTAACCTGGTTAAAGTAATGGGACATCCTGAGGGAGATTCAGGCATCAGTGTCTTCCAGGCAAATCAAACTACCACTACCACCACTTTTTTCTTTGAGACAAGTGGAATATATTAATATTTACATAGGTGGAGCATGGTGCTGGGGGACAGGGAAAAGAAAAATAAGGTCAAATCAGTTCAACAGGATGGAAGAGGTAGCAGGTTGGAAGCCACACAACCCACTAACTTGCCCCTGGGACTTCAAAGGATCTTCATGGTCAAGAGGTTGTGGGGCAGCAGACATGGGGATAGGGCAACGTCTAGTTTTGAGGGAGTGAATGGGCTATGATTGCTTCCTCTGTCCAGTCATATAAAATCTATCTGAACTTAAACAGAAACTTAAAACAGAAAACTGGGATGACTTGTTAATGGGCTCAAGGCAGGCAGGAACATATGCTTGAGAAAGCAGGGGTTACCCATGTGGGAAGGAAGTCAGCAGCATTCACTAAAAGTCCAGTACAGCCTTGTTAGCTATGAAAGTCCTGAGATGAGCCTGGTACTGCCCACTGACTTCTGGGAAGGGCCTAGAGGGCAATTTTGTGTCCAGACCCCAGTGTAAATATAACTCAGTTTCCTGGGGAGGAGAAGGGAGCTGACTGTTGTCTCCTCTCGGAACCTAATGGGACAGCTCAAGACTCTGAACCCAAGAGCATTTGGAAAAACATTGCCTCTGGCCTGGTGTCTGCACCTATAATTCTGGTAGGCAACCCCTATGAAGATACAGCCTGACAACTTCTCCTGCAGATACTGTGGCCATAGGTGCTGAAGAATGACTGAAATCCTTGATGTAGTCAAATTATTCAGCGTTAGAAATATGATTTTAAATGTTTGAAATGACATTAAAGAATAGGAATTACCATCTACTTCGCCAATGCACATGAAGAACCATGGGACTTTGCCACCTGACATTCTCTCTCTCTCTCTCTCTCTCTACATTTATATTTATGTATATATTTATATATGTTTCTAAAATTGGTTTTTCTTGCCTTTTATTTTATAACAATTACCATCTAACTTTTGTAAAAATTCATGAATAAACATTTAGTATACAGATCTAGGCTTAGAGTAAAAAAATCTTAGGTTTAAATCTCAGATACATGATCTTGATACAAATCACTTAAACTCTCTTAGCATCAGTTTCTTTATCTATAAACTGAAGGGTTAGATTAGATGATCTGTACAGTCTTTTCCAACTCTGTGATTTCATGATCCTATGAATAGTCCTTTTATTTATATACACCTTTGCACAAAAGTTTACTTATTTTTTTCCATAGAGTTAACAATTTGGAAGAGAACACAAAGAATTACATTCCCATTTCTTACTATGTGGTATCATGCTTTTCTTTTTCTTCCAAGTGAGGTTCTTTCTGTCTCTCCCACTGAATATAGAATTGGTACATATTGGTCAAGGATGTATATCCTTCGACTCCTGAGCAAAATCCATTTCTTCCTTGCTCAGTTCATCCAGCTTTTAGGTGCTGAGGGACAGATGTTTAAAGTAGTGTAGAGATAGATTTAGTTAAGGTAGCCATTTTGTTCCCTCCCTGCTCCCCTCCTCCCCAGTTATTTAATTCCCATCCATATAAAGAGCTTAGCAAGATAGCAGTGGAGTAATTATTTTCTGTGAGTTAGAAATGATTACTAGGGAGAACATTGTTTTTAAGCTAATCAGCTCATATTAATCCATGTTGACAGAGGAAAGCTTTTTACTTTGAGAAGGAAAAATTTCTCCATTTTCATTAGAAAATATAGTTATGGGCATATATGCTGCTGATGTGAATATGCACTGAGTCTAATACATTTTAAAATTTCAGCTAAATGGATGAAGTGGTTTGTTTTTCATGCTGGAAAGCAAGAATAGATTGTATAGTTAAGTAGCTAGAGAGTGAGAGAGACCAAGGCAATCAATCAGGAAATTTTTGGAAGAAAATATGAATTAGTTAGAAGTGATGCAGAGGCTTTGTCAGGTTCAAGATTTAAATGGTTACAGTATCCACGAGAAGGAGGACAAGGAGTCAGGTTAGGCTTCTGAGTTCTGGTAGATATTGGGGTACAGCTGTGTTAGAATCAGTATGGGCAGAGGCTTGTGCATACCATATATCTGGAAGGTAAAACTGAGGCCAAAGGAAGCAGTGCAGCAGGAAAAGTGTGGAGCCTTAATAGTATTAGTATCCACAGTTCCTAGTTGGACAGGAGGCAAAAGTAAAATTATTGTCTGAGGATGCAGTCATATTCTAGGCAGGTGGTAGATGTCAGCATCCAGGAGATCTGGTAGCGGGGACTGAGCATTCATCAGGGAGCCTAGGGTTAAGGGAATGGAGATAAATCCAGACATTAAAGGGATGAACAGGGGTTTGTCACAGAGTGCCTAGGCTGTAGAAACAAGTTACTGAGAAACTGGCTAAGAGGATAAATAACCAAGTCTTTGAGATGCTAGATTACAAATCATTTTTTTACTTGTATATTTTTCAGATAAAAAGCATTTATTTTCTTCCTATCTCAACTTCTCTCCCTACCCCCCCAAAAGAAGGAAAAAAAACCCCAAACTTACAACACGTCTGCATAGTTAGGCAAAACAAATTCCCCATGTTCACAGATGTCTGCCTCATTCCTCATTCTTAGTTCATCATCTTTCTTTCAGAAGGTGAGTAGCATTCTTCATCATGGGTACCTTGGAATGATTATTGTGTTGATTAGCATTCCCAAAGTTAATTTTTATGTTGTTATTATATAAATCATTCTCCAAGTTCTACTAATTTCACTCTGAATTAATTCATATAAGGCTTCCCAGGTTTCTCTTAAACCATTCCCTTGTGTCATTTCTTATAGCATAGTAGTATTCCATTACATTGAGGGTAGCTGGGTAGCACAGTGGTTACAGTTCTGGGCCTGGGTTAGGAGGACTCTTCTTTCTGACTTCAAATCTGGCTTCAGACACTTACTTGCTATGTGACCTTAGGGAAGTCACTTAATCCTGCTTGCCTTAGTTTCCTCATTTGTAAAATGAACTGGAGAAGGAAGTGACAAACCATTCCAATATCTTTACCAAGAAAACCACAAATGCTGTCATGCAGAATTGGAGACAACTGAACAAAAGTTCCATTAATTAATATGCCATAATTTGTCCATCCGGTTGATGGGTCCCTTCTTATTTTCCACTTCTTTGCCAGTGCAAAAAGAGTGGCAGCAAATATTTTTTGTACATTTAGGATCTTTTTTATCTTTCTTTGATCTTTTGTGGGTATAGGCTTTGTAGTAGCATCACTGAATCAAAGGGAATGCCACAGTTTAGTAACTTCAGTTCCCACTTGCTTTCAAGAATGGTCAGATCAATTCATAGGCCAAGCAATAGTGTATTAATAAACCTGTTTTTCTAGAGCACCTCCAATATTTGTCATTTTTCATTTTTCTCACCTTTACCAATTTAATAGGAATAAAGTGTAACCTCAGGACATCTTAAATTTGGATTTCTGTTATTATAATGAATTGAACCGTTCCCCCCCATATGGTTAGAGATAGCTTGAATTTTTTCCCTTGAGAACTATGTTTTCATATTCTTTTGCCATCAAACCAATTTCTTTTGAACTCCTTTTATTCCTTGTCTAAGGCTAAAGCTACAGTTAGCATATGGCCAAGACTGATTCTAAAAACAGGAGAAATACATACATTTTAGGGACATATGGTTCCTGTCAATTCTTCAACCTCTGGTAAATCTGTTAAATATATAGGGCTGTAGAGAGTCTCCAGAATAACTTTCGACCTAGAGTATTCAGAATGACTAGAATGCTAAAAAAACAGGGCTGCATTAAGCAAGTGATAATAGCTACATATTAGTGAAAGTATCTAGGCATTTAAAAAAAAATTATGTCTTATTCTAAGCATAAATCCTATTTAAATATGATTGATAATACTTTATCTTTAAATGTCTGTGTTTATGTCTATGTTTAAGTGCTTTAATAAACACCACCATAAAAAAAAGAGATTGAATGGAAAAGTTTGCTAATCCTTTTGGGGTCATTTGCTAAGAGCTCAATCCTTTTTCCTCACTTAAACCTTTTCTGCCACTGTCTCTTTCTCTCTACTGTCTCTTTTGAAGAAGAGGCCCTTCTCTTTGCAAAGGCACCCCCCCCAACCCTCCACATGCACAAATAATCCCATTTTGTCTTTTTTCTCTAGCAAACTGTCCGCTCTTATTATCCTCATTCACTAATCTTTAATGTCTCCCAGTCTATTGGCTGCTTCCCTGATGCCTTCAAATCCTTCCATGCTTTCCTGACCCTTAAAAACCACTTATTTATTGATCCATCCCTTCTAGCCATCTTCCTATACTTGCTCTCCCTTTTTCAGGGTGAATTCAGTGAGAAGGCCATGTACAGTTAGTGCCACCATTTCCTTTCTCTTTATTTTGCAGTCTGTTGCTGGACATCATCATTCAGATGAAACTGCTGTTTATAAATTTACCAGTGATCTCATAATTGCTAAATCTACTGACTTTTTCCTACAAATTTATTCTGCTTGACCCTCTTTAATCTTTGATACCATAGATCACCCTCTTCTCGATTCTGTCTTTTCTGTAGGTTTTCTCAGTGTTGCTCTTCTTTAACCTATCTTGCTGCTACTTCTTAGCATTCTTTGCTGTATCTCTATACTCACTAAGTGTCTCCCAAAGCTCTGTCTTGGGCCCTCTTCTCCCTCCATACTATCTCATTTGGTGTTCCCATCGGCTCTCATGGTTTCAATTATTATCTCTATACAGATGAGTCTTAGATGTGTTTATCCAGTAGTAACTTGGCTTCTGACCATCAGTCTCACACATCCAACTACATCTTGAATATCTCAAACTGGATGTCTTATTGTCATCTTAAACTTAGAATGGACAAAACTGAACTCATTTTCTTTTCCTGCAGTCTCTCTTCCTAACTTTTTACTGGTGAGGTATCCTCTTTGACACCCAGGCTTCCTTTCTTGAAATTACTTGTGGCTGTTAGCACCTCAGTCTTTTTAAGTACCTCAAATTAAAACACTTTAGTCAATTATTGGTTTTAAAAATATTAAACTTTTTGCAATTATTTTGCCCCACCCACCATTTTACTCTATCAATATACTTTAGTTATTTTTGTTCCATGTAGATTTTCTAACTTGTCTTCTTGTTATGCTTACTCTCTTTAGCTTCTCTTTCTTTCGTGTATCTCTTTAGATTCTACGGTGTAATCCTCCTTAATCTTTTATATCTTCCATAGTTATTCTTGTTTTTAATTCTGTTACAACCTTAAGTAGTGTGTAGACCACTATGTGGACCAGGAGGGTTATTTTTTTCCCTCAGTTTTCTTAAATTTCTCCCTAATTTTGTCAAATTTTTCCTACCCAGATTCAATCCATGATTTGCTTCATTAGTTCCAAGCCTTTATTATCATATATAGTTTCTGTTTCCTTTCTTAATCACCTAAAATGTTTCTTTCCTCTTTTCACAAAACAGCCAGAAATAAGATAATGTACTTTCCTCTATACAGATCTTTAAGCTAAATCTGAATGAACATTTATTATGTATGTTGTAGAATGTACTCTGGTGTACTTCATGTTAGATTAGATGGCCTCTGAGGTGCCTTTCAGTGGAACATTTTGGAAGATGTGGAGTTGGGGAAAGAGGAATACGTGTTTGCATTCATGTGTGCTGTTAGGAAAGAGCAAAGCTGAGTTCAAGGTGTTCTAGTCATGATGATTGGGTAATGAATGATTTCAAGAAACACTGTGGGAAGGAAGTTTGGCTTTGAATCAGTAGCGTGTAGGGATTCTCAAGAGGGTTGCTCATAAATCAGAGCTTGTTGAAGGTCTCCAAAGAATTAATCAGTTAGAATCACTGTTAAAAGTATTACACATGAATATTCCCCCATCCATTTTTGTTTTTTTTTTTTTTTTTTGTAAATACCATCTTCTAAACAGAGAGCAGAATTATCTTTTTTTTTTTCTGAGGGGAGGAAAGGATAATTTGATTTTTTTTGCATGTGGTTTATTCTTCCAGTGTGGATGCTTCTTCTATAATGGTAACCTCTAATGCCTTTAAAAAAACTTTTGGAAAGAATTAGTTTCTTTCTTACCAAAAAGCTATCCTTTTAGAAACTGACAAAAGTCATTATATTCTAATGATGTTTGGCTCAAGAAACTAATATCTTGGAAAAAGTGAAGGGATGTGGCAGTGGAAGAAAGGCGTCTGTAACACAATAGGCAAATTACTTAAACAAAAGATACAGTGTTTCCTCTCCAGTTCTCAAGGAAGACCAGCCCAGATTAGTTTGAAATATGCTGACTGTGGGCAATATCCAAAAGAGAGAGACCCTGGGGCTTCTGAATCCTGTGTCCCTAGCTTGGTGGTTTGTTTGAGCCAGTTTGTTTAAAACTAAGTATGGGTTACCATATAATTTAAAAATGAGAGAAAAGCTCAGTTGCTTTAAGCAACTCTTGGGGGGTCAAAAGAGGAGTCAGATATAAATGATCCCTCTATCTTATGCACATCATTTTAATATATGTTTATTAATATTATCCCACACTAAAGGTAACCAGCAAATCAGGTAAACAAAGCAGGTATTTGGAGAATATATGAATGTGTCCTACTATTCAATGAATGGGCATTACCTCACCCTGAGTGAGTACCTAAATAGACCTTGGTGTAAAGGGACCAAGTTCTCTCAGTGCACCCTGGGTCATCTCCAGTCATCCTGATGAATATCTGGTCATTGGATTCATATGACTCTGGAGGAGAAGTGAGGCTGGTAACTTTGCATAGCCCTCTCTCACTCAAAACAAAGTCAAGTGCAAGTCATGTCATCATTTCTCTGATGGCATGGTCTTCTTTGGCAATGAAAGATGAATACAATATTCTATGAGTAGATGCAGCTGCCTGAATGGGGACCCAGCTAGCTGGGTAACTCAGCTCCTCCTCTCCTGTCTGTCTCCCCCTCCCCTTCCTTCTTCTCTCCAAAGGAAGGTAAATTTGGATGGTCAGAAGATGCCCAGTTAACTTGGGTTTTACTGGCTAACTCCTTTCCCTTTCTCTTTCCCTTCCCTTTTCCCTTTCTCTTTCTCTTTCCCTTCCCTTTCCCTTCCCTTCCCTTCCCTTCCCTTCCCTTCCCTTTCCCTTCCCCCTTCCCTTCCCTTCTCCCTTCCCTTTTCCTTTTCCTTTCCTTTCCTTTCCTTCCCGTCTGTCTTTATCATCATTACCATTATTATTTTAAAAACTTTTTTATAATCAGCAAAGAAAAAGCATAGTGGAATATAAGCTGAATTTTATGCTCTCTTAAGCTTTTATTTTCTGATTCCTGAACATATTTCCCAACTTACTTTTCACTGTTTTCACCTACACTCACCTTTGCCTTAAAATCACTAGGTATCAAAATTGCATATTGATTTAATTTGTAGGTTCTTATGAGATATTTTGCAGAATGTGTCAACTTCTTCAACTTGTGCAACCAATGTCATAACATCTCATTATTTTTATGGCAGCTTTTGGAAAATGCTTTTTCCCACATACGTTGCAATGTGAAATGACCTATGAAATGATGTTTTTTGTTGCCTTTGGAAGTACAATAAAATCAATCTAACTAACTTCTTGATTTCTCTCTCTAAGGAAAACCTGTGAACCATC
This sequence comes from Bettongia penicillata ogilbyi, assembly GCA_023548195.1. Taxonomy (NCBI): domain Eukaryota; kingdom Metazoa; phylum Chordata; class Mammalia; order Diprotodontia; family Potoroidae; genus Bettongia; species Bettongia penicillata. The sequence continues at coordinate 2,181,239 of JAJHZJ010000535.1, forward strand.
CTCTTTAGCTGAAACTTCTGGTTTCATTTATGGGGAAGAATGCCAAGACTGATAAAATTCTGCATCCCCAGGGTGTGGCTACTTGTTTGTTATTTGGCAGTGATCTCACTTCTTGAGTATCAATAATTAATGTTTATAAATGCTTTAAAAACATTCTAAGTCTTAGTACACTCTATTCTCATTTCTGCCACTCTTTCTTTGCCACCAGAAAAATAGAAGGAGGCCTGGCAAGAGTAGGGGTCATTTTGTGTTTTCCTTTGTTTATTGGACTACCTTTAACAAAGAATTTAATCATTATTTTGCCTCCTGGTGATGAGCTTCTTTTTATTTAGCTAGGCTGGTTCTTAAAGCAAGCCCTGAATATTGCAGAAGTCGTCCTTGAAGCACTACCAGGGCTTTTGCTGTGCAGACATAGTTTTCAAGAACTCTCAGGGTCACCTTCATATCATTATGAAGTTTAGGAATGGGTGAATGAATTTGTCTTTCAGGAAGTACAAAGTTATTTTAATAAGACCATGCTTCTCTATGCAAAAAAAAAAAATGCTCACCTTTTGAATATCAGTATTATTGCGATGTATGCCTGCAAATCAGGTAACATTATAGTTTCTGAAGGCAGCTAAGTGGTGCAATGATTAGCGTGTCAGGCCTGGAAACAATAAGATCTGAGTTCAAATGTGATCTTCGACACTTTCTAGCCATGAGACCCTGGACAAGTCACTTAACCATTTTTGTCTCAGTTTCTTCATCTGTGAAATGAACTGGAGAAGGAAATGAAAAACTACTTCAGTGTCTTTGCCAAGAAAACTCCAGATGGGGCCATGAAGAGTTGGACATAGTTGAAATAATTAAACAACAATAAGAGTTTCTGAAGAATTTTAGTTGAGAATCACTCAAAAGACAGTGGAAAGATGATATCATCTGCAGCTGAAACATTTCCTGTCTATTTTTCAGTCTTCGGAGAGGACTTAAGTGGGGTCTCATATGATTGTATTGCTATATATGATATATATTGATTATATGCCTCAGATCTCACATTGCACTTGCCTTCAGGTTAATCTCCAACCTCCATTGGGAAGAGGAGTGGGTGATGAACATTCTCATATCTGGTCATACCCTTCTCCTCCCAGTGACTCTGAACTCCTATACCACATTCCATTCCTTGCCCCCCATCACCCAAATCCTCATTCCTGTCTTCCTCAACCCTGTTACCCTCAAATGTCAATCAAACACCACCTAGCCCTTCCTTTGGAATGTCCTTTGGAATGCCTTTTCCATTTGCAACAAACTTCCCTTTAGCTTAAATCTTTAGCTTAAATCCTACAGCTTTGATCTGCTAGCTCTTACCAAAATCTGACTCCTCGGGTTACATAGCCTTCCTGGTACGCTTTCTAGTATGAGTTGTACATTCACTAAATTCTCTTCAGCTTGTTGATTGAGAAAAGGGAGTTGGAATATCTCTTGCTCCCCATTGCCCATTCTACCTCCATCATTCAGTAACCTCTCTTCCTTGGAGGTTCATGCTGTTCATATCTGCCACTCAATCAAAATCCTGGTAGCTGTTGTGTATAGACTCCCAGATCTCTATCCTTCCTTTCTCGTTGAGTTTGATACTTGATACATGATTTTTCTCTTCTCCCCAACCTCTTCCTTCATACTACAGGACTTCAGCATACATATTGACTCTCCCTGAAATTCCTAACCACTCAGTTCCTCAACCTACTTGCTTCCTATGAGCTACTTTTTCATTCCACCTCAGCTACACACAAAGATGGTCAGACTCTTGATCTTGCCATCACCCACAAATACACCATTTTTGCATTCAAGAATTCTGAAATTTTTTTATCTGACCATGTTCTGTAGATTTTCACCTCTTCCTCTACTCTTCATACCATAACTTCCAACTCCTTGACCTACCAGTTGTCTTCCAGGTCATCTCTGCACTAATCGCTCTCTCCTCTTTTCCTCATCCTTATCTTTTGTTGAACCAAATCAATTCTACATTGTCCTTGATTTTTGAACCCCTAGCCTTTTTAAAAAGTCATATTATTTGATTATACTCAGCCAAGCTTAGCCTTGGATCACGTCCACCATTTGCTGCCTTTGCTCCTATACATATACTACACAATGGAGATGGTGAAAATCATGTATCTATCCTGATGATGTCCACTACGGATTTTTGTTATATAACTTCAGTTAGGCCCTCACTGCTGCTAGGCAGTCATACTATTCCTCCATTATCAACTCACTGTTCCCCTCTTCATGCTGCCTCTTTCCAACCTTTGCATCCCTCTTCACACATCTCATGCCACCTTACAGAAAAAAAACCAGAAGCCTCTTCTCCCCTTTTCCTTGTTACTCTTATTACTCAGATGCTATCTGCTGTCTCCACCTTTAACGTTGTCTCACATGATGAAGTGGGCTTATTCCTTCCAAGGCTCACCCTTTTAGTTAGTAAGCTGATCTCATTCCCTCCTCCAACACATTGTCCCTCTGTTGTCTCTGCTCCTTCATTTACTTTCAGTAGCTTCCTGTTTATTGGTTCATTGTCTTCTGCTTACAAAATTGTCCATATTTCCCCCTGTTCTGAAACAACAATAATCCTTACTTCATATGTCCATCACTCAATACTATTGTTCTATGTCTCTTGCAATAGGTGCTTCCATTTTCTCCCACTCTCTGCTTAACCCCTCTGTATTTTTTGCTGGATCCTTTTCAAGATCACACCCTCTAAATGTGAGTGTCCCTTCGCGTTCTGTCCTGGGCCTTTTCTTTTCCTCTATATCACTTCACTTGGTGATCTCATCAGCTCCCATGGTTTTAAATGCAATCTCTATGCTCAGATATACCCATCCTGTCCTAACCTCTCTGTTGGCCTCCAGTCGCTTTTCAAATATCTCAAGTTAAATATCCAGGAGATATCTTAAACTAACTGAAAATGTTATTTTTTCCCCCTTAAGCCTCCCTTCTCCTACTTTTCCTTTTATTATAGAGGGCAAGACCATCCTCCCAGTCCTTCCAGCTCACAACCTAGCAGTCTTCCTGGGGTTATTAACTCAAATCCCCCTTATGCCAAGATCTGTCAATTTTACCTCTGCAACATCTCTCCAGTACAACTCCCTCTCTCCCTTGATATAGCCACCACTCTAGTGCAGGCCCTCATCACCTCACACCTGGACTTTTGTAATAACCTGCTGGTGGACCTGCCTGCCTCAAGTCTTTCCTCACTTCAGTCTGTCCTCTGTTCATTTACTAAAGTGATTTTTGTGAAGCACAAGTCCAGACATATGCTCTCCTCCCTGCCCCATTCAGTAACTTTTAGCAGCTTCCTCTTGCCTCCAGGAGCAAATACAAAAGCTGTTTGACATTCAAAGCTTTTAACAACCTATTCCCCTCCTACCTTTCTGGTCTTCTTACACCCTACTCCCTACCATGTACTCTTTGATCCAGTGACACTCCTGTCTATTCCATAAACAAGACATTCCATCTTTCAACTCCAGACATTTTCTTTTCTTGTCCCTTGCCTGAAACATTCTTTCTGTCCATTGCCTTCCACCCATTCATCTCCATTGCTTCCCTTAAATCCAAACTAAAATTCCTTCTTTTACTGGAAACCTTTCCCAACCTCTCTTCAATTATAGTGCCTTCCCTCTGCTAATTATTTCCTCTTTATTCTATATATATAATATAGTTTTCTTTCTGTATATTTATTTACATGTTATCTTCCCTTAGATTGTAAACTCCTTTGGGGCAGGGTCTCTTTTGCCTCTTAACATCCATAGCACTTAACATAGTACCTGGCACATAGTAGGTTCTTAATAAATATTTATTGATTGAAAGATGAATCGTGGGTTTGAGTAGTTTGAAACATATTACAAGTAAGTAGTTATGCTACAGAAGAGACATAAAATATGTCAGCAAAAAATGTACAACTGAAAAAGAGAATGATTCAATTATGTATCCACTACAGTACCTTTGCCATGAAACCCCTAAGGGGTCATAAAGCCAGACATGATGGAAACAACTCAACACCATCACCACCAACAACAGCCACAGAAACAAAGCCCTCATAATTCACTTATCCTTCAATGTTCACGAAAGACAAAACCTTTCATTATATAGCTAGGTTGAAGCTACTACTGATTCTTAGTCATGGAATTTCAGAATTGGAATGGATTTTAGTTACCATCTTGTCTAACCCAACCCCCTCCCTCAAATAATCCTTATTAGTATATATCCCACAAATTGTCATCTAGCCTGTGCTTGAAAAAACTAAAAGAGGGAACCCCTCCTCTCATGAGACAGCCGTTCTATTTCTGAACCAATCTAATTATTAGAAAGTTTTTCTTGACAACAAGTCTAAACTTCCTTCTTAGCAGCAAATATTGCTTGCTCATAATTCTGCTTCCTTCAGTCAAAAAAGAACAAATCCGTTTTGTCCTCTACATTTTAGATCTTCAAGTATTTGAGAGCTCTCATGTTTCCTCTGTCTTTTTCAGGATCCACATCCTCTGTTCTTTCAATGGAATCTCATAAGATAGAGTGCCAGAGTGGGAGCCAGGAACATCAGGGTTCAGGTCCCATCCTCTAGCACTTTGTAGCTATGTACTCTGGGCAAGCCATTTAACCCACCTGAGTCTGTTTCTTCATCTGAAAAAAAATCAACATTGGGGATAATAACTCAGGGATGTTGTGAAGCTCAAATGAGATACTGTATTTTAATGTACTTTGCAAACCTTAAAGTGCTCTATGTCATTAATTGTTATTACAGAGTACTCTATAAATGTAAGCTAAAATCTTACCATACTACTTAATTACCTGTGTGAAACTTTTTATCTCTCCAGGCCTCAGTTGCCCAACTGACAAAGAAATGAAGATGTTGGCTTCAATTACTTTTAAGGTCACTTAACACTAACAACACAAGATCTGTGATCTTGTGATCTAGGCTTCTATTTCTCCTGTTACCTGTTGGTATTGCCTGTTGTCTAGTACTTCTTCCATGAATATAGTCATACCCTCAGAATGCAGTTTCCTCCCTCATAGGTCTCTACTATAAAACAGCACCCCCATCCCCCTAACCACTGTATTGCATACCTTGCCATTGACAATTTGTTATTCAGTTCTGTTACCCTGGCCATCTGTGATACATCTTTTCCTTTGAACTTTTTATTATTTTGGATCTCTTTTGTACTTTTATCTGCTACTTCCCCTCATCTCCCCCTCCCTGTTCTCCAGATTTGGTAAAACATTTTTAGTCATTGCCAACTAATAACCATAGTCCTTTATTTAGAAAGTCAAACAGTCCTACTCTGTCTGATAATCTCTGTTTTAAAAAAATCTTTACTACTGTGCATTTTAGTTGAGTCTTGTCCTTAAAGCTGCTTGGTTCCTTTCTAAGGTTGAGTTTTCATTCAGATATGTGTTGAAGAAGTGATTATATTACTGTACATGCTGTTTTTATTTGTGTCTTTTGTTTTAATAATGGCAATAGCTAGCATAATCGTTAAGGGTTTGAAGGACACTTTTCATGTGTTGTCTTATTTGAGTCTCATGACAGTACGGTGAGGTAAGTTCCGTTGTTATCCCAGTTTTCCAGATTAGGCTGTGCAGAGGCTAAATGACTTGCCCAGGGTCATAGAGCTAAGTGTATTGTGTCTGAAATAAGATTTGAATTTAGGGTCTTCCTTATTCCAAGTCTGGCACATTATCTACTGTACCAACTGCCTTATTTCATTTTCTTTCTCATATTCTTTTTACCCTTATAATAAGTTCTTTAGTTCTGTATAAAGTTAAAAATATGTGTAATGCATTACTTTAACTATAAAAATTGGTAAATATTACAATATGGCATGGTTTTCTAAGCCAAACATTTGGCTTACAAATATTTCCCTTCTTCCCAAATATAATCTCCAAATAACAGATTTTGGAAAATATATCTGTCTATTGATTTTGAAAACGCAGTATCTTGACACTAACAAAGTTAGTTTTCAGACAAATAGTTTGGAATTATCCTCCTCAATTACATTTATCCTGTTTAAGGCCTGATATATTGAGTTTTTTCTAGTATTTTTAAGATACTAAAATATAGACCTGCTTTCTTATTTCCTTCTTGTAGAGGACTAGAATGCTAAGTGGAAAGCTTAAATTTAATGTTGATAAATATTAAATCCTTTATTATGTTACAGAAATCAATTGCATGTATATAGTATGAGAGAAAACATGTCTGGGATGTAGTTTACATGAAAACAGTCTAATCAGAAATTTAATGTGTAACAGGATGATACAACTACTTTAAAAAAAAAGTAGAAGAAATACATTCTTATTCTTCCTCAATAGAATTGTAGTATCCAGATTATGAGCAATAGTGGTCTTATTGTATTCCTTGCTACTACACTACATCTGGAATTTCATTTTATTCCTTCAATACTTATTTTGCCCTCTGGTTCTAAAATATCAGGGCAGTTTTCCTTGATAATTTCATGAAAGATGATGTCTAGGCTCTTTTTTTGATCATGGCTTTCAGGTAGTCCCATAATTTTTAAATTGTCTCTCCTGAATCTATTTTCCAGGTCAGTTGTTTTTCCAATGAGATATTTCACATTATCTTCCATTTTTTCATTCTTTTGGTTTTGTTTTGTGATTTCTTGGTTTCTCAGAAAGTCATTAGCCTCCATCTGTTCCGTTCTAATTTTGAGAGAACTATTATCTTCAGTGAGCTTTTGAACCTCTTTTTCCATTTGACTAATTCTGCATTTGAAAGCATTCTTCTCGTGATTGGCTTTTTGAACCTCTTTTGCCAATTGAGTGAGCCTATTTTTCAAGGTGTTATTTTCTTCAGCATTTTTTTGGGTCTCCTTTACCAAGGTATTGACCCATTTTTCATGCTTTCCTTGCATCTCTCTCATTTCTCTTCCCAGTTTTTCCTCCACCTGTCTAACTTGATTTTCAAAATCCTTTTTGAGCTCTTCCATGGCCTGAGCCCATTAAATATCTATTTCCGATGTTTGGGATACAGAGGCCTTGACGTCTATGTCTTTCCCTGATGGTAAGCATTGTTCCTCCTCATCAGAAATGAAAGGAGGAAACATCTGTTCACCAAGAAAGTAGTCTTGTATGGTCTTATTTTTCTTCCATTTTCTGGGCATTTTCCCAGCCAGTTACTTGACTTCTGAGATTCCTCTCCACCCCCACCTAGATCCACCCAGCTAGTGTTTGGGGTCTGAGATTCAAATGCTGCTTCCTCGCCTCAGGGCTTTCAGCAGGGGGAGGGGCTGCTATTCAATGTGAGCTTAAGTTCTGGTGCTCAGGTGGGGGCAGTGCCACCTCCCAGGCTCAGTTCCCTCAGGGGGTTTGTGTGGAGATCTTCAGCAATGGATCTGAGGTCCTGTTTGCTTCGGGAGTTCCGGGCCACTGCTGCCTCTGCTGCTGCCTCCCGAGGAGGCCTGAGTTATGGAGACACCCTGCTCCCCTCTCGGCCAGCCCAGAAGTCTCTCTCACTGACCTGTAGCCCCTGTGGGTGGAGGGACCTTCGAGGCAGCTGGAGGTTCCGTCCCTGAAGCCTGCTTGGATATGTTCCTCTGGGGCTGCATGGGCAGGGCTGGGCTCCGCCGTCTGGTGTGCGACAGACCTTTGGGGACTGTTTTTCAGGGCTCTCTGGAACGGAAATCTCCTCCACTGCATCGTTGTGCAGCTTCCACTGCTCCAGAATTTGTGGGGAGTTCTTTTTACAGGAAATTTATGGGCTGTGGATTCAGAACTAGCATATGTGAGTTTTTCTACTCCGCCATCTTGGTTCCTCCCCCTGGAATTTCATTTTAGTCCTGACCACCATATTTTAATAGGGATAGTACCAAACTAATGTGCATCCAGTGGGTTTGGACACCATATCCAGGATAATGCTAAGGGAAAGAAGTTATAGAGAGGCAGATTTTTCTCAGGATTAGAAATTCCTAAGAACTAGATCTATCTATAAAGGGCATGGATTACCTGATAGTATTGTTACTTTGTTGGAGGATGAATGGCCATCTATGTAAGATCAAGTAGGTGGAAGATTTACACTAGGTGCTTGCCAATTTACTTTTTGTTATACTTCTTCATTCATTTATATTCTTATTAAATGTTATATAATATTCAGAAACATTCTATTGAGATTTAAAAATGTTTATTGATATCTTTATTTTTATATTACCTTCATTTCTGAATATATCCTTGCCTCTATCTGGTTGTTTATCCCTTTCAACAAGGAATAAAACCAACAAGGCAAAAACAGTTAAATAAAACAAACCAACACATCAAACAGGTATGAATTTTGAGTTCTGGCTCATCTAGTGAAGATTGCTGGATCTGGTCCTACATAATAATGAAAATTCTTTTGAGCCAATTTAAAAATTGACTTATCTATTCATTTGAAGGCATGAGCATAGAATAATTGTCTCATTGCTGTTTTTTTAATATTGTGCTTATCTTTCTAGGTTCACCCTTGGGTTAAAATATTCAATTACAGGAGTTTAGCAAGGGGAAAATATTTCCAATGTTCATAAGAAAAACAAGTCTTAACATATTACAAGCTTAATCTATCAACAATGTGACATGATAGCATCTAAAGGTAGTATAGTCTCAGACTACCTTAAGAAATGCACACTGTCCAGAGCTAGAGAGATGATGGTTCTGAAATACTCTCTCATCAGTCCACATCTGTAAGAGTGGCTTTGATGAACTGAAGAGTGTCCATAGGAAGGTGACCTCACCTTCTCTTAAAGCAGAGAATAGTTCGTCTCATGTTGGGTGATTCCTATTCAAATAGGGATTAGAATATGCCCACAGAGCTCCCTCTGAAATTCTGTGAATTTCTGCTAAACAAAATAATCATTTACATTTAAATACTTATAAAAAATAGTTATAAAAATGTACACAAAATACCAAGCCATTAATAGGACTGTGATTATAATGGCAAGTAAAATAGGATCTTTTGCTATTTTTGTTTTAGTATAATTAAGAAGTATAATGCCTGTATTTGAATGTGACCAAGGAGGATCTTTCCCACCCATTGTCTGGCCTGGGAAGATTTGTAAGAAGGTTCACATCTTTTGTTAATGAGTCGCTGGTTCTCTAGGGATGTGAGGCCCTTTGGCTCTAAAAAGTGTATAAAGACTCTGAGGTGTAGTTTTATTTTGGGGCTTACTGACTGGAAATGTTTGTTTGGCCAAGCAAAGACTCTGGGAACCTTCATTATGGAGCTCTGCCCCATCTCCCTTCAGTACCAGCGGGACCATCAAGTTTCAGGTGCTTGAAGTACAGTTGTTAATGCTTGGCTGATGATATTGAGAATAAGATAGTCTTTATTTCCAAGTCTCTATGTAGATTTTTAAAAAATGTTCTGCTCTTGGAGTTCAGGTCTTTCTTGGGGTCCTTTCAAATTGTCTTAGAAGGACAACTGCTTTACCCCATGTCTATTTTTTGCTGTTCTCAGGTGGTGTTCTGCCTTTTTTTGTGGAGGAAATTTGGAGATCTATTCTACCTACTCCACCATCTTCCCAGAATCCTCTTATGCCTGTTATTTTGAATATCATTTATGATTTGGGTTTCTTATGTTCTTAAAATTTAGATTGCTGGGGTTCTTCCATTCTTTGTCTATTTCTGTGTCTGTGAAATGCCTGAGGCACCAATTCTGTACAGATGATCACTTATAGATGTTTTTTATGATGAGAAAGAGAAGAGTTCAAATTCTACCTCAGATGCTTATTCTTTGTGTGAACTTGGGCAAGTTACTTAGCTAGTTTGGTCCTTAGTTTTCACACCTGTAAAAAGAGAGGTTTGGACTCTGGCTTCTGAGTACCCTTATTTTTCCTACTATCTGTTCCTATGGTCCTTTTATGAAGTTACATTAAGTCCTAAAATTTCTTCGACAAAATTGCTTCCTAATAAACTCTGTATTTTCTTTTACCTTGTAAATTGGTAATTCTGAGCTACGAACAACAAAACAAAAAACAACAAAAAGAAAAAACAACAAACGTTTCAAGAGGTGGCTTGATACAAATATTTATGACTACACAGAACTCAAACTGATTAACGTAGCATTTTGTAAAAGTAAAATCTAAAATTGAATATTTTTATGCATATTTAAAAGTTTTATTTAAATATCAATTGTAAACTAATATGAATTTTCCTAAACACTAAAAAAAATGCATCTGCATGGAGCAGAAAGTAGTAAAACGAGGTTTGAGATAATTTTCTAGATAATTTTGATAAGAACAGACTTTCTCCTGAAATTGCCAAATTATTCTAAATAATGTTTATATATGAAGGTTTAGTGGCCTGAAAAATGTTCAAAAATCAATAAGGGAAATATTATATTTATTGGAAGAGCCTCAGCCAATCACAAAACTAATAATTATTAATTCTTTTAAAATTTCCTTTAAACTTTTTTAAAAAAGATTTTTCTTTAAACCTTTCTTTAAGTTTCTTCATCACAAATAATTACAAGTCTTTCAAAATTATAGCCTTAGAGCATCCAGGCATGGTAGATTAACAAAACTTTCATATTAAATTCAAATTCATTGAATAAACAGTTTCCCTCACAGTTGGAAACAAACAAAAAAGTTCCTGTTTGTCCACTTTGCATAAAACTAGGGTAATGTGTAGCCACCATGTAATTTTGTTGAATATATATGAAAATATATTGCTTAAAATGTTGAAATTATATGCTTGCTTTCGTTAAACCTAGTTTCTCACCAGGAAAGAAATGATTATTTCTTTACAAAGAATAATTATACTTAAAATAAATATTGAAAGAAATGGGGGACCACTGAAATGTTGACTACAGGAGAGCTATTTAAGAGTTTTTAAAGCTACTAGCTTCCTATGAATTTATTTGCCACTTCTTGGATTAAGTAGGAATGTTTTATTTTTATATAAACATTGTATTTATTGTTTTCTGAGTTTCCCTATCTTTTAAATTCATGATTCTATTAATAATATACAAGCTAACATTTATCTAGTATTTTAATGTTTGCCAACTGTTTTATATATTTTACCTTATTTGTTTTGGACAACCGTCCAGTACGAGGTGGGGTCTGTTATTATACTTATTTTAGAGATGAGGAAACTGAGGCTGATAAAGGTTAAGAGACTTATTCAGTGTCACAAAGCTAAGTAAACACTTGAGGCAGAAGTTGAATTCCTGTGTCCTTATTCCAACTCCAGTACTCTCTTCACCTAGTTGCCTCAGTGCTTGATCATTCCCTACAGGGCTTTTAACTTCAAGTTGGTTACTATCACCATATAACACCCCTTACCATTCCTATGAGGAAGGTAATATCAACATGAGTTAGCATAGGAAGAAACTGAGGGCCAGTTAAATTGTGATTTTTCCCATTGTCCCCATCTTAATAGGTGATAAAACTGGCACAAAAACCCATGTCTGATGCCCAGTTTATGCTCTTTTTAGTAAATTATGCTTTTTTTCCCCTTTAAGGCCCTAAGATTTCAATAAATCTACAGAACTTCTGGTTTATAAACTATTTATTGGCACTAATTTTGGCTAAAGGACAGTTAGGAATCACAAACATTGTTTGATATTTGACATGGGTATCCTCTTTTCATCATGGTACATTTATTTAGAATCAACAGGGAGTAAATAGCAATTCTTAAAATAAGATCTAAATTTTTTTGAGCAACCAGTATAAAAATAGCCATATATACATTTAAGTTGTGATATTACATCTTTTACAAATGTAATATCTGATTCTCCATATAAGTAAGATGTGAAACTAGAATTTCATTATGTTACATTGAGATAAAAGTTCTAAAAATGTTCATTTGTAATCTTTGGTTATTTAATATTTGTAATCCTATAATTATTTAACATTTTTATTTATTTAACTATAACACATTTTTAATTGTCTAATCATCCTTGCACCAGGAACCTGATACAAAAATCATACTTCATTGTTTACCATTGTGTTCTTTAAATTTACAGGCTATCAAGTGCTGAGTAAATTGTGTGCATAGTAAACATTTCAAATTGGCAAAGACACCAAAAGATGGGAATAGTCATTGTTGGAGGGGTTATGATAAGACAGGCACATTAGTGAATTTTGAGTTGGGCTGTGAATCAGAATATTTTGAAAAAAAATTTGGAATTATACAAAAAAATTACTAAAATGCCTGCAACCATTGACCTAGAGCTTCTGTAACTAATGTTGTACCTCAGATTCAAATTTTCAAATAGTGCCTTTATATAGTGTTTTAACATTTGCAAAGTGCTTTATAAGCATCTCATTTTATCCTCACAACAAATCTAGGTGCTAAGTTCTGTTATTATTTCTAGTTATCATATAAGGAAACTGAAGCACAGAGAGGTTAAGTGATTTGCTCAGAGACACATAATTATTAAATGTCTGAGACCATGACTATATCCAATACTCTGTCTGCTACCCCACCTATCTGTGAGTGTCTGGAGCGCCAGGCACTGTATTTTTACCTTTCTGTGTATCTCCTCCACTTATCACAGTATCTGGCACATAGTAAGTACTTAATAAATGTTTATTCACTGACTGACTATGAGGTATGCCCACAGATGAATCAGATTGCTTGTGTGTATATGTATACATTTGTGTGTGTGTGATGCGCAACCTCTCTATGGGGGTACTTCCAAAAGAAGGGTTCAGAAAAGATTTTGAGTAATAGTAGCACAATTGGAATCAGGGCATTAATTATGCAAAGTACTTATAAAAGACACCAAAGGAGAGGTTCTGGTATGTTTAGTTTTTATTGTCTCAGTTATAGTCATAACATTTTGTTTTTTCCTCACAGCATATTCCTTGTCATTGTTCTCAATAACTATTAAAACGCACTATGAAAATCAAGAAATAAGTGCTACTCTTAGTGTTGTGTGGTTTCCTATGATATAATCTTTTATTTCACTTAAGTTTAACTCACTGTCTTAAAATTAAAAAGAATATAGCCATATGTATTTTGAGTACAGTTACTATCTGTAGCTCCATAGTAATTTTAATATAAATATATTCAGTAAAAGAGAGTATTCCTGTCTCTTACAAGTATAAAACAACTTAGGTAAAAACTTATAAGTATACTAATTTATCCAAACCAATAACATAAAGAAGGGTGGAGCACTGAAGAGATATTAGTATATATCCAGAAAAGGGAAGAAATAGGGCATTATTTAATAGCAGCAGTAAGAAGAAAAAAATGGGAGGCAGAAGCTTTGATTTTTATCTGATTTTTAAGAAAGGAAGATATTTGATAAAATTCTGTCCAGTCAATCCCACTTACTCATTGAACATTTGTAATGACTTATAGGTCCTCAGTTTTAGAAAATTGTATGCTAAATTACTATCACCCAGTGATTAGGAAACAATGAAAATTTGGGTTCTGAAAACTGAAACCTTTTCTGACTTTTAGTTATACTACTGATGGTAAAGATTAGATTATTTAGTATACTACATTTATTAACACTTTCCAAATAACTTTTTCAAAGAAAATTTATTAAATAGGAAAATGTTGTCTCTATTACTTCAGAAACCAGAGTCCTTTCTGTGTCTTTTGTAAAGCACTTAAGTCATCATCCAGAAAAATATTTTGGAATTCTTTTTTTTGTCCCTGCTTAGATAGAGAATAAACTTGCCATTTCCTAAGACCAGTTGCCTTTGTTTATGTTGCCTCCACCCTTCCCCACTCCTGCCACAGGAGGTTGGCAGTTCTCTAACATAACCCTCTTTGGATTGAGAAAGACCACCAGTTCATTCCCTTTGGGATATCACACTGCCAGCAAATAGTAACAGCTTTAAGTCACAGCTTAACTGGATTGAGCTCAAAACAGGATAAAAAAGATTCATGTGATTTAACTTCTGTCTTGACTGATTTACATTGTCCCTTTAATTAAAAATAATTATTTTATGAGCTAAAAATATTTAATATTTAAGAAACTTTCCATAACAATTTATAAAACTCAATTCAAATTAATTGGTAGCCAGGCTTTATTACTTTATATGGAAAAAAGATTCAAAGCACCTTTGTCTTTATACTCTAAATTCAAAAGAGTGACATTTCCCCAAGCTTCCAAGTCTCTTTTCACCCCAACAGAAACTTATTAAGAGTTTTTGAATGTGTTTGCTTGCTTTCAGGAGGTGAAGTCTGTGTGATGCTTTCTGAGATGGCGTACGTATCATAATTTGGCAACTGTGGACATGAATTGGTTGTATTCAGTAACCTAAGCATTTTATGAATGATTATTTGCTTCCAATAACTTTGTAGATGGAAAGTGTTATTATAGGTGGAATTTGGTCATGATCCAAAGGAACTGTCTAATGAGAACTATCTATATAATAACATAATTGTAGAAGTATTAACTATACTCTACAGCAGAGGATACCATTAAAAAAATAAGAAGTTTTACCTTCAAGAGCTCTTAGGATAGTAAGGCATAGTTTCTAAAACGTTTTTCAAGTGTACATGCTTGAAAAGACACAGCATAGTAAATAGAACATCAGCCCAGGCCCTAGTCCCACCTCTGATTCATATTGTTGTCCTGTGCAACTTACTTAACCCCCAGTTCTGAGATAATAAATTACAGAACAGTTAACACATCTTCATTGGTAGAGGAAGTTTGCCCATTCAAAACTTTCCTACACAGATGAAATTACAGTTCTAGACATCCCTCAAAAAACGGAAAGACAATTACTGAGAATCAGTTTCCTCATTGGCAAAATGGAGTTGGACTAAATGTTCACTAAAATTCCTTTTTTCTAGCTCACATGCTCTGTAAGTTTTCATATCAAGGTTTAATTTATTTTCTGCTGTTACTCTGTTGAAAGTCTTACATCTTGGTAATTTTAAAATGGAACAATGAATTTAAAGAAATCTTATGTATTATCTATTTGAAATGCCCTTAATTTTATGTATAAGGAACTTGGGGTCAAGTGACTTGCTTGAGATCACAAAGTAGGTAGCACAATATAGATTTGAAGCTAGATTTCTCTGATTGCAAATTCAATGCTCTTTCTACTACCATAGACTTTCTTTGGCAAAAGACTAGAATTATATTTTTAAAAAGAGGGAAGATGACACCCATGGTACAAGTAACCCAATCACATGCAATCACAATATAACTAGTACCCACTAGTTATGTTAATTTATGTGAATTATAGAACTAATTCTGTGAACTTAAGTAAAATGCACATTGGTAGAATTTTGAATGCTTTCCTCCATGAGCTGTGACATTTTCCACCACACCATGGTGTCTAAGGCATGTACTGTTTGCCAGGATCCTCCCTTCTAAAACCCATCATTCTCATGAGGTTACTGATAAGAATTGTACCTCCACATAAAGGTTATGAGGCATCCAAAAGGCTAGCTGCTGGGAAAGGACTTAGGGAACGGCTGAGAGACTTGCTTTATTTTATTTTATTTTCTACAAGACATCAGAGGAAGCAGAAAAATTAAAAAACAAAGACAAAACTTTCAGACGCCTAGAAACAAAATATCTACTTTTCCTTCTAACTTTCAATGATATCCATAACAAGACCTATAGTAGCAAAACTGGGACTAATTTTTACCATACCTTGCACCACCTTCTGATATTTTCAATTCAGTATTTTTATTATATGATCCATATTACTATTACTATATTATTACCACCATAATAATATTATTATTGTATCAAAAATGCCCTTGCCCATTAAATGCAGGATCATCATAAAGTTTATAATTTTAGATTTTTAAACATTTAACTTTTAACATTTAAACTTATTGGTATCAGAGAAAAGTCTTTAAAAAATTCAAAAGCAAAATTTAAATTTCTCATCATAGATGATATGGACGCTAGTTCTGTTATCCTCAGGATGAAGTTTATTGTCTTATCTGTGACAGCTGTTTTTTGTCACATCAGCTGGCATAAAAAAAGTGATATACAGCTTTGGAACACAATTATCCTGGACTTTAATAATCCATTTCAGATTTATTTTCTGTTACACTTTTCATTGAAATTAAAATTCTGTAGTACATACAGATTTTATGAAGCTCCTTTGTTTGATTTTAAAAGCTTTGTTGTGTTATATATAATTTTTTTAAAGTACATCTTGGGAAATCTTGGAGTTTGAGTAGTTCTGGGAGATGGCATGCAAGGTCTGAGATACAACCATGCTCACATTTGGACAAAGAATAGAATTGAATTTCATTGGTTTTCCAAACCCACATCATTTTAATCCTTGTTTTTCATTTTGTCTTTTGTATATTTAATGTCTTAACTTCTGAGGAGATGAACAAATATTTTTTTCCTGCAACAATCTAGTATGAAATAAACAAGTTTTTAGAATAGGGGAAAAACCACCTTTGGATTTAACACTTCCCCACAGGAATATTTTAAAACCAGATTCCTTGTTTTCATATTCAATTTATTTGAAGGTTTAATTTTGATAGCCTTAGTGTTGTTTCAGAAAATTAACAATAACCCATCGCTCCTTGCTTTTGATATTTACTGACTTTGTGCAGTCTACCTAAAACTAATTGTCTTGAGAATAATATCTTTTGTTACATGTATAGATTCAGCAGTCATTCAGGATAATCAAATGGTTTAAAAATCATTAGGCTTGAAAATTTTGCATTGACCTTGTCCACATTTATCAGTTCTACTCCACTTTTTTTCCCTTCAAATTCTCACTAGTCAATGCTAGTGATAGAATAATTTTTTTGTATGTGTCTGTGGTAGGGTTGGGAGAGTGGTATCTAGTCCTACATGTGATTTCATTTGTGTATGAAATTCTTGATGTGGAAAAGTCTTCATAAATACAAATTGGCAATTTATCTGTAATTTTAGAAGGATGTTTGGATACCAAATGGATAAATGACATACCTGTTGGTCAGCTACATGTCAGAGTCAGTAATTGAGCCCAGTACTTCTTAATTCCAAGGCCAGCTCTTTTTCCATGTGCCACACTACATTCCAACTTAAATTTATTTCTATAACACTATAACTACATATATTGTATATCTCTGTCTCTACCTATATGGAGTATGTACTTAATTTATTATTTTTTTCATAAAACTCATTTGTTTTTAACTTGAAAATTAGGTTGATGATGTGATAGAAATGATTTTAAAATACTATTTGAAAACAAATATATTCAAGGGTTTTTCTTGTTGTTCAAAGGTTGACAGTCCTAATTTTTTAATTGAAGGTTATACTATTTATATGTTGTAGAGAATTTGCAGAATTATTGCCTTAATGTTCCTTTCTTCTCACTCTTTTGGTGACAAAGGTAGCACACTGCAGTTGGTCAGCTATAATAATTCTGTTTTCATTTAAGACTAGAATGAAGTATATAGAATTCTCTACTGGTCCACTCACCATGGCAGCAGAAAGAGAATATCTCTAGCATGTGGCACTCTATGGGTAGGAGTCCTATAAGATGGGCAAGCATAGATGGGTTGTGATCTGTGTCACTGGAAGAAATCCCCATATCATTGAAGGCATAGGTAGGTCCATATGGGTAAAAGTGGGATCATAGAATCAGACAGTAAAGAACCATAGAGGTTAATGACAGCCAGGAATCTATATACAAGTATTGACATCATATCTACCATTGTTTCCTCTGTTGTATACACACTGAAGATCCTCTGATAAGTGAAAAGCAAGTTTTCATAGTTGAGACTTCTTTGAAAATTCAACTTACATTATGTGGCATTACTATAAGTTTTGTGGGACCATTTATAAAATCATCAAATGAAACTAAATGCAAATTAAGTTCATTTTCTTGTCAGTTCTTGTTCTTGTGGTTTTGAGTAGTAGTCCCAGTCTGTTTTAGGATTTAATGGCAATGTTGTTTTAAAATAAATATTATTTACTGTATTGTAATGCTTACTCAATTTTCTCAGCACCTTGTTTTGTTCAAGAAACTGGCAATCCTCATTTTCCATAGTGAAAATTATACCATTTACCACTAAACCTTGTTGAGAATTTGCAGAATTATTGCCTTGAAGCGCCTTTCCTCTTTTCTATTTCTCAGTGATTAGGGTAATACACTGCTCTAGGCCAGCTATAATATTATGTTTTTGGTGTCAGTCATGCATACACAGCCACGTTCCTCTTTCAGATTTAAGTTGGCTCTCTCAGTGTAAAATGATACATGGTGTAGCATAGTGAAATTTTTAGCAGAGAAATTATATATTAAATTTTCAGTTATGTTAAAGTCAGGAAAATTTCTTCATTTTATTCTAATTGCAAATCTCCCAGTTCCTGAAGCATATAGATCTTAGTAGTGGTTATAAATTAGTGCAAATACATAAACCTCTGTTGTGTTTAGCCCATTAAGTAATTTGTACTTTGTACTCACCCAGTAGACACTCATATTTATTTTTTCTCAAAATGGATGTTTAATAGTAGATTTTAAATGATGATTATATATTGAGAGTAGAAAAATCTTAATTGTAGTAGTAGTATTGTAGTAATGGGAATTTTATAGTAACGATTGGAAAGATTCATTTTATTAATATCCTCCAGCAATGTTCTAAACTGTCTGGAGTGATTCTCAGATCATAGTTCTAGTGGAAATACTTCCAAATACTGAATTTAAACATCTGTGTATAGTTTTTATGTTTGCAGCAATGTCTTCATGTTTTAGAAGATGTTGGGAAAGTTGTCCAGTACTGTACTGCTTACTGTCTCATTACACCTGTAGCTATCTATATAGAAATAATTGGACTATTCTCCCATTCCTATTTGAATCTTTGGGCTTTTGAGACCATTTTAGACATATCTGCATCTCTGCCTTGGCCCTACCTAACCCTGTGCTCTTTCTCCTCACTATCCCAAAGCTACAGCTTTGACCTCATTTCATTGCTGTTTCTTCTCACTTAAATTCTTTTTTGCTTTGGTCTTTCTACTATGACTGATTCTGCTTACTTACATTTTGCCATATATGCTGATAATACAGACAAATGTTTAAAGCCAAACAAACAAACAAAAAACAAACTTCTCTTTTCTCCTAAATTGCAAATGGAAGAAAAATCAAAATGAGTTCACTATTTTCCATAGATTAAGATATAAATTCATGATTTTAGTGATTAAGGCTTTTCACAGTTTTACTCTGGGGTAGCTAAGTGGCGTCATGGATAGAATTCTGGGAACTCTATTGGGAAGACTTATCTTCCTAAGTTCAAATCTGATCTCTGACACTTACTCGTTGTATGACTCTAGGCAAGTCATTTAACTCTGCCATCAACTAGGAGTAATATCATGTTACATTTCTCATAGTATCTCTTCTTTGCCCTTAACTCATTCTTTCTAGATTTTAATTATTTATTGTGTATTTCTTTTTTCTCCATTAGATTGTAATTTCTGAGATTCTGAGTTAGAAGGGACCTTAAAGACCAAATAGTCTCTTGAGATGTCCCAAATCAATAATCATTTATTAAGTGTCTGCTGTGTATCAGAGACTGTGCTAAGAACTGGAGATTCAGAGAGAACAGTCTGCTCTCAAGGAGCTCATATTCTAATAGCAGAAACAACATGAAAACAACTATGTACAAACATCATATATATATTCTAAATGCACACACATACATATCTATCTATATGTATGATAAATTGGAGATATTCATCAAAGGAAAAGCACTGCATTAAGGGGCCTTGGAAAGACTTTCTGCAGAAGGTAGGATTTTATTTGGGCCTTGAAGGAACCTGAGGAGTTCAGGAGGGAGAGATGAGAAGGGAGACTATCTCATGTAGGCATGGAGGACAACCAGTTAAAGTGCCTGGAGTTAACTGTTTTGGTCATGGTGGGGAATAGGGCACAAGAAGATTAGAAAAGTAGGAAGAGGCCAGGTTATGTTAGATTTTGCATGCTGAACAGAGGACTTTGTATTCATTCATGAGATGATAGGGAGTCACTGGATTTTGTTGAATAGGGGTTGAAATGGTCAGACCTGTGCTGCAAGAAGATCAAGCTGTGATGGTAGGATTGACTGCAGTAGGGAGAGGCTTGTCAAAGGTGGGCTATTGCAGTAGTCTAGGGCCTATACCATGGTGGTGACAATGTCAGAGGAGAGAAGCAGATATGTACAAGAAATGTTTACAAGGTAAACTTGATTGCACTTGCCAACAGATTGGATAGTGGGAGAGAGAGGTCAAAAAGAGTGAGGAAATGCTAGGAGACAGAATTGCCAAGACTACAACCCTACAGCACTGGGTTTGTGGTTTGAAGTAGATTAAAGAGTTGAGGATATCTTGGGTTGCAAACCTGGGTTACTAAATATGATGGTGCCCTTTACAGAAACAAAGTACTTTAATAAACATATACTGAATGATTATAAAACAAGTTTCCAGAAGAAAGGTAAGGTTTATTGTTTTGGAGGTTGTATGATTAGTCTGGCTGTCTGCATTACTTAGATTCATTAAATGGTTGCTCAGATCTCTGTTCCACTTTGACTTTACACAAGTCTGGACCTCTATTTTTATTGGGAGCATTCTATGAAAGGATGAAGCGAAAATTTCATCTTTTACTTTGCCTCCTTTAACCAACACAAATTTAGTTGTTTCTCATCTGTTCCAAATATGCCTATTAACATTTTTTTTCTTTCCCAAGACTGAACATAATTGAGTCTTTTGGAACCTACCATATGGCAAAATAGGAATTGATTTCCAGATTTTGCAATCTGTCTGGAAATTAATTGGAAATTGTACTGAGGAATGGAACTGTAGAAATGTTGTATTGTGTGGTTCAAGAGTAGAACACATTAGCAAGTCCATTTTAGGGAATAAAACGACTTGGATTTCAGAGCTATGAACCTCTTTTTTCTTGTACGTTAAAATTCATCAGATTTTGGATTTGTTCCCTCACTTTATTTGGGATATATAAGAGAAGTACTGAAGATCTAAAGTTACAAATTACTCTTAATTCTTCGTTTCTTTTCCCCCTGAGTTATTGAAATTCATCCAGTGAAAAAGTAGCCCACATGATTTGCTATAAAATTTTTATCCATTGTTGCTGATAACGTAACCTTTCAAAAAACTACCTTGCATAAAGCCAGATGGCCATAAGAACTTGCCTATTCTTGTTTGTTTTCTTTGCTTTTGGATGGTAGTGATATTAAGGTTGACAGTATTACTGCTAGCTGAATCTCTAGTATCAAGACAGGCTTCTGAAAAAAAGGGAAGAGGAAAAGGCAAGTCCCTTCTTACCTTTACTTCTCACAGCTTTGCCTCTTCTCTCTGGGTCCCATTTCAGTTTCTCACTAACCTTGGACCAAATATAGGTAGTAAGCAGGAAGGAATTATAGTTTCCAGATCTAGTAAATGAGTTTTGGTATCTATGAATAAGTGCTTCAAAGCAGAGGAAAATGATCCAACACTTGATGAGACAGAGCACCCTGTGGAATTTGAGGAGCACATGGGACCACAACCCACTGTTCCTGAGTGGTTTAAAGAGAAATGAGAATTTCAAGAGCAGAATTTATCACCTGTGTAGCAAAAGTAATGAGTGGAATAGTAAACTGGAATCTGCAATGACAAGCCTCACCAAAGAAATGAAAGAAAGAACAATAGATTAGGAATGTAAACACATAGAACAAAAAGAGAGCCTGGAAAAACAGAAACAAAATGATAACTTTAAAAGAAAATATGCTCACTGTCCATGAAAATCATACTGATCTCAGACAGGATGCATAGAAATAATACAAGAGTCAAACATTTCCCAGTAGAATAAGATAAGGCAAAAAATCTCATCATAATATAGGGAATAATACTAGACAACCTCTTAAAACCTCTGATCATAGAAAATGGAAAACCAATCCAAAGAATTAATAGATCTCCAGAAAAACAAATATAAAAAACCCTAAGGCTGCAGTCTCCAAGACTTATAGTGGTAAAATTTAATAATTAAGTCCATTAACAAAAAAAGGGATCTTTTATTTTTAAATCATGAGAAGCATCTATTTAAAACCAAAAGACTATAACAAGGAGATTGACTAGAACTCTTTCCAATAAATATAGGAGTATTGGCTGATTTATTTGTTTGATGTGGTTCTGGAAATGTTAGCAATAGCAGTAAGGCAAGAGAAATTAATGACAGAGATAAGGAAAGGGAGAAAACTGTCCTTATTTGCTGATATGATAGAAGTCCTGGAGAATTAGTTAAGATACAAACGGAGACAATAGTTTCAGCAAAGTTGCAGTCTACAAAAAAAAAAGGTTGGAATATGTTCTGCTGGATTGGTAAAGCTTTGAGTATATTCTTGTTGTCCAGGAATCTGCCTTAGTAAGTACGATGAAACGTATCCCTAGCAGACTGGCCACCAGGATATGGATATGACTCACAGTTTGAATGGCTATGTAACTCTGAACTTATCACCAAAGTATTTGTGCTTTGAAATCTGTAACTCTTATCAGGAAGAAAAAAGGTGCTAACCTCACAGATCCTATAAACCCTTGCATCCTGAGTCATCTCCAGTCATCCTGATGAATATCTGGTTACTAGAACCAGATGGTTCAGGAGGAGAAAGTGAGGCTGGTGACCTTGCACAATCCTCTCTCACTCAAAATAGTCAAGTGCAAGTCATGTCAACATTTCTCTGACGTTATGGCCCTCTTTGAAAACAAAGGACGAAAGCACAATCCTATTAAATCTACAGAGGTGAAATTTCTCTTTTCACTTAAATACAGATAATTGAAACTCCCCCAAAAGTATTATATAACATTTTGAGATGGACAGTGATATATAGTTCATAAAAATCTTACTTGTTCTACGCACAAATAATAAGGCAGTTTACTTTTAAAAAGTAGAATTTGGCTTATGTATAGTCTTTACTAAAATAAACTTCAATAAGAAAATTTTTAAGCAAAATTAACCTATCAATGAGACAAAAATTAGTTTGTACATACTGTATTTCTATGAAAATTTCTATAATTATTTCATTACCTCCTAATACTTCATATACTAGTAATTTTTTTTGTTTGAAATCACTGTATTGTAGCTTGGGGCTGTTATTTACCCATGGAGACAGACATAAGCTAGACCTTTCATTTCCCCCCATTTTTTTTTTTTGATCAATCAATCAGATATATGTGTGTGTCTATCTAGAACTTCAGTGCACAAACACAAAATACCATCAATACAAACATCATTGTGAAGATATACTTTTTTAACCTACTCTTCTTAATAATACACTTCAAAAAATGGACTTTTGATTCCTTTTATGTAGGGAGCTTCTGGTAAGGGGATTCCTCTGTCAGAGTATGTCAGTCCTTTTGTCTACTATTTACAATCTTAGAGAGGTGCTATTATTTTTCAGGATGCCTCCATGAAAGAGCTATCTGACAGTGCATATTTGAAACCTAGCTATACTATTTACTGCCCATGTGACCATATTCAGATTTTTTAACCTTTCTGAGCCTCAGTTTTCTCATCTATTAAAAACGAAATACTTGAACTACTTTCCTTACAGAATTGTGAGGAAAATACTTCAAGGTTTTAACTCTATACCATTCATCTTCATGAATCAATTCATCTTTAGGTGTTACATGTATCTCTGAAAATTTGCGTGATTTTTTGTTCATTGGTTTATATACTCATGTTGACATAATATTATTCCAGAGGTGTATTATCTTCATTTATCACTATTACTCAATTGACCATGATTCCCAAAGATTTTAACCTCTAATTTCTTTGATCCTCAGCCTCTCTGTCAAGTAGTTAATTTTTCTAAAAATTTTTCTAAAAAGCTATGAAAAACTTGAAAAAAAAAATGTTAACATTCTTCCTCATGTTTTACTTCTTTTGATTTAGACCTCCCTCCCACCCCCACTGCATTTAAAAGTAGGGGAAAAGACTCAGCGATTAAATGTTTTCCCTGAGAAAAGACATGCATTTTAGTAATGATTCATTCTGCAGTGACTTGATTGAAGCAGATTTTAGAAAATATACACGTTTCATCCATCCATAGTGACACAGGAGTAAAATACTGTTTATGCTTTGAACTTTTGAGCCTTCCCTAGGGGTAAATTTTCTACAGTGAGAGGCCCTCCAAGCTGTCCAGGAATTTTTACTCTTGATTAGTGTTTGAAGTAACAGAGTAAAATGTAAAACTGGCTGACAAACTTGATTTTGGTTAGGGTCACTTTCTTGTTATTAAGAATATGTTATATGTACAAAGGGTGATGTCAGTTCTCAAATTTCAGTATTCTTATAGCTTCTAGGCTCATTATTTCCCTATGTTGTCAGCACTGAGAGAAGGGACAAAAATCTGCTAAACAGAGCATTAGGAATTGAACAAGGGCTTATTATTAATTGTTTTTGCTTGTAAAAGGGAATGAAATTAATTTTAAGAAGCTGTTTCACCAAAAGAATATGGAACTTACATTATAAAACCTGGTCCTTTACAAATTTAATGAGGATACATTGATTTTCATACTTTGTCTACTTTATAGGATCTTGAAATGTTCTGCTTTTCATATATTTTGATGAGGTTTTTTAATATAATGATAATAAGCAACTCTTTACTACATTTTCCCTTCTGATTTTGGATTGTCCTGTGCATTAGAACTTTGGAACATTTCATATTAGATTGACTTGGAAAGTTATAGAGATCTCTCAAATTTTGCAACCAGCATTAAAGTTATTTTGAAAATTGCTTGGTTTATTTTAGTCTATAGATTGTGCCAGTGGCTTCACATATTTACAGTTGTTAGTACCCTTCTTTTCAGTTGTTACCATCATTCAGTCAGTCATCAATCATTTATTAAGCATCTACTCTGTGCCCTGCACTAGGTTAGGTGATGTGAATACAGAGGCAAAACCAAAACATTCATTTCCCTCAATTTGCCTCCTCTTACCTTCTATTAGAAAAAAACAAAAAAAATCTTATCCAGAGATAAGGCAAAAAACTTTTAGAAAAAGTGAGAAAGAAGTTTATGAGAAGCTGGATTTTGTAGTATAATGGGATGAGTACTGAATTAAAATAGCAGGGCTTGAGTTTTTTTCCTCATCTTTGACACTTGCCACCTGTGCTACTATGAGCAAGTCACTTAACTTCTCTTTAAAGTGTTATACAAATAAACACGATTGATATTTGAAACTGCTTTAGTTTTTAATTACAAATTACATTTTTCAGAAATATAAAATGTTAAGTTGGCCCACAGCCAATGCAAAGATGCATTCTGTATTTTATTTGCATGTGAAGAAGCCAACGTAACGAATTTATCAAAGCAGCCTGACATAATAATGCAGTATTGCAAGCTTATAATTCCCCCACCTATTCAAAGAAGCAGAGTAGCCAATTTTATATCTCTCCTTTGGCACAGATTTTTGTTGTTATAATAAAAATACCATTCAGTTTTGCCTATTTTGGGGGGTTTTTTTTTGTACTTACTTTTTGAATTGTTTTCCTGACTCAACTTACTTCATTTTATATTAGTTCACATAAGTTTTCCAGTGCTTCTCTATCCTCATCATTTCTTTTAGCAAAGTAGTATTCCATGCCATTCATATTCCACAGGTTATTGAACCCAGGCAATGACCATCTAATTCTTTGCTATTAAGAATAGTGCTGCTATAAATATTTGGGTTTCTATGGCACGTTTCTGTTTATTGCTGACCTTGCCTTGAAGTAGGATCTCTGAGTCAAAGTGTTATGTATGTTTTCATCATTTTCTTTGCACAGTTCTAAATTGCTTTCCTGAATGGTTGGACCAGTTTATATCTCTACTTAGAGTGTATCTGTCATTCTAGCACCCCTCCAACAATAACTCTTCCCCTCTTTCGTTTTTGCCAATTTCTGGGTGTGAAGTAAAACCTCAGAGTTGCTAGACTTCCTTTTTCTTATTAGGGATTTGAAGCACTGTCTTTTATAGTTGTTAATAAGTTTCAGTCTTGATAAGACACAGTAACCCTTTCCCTCTTGAGGCTGAAGATGAAGGTACATGGACAGATAATTTTAATAAAAGTATAATAAGAAAATGTACCTTCACCAAGAGGTCCATCTACTACGGTATCTCATAATCTGCAGGTGATCCTGACTTGTAGAACACCCTTTCAGTGAAGTATGTTTGATTCTGCAAAGCTGTACAGATTCACCTAAGGTGTAGATATGTTTTATCCAATTACTAGTCTGCTGGAATTTAGAAATGCCACCTGTTCAGTGGCAAGAACCCGGTATTTAGAGTGAAAGGAGCTGAGTTCATCCCACCTTTGATAAGTACTGTCTGGGTTACTTTGGAACAGTCGCTTTAACTCTCTTGGTCTCAGTTTCCTCCTCCGTGAGATGAGGATTTGGTTTAGATTAAAGATTCTTGTCTGTCAGCTTGTTTTAGAAGTATTTTGATAACTATATTTCAATATAATTGATTTTTTCTTTTTGGAGATAGAACCCGAACATTTATTTAAACACCAGAAATCCAAGTCCCAACACTAGAAAACCAACAGCAGCAAGGATATCTATGCACAGCAACAATGTAGGCAACCACCATCCCCAAACCTTCCCTCTGCTAGGGCCTTCCCACAAATGAGCACTCACAGCTCACTGTCTATTTCCTAATTGCTGTGTCCAACTTCCTCTCAGCTTTGTTTCGCTCTTCCTGCTGCACCCATTGGGCAAGCCCTTCCCACCACAGACTCATGGGACTCAGGCTTCCGTGTAACTCAGGCAGGTCACATGGGTCTATTAAGGGATGAGAAAGATCTTCCCATTAACAAAAATACATTAACAATACACTTATCTTCCTGAATTCAAATCTGATCTCAGATGCTTACTAGCTATGTGACCTGGGCAAGTCACTTAATCCTGCTTGCCTTAGTTCCTCATCTCAGAATGAAGTGGAGAATGAAATGGTGAACACTCCAGTACATTTCCCAAGAAAACTCCATATGGGGTCACAGAGAGTTGGACATGACTGAAACTACTCAACAACAAAAAGTCCTAATAGTAGACTATCAGTCATTTCTGGCAGTACTAGCTTTTCTGATTTTTCTGAGCTATACCTACATGTTTGAAAAGAATAGTAAGAGATATGGTCAATTCAGTCATCCTGACCCTCCTAATATTTGGTCCATGTTGCTAGAATTTCTTTATTCACTGAAATCACTTTCAGTAGTGACAATTAGAATGAATGATTTCTTAATACTGCACTTTGGTTAGCATGTAACTTCTAGACATAGCCAGAAGACGCTCATAAAGGGTTTGAGAAAATAAATTCTGCTTTCAAGGGCATAATTCTTTGGATCAAAAATTTAGGTGTGGAAGAGATTTTTGAATTCATCTAGTCTCCTCCCCTCATTTTATAAATGAGAAAACATGCTCAGAGAGGTTATGTGGTTTTCCTGAAGTCACACTTGTATTAAGTGGAGAGCTGGGATTCATGACTAAGGAAGTAACTCTAATCCAGTGCCTTCCCATGTATCATGCTTCCTCCTTGATCCGTTAGCTCTGTACTCAGGTGATTTTACATATCTTATTGACTTATTGTTATGTTGTGTTCCTCCTGAAAATAGTTTTCATTTAAAATTGAATTTCATTTATTTGTATTTAGAGTCATGGAGTTTACCCCACCTCTGTAAATCCTAAATGACTCAGACCTGTTAGCCCACAAAAAGAAAGAGAAAAATTCCTTTTTGCCAACTTGATTATCATTCAAATTCATTCCCCTGTAGTCTTTCAAAGCAGGCATGTTGGAATTATGATTTGTATGGTAGAGGGAGTATTTTTATTTTTTATTATTTATTTTTAACACAGTTCATAACAGATAAAGCAATTCCAACTTTGGGTCAGGTGATACTTCTTTTTAAAGCATTTACAATATGGACCACAAAAAAATTTTTTTTTAAACATCAACCAAGACATAAATAATATTTAAGTTGCTAACTTCACAAGCTCTTGACCTAATTGTCTCCACACTATTACTCAGAATTAAAGGACCTTAACTTGTTGTTGTTGCTCTAAAGTGCTATGCCTAATAGCTTAATTTTAGACTTAACCTCCGATGTTCCTCTACCAATAATCTATAATTGAATAGATCTGGTATTAAGCTTACAAACCTTGTAACTATAGGGAATTGCCACCAAGAGTAGGGACATTGCAGGGAAACAATATCTCCCCAACTTCATGTCTATTCCAGGCAGGAGTAGATTGTCCACTTGCATTCAGTCAGGCTTAAAGTCTTCCAGGTGTCAGTGGGGAAATTGAGTCAGGAGAATCCCACCTCAACCCATGCTGAACATGTGCTCACCCACCCTTCCCTTGAGATCACCTATGCAGTTCATGCCAGCATCTCATCAGCTTACTGGCATCATGTGTTGCAGGCTCAGATCACCTTTTTTGCTACCCATACCTGGAGTTAAACTCAGAAGAACAGTCACTTAATAGACCCATAGCATCTAAAAATGGCAAGTTCCAAAAACCAGGTTTCAAATATGACTATAGTTTCACTTTGGCTAAGGAACATCTTTTGAGGCAAGTCTTAAGTGGGTTACATGCCTTTCTATATATGTTCTGGTTCCTGATTAAATGGCAATCATAAAATAAAATTTACCATTGAAACCTTGACTTTTCTATCAATGCCAAATTTTACCCGAGGTTACCTTCCTCTCGGAAATTTAGGCTGAAATTCTTTTCTCCAAACTAAAGATGTCATTGATTTATTCTTAGTAATTAATTCAGTCTATTGTTTTAATACTAATTGCTTTTATCTCACTTTGTAACATGTCCAATTTTTCTCCCCATCACTCCCCTCTCCCCACTTCCTAATACCTTGCATTCTGATTACTTCTTCCCTCAATGTACTCTCCCCTTCATCACACCCCACCTCTTTCCTATCCCCATCTTCTCTCTTTTTTTGTAGGGCAAGATAAATTTCCATACCCCTATCTCTGTAGTTATTTCCTGATTATATGCAATAAAAATTCTCAACATTTGTTTCTAATACTTTGAATTCCAACTTCTCTCCCTCCCCACCCCTACTGAGAAGGCAAGCAATTCAATACAGACTAAATATGTGTTGTTTTGCAAAAGACTTCCATAGTTATCATGTTATGTAATACTAATTATATTGCCCTCTGACCTACCCTGTCCCCTTTATTTTTCCCCCCTACAACTGATCTTGTCCCTTCTCTAAAGTGTTTATTTCTAGTGACTCCCTTCTCCCATTTGTCCTCCCTCCTAACATTCACTTCACTCCCCTTGTTGCCTCCTCTCCTACTTTCCTGTGGTATATATAAATTTTCATATCAAATTTAATGAGCATATTATTCCCTCTTTCAGCCACACGTAGGGAGAGTAGCTTTATTTTTCCCCCTCTCCCCTTCTCCCTTATCTCCTCCATTGAATAAGATTTTTCTTATCTCTTTTATGAGTTATAGCCTGCCTCATTCCATTATTCCCTTTCTCTTCCCGGAATTTTCCTCCTTCACTCCTTAATTTTTATTTTATTTTATTTTGTGTGTGTGGATATCATCTCTTCTGATATAACACACCCTGTACTCTCTTTCTATCTATGTGTATGTGTGTGTGTGTGTGTGTGTGTGTATGTACAATCTCTCCAACTACCCAAATACTGAGAAAAGATTCAAGAGTTTAAAATATTTTCTTTCCATGTAGTGATGTAAACAGTTCAGCTTTAGAGAGTCTTTTATGATTTTTCTTTTCTGTTCACCTTTCATGCTTCTCTTGATTCTTGTCTTGGGAAGTCAAATTTTAAATACAGATCTGGTCTTTTCCTCAACATGAAATCTTCAAATTCGACTATATCACAAATGACCATTTTTCCCCTTGAAGTATTATTTTACTGGGTAGGTGATTCTTGGCTTCAGTCCCAGTTCCTTTGACTTCTGAAATATCTCACTCCAAGCCCTTTGATCCCTTAATGTTGAAGCTGCCAGATCCTGTGTTATCCTGATTGTATTTCCACAGTACTCAAATTGTTTCTTTCTAGCTGCTTGTAGTATTTTCTCCTTGATCTGGAAACTCTGAAATTTGGCCACAACATTCCTAGGAGTTTCTCTGTTTGGGTCTTTTTCAGGAGGTGTGATTGGTGAATTTTTTCAATATCCATTTTGCCCTCTGATTCTATAACATCAGGGCAGTTTTCCTTGATAATTTCATGGAAGATAATGTCTAGGCTCTTTTTTTGATCATGGCTTTCAGGTAGTCCAATAATTTTTAAATTATTTCTCCTGGATGTATTTTCCAGGTCAGTTGTTTTTCCAATGAGTTGTTTTACCTTATCTTCTATTTTTTCAAATTTTTGATTTTTTTTTCTAACTTCTTGGTTTAACTCAAAGTCATTCATTTCCCTGAACTCAATTCTCTCTTTCAACAAATTATTTTATTCAGTGAGCTTTTGAACCTTCTCCTCCATTTGGCTAATTCTACTTTTTAAAACCTCCTTCTCCTCATTGGCTTTTTGGACTTCTTTCTCCAATTGAGTTAGCCTCTTTTTAAAGCTGTTATTTTCCTCAGCATTTTTGTGGTTCTCCTTTAGTAAACTGCTAACTTGTTTTTTTAAGGTCTTCTGTTGCCTGAGCCCATTTTAAGTTCCTTTTGGAGGCAGAGGTCTTGACTTCCTCTGACAGTATGCCTTGTCCTTCCTCATCTGAAAGGATAGGGGGAGACACCTGTTACCCAAGAAAGTAACCTTCTATGATCTTATTTTTTTTCCCATTTTTGGGCATTTTCCCAGCCAGTTACTTGACTTCTGAGTTTCCTCTCCACAACCACCTTGCCTCCTGTTCCACGCAGCCAGCACTTGGAGGCTGAGATTCAAATGAGCTGCTCCCAAGCCTTAGGGGTTTTTTGGCGGGGGCCAGGCTGCTATTCAGTGTGAGATTAACTTCAGCTGCTCAGGTGGGGGCAGGGCTGCCACAGGGAGCTCAGTTCCCTTAGGGGGTTTATGAGGAGACCTTCAACAATGGATAGGGGCTACTGTCTACTTTGGAAGCCCCCATCCACAGTTGCCTCTGCTGCTGTCTCCTTAGGGGGCCTGAGTTTTTGGGACACCCCGCTCCCCTCTTGGCCAGCTGAAAGGACCCTCTCACTGACCTTTGGCGCCTGTGAATTGAGGGATCTGCGCTGCCACTGGAGATTCCATCCCTGAAGCCTGCTTGGATCTGCTCCCCTTGGTGCGGCGTGGCCAAGGCAGGGCTGGGCTCTGTTCCTCATCCAGTGTGTGACAGACCTTTCCTGTCAGTTTTTCAGGTCTCTCTGGAACAGAAATGTCCTCCACTCCATTGTTCTGTGGCTTCTGTTGCTCTAGAATTTGTTGAGAGTTTTTCTTTACAAGTACTTTTTGGGCTGTGAGGTAAGAGCTAAGCATATGTGTATCTTTCTACCCTGCCATCTTGGCTTCTCCCCAGTATAATTGATTTTCTTTGTTAACCCTGTTTTTAGGCATTTAAAAACATCATTTTTGAGAAGGGTTCCATTGACTTCATCCGGCTACCAAGAAGAATCCATGACCCTAAAGTAGTTCAGAACCCTTGATCTAGATGATCTAAGTTTCCTTCTGGGTCTGATTAGGTCTGTGGTCATCAACAGCTTGGCAAAGTGTCATACGTCTTTTGACCCCAATCACTCTCAGTGAACACTTAAGTTATAATGAGATTGTGATTTGTACTGAGGCTAACACCGCTGATGAGAATAAATATACAATTATGAATATGCAACTGAAGTTACTGTATTCCTTGAAGTCATAGCTAAGACAGTGATAATAGCTTACATATATAAATGACATAGACAGAGGTGGAGATAATGGGTCGTGGAGCTATAAGAAGAACACGGAGGTTAAGGATGTAACTGTTAAGTGAGGGCAATATCTAGAAGACAGTCCTTGAAAGCCAGTATAGAATGGGGCATATTTGTTAAAGGAGTCAGGGAGCAAAAATGCTTCAATAAGTTCATGTCTGTCTGTCCTCATGGTAAGGTAAGCTCCTTGTAGACCTGGGAGACAGGATTGTTGATGAGACCATAAAATAACATTCCTGCGCTCTACATCGTGATTTTGGTAAGCCAGTTCAAAAAGTACTTAGATAACTAGGAGCCTTTATCAACAAATTTACCTTTGTTAGGATCCTAGAACTAGATCTTATGTCTAGTTGAGATTGGATTGGACTAGCTCACTTCAGAATTAAAATCTGGAAAAAAGGGCTTAGTCAGAAACTTTAGTCTTGGTTCCAAATAATATTATATTTAGGACCAGAATGAGCCGATAAGAAGCCAGTAAATTTAAAAATTTTTTCTTTAGTATTTTATTACTTAGTAGATCCATTAAAAAGACACCAAAAGAAGGTCTGTGAGCTGTTTTCACAGAAGGGAGAAGAGTGAGATCTAGGTGCTCTGCTTCAGATAAAGGTTTATGGTAAGAATCCTATCTATAGAGAAAGCAGAGAGCCCAGTCCTGGGACTTGCTGGTGAGAGAAAAGAGTGAAACCATGTAACATTTATCTCATGATACCCCACACTTGGCCAAAGAATTGCAAAGATATTTTGAAGGTATTTTCAGAAAAAAGAGCAGCCTTTAATTTTGGTGTAAATGTTTATTTCATGGCTTCTTTAATATTCTATCACCAATTACATAAATTGAGTTATTCAGGGAAAGATTGGACAGGGAATTAATGTTTCTGAAAATTTTTAATGTTCCATTTCTTTATCACCATCATTTGCTTGTGTTTCCATTACACAGTTCATTCTGTTCTGTCTCAGGCTTTGCTTGTACCGTTTTAGTTTTTTCTCTGTGTGTTAAAACCCTATATGAACTTAGGTATTTTTTTCAATTTATACCACTTTCCTACTATACCAAAATACTTGAAACTCCATTGCTATCATAGAAGCCAAGATAGACATATTGTGAAGCCTATGACTGGTTCATTCTCTCTCAGCTTTGGTTTTTCTCCAGTGGCATATTGGCCAGTTGTACTGTCATGTGTATGAAGGTCACACTGATGAATAATGTTTAATAGGCAAATACCAAAACATTTGTTAGCTTGTGATGACTTGTGAGATGTTTTTGGCTAACTGGTTAGTATGAAAATTTTGGTAGATAGATGAAAAACTATTTCAAAAAGTATTTGAGCGCATTCATTGGGGAGGGAGTTGAGCTGATTAATGATTATGGCTCGTGTTAAGAATGATTTTTCGTGATTACTCTTACTAACAATGCAAAAATATTAAAATTAAATCCGCTGGGTTAAATTGTCTATCAACTTCAACTTCAGGGATATTTGTAAAGGCAGACTTGGATTAATCATTTGCTTTTCACAAACTTTGCTTTCAACTATATAGCATCGTGCAAGTGATATATTGACCACAATGAAAGAAAATTATTATATTCATCTATTTGTAATGATAATTTGTCAATTGGCTTATAACAAAGTCTCAGCAGGGTTTTATTTCTTGGTGAAACTGTGGAAAAAATATCTTTTTGATGGTTTTAATGAAAAAAAAGATCTGTTTTTACTTCTCTGATGTCAATGTTGTGCTTTCGATATACACAAACTTCACAGTCATCCTATCTATAACATTTTCTTTTGGAATGACAGCTTAACAGTTTTCCTGCATGAATTGTGTTTAAAAATCTTTACAGACCAGATGCACTAAAACATATGTTCAGTTTTTGGGCGGCTAGCTGTACTAGCTGTTTTGCCAGCTTTTTTTCCACAAAGGTATATTTAACTTTGCAAGTTCGCTCCCATTGAGTCTTGTTATTAATGTTGCATTAAAATATCATTAATTTAGATTCTATTAATCTATCACTTCTGTCATATCTGAAGCTTACTTTTTCCTATGAAATAATTACCACATAAACTGGATCAAATGGGTGGAGATTATTGCTATAATATTAATAATACAATTAATATGTTAAGTGCACCAAATATTTGAAGGAATTTTTATTATTTTGTTGCTTTAAAATCTTGAGGGATATAAATGGTAATCAAAATATCCTTATCAAAGGAGGTGATTGAACCTTGACATATACATTTCCTTATATCAGTTTCAGTACTAAGTAATATATGTCAGACTAGAACTAAAATCTTCTGATTTTCTGTCCTTTATTCTTTTCATTGTATCAAGTTGGTCATGCTTTTTAAATTGCTGTGGAATTGTTTGTTGCTAAATGGCTGTCACTGGTAAAATCCTATCTGGAAAGACCATTTGTGAAGGATTATCCCCTCCTGTCACTAAAAGTAATAAAAGTTTATCTTTAAAAATTATATGCTTATGAGTGGAACTTGAAGAACAATTTGTAAAATAACACTGAAGACAAACACCTTAAGAATTCTATTCAGCAATCTGGATTCCAGGGGATCATAAAGAAACATGCTACTCACCTCCTAAGAGAGAGGTGATTAACCGAGGTGCAAACTGAAACAAACATTTTTTGGCATGGTTAATGTGAGAATTTGTTTTCTTGATTATGCATATTTATTGCAGGATTTTTTTATCTTTTTCAGTGACCAGAGTGGAGGAAGGTGGGATGGAGAAAGAGTACATTTTTGTTCACTGAAAGAGTAAAATTAAGGCTTGCATACTTTAGACTAACTGTAAAATAATTTTCAAGTAATTAACCTTTCAGTGATGGCTTAATATAATTCATTTATTATCCTGAAAGCAAACTGTAACTATTGTTATAGTTCATAACAACAGTTCTAACTATTGTCAGAAAAAGTGTACAACCTACTCATTTGTTATCTGATTGTATCCCTTTCTGTTGAACATGATAGCCTTGGTTTCATTGAACTCTATAGCTTATGTAGTCATATGTGGTGTTATATAAACAAATGAATATTATTATTATTTCTGTGTGGGTTGGGACTAATTTAGTTAAGGAAGCCTATGGAGAGATAGGACTTCTAAGTACCTTACCCTAGCAACCAGAAATGGTGTGTTGAAATAGTTTATCATTTTATGTAGAGTGTCATTTGAACACATGAAAATGACATGGACTCAACTTCGTCCTGCAGGGAGTAACCAAAACTGTGCTTAGGGAGGTAGGGATAGGAAGGGAAAAGAGAAATCTAATTGGGTCTCCTCCCCCTCCCCTACCACAAACATTCATGCCTTGTGCTTTTGGTCAGATATTTGATATGACATTAAGTAGCTTTATAAAAGAACAGAGACATGGAGAATGTATATTAAAAGAGAGGGTACTCGGCAGAATGCTGAGGAATGAAGAGAGGAATGAAAATTATAAAGACAGTGAACCAGTGATAATTATGAATAAACTTGTCAGAAATACATTTGTACTCACATCCTTGAGTAATATGATTTGACTTTGGGAATTTATATTGGTGACAAACATTTTTCCTAATATCATCCCTTTAAGAAGACTGATGTCTTCTGCATTTTAATAAAATGAGTATGAAGAAGTAGGTTTTTGGGATACTCTTAACAAACAAGGATACTTTTTGGATAATTAAATGATTTGCCTCCCTTTATAAACACAATGCTGATTGATTGCCCCATCTGCAATATCAATTTCTATACTGCTCTTAGAAATGGAAACCTCAGAACATCTCATTCTGGTTCTTTATTTTCCTTAATTGTTCTGAGCTACAGTCATATCTGTATAATTCTACCTGTAATTATATCCACATTTATGAACTGAAAAAAATTGGAAATATAAGGCTTTTTACCTGATTCTGACAGTACATTTCTCACTGTGTTTACTCCTTGATTAGGCAGAGAGGAAGTTGAATAAAAGGCACACAGACAAATTCGACTCATAAGATGGATGTGATATCTGTGATAAAGGAACACATTGGAGCATATGAGGAAGAGTGCTATGATGCTTTTTTTTTGGGGGGGTGCATGACTTTCCTCTAAGCCAGTAAATCTACAATCAGATAATTAATTCCCCAATATTTTAATTACTCCAGTAAGAATTTGTGTCTTTTCCCATCTGTTTGTGATCTTTTCTAATAGCCATCAATACTATCCATTCTATTGGGACCTCCTGGTATTATTGAATATGACTATCTATGGAAGATTCCCTGGAGGCAGTTGTAGAATATATCAGTTCATATGAATTAACAGATATTTGTTAGATATCTATAGTGTGTTTAACTAGTGCTAGGCACAGGGAATCATGCAATCTCCATACACTGCATATTTCTTTCCAAATATAATTGAAAATGCTGACTGTTTTGCTTTAGTTAAGTCTTGAATGATTTTAGCTTCAGTGACCATAGCAATCACTGTTCTTCTGTTTACCATTAATGGCATTTTAAGATAACTGAACTACTTTTGTTAAGTCTCAAAATCCCTTTTATGTGAAACTGAATACAAGATGACTCCCTTGGTTGTAGACTTCCTGAACAAGCCTGGAAAAGCTTTAGCTAACAACATTAATTTGTAGTATTAATACTTGCTTTTTTTTAAAGTGACCTTCCTTAAGATCAGGTTATTTTGAGATTCTTTTTCTTTTAAAGATACATCTTTAGAGTTATATAATATTTTTATTAATTAGTAAATTTAATTTTGTACTTATAGTTTGCATATGATATAATGGACATTTATTAAAAAACCTAAATAGGAATATACTAGGGTTAAAGCTTTTATTTGTTAAATTCAGTTGACAGTATTTTTTAGTTTGTCACTTATTTGTGACTGAGTAGATAAAAGTATTTTGAGTCTTATTTGTAACATAACGGTAACAGGGGAACCATTTAGAATTCTTAGCGTCGTCACTGACCCTTTCTCTGATCTTCTCGGTTATAAATAATTCATATATTAAAATCCATCATGCGTAATATTTAGAGAGGAAATACCATAATATATTTTAATTTGGATATTCATGTTTCATAGGCATAAAAATTTAATATAAAATTTAAGAAAGAGAAAATGAGTATATAATTGAAAAATCACTAAGTTATCTTTTTTTTAACCTCATAACATAACTTAAATCCTGCATTTAATGTCACGGTTAAACTTTTTCATACCATGTTGTTATATAGTATATATTATATACTTTTTTAAACTATTATGTTTATCAATCATTTGTAGTGATCCTATCAGATGTAATTTTTTACATTAAAATTGAATGGTGATGTTCTGATTCATTATATTTATTGTACAGGTTCTGAAAAAACTTAGAAACCCATCAACTTGCCTGTAGTTTTCCATTTTTTCAGTATTCTGAGTTTGCCTTTTTTTCTATCCTGTTTTTTCTATAGCTTTTCCATACTATTTTGGTACTTTCCTCCTCAACTGCCTAGTTTTTTCTTAAAATTTGAATATTTAAATGTATACATTGAAATGAACAAAACATAGCAGTTTCCCTCTACTACTGCAACAAAAAGAGGAAAATTGGCATAGAGATATAGGAAAATGTTTAATTCCAACAGCCTCAGCTGAAAATGATTTGTTATCTATCACAAAAATGTTGGGTTAACAGTGGAGCTACTGAATTATGTTTTCTTTCCCTTTGTTAATATATAATGTCATTTGAAAAAGTGTTACTTGTTTTGTTTCAAATGGTGTCAAAATAGACTGCCATCATAAGAAAGGCAATTCAATGTATTTTAAGATTCCAGTATTGAGTTATGCATGTAACTGAACTCAAACCACTTGTAAATCTGTAATATCATTAAGTGGAAAAAAGTACCAACTCTTCAAAACTGAATTTTTGTCTATTTCAGTCAGTGGCCAAAACTGGGCGACTCATGATCAGTCATGAAGCTCCCTTGACAGGAGGCTTTGCATCGGAGATCAGTTCTACGGTTCAGGTACAGTAGTTTCTCTTCTCTCTCTCTCTCTCTCTCTCTCTCTCTCTCTCTCTCTCTCTCTCTCTCTCTCTCTCTCTCTCTCTCTCTCTCTTGTTTTTGGCATAAGTTCTAATATTTTGTAGATTTTCCTGTGTCTTAGGGAGAAAAAACTACTTATCACAACATACAAAGGATAAGTACTTCATTGAAATCCATATTCACTGACTTTTAGTTAATGGTGCAATTATATCTTCTGGAAAAGGGATTTGTGTAAAAATAAGAGTTGAAAAATCCTTTGTAGGGGAAAGTTTGAAACCAGTTCAGTATACCATATTTTGGGATATTTAAAATGATATTTGAATAAGCTATATGCAGAGTTTTGAAAAAGTCTTCTCAGTTTGAATCAGATGTTTTCCCCTAATGAAACCAAAGCTTACTATGAAATGGTTCATTTTGAAGTTAGTCTTAAACGTTTTTAAACTCCAACTTGTAATAAATTACTTTGTCAAAAAGTCAGTCTTTTAAAGTCATTTGTGTAGCTAAATTACTTTATGGTACTGGCAGCTGCAGCAGAATGGTTGAAAGGCTTATGTAAAGATTTATATTTTAAAATAGTCATTCAAAATGTATGTCCTGTTACATGAGAAAAAATAATATTCCTTTTTGTATCATTTCCAGTTGTTACAGTATTTACCTAATGCTTTTATTCATATTTTCATGCCATATCACAAAGTATATAGCTTTAAAAAAGTATTTTCCTTTTCCTTTATTTTGTATATTGAAAAGCAAATTAAATCTGACATGTTTTAATGTAAACTACATCACTGAAATGAAATGTTTCCTTTTAAAATTGTACTGTTCTTTGGCTATGTTGAGAATTTTTCTTAATTCCTCAAATATTTATATTAATTTTCATATTAGACTTTTGATTCAGTTTTTAATTCACATGCATATTAGTAGAGATTCTACTTTGTCATAAATGAAATGTGTAGAAACCAATCAGAGCACTTCCTCAGAAATAAAAATATTGCCATTAGGAACATTAAATGCCAATTCAGTATTTATTATAGCTTATAGGAAAGCATTAATTTAAAAAATTTAATTGCTATAGCTTTATTTGTATTATAAAGCACAATAAAAAATTCAAAGTGTTGATTAAGGGAAGAGGAACTGTTTTAGAAGTGACATTAATGAAAGATTTAAATATATTTCTTTTTTGAATTAGAACAAGGTTAACCCTCCATAATTATAACTTAAAATGAATAGAGTATTATTGCTACTTAATAATTATTATGAGCTTAATTAATGCAAAGACATATAATGGAAGGTTACATACAAAATTTAGTAAAAGCAAGCTTTGAGGCTCTTGTAATGTCAGTTTTTTTCTTTCTTTCTTTCCGCTCTTCCCTCGGACACTGTATCTCCCTTTCTCACCCAAGATTCACATGCAGTGACCTCTCATGAACTCAACCACAATACTCGATCAGCCCAAAAGCTTTATCCTGCCTCTTTTCCGTGATGTGGGGCAGTTAATTACCACCTGTTCCTAGATGTTATCCTAGTGCTATGGACACTCAGTTGGCTTCTGCCATTCCCTCCCTTTTTATTAGGAGACAATAGCTTTCTTGTTAAATATGTTACGGTATTATTTGTATCATTAGTGTTTTGCATTTTAAAGCATTTTTCCCTTGCTTGTCCAATTTTCTGTTGTTCATTTGTGGTAATTGAGTGCTGCTAAATGTTGTTACAGGTTGATCATTGAGATCAAGTTCATATGGTAGGCCAGCTGGAAAAAAAATTGAGCATTACATTTTTCTAATGATGTGTTTAATTCACTCTATCCCACATGCAATACTGATTGGTACTTTTTGCCTACATCTGAGCTTCACTTGACTGCTTTCTCTATAAATTTGCTTTGTTACAATAACTTTGTTATGAACTTTTCATTACAACTGAATGACAACAAAAAGGGGGGCGGGTCAAGGTAGTGGTGTTGGTCTAGAGAAAAGTGGACAAAAAAGATCGGAAAGTAAAACTGGGATTCTGCTTCTAGTTGTGCCCTTAAAGTGTGCTCTCACTTAAAGGCACAGTCAATTTTATGTGTGTTATACATACCCATCCTCTCTCTTTCTTTAGGGAGAGTCAGAAGAGAATGATTGAATTTCTGGATCGGTTGTTTAATTTATTCACTTTAGTTTTCTCTATTAAAATGCTTCAGCTGATCAATCATGAAGTTATTTCAGTCACTAATAAAGCAAGACATTGACGTGATACACAAACATTAAGGAACTTAGAAAATTGGAATTTAATTTTCTTATACCAAGGGATTTGAACATATACAAAATAAAATTTGAATTATGCAGAAGTGATGGATATATGGCATCATGCAATGTGGAGGAAATGAATTTTAATGAGCAGTTAAAACAGCTCAGCATTTACAAATGTGTCCCTTCATGTTAATGAAAATTATATACCATGATAATGTAGGATAAAATGATTTTCCTGGGATTGTTCAGTAAGATGTGATGATGCTGTTATAGATGATGACAACGTTTGATAATGCCGTGTGCTTTTGAAGTGTTGTAAATGTGATGAGAGTTCTTTAAACTCATTTAAAGGTTATTAGCAGTCTTTTGATTTTTAAATCTTTGACATAAATTAAGAATGCCTTACGTTGGTGAAAATGAAATCGCGTAACGATTCTGAGGTGCAGCTCTTTACCCTGCTGGAGTAATGAACTTTTCCCACATTTGTTAGTTTCCAAACTTTCCCTTTTAAAATGTTTCACGAAGTAACCTTGTCATCTCATAGTGTCTACTTTTTGATAATCTAAGGAAAATCCTCCATACAAATAAAACAAACTTTCTAAATTGAGAAACCTTAGAAGCATTGTTTCACTGTTTTAGTTTCTAGTTTGTTTTTTTAAAAAGATATGTGTGTTGTAGATTAAAATACTGGCTTAAATGTTCTCCTGATTACATCAACTAATGGAAAATATATGTGAAAATGAGCAGCTGGAAAATATTTGCTAACATTATTTTAGTGAATTTCTAATCACTTTTA
The DNA here is from genome assembly GCA_023548195.1 of Bettongia penicillata ogilbyi. Classification (NCBI taxonomy): domain Eukaryota; kingdom Metazoa; phylum Chordata; class Mammalia; order Diprotodontia; family Potoroidae; genus Bettongia; species Bettongia penicillata. Next base: position 2,221,996 of record JAJHZJ010000535.1, read on the forward strand.
AATCAGTGAGAGACAACATAGTGTAGTGAATACAGAACCTACCTGAGAGCCAGAAAGAATTGGGTTCAAGTTTCACATCAGAGTAAATTACACTTTCAGAGACCTAGACAATTCTCCATATATACATTAAAGAATGTTGTTGATTGATGTAGAAGAAATTTACTCATCTGGGAAATCCCTAAGCCAATGAAATCACAAGTCTAGTCTTCATCTCTACACCCATTAGGTCAGCAATATAATAAAGAATATAGATTTTAATCACAAAAATTCAGAAGAATGATTATGAATATTAGAAAGAATGACTTTTTAAAAAAATATAAAATAAAGTCAACACCTAAAAATCTTTCCATATTACTCAGATAGATAAGGTTTCGACTGAACATTAATGTAATAGAAATTTTTCTTTTCAATTCAATTTTGAGTGGGAAAAATATGCTATGCAAAATAGAGTTATCACAGAATGACTTGTATGCAGGAAATATCAAATATATCAGTATCTTCAGTGTTTTATTAAAAGATTATTTAATCACACTTTTGTTCTAGACTTGTAATTTCTGTGATGGGGACACCTTTGAGTGTCAATTTTCACTGGTCATGCAGGGGATTCATTTGTCATTTATGTTATTAAAGATTTACTTGTATCACTGAGACATTAAGTGACTTCCCCAGATTTCATACAACTGGGTATTCTGAATTCCAAGGCTGATCTCTTGCATACTAACACATGCTGCCTGTCATGTTTAATAATATGGAGAGAGAGCATGCTGTAATGGATAGGACACTGGATTTCGAATTAGAATTTTCTGTGTTCAAATACTTGATCCGATTTCATCACAAGCTGTGTGACCTTGGGCTAGTCACTACATCATTTTGTTCCTCAGTTTCAGTATCATATTTAGTGATATTTAAATTTTCTTCCAAAATCATCTTATATAAAAACATAAAATGTTATGTAAGTATTACTATATCTATCTTATCTTTTTCAAAGAATTACTAGTTATATTATTCTAGCCATATTGCTTACAGGTAGAAAGATGATCAAAGTATTAGAAGAATTTGTTATTTTTATATATATTAGAGTTATTAAAAATCTTATGTAATGAACTATGCACATAGAACTTTCATTTAGTAAAAATTAAATACTTTAAGAAATAAAGTATAAAATCTAATAAATTCTTATTAAAATTAATTAATTCATTTGAAAGTGGAAGGGGAAAAGGGTCAGACATGGCTGTATTTCACTCCTCTGTTGGGGAAAATTCATCAGTTTCATATTTAAAGCTTGCTATCTCTTCTCATCTGAATTTGTATCTCCATCTGTTCTCACTTTAGGAGAAGGAACTTTTTTTCCTGTTTTCCATTTGACTTGTATTAAAAGTGAAGATATACTTCTCTTAAGTGAAAATTTGACCACAGTCATCTGAAGTAGTTGAAAAGTGTGTGTATGTGTGTGTGTATGACAGGCATGAAAAAGCATGGCTGTTAGATATCATAATTGAGCAAAATAAAAATTTAGGAAATTCATGAACAAGTTATTTTTATGCTCATATTTGTATTTATTGCCCTTGCACAATCACAGATTTTTAAAAATTCTTTCCCATCTTTACACATATTATTTTTATCAACATTAACTCTAATATTATTTAGTATTGTTAAATCATGTGCAGAAATATACATTATTTAAATAATAATGTGAAATATAATTTGTGGCATACAGAAATTTATTGCTTTAGGCACAGTAGAAGCTTACCTTTATTGTTCATTTGTAGCACATATTCCCATGATAATGAAATAAATTATGAGTCTGATTGGATTGTGCTCTAACAAAAAAACACACAAGAGAAGTAAAATCCTTTTCCCCCGTCTTCTGGATTTAGTGCTTAATAAGAATGCCAAAAATCTTGGGGATTGTGGTTGGCTTAAAGATTTGTTTTTTTTTTTTACACATGGAAGCAATAAGGCTGCCATAAAGAGTCCAGTTGGAGACCATGGTAAGTTTCCATATCATTGTTCCATCCTTTCTGTGAGGTCTCTTAACCTAGACTAAAAAGTCAGCGATTGTTGAATACATATCTGTATTTTTAAGGGAATTAGAACATCGTAAACTATAATAATCTAAAAAGATAAGAAATGATTATGAGAAAGGAAGGCTTTTAATGAAACAGCTTCTCCTTTTTTTTTTTTACTGTCAAGTAGTTTTTTAAATAGAGTACTCTAGCATCCAATTCCTTATGACTATCAAAATTAAAAAATATACAGTTTTCAGACTGACAAATTGATAGAAGTATAAGGTCAAAGTCTTAGAGATTGTAGAGTTTTTGAGATCATGGAAAACTCTACTATAATTAAAACTTTAAATCTAGTATGTTGGAAAATCGAGACTCAGTTCAAGGACATGCCTAAGTAATAATATAGCAATTATAATAATAACACAAGCAGTTTTTGAAAAAAATACAACATAGTGTGTCTAGTAATAGTTCAGTTGAATTGGGACAGATATAAGTAGTGATATCCTAGTCATGATGTAACTAGTCAAGGCATATAATGATCAGAAGTGAGATGATTTTAAAAATAATGATAATCTTGAAGCGTATGAAATAAAGAGACTGAGATACTTCCTTTGACCAATACTTAAATTTGTGTGATACAGAGATGATTAGTTTGACCCCTTCACATGGATGAAAAATAAATAAAACAGACAGAGCAACAAGTTCACTAATTAGCCACTGTCATTATAAACCAAATGATAGTCTACACAGATGTAGAGGAAACCACTATACTAGTCTACACCTTTCCCCCCAAAAGTATCATCTAAAACATCCCCTTTAAACAAAATCATCTCAACATGTATGCAATATACGTCACAGACTTGGTCTAAGAAAATAAAACTTGCTATCATTTTGAAAATTATAGTATTTGAAAAATATGATATAATAATAATAATACTGTTGTCATTATTATTACTGATAAATAATTATACTTTAAAGAAATAATACTGGCAGTATTTAGTTTTAGAAAAATAAGTATTTTGTTGTGTCTCCCAATTCAACTGTATCTTGTTTCTCCATGGATTCCTGAAACCTATCATGCCCCAAATCAGCCTTATTACATTTCTTCAGAAAATCTGTTGCTCCTTTTAACTTTATTATTGTCATTTGTGCCACCATTCACCAAGTTTCCCATATTTAAAATCTTGGTACTTTTCTCTCTCACACATTTGGTATGTAATATACCAAGTTATCACTTCCTGTTGATTCTATTTCAATTCTCCTCAGTTCAATAAGCATTTAATCAATCCTACTGTGTGACAGACTTTTTGCTAGACATTGAGGATACAAAAACAAAACAGTTGCTACTCTTTCCAGGAACTTACATTTGATTGGCAGAAAGGAGATACTTGGATAAAAAGTGCATAAAATTAAATACAAAATATGAACAGCATAATTTTTGGGAAGAGGGAGGCAGTAAATGGGATAATCAAGACAGGCCTTTAGAGTACGCTGAGGCTGAACTGTAAAGGAAGCTGGGATTCTGTGAAGTGGGGTAAGAAGGACAAGCGTAGACAGTTTGGGCAAAGATCCGTAGCGGATGGAGTGTGGGACACAGGGAATAGTGTTCGGAAAAGTAGGTCTTAAAATAGCCCAGACTCCCTTTCTGCTTCCTATCTCAGTCTACTTTTCTTTCATTTCTCCTCTTCTCTTTGTTCTCTTTGCCCAACCCATATTTCCCTTCTGTTCCACATATGACCCACAGCGTATCCCAGTATTGGGGGGTTGATTGGGTAACAAATGACATTCTGTTGAAGTTCTAAGTATATTCTAACAATCATAGATTTCTTTCAACAAAGAAAATATTCCTTTATAGACTACATGAGAGTGCCTTTGCATGAACTAGATATCTTTGACCCTAAGAAAAAAAAGTAATCCTTCAGTAGCCAAGTAGCAGTTTGAAAGTAGGTTATATAGTTTTTGAAATAAGGATTAGTACTCATTTCATTGATATGGGGAACTCCTGGGTGAGAACACCCCTCCATCAGTGCAGTTGGCACCTTCTTTGCAACTTACAGTTTTAGAGAGTTGCCTAGGGTGAGGGTGACTCACAGGGGTCACCCAGCCACATATATCAGGGGTAAGACCTGAACCCAGGTCATACTTCTGAGTTAGCTGCCTTTCTTGGTTCTTGGATTATTCAGAAATTTTTTTTCTCCTAATGTCAGATTTTAAGAATATCATTGCTTGTTAGTGTGTCTACCAGAGGAGAGAGAAGAAGAAGGTAAAGTCGAAGTGGTTATATTTTACTTTTAAGCAATTTTCACTCATTCAGCAAATGTTTATGCAAAGTTTTATTCTAGGCTTAGGACACAAATAATAAAATAAGCAATGCTCAGTCCCTGTTCTCAGGATGATTATACTCTAGTCATGGAGATGTATGTGCAGACATAAATTTAATAGTAGTTCCAGTTATCTAGAGCTGGAATAAATCTTAGACATGATCTAGGCAATCCCTTCATTTCCTGCATGAGAAAATAGTAGGCCCAGCAAATTCAAATGACTTGTCTAAGGTCACAGTGGTAGTAAATAGCAGAGGGTGCAATTTGAGACCAGTTTTCCTGACTTAAGGTCCAGTGTTTGTTTTTCTCCCCATTATACTATAGTAGTTTTTAATAGCAACAGTTATTTATCAAGGACCGTAGATTTATAGACCTCTTATTTTATAGTTGAGGAGACTGAAATACATAAAAATTAAATGAGTTTCTAAAGGTCACATTTGTTCGTGTTAGGATCAGATTTGAACCTAAGTCCATTGACTCCAAATTCAGTTTTCTTTCTGCTTTTACAGAAAAAAGCACTAGTACAAAAAAGATAGAAAATTAAGTGTTGCGAGTTCAAAGGAGCAGCAGAAAGAGGCTAAGCAAAAGATAAAAATGAGGTGCGGATGTTATCATAGATTTTAATTTTTCAGTACTAATTTTCTCCTAAATAATACCATGCTTTATGAAGATAACATTCTGAAAAGTTGAACATAAACAGAATGCCCTCAAAAATGTAAACTTTTAAATCTTTAGAAGGGGTTACTACTTAAAATAAAACTGTTGTGAATATTTTTTGAAAAGGAAATGATCACTCCTAAATTTATGTTTTATATAAATATGAACTTTCATATTAAGGATTTGCTTACAGCAAAGTACATCAGTAGTTATGTCAACAAGTAATTATGTTAATCAGTAATTATGTTAATGAGGTCTAAATATATAATGCACTCTACATACTCAAAGGGAAGGTAAATAACCTGCCTCAGTTATTACCTCATGGAATCAACAGAAATTAAGTTGAACTAAAATAAGAGCACATTTTGGCATAGCTTTTCTACAGGATTCATTGCTATGAATCCACAGCAGAGCACTAATGAGTGATGTTATCTAGAAATATCACACCTGGCCAATTGATAGATCAAGGAAAATCAAATGAATATGTGGCAAAAGACATAGCTGCCTATTGTGGGACTCTGTGTGTACTTCTGGCTATAAGTTCTCAGCATAAGTTTGGAAAAGCTTATCACTAAGTGGACTGAAGAAGGGATTTTTTTTGACCATAGCTACCCTTGAACACTGTCTACTAAGTTTTAGAGGGGTTACAATCTGAATTGATAGGGAGAAGGCCTCATTTGACAATTCACCAATCCTAAAAGAGTGGTAAATTTCACATCATTGCAAAATAATGAATTAAATAGTATTATTCCTGGTTCACAGTGTTCTCTAGGTCTCCAGCTGCAGCATGGTACTGGAAATGTTCTTTTCAATAGCGGTGCATCATGGTGTAGTGGTTAGAAAGATGCACTCAGAAATAAGAGGGTATGTGTTTGAATCCTATCTTAGTCCCTTACTTACTGAGTGACCCTGAGCAAGTAACTTACTCATTTTGATCTTTAGTTTCTGTGTCTGTTACAGGAGGATAATAATTACACCTGTCCCTCACTGCCACTTAACTGAATTACTCAATAAATTCCAGTGGCTCTCTGTTACCTCTAGGATCCAATATTAGCTCTTCCATTTAGCATTTCAACTTTTTCACGTGATCTCTTCTTACCTTTTCAATCCTCTTACACATTACTAATTTCCATGTACTTGACAGTTTAGTCGATACTGACCTATTAGCTATTCTGCTAATATTGATATTGTGAATATGATATTCTGTCTGCCTTCTTTGTGCTTTTGCACTGAATGTCTTCTATGCTCACCTCTGCTTCTTGGAATCCTTCTTTTCTGCCAGAGTCAGATCAAGGACCCCTTGGTATATGAATCCTTTCCTGATATCCCCTCCTCCGGTTTAGAGCATCCCCCCCAAAAAACCACCCTGTATTCATTTTGTATCTAGTGTGTATATTCTTATATGTCTATTAGAAAATAACGTCTTTGAGGGTATGTTTGACCTTTGTATTCCCACTGCTTAGTATAGTGCGTGACATACAGTAGATGCTTAATAAATGCTTATTGATTGAACAAATGAGATAATTTATATAAAGTACCTTGTAAACTTTAAGGTACTCTATGCCAGCTCTTACACTATTATTCCTTTTATGTTGTATTTTTTTCATGCCTACTTCAGTATGGCTTGGAGATTAAATTTTCTTAGCTGATAAAATCATGGAGTGAACCTGTGTATACTCATCTAGATCATTATGGCCCCAGGGTTTGAACAATTTATTGGACAATGGGTGGTATTTGAGGAAAGCCTACCCTGAGAGCTAGGCTAGAGGTATTACAATAACAAATACAGACTGTACAGAAAATTAAAATGCGTTATATAGTAGTTTATTTGGGTGGTCATTTAACCCTATTAAGGTAAGGACATACAGATGGAAAATCTTACTTCATTGGCAACTAAGTGGAAAACTGATATATACCTGAGCTTAACAGTGGGTGTTAACACAAAACTTTGACTGTGATAGAACTTCTAGAAATAAAATAACTTCATTTTGTCATTACATAGATTTGATTATATTGCAGCTATATCCTTGCCTGTCATGCATGATATATAGGCTCCCTCTGTCACTACAAAAACTACTATATCACCTACTTTGTGTTCTATTATCAACAGTATATTGGGGTTCTAATAATTAAAACTGTTCTTTATCTTACAGCCCTGAAAAACAATTGTATAATTTTTACTTATTATTCCTACTACTAATAATCTATTTTACCATCCCAGTTTGTTCCTCACATTAGTTTTAAGCTAGATTACCAATCATTTTTTTCCAAAGATCTTGCTGGAGGTAAAACAACAAAAAAATCATGTAGCCTTCCATCTGATGAAAGGTCTTAGATTTTCTCACAAATTCCTTAGTATCGTCACCAGTCAGAACTGGTCACCCTTGAATTCAAGGGCATATTCATACATGCAGTCTCATTCTTCCTTCCAACCCTCAGCCATTTTTTTTTTTTTTTTGCTATGTGCTTTTTGGTAGGAGCCCAAGTGCTCTCCTGTCTATTCCATTTAACTAAGACTGGCCCAACTGCTTTTAATATGTGAAAAATTAACTCTTTACTGGACCTTTCTGAGAACATACATATATCCTTCACAAGGGTGGTATTCTAGAATTCTGGCACTCAAATGTTAAAGACATGAAATTATTTTTAAGTAACAAGGATTTGTTTAGTATTTAGTATTTTTTCTGCCTAGAAATCTTTTTCCTAATACAAACAACTTCTGTTATGAAAGAAGATAAATCTCAATTTTATATTCATTGGGGGAATTTTGGCTTGATTTCTTGTCTTTATTTCCTGCCACATTCTGCATAGGTTGTGAATGTAAGTCATCAGAGCTCAGTTGATACCAGCGTTATTGTACATTTTTATACTTAATACTTTAAATTTGTTAAAAGTGCTTTGTTGCAATTCTGGAATTGTTTTTCCAAACTTTGGAGGCAGATAAAACTTTGTTGATACGTTGCTTTTATATTTCTCCTTTGAATTATTTTACATGAGCACAAATGAATAAATTAAATTTGAATAAATTAAAATAACACTTGACTCTTACTGGAACTATTGTAGCAAAGTAACAGCTTATTTCAGGAGAAATCTATCTAATCTTTGAGCTGTAGTCTAGGACTATACTTTGTAAAACAGAATTTTTTTGTGAAATTCTTCATTTGAGTAGAATGCTGTTATTATCAAATATAACATTCTAAATTGTGGTGTCAATGTAGCCATTTAGTTCTATTACAGAACCTGATGAGTTATTTTTTTCTCTTTGAGCAGTGTTCTAGAACTTGCATTTCTTAACTCAAAGAATTATGCCTCTTGGTTTCAAAATTCCTCAGCATAAAAAATTGTTTTTTTTTCCCCTTGAAATTGTTTAACATTTTAAAAGTTAAAATCTTAGCTTTAAATTCCTGGAAGCACAATAAGAATATTATTTGAAATATTGGACATAGGAAAGATAATCCACTACTTATTCAATTGTGCCTACAATTGCACATTACACATAGTAGCTCCTCATCAATGTTTTATTTTTAGTTAAATTGAATTTTTAGGCTTGACAAAATAGGTACAGTGCTCTATGATGTTCTCAGTATACATTGAAAAATATATTAGGTATGTATATAATTTATACAGATATATTTTCAGTTGTTTTAGGAGTGATTCAAGCTGTTCATGCCCATTTAGATTAGAACAAAACTGCCTGACCAGTTTAATCTACAAGGTTCCTTTAGCAGGTCATACTGTTTTTGTTATTGAAATCTCATTTTATTTTTGTGGATTAGGGTGATTGAATTTGTGACAAAAATTACTTTCTCATTTTTGTTCTAATGATCTTTATTTTTTAAATCCATGAATTAGTTCATAACTTGCCAGAGTAAGAATATTTGAGTTTAATAAAGAATGATTGATGAGTTTTCTTAATTTGAATCTAATTATTAGTTAACATGAAGACAAGTTACAGCAGTATTTGCCAGGGAAAAAAAGCAATTAATCACCAGGTTTGTTTTTTGCCTTGTCTTAACTGTATTTAAAATCAATCTGTCAGCATCAATGAAAATATTTATTTAACAGGTGAATTTAGTTCTCTAATTTCTAAATTTTTATAGTGTTTGGTACAAGTGTTGACCATTAGATTATGTTTTTGTTTTTTTTTAAGTAGCACAATTCAGAAATATAAAGTTAAAACTTTATTAAATGTTCAAACAGTTATTCAGTTTTCCCAAATTTATTATTTAGGTCATTATGGTTTCTGTTGAGGTAAAATCTTTCTGATTTAAAACTATTTAACATAAGTTATTTTGGAATTATTCTGGTAATGGAGTGATGAAATCCCTATATTAATTTTCTTCTTTAAATTAAATAGGCTTCATCCATCTTCATGTTGATACAAATCTCTATCCTTTGCATAATGTCCTACTTTATGGTGATATCATTTTAAATAACTGAGGAAAGATCAAATATTCCCTTTGAAGTCCACAGTCTAGAGCTGTGTTTCACCATGTAGAAGCTATTCCTGGGAATAAATGTCCATTATTCTTAAAGTCATTCCACTGCCCAATTCAATAAACATTTATTAGGTACCAACTATTTGTTAGACACTGGAGATAAGTAAAGACAAAAATAAAACAGTACCTGCGATTAAAGAACTTATATTTTTCTTGGGGAGAGAAGATACAAAGCATAAACAAAATTATTTTGAGAGAGAGAGAGCTCCAACTGGAGAAAACATAAAGGCTTCTTATAGGAGCTGTGTTTGGAAGGAAACTTGTGATTTGACAGAAAAAAAGGAGAGGATGGACTTCATTTTGGATATAGGATACCATATCACCAAAACATGGTGGCAAGAAATGGAATGTTTTGTACACATGAGATTAGTTTGACTGCAATAGAGAGTGTTTGAAAGGGAGGAACATTTAATGGGACTGGAGGAGTGGGTTATGGAAAAGGACTTTAAATGTCAATTTTGAATTTTATCCAAGAAGTAATAGAAAACTGTTGAGGATTTTTGAATAGAGAACCAATATGTCCAGGTCTGTATAATAGAAATTGCGATTTGGCAGTTTGATGGAGGATATATTGGAGAAGACAGAGACTGGAAGCAGAGAGGCTATTTTAGGTGAAAGAGCATAAGGGCCTGAACTAGCATAGTGGCAGTGTGTTACAGAGAATTCACATATATGATATTATGGAGGGGGATTTGATAATTGATTGTATTTGTAGGGTTACCAAAAGGAATAGTAAAGAGTAATATTGGGAACCTGGGTGACCATAAAGATGGTGGTGCTTGTTAGTAAACAGGGAAACATGTAAGGGAGATGGGTGTAGGAAGTGAATATAGAGTCTCAGTTTGGATATATTATTTTTGATATATGTATAGCACACCCCAGTGGAAATGTCTAGCAGACAATTGTTCATGTAGAACTGGAATTTAGGAGAAAGATTGTGATTAGGAAATTATTTTTCTGTTTTTATTCTAAATAAATACCTTTTACTTGGGAGGCAGCTTCCAAGCTATCGTGGAAGTACTGATTTTGGAGTCAGAAAACCTGGGTTCCAACCCTGAATCCAATCTCTACTGTGTAACTCTTTACAAGTCAGTAACTTCTTTTAGCCTTTTCTGTTGTTCTGAGGATATCTCAGAACAAAGAGTCAACTGCATCACAGCCTGTAGTTTTTGAAAACTGCTTGGGGGCACTGACATGTTAAGTGACTTTCCTAATGACTTGCACTGTCTATGTGTATTAGAGGCAAGACTGGAACCTAGTTCTCTTGGAAGACAGCATGATGTAATGGATGGAGGGCCAGGTCTCAGACTCCGAACAATAGCCTTAATTGCTGTTGTTTTATGTACACCCAGATTCGCATTTATTTGTGCATTGAGCTGTACACAGTTAATTCATTTTATTTTTAATAAATTTAGACATAACCTCCTTTAGTCTTTGTAGTCAACTTCTTAAAACCTCAATTAGCCCTGTCATGTGAACAGATGATACACCAATATTAGAAAACGAATCTAGAGGTGGGGATATGCAAAAATAGCCTTTAGAATTACTACCATCATCTTTCCTACTCTACTCTGCTGCCCAAGGCATGCTCTTTTCATCTTCAAGCAGTTTTCCATAAGCAAAAAAGATATATAAGTTAGATATCTAATAGATATATGAGATATAATAGACTAGTTATCCAATTTAAAGCACTACTTAGAGTTTGTATGTAAACTCCTTGGGGACAGGCCTGTCCAATGCCTGGTATATAGCAGAAGTTGAACAAGCATTAGTTGAAGTAAATTTTCAAAATATTAAATGATCATATTTCTTTGATCTGACTACAATGAGTAGACTAATCCATTACTTTTCCCTTCATCCAAGTTTTAGTACACTATCCATATCTAAGAAAACTTGTATATATTTTATATAGAGAATATTTCATCATCTCTGAATAAAATGTTTTATTAAAACTGATCTTTTAAATTATAGTTCCAAAAATCATAATTCAGCTACATTAAAATAATGAAGTGCTACAAAAACCTTGAGGAAATTTAATATGGTAGAAAGTTATATAATGCTTTTAGTGAATTCATCTGGTGAAAGTTAAGTAAGAGGTATATATAACAGAACTACCATATTTCCAAAAGTTAGTCATATTTATGCTAAATTCTTTTAACAGTATTAGGATTTACTGAGCTCTGTTTTCCCTTTTGTGTGCAGTTGTATGTTAGCTAAATGTTTTCCTGGACATGCAAAGAAAAAAGAAATGTTCTTCCTCTAAATGTTTTGGTAAACATTTTCTCCTTGCCAATCTAGAAAAACATCAGCTACCAATATAGAGGGAAAGCATACATTTCTTTTTAAATCACTTTAGTTTTCCCCCAAAGACACTAGCCTGAATGTTTCTGTGGGGCCAACAGGAATTTTAGGTGGTACTGGAAAAAACATAGACTCTGGTGACATTATAACTTTAGTATATAGTATATATATCCACTTTGGCTGCCACTCCTTATCAGTCATCCTTCACAACCCTTCCATTGACTTGCTTTTTGTTTTATGGGAGTTTCCAGAAGATGTAGATAAGTTATAGCTTATGCAGTTGTAGCAGTATTCCCAGCATCTCTAGAAGCCATGAACATCCTGGTACAATTCTGAATCACGAAATGCAACAGACTCTCCACATTGAAAATAGAACCAAAACATTTATTCAGACATCAGAAAGCCAAATTCATCATAGTAACAAAAATCTAAACACATAACAATGCAGAGAACACCATCCCCAAGCCTTCCCCTTCCTAGGCTTCCCACAAACCAACTTCCTTAAACAAATGAAAAACAGGGTCCCTTAAAGTCACAACAAGTTCTCTCACTTGTGCTAGCTAGTTGCCTGCTTCCCTACATCCTTCCTACTACTGACTGCTCTCTGACTAATTTTCTCTCAGCTCTGCTCCACTCTTCCTGTTCTGCCCATTCAGCAAGCTCCTTCTACCACATGTGACTTAGGCTTCCTTGTGATTTAAGCAGGTCGCATGGTTCTATTAATGAATGGGAAGGATCTTCCCATTTAAATTACCATTACAATAGTATAAGCCCTTGATACCATAATTGGATTTTTGTAGTTAAAAAGAATACTTCTTCTTAGGTAGTATCTTCACTGTCCTCATCTTGCTTTATTCTACCCATGCACAGTAAGGAGAATCAGGTTTGACAAGTAGTATGAGATAAAAGGAAAGGATTTCAGTTTAAGAAAGGGGAATGCTGTTGGTACCACTATTTCAGAACAAATTTGTAATATTTTTTGAAATATTGTCCTTTGAAAAATTTACATACCCTTTAACATATAGTATCTTTTCTATGTATATATAATTATGTTGCAAGTATGCACACACACATGCAGACACACACATACACACATATATACACACACACACACATATATGTATGTCCCTACACACGTGCATGCCTTTAACTTACGAATAAGAGACAGCATGGCAGAGAAAATGGACATCTGGCCTCTATGCAGGAAGAACTGCTCTTAACTTCTGACAGACTGCCTTGTGACCCTGGACAAATCACTTAAATCTCTCAGTGCTCTAGCAAACTGTTGTAATTTCCTAATATCATTTCATTACACTGAAGGATAATCAAGGAGCCTTGAAATAGTCATATACTTAGAGCACCTGACCTATCAATGCATTATTTCTTTAGTGTCAGAATTTTCACTTAAAATATAATACTTAAAAGTGACCTAATGTCATGCTTACTGAGAACAGTAGCTATGTCTGATCTGTATAGCAGTGTTTTTGTTTCCTCTTTCATATTGTGTTTCATTCTTTAAGAATCTCTTAGATGATATGGTCCAGTGTGAAGTTTCATAGCATTTCTTTTTACCTAAAATTACTATCAACTTCCTATTTCTTGAGTGCCTTAAGACATATATTCTCCCTCTTCTTATGCAGGTTAAGACTGGTAAGTGTTTGATGAACTATTCATCTGATATGTCACTGTCTGAGTAATCTTCCTGTTGCATTATTATGAACATTGGTAGCGTGGTAGACAGAGCTCTGATTTTGGATTAAGAAAACGTAAGTTTGAATCTTTTTCTCAGACACTAGTTATATAATCCTGGGAAAGTGATTAACCCTCTCTAAACCTAAGGTTCATCATCTATAAATGAAAATAATAATAGCACCTACTTCATAGGGTGGTTGTAAGAATCAAATATGTATTGTAAATTGCTTTCCAAACTTTAAAGAGTTATAGAAATGATCACGTCACCACTCAGAAACCTTTACCAGTTTCTTTTGCCCTATAACATAGTAATAGCAAAATAGGCTCAGAAGATCCCTGGCTTTAAATTTGGACTCTGATCACTATGTGAGCATTCGTAAGTCACTTAACTTTTCATTTTTTAAATGGGGATAATAATACTTGCACTACCTACCCCATAGGGCTGTTGTGAAGAAAGTGTTTGATGTCACCTGGGGTAGCTAGGTGACACAGTGACTAGAGCACCCAGTTTGGAGTCAGGAAGACTTGGTGTTCAAATCTGACCTTGGACACTTAGTAGCTGTGTGACCCTGGGCAAATCACTTAAACCTGTTTGCCTGAGTTTTTTCATCTGTAAAATGATCTGGAGAAAGAAATGGCAAATCACTTCAGTATTTTTGTCAAGAAAACCCCAAATGGGGTCACAAAGAGTACACTTCACTAAATGACTCTACTTCTCCTCAAATTTTCTTCCATCCCTCTGTAGTTTAGCTTTTATCTTATTCAATTATTCAACTCTTTTTAATCTCATTATTCAGTTGAAACCTCCTTCTTCAAAATTACCAGTGATGTCTTCTTTATTGTAAAATCTAATGGCCTTTTCATGATCCTCATCCTTTTTGACCACATTGCATTATTTGAAATGTAGACCACCTTCTCTTCCTGGATACTTTCTTCTTTCCAGGCTTTTGGGAGTCTACTGTTTCCTGATTATCTTCTCATCTTCCTGCCTGTCTTTTTAGTCTCCTTTACTTCATTCATATCATATCCACTTACTGTGGGAATCTCTCAAGGCTCTGTCCTGGTCCCTTTCTCTTTTCACTGTATAATGTCCTTGTGATCTTTTCAGCTTTCATTAGTTAATTTTCATCCTTACACAAATGCTTCCCAGATCTATATATCTAGCTTCAACCTCTCTACTACTATAGTCACACTTGACCAACTGCCTCATAGTTATCTCAAATTAGATGTCTCAAGCTACTTCAAATTCAGTATACAAAAGAAAATTCCTTATTTTTCTTCCCAAATCCTTCCCTTTTCCTGTTTTTTCCAGTTAGTGGCTGGAGACACCACCATCAGGTTCTCAACCTCTGTGTCATCCTTAAAGACTCATTCCCACCCTCATGTAATGGCAAGTGAAATAGAATTTCTTGCTGTTTTTGTTTTACTAACAGTGCCTCTGATTGAATAATGTGATTAAGGAAGATCTTTCTTACCCATTATGAGCCTGACCTTTGTGGAAAGCTTGATTAGGGGAGGTGTTTCCTTGGAGGCTCCCAGGTGCCTTTTCTTTTTTTTTTTTCTGTTGAGGCACTGGGTCTGAGGTTATGCTCTCTGGCTCTAAAAAGTGTATAAATTCTCTGAGGGTGAGGTTTTACTTTGCAGCTTCCTGACTGGAAGTGTTTGTTTGGCCAGAAGAGACTCTGGGAAGCTCCCCACCTCCCACCCCAGGACAGCATGCACCTCATCCACCCCTTGCTCCAGTCTGTCCTCCCTTCTATGACCCACCCTTCTTCCATCCCCATTCCCCTCTAAGGCAAAGAGATTTCTATGCTTCACTGCCTGCATATCTTAATTTCCAGTTGCATGCTAAAACAATTTTTAACATTCATTCTTAAAACTTTGAATTCCATATTCTCTCTCTCCCTTCCCACCCACCCTTATTGAGAAAACAAGCAATTCAGTATAGATCATATATGTGTAACAATGCAAAGCACTTCCATAATAGTTTTGTTGTAAAAGACTAACTGCATTTCTCTCTGTCCTGTCCTGCCCTCCACTTACTCCATTCTCTCCCTTGATCTGTCCTCCCACAATAAGTATTTGCTTCTGATTATCCATTTCTCCAATTTGCTGTCCTTTCTATTATCTTCACTCTCCTATCCCCTTTCCCCTTGCTTTCCTGCAGGATAAAATAGATTTCTATATCCAGTTGAGTGTGCAAACACAACGCTTTCATCTCTTTTTTCTCTACCTTTGTCCTGGTGATCTCATGTTTGGAATGCCTTACACCTTCACCTCTGCTCTTAATTTCCCTGGCTTCCTTCAAGGTTCAGGTCAAGTTCTATCTTCTGCAGAACTGATTTCCCCAGTTCCCCCTGAAAATCCTTTCTCTTCTGAGATTATCTTTCACCCATTGGTTATTTACATGTCATCTTGCTGATCATGTCATCATCTTGAGGTCTTGGTCCTCGAGAATGAAGGACAGATACAACCTGTGAGTGAGTAGCAGTTCCTCTTCTCTCCTCGACACTCCCCTCCCCTCCCTTCACCTTCCCTCTCCTCCCCTCCCCTCCTTTCCTCTCCTTTTCTCTCCCTTCTGGCCTAGAGTTCTCTACCCAGGGAAAGGTACACTTCCATGGCCAAAAGCTGCTTTTTTTCTTTGGGTTTGCTGGCTGTATTTCTTGCTCAAAGATTAAGCCTTAAACCTAATTCACTCTGGACCTCATAGGTTGGACAACAGGTCCCTCCTCACCTAGTACAGAGTGAATGTAAATACTAAATAATAACTGTTTCTCTTTTACCCAGGGACACTGAGGGTCTTCCCCTCCCAGTTTGATTTTTTTTTTTTTTATTATAAGGGGCCATCCCTTGAGTAACTACTTACAGAGGCTTTTTCATTGAATGGGTTTATCTCAAGTGAGAATCTGATAAGATGTTAGCCTGAAATGGCCAGCATCTCACATTGCATCCTGGGCCATCTCCAGTCATGCTGATGAATATCAGGCTACTGGACCCAGATGACTCAGGAAAAGAAAGCGAGGTTGATAAGGTTGCACAACCCTCCTCCACTCGAATCACAGTCAACTGCAAGTCAGGTCATCACCTTGATGTCATGGTCCTCTGGAGAATGAAGGACAAACACAACAGCTACCTCCCAGTGAGAGAATGTACGCTGCTTGAGGTCAGGGATTGTGTTTGTTTGGTTGTTTAAATTTTCTTTGGATTTCCAGTATTTGTAAGAAAGCCTGGCACATGCTTTATCTAGTGAGACCTCATTAACTGATTGAAATAAGTTTTCCCTAGGGAAATAGTTTAGTTTTATTCTGCTATACTTCATTAGCTCTCTTACCTCCTTGATGTGTATAATTCTTCCAAAGATGCAGATCACGATCCCTCTACGATTTCTTATTCTGTGTAATTCTTGTCTGTTTTCTGCTATAACTTCCCCAGCAAGTCCTTCATGCCTTTAGGCCTTCCTTTAGATCATTTTACATTGTGTGGCCACCCGGTGAGTATGGGTTGTCGTGATGATCCCTTAATCTTAAGACATGATCATATGACTTCTTTTCTCAGGCATTGAGCTCTCTTTTTGTTCATTGCCTCTTGTAATTTTTTGGTTGAAAATATGTGGCAGCCTAGTCACAGCACACCTCTGACTAATGCCTTTGGGTGACTCACAACTAATTCTTTGGAGGCTGATATTCTGTGACTCATCGCCATATCACATCATTGGAAGGCTATCAGTGATTAAAAGAAGGGCCTTTATTTTTATTCCGGAGAGATATATAACAGTTTCTTAAATGAAATTCAGCTTGCTATTCTGTTCCTTTCCTGTTCTGAACTTGATTTCATATTTTGGTTACATTGTCTGCCCAAGATATACCTGTTGATGAGCCAGCCCATGTGGGTTTTCCAACTTCATGTTTGGATGTTCTTTATCCATTTTAATTTTTTCTTCCATGAATAATTAGACCAAACTTTCAAATAGTCATCAATTGCAGTTAGTTTTTCAGTGTCCTAGGGCTTGATTCAATAAGCACAATGGTATCCCAAATAGGAACATCCAGAGGACCTTGCCAATGATAGAATCACAGTTTTATTTGGATTCTGTTCTGGATATCTTTCATAATGGTGGCAGCCACTTTTGACGAGCATTTTTCTCTAAGGCACCTGCTAAGTGCTGCTGTGGATGGAGACCTAGGCATGGAGTCAGGAAGACTTGAGTTCACATTCACCCTCAGATACTTGCTATCTATGTGACCCTCGGCAACTCACTTAACCTCTGTCTGTCTCAGTTTCCTTAACTATAAAATTGGAATTATAATAGAATCTACCTCCCCAGGGTTCTGTGAGGATCAAATGAGATATTTGCAAAGCATTTAGCTAAAGTGCCTGGCACATAGTGTGTGCTTCACAAATACTTTTCCTCTCCCCTCCCTACTTTATTCTTGCTTTATAATTAGTATTTGGTGGTGGTGATGGGGAGAGCTTCAAGCGTAGCTGTGTCTTTTCAAGGAATCTTTTACTATTTAAAATATGCAGGAGAGACCTTGTTGAGACAACATTTTGCTCAGTGATTTTAAGTGCTTTTTTTAAAAAATGGTAATTGCACAATGAATAGTAGATCTGTTATTCACTATAGTTTTTAGATGGTTGTGTAAGTATAAGATGTATTCTATTGACTATTATCATTTGTGAAAGCCTGTCTTTTCCTCTCATACCTTAATTTTTTAAAGTATGTCCTGTATATATATGTAGATTATAGAAAGAAGAGGGAGGTATATATGGATTAATAATGTTAATATTTTCTCAAGTGTGTTAAATGGAAATTAATGAGGTTTGATTTCTTTTTGGACTCAAAAACCAGAACTCAAATACAGAATAGAGAAAAGAAAAAGAAATATATGATAAACTTAAGTACTGACACTGAAATACAAAGTAAGAAAAGAAAAATAAGCATATCATGTGCACAGCGGAATAAAAGAGAATAGTGAAAATGTATAGCAATAAATTTTCATCTCAAGGAAGCCTGTACAATAAATACTACACATTATGTTGAAAGCTGTCCATCTTTTCTTTGATTCCTTGTAAGTTTTCTTTTGTTCTCTGCTGTGTACTTTTTACTTTGTTAGAGTTCTGATTTTTTTAATAGTACTTTGATATTTTCTCTTTGGTGTCAGTCCCTTAATAACTTCAAAACTGTGTAGCCTCCACCACAGAACTACTCCATATATACTTGGCATAGTCAGATTGCCCTTCCCATCTTGGTTTTCTTTTATATTTCCCCTTCCTCAAGGGAATATCAAGCATATCTAGGACTATGATGCCCAAATATGGTGGCTCCACTGTCTCTAATAAAGAAGATATTTATTATAGGAATCTTAACAGATCTTTTCTATTTTTAATATATTGTGTTTATTGCTTTCCAATCCTTCTGTAAATTTAATTTTGTCTTCACTCTGATTTTTTTTTATGAAGGCATACTCTGCTTTATAAGAGCATAATATTACATAATCTTCACCTACAAAGTTTATAAATGAGTTAACAGGTCTTGTCTCAAGTAATATGTCTCTGGTTGGCAAGAAAATCAAGTATTTGCTGCCTAAGGCAGTTTTTAGGCAATTGGTATTATTGAATATTGATGTACAGTGGTTAAACTAATAAATAGTGATAGTCTATGTTGATATCAGTTCTTTTTATCTATTTCCCATTATTTTTACTGTCAAAAACTTTTTTTAAAAGGTAAGATGGGAGTTGCTTCAGAGACCATGTCTTTTCATTTTTATTTATTTTCCCCATGGAAAAAAAAACTTTGCTCTCAATTTTTATTGAAGTCTATAACTATTGTTCTTGTTATTACAGAGAAATGTACCATGTACCATGTTAACCTATGAAGTTTATTCTGTCATTTGCATAAGCTCTGTAAGGTTCCAATGTGTGTGTGTGTGTCAGAGAGACAGACAAACACAGTTTGTCTGGATCACAAGTGTCTGCTAAGTACAATTAAAAACAATGTTCCATACAAGAAATAACACAGATATAATTTTCAGATGTGGTTTTGTAATTTCTTACAACGCTGTTTATTACAATAATAAGAGGAACAAATACTGGCAATTATAAAAAACATAAAAGTCTTAGCAATTTTGAATTTACAAAAGATACAGCACACACTTATTAAACTTTTGTCCTCATAATGGTATACTTATTATATGTTCTTAAAATAATCTTTATACTCAATAAAGTGATTAGTTAATCCTGTGGGTCTTCAGGCTTCTAAACTTTCAGTTTGGTATTTTTTAATGTCTGCTTAAGTAATAGAGTGGTTTGACTGTATTTTGCTAATTTGGAGATGACGCCTACATCACTGACCACTTATTTCTTGCCATTGAATACTTGTTTTAAAAATTTCTTATGCGTTTGGTGCCACTCATGTACAAACATGGCTTTATTTTGGAAGAACATATTCATGGCATGTGCATGTGTGTGTGTGGGAGAGAGATAGAGAGAAACACAGAGAGAGAAACAGAGAGACAGAGAGAGAGACAGAGACAGAGAGAGAAAGAGCTCTATGTCAAGTCAGCAACCATTTGTTAAGTGATTTTGTACTGGGAATATAAAAACAATAAAAAATAAAGCCCCTTTTCTCAAGGAATATGCATTCTAATGAAGAAAGAAACATAAAAAAGTTGCTGAAAAGTAAGGTGGAGCATTGGGATGGAAGAAGGTACCCACAAGAAAGCATGGTGGATAATAATGAAGGAATGAGTATGGCTGGCCTGAGCACTTCCTCAGAATGGAGTTTCCACTAGATATTTAACAATTAGGAGAAAGTGTAGGAGAAACAAGGTGAATTTCCAGGATGAGATTATTACAGGGGCAGAGGCTGCCTTGTACAAGCCTTTGGCTTCTTATTTCTCACTTTTGAAGCATATTTTTACAGTATATTTTTCACTATTCTATACTAAACTCACCTTCGTAATGAAATCACCTATAATAAAACACGTTAGTTTAATTTAGAAGATTTTATCAGCTTTGTAAGATGTCTTAACCTGCTCAACCTCTGTAATAAACGTTGATATGAAAGTTGCAGTTAATGTAGAATTTTTTAAGAAAGGCTAACCCTTTCAAAATTATCAAGTAGTTATTTTCTCTTTGTATCTCCTTCCCCTCATTTAAAAGGAAAAAAACCCACAAAAGCTTTGTAATGATTATATGTAGTGAAATAAGACAAATTCCCACATCGGCTCTGCCCAGAAATGTATGTCTCATTCTGAATATTGAGGATATCACGTCTCTGCCAGGTGGCAGGTAATATTTTTCATCACTGGCTCTCTAATACTACGTTTGGTCATTGCAGTCACAGATGTCTTAAGTCTTCCAGAGCTGTACAATTTTAGATTCTCTTGGTTCTCATTTCACTCTGAAAAAAGTTTTTTAGAAAATAAATAAGAGGGAAAGGCACCGTAAGTGTGGGAAAGGTAAAATAATATGGTAGAATTCTAACATGTTCTGTATTGGAAAGTTTTCTTCCAATATTCTATAGAAACATTGCCAAACAGTAATAACTTTTCTACCTCAAAATACAAATGAAATACTTACCTATGAGCATTGTACCACAAGTATTGTATGAATGTAAGTATGATTAAATATCCTATGAAGTGATATATCCTCTACCTTCGGTTGTCTCATAACCCAGATCCTTTATTTGTCATTTTTTAGCTACAACATGCTGATTCTTATGGTTTCTTTTAACATATAGAATGTCAATACTTCTGTGATTCAGTTTTTCCTGTAAAATGTATTGTAATTTGTCACTGGAAAATGTTCTTATGTTTAAAGTACCTTGAGTTAATTCTTTATAGTCCAGGGAAAGTGGGAGAGTGGAAAAATTAATGCTATTTAACTAGAAAAATGATAAAAAGATATTAAGCAAGCAACAAGAAAAGATGTGTGTAGTCAGGGTAGTATTATTGTTAGCACCCTCTGCACCCTTTTCTGCCATTTTATGATCTTCATGGCAGAAGCACAGCTAAGGGTTATTTTATATACCCCTTCAGCTATGGGTTACTATGACCAAAAAATTCCTCACCATTTGGCTAGCGAGATGGTCATGAACCTTCTAATATTAACTAGTTAGATGCTAGAAAGCAGGCCTGGTCTGTTTCTGGTACTTTAACTTTAAGCCTTTCCAAAGTAGTAGTATCTGCCAGTATTTGGACTGTGCACATACAGATCTTTGAGAAACCAGGGTCACCTCTGTGCTACAATGTTGTTTTAAAAGAGAATTTTGTGGAAATCTTTGAGGTTTATAAATTAGTACATACATACATACATACATACAGTAGTTAGTCATTTGATTAACATTTGAATGATTACATTGGTACTATCCTTTGTGAAATAACATTTTATTTATTTATATTTGCTTTGATTGAACAACTTGGATTACATGGATATTCAAGGAGTTGTACAAGATGTCACTTTACAGTAGCCAAATCCATTCTCCAGTGAAGCATTTTCAGTTTATATACATAATTCTGATTAAAGAGTTTTAGAGGTGATTTTTTTAAAAAACAATTTTGTAGCGTTTATGATATAATTAGGCTGCAAATAATAATTGTTTTCTTCATGAGTAAATTAAGGTATGGTGATAGCACAGATTTTCTCATTTAAGATTTAAACCTGAATATTTTATCAAAATACCCATTGGTAGTCCTTAAGAACTCATGGAACAAAATAGAATAAATGAGTTTGTAAAATACTGAAAGTTGGGGTCATCAAATAAAAGAATTTTTTAAAAGCCTAAATTTAGTAGTTTTCATTTTTGTAGCAGTCATAGTGAAATTATAGTAATTTCAAGAACAAATTTTTCTCTGTTCATACTTTATGATACAATGTTGTCATATTATTCAGTTGTTTTAGTCATGTCCAACTCTGCATGATCCCATTTTGGGTTTTATCTGCAAAGATATTGGGATGGTTTGCCATTTCCTTCTCCAGTTCATTTTACAGATGAAGAAACCGAGGCAATCAAATTAAATGACTTGCCCAGGGTCACTCAGCTAGTAAGTGTCTGAGGCTGGATTTGAACTCAGGAAGATGAGTCCTCCTGACTCCAGACTTGCCTCTTTGATAATTCATGGATATTTATTTGTATATATGTATGTATGGTGTATATACATATATGTATACACTTACATTTACACTCATATACATTTATATGAGTGTGTGTGTGTGTATACGCACACACACACACACACACACACACTCACATATACAGAAACAGCTAGGTGGTTCAGTAGGTAGAGTACTGAACCTGGAGTCAGTAAGACCTGAGTTCAAATATGGCCTCAGACCCTTACTAGCTGTGTGACTCCAGGCAAGTCACTTGACTTCTATTTACCTTAATCCACTGGAGAAAGACATGGCAAACTATTCCAGAATCTTTGCCAAGAAACCCCATGGATATTACTGGTGCGATATAATCTACAGGGTCACAAAGAGTTGGACATGATTGAACAACAAAATATATTTATGTATATGTGTGTATGTGTATGAGTATATTTATGTTTATATATGTGTACAGAGTATACAGTACAATTTGTATTTCTATTGATATATATGTGTGTAGATATATATGTACACACACATATGCACTCACATTGATAAAAATATGTTGTTTCTGACCACAATTTTAGGTTATCCCACAGAAATGACAAAAGTAAGAAGTATTTGACCTAGATAAATGAAGAAAACTCCATGGTTATATTACTTACGTTTTTTATAATATGGTGTTATTTTTCCATTTCCTCTGTAATAACATATTTTGATTCAGTAACATCAGCATTTTAATTTTAGTATATAAACATAACTGATGTAGATTCAGGCAGTTCTATGAGAGAAGAAATCTATTTCTGTTTTCATGGTTAAATACTTAATTTGATATTAAACAGAGCCATGTTTTTTTGTGGCATTAATTGCTGACAACATGAGTTTAACCAAAACTAGAAAATTGTCATTTTAATTGACTCCAGTCTCGTTTGCAAATGTTCCAACTTTAATAACATATTGATTGTGCATGACGCTATTCTTCCCTCCAGCAATTTTACCTCTTGAAATGCCTTTTATTTTAATATAAGGCTTAATACTGCTTTTGTTTCATTTGGCATCATATTTAGTGTAAAATCACTTGAGAATTAATCTCATAACTCTGAACCTCTGTGATTAGTTTTAAGTTGTTTTATACTTAAATAATTCCTATCAAAGGCATGATTTCATGCCCCTTTTTATTGTTATGCCAAGTTTATGATTAGGGCATGCAGTTTTTTAGAAAGTTAAAAATCACTTAGGTCTTTGGTAATTTTTTAATTGACACATGCAAAGGGATACTCAATAGAAATGAGTTACCAGCTAAATGCATGTATCTCTATTTTATATTAACATTCATATATTGATGAATCTTCTAAAATGATCTTGTAAAAGAAATGTAACTCAAGATATTCAAAATTTGTTGTTTTAATCCATAGAAAGGTTTAATTTTCTGTGAATTTGGATTTGCAAACAATTATTTAGTTGTATATTTACTAGCTTGCATCCTACCTATGATTATTGACATCAGAACTCAAATACATACATGTTGAATATAGCTTCCTGAAGAAGTAAATGTAGCTTAATGTGAGAAGCAAAAATTTAGCTAATGTCTTTTATTAGTATCATTAAAAGTGTTCTGCCTATTTCTAAGAATCTTTTCATGCGAATTATTCTTCTGCATGATCACTTACAGAATCATCTGAGAATTTATATTTTATGTGCAATAAAACTGAAACTTCACTTTAATACTTAGTGCATTATCAAATTGATTTTATTTTTAATTATTTGAAATGTTTATTGTTAATGTAAATTTGCAAAGAGGAAATGTATTTATAATACAAAAGACAGAAGATATGAGAATATATTTTTAATTTTCAAAAATATTTTAGATTGGTTATAAATTCATCTTTCATTATACCTATAATTTAAAACATTTTGCAGTGTTTTATAAAAGATAATAGTGCATCTGGTTTAACATGTTGATTTTATTGGGGGAAACATACATTCTTAATAAATATTGACTTGTTTGAAAAAAATTTTTGTTTTTAAAATGCTTCTTTTTAAAAAATTGAGTTCTGTCATAATGGGAATCTAGACTATAGTAAGCCTGTAGGAGCAAGTAGTCTTTTATGTTCTAGAATCTATCTTTGTAGAAATGTGGGAAAATATAATTAATTAGATTCATAACTGTATGAAGCATTTCTTAGTATTCTGATTAATGAATTGATAGCTGTTTGTTGTTGTCCTATCATGTGACTCTTGACTTTTTGGTCTAATAACTTTTATAAAACTGCAAGGGTATGGCTATTTATAAGATAGGACAAAGTTTTGAGAGAGAACTATGAGAAGTAGCAGCTTAATAGGGGTACTACAAGCTTAGATTAGAACTGCAGGAGGCAAAGAGAAAAACTTAGGAATCAACTAAGAATTTGGAATTTCTTGTTTATGGTTGCTGATTTCAGTATCTCCTGGCTCTAGCAGCTTGGGAGGAGTGTTATTAATCAGACCCATCTGGGTGAAGGCACATCAGATAAGATGAGCTAACACAGGAAAGCCTGCTATGTATGAGCTTCTACTGAAGAACCTGTGGCTCAAGGAATAAGAGTAACTGCTAAGACATTAGCAATGGGAGCACCCTCTAGAGAGGGCACCTCAAATAACTGATGACCTCAGCTTCAGTAACCATGGAGAGCAACGACCTGCCCCAGTGAGTCTCTGAGGTTGCAGCAAGTATTTCTTCCTTATGTGAGCACTGAACTTAGACTTATCTCTCTGGCAGATGGAAAGGTTGAAAGCTTTATTATTCTATGGTTTATCAGAGAAGATGGAGAACATGAGAAAATCTTCAAAACCAAAGTCAATGAGAAAATGAAATGAAGAGGCCGAGTGGCTGTTTAAATTTGTGCCAACAAGTTGAGAGGTAGGAGAGGAGCCAAGGTGGCAGAGTAAAGGCAGGGACTTGCTCGAGGTCTCCCCCAGTGCCTCCAAACACCTGTAGAAATGGTTGTAAACAAGTTCTAGAACTGCATAACCCATATAATGACAGAGGGAGACAAATTTCCAGCCCAAGACAACCAGGATGGTGGGCAGGAAGGGTCTGTTGCACGCAGTAGAGTGTGGACTGTACCAGCACAGATGGGGCCAGAGCAGGCCTCAAGAGACTGAATCGTTGGCAGCTGTGGCGGTTTCTAGACTCTTTGGCCCCAAAACACCAAAGACAATATAGAGGGTCAGTAGGAAAACTCTGTTAGACCTGAATGGGGGAGGAGCACAGCCTGGTTCTGTTCTAGGGGCAGTGGAACAGGTGGTGGCAGCAGCCATGGCAGCAGTAGCATCACTGGTTGCTTCCACAGCTCCCAGCCCACAGACAATATGGGGATAGAGCACCTGATCAGAGGGTGATTGCAGGGATCCAGGGATCTCTTTGCTGGCACTAAGGCCAGAGATCTCTTTGCTGGCACTAAGGCAGGATTCTCTACCTGTGCCCTGCCTGGGTCTGGGTCACAGTCATGGGTGGCAGTCCTAGGACAAGGAGGAGCACTGGTATGGTGAAGGTTGTGGCTTCAATGGAGAGGGAGCTCTCCTCACCATTCCAAGGCAGAAAAGAATGCTTGTTATCACTCACAGACCAGGTCAGGAAGGAGGAAACACTTCTCCTTTGATCATGCCACCTTGGAAGAACTGGAAATATACAGGCTCCTAGAAGTAGTTTTGAAAATAGCTGAATAAAACCCTTGAGGTTTGGGACAGTACCCAGCCCCTCCCCCACTGGAAGCGGAGTGATGCCTTGACAAAGAGTTAAAAAATCTAGTTTTTGGCTGGGGAAATTATCAGACAGAGTAAAAAAACTCAGACTATAAAATCTTACTTTTGTCACAAAGAAAATCAAAACATATACCCAGAAGAAGACAATGAAGTCAAAGCTCCTACATCTAAAGCCTGCAAGAACAGTATGAATTAGTCTCAGGCCATGGAAGAGCTCAAAAAGGATTTTGAAAATCAAGTAAGAGAAGTAGAAGAAAAATTGATAAGAAAAATGAGAGTGATGCAAGAAAATCATGAAAAATGAGTCAACAGCTTGCTAAAAAGTGATGAAAATAACACCTTAAAAAACAGAGTAACCCAGATGGCAAAAGAGATCCGAAAAGCCAGTGACGAAAAGAATATCTTATAAAGCAGGATTGGCCAAATGGAAAAGGAAGTCCAAAAGCTCATTGAAGAAAATAATTCCTTAAAATTTAGAAAGGAGCAAATGGAAGCTAATGCCTTTATAAGAAACCAAAAAATTATAAAACATAACCAAAAGAATGAACAAATAAGACAGTGTGAAATACTTCACTGGAAAAATCACTGACCTGGAAAATAAGGGGAGATAATTTAAAAATTATTGGACTAACTGAAAGCCATGATCAAAAAAGAGAGCCTAGACATCATCTTTTAAGAAATTATCAAGGAAAAGTGCCCTGATGTTCTAGAACCAGAGGGAAAAATAGAAATTGAAAGAATCCACCATTCACCTCCTGAAAGAGATCCCAAAAGGAAAACTCCTAGGAATATTATAACCAAATTCCAGAATTCCCAGATCAAGGAGAAAATATTGGAAAGAACCAGAAAGAAATAATTCAAGTATTGTGGAAGCACAATCAGAATAACACAAGATCTAGCAGCTTCCCCATTAAGGGATCAGAGGGCTTGGAATATGATATTTCAGAGACCAAAGGAGCTAGGATTTATAACCAAGAATCACCTGCCCAGAAAAACTGAGTATAATCCTTCAGGGTAAAAATAAACATTCAGTAAGTCAGAGGACTTTCAAGCATTCTTGTTGAAAAGACCAGAGCTGAATAGAAAATTTGATTTCCAAGAAGCATGAAAGAAGAGAAGCATGAAAAGGTCAACAGGAAAGAGAAATCAGAAGGGATTAATAAAATTGAACTGTTTATATTCCTACATGGAAAGATAATATTTGTAACTTTCTCAGTATTAGAGTATTTGGAGGGAATGTGTGTGTGTGTGTGTGTGTGTGTGTATGTGTGTGTGGATGTGTATGTAGATAGAAGGCACAGGGCGAGTTGAATATGAAGGGATGATTTCTAAAAAATAAAATTAAGGGGTGAGAGAGGAATGTACTTGGAGGAGAAAGGAAGAGTTAGAATGGGGCAAATTATCTCACATAAAAGTGGCAAGAAAAAGCTTTTACAGTGAAGGGGAAGAAGGGAGATGAGAAGGAATGAGTGAATCTTATTCTCTTCAGATTTGGCTTAAGGAGGGAATAACATACTCAAAGTAGAATGGAAAGTAGAGAGGAAGGGGTTTGGGGGGGGAATGATAGGAGGCAGGGTAGATTGGGGGAGGGAGTAATCAGAAGCAAACCCTTTTGAGAAGGGACAGAGTCAAAGGACAGAATAGAATAAATGCGGGGCAAGCAGGTTAAGACGGAGGGAAATATAGTTAGTCTTTCACGACATGTATATTATGGAAATGTTTCACATGACTACACATGTGTAACCTGTATCAAATTGCTTGCCTTCTCAGTGAGGGTGGGGAGGGAGAGAATTTAGCACTCACAGTTTTGAAAACTAATGTTAAAAATTGTTTTTACATGCAACTGAGAAGGTATACAGGCAATGGGGGTATAGAAGTCTGTCTTTCCCTATAGGAAATTAGAAGGGAAGAGGACAATGGGGAGGGGCAGTAATAGAAGGGAGGCAGATTGGGGAATGGGGGTAATGAGAATACACAATGTTTTGGGGTGGGGAGAGGCAAGATGGGGAGAACAATTTAGAACTCTAAATCTTGTGGAAGTAAAGGTTGAAAACTAAAAATAAATAAATTAAAAAGACTACTACAATTTCAAAAAAATAATAAAGAGCAAGAAACATTTAAAAAAATAATTGAACTCCACAGAAGCTGTTACTTACCAAGAGTCACACAAGTAATACCTAGTAAAGCTGTTATTCAAACCTTTGTCATCTAACTACTGAGTTATTCAGTAGGCAAGCATTTGTTTTGCACTTACTATGTGCCAGACACTGTGCTAAGCATTAATGATACCAAAAAGAAACTCAAAAACCCCAAAACCCAACAAACCTGAAAGTCTTTGCCCTCATAGAGCTCATATTCTGTTGGTGGAAAAGTCTGTTTCTGTTTGTACATATAAAACTTTCATACCAAGTGAATTCAAGATAGCTTTAAAGGGGAAGGCACTAACAGTTGGGGAAGACCAATCAGGAAAGACCTGTAGATAACAGTGCTTGAGCTCACTCTTTTTTTTTTTTTAAATACTCTTCATAGTTCTATCAATTAGCATTTATTTTTATTATTTAAATTATTATGTTTTAGTGTTCTGGAATCACTTCCATATATCTTAGAATTTTTCTCCTCCCTCCCTCTCCTTCCCCACTGCCTCCCTGAGACAGCATATGATTTTATATAGGTTCTACACATACATTCCTATTAAATACATTTTCATCTTGGTCACGTTGCATAGAAGAATTAAAATGAATGGGAGAAATTATAAAACAAAAAAATTTAATACAAAAGAAAATGGTCTGCTTCATTCTGCAATCAAATTCCATAGTTTTTTCTCAGGATGTGGAAGGCATTTTGCCTCGAGTCCATTGGGAATTTTTCAAGTCCTTGCATTGCAATGATGTACTACATCTACCAGAAAATTCCTTGTACACTGTGATTGTTGCTGTGTACAATTGAGCTTACTCTTAAAGAAAACTAGACGTTCCACAAAGATGAAGAGGACGTGCATTCCCGGCAGATGAAACAACTGGTAGAAAGAGAAATATAGGCAATGGAGATGGAGTGCAAGCAGACCAGTATGGCTAGAATGGAGAATGTGTGGGCAGAATTAATATATAAGAAGACTGCCAAGATATGAAGAGGATTCTGTAGTTAACCTTTGAATTACTAGGAAGGTACTACAATTTATTGAGTGGAAGACATAGTTAGATCATTGCCTTAAGAAAATCACTGTGGTGACTATGGATGTGGAGAGATAAGAGGCTACGACAACCAGAACTAGAGTAGTGGTATGTGAATGTAAAGGAAGGGATATGTTCAAAAGACACTTATAGACATGTCAAGATTTGATAACTGATGATATCTAGAGTACATATGAATTTAGTGTTCTTACCAGTGTATGCTACTGCCTTATTTAAACTTTGTTTTTTTCCCCCCAGAATCTTGTTAAAAAAAATAAATGATTAGATAAAAGGAACATCAGCCAAGTAACATATGTCCAGGAGAGATATATGTATACATATGTATCTATATACATATATAAATATACATACCTATTTATATATGCATACCTGTATGGAAATCCTCAAATCTAATGGGAAAAACAGAATGGAGAGCATTTGGGTAAAGATCAAAGGAAGGAGAGATAAAATTGATATAATGGTAGGAATTTATTATAGACAATGTTTTACATCAAGATTTCTAGAAAAGAGGAAGAAATAGATAATGAATCCCTCATATAGCTTGCAAAACTGGCACAGAAACTGTGGATATAGCTGTGATGGAAGACTTCAACTATTGAGACATGTGTGAGAGCTATCTTTCTAATAAAGTACTAAACCTTACTGGACTGTAAAGAGCTGTTTTATACTGTTCCATGTGAATGCAAACTATAATTGATAGTGTGGTACTGAAGGTCTTCTAGGATACCTTCAGCCTGCTTTTCTAGCCTTCTCTTCCACTCCTCTCCTTCAGATACCAGCCATTATAACCAAAGTGACCCACTTCCCCTTTTTGTTAGCTTTGTGTTATGCCTACTGTCAAGGAACATGCCTTAGCACTTTTGTTTCCCCATGTAGCAGGAAATCTGCAAATACGATGCATAAACTTTTGTACTAGAATGGTGATGTCTGTTTTAGGCTGCTAAGAGTTTTTGACTAGATTCTCTTTAAATGAGGTTATTTGATAACTGAATCTGAATAAAGTATTAGTGTACCACTAATGCAGTAGAATCGTTTCTATACATTTTCTTTTTTTTTAATTAATTACTTTAACTTTTTTATATTCATTTTCACATAATTTTGGATTCCAAATTTTCTCCCCATTTGTCCACTACCCCACCCCAATATACAGAGCATTCTAATTGCCCCTATCACCAATCTGCCCTCTCTTCTATCATCCCTCCCTTCCCTTGTCCCCATCTTCTCTTTTGTCCTGTAGGGCCAGATAACTTTCTGTTCTCCATTACCTGTATTTTTTATTTCCTACAAACAAGAACAATACTCAACAGTTGTTCCTAAAATTTGGAGTTCCTACTTCTCCCTATCCCTCCCTCCCCACCCATTCCCTTTGGGAAAACAGGCAATTCAACATAGGCCGTATCTGTGTAGTTTTGCAAATAACTTTGATAATAGTTGTGTTGTGTAAGACTAACTATATTTCCCTCCATCCTATCCTGCCCCCCATTGTTTCTATTCTCTCTTTTGATCCTGTCCCTCCCCAAGAGTGTTGACTTCAAATTGCTTCCTCCTCTCATTGCCCTCCCTTCCATCATCCCCCCCCACCCTGCTTATCCCCTTCTCCCCCACTTTCCTGTATCGTAAGATAGGTTTTCATACCAAAATGAGTGTGCATTTTATTCCTTCCTTTAGTCAGATGTGATGAGAATAAGCTTCATGTTTTTTTCTCAGCTCTCCTCTTTTTCCCTCCACTAAAAAGTCTCCGGCCTGCCTCTTCTATGAGAGATAATTTGCCCCATTCCATTTCTCCCTCTCTCCTCCCAATACATCTCTCTCACCACTTGACTTGATTTTTTTAAGATATGATCCCATCCTATTCAATTCACTCTGTGCTCTCTGTCTCTGTGTGTGCGTGCACTTGTGTGTGTGTGTGTAATCCCACCAATTACCCAGATACTGAAAAGTTTCAAGAGTTACAAATATTGACTTTCCATGTAGGAATGTAAACAGTTCAACTTTGGTAAGTCCCTTAAGACTTCTCTTTGCTGTTTACCTTTTCATGCTTCTCTTCATTCTTGTGTTTGAAAGTCAAATTTCCTTTTCGGCTCTGGTCTTTTCATCAAGAATGCTTGAAAGTCCTCTATTTCATTGAATGACCGTTTTTTCCCCTGAAGTATTATACTCAGTTTTGCTGGGTAGGTGATTCTTGGTTTTAGTCCTAGTTCCTTTGACTTCTGGAATATCCTATTCCACGCTCTTCGATCCCTTAGTGTAGAAGCTGCTAGATCTTGTGTTATCCTGGTTGTATTTCCACAGTACTCAAATTGTTTCTTTCTGGCTGCTTGCAATATTTTCTCCTTGACCAGGAACTCTGCAATTTGGCCACAATGTTCCTAGGAGTTTCTCTTTTTTGGATCTCTTTCAGACAGTGATCAGTGGATTCCTTAGATACTTATTTTGCCCTCTGGTTCTAAAATATCAGGGCAGTTTTCCTTGATAATTTCATGAAAGATGATGTGTAGGCTCTATTTTTGATCATGGCTTTCAGGTAGTCCCAGAATTTTTAAATTGTCTCTCCTGGATCTATTTTCCAGGTCAGTTGTTTTTCCAATGAGATATTTCACATTCTCTTCTATTTTTTCATTCTTTTGGTTTTGTTTGGTGGTTTCTTGGTTTCTCAGAAAGTCATTAGCCTCCATCTGTTCTGTTCTAATTTTGAAAGAACTATTTTATTCAGTGAGCTTTTGAACCTCCTTTTCCATTTGGCTTATTCTGCTTTTGAAAGCATTCTTCTCCTCATTGGCTTTTTGAACCTCCTTTGCCAATTGAGTTAGCCTATTTTTCAAGATGTTATTTTCTTCAGCATTTTTTTTGCATCTCCTTTAGCAAGGTATTGACCCATTTTTCATGCTTTTCTTGCATCTCTCTCATTTCTCTTCCCAGTTTTTCCTCCACCTGTCTAACTTGATTTTCAAAATTCTTTTTGAGCTCTTCCATGTCCTGAGCCCATTGAATATTTATTTTGGATGTTTGGGATACAGAAGCCTTGACTTCTGTATCTTTCCCTGATTGTAAGCATTGTTCTTCCTCATCAGAAAGGAAAGGAGGAAATATCTGTTCACCAAAAAAGTAACCTTCTATGGTCTAATTTTTTTCCCCTTTTTGGGCATTTTCCCAGAATTGACTTCTGAGATTCCTCTCCACACCCACCTAGCCTCCAGATGTGCCCAGCTAGTGCTTGGGGTCTGAGATTCAAATGCTGCTTCCCAGCCTCAGGGCTTTCAGTGGGGGCAGGGCTGCTATTCAGTGTGAGATTAAGTTCAGGTGTTCAGGTGAAGACAGAGCCGCCTCACAGGGCTCAGTTCCCTCAGGGGGTTTATGAGGAGATCTTCAACAATGGATCTGAGCCCCTGCTTTCTTTGGGAGCCCCCCTGTCTGCTGCTGCCTCCACTGCTGCCTCCTGAGGGGCCTGAGTTATGGGGACACCCTGCTCCCCTCTTGGTGAGACAGACAGGGTCTCTCACTAACCTTTGGCATCTGTGGGTGGATGGGTCTGAGCAGCCCGCTGGAGATTCCGTCCCTGAAGCCTCCTCGGATATGGTCCTCTCAGTGCTGTGTGGCCAAGGCAGAGCTGGACTCTACTCTGGGTCTGGTGTGCAAGGGACCTTT
This sequence comes from Bettongia penicillata ogilbyi, assembly GCA_023548195.1. Lineage (NCBI taxonomy): Eukaryota > Metazoa > Chordata > Mammalia > Diprotodontia > Potoroidae > Bettongia > Bettongia penicillata. The sequence goes on from JAJHZJ010000535.1 coordinate 2,255,145, forward strand.
GGTGTCAGTTTTTCAGGGCTCTCTGGAACAGAAATCCCCTCCACTCCGTTGTTGTGTGGCTTCTGCTGCTCCAGAATTCGTTGGGAGCTCCTCTTTACAGGTATTTTATGGGCTATGGGTTAGGAACTAGAATATGTGTATGTTTCTACTCTGCCATCTTGGTTCCTCCCCTATACATTTTCTTAAGATAGAATTTTGGCATTAGGTTTAAATTTTCTGCTTCTTTGATTCTTTGATAATATCACACAATTCTTCTGATACATACTTTATTGAATATTCCTTCTTTTCTCTTTTTTAAAGCATTCACTTTTGTCTTTGCAATGAAATGGAAAAGATAACTGGATTTGGCACCAGACGGCCTGGGCTTGAATTCTTACCTTTCCATTTACCTGTACAACCCTGGGCAAGGCATTGCAATTCTCTGGTCTTCAGTTTCTTAATCTTTTAGATTGAAGGAGTTGAACTAGATGATTTCTGAGGTCCCTTTCAGTTCTAAAACTATGATCTTGTCATAAATCCTAAATATTTCACACTAAGTACTGATTTGACAGACATACATGATTTCTAAGAAAGAGGGGGGAATACAACTTTGACATGATGCTGCAGGAACTCATTCATCAAATCAGATTCTTAAGGGATCAGGAGGCAGCACCTGTTAGTCAAGACAAGGTACCACCATCACCTTGGCTGCCATGACTCTTTGAAGACTACTTAGGACCATTAACAGAAGAGCCTTGGTAGTAGCAATCCTCCTATCCAGTGCCTATAGCCATCATCTTGGGAAGAAACCCCTATGGAGATACAGCCTGGCAAACATTCCTACTGGTACTGTTGAAGACCTAGAAAGAAAGTCCTTGCCAACAAAATCCTTGAGTCTGTCAAATGGTCCAACATAAAAAACCAATATTATCTTATTATTGGAAATGACATTAAAGAGGACTGCATTAACATTCTATTTGTTGCTGTACCCTATAGATTGTAAGACCTTTCCATCTGACTTTACATATTTCTTGTCTCTCCTGTTAGGAGGTATTCCATCAGAGTAGGAACTAATTTACTTTTCTGTTTGTATCTTCAGCACTTAGTACAATGCTATAAATGCATTTTTTTTCTGGTTTCTTCATTCATTCTTTTAAAAAATGTGTAAATATATAAATAAGGACAAATAACCAGGAACAAATAGGCAAGAAGGAAAAAAAAATTCTTGCTTATGGAAAAAGCTAATAACAAAAACTATGTATGTGTGTGTTTTTAAAGTTTTTTGGAGCGAAGAGGAAGAATAAAAAATTGTGAGATTGGTAGAGTATGTGAGAGTTGGATAACTGGTGTCATAGAAAATACTCAATCAATTTCTGTTTTGCTTCTGTTTGTTATGCAAAGGAAAATGATCTGAAGGATAAAGCAAAGCTGGTTAACAGAAAATTGAGACACAGGTTAAATGAGAAGATCATCAAATAATATCTCGATGGTGTCAATACATTTTAAGTTATTTTTCCTAGAAGGACTACATCAAAAGGTACAAAAAACTTGGAATCACTACTGCTGGTGATGTTTGAGACATTGAACTTAAGAATATAGGCCTCTATCTCTGTATCCAGTGCTCAATAAAAAAGGCAAAATGTCTTTTTTTATGAGCAAATAAAAATAACCGGACTATCATAAGACTCTCTAGGCTATATCTAGATAAAAACAGCTTTGAATTTCTGAGTGGGATGTCCTTTGCAGAGAGGTATAGTTGGTAAAAAAGGACAAAAATATTATCATGTAGAAAACTGATAGCTTTTTCGTAGAACCCATTTCTTGGAAGAATCTATACCATGAAGAGTATTATAGCAATCATTGCAATCAAAGGATTTGGGTTATAGTAGCTAACTTGTCCTCTGGCTCTAGGCCAGAGTGAAGGCCCCAAGTTCAAGCAGAATGTACATAATAGAATGAATATATATAATATACTTTCATGTCCTATTCTTTTCAGATTTCAACTTAAAAAATGATCTTACTGGATCAAGAATGTATTGCCATAGAACTTTCAAAGGAGGATTCATTTACCTGTTGGTAAAGGCTTAATTTTTTTCTAACTAGTTTTATCATCTTTTTGCATGTTTAGTGGGAAATCATTTCAGAATCATAAGCTTTCCTGAAGACAGCAAAGCAGTTATAGACACTCCATCCTTCAACCGTGGAGGAAACATAGGTTAATGTTGGAATTATGTCTTTGTCTCTGTTTCCCAATTTTGCCTTTTAATTCTGCCTATGAACAAAAGCGCTATTGGATATGAAATGTAATTAAATGATTCCATGAGAGTTCATCTGTCATCTGTGTAAGTATTCATCATACATACAATCTTATGTAATAAGATTTTGTCTTTTGTTATGATAGTCCATAATCAATATTCAACACTAATTTTGTAGTCCATACTCAGTGAAATAAATCTGTTAAATTATATATCCTTTCCTGCTACTATTTCCTTCAAAACCATATTTTCAGTATTTCCTTATCTCTGTTTTTGTTGTTTTTCTTTCTTTCACTTTACCTTTTTCTTTCACTCCTTGTCTGACCTTTATTTAGGTCATAGTCTTTTGACCCCCCACCCAAAAAAAAAAAAGAATCTTTTTGTTTATGTAATTTTCAGGAAATCTTTGTCTGTTCAAGATATTTTATATATTTAACCCCCCTCACTTCCCCTCATTTTATTCTACTCCTCAGTCATATTAGCTGCTTATCTTACAGATTTTTACTTCCATTTTTTAATATCTCCCCCAAAGGTATTTGTCACCTACAAAGGTAGATGAGAAAAATTAACTAAATTTATTTCTGCCATGACCTTGCTTATCATTTATAGCAAATTTTCAGTTCTTTAAGAGCAGAAGTCTTAATTGGAACAGTCACCAGCCCTGGATCTCCAACTCAGGATATATTAAAGAAGGAGGAGGTAAAAGGCAGGTGGAGAGCAAGAGTAGAAGTTGATGCTGACTTGGCTCCTGTCTTCCTTTCCCAGTGAATCATAGAAAACCTCTCCCTTAACCCCTGTTAAAGGGCAAAGCTTACCTTACGTGCCAAAAGAACATTCTTTTTTTCAAAGCAAAACAAACAATGCAGCTTCTGGATTATTTAAGGGAAAGCTTTTCTTATTTATCTTCTCAAATGTAAGTACGTGGTAAAAGAAAGGGTGAGGCAAGTCAAAACATTTAAATTAGACTTGTGAATTGGGGAATTTCTTCATTATATTAACTGAAATTAATGGTATTGTCTAGAAAAAAGAGAGAGAGAAAGGGAAGGAAGGAAGGAAGGAAGGAAGGAAGGAAGGAAGGAAGGAAGGAAGGAAGGGAGGAAGGGAGGGAGGAAGGAGAAGGAAGGAAAAGGAAGGAAGGAAAAGGAAGACTGATCTAAGGACCTAAAAGTAGTGAAACACTGAAATCTGAGTGTATGTTTCTGCCAGACCTTCGTTATGATCTTTTCCTCTCATATTTGCTCAGGGTGTCATTTTCTGTTCCTTTTAAGTTACACTGTGAATACCTGCAAATCTCTCATGGAAAGGAAAACGAATATTGAGAACATAGCAACAAATCCTTAGTAAACTGAGTATAAACCCCGTAGGCCTACTGCCCCAAAAAGTCAAGTTTCCTGTCTGCCAGCATTATTTGAAGGACTCTGCTGATCAACCTGCTGCCTGTTATTAATTTATTTTTTTCAGAATTGTAATTAATTTGTAATTAATTAATTGTAATTAATTTTTTCAGAATTGTAGTTAATTTTTCATTCATGAGGTAGCTAACTTAAGGAAAAGAGGTTCATGCAAGTGGAGTAAACATTAACTAAACTATTCCTTAGCTATAAACATGTAAATGTCCTCATCTACAGAGGCATAGCAACTTTTATTCTTGTAATCAAGAGAAATCTACTTTTAAAATAGATTCTGTTTATATTTTTCTCATAATTAAAAGACAAGATATGTAATTAAACTTTGACCTGAGAAAATACAGTTATGAAAAATCATTTTCTTTTTAAAAATTTTGTATATAAATAAATAAAATAAGTAAATATAAATATGAAATATGAAAAATATAAATATATAATATAAAAATATAAATAAATATAAATAAAAAATATATGTATATATATGTTTAGTTTTCAACATTCATTTCAACAAGATGTTCAGTTCCAAATTTTCTCCCCATCTCTGCTCTCCCTCCCACCCTGAGATGAATGCATTCTGATTACCTTCTCCCAGTTTGCCCTTCTTTTTAACATCCTCCCCTTTACATTCTGGATGGGCAAGATAGATTTTTATACCCTACTTCCTGTATATCTTATTTCCCAGTTGTGTATAAAAACAATTTTTTTAACATTTGTTTTTAAAACTTTGAGTTCCAAATTCTTTCCCCTCTTCCCTCCCCACACCTTCCATTGAGAAGGCAAGCAATTCAATATAGGTTATACATGTGTAGTTATGCAAAATGCTTCCATAATAGTCATGTTGTAAAAGACTAACTATATTTCCCTCCATCCTGTCAGCCCCCCAATTATTCTATTTTCTTCTTTGACCCTGTTCCTTTTTTAAAGTGTTTGCTTCTGACTACCCCTCCCCCAATCTGCCCTTGCTTCTATTATTCCTCCCCCTCATAACCTGCTCCTCTACTTTAATGTAGGGTAAGATACCCAATTGAGTGTGCATGTTTTCCCCTCCTTAAGCCAAATCCAATGAGAGTAAGGTTCACTTTTTCCTTCTCACCTCCGTAGTCTTTGCCTCCATTATGAAAACTTTTTCTTGTCTCTTTTACGTGAGATACTTTGTGCCATTTACCTCTCTCTTTCTCCTTCTCCCAGTAAATTCCTCTCTCACCCCTTAATTTTATTTTTTAGATATCATCCCTTCATATTCAACTCACCTTGTATCTTCCATCTATCTATTATCTATCTATCTATCTGAGAAAGGTCTCATGAGTTACAAATATCATCTTTCCATATACCTTTTCATTCTTCTCTTGATTGTCATATTTGAGTCAAATGTTTTATTGAACTCTGGTCTTTTTTTTTTTATCAAGAATGTTTAAAAGTCCTCTATTTCACTGAATGTACATTTTTTCCCCTGAAGGATTATACTTAATTTCGCTGGGTAGGTGATTCTTGGTTTTAATCCTAACTCCTTTGACCTCTGGAATATCATATTCCAAGCCCTTCAATCCGTTAATGTTGAAGCTGCTAGAGCTTGTGTTATCCTGATTGCATTTCCACAACGTTCAAATTTTTTCTTTCTGGCTGCTTGTAATATTTCCTTCTTGTTCTGGGAACTATGGAATTTGGCTATAATATTCCTAGAAGTTTTCCCTTTAGAATATCTTTCCAGAGCAAATCAGTGAATTCTTTGAATTTCTATTTTATTCTCTGGCTTTTGAATATCAGGACAGTTTTCCTTGATAATTCCTTGAAAGATGATGTCTAGGCTTTTTTTTAATCATGATTTTCAGGATAGTCCACTAATTTTTAAATGATCTCTCCTGGATCTATTTTCAAGTTCAGTGACTTTTCCAGTGAGTTATTTCACATTGTCTGATATTTTTTCATTCTTTTAGTTCTGTTTTATAATTTCTTTATTTCTTATAAAGTTGTTAGCTTCCATTTGTGCCATTCTAATTTTTAAGGAATTAGTTTCTTCTGTGAACTTTTGGACCTCCATATCCATTTGGCCAATTCTACTTTTTAAGACTTTCTTCTCCTCATTGGCTTTTTGAAATTCTTTTGCTATTTGGGTTAGTCTATTTTTAAAGTGTTAATTTCTTCAGTATTTTTTTTTTTGGTGGGGGTCTTCTTTAGCAAGGTCTTGACTCAATTTTCATGATTTTCATGTATTACTCTCATTTTTCTTCTCAATTTTGCCTTTTATTACTTGATTTTCAAATTCCTTTTTGATCTCTTCCATGGCTTACAACCAATTCATGTTCCTCTTGGAGGTTTTGATATAGGAGGTTTGACTCTGCTGTCCCTGTCTGACTGTATATTTTGTTCTACCTTGTCACTAAAGTACAGTTCTACAGTCTGCATTGTTTTGTGATGTTTACTCATCTTCCCAGCCAAATACTTGACTTTCTAACTCTTTGTCAAGGGAGGATTCTGCTTCCAGTGTGGTGGAAGTGATAGTGAGTGTACTGTCCCAGACTTCAGGGATTTTGTATCAGCCATTCATTCCTCCACCATCTCTGGGCCCAGAGCTCCTGAAACAGCCTTTACCACTTCTGTTACTGCTCCACCCCAGCCTTCCAGCCCCGGTCCCACCACCACCCTTTCCTGGGACCGGATCCAGCCAGACCATGTGCTCCTCTTTCTCCTAGGTCCCACAGAATTTTCCCACTGATCTTCTTTAGCATTTGTGGGTGGAGAAGTCTGGAAACTGCCAATGATTCTGTTCCCTGAGGCCTGCTCTGATCCTATCTGATCATTTTCAAGGACCATTTATGAAATTTATTTCAAAGTAACTATGAATTAAGGAAACTGAAATTATTTTCTTTTAAATGATGTTATTAGATAGTAAACTTTATGATATGAATTATTTTTTCATTTTAAAAGAAAATTTGTAAGTATACACTTAAAATATTTTCTATGTGTGATTATGGAGATCTTAAGCATATATTATATATAGATAACAAATAGAACTTAAACATATATTACATATAATGAATTAATAAAAATGCTTTAGTGATGGTTGCCATGAAGCCAAAGTTTTGTAAATTCTTCATGGTGAAAATGATTCTGAAAGATAATAGTCCTTTTGGTGAAATGATGTGAATTATCTTTATCATAGTATTTATATGAAATATGATATTTTATGCTAAATAGTAAGAAGCTACCAAAATGGTTTCCCCCAAAGTCAACCTAAGTTCCTGGAATCATTTTTTTAAAGAATTTTTCATAAAAGGACTTTTTAGAGCCATTAAGTAACATTTGACTATCTGTTTGCTTGTGTAACAATGATAAATCTCAAATTTTATGAGAGATTAATTATCTAGTTGAAATCAGAAAATTTACTGTTAGACACCCCAAACATTAACCTGTAATAGATGTTGGATATACTGGCATCGTTGCCAAGATCAAATATTTGAAAGCTGGTAATAGATTTATTTTTCTGATTAGGATAGCAGCATACTATTCTTTAATAGATAGTAGAAAGCTATTAAAAGAAAGAAAGATGGTTTGCTTTTAATTTTTCAACTTGTCAGAGTCTTTTTCCTTATCCCATCCAATAAAACCACTAACCAGCATGCAAACACTTTATGAGAAATGCTGGAATTTTGATCATTTAAAATGTAAGGATTCACTTTTATTTTTGTTTGGGGGGTATTGTTTTACATTATAGTTAGATACAGTTTCATGAATTGTGCTGTTTAATGGTAATTAGCAAAGATAAAGAAAACTAAGTCGTGTTAGAACACAAGGAACTCTTCAGGATTGTATTGCCATGGTCGTGGCAGCACTAATAGTGTTTGGGCAACAGATGAGTTTGTTAGCTAGAGTAGAATCATCTGCTCTTAAAAGAGGCTAATGAATTAACATCTAGTAAGTTAAGAGATGGCAGTAACACACTTGGAAGAAATAAGAATCCAAGTGATGCAGGTGAAGGGATAGAGAGAATAAGCATTTTACTAAGTGCCTCAAAAATTATCTCCTTTGGTCAAAGATACTCTTCAAAATATCTGACCGTGAGAGACAGTACGCTGCAGTGAGAGAGAACTGAATTTGAAGGCATAGGACTTGGGTTTAAATTCTGACCCTACCACTCCTCCTCTTCCTCCTCTTTCTCTGTCATCATCATCATCATCATCACATTTATATAACCCTTTAAGGTTTGGAAGTTCTTTACAAACATTACCTTAACAGCCCTAGTAGATAGATGCTATTATTATCCCCATCTTATAGATGAGGAAACTGAGGCTCACAGTTTTTGAGTGAATTGCCTAGGGTCACACAGCTAGTAAAGTGTCTAAAGGCTAGATTTGATTCAGGATTTTCTGATTCCAAGTTCAGTGCACTATCCGCTGTACCACCTGTCTGCTTATTACATTTGTGACCACAAGCAAATCACTTGGCATTTCTAGACCTGTAAGTGCCTTATCTGTAAAATATGAGGATTAGACAAGATAGTTAATAAGGTCCCTTTGAGCTCTAAATTTGTGCTGTGTTGTTTTTAATGACTGGTGCAAACTAGTAGCTCTCATCATGTGTTCTGTGATAGTAACTTAAGTAGTCCTTTATGAGTTTCTACTGGCTTTAAGGGAAGCAAAATAAAACAGATTGTTATCAAACCATTTCAAATCCATTTACCTAGGGTAGGATAAATTAGCAAATCAGCCAAATACAACATAGTAAAGTAATTGAAGTAGAACTCAGCAAGTGAACAATTACAGAATTTCAGAGCTGGAAGGGACAGGAGAGGTCAGAGGATAACCTTTCACCCACTATAAGAAATTCCTCTTCAATATCCTCAGTAGTCATTTTTTTTCTGAATGATCCTGCTGTCATATTGAACTCTATCTCACTAAGAAATTCATTCCATTTGAGGAGAACTATAGTTATTGTATTGAGTAGAGTATACTTTAATTCATACCTAGAAACCTGTAAAATAAGTTGAATGCCTCTTCCACGTGATAACCCTACACATATTTTTTGAAGACAAATATATCATATATTTATTGATTCCTCCCTCCTCCCTCCCCTGGCTAAACATTCCTAGTTTCTTTAAAATTTCTGCTTACTTATATTCTTTCTTAATCTACATTTTTCAGTCTTGTCCACTTGGAAACCATGAAAGATTTTGCCCAGTGTTTTCCTGAAATTGTATTATTCTATATCCATTGGTATTATTTTTTGGCATTTTCTAGTATAGTAATTATAAAAATGCAAATTAATTTCATTTGGTAGAATATGGAGGTAGAAGAGGGCATGATGAGGATAAGGGATGAGTTGTAGTCTTATTCTGTGAAAGTATATAGTATATCAAGAGGGAGAAATATGCACTAAGGTTGCATAGGTGGGTTAGAGCCTGGTTGTGGAGGGCAGTAATTTATATTGAATTCATTAGCTAGAGGAACCACTGAAGGTTTTTGAATACAAGAGTGATATGACTAGGGCCCTACTACGATTATTTTGGCAATGCTGTGAAAAACAGATCAGAAAGGAGACAGACTAGAACAGAGGTGGGGAACCTGCAACTGTGGCCCTTTGATTGAATCCAACTTCACAGAACAAATCCCCATAATCGTAATAAAAGGATTTGTTATGTTAAACTTGGACTCAGTCAAAAGGCTGAACTTAGGACCTAGAGGACCACATGTGGCCTCAAGGTCATAGGTTTCCTACCCCTGAATTAGAAATAGGAATACCATTTTGGAGGTTTGTTTAAACTGAGAGAAAGTTAGAGAATTTTATATATGTGCCACATCTGCCTCCTAAGATACCTCAACCTCTTTTCTCATCATTTGTAGTTATTTCAATACTTCATTGATTCTGTGCCTTCGTTCACAGTCCGCCTGCCTACTCATCCAGCCCTTGTCCATCTCTGCCCATCTGTGATTACCTTGCCAAACCTGTTTGCAATTAATTTGTGTTTATATTATCAAAATTTAGGAGTTTTTTATTTAGTTGTTTGTTTTTGAGGTTCTCTTTATCTCATCTAGATTAGAATGTACTAATAGCTCCTTACTCTTACTGGCCCTAACCCCAGTGCTGACTGGTATGGAAGCTTCAACCAGGGGGCTTCACCCTTTCTTAGGTAATCTGGTGTCTCTCTGTTCCTAGAGACTCCCCATATTAGTATCTGACTTAGGATGGATATCTTGGAAACTTTAACTCTTCAGGAGCTCAGAACTTCGGAACTCAAGCAAACCCCTAGCCTTAGCATTCCTTAGTGTGTAGAATTTCAAGGATATGCTCCCAGGCCTAGATAGGACTTGCTTTTTAAAGAATGTCTCACTTTTTTGGGACAACTTCCCATTTAGGGTCTCTGGCCATAAGACTATACTTACCTCTTTCCTAAGTCTTTTTAAAATTTGCCTTCCTAAGGTCTAATGCGGACTATTAGGTGGTGAAGTAGATAAAGCACCAGGCCTGATGTCAGGAAGACTTGAGTTAAAATCTGGCCTTAGACACTCACTGGGTGTGTGACCCTGGACAAGTCACCTAAGCCTATTTCCCTCAGTTTTCTCCTTCGTAAAATGATCTGGAGAAGGAAATGGTAAGCCATTCCATTATCTTTGCCAATAAAATCCCAAATAAGGTCATGAGGAGTCGACTGAAACTGAGCAACAACAAAATGTGTAAAGTATTTCTCTGGCAGTGCCCAAATTTCCTTCCTTTGGCTCCTTATAAGTTTTGAGATGACAGAGTAGTTTTGCTACAAGACTTTTGTCAATTCGACTTTATTCATCATCATTTTGTTGGTCAGAGTTCAGTCCAGGGTAGCAGCTGTCTCAATAGCTTCTTTCTTACTTTGTTCTGTAATTTAAGACTTTTATTTTCTCTGTAAATGACTAGATGGTTTTCATAACTTGTGACTAAGAATTTCACCAACTTTTAACTAACCAGGCAGTGAGCCTCCCTCAGCTTAGCTAAGTCCTTGCACTCTAGACACACAATCTGCCACACAGCTTGCTAGAATCTACCTTGAGTTTTCATTCCATTATTATAGCCTTTGAGAACCCAAGGTCACTTCAACTTTATGTGAAACATCAGAGTAGGACTTTCATGGAGTGATTCATATATAACATTTAGGGCCCATTTGACAAGGAAGAGACCAAAGGATAGGTCTGCTGGTTTGTTTGAATCCTAATGGGAACAGATAGGTAACCCAAATAAAAGGGAATTAATGGTTCTGCCAGGGAAATTGGAAGAAAGCAAAACATACATGATACTGTATTTATAAAGTATAGAGTGTGAGATGATTGATTGTTTAGGGACCAGATAATTCAAGGACTAACTTAAGGAAGGTTAGGAAGACTGATCCACAGAGTGTTACATAGTGACAGAAGCCCAGGGATCTGGGATTTTCTCCTTTTCTGCATCTCCTGCTTGCCAACTCTCTCACTCTCTTTTCATCTGTATTCTCTCCCTCTTAATCAGTGCAGGGACCATGAACCCTGATCAAATCAACTCTGCCTTTGTTCCTTGATGGGCTCAATATAGTTCCACGTGGACCTGTTCACCATCTTGTAACTTTCTGACATTGGCCACCAATCACCTGTATAGTTTTGCCTATTTGGATATAGGCTTCTTCAGGGCAGGTACTCTATTTTTGTATCTGTATCCCCAGCACTTAGCCATGCTTGGCATGTAACTAAGACTTAATATATTTTCCTTCCTTCCTATCCACTGAATAGACACGAGATGAGAAAAAAAAGATTTCTATACATTTTTTGACATACACAGCATGAGAATTAGTTTTGCTTCACAATGCTTGTTTGTTACAAGTGGTTTTTTCTTTTTTTTTTAAATTGGGCAAAATTGATGGGAAAGAAAATAGATGATTGCTAATTGAAAAATGGAATTAAATTTTTTTTAAAAAGGGAAAATAATATCACACATAGACAAACACAAAAAGAAAAAAATGTCCTCTTAGCGTAAAGGGCTCCGAACCTGACAGGACAAGAATATATTCAGAAAGTGGATGAGACCAGGATTTGCCTCCAATTGGAGAGGACTCCTATCTAATAGGGGCAGCAGGGGTAACCCTTAGTAACAGCAGTGTGTCCACATTAGAGATTAAAATGATGAGAGCAATGCAGTTAGGAAATTCAACATCTGTTATACATTAATAAATAATAAAATGAGAAGTCAGATGGAGTTCACCAGTATAGTTTGTCTTCTCAGACAGTATGAAAGTTCTAATTGTAGATGGAATCTCTTACTCTAATCTCCAAGGAGAACAGTGACCAGTTGTAATACAGTCAATGGAGTCTCCAAAGTAACTAAGCATTTTAAGGACAAGAATAGTGCCTCTTTCTGTTCTTCGCAAAGTATGATTCCGTACATTTAATACCTATTATATGATTGACTGATTGATGTTCCTGAACTCATGGTTCTCAAAATGCCAAAATAAAGTACACAGTTATGATTTTTAACACAGTCATTTGACTTTTGTGGTGAATTTTCTTTTATAGTTTTATAGAAAGTCTATTTTTCAGGGATATGTTAAAAGGACAGGGTGATGGATTGTGTCAGAGAATTAAAGTACTAGACTTGGAGTCAGAGGACTTTGTTAGGTTTGGGTCTACCCTCTCTGGGCCTCACTTTCCTTATTTGTGAACTTCTGAAGTTAAGATTAAGGAAATATAAGGTCCCTTCCAGGTTGATATTTTATAAATCTTCATTGTCATTTTTGTAGAGATCAACTTTTTAAACAGGTAATGTGGAACAATGAGGTGCTTCCTTAGGAGAGAGGAGCCTTTGGCCTTCTGTGTCAATTCACTATGTCAGCTATACCCACTCACCTTTCCTGCCTACTTAATTAGTATTCTTTTATACCAGAATGATTGATTGTTTTTCTTTCTCTCCCTTTATTTCTCCATCTTTTCTTCTCCCTTCCTTTTCTCTTTCCTTCTTCCTTCCTTCTTATTGTAGTATTGAACTCCACAAATTTCATAAGGTTTTTAAAAGCAAAAACCAAAAAACTCCAGAACTTTTAAATGAGGTTTTTATCTATGTGATTATCACCCTCGTAAGAAATACTATTGAAATGAATCTGGAGAACTTACACTGATGTTTAAAGATAGCATGACTGATGATGTTATTATCCAGTAATAGTTATTAAAAATGACCTCTAGATTAATTGGTTTTTTTTTTTTTTTGGTTAGTATACAACCAAATGAAGAGCTAACATCTTATGGCTGGGGAGAGGGGTGACGTAAATCTTTCTACACAATAAAAATACTTTGCAGTAGAAAAATAAGAAGAAATTTAACAAATTCTGTTAAATATTTAGGAAAATAAATGATTTAATCAAGAGAACAAGAATCTGTCTTCATGTTATGAATCTTTGGTGTTCTTTTATAGATCATATGGTTTTTTTCCTGTTTTGTCTTTATCTAATGAATGAAAATATCAAACATTTTGCCCTTCTACTAAAAAGAGCGGTTGGGCAGCAGCTTCCTTCTTTTGCTTTTTCCATGGTTAGATTTCAGTTTTTAGTGCTTGTGACTTTATTTGAATTTAAAATATGCAATATCAAGCTTTCCTAGTACCTTATTCTTTACTTTTGTCAACTTTATTTTGGATCAGTATTGTAGCTCTGGATTATTAGATTATGTCTAGTTTTCTTGGTACATTTCAGGGAAAATGGTTATCTTTATTTTCTACTTAACAATAATGATGGAAGTTACCAGATACTCTGCAATATCAGAGTGAGAAAATTGGAAATGGCTTCAACTTAGCAACTCAAGAAAAATTGGATGCAGTCAGACTCCATCTGCAAATGCCTTTGAGACTATTACATGCATTTTCTCTGCCATTTTTTCTTTTTTTCCCAACTGAATTTTATTCTCCCCTTTCCATTTCTTTTCTTAACAGTGCTTTTTACCTTTCTTCTCTCCTTTACATTGCCTATTTCTCATATACCTTTTAGAATATAAAAATCCTTCAGAATATTTGTGCCAAGGACTAATCTAGGATACTGGCATTATCATTCTGGGAAATTCCCCCCCCCCCCCCCCTTTTTTTTAACTTGACAGGGCTGCAGTTGGTAGGCTTTCAGGGCGCTATGTAAAGCGTGGTTGAAACTGGACATTGGCTTGGTTTTAAAGATGAACAAATGTCACTTCTTTCAAAGACAGCTATTGTCTGAAAAGTTCATTGGAGTACTTTCCCCCTGACATTTGTGGAAAGTACAATTTTTATATCCTAAATCCTTTATGTACCATTAGCAGGCAGAGCAAGAAGTCATTTTTCCTCCAAGTTTCCTAAATGTTTCTTTAAGATTATTTTAAGACCATTTAAGACTTTTGAGACCAATTATCTACTGCAGTAATCTTAGTGGAGAGGGAATCAATTAGTGACCCTGTTTAACATTTTGTGTAATGTCCAGATTTTTCACTAATTGAACTTCTCATGTCCCATTATCTGTGTTTAATTTCTCTTTGAAAATTTTTGTACAAAGGAATGTTGCATTTATTGCTTATGCTCAGGTAAGATCTAGCAGAGATAGAAAATTAGTCAGAACCATGAACCAAAGTTGAGATTTCTTGTTTTAGTTTTAGTTGAGTATGAATCCTGAAATCAGAAATTCAGGTCTCCATATGAAAGAATAGGGGAGGTAATTTGGAACATTGGCAGGACATAGAGAGTAATTGTAGTTAACAGATAATACCATATAATTCATTCAGTGACTGTATTTAGCATATGGGATACAGAAGAACAAATGTAATTGTGTTCACATGAAAGAATAATATAATGTATGGGAAGCATCTGTTAAATATTTTTACATCATGATCCCTCATGAGAGTTTTTTTTTTTGTAAAGATGAAATTGTAGTGCTGATGTTAAGAAAATTTGGAGCTTCATAGTTTGTGTATGTGTTTATTTTATACATCTCATGGTTGTTCAGCTACTTTTCTTACTCTGACCCTTTTGGGGGGTTTTCTTGGCAAAGATACTAGAGTGGTTTGACATTTCTTTCTCTACTTCATTTTACAGGTGAGGTACTGAGGCAAACAGGGTTAAATGACTTTTCCTGGGTCACATGGCTAGTAAATGTCTAAGGCCAGATTTGAACTCAGGAAAATGAGTCTTCCTGACTTCAGGCCCAGCACGCTCTCTGCTGGGCCACCTAGCTGCCAGTGCCACATGTGGCTTTTTTCATAATAGATACACTTTATAGTAAATCAACTGGTATTTATGATTTGCTATGTAAACCCAAATGACAATAAATTTCATTTAATTGAGTAGGTCCTTTAGAAGCTTAGATAATGTTTATATGATGAATATTAAATTTGCAGGAAAAATTATTTTTGTGGATTCATTTGCTGCTGTTTTTAATATCCAAAATTTGGATATTATATATTTTCAGCCTCTCAATATAACTTTGTGCAGCACAATAAAATTTCTGAATATTTTATTTTGAATTTTAAATGTTTTGCATTCATCATCTAAATAGTCCCAGATTATTTTTTCCCTTTTAAATATATTTTTATTTTGTTAAGTATTTCCCAATAATATGTAAAAATTAACATTAATTTTTAATGGTTTGAGTTCCAAGTTCTCTCCCTTCCTCCCACCCCTGACCCTTTGAAAAGGCAAATAATTTGATGTTGACTATACATTTCTAGAATATTCTAATAATAATCACAAACCATTTCCACTATTTAAGAATTGTGGCAAAAACAATGAATACCAGGTTTCAAGGTGATAATTTTTTTTCTTTTTCAAGGATAAAAGAAATAATCCATCTTTGCCCTCTATGTAGAGTATACATACACGCATACATATAATAATTGCTTTAAATGTCATTCACAAATTTGATTAGCAGTTCATCTATGCCTTTATACATGTTGTCATTGATAAAAATGTTATCCAAAGGTAGTGAAAAAAGACCTTTGAACAGAAAAAATCAAGTTAGGTACTGAAGGTTCAGCTAAATCACCAAGTTTACCTAAGCATTTTCAAACTACACTACTGTAGGTCTGTTTTAGTAGGTTTGGGGACTAGAGAAAGAAATATTCTCAGATCTCTCACCTGTCTTAATTAAAGTTTTATCTGACAGCACCCAATTTATTTTTGTATATACAGATTCCCCCCACACCCCCATAAGACAGACTCCCTCTCCTTCTCCTTGCAACCCAGCTTATAGTATGCTTCCAGTCCACTTGAAGGGAGAATTGCAATGAAACAGTAGATGAACCATTCAAATGGAATTATGTCCAAATATTTTTGGCTCCCATTTTAACATAGATGCAGAATCAACTTGAAAATAATCCAGAAGTAATTTCACTGGTGAAATCATAGACTGCATTACATTTTCATTAAAAATTTTGAAACTTATACATTTCTTTAGTTCCTAATGAAAATGTATTATGCTCCAAAGTCCTGAAACTCAGATACAAACACAATGTACCCCCAAACCCTTTGTTTTTCATCTCTGAGACTGATAATGAGGGATTTAGTTATAGAATTTCAAATATATAGATGTGGCAGGTGAAAATATTAGTCTGTGAAATCCAAGCAGAATGAAAGATTTTATACAACAGAATCCAAAGACAACTTGCTGGGAGTGCTAAATTACAAGAAAACACAACACCAACATTGTGATTTGAACAGCATTCCCAGACTGTCAGCCATTATTTCACCTTGACCCCTATA
The DNA here is from genome assembly GCA_023548195.1 of Bettongia penicillata ogilbyi. Taxonomy (NCBI): domain Eukaryota; kingdom Metazoa; phylum Chordata; class Mammalia; order Diprotodontia; family Potoroidae; genus Bettongia; species Bettongia penicillata. The sequence continues at coordinate 2,271,481 of JAJHZJ010000535.1, forward strand.
GCCATCATCCAGGGAAATAACTTAAAGAAATGGAATGTGGCACCTTCCTCTGTAGTCCTCACCTTAGTAATCACCTCACATAGATATCTGGAAAGAAAAAAAAGGTTCTCACCACCACTAGAGTTCTTGATATTGTCAAATAATTCAATATTACAAGCAGGGCTGGAAGTTATATTAAAGATCATATATTACCAACAACTTTGGGGTCTTTATGTCTGATTTGAAGTTGAAACCTCTCATGTATATTGTTTCTTCCACTAAAATGTCAGCTCCTTGCAAGCAGGGACTGTCTAGCTTTTTTCTATTTGTATCTCCACTTCTTAGTATACTGCTTTGCATGTAGTAGGTACTTAAGAAATGCTTATTCATTCTTCCTCGATTTTATTGGAAAGCATAAGTAGCCAAATATTAAAACATTTTAAGTTGGACAGTGTGATTACAAGCAAACCTTAAGGTATTATCTCATAAATCATATGATCCAAGTTCCTCCATTTGGATCCTGGAAAGGTCCTTAGGGGATAACAAGTATTGAATGTTATATTACTATATTGAAAACACAGTGTTTTCCAATTAAGTTAAAAAAAATCATCAAGTTAAACAACACATATGATCTAATTCTCCAAACTTAAGGAATTTTACTGTGAGTCTTGTTGGAAGACAAATGTACATGGAAAGTGTGTTGAGGAAAGGGAGGCAAGGCAGTAAATAGTTTTTCTTTTCAATGCTGCCAGTTGTTATGGGTTGTTTTGAGACATAAATATCTTAGCCTTGGAGGTCTTTGCCCTTTTTTACATTTTCAGAATGGAGGTCAGTCTTCTACTCTCAAAGGAGGAACTGCCATGTAATTTTCTAAGAGATAAAGGCCAGTTATGTCCTATACTTTCCAACTTTGGCATTGGCTTCCTTTTACTACTAAAATACACGACTAGTGAAGGAGAAAACCGGTGCTGATATATCTACGTTTTTCTTTCTTTTTTTGGCATTCATTTAAAAGTTTTGAGTTCCAAATTCTCTTCCTCCTTTCTTTCTGAACCCCTCCTCTACCCACTGAGAAGGCAAACAATATGATATTTGTTGTACATGTGAAGTCATGCAAAACATTTCCATAGTGTGTGTTTTTCCAACTGAGGACACAATGATACTCCTGGCTCTAGGCTCTTAATACACAAAATATATCTCTGCTTCTTGGAGCTGAAAATGGAAATGTTTTGGGGAAGAAACTCTTAAATGTGCCTGGTGCTTGGTGGAAAAAGCAACTTTTTCTCTCATATTGACTCTTGATCCCCAAACTAGTTTTTTTTCCTAACCCTTCAGTCTAATTTTATATTATTGTCATCTGCATACCCTTCATTACACTCAAACTGACTACTGATCATTCTTTATCCACAACATAGCCTTCTTCATGCCTCACCATGGTATGTCTCCCATGCATGCAATTCACTCCCTCCTCCCTTCTGTGGCATGGAATCCTTAGCTTTCTTCTAAGCCCACCTCTGAAACCACATGATGCCTTTCTCTCTGCTTGGAACTGCTATTTTCCTCTTGAAATTATTTTGTATATAATTTATATTGAGTTACATTATTTGCATACAAGTTATATATATCCTCTCCCCATAGAAAACATGCTCCTTGAGTGAAGGTTGTTGATTTTTGTATTCCTGGGGTTTAGGAAAGTGCCCTGTTCATAAGGATAGGAGGTCTTATCACTAGATCTGTAATGTCATTGAGAAAGGAAATTCCTAGGTGAAGAAATTCCTTTTACCAATTCAGATCAGTACTTTTTCTGCAACCTAGAGTCTTAAAGAATTGCCTAGAACACTAAGATGTTAAATGACTTGTGTAGAACTGCAGTGTGTCAGTGATGAGATTTTGATTCCTAGCTTTGAGAACACTTCTCTATACACTATGCCATTATATTTCTCCCAGCATCTTATTGTATACACACACATACAGAAACACACACACAGAAACATACACACACATATTTGTAGTGAATGAAATTTTGTGGGTTTTTTTTTTAAACTACAAGTTAATGTTGTTTGTCCTTTATTCTCAAAGAGGCCTGGGACATCAGGGAGGTGAGGCCCTGACTTGCAAGTAGACTGGATTACAGTAAGGGAGGGCTGTGCAAAGTCACCAGCCTCACTCTCTACTAGAGTCATCTGGGTCCAGTGGTGAGATAGAGATGACCTCAGATGCGGTGGGAGAAGTTAAGGTCTGCCTATTCCACTTAAAAGAGCCACAATAGTCTTTGGTGGAAAAAGAGCAGAACAGGCCAAGATACATGAATATAGTACTCTTTGCTCAATTATGTGGTGTACACTTGAAATTTTGCTTATTTCCTGCCATGGGTAATTTGTCAATATATATTTTAAGTAAGTAGAAGGAGCACTAAGAACACCAAATCATCTGTTGAGAAACTATGTAATGGGAAAATATGTTCTGATAGTTTCTTGTGAATTTTTGCATAAAACATATTGCTAGAATATTTTCAAGAGGCAGCATGATATAATGGATAAAGATCTGATTCTGACAAGTCCCTTAATCTCTGAGTGCCCTATAAAATCCAGTTTGTAAAACTAAGTTACAAAGGAGTTGCCAGATCTGTTAGTGGAAGGACTTTCCACACAGACATCAGAATTCTGAACCAAAAAGAAAAACTTGAAGCATTCTTAATACAAAAAATTAGTTGTAGATTACATATGCAAAGATAAAAATCATTTAGCTTAAATGAAAAAGAAAGATTTTCTTATTCAGTGCCTTTGTTTGCCAGCCCCTATCTTCCCCCCAACACCCCTTGATTTTCAAAATTCAGTTCACTAGCTCAACCAGATAATGGTTCACTGACTCACCCACTTCATTGTTCTTTGAAATGCTTGACTTTGAAAATTTCATTGTATTGAGTTTATTGCTAAAGTTTTGTTGCTGTTACAAAAAGAATATTTTTCTTTAGACATCCATTGGGACATTGGAAATAATAAAAAGCTTCTGCTCTTTTGATTCCGTTAGTTACTAGTTTCATCATTTTCATTAAAATGTTTCCTTTTGGAACACTCTATTTACAATATGACAGTTATCTATTTATAGTACCTCTGACTTGGGACTTTCCTGCAGTAGAAAACAAGTTAATCAATTTAATGATGGATGACTATGAGAATAAGTAGATTTTTTTACTGTTTTTTTAGCCAAATCAAATAATAAATTCAAGTTAGGATTTTTTAAGAAGGTAGAATAAAATGTAAATTGATGGATTATATATAGCATAAATTATGTATTTTAATCATTTATATTAAGAGGTTAAAGAAAAGTTAAAAGTCCAGCATGATATGCTTGTTAGCTGCTTAATATCAGTGCTTCTGTAATGTTTTTATGCCATGACCCACTAAGAGCTACTACCTCATACCACTATTATGAATACAAACAAAGTGCTGGAAGAGCTTTTTTTTCCCCTGGAAAAAGGAAAAATAATTATATATCTTCCCCTCATTTTGGAAAAATTGTATTCTCACCTGACAAGATAATACAGTTGATCAAAGCTAAAAATATACCAACAGTGTATTGTGACTGCTAAAACCTTATTGCAATTTTATGTAGCAGAAATAGGCCTTGTCAGAAGTAAGACATTCATTTGGAGTATCATGTTCAAGTTTGACAGGCACATATTAAGGAATTCAACAAATATATACGTAAAGTAGGAGACACAGGATAGTGAGAAGTCTGGAACTGAGGGTAAATGAGAAATAGCTAAAGATATTAAGAAATTAAATGTATAAAATAAAACCCAGAAAGGAAAAAATAGCTGTCTTCAAATATCTAAAGATATCCTGTGGAAGTAGTTTACTAAGTTCAAAAGTTATAATAACGTTTAAAAATCTTCAGAACTAAAACTCAGTGGGAGAACTGTTCAGGGAGGTAGGTTTTATTTCTACATTAGTAACTAGTTTATAATAATTTGAGCCATCTAACTGGTTGCCTCATGGTGTCGTTGGAAATAATGAGCAGAAGCTAGCCTGTCCAAGGGATTCTAGCACTGGGTAGAGACTGGACACCAAGCAGTGGTGCTGTCCAAGGGATTCTAGCACTGGGTAGAGACTGGACACCATTACTTGTAATGGACCTTTCAGCTTTGTGGTTCTAAAATTTGTTTGTCTTTTGTTCTCAAAGAGGACGATGATATCAGGGAGATGATGCCATAATGTGCAAGTGAATTAGACATGACTTGCACTTGACTTTGAGTGAGAGGGGCTGTAAATAGTAGTCTAGGTTCTCACTCTAATGCTCTTTCATTAGAGTGATTTAGTTAAATGATACAATCAGAAGAGAGATGTAAAAACATTTTTAGAAAACCTCTATGAGTTTTTCTTTAATTTAGTAATTCAGTCATTTTAAGAAGCTTAACCATTTCCTCACTGTCTTAGGTTTCTTTTAAGACACAATGATCTAGTTTGTGTATGGAAAAGTAACTTTATGATTATATTTCTTTACAGGGCCAAATGTTCACTGAAAGTCTAGATATTTCTTTTGGTTTCACATGAATACTTTTCTCCCTTTGCTGTATGGATATTAAAATTCTTGGTGAGAATAAAAAGACATCATTCTGCTTACAAGCTTTGCTTTTTAACAGTAGTTATGGGTTCATGTTGCTTGAAGAAAAGAGAACTATTTGCTTTATTTGAAAGAATTATCACCTTCTTTCTTCATGATGATGCATCATGTTCTTTATCCTAAAAAATAAAAAAGGAAATGTACCATGAAAAGTGGTAATTTTCTTCAAAGAGTTCCTTAAAAGATAACTTCATTGCACTGATTGTTTTTACATTTGACCTGATATCTTTACCTGAAGTGTGTGAAAGGACATGAGAGGAGGCTGACTGTCTCTGTTGCCTTTCTATGACCAGGTATTGGTCCGTTACACCTGCAATAGGTTTTTAAATTGAAGAAAAGCTTCATGGAAGAGCTGCCTCTTTTGAAAAATAAATTATTTTACTATTAACCTAATTATTAATAAATACTTAACTATAAAAAGAGAGATCTGTGTAAGAAAATGTGAACTTCCATTACATATTTTAAAGTATATACTAAGTTTGATAAAATGGTAACAAAATGTCCCTATTTGTGTTTCATTTTGAATTTTGTTCTGCTGTTTATTTTGTTTTCTTGATGTGATGCCATTTTTGTTTTTTGCTTTCATTTCCATCACTATGTTGTAACTTGACCTCTCTCCCTAACCCTTACAAAGGCCCTCCCTTGCAACAAATAAATATAATCGAGCAAAACAAATCAGTACATTGACCATGTCTAAAAAAGTGTGTCTTATTTCATGTCTCTAGCACATCATATCTATGACAAGAGCTTGGGAAATATATTTCAATATCCATCTTATCCCATGTTCTGCTTTTCATCAGAAATCTGAAGTCTTTTGAAGTTGTTCTTCTTTATATTAATTTGCTCATTTATAAATTGACCTCCTGGTTTTACTTATTTCACCTTTCAACAGTTTACACTAGTCTTCCCAGGTTTTCCTTGAATTTATCCTAGTTATAATTTCTTGAATGCTGGGCTTGGAGTCAGGAAACCTGAGCTCAAATCTGTCCTCAGATGCATACTAGCTGTGCAATCCTGGATGAGTCACTTGGCTACCTAACATCTGTCCACTATGTAAGTGTGCTATTATTGCTGTTATCATCTTCATTATTATTATGCACAATATATTGAACCATTTTCTACTTAATGGGCACCTGTTTGGTTATAGTTGTTTGCTACAAGAAGAAGTATTGCTAGTATATTAGAACCATTCTCTCTGACTTTGACCTCTTCTGGGTGAATGACGAATAATGGTATTTCTGTATTCAAGAGTATATAAAATTTGGTGTCTTTTGGCATGTGGTTCTTTTTTTCCCTTCACCTTGATTAGATCAATTCAAAGGTCCACCAGCAGTGTACCAATTTTTTTTTAATATGATATTCTTTATTTAGGTTATGTATCCATTTGTAATTTATTGTGCTATGCGGCTTAAAAGTATTCCTCTCAGACTAATCTCTGATAGAATGCTTTCTAATTTTGCCATTAGTTTTTGCCAAATAGTAAATCTCCACACTAAGTATATGGCATTCCCAGATAGTAAATAAATGTTTTCCCTTGTTTAGGCAGAGATTACTTTGATTTTTGATCATATATATAAAAGTAGAATTCACTGTGGGAGTGTTGAATCAGTATTCCTGCATGTATTCTTTAAAAATAAAATGAAATAAAGAACTCATAAAAAATCTCAAGCAAGGCTCATCATAAAAAAGGTTTTAGAATTAGACTAATATTTTCTAGCCTGTTTTGGTTCCATGATCTACTTGCAAATTTGCTAGGAAAACTAGGGATATTAGAAGTAGCAGAGAAATAGTTCATGAGTTATCCTTTCAGACACACAGGTACTTTGTAAGCACTTACTAAATGTAATTTACTGCCTGACACACATGAACAATCTTCCTTCCTTTTCCTACCAGGCAATTATGACATTGCGATTATAGTGCTAGACCTGAAATCAAATCCTTCCTCAGATGATCCTTGCTCACTGTGTGACAATGGGCAAGTCATTCAGCCTTTCTCAACTTCAATTTCCTCATCTGTGAAAAAAGAGATTATAATAAGCGTCTGCCTCAAAATGTCATTGTAAACATCCAGTCAAATGAGAAAAAATATATGTAAAGCATTTTGCAAAAATTAAGTACTAAGTAAATATTAATATATTATCATCATTGTTACTGCTACTATTTTCCTGATCAAAGCAAGAAAGAAAACCCCAAAATCTTAGCAATGTACTAGTATCATAATTCATAAGTCATAAACACCTGTCAAGAAAAAGAAAGAAAACTATAAGATGTGGAAAAATATATAGGAGAGAAGAAATAAAGGAGACATAGAGAAGATATGTTTGACTTGGGAGAAAAATAACAGACGGTAAGTTATAGAAAGAGGGATAAAGCGAATGAATTTAAAAGTATTTAAGTCCCTGTTGTGTACAAGTACTGTGCTAACTGCCAGGGACACAATACAAGAGCAAGGTAGTTCCTGCTGTCAAGGGTTCAATAACATGACTGATGTTTACGATCCAGTAGTTTTCACAGTGTAACTATAGGGACAGATGGCCAGGTAGTGAAGTCCTTAAAGTGCACTGCTCAGTCACAATACTGTACTAGGAATTCAGAGGACAGGTGGTAAGGTCCATTTTATTGGAATGGTGGTAGTTGATGACTCCCCTATTTATCCCACTAGTGTGAATGGGGTCAGTCAGCCAGACAAGAGTAGGATGAAGTAAAAAGGTAGAGGTAAGGTTAGAAACACTGGACACTCCCTATAATATTAAGGGTACGTGACACAGGTCTGACTTATATAACAAGTTGAGCGGGATCTTTCTAAATTTATAAATCTCCTTGGGACAGAGATACTGCAGTTCATTGAGAAAGATGTAGAAGTACTTTGTTCCACTCGATGTCTCAGGAGAAAAATATTTGTGCAGGAGTTGGGAATTTTTCAGGTAATTCTGGGATACTCCCTTCTGCTTCAAGAAAGTTGGCAAGTCCAGATAAGAGGAAATATATAAATATGTATATTTTGAACTGACTAAAAGTTTATATTTGACCTGGTCCCAACCTTAAATAATAAAATGCATTTTAGAAGGAGCTGCTACATTAAATGCTCACAGTAAATGATAAGCTTTTCTATTTTTTTTAACTACATTTTGAGCTTTATTTCTCTCTTGGCACATAAGACTTTTTTTTAAAAAAAAACAATAATGTATTTTTGTAATCATAGAATATAAGAAAAAGCATACATAAAATATTCATCATCTAGTGAATTGGATCTGGTTTTTAATCTGGAAATACCATGAGTACAAACTGAGTCCTTGTTTTTGAAAAGTTATTTTTGGAGAGATTAGTTTGCTCATTGTCTTAGTATGACTTCTCTGAGTTTCAGGTGTTGCATAAATCATTCCTGAGAATTTTCTGAGTATTTTGTTTTAATAAGTTTATGTGATAAATGTAAGACATGGTCTCTGTCTGCCAAAATTTATGTAATGCTTAAAGTTTATAAAACATTTTAAGTATTTCGCACAAACTCTTGAGTTCACTCTGTAAACCCTTACTTGGGCGAGCAGGTCAGATTCTCAAAGGACAGATGGCTTTATTGTCCTAGGAGTAACCCTGAGGAACTTGGAGTAGTTCCTCTAGTTCACAAGCGCGCATTAGTATGCTTCTCTCTACTCAGCTGACATCAATTTGCTGACCAGACTTAATTAGCCATTAGAAATGGATTTACTAAGGTGATACAGGATTTGGTGCAAACATCACCTGAAACGGGGGTGACTTACTTTTCCACAAGTAAATACAGGGTCCAAGAGAAAGTAGGATAAAGCTTGGAAACACGTGACCAAAAGAAACAGCTCCCACCTGGTTGCTGGGGGTCCCTTTCTTCTCTTTATCATTAAGCTGCCCTGGAGTTTGCTATTTACATTTGCCACTGGACCCATATGGCTCTGGAGGAGAAAATGAGACTGATGACTTTGCACAACCCTTCCTCACTTAAATCCAGTTCACTTGCATGTCATGGCGTCACCTCCCTGATGTCATGGTCCTTTTTGAGAATGAAGGACAAGCAGCAGCAATATCCTGGAGTACAATGTAGCTTTCTTCTGGTCTGCTTACTGATTCCTCTACGAGGAGGCTTTACCTTTCTTCCTTGGCTCTCATAATGCTTCATTTGTACCATTCTGGGGCACTTACAGATTTATTGTGTACTTTATTTGGTTAGATACCATGTTTTATCTAAACAGTGTATCTCATCTAGCACTGTGCTTTGCATGTGAAGGTATGTAACACATTTTTTCTTATTTTAATATCAAATATAAAGATATGAATTCAGTTTTATTTTGATGTATAAATCTTTACAAAATCAAAATGTCTCTTTTGTATTGAGGTACAGTATATTTTACAGTTTCAAAGATTTTAACAGCAATAATACATTATGAAAATATATAATCACATAGATTTTATGATCCTGCAATAACCACATTTCAGAGGACTAAATTTTATGTCACAGTGAAGTTCTATTTTTTCCTAACTGTGATGCCACTGATATTCGTAATGTTTGGAATCATTTTCCACCACTTCATTTCAGGAAGGTCCTAAGAGCATCTTAGCCCCATTTGCTCATATAACAAAGTCAATCAGAAAAGCTTTTATCTTTTTATGCATTGACTTATAGTAAGCATTTGATAAATGTGTGATACCTTTGAAATCTTTAGGGGAGTTATGTTTGCCAGTGCCCAGAGATCTTGTTTAGTACTTATGAAAATAATCAGTCTGTATCTTTGTAAAGCCAAAGGAGACTTGGTTCACCAAGCATCTGCCAGATCAGTCAAACATTGCTCAGATAAACTACTTTTATTTAATATTACAAAACTATTCAGGCATAGACTGTGCTCAGATGAATGCTCTGAAAATGCTCCCTCAAATATTAGGTTATGATTATCGTGTTATCTCTGATTTTCATGTTTCCTTCTTTTTGATCATTCTCTTGGGTGCTTATGTTCTGAATCTTTTGGGGGGTGATTTGTACTTTTTCAAGATGACCTAAGTCTTAGATCCTAAGGTATTTCACATCCTGTCACTACATAAGAGAAATGAATTACAATCAGTTCATCTCCAACATAAATTTTTTCCTTAAAAGACCAAATGAGTATATCATTTATTTACTGTAGAAGAGGAAGCTACAATCCTAATTTCGTAGTGAATTTTTGATCTTCCATAGAATAAAGGTGTCATTCTATATAGATATGGCGATTTTAAGTTATGAATGAATAAAAAAGATTAAGACCTTACTATATGTCACACATTAGGGATACAAATAACAAAGCGAAGACAGTCTTTACTGTTAAGAAGCTTATTATATTCTGTAGCAACAAAAGGAAGTGGTGACTATGGAAGTCACCACGGTGAATGAATGGGATGAACATTTAGATGGCTAGTGAGTGGATCCACAGGGGAGCAGATGAACACACTTACTTCAGGAACCATGGCCAGACTGATTTGATCATGGTTCACAGTTTCAGAACTGGAGGGAGCCTGAAATGCAGTGACGTGACAGCAAGACTACAGAGTTAGGAATGAAATAAAGCATGGTGCTTGGGTTTTTTCCTGAAATAGTGATTGGTGAGAAACAGTCATCAATGGAGAGCAAGGCCTTGGGGTTGAAGGGTCTCCATAAAATGGTCCATTATGGGTAGAAAGGCAGTTGATAAAACTATGGAGGAGGTGATCAGAGAGGAAAGAGTGAGCTATTTTAAAACAAAATATCTGTTTTTGAGTTCATGGCTCAGCTGTGTTTAACTACATGGATAATTTCCATTAACAATTTCCATTTTCTTAACCTTTCTGTCAGATGGAGAGAATGGAACTAATCCATCTCTAAGAACTCTTTCAATTACAATAATCCATAATTCCATATGAAGATTAAATTTGCTGTATATATTTAAAAATATAAGTCAATGCTGACCTTTTGAGCCTCATATTTAAATAACTATGTAAAATTAATATTGGTAACTTAAAGAGTTTCGAACTCAAGACTGAACTGCTCAAAATCGTTTCCAAATTGCTCATTTTTTCCTGGGGTTTAATGTATGTGTAATTCAGAAAAGTCTGAAGATTTGGAGAGCCTAAGTCAAATTCCATTTACTGTGAGAGGTAGAGAGGACAACATACTTAGCTTTGGATTCTGAACACACACAAATATTGTATGTAGTAATATGCATATATTTTATGTGTATGTGTGTATACACACATGTATGTATGTACCAGTTATGTGGCACAACTTCATCAGAGTAATAGCAAAATGGCAGTGCAATATATGCATTGTATATATGCACAAAATCTTTATTACTCTCTTTCAGTGGGAACTTTAGGTTTTGATCGCCTATGGGAAATACGAGAGTGAATATTTTTTTCCAGGACAGTAAATCAGTGCTCTTCAATATAAACTGAATATAAGAAATTTTCAGGAGAGAGCAAGAATGCTGGTATGAAAGTTGGCTTTTTATCAGAATGTGGTGGGATGCCTGTAAAATAGAGTTTTGTTGTCACAAACTTCTTTCTGTTCTCTTCAGTTCAGCATCTGACCTCATATTTTGTCAATCCTGTTTTGTTGGCTTACAAAGATGTTATGCAGTACAACCAGATCCTTCCATTACTCTTATTTTGGAAGTTTTAAGGCAATGTTTTGCCATCTTTTTTCTGGTTGGTATTTTATAAGAAATGTGGTGGAGCGGGTGGGTAGATGGGGAAGAGTGTCAATTTCATGAATCTGGAGATCATTTGAAATGTAACCAAAGCCAGGGAAAATTATAAAGTATAGTGACAGTGTACTGCAAAATTGAACAAGCAGTTGAAATACAAGTAGGTGTCCAGTAATAGGTCTGAAGACTGTTTTCAATATCATATCTATTCTTCCCTCCTCACACCCACCCCCACATTTGAAGAGGTGGTGGATCGACAGTTGTGGACCATTTCATATATTGTCATATTTTTTTTCACTGCATTGATTAGTGTTTTTTTTTTTCTGTTTCACTTTTTCTTTTTAAGTTGATGTAAGGAATAGTTCTTTGTGAATGGGGATACTGGAGGAAATCAAGCAATGTATTAAAAAGGCTATCAATTAAGTTAATTTTTAAAAAAAATCAAATTAATGGCTTCTTAATCTTAAGTTTGCTTTGTGATTAGCCAGAGTTATGTGAGCTCTTCATCATCTTCCTTACCTCTTGTTGCAGGTGTTCCCCAAGAGCCTAGGCTTGACCCTCCTTTCTTGAAAGCTCTCTCAAGCTTTTTCACTCCTATGGCTTTCACTACCACCTCCATGCAGATGATTGTAAAACTGACATTCCTGACCTCCTCTGAGCTCCAGACTCACATCTTAAACTTTATGAAGAATGTTTCCACCTGAATATCCTGGAGCCAGCACTTCAAACACTGCATATGAAGCATATAACACCAAGTTAGTCATTCCTTACCTCCTCTTCCCCTAACTTAATCCTGATCCTCTTTCTAATATCAGTTTTTCTGCCTATGTTCTCACCCTCCCCTGTTAGTAATTTTAGGGTCATCTATGACTTTTCCCTTTCCCTCAGCTCTTATATCCATAGTGATAGGCCTGGAAAAACTACACCACTGCTACTTTTCTTGAGTACATTCTTTCTTCTCTATTCTCTTTGTCACCATTCAAGTTTGGGCACTCATTACCACCCATCTAGACTGTTGCCATCTTATAGGTATTCGGTTCTCACCTTGAGTCCTGTCCCCTGTCCTTCAAGCTGTGGACACTATAATCTTTCCCATACTTAGATCTAGAAATATCTAGGTCTTCCATATACCAAACCCTCCACCCAAGTTAGTGTATTCTCTGCATCCTAAATCCATGCTGTATTTTTGCCCAAGTTGTTCTGTGTAGCTGGAACCCATTCTTTTCCTTTCTTGTTGAATTTCACCATGGCATTTAAATTTCAACCTAAATGCCATTTTCTCCTGGAAACCTTCTTTCCTGATCTTCCTGGCCAATACCAACCTCCCACTTCAGACTTGACTTTACTTTGCAACTTTCCTGTACTCACCTTGTAATAATTTATCTTACACCTAATTGTTGATGTCATCTCTTTATTATTCATTCATTCAGCAAATATTTACATAAATATCCACATAAATATCCTGCCTGTACTATACTAGGCAGTCGTGATACAAAGGGAAAAAATGAAATCATTTTTACCCTCAAGATACTTGCATTTTGTTGGAAGGAAAACACAGAAGTAAGTGATAGATACATAGATGAATATATGGTAGATACACACATAGACAGATTGTGGGGGGAGGGGCACAGCTGGGGGAAGATTACTAGTTGAGAGAATAGTGATAGACCCATAAAAGAAGGTAACACTTGAACTGAACCTTGAAGTGAATTAGGGCTTCTAAAAGGTGGAAGAAAAGAGGAAGAACATTCCAGGTATAGGGAAAGGGTGCGATAAAGAGGCTACGCAAAGACAGGGATGCAGAAAATGGAATGCTTTGTACCAGAAAAGCACATGGGCCAGTTTAGCTAGACCAGGGAGTATATAAAGCAGATCAATGTACAGTGAGCCTAGAGCAGTGGACTGGAATCAGATCGTGAAGGGCTTTAAGGGCCAAAAAGGAAAATTAAAGCAGCATGGTACATGCTGGGCAGATCCTTTGGTCTGAACTAGCTTTCATATACTCCCTTTGACACTTACTATGTGTTTAATTTTTGCTAATCTGTTAATATTGTCAGTTTTGTTTGTTAATTCACCTAAGCCCTCTGGGCTTCATTTTCCTTATCAGTAAAATAGAGATTGACTTAAATGGCCTTCAAGATTCCTTCCAGCTCTAAATCTATGAGCCTCAAAAACCTTTCGGTCACATGACTTGGGTTCAAATCTCAGTTTTGCTTTCTACTACGTTTATAACCCTGGATAAATCACTTAAACTCTTTGGGTTTCATTTTCCTCCTTTATAAACTGAAAGGGTTGTAAAGGATGACCTCTGTGTCTTAGCTAAGCTTGTCTTTACCACTGGTGGTGGTTAATATCTCTTTGCTTTATTTGATGTAATTGGCAAAATTTGTAATTGATGATTTTTTGTAATGCCACTGTAGTACTCATATTTTTTAAAAGGAAGAGAGGCTAAGCCAAATTGCATTCCCCAAAGAGGTTCTCAAGTCTTCTAGAGCAGTGGTGACAAACTCAAGTAAAAATGGTGTCCACTAATCTGTATGTAAGGATCCCTAAAGGCCATATATTGATTTCGTTTTAAAATATATTATCATTGTTTGCTTACATTTTTAACCATCTATAGTAGTACAACCAAATACAGTTGTCACCAGCTGGCCTAATATGATTGACAATTCAGCCATCACCCAGTGACAATGGGTGTAGTGATAACAGCAGTGTTATAATACCTCTCCTCTTTTTATACTCAAAGGATTCAGCAAAATCCTACTTTAGCTCTGGCTATTGTTCTGAAAATACCAGAACAGAAGCAGGCATCCATCCATCTTTAAATTTCTACATAAGTCTCATAAGTTATGCAAATAGAGAATGGGTAGGGTGGAGCAATGAGCAAACCTCTAGATGTGTCCCAGATTTAGTCAAAGATTTTACAAGCCTGATTAAAATAGGATAAAGTATATCACTGTTAAAAGATATCTGGGTGCTTCATATACCAAATTTCCTGGCATCTGTTAGGGAATTTATCCTCTAATTAGATTTGATTGTGAAGGAGAAGAAAAAACTGGTGACATAAAGAAACACAGTCTGGTAATAAAAATAATAAGTTACTGCAAGATATGCTATATTCACTGAGCTTCCCATCTTAAAAGTATTATTGCTGTTAGACTTCTCAGCATAATTATAATTAATATGTCAAAATCCAACCTGCCTCCTGTCCAGTTACCCTGTGACCACTACCCAATGTTTTCAAATGATCGGATGGAAAACTCTTACTTAAAAACAATGTAAATTTGTTTTTTTGTAAATCTCTTGCTTTTGTAACAGTGCACTGTCTGCATCAGGAAAAAACCAACTCCTCATTCTTAAGATTCTACTGTATCTTTCCACTATTATAGATAGCTATAGCAATCAGCATTTGGAGATGAAGAACATCATAGAGATCATCTTCATATAGTATATAGTGTCAGAGTTTTTGTTTAAGACTAGGTCTCACTATCTTGCCCATGAAGTGCAAGGGTTACTCACTGGCTTATCAGCGTGGGAGCTCTCACCTGCTTCATTTCTGACCTGGGCTAGTTTGCCTCTTCTTAGGCAGCCTTGTCCCTCTCCGCTGTCACTGCCCCTTCCAAATTTAATATAGATCCCAATTATAGATCAAAATCTCAAGGTCAAGAGATCCTTCAGCTCCTTGGTAGCTTAGATGAGGGTAATTGCCACTCTACGTGGCTTGTGTTTTCTTTACCATACCGCACGTATGGTAAATGGTACCATACCAGGTATCGTAGACATATAGAGTTATCTTTTTCAATCTTATAACTCGGTTTTAATATTTTTTGCTGACTCATGGAATCACTGATTTCTGTAGTTTGAGTTCTGTAGCTCTGCAGTTTTATACTTTTCAGAGACTGAATTTCTTGGGTCAGATTTACTACTTTCTCCCCTAAGTTACTTATTCTACCTCCAATTCTTTCCTTAAAAATTTATATTTCATTTTTTAAATTTTGCTTCATTTCTATTAGGCATTCACATGGTCTTTGTAGAAAAATCAGATTTTTTTCCTTTGACACTTATCATGGAGTTGGATTTGCAGTGTTTTTATATAGTGGTTGGTCTTTTCTTTGATTTACTCAGCTCTTCTACTTTAGTTTCTGCATTGGTTCTTTGTTCCAGGTCCAGCTTCTTCCCTTGCTGCACTTTTGAATGGAATGGTAAGCCTTGCTGGTTCTAGTCCCAGGTTTTCTCAGTATTTGCTCAAACCTTCACTTCTAAGACCTCTGAGATTCCAAGTGCTGGGTCACTACCAGTGACTTCTCTAAGCATCAGCGTGTTAGGGCCCTCAGAGCCCCTGGATCTGGGATATCCTGGTCCTTGCGCTATTGCACTATAATCAATTTCCAGCAACTGCTCCCTGAGACATGCAAGGTCCCCACGCTGGGACTCTCTCGGGCGTGCTGTATGGGATTGCTGGCTCCTGACATGGAAACTAGCAGGCTACACAAATCCTACCTCTGATTGAGCAGTTGCTTTGCTTTGGGGGAGTTGAAGGCAAAAAAAGGGCCAATTGTCCATGGGCTTTTTTGTTTGGTTGGTTTTTGGCTTTTTGTGGAGTTGGTTAGAAGTCACTTAATATAGTTTCTAACTGGGTTTCTTGATAAGTTTTTTTTCTGTTGGGAAATTTAGGGCTTTGCTGAAGTTGGTATGCAGGAGCAATGTAACACTTTCTATCAGGCAGCCAACTTGGCCACTTTCTTTTTTGGCTTTAACTTTTGTTCTTTACCAAAAGATGGGTCAATCTTTCCATTTACAGAATCACAGAGTTCTAGAATTGGAATGGACCTCTGTGGCCATCTTGTTGAGTCTGTACTGGAGGAGAAATCCCTGCTACAATACTTAAATTATTACCTGGCTTTCCAATAAATGGAAAACTTCAATCAGTCCATCAAGCATTTATTAAGTGCTGATTCTGTGCCAGGTACTGTGTTATGTGTGCGTGCGTGTACATGTAATAAATGAGGCAAATAGATATTTGGAGTTTGGGGGGCTTTTGCCACTGAAGGAATTCTTAAAGAGTCATTGATCTAGAATAGTAAGAGAATGATTGCATCTGTCATTTAAACTTTTGGAACCCTCCCATCAGGGTACACTGAAAATTATATAATTTTCCAGAAGCATAAACTTTTTTTCAATTGATCAGCAAGATGTTCTTTGTGTATAAGAGCAATAAATCTGGAGTCAGTGGACCTAGATTCAAACCTTCATTCATACTGCCTACTATCTGTTTGATTTTTAGCAAGTTGCTTAACCTCTTTAGGCCTCAGTTTTATCATCTGTAAAATAAAAGTATTGGATTTCATTACCTCTCAAGTCCTTTCCAGTTCTAAAACTATGATGTAATAATGAGTATCAGGGGAGTCCTAAGTGAATTTCAGCTCAACAGTATACAGAAGCAGATTTTTTTATAGAAACATGTCGCGGTTTACTCTTTGAAATTTGCTAGAGATTGATCTGCTGTTCATATTCTCTTTGCTTAAAAGGGGGGATTCCTTTTACTTTTGACATATTCAGGTCTTTCTATTGAAACCATCTTATAAGACCAAAGATTGGAATGGTGCAGTATTTTTCTAATAGCTCAATACTTGTTTTGAAATTCAGTTAATCTGCGTCTGAGAGGTACTTTAGCCATAGGGAAAACATGCCAGTGAGAGAAGAGATTTGTATAGTGTCCTCAAAATAGCATTTTGAAGGCCTATCAAATGTAATTTTCTTACAGTGGATTAATTTACCTTAGCACAGGAGGAATAGTGAGTACAGTGTATGAATGCATATCACTTGCGTACGTGTTGCTAGGTGACTAAAGCATGTGCCTAATTTTTCGTGAGGTAGGTAATACAACTGCTTCATGAGAGGGAAGGAAAGCTAGGAAATCACTGCTGAGAGTAAATGGGAAGTTGATATAGCCATTAAGTCAGAGAGTGTAGTGGTAGAATGTTAGATTGCTAGCAAAGAGAAGATACTTGATTACTAGCCAAGAAAGGATTCCAAGAAACCACATAAACACATGCCCAATCATAAGATCATACTTGATTAGAAGTATTTTCCATTTCAAAATCTTTTTTTTTTAACTTTCATAGTGCCCTCAAAATGTATGATTTTAGGTTAAACTTATAAAAGCTTTTCAAAACAAAAAATAAAATTACTTGTAAAGTTTATAGGAAATTTAGCTCATTTTGAATTGTGAATTTTAAAAATAGTAATTTTCATACTTTTAAAGGCCCTGACTTAGTTCTACCAATGTGTATATTACTATTTTATGTCTAACTCAAGCAGTCATATGAACAGTTAATGAAATTTATATTGACATCTATAGCAGTAATAAATTTTTCTAAGCTTGTCTATATTGTGAATTTTGAGACTTACAATCATAAATTACTGAAGATCCCAAATTTAATTTCAGTCAATTTAACAAATCTTTATTAAGCACCTACTAAAGAAAGGCAGAAATTTTAATAATTCCCAGAAAGAAACTTGTAACCTAAGCAGAATTTTTTGAAAAGATTCCCTAATGTTCTATTTCCCCCAAGTCTGTCCTAAACATTTTAAGGTGCTTATTTGGATAGTAGCTACAAGTATAGGTTTCTCTTTATATTTACACTGAAAACACAGTTTTTCTTTGTACATTTTTTTTTGCTTCAGAAAATAAAAGCACCAGCATTTGTCAATAACCTATATTATTAGTTTTAGTAGAGTAATACAATCTTCATTTTTTAAAAACATTACTAGTTTGCTGAATTGCTATATCCCCTCCCTAACTTATATTTGCTTTTTTCAATTTAACATTCTTTAGATCCACTTTTATAATGAGTGAGATTTCTTTTGGAATTAATAAGGCCAAAAAATAAATTTATCTTAATTTTCAAATAGCTGACTATGCCGTTTTATTCTGTTATTTACCCTAAATTTCTAAGAGTATATACAGATAATGAAGTAATATGATTTGATACTTACAAAAACTGCCTATTTCCAATATATGTGCTTTTTTGTCCTATAATGTATATAATATGTTAAAGACAAGTAAATACAATATGCACACCAAACAAATATAAAATGAATGGGAAGGCCTAACAGTTGGGGAAACCTGGAGAAGCTTCTTGAAGAAATTGGCATTTGATTTGAGTCTTGAAAGGAGCTAGGGATTTCAAGATACATAAGCAAGAAGTGAGAACATTCCTGGAAGGATAGACAGCCAGTACCAAGGCTATGGGAGATGGTTGAAATGCCAGGTGAGAACAAGTTAATGTGGGTAGATTATAGAATATGTAAGAACAAGTAATGTATAATCTTCCTGGAAAGGTAGGTTAGAAGTAGATTCTAAAGGAATTTAAATGTCAATTAGAGGAGCAGGGAACCATCGAAACTTCCTGAGCCAGAAGAGTGATGTAGTCACATCTGCATTTTAGGATTATCAATTTAGCATCTGTGTATCGAAGTTGGATGAGAGAGAAGAGAGGCTGGATACAAGGAGAAAAATAAGTAACTTTTTATAACGGAGTTAATAATGACCAATGAGGGTGGTTTTATGAGTAGGGGCAGCGAGGTGGTGCAAAGGATAGAATGCCAGGCCTTAAGTCAAGAAGACTCATCTCCCTAAGTTCAAATCTGGCTGCAGATGCTTACTAGTTTTGTGATCCTGGGCAAGTCACTTAACCCTGTTTGCCTCAGTTTCCTTTTCTGTAACTGGAGAAGGAAATGGCAAACCACTCCAGTATCTTTGCCAAGAAAATTCATGACCCCAAATGGGGTCATGAAAAGTCAGACATGACTGAAGTGACTGAACTGAAAGAAGGAAACTGGTGTTACAGAGCAGCCACAAATGTGCATATGAGCGTATGAGTGTGTGTGTGTGTGTGTGTGTGTGTGTATCACAAGTAATAACGTAAGCTCTTAGGATATCTAATGTGTTTTGAGATATATAAAACATTGTACATCATTGTTTAAAACATGTTAAATACTATTGTGTTCTGAAAGAGTAAATGAGCCTATGTGTCTATTATATTTCAAAGTGTAGGTAATCCTGAATTAAATATTCTTTAACATAATAAGAACTAAGTAATCAATACCTAGAATAGGGAATTCTGTAATTTCATATATACCCTGTGTATATTTGCCAGGGCATCAGATGCCTTGACTATTGTTAACCCAAATTGTGTAAATGAAAATAAAAGTTTGGACCCAAAATTATAACCTAAGGACAGAAGAAATTTCCCCAGCTTGATTTGTCTTCTCATTATCCCATTAACAACTATCCAGTCAATCAGTCAGCAAGCATTTATTAGGTACTTGCTGTGTACTGGAGGCAGCTAGGTAGCTCAGTGGATAGAGTACTGGGCCTGGAATCAGGAAAACTTGACTTCAAATCTGGCCTCAGATACTAGTTGTGTGACCCTGGGCAAGTCACTTAACCTCTATTTACCTTAATTCACTGGAAAAGGAAATGGCAAACCATTCCTGTATCTTTGTCAAGAAAATCTCATGGGCAACTTTAGCATGCTATGGTCCAGAGTCATGAATAGTTGAACACAACTGAAAAATAGCCACTGCCCTCAAGAAAAAACTTTTTCAATGGAAGGGAAGAGCAGAAAAGTAACAGGGAAAGAGTGAAGCTTACTCTCATTGCATTTGACTTAAGGAGGGAATACTCAATTTGGTATGAAAATCTATCTTACACTACAGGGAAGGAGTGGGGAGGAGGATAATGGGGCATGGGGGAATGATAGAAGAGAGGGCAAGTGGGAGGTGGGAGTAATTAGAAGTAAATATTTTTGAGGAGGGACAGGGTCAAAAGAGAGAATAGAATAAATGGAGGCAAGATAGAATGGAGGGAAATATAGTTAAGTCTTTCACAATATGCCTGTTATGGAAGTGTTTTGCATAACTATGCATGCATTACCTATATTGAATTGCTTGCCTTCTCAGTGGGGATGGGTGGGGAGAGAGAAAGGGAGAGTAGTTGGAACTCAGAGTTTTAAAAAAGAATGTTAAAAATTGTTTTTGCATGCAACTGGGAAATAAGATAGACAGACAATGGGATATAGAAATCTATCTTGCACTACAAGAAAATAGAGGGAATGGGGATAAAAGAAGGAAGAGAGTGATAGAAAGGAGGGCAGATTGGGGGAAGTGGTAATTAGAATGCACACTGTCTTGAAATGGGCAGAGGGGAGAGGTGAGGTGAAAATTTGAAATTCAAAATCTTGTGGAAGTATCTATTGAAAACTAAAAATAAATTAATTAATTTAAAAAATAAATAAAAAATAGATACTGCCCTCAAGGAGCTTACCTTCTGTTGGGAGATATAACTGTGGGTAAACAAGAACATACCAAATAAATACAAGATAATTTTGTAGGGGGAGCTATGTGGCACAGTGTGCCAGGCCTTGAGTCAGGAAGACTCCTCTTTGTGAATTCAAATCTGGCCTCAGACTCTAGTTGTGTTAACCCTGGGCAAGTCACTTAACCCTTATTTTCCTCAGTTTTCTCATCTGTAAAATGATCTGGAGAAGGAAATGGCAAACCACTCCAGTATTTTTGCCAAGAAAAACTCAAATGTGTTCATGAAGAATCAGACACAACTGAACAATAACAAATTTTATTGGGATCCTGACTGCTTGAGCAGATTAGTTAAGTCTTCATATGAAAGGTAATACTTGAGCTGATCTTTGGGGAAAAAAAAAATAGAAACAACCCCTACCCTCCCCTGCAAAAAATCAACCCTGTGGATTCTAAACAGCAGGAGTGGAGAAAAAACACAATTCTGGCATGGGAAGTTCCAGCCTGTACAAAATTAGGAGACAGTGTCATGTATGACAAACAGCAAGAAGGTCAATTCCACTGGCCCAAAGAGTACATAAAAGAATAACATATTATGAAGGCTAGAAAGGTCTTTCCAAAATGTGGCACCTAGAATCTAATTCATACAGCAAGACTGTGACTTTCTTAGTCCAGAACTATACCTCTCTTAATATTGCCTAAAACCATATTACCTTTCAGGGTACGTTTCACCCTCTTGACCCTTATATGTCAACTTATATGCTATGTTTGCTTCTCTCTCTGTCTCTCTCTCTCTATCTCTCTGCCTCTCTCTATATATGTATATACAAAAAAACACATTTTCCTAAAGATTTTATATGTATAGGAAAATGTGCTTTTTGTTTCCTAAGATCACAGGTACAATATTCTGAGGGAAAGAATTTTTGGTTGGGACCTGTGATTTCATTGGTATAGGAAACTCTTAGTAAGGAAATTCTCTACCAGAGCAGACTGTCAGTTCGTATGCAACTTGTCATTTTAGAGTTGCCTGGGGCAGTGAGAGGTTAAGTGATTTGTCCAGTGTAACAGAGCCAGGATGTGTCAGAGGCAATGCACAAATCCAAATTTTTCTGATGCAGAGGCTGGACACAGTGTTCATTTTAGTGTTTTTGGATTTCTTTATTGCATATCTGGGGTTGGTTACAATTTCAGGGTGCTACTGAGGTGAAAAGTACCAAGCATATCACAGAAATGCGAACATTTTAGAGCTTTTTTTTTTTTATCATGCATGTAAAGAAAATGGGCCAAGAGAATTTAAATCACTAGCCTAAAATCACATAAAAATTCTGACTGCTATAAATGTTTTCTAATATATAGTTATCCCTATTATAAGGAAGATGTTTTCACTTTAAAAGATTGACATAGTCTAATAAGTATGTATACATGCATACTTACTTTTATGCATTGTAGAAATGACTTAGAATGGGGAAAAATGGAGCTCAGTATTTAGAATGTAACAAGGAACGTGACACTTTAAATCAGTGTTGTTTTTCCTACACACGTAACTCCTCCTTCTTTTTGTTTTTAAAGAAACCACAGGATAGGGAAAAAAAGCCTGCTGCTTGTGCTTTAGTTTGTAAGAGCAATGAAATGTGTTTTTCTTACTCCTCCTAAAGTTTCCCTTGCTCTTTAAAGTTCTGCTTTGATTGGTTTTGACTATAACCGGACCACAAAGAACTTAAACTCACATATACCACAACATCCTCAAAAACTTTGTGACATATTTGTCACCCTTATATATTTGGAGTCAAGTGGCCAATTTCAGGTATTTATGCATGTATTTTAAGATTCAGTGAATTCATTTAGCAAAGATGCCGCCAACTTTTCATATTAAAAGTATGTTCTGTATAACCAGATCATGAGAGGTGTTGAGAAAGGAGTATTAGTTTTCAGAGCTATTGCTGATGTATAGTGAGTGTAGTTGCCATAGAGATCTAACAGCCTCTTATGGGAATGCAATTATGGTCCTAAAAAATCTGAAATTCTGAACAATCATGAAAAAAAACCCAGTACTTACAATATAGACATTTTGGTAATAAAAAAGAAACAAATATAATTTTGTGTCATTTTTCTCCTGTAAGTATACTTAACAATTAAGAAATTTACCTTTAGCATGTACTTTTTAATATTAGTTGTGGTGCTTAAAAGTATTGGTAATTCATAAACAGAATTTATGGTGTCTGTTGAACATCAGTGTTGCCTATGTAGGTCTTTTTTTATTATTCAAGATGTAACTGTGCCTTTTGTATGTTAGTAGAAGATCTTAAAAACAGAGTCATTGAAGTTGCTGGTAGAACATGCTAATCAGATTTTTGAGGTTTTAAAATTTTCAGCGTGTATGCTCTTCTGTAGAGGAAGCTCTCATTGCATTTGAAATCTGTTCAGGCTGCATGAGTAGTAATACATGATTTAATTTCCCTGAGCAAAGCCCCCATCAAAAGAATACCATTCTAAGATCAGTAGTTGTGAGTTTGAAATTGCTCTGGGTACTGCCTGATGTGTGAACACTATATTTACAGGTCCACAACCACACATTTGCTCTGCAGCTGTGCTTAATGGTTATCAGTTTGGCACACCACATGATTACTTTGGAGTATGAATGGAGACTTCCGAGCCCTTTGGCAGCTCCTAAGAAACTGAAGTACCGAATGCTGAAGTCGATCATATGAATTTCATTATGCTGGTTACATAATTAGCATTTGAGGAAATCTGAGAAAAATCCTTTGGGGGATGATGATTTTGTATTTCAAAATGCAAATGTTCTCATTTGAAGGGCTGGAAAGTAAAAATGATGGAACTTTAAGACACTGTAGCCTCAACTATGTAAGATCTATTTCCAACAACTTTTAGAACTAAATATTCATAACAATATGCTTGAGCTGCATGACCTACACTACTGGGACTTGTCTGCCTATGTGTGCATATATGGGCACATCTGCATACACTTACGTTCAGATGGTGGCACTTAAATCTGTATAACCAGCTTTACACCTATAATGACAGCCTAGAGCTATTCAACACCTAAATGCCAGTTAGAAAATGAACAAGAATTGTGCTAATGATAACGAAATGGATCTTGTGACTACATATTGAGATGATTAGATGCCTATAGTGTGTACCTAACCTTTGGGAAATTCTACCTTTGTAAGTACAGTTCAGTTTTAAAAGTAATTGATGTTACAGTCTTGTTCTAATTTCTTGATTTTATGCATTTAAAATTTTTCCCTTCAGTTTTCTTGTACATTATTATGGTTCTTTGAAGCAAATTAGCTACAGAGAGACTCAAATGAAGATATTTAATGTGAGGATAGGGAAGAAAATGCCTTTCACAAAACTTAGTAAGGCCAGCAAAGTGTGGTCAAGAAATTTGGGTTCTTGTTAGCTTCCACTCGACACTAATGGTCTCTGATGACCCCTTTGTAACCTTGGGCAGGTCATCACACAGCCTTGGATCTCAGCTCCCTCATGTGTAAAATGTGGAAGATGCATCTGGTAATCTCTGAGATCCCTTCCTGCTTTAAAATTTTATAATTCTATATATACAGCCTGAGTTATAGATATAAAATAACTCAAGACCTGCATTTATTTCTGATTACAGTTTTTATTTATTACAATGCAATTCCATTTATCAAAATGTTGTCTGAATTCCATATTCAGTTTTGAACTAAATGAGAGAAGGTAATTTTCCTTTTGCACATTATTTCATTACTTGAGCTGCTTGCTTTCAGAGACTGTTTATTTTTGTCTTTCTATACTTTGGGGTACGAACATGCATGATGCTTAATAACAGTGCTTTAACGTATATTTGTTGAATTAAATAGAATTAAGTGAATCACTCAAGGCAAGATTTTTTGAAAATTCAGGAGAATGTTTTATAATTCATCACTAACAAACTTACCGTACAAGTTTCCATAAAAAAAAATCAGTTTTAAAAGTTTAAAAAAGAAAAAGAAAAATTGTCAAGCAAAGGCAAGATGATTATTTTTTTTTCAGTATTGGTGAGACAGGATTCCTTTTCATATATAGGTTGTAGTATATGGATACTCTCTTAACTCTCCTATTTTGTGATTCTTTTGATTCAGAATTTGTCATTAGTCAAAAATATACTTACTTGAAATATGATTTCATAATGAATATAATAATGATAAAAACAGTTATATTAAAGGTAAATTTTGTAGGACTGATATAAATGTATGGAGATCTTCATGAATGTTAAAACAAAAGAATTTGCTTATGGATTAGACTGACATGTATTTTTACACATGAATATACCATGTATCTATTCATCTATCTGTCTATCTATCTATCTATCTATAGTATTCTGATATCAGATTTAAAAAATAAAACATCTCTATATTGGTGTTTAAAATTTATTGTGGGGAATATGTGATTTGTTAACTGGATCAGATATAAACATGTTGAACATTTAATTAAATACTGTCTCAACTCCAGACAATGTTGAAACAAAATAAAACAAAAAAATCTTGTAAGCATTTTGAGAGTTCTGTGTTTTTAAAATCAGTGCAGATATAAAATTGACTACATTTTATGAGGTTACGTATAGGAACCTTTTTAAAGAAACAAAACACAACAAGATTGAAACTAGACCTCTGCACTCAAACAAGCAGCCAGATTTGTAACGAACAGTTTGTGCACCCAGGGAAGCATCATGAAACGCTCTTCAGATCACCCTCACAATCTGTGAAGTGAAAATATAGAAAAAATAGTCGATAAATTCATCAAGGTGGACAGTGTCCCTGCCTTCCTATCCGAAGAGAGTGGGGGCACCAGCAGGGGGTGGAAGAGCGCAGAAGCCAAGACTGGGAAGCAATTCTCCTGGGAAAGGGGTGGGGAGCAGGTGGGCCAAAGAGAGTTAAGCTAGTGAGAAGGCACGTTATGTTGTCGCTTCCTGGTTTTACTAATTATTCTTGCGAAGTAAGGTCAGTTGTTTCTACCCTGCTAAACAAGTGCAAATACTGGCAAAATACAATTTAAACCAATCTTAAAATTGCTTCATCTTTAAGACAATTATTTAAAAAGAATTTTGTTTGTCCTCTGAATTCCACTACAGTGAGGCAGAAGCCAGTCACAAATCCTAGGTACAGCTCTGCAGGCTGCTTTGGATAGGCTTTTCCAACAGTAGCATGCCTTCTTTCTCTTTTCTCTGACTTTCACCGATCCCTTTTCCACTCTGCTCCATACCTCACAGTTTGTAAGAAAGCGAAAAATACCAGATAAATTTAATAGTTAATTTGTCTCCACTGTTTACTAACATTACAAAAAGCTCAGAAAAGGAAGCCCACAATTTATATTGCTCAGTGCCACTTTAATTTGTAAGGTGACTTCTGCACATTTATAACTAGGAACTTCTGATTGCAGTTTGTGATGTCTTTCTCTAAATAGGCATGCATTCTTTTTCTTCATTTCTACAGAAAAGAAAAAAAAACAATATTCCTTCTAAAGGCATTCTTACAGCATCTATGGATTTTTGCCATTGTGTATGTATACATGTAATGAAAGTCTGCATATGACAAATATATAAATTCTTATGTTTTGGGTGGGGACTTTGTCATTTTGCTTCACACATTGATATAGGTTCTTAATTAAATTCATATATTTAACTTCAGGATAAGGTAGACAAATTCCATTGGTTAAATGTTTTTTATATTGTTTTATAAAAACAAACACGGATATTATTGTCCCTTAAAAATACATTAATAAGGTATATCCTTTACCTCTAACTACAGAATTGTCTGGAACCTATTTCTCATTCTCTAATCTCTCCTTTGGAAGTACAGCTTGGAATTTGGCTTTGTAATTATATCTAAATTGCCTACTAAAATCCACTGCATTGTGACAGCAAATACTGAATGTACTGCAGAACAATTTTATATTGACCAAAATGTTTGTAGCCCCTGCCCCTAAAATGCGTTCTCTCGTTGCTCTCCTCATCTCTCACAACTCTATAAATTCCACAGAGTTCTAAAGCTAGAAGGGAACTTAAAAATCACATATTGCTTATTTTACAAAGTAGAAAAATTTAGGGTCATAAAATGTCTTTTTTATGGTTATCCAGGGAATCAGTGACAGAACTAGCTTAAGAATCTGGTTCTGAACTTCTAATCCAGAGCTCTTTTCACTGTACCATGCTACTTTGCAAAAGTACAGATGCTGATTCTTCTTTCTCCAATTTGCATATCTCTTTAACATCTCAAATATTAAATTTTCTATAATAAACTGGCCTCTCAGTTCATCAGCCTACTCACCTAAGAAAACTTTCTTGATTTCTGTCACATCTAAACCTGTATTTTAGGAATAAGGCACTTAAGCCATGTCACATTTAAGATATTCTATAATGTAACTCAAGTTCACCTTTTCTATTTTATATTACACTGTTTCTTTCACCACACGATGTTCCTCAGTATCATCTCGTATTCTTCCAACTCTGTATATTCATCTCAGTTATCCCTTGTGCCTAGAGCTAGACATATATTCTCTCTGGCTTATATTTATTTTCTTCCTTAGACCATATATCAGGTACTTCCATGAAACTTTCCCTGATTCTCCCTTCTCCCATTTCAAAATGCTCTGATTTCTCAGATTTTCTCATAGGTCTTTCCCTTCTCTCTCCTTTTGCCCTTTTGTTGTAATTCTTTTTAACTTATATATATGCTTTATCCTCCTTATTTATTTGTAAACTTCTTGAGGTTCAAGGGCTGTGTTGTTTTCATTCTTTATATCTTCAACTGTTTCACACAATATGTATGTTATATATATAGTACCCAATAAGTCAGATTAATTTGTGGAAAAATCTTTTACCAAATTAGAATAATTTTAATAATGCTTTATTATATTTAAGTGCTTATAATTATAAATAAACATTTACAAATATAAGTACTATCTGATCTTCTTTAATGCACAGAAAAATCTTTACATGTAAGGGACCTGTTAGTAACAGCTATCTCTTTAAAGACATAGAACTTGGAAACTATTTATGTCTCATAGTTTAGCTATTTCTCCTGCAAATTTGTTTCTACTACTAAGATGGTTTTCATACAGTCTTTTCTTGTTGATGGTAGAAAATAAAACTTTGAACCATTCTATGTCAAATTATTCCAACTATTTAATTACAAGAATTCCAAGTAAATGATTTTTAACAATCTTTAGTAATGTTGCAAAGCTTTATACTTCATTTCAGCTTTTCATTGTGATTAAATTGAAACAAATTTATTTATACAAATTCAATTCCAAAAAATCAATGGATCTATCATTTCTTCAGAAAAGCCAAACTTAACCTTAAGGCTATGTGGCTGAATCTAGTCACTCAATTCAATTGAAACAAAAAAAAAATAAGCAATATATATGTTTGGAATTGTCTAACTAGAGCATTACCAGGTGATAGGAACTTTTGAGTACTAGACTCTGTATACCTTGGGCTGAGGGATTTTTTTTGTTCATCTTTGGATCTTCTCCATACCCAACACAGGCCTTTGAATGGTGTAGAGGCATAATAGAAATTTGCCGCATTGAAGCTTTATAACAATTAATTTTGTATTATGATTATGTAAAGTGAAAGTAGTAAAACTATTGCATAGGGGAATATGATGTATTTCAAGTTTGATATTTTATCCAGGATTTTGCTGTTTTTAAGATAACTTCTCAAACTTAGCAGAGAGATGGTGCAAAGTGGGGAAAAGTATTCTTATCACCATCAAATTAAAATTAATCTGAAAGAAAAAAATGGAAATATGGATGAAATCCTTAGTGAAAGTTTTTTTTTCTTTAACAGAGTTTGAATTGCAAAAATTTAAAAGGACTCTGAGAATATTTCTGTTGTTACAGACCACTTGAGGGTAGTAACCTTGCTTTCTTTGGTCCTTGTGAGCTCTAGCTGCTACACTGGTTTAGATAGTACAGTACCATGTGGTGGTGTTAGAATGCTGTATAAATATTGAAAAAGTGAAAAACAAGCTGGAAATCATATGCTCGGTAGCACTATTAAAAGTAGCTTTATGGAAATATTTAAGCTGCTTACTGCTGAGCAAATCAAAAGAGAAAAAAGGGGACTAAATAAACTCCTACCTTTCAGGAAATGACTTTAATCTCAAAGTGACCCATTGCTAGGGAGTCATTCCTATCCATATAGTTTTTTATTTGATTTTATAGTATATATAGATGTGTGTATACATATGCACATTTGTTCACTAAGTAATTTCATTTTAGTTTTTTTAAGCTGACTTTTTTCATCTATCAGGAAGCATTTTGAAATATAAAATTCTATAAGCTTTAGTTCCTCTGGAGATTTTACTGTTTTCCATTAGTGTATGCAAATTGTTTTAACAAAAATTATTTTTTTTATCAGAAATAAATTTTAAATGTCAAAATAAATTGTGTTAAATGCAACTCAGAAGAATTTAATCGGCACTTTTTTTCAGCCAGAAACTCTTTTAATAGGTGATTGCTTTAAATACATAGTGTATAAAACAGTTTTTGTTGAGGATTGAATTTTTTTGTTTGTTTTTAGCTATTAATCTTTATCCACGATCTCCAAATGGAAATGTTTATGTTTTTATTCAGTTACTAAGTCCTGGGATTCTAAAGGAGAACTATACCAGTGCGTGATTAAGTTTTTATAAACAAAAACAGAGCCTGTACCCTGTACCTTTATTATTATAAAATACCAAAATAAATTAGGTTTTTGTGACTGATTTGAACCTTTGTGACTTATAACTGATTTTGTGATGAAGTGCTTTCAAATGGAATTATAGATTCTAGCATTTTTTTCTACTTTTGTTTCACTCTGTTTTACTCCAACTTTATTCCAACTTAAAGAACTGACAGAAATATTAGGGGAAAAGTGCAGTATCATCACATTAAAAAAAAGTTCTACCAAACTATTAGTTAAATGAGCTTTTTATTTTAATTTTTGACTTACGTTTACCCTGATTTTATGTCTGTAGAAGTCATTCTTGGAAAAAATGGGAGCTTTCTCTGAACCTATTTATATTCTGACACAATTGTCACTACTGGTCACCTAGGGTACAAAGTTACCCAGACTGCATCTTGCCCGCACTATTTAGGTCAGAAATCATAACATTGAAAAATATGCTTATTTCACATTTTAAGTTATTTAAAATAATTCTGAATTATAATGATAACCTAAAACATTCTTTTCAATTATCTGAAAGAATTTTTGGGGGAGTGAAAATTATACAATGCTAAATTTCTAGTAATTTTCCATAGGAGGAAAAACCAGAATTTTTTATAGTATTAGATATTGAAAACTTCCCAGGTAACTTAAATATCATTGCTAAAATTACATTCAAATTATCATGTGAAAGTTTTAGCTAGAGTATTCAAATTTCATTAGAAGATTTTAAGGGGTTGTGCTGTGCCAGATGCTATTAAAGCCTTAATATTCTTGATTTTGCCTTAATTACTTTAATCAGCACATATTTCTATTTATTCTATGCTTTCAGCAATATTTACTGAGTATTAGCATATCTGATTTATATTATGTCTCTTGGTGGCACTCTAGTTGGAGACAAATTTTGCATCTGCAGTTGAGTTGGGGAGTAGGATGGGAGGACTACATTGTAAAGAATTTGGTGGTCAGATGTAGAAATTTTGTTTTTAAGTATTATTATAGTCATTATTTTGTTTTAAAGTAATATGTCAAAGCAAAGTTACTGATATTTGTAACTTATGTTTAAAAACATTTAAATGGAGAGAACAGCAAAAGCAACTGAAACTGAATGATGCAAAATTGTAATGAACAAATGTGACGTCGAGGAAGAGTTAGGAGATGCCACCACTTCTGTGTCTTTGTAGAGGTGGAGGGCTATGGGTGTGAAATAAATACTGAGTATAATATCAGTCTCCCAGTAAGTCAGTTAGTTTTGCTGAACTTTTCCGCCTTATTTTTATAAAGGATAGCTCTTTAGGAGGGGAGGAATGGGATGCATTGTAAAATGTAGGTGATCTAAAAACAAAATGTATCAAAAACAAAAAAAAAAAATAAAAAGAATTAGAATACTTTTTCAATTAGTTAAAGTTTCTTTTAAAAAAATATCATTGAAGATTTAATTCAGCAGCACAATTGATTTCCCCCTGTTCAGGGCAGTGTCTTCACAGGTTTTTATGACTCATTTATTGAAGAAGTGTGAATCAGGTCACCACAATCTATTTCCTCATCTTCTGGCTATTCTGACCACTGGCAAGCTTTCTTGACAAATTTGAAATAACATGTCACACTTATGTATAGCCTCATGTTTGGAAAATGATTCCACAGCAGTGAAAGCTTTGAACTTACATAATAGGAACTGAAATATGTCTAATGTGAACTAAAGTGCTTCGGTGTGGAAACTAACAAATGTACCAAAGATTATTAGTGCCTTGTAAATGGATCTGTGTAGAGTTTAATTCTTTTACTTCTGATTAGGATATTTACCTATTTAACTACATGTAGAGGTGATGTATCTTCTTTTTATTCTTACTCCCCACAAAAAAATTAATGAAAGCTAAATATTTGGTATAGTAGAACACTGAGCTGTGGAGTCAGAAGATTTTGGTCATGTGCTTAATCATGTCCAGCTTTCATCACCTGGGTACCCCACTTTATGTCTGTTAGGTCTGTTGTTAAATGAAGATACTTAACATAGGTATTGCGAGGAAACTCCACTTTAAACTCCGAATTTTTATATTAATGCAAGTTACTAATATTAGTGAAGATGATGATGGCCATTGAAATATAACAGAGCATGCATCCCATTTTCAAAGATCTTTTCAGTTTATTTCATCCAGATGGTTTTCTCCTTCAAGAGAAGTGTCTCTGTGAACTGTATAGCCTAATATATATTTGTGATTCTACTCTGTAGCTGAACTTTTTCAGAATCATATTAATGTTCTGATATTTCACATAGTGTTAACAGTAATATCATCATTATATGGGACAGCTAGGTGAAACAGTTGGGCCTAGAGTTGGGAAGACTCATCTTCCTGGGTTCAAATCTGGCCTCAGACACTTGCTATCTGTATGACCTTGGGCAAGTCACTTAACCCTGTTCTTCTGTTAAATGAGCTGGAGAAGGAAATGGCAAACCACTCCAATACTTTGCCAAGAAAATCCCACATGGAGTCACAAAGAGTCAGACAGGACTGAAGCAACTGAAGAGTAACAAAAATGCTTATTTACTTAGCATTTAATATTCTTAAAGAAATGTAAAATGTGCATATCTGTTATTACTTGGCATTGTACAGATAAGGAAATTCAAACTTAGGATTTCATTAAATGTTCCAGTAAACAGCATATACCCATTTTTGCTCACAGTATGCTTCTCATTATATTACAATGCATTTATGATACAAGAATTCCAAGTTGGATATGCTATCTTTTTTTAAACTGTAGAGAAATGGGAAAAGAAATATGTCAGCTGAAAGTAATTATGGATATAGAAAATATTTGTTTTTTTTCAATCCCACTTTAAACTTTTCTCCTCAGAGATCTCATTGCAAGGTAGGTCACAGCTAAATAATGGACTATGACTCATTTTCTCTCATTTTAAAGGACAGAGATGGCAAAATTATCTTCATCTGTGCTGAAAGGAATCTATACCTAGAATATCTATTTATTTTTAATTAGAAAAATGGTATGTGAAAAAAAAAAACAAATAGGATGACCATATTTCAACTTGGGATTCTAATTTGAAAGCATTTATTTTCTCAGTATTTCACAAATTGAGGTGTGATGGCTATTTTGTGCTTTCTATCAGATCCATTTCCTACCTGATGGCTGTTGATATGTCAAATATATGAAGTGGTCCTGTTGAGAAATTTCTTTTACTTTAGGATCTTATATATCCTTCCTCTGCCCCCTCTCACCTATAAACCACCACCTTTATCACCACTAAGTGACATTTTGTTTGCCCTTTTATCTCTTCAGATCTTTTTTCTCTTCTATTCTCTTCTCTATCTAGAGCAAGGATGGGAAACTTGTGACCTTGAGGTCATATGTGGCCCTCTAGGTCCTCAAGTATAACCCTTTGACTGAATCCAAACTTCAGAGAACAAATCACCTTAATAAAAGGATTTGTGCTGCAAAAGTTGGATTCATTCAAAAGGCTGTATCCAAGGACCTAGAGGGCCACATGTGATCTGAAGACTGCAGATTCCCCACCCCTGATCTAGAGTCACTCTTAGTTTTCTTGACTCTAGCTTTTGATCAGGTTTTATTCATTTCCTAATGAACCTCTTAATTTCCAGACCAGGTCCTGGAATTCCTTCCTTCATTTTTCTGACTGTCAGGCCTGACCTGTTCCCTTGCTCCAAATAACACTTGTTATTTTACTTCTGTCATTTTCCTGTTCTTTTAAAATCTCCACACATAGAGACTACTGTAACATATCAAGTAGTGATTTACTCTTGAAGCAATGAAGCAATGAAGCAATGATGACTCAGCATCAGGAAGAATAAAAATATAGATGCAGAAAAAGCCCAAGACTGCTCAGAATATGTATTCATGTTAAAAAACAAAACAAAAAATAAGCCTTAAAAGGAAAGGCAAGGAAAAGCCATTCTTTAATATAGTCAAATGCACATACCTGAAATCAAAGAGTATAAACAGAGGTAAAGCAAAACTACCTCCTCTCCCTACTCTCATTTAATAGATGTCCAAAAATGCCAGCAGTAGCAATAAGACAAAAGAAAAGATAAAGGATTTAAACATCAGCAAAAATGAAATTACTATTTATGAATGACATGATGATGAACTTAGAGAAACCAAGAGAATGAACAAAGAAATTAGTTGAGATAATACCATCAGTAATGTAACAAGATACAAAATATGTCTATAAAAATTATAGCATTAACAAAAACCAGGAAGAAATAAAAGAAATTATGTACCTTTTTTATCAGGTTTTGGTAAGTCACAGTGATTATTCTTTACTACCTACATGGTTTGGATTCTGTATTCATGTCCATTCTCTAACTAGTAGATGTATGAATTTTAAACGAATATGCTGAGAGGACATAAATTAAGAAAATAGACCATGGCTGCTGAAAATTACTGTCAAGAAATGTTGTGTGCATGAAAAAAAGTTTATTAAGAGCATACAGCAAATTGGCATTACTCTTTTGCTTATATTTTAACTTACAAACTCACGTGTATGTTTAAGGTAAAGTTCTTAAGAGTTTATAATTTTTACTCTAAACTTAGATTTTTCATTTGCATAAAGTTTATTTCTGAAAACGTTTCCCTCTATAGTCATAGTGGAGTTGGGAGCACTGTACTTGTTTTATATTTTGAACAATTGGTAACCATTTGCAGATGATTTAATTTTCCCTGCTACTTATTTAAGAGTACTAGAAGAAAAATATCTTGCTTAGATATTGTTGAAAAGTGGACTTTTGGTAGATATAAGGAGAATTGAGTAATGCTTGGAAATCTCTTTGAAAGTGGAAAGTACTATTTAGTGTAGATGTTGAATATTATTTCTGGCATAGAGTTGGTTTATGGTAGAAATACTAAAATTGGATCTGATGTATATTATCCAGAGACAAAATTGAAAACTTTAACTGTAGAATGCTGTTTAATTTTGTTTTAAATTAACCAAGAACATTTTGAAAGGGTTATAGTGCTTTTCTTATTTAGTCATTTGCCAAAACTCATTGTTTTTAAAATTGTGATTTATGATCTTTAAGTTTAAAAAAAGAAATTATTGAAATTAACTTCAGTTTTTGTTTGCAGGAAGAGTGTTTCTTGAATCTTGAGGCACCAATTTCAAGAGTGTGTGGATATGATACACCATTTCCTCATATCTTTGAAACATTCTACATCCCAGACAAATGGAAATGTTATGATGCCCTTCGAAAAATGATCAATTATTGATCAAATAGGTCAGTATATTTTCAGTTTTTGAAAAAACAAACATTTGTTATTATGATGAAATTTTTGTAAGAGAAAGATTAATTTGATAAGTAAATGACAGTAATTGTAAATTAGTGATATTTCATGCCATAAGCTGTTTGGTCAGATTTAATAGGTTTCTTTATCTTGACTATAAAAATATATTAAGTAATGTATATAATGTAATTAGAAGATTTCTTGTAGAAATGATTCTCATTACATTCTACACAGCACAGATTTTCAAAAGCAAGTGAGAATTAATTCTTGATGATAACATGGAGCCTGTTTCTCCAACTTTGTTGGTTCAAAAAGTTAGGTTGCCTAAGCCCACAGGAGATACTGCTTGGAGCATGAAGAAACTATGTATGAAGAGAAAAGGATAACATAATTACTCTCTTCTTTTATTCCATGGCCAGTGTCACTGGGTCTGGCAGTTCCATTTTGAAATAATTACAGATACACATTAGGTCTCCTACTAGTTCACATGTAATCTCTCAGATACATGGCTGTAGTCCCTGATGAGAAATCTTCTTAAGTAACTACAAAAGGTGTTGCTTGGGCAATGGTGGTATTAGCTAGATGTTCCAGGAACCACCAGTTCCAACTAAGACATTCTTGTCTTAAAATAGACTTTTGAAAAGGAACCAGAAAGGGCACGATCCTTTCCCTAGCTCCTTGGGTTGTGATGTTAAGTATTATGGAATCAAACAGGGAAGGATTTTAGATTTTAATTTTACTTTATATTTTAGCAATGCATTTTATAGCATTGGGATCTGTTTTCATATTCATATGAATGCATTTCTCCTGTCATATGAGAAAATTATTTAAACCTTATGTGAACTTAGATATATTTGAACAAAATGTATGAAACATTTTTAGGTTTAAAAACTGTTTATACTAAAAACACAATAAAAGAAAAATAGCTTTTCTGTTCAACAAATCAAATAGGGCATAAAATGACAATTGTAGAAGTAAGAAATATGTATGTATAATTAATAATTATTGTTCTCACTTGATCTTAATCTGCATGGTTTGTTTTTGTCTTGTACACAGGCTAGAAGCAGATGCAAAAGTATTTAATGGACTTTGGTATTTACTCGAAATTGTCTCTTCACATGGACTTCATATGAAACCATCTCTCCTGGATATTGGTCAAGAAGGAGCTACAGCTCAGAGTGTTCTCTGTTAGCAAATACAATAAGGATATTTCAAGTAGTGAATAGTATTAACATGGGCTTTTTAAAATTTTCCACATACTATAGATAAAAACACTATTAAGTTTATATAACCTTGCTTGGTTACATCTTTAAATGACATCTTATGTAAATAGGGGATGTGGGACTACATTCAACAAAGCTTTCTCAGGTTGTCAGGTTTTTTCCTCATGTTGTTTCTACTAAAATCTGTAATTGTGAATTCCCAAAATTGTGAAGTGTAAATTGGTTGTTGGTTAAGTCATAATAAAAATGACATGGAGCTTGGTTTGGGCTTTCTGACTCTAGACTGCTATACCC
Source organism: Bettongia penicillata ogilbyi (assembly GCA_023548195.1). Taxonomy (NCBI): domain Eukaryota; kingdom Metazoa; phylum Chordata; class Mammalia; order Diprotodontia; family Potoroidae; genus Bettongia; species Bettongia penicillata. Next base: position 2,307,540 of record JAJHZJ010000535.1, read on the forward strand.
AGGGTTTGCCTTTTTTTAATCTTTTTTGGCCAATGTAGTTTCCTTTCTTTAATATTCTTTAATATCTGGTCTAATTCTGCTGTATTTCCATAATAAGGTGCTACAACAATGTCTCATCTTCTTTTGTCTCTGAATCTTTCTTTATGTCTTTCCCTTAATCAGTCTCCTTGTTCATCTCTCATAAGCACAGATACACATGACCATGAGTAGCTTAGTAAAGAAAACCTTCTTGTCACCTACCTCTCTCCTGCTTTTCTGTTTTAAAAAAATTACTACAGTAATGTGAAAGGACCTGTGATTGCTTCAGCATGGGAAACTGTCTTCTGATGTAAATTGCTGCCCATGTATAACAGTGCATGAATCCTCAGAAACAGCTTGAGGCAAAAAGAGCTTAGGTCTAAGAATGCATAGCTATTAAGTATTAGAGGCAGGGATTTGAACCCAGATCATATTGAATGACATTACTATACCCCCTTAGTTCTTTGAAAAATATTATAAACTAAATACACTCAACAAATTCAGATATATCAGCAGTCTAAAAAACTATGCAATGTAGTTTTTTATAGAACTCTAGAAAATAATCCTGACAGGCCTTAGAGAATTTGTTCCAATTTTTAATTATCTTGTGACCACATGACCTTTTCTTCATGTGCTTAAAAATTAGTATGCAAAAAATAAAAATTAAAACCAAGCTTTGATTAGAGGAAGAACTGAGATTAGTAAAATTTCTAGCGCTAAAATTTTTCATGCTTGCTTCATTCCCACCAGAATCTTGTCTCTGAATGTGTATATATAGCCCAGTGGAATAATAACTCACTTTTTTTTTTGTCACTTTAAGGTAATAGAGATGTATTTCATCTCCACAACAACCCTGTAAAGTAGGTAAGGGAATAGACCCAGAAAGTGCCTTGACCATCATTACAAAGAAAAGAAAATGGCTAAGGTGAGATTTAAACCCAGATATTTGTGACTTCAAGTTCACCATTCTGTTTATTATACCACTGTACAAAGCAACAAACTCACACTCCTTTACTCCCAAACTATGCAGACTTCCTCTCCTGTCCTAAGATACATAGGGAACACAGGTCAGAGCTTCACCCATAAAGCAGAGACAACCATATCCACTGCTTATTACTTTCCATATAAAACACTGAATATTTAATTTAATCCATTTAAAACATTGAAAATGAAAACTTTCTCATGAATATCAATGGATCTGTTATTTTATGGCTACAAAGTGTAATACCAGAAAAATTAACTTGCAGTGGAAATCTAATTGATATATATGTGTGTGTATTTTCATTTTTTAATATTGGAGAGTACTGCCAACCTCTGTACTAGTATGCATTTACATCTAATCATAAAAACTATAGTTGAAGAAACCCCTAATGAATGCATCCCCACTAGCAAAAATTTTACAGAATGAATATGATTCATAGGGGAGGAAAATATTTAGCAATAACTTAGTAGTGCTAAACCCTAATAACCAATTTCTGAAGGAAAGGTTCCTGTCACTATCATGTTAACCAGTTAAGGTGGTCATGGGTCCTTATGAGTGATCATTTAGTTCAGCAGTTGCTCAGGGGTAATTTATTTGCCACAAACTCTCACTGGACTCAGTGATTATCTAGTGCAAAATTACTTGGTGGTTTGGATGGACAAACTGTCTTTAACAGTGTGTTTTTGGAGGGAATCCATTTGGAATAGCAGTGCAACAGCCTTTCTTTTTGGAGAAAGTACTTTTGCTCATCCACAATTCTTAGGCAATGTGGACTTACACATAAATCAGTCTCTACCTGAAAGATGCTAATAGAGAAATCTTTTTTATTCCTGGACTCCTTTTCCCCTTGTAGTTCACCAGAACAACAGGAGGTTATATAGAGAAAACCAGTTTTGTGTCAAGTATTTTCCAGAGAACATGTTGCTCCAACTAAAGCCTCACATATTTATACACAAATGAATAAAATATAAATTAACAAGCAAACTAAAGATCTTGATGCAAGGAAACAAATTTGGTCTTGTAGGTATCACTGTGACTTGGATTGCAGTTCTGTGGCTCTGGATACCTTACTCAAAGAAAACAGGATAGGTCAAGGGGGTTACAGATCTGGGCAGAGTAGCATTATATATTGAGAACATAAACTGAAGGTGGAAAACATTTGGGTAAAAATCAACAGGATTTGTCGTCCTCAGATTACATAATAAAAATAACCTACTCAAAAAAAAGAATAAGCTCAACATAGCAGTTACAGGAAAATTAAGTTACACAGGCATCTGTTGTATCTCTTTTCATCAAAGGAAGAGTACCTAATACCTGCCTTAATGAAAATTTCGTCCTTCAACAAGATAGAATGGCAAATAAAAGACATTTTACTCTGAATCTGCTTTTCACCAACAAGGAAGGACTGGGACGGAAATGAAAGTATAATTGGCAGGAAGTGACCACCCCATCTTCTCAGTGGAAAAGAAAGCTGGAAATTATTCAGAATGAATTCTCACTTTAGAGACAGCTTTTTGCAAAGCGTTCAAAGGAAAGATAGGTTCCCATAGACTAGACCTGCACAATATAAGGCCTGCAACCCACCAAAGGATTTCAGGTGACAGTCATGTGACCTGTGGCAACCAACTAGGGTCAGTCTGTCTCTAGCCTAACTTATCTGAGGCAGGAAGAAGTTTACAAGTTGGGCTGAATTTTCGGAGAGGTCAATGCAAGAGGAATAGGAAGCTTTTAAGAATGAAATTCTAAAAACAAAGGAAATTTTGAGGAGGAAAAGGGGAAGTTGTGTAGAAGAGATAGGTGCTTATGGAAGCTAAGGGGACTCTCCAACTAACTAAGTCTTTAAAAGACAAAAAAAAATGAAAGTAAGAGTACATAACAGGATGAATGCCAAACGTCTTCCTGTTACAATAGTATCAGAATTGCTAATAGAATGAACTGAAGCTTGTACAAAAGCTAATGATCACAAAAAGGGTTGGACTCTGGCTATATGGGGAATTGATAACTGATAATAGAAAAGACAGCTGCTTGACTCTTTTTTTCTGCCAAGGAGCATAATACTTGGCTTACAATGATCAGAAAAAATGTCTAAGAGGAAGTTGATATTCAAGACAAAACATGAATGACATCTAGCTGCATACTGAGTTCAATTCACTTGGTTCTAATGATTTACTTCCAGTGTACTGAAATATTTGGCAGATGTGATGGTTGGGCTATGATTGGTGGTGTTTGGGAGATTGTGACCTACAAGATGGTGAAGTTGTTTTCAACAATCTTTAGTAAATCCAAAACCTCAGGGGGAAAATGGTATCCAGCAGATATGGAGCAACTGAAGTTGAATTCATAAAAGCAGATAGAAATGTCTCTCAAATTTGGTTTTTTTTTTCTTAATACACTCATGAAATAGCAAAGAAAAACCTTCTTCAAACTTCCATTCAACCCTTCTCCCAAGCCCTCGCTTCTATGATTATGAGTACAAGCAAATTCATGGGACTGTGATCCAAGAGTTTACCTGTAAAGATACCTGGCAATTCCCTCTTCCCTCTCAGTGATAAATTGAGTTTCTCACTCTGAAAGTGGTGGCATGTCTTCTATAAAATTGAAGAACTGCGGAATGCAAAACAAATTAAGCATATGTGTATTAAAACTGCATTCATAAAGCGAAAGTTTACTGAATTATAAAAATACGTAATAGTTATAATCCCTTCTCAAAGCTAGACAAAATCTAACTGAAAAAAATAGAGTGGAAAGATGTATGTCATCCTATTAACGAAAACACTACATACAGGAATGCACACACACATACACACATACACGTATCAACATGGTGAGTCATCTTTACAGAAATAGACCATGCTTGGTCACAGAAAATTTATAAATAAATATTTAAAAAGCAGAAATATTAAACATATCTTTTACAGATCATAAATTCAATAAAAAGTAATACAGGGAACACAACCAAAGCATAATAGTCCTAAGAAGAAACTTCATTACAATATTCTAAATAATGAGTGGATAAAGAGCAAATAATAGAAAAAATAAATATACGAAAAAAGCATAATAATGAGATAGCATGCCAAATATTTGTGTTTTGCACTAAATATCTGAGTAATAATAACTGAAAATATTAACAAAATAGGAAAAAATTAGTGAACTAAAAATGAAAAATTTCAAAACAAAAAAAATACGCATTGAAGAGGAAATCATAAAAATTAGAGGAGAAATAGATAAAAGGGAACCTATAGTAATAAATGTTAAAAGTTAAAGCTGGTTCTTTGTAAAGATTAAGAAAATTTATGAATCAGCTTGCTCAAAAACTGAAAAAAAATACTAAAAATGAACAAAGTGTAATCACAACAAACAGAGGAGAAATAGAATTGTGAGAATGTACCACACATATTTATAGGCTAACAAAACTGGTAATTTAAAAGGAGAGAGCTGCCTACCTGCTTGTGCTCCAGTTGAGCTCTAAGGCTGGGCTTCTTTCCTCATGATATTTCCATAGTAATTATGTCCAAGAGCTTTTCTCAGAGCTGCAGTCAGTCGTAGCTACCACCATGATCCATGCCTACCTCTTCAAGTACTTTATTATTGGCAATACCAGGATTGACATATCATGTCTATTGCTGCAATTTACTAGATTCCAGCCTATGCATGGCCTGACCATTAGTGTAGAGTGTGGGACTCACCTCATAACCACTAAGGCAAGCACATCAGGCTCGAAGACTTTGACACAGCTTGGCAAGTCTTTCTGCACCATCTCAAGATGGTCTTACTATGATGCTGCCAGGGTCCTGCCTGATAGCAAGATAGCTTCAGTGCCTTGACATCCTGACTGGAAGATGCCCATCAACATTCCAACTTGATTAGAGTCCTCATGCTGATTCACAACAAAAGTAATATGGAGTCTAGAGGAAGAAAAGAGAGAATGGGAAGTTTTTGTTTAAACCACTGACTTACCTTCATGGCTTCTCAGTAAAGACAACATACAATATATATCTAAAAAGGTGTTCATCAATAATGACCAAAGCAATTTATGAGAAGATCCAAAAGGATTCTTTGACATGAATGAGACCAAAACAGCATTAAGATAGGTCCTCAGCATTCTCTTACTACTGCCATCCTCTTAGGGAACCAGGGAGGATAGCAGAATGAGGGAAGCTTCTGTTGAGCAGATTTGGGTTTAAGAGTGACTTGAATGGGGCTAATTAAGCTTTTCCTTTCATCTTTACCGAGGACCAGTTCATATGGGAACCCGGCAAAGTGATTTTTTTGCAAAAGGCTTTATCTTACAAATTCTTATGCAACTATGAATTAATGTTAAAGGAGATTGTATTCCTACATGCTTGGTCAACTGAAGTGTTAATTTTACATGTGCCCTTGAAAAATATTGAACACTATAAAAGTCACCTGAGTGTTTCGTATCAGTTTGTTTAGCAAATTTTCCAGGTACATCTGCTGACCTAATATTTATAAATTCTCAACTTTTATAGCTGAAAGGAACTTCAGAAGTGATTAATCCAGCACTTTTGTTTGAAAGACAAGAAGGTGGCCCAAAGAGCTTAAGATTCAATATTAGGTATTGAATGAAAGCAAAGCTCCAATCTAGGCCCTCTTGGTTTTAAATCTAGTGTGTTTCCCATTTAATCATATTGTTTGTACAACTTCAAAAGTATATCCATTTTCAAAGTTATTTTTTTTTGCATAGATTGTTCCATAAGCTGCTTGATTGTATATGCCTTACTTGAATTCTTTGATTCATTTGCATATGTTTTGTACTATTAGAATAGATATGCCTACAGAAAGAAGCACTGATGGGAACTGGGGATAAGTTGAATTTGAAGTCTGTTCATTCTTTTTGATATGCTCATCATCTTGTCACCATCAAGTCCTTTATGACTAACTGTCATGTATGCCTAGATGATATGTGTATGTGTTTCTCTATGTGTGTGTGTGTGTGGGGGGGGTTGTTAACTGACCTTAATGCCATAGGCTTGCTTCTTTAGAAGTGTTTTCTATGTTTGCCTTTATGAATACTCCCTGTAAAAAAAGGTGTAAGGAGTGAAAAATAATAGCAGAATGACCATATTATTCATAGGACATCAAGAAGTATACATTTTCAAGTGTCATATTAAAAATGCATTTTAAAATGGACAGTTTTTATAATAGTTAAGAAAATCCATAATAGAGATATTACTCAGTCTCAAACAATGAAAATAAATAAACCATAAAGAAAACTCCAAAGGAAAAAAATCCTTGACTTACGTGGTTTTCCAGGTGGCTGCTATGAAATGTTTAAAAAACAATCACCTCTCTTCCTTCTTTTCAAAGGTGGAAGACTATGTGTGTGGAGCATCATATAACATATACATGTACATACACACACATAGTTTTACTGAACTGTTTTTTGCCCTCTCTTCTTTGTTACAAGGGATGACTCACTGGGTGGAAAGAAGAAATAAATTAAGAAATGAAGATTATATGTAAGTAAAAGATAAACATTTTAAAAAGCAATTCATACCCATGCAACACAAAAAAATCTTAAAAATATAGAAAGTGTTCTGCCAGATTCCTTTTATGATACAAGTATATTGAAACCAGGGAAGCATAAGAGAAATAGTTATAATTTCACTAATATCAGTTTTTAAATTATAAAATAAAATCATAACAAAAAGATTAGAAGTAGATTTAAAAATTATTTGCTGCAACCAACCTGAATTTTTATCAGGGATACAAGATTGATACAATACTAGAAAGAAAGCATGATTATATTAATCACATGTTTATATTAAGAGATGCAAAAAAAGATGACAAGTTTTGACAATGACAATATGCAAAACATACATAAAAGAGATGCGTTTAATATGACTTTTACATCATGATGTAAAGTTTGTTGAGCACTGCATTTTATCTCCTTTGTTCTTTACAATTATCATATATCATAACATGATTATTTGACATGGTATTATCATCCCCACTTATAAGTGGAGAAAGGCAGTATATATATTCAGACAAGCACTGATACAACTAAGATGTGCTGGAGACAGGATTTGAACTCATATCTTTTCTAACTACTAGTCAAATATTCTTTCCATTATTACCAAATTATCTCTTTGAAACTCATGGCAATTTTCATTCCTACTATCTTCAGATATTTCTCACATATGACAGGAAGTATCTACAGGTACAGTGTCATATGGATTAAGCATCTGACTTCATGCTGCAAAGAAAGGAAGTTCCAAATTTTAGCATGGGAAATTGTTGACAGTTGGTATTTCTTTAAGGGACTGAAAATGAGTAACACTACATCATTACTTTCTTTTTAGAGTGATTCTTTGGAGCTAACATGAGATTTTTGGCTCTATTCATAAAAGTGTTATAAAATTTATATGCATAGCTGAACTATCTGGAGGTCCTCTTTGAAATGTTTAATGCCTCTTTTCTTAGTCTAATGGTAAAATTTTCCTTGAGAAATACACATACACACACACACACACACACACACACACACACACAATTTCTTTCAGTTCCTTAAAAGAAGAAAACAAATTAATAAAAGGAAAGTTAATTTTAAATTCAAGGTAATTAAAAAAATACCTTTTATGTACAGAAATATATATATATATATTTATATATATAATTATATATAATGTATATAGTATATTATTTATATATTGCTATGTTATATATAAAACATATATGTATATATAACATATATAGTATATATGCTAAATGAAAACCGTGAACTCCACAGGATTTACCAGCAGGATAGTTCATCCACCTCTAAGAAGGCAGCATTTAATTCCATCAAAAACAAAGTACAAGCAAAGCTTAGAGAGATGCAGGATTCCTGGCTCAGTAAGAAGGCAGATGCAATTCAGTTTTATGCTGATAGCATAAAAATCCAATCCAAAGCGCTTTTATGATTCCCTGAAAGCTATTTGTGGACCAAAACATTATGGTATATCACAACTAATCAGTGCTGATGGAGCCACATTGATTAGTGATAAAGACATGATCCTAGAGAGATGGGCCAAACAGTTCCCTAGTGTTCTCAACAGACCATCATCAATCAATGCTGAGGCCACTGACTGTTTACCTCGGGTTGAAGTCAATCCCTCCTTAGCTAAACTTTCAACTGAAGAAGAGGTTTTGAGGGCCATTAGGCTCCTTTCATGTGGCAAAGCACCTGGTGCTGATTCTATTCCAGCTGAGATTTACAAGGTAGAGGGACCATTACTCATACAAAAGCTGACTGACATTTTCCAGGTTATATGGCAAGAGGAGGTTATGCCCCAGGAGTTCAAGGATGCCTCCATTGTCCATCTCTATAAGGGTAAAGGGAATAGATTGTTCTGTAACAATCACAGGGGGATCTCTCTCTTAGTCATTGCTGGCAAAATTCTTGTTAGAGTCCTCCTTAATAGGCTGATCCTTCACCTGGAAGATGGGCATATACCTGAGAGTCAGCATGGCTTCAGAAAGGGCCGAGGAACAGTCGATATGGTGTTTGCTGCCTGACAACTCCAGGGGAAATGGCAGGAGCAGAACATAGGTATGTACACAATGTTTGTGGATCTGACCAAGGCCTTTGACACTGTTAGTGGTGAGGGCTTATGGAAATTATGTCAATATTTGGTTGCCTGGAGAAGTTTATCAATATTTTACGTCAGTTTCATGATGGCATATTAGTCCGGGTTCTGGATAATGGACAAAAGTCTCGTGCCTTCCCAGTCACCAATGGAGTGAAACAGGGCTATGTGCTTGCTCCCATGCTTTTTAGCATGATGTTTTCAGCCATGTTAACAAGTGCTTTCAATGACAATGAACACAGCATCAAGGTCAACTACTGTACTGAAGGTAAACTCTTCAATTTGAAAAGGTTACAAGCCAAGACCAAAGTGGAGGGAGTGTTGGTGTATGATTTTGTTTGCAGATGATTGTGCACTCAGTGCAGCCTGTGAAGCTGAGACACGACAAAGTATGGATAAATTCTCTGCTGCCTGTGCTAATTTAGGCCTAATAATTAACACCAAAAAAATACAGGTGCCCCATCAGCCACCCCCACACCATTCATATGTAGAACCATCAGTTACAACAAATGGAGAAGTTTTGATTGCTGTGGGTAAGTTCACTTACCTTGGTAGTATACTTTCCACAGATGTACATGTTGACAATAAGGTTGATGCATGCATTGCCAGAGCTAGCTCAGTGTTTGGGAGGCTCTGAAGAAAGGTTTGGGAGAAAAAGAGGTATTAGACTGACTACCAAACTGAAGGTCTGCAGAGCTGTTACGCTGACTTCATTGTTATATGCTTGTGAAACATGGACAGTCTACCAATGCCATGCCAGGAAACTGAATCACTTACACTTGAACTGTCTTAGAAAGAGTCTGAAAATCACCTGGTGTGATAAGATACCAGACACTGAAGTCCTTGCTCGAGCTGAACTGCCAAGTATTCAAACTATGCTTTGGAGAGCACAACTCTGATGGGCTGGGCACATTGTCCAAATGCAAAATGTACAATTGCCAAAAAAACTATTTTATGGAGAACTTGCATGGGTTGGCCAGAAAAAATGATATGAGGACACTCTCAAGAACTTTGGATTTGACTGTGCAACATGGGAGACACTGGCACAGGACCACTAAGCATGCCATAACCACATAAGAAAAGATGCTGTGCTCGTTGAGAAAAGCAGAATTGAGACAGCAAAAGGAAAAGCAGCATGTACAAATTTGGGATATCCATCCCAAATATTCAAATGGATTATCTGTGCCCAACCTGTGATAGAGCATTCCAAGCTTATATTGGTTTGATCAGCCACAGTTGGACACACTGAAATTTCACTTTACAATGGTCACTTTACAGTTTGGTGCTCTTTGAAGATGAAGGACAATTATATATAGTATATAGTATATATATATATATATATATATACATATATATGTATATATATACATATACGTATGTGTGCCATAGATACTACATAATATTATGTCCATACATAATATAGATAGAAAAATTTTAAAGTGAACATTCCCCTTGCTTATCCTGAGAAAAGAGCCCCTGAATAGCATCTATAACTATAATAGCATCTATTGCTATAACAAGAGAGAAGTATTACTTCATACACCTCTTTAATTTCTCTTTTCTTTTTCTTATGTTTATTTATTTTTAGTTTTCAACATTTATTTCCACGAAATTTTGAGTTCCAAATTTTCTCCACATCTCTCCCCTCCTTCCACCCCATAACGTCTTGCATTCTGATTACCCTTGCCCTCAATATGCCCTCTCTTCTATCACATTGCTCCCTTCCCTTATCCCCATTTTCTCTCTTTTCTTATGGGGCAAGATAGATTTGTATACCCCATTACCTATATTTCTTATTTCTCAGTTGTATGGAAAGACAATTCTCAACATTCATTCCTAATACTTTGAATTCCAACTTCTTTCCCTTCCTCCCTCCCCACCCATCCCCACTGAGAAGGCAAGCCATTGAATATAGGCTATATATGTGCAGTTTTATAAAAGACTTCCCTAATAGTCATTTTGTGTAAGACTAATCATATTTCCCTCCATCCTATCCTGCTTCCCATTTATTCTATTCTCTCTTTCGACCTTGTCCCTCCCCAAAAGTGTTCAACTTCTAATTACTCCCTCCTCCCATTTGTCCTCCCTTCTATCATCCCCCCACCCCAATTCTCCCCTTCTCCCCCACTTTCCTGTAGTGTAAGATAGATTTTCATACCAAATTTAGTGAGCATGTTATTCCCTCCTTAAGCCAAATGTGAAGAGAGTAAGCTTCATTTTTTCCTTCTCACTTCCTTTTCTCCTTCATTGAAAAAATTTTTTCTTGCCTCTTTCATGAGAGATAATTTGCCCCATTCCATTTCTCCCTTTCTCCTCCCAATATATTCCTCTCTCACCCCTTAATTATATTTTTTTAGATATCATCCCTTCTTATTCACCCTGTGCCCTCTGTCTCACCCTGTGCCCTCTGTCTCTGTGTGTGTGAGTGTGTGTGTGTGTGTGTGTATGTGTGTGTGAAAAATCCCTCCAACTACTCTAATACTGAGAAAAGTCTCGAGTTACAAATATTATCTTTCCATGTAGGAATGTAAACAGTTCAGTTTTAGGAAGTCCTTTATGATTACTCTTTCCTGTTTACCTTTTCAAGCTTCCCTTGATCCTTGTGTTTGAAAGCCAAATTTTCTATTCAGTCCTGGTCTTTCCATTAAGAATGCTTGAAAGGTGTCTATTTCATTGAATAACCATTTTTTTCCCTTGAAGTATTATATTCAGTTTTGCTGGGTAAGTGATTCTTGCTTTTAATCCTAGTTCCTTTGACTTTTGGAATATCATATTCGAAGCCCTTTGATCCCTTAATATAGAAGCTGCTAGCTCTTGTGCTATCCTGATTGTATTTCCACAATACTTGAATTGTTTCTTTCTAGCTGCTTGCAATATTTTCTCCTGGACCTGGGAATTCTGAAATTTGGCTACAATATTCCTAGGAGTTTATCTTTCTGAATCTCTATCAGGAGGTGATTGGTGGATTATTTCAATATTTATTTTGCCTTCTGGTTCTAGACTATCAGGGCAGTTTTCCTTGATAATTTCATGAAAGATTATGTTTAGGTTCTTCGTTTTGATCATGGCTTTCAGGTAGCCCCATAATTTTTGAATTATCTCTCCTGAATCTATTTTCCAGGTCAGTTGTTTTTCCAATGAGATATTTCACATTATCTTCCATTTTTCATTTTTTTGGTTTTGTTTTATAATTTCTTGGTTTCTCATAAAGCCATTAGCTTCTGTTCCCTCCATTTTAATTTTTTTTTTATTTTTTTATTTTTATTTATTTATTTATTTTTTTTATTAATTTATTTATTTAGCTTTTTACTTTCATTTTCACAAATTTTTGGGTTCCAAATTTTCTCCCCTTTTCTCCCCTCCCCCCACCCCAATACCCCAAGCAATCTAATTTTCCCTATCTTCAATCTGTCCTCTCTTCTGTCATCCCTCCCTTCCCTTGTCTCTATCTTCTCTTTTCTCCTGTAGGGCCAGATGACTTTCTATTCCTCATTAACTGTATGTCTTCTTTCCTAGTTGCAACAACAATACTAAACAATTGTTCCTGAAACTTTGAGTTCCAAATTCTCCCCATCCCTCCCTCCCCATCCATTCCCTTTGGTACAGCAGGCAATTCATTATAGGCCATATCTGTGTAGCTTTGCAAGTGACCTTCCTGATAGTCGTGTTGTGTAAGACTAACTGAATTGCCATCCCTCTTAACCTGCCCCTCATTGTTTCTCTTCTGTCCTTTGATCCTGTCCCTCCCCAAGTGTTGACTTTCAATTACTCCCTCCTCCCTTTGCCCTCCCTTCCATCATCCCCCCCCCCAATATCTCCTTCTCCCCCGCTTTCTTATACTGTAAGATAGGTTTTCATACCAAAATGAGTGTGCATTTCACTCCTTCGTTTAGTCAAATGTGATGAGGGTAAACTTTTGTTTGTTTGTTTGTTTGTTTGTTTGTTTTTTCCCTCAGCTCTCCTCTTTTTCCCTCCACTAAAAACATCTCCTACTTGCCTCTTAAATGACATATAGTTACCCCCTTCCATTTCCCCCTCTTTCCTCTCACTACATTTCTCTCTCACCATTTACCTTAATTTCTTTTAAGGTATGGTCCCATCCTATTCAGTTCAATCTGTGCTCTCTGTCTCTGCATGTGAATGCATGTGTGTATGTGTGTGCATGCGTGTACATGTGTATGTGTGATCCCACTAACCACCGAGATACTGAAAAGTTTTAAGAGTTAGAAATATTGTCCTTCCCTGTATGAATGCAAACAGTTCATTTCTGGTAAGTCCCTTAATACTTCTCCTTGCTGTTTACTTTTGCATGCTTCCTCTCATTCTTGTGTTTGAAAGTCAAATTTTCTTTTCAGCTCTGGTCTTTTCATTAAGAATGATTGAAAGTCCTCTGTTTCATTGAAAGACCATATTTTCCCTTGAAGTATTATACTCAGTTTAGCTGGGTAGGTGATTCTTGGTTTGAGTCCTAGTTCCTTTGACTTCTGGAATATCCTATTCCACGCCCTTCGATCCCTTAATGTAGAAGCTGCTAGATCTTGGGTTATCCTGATTGTATTTCCACAGTACTGGAATTGTTTGTTTCTGGCTGCTTGCAAGATTTTTTCCTTGAGCTGGGAGTTCTGGAATTTGGCCACAATGTTCCTAGGAGTTTCTCTTTTTGGATCTCTTTCAGGTGGTGATCGATGGATTCTTTCAATACTTATTTTGCTCTCTGGTCCTAGAATGTCAGGGCAGTTTTCCTTGATAATTTCATGCAAGACGATGTCTAGGCTCTTTTTTTGATCATGGCTTTCAGGTAGTCCCATAATTTTTAAGTTGTCTCTCCTTGATCTATTTTCCAGGTCAGTTGTTTTTCCCATGAGATATTTCACATTCTCTTCCATTTTATCGTTCTTTTGGTTTTGTTTGGTGATTTCTTGGTTTCTCATAAAGTCATTAGACTCCATCTGTTCCATTCTAATTTTGAGAGAACTATTAAATTCAGTGAGCTTTTGAGCCTCTTTTTCCATTTGGCTCATTCTGCTTTTGAATGCATTCTTCTCCTCATTGGCTTTTTGAACCTCTTTTGCCAATTGAGTGAGCCTATTTTTCAAGGTGTTAATTTCCTCAGCATTTTTTTGGGACTCCTTTACCAAGATATTGACCTTTTTTTCATACTCTTCTTGCATCTTTGTCATTTCTCTTCCCAGTCTTTCCTCCACCTGTCTAACTTGCTTTTCAAAATCCTTTTTAAGCTCTTCCAAGGCCTGAGCCCACCCAACACCCCCCTGGGGTGTCTGGGGTACTGAGGCCCCCGCCCTCCACATCTTTCCCTGATGGGAAAAATACGTCCTCGTCCTCCCCATCAGATCCGAAGGTCGGGATCATTTGCATTTGTTGGAAAAAACTCTCTAAAGTCTTATTTTTCTTTCCCTTTCTAGGCATTTTCCCAGCCAGTTACTTGACTTCTGAGATTCCTTTCCACCTCCGCCTGGATCCGCCCAGCTAGTACTTGACCTCTGAGATTCAAATGCGCTTTCCCGCGGCAAGCTTTAGTTCTGGCGCAGGGTGGGGGCAGGGCCGCTTCCTAGCTTGGGCCCTCAGGGGCTTTCTGAAGAGACTTTCAGGAACAGAGCCGATGGGGGCGGGGTGGGGGACCCCGCCTGCTGTGCTCAGCTCCCTTGAGGGTTTTATTCAGAGGCGTTCAGCAGTAGAGCAGGGTGGGGGCAGGGCCGTCTCCCTTGCTCGGCTCCCTCAGGTTGGAAACACCTTCAGTATTGAAGATCCTACCTGCTGCTGGGGGATTCCTGAGTCCTGGGCCGTTGCCGCCTCAGCCGCCCGCCCACGCCTCTGCCTCCGCCGCTTCTTGCCCCCGTCTCTGGCGCCGCCGCTTCCTCCCGAGGGGGCCCACTCCCCTCCCCTAGCGCAGGCTTCTTTTTAACTGACCTTTAGCTTCTGTGGGCAGAGGGACTTTCCCGGCTGCCGGAGATTCTCCCGGAGTTTTCCTCTCTGAAGTCTGCTCAGGTCAGCTTCTCTGGGTCGCGGCCAGGGGTGGGGGTGGGGTCCGCTTTCCTGGCTGCGATGGACCCCGGGGACGGCTCTCCAGGGTTCAGTGGAATGGAAATCTCTTCCCCTATGTTTGTGCACCCCCTGCAGAGATTCAGAATTTATGGGGCTCTCCTTTTACCTCAATTCCATGGGTTGTGGGCTCGGAGCTCGTGAATGTGCGTCCTTCTACTCCGCCATCTTGGCTCCGCCCCCCCTCCATTTTAATTTTTAAAGAACTATTTTCTTCAGTGATCTTTTGAACCTCCTTTTACATTTGGCTAATTCTGCTTTTTAAAGCATTTTTTCTCTCATTGGTTTTTTGGACCTCTTGCCAATTGAGTTAGCCTGTTTTTAAAGGTGTTATTTTCTTCAGCATTTTTTGGGTCTCCTTTAGCAAACTGTTGACCCATTTTTCATTAATTTCTTGCATCGCTCTCATTTCTCTTCCCAATTTATCCTCCACCTCTCTTACTTGATTTTCAAAATCCTTTATGAGCTCTTCCTTGACCTGAGACTCTTGCATATTTATTTTGGAGGTTTAGGATGCAGAAGCCTTGATTTACTCTGATGGTATGCATTGTTTTTCCTCATCTGAAAGGATGGCAGAAAATACCTGTTCACCAAGAAAGTAGCCTTTTTAGGGTCTAATTTTTTTCTCCTTTTTTTGGGTATTTTCCCAGTCAGTTTCTTGACTTTTGAGTCCTTTCTCAAGAGGGGGGGTATATTCTGGGGACCTGTAAGTTCTCAGTTCCTCCAAGGTGGCACAATCAAGGAGAGAAGTTTATTCCTCTCCTGGCCTGCGCACTGATCTGGGAGCAACCAAAAACTTTTCTGCCCAGAGTTTTTGAGTGGAATTCCCTCACCACAGCCACCTCCAGCTCCACCACTCCAGCATTCCTACCTCCCAGGGCTGTACTCAGGGTTGAGATTAAGATCAGCAGCTCAATTCCCCCTGGGGCTGTAGGTGGAGGCCTTCAAAAATGGCAGCTGCCACTGTAGTGGCTGCTCCCAGCAGTCCAGACTGCACTGCCCTCCCACTGACCTTTGAAGCTGTCTGTGGTGTTTTTGGGTTGAGCAATCTAGGAACTGCTGCTGGTGGTGGTGCCCTGAAGCCTCTTCTAGGTCCTGTCCCTGCCATGTCGTACAGCCAAGACTGGGCTGCACTCTGCTCCAAGCCCCGTGTGATAAACCTTTCCTGGCTGTCCTGGGCTGGAAATCTCCTTCACTCTGTCATTTTGTGGCTTCTGCTGCTCTAGAATTTATTTAGAGTCATATTTTTACAGGTATTTTATGGACAATTTTGGGGAGATTCTACAGGTCTTTCTACTCCCCCACCTTTTTAATTTCTTGTAGACTAATTTTAATTTTCCACTCTCTCATCAGTTACTTGTGGTTGGCATTTCTGATAATGTCCAAATAAATGGTGTTGTGATAGAGTATTGGGTTTGAAGTCTGAGTCCAAGTTTCAAATCCTGATCCTTTCTGTCCCTTTGTGACACCAGGTAAATTATTCTTCCTTTCTCAGTCTCTTTTATGGTTAATCTCAGTCAGACGTGGTGTCAAACAGGTGGCCTGATTGTAGCTCACAAACCTTTCCCAGTCTATCTTTAACAAGATTAAGAAGTAATTGGGTATATTTAACAAAATAAATAAAAATACAATAAAGTACATGTAAAGTTAACATGTGTTAATATGTGGATCCTTATGTATGGTTCAATGGTCTTTGTTTCTATTTGAATATGACACCACTGATCTAGATGACTTTTCAAGTTCTTATCATTTCAAAATCTCTATATGACCATCAATCAGCTCATTCAATTTAGTTTTATCTTCCTTGCTGTTTATGGTCATGGAGCCCATTTGGTAGTCACAGTCCATCCATTGCCCAACTTCCGAACCATCCTTTTGGGGAGATCAATTATAAGCTCCAATACATCTTATGAGGAACTGTAAAAACATCAGCATCATTGGGTGGAGTACATGGAGGAGTAAGGAGAAGAGAGTAAAAAGACTAGAAAGGTAAGAAGTGGTCACCTTATCAAGGGCTTTAACATCTAAACAAAGGATTTTATCTTTGATCTTAGAGGTTAATGGAAAACTACTGGAATTTATTGAATAGGGAGATTACTTCATCACATAGATAGTTTTTTAAAAGATATCAAATAAATACCCTTGAATGTGTTGTTTGTGTTAACACTTTTCAGAATGATACATTGATGAATTCTGTTCTGTATTAACTTATATATACATGAGATCGCTCATTTATGTTATTTTCTGAAAGTGATGCACTGGAGCTATGCTCAAAGCAGTTGATTTCTGTAACTTTCGGATACCAACTGGGAGGAGATTTTTATTATATATTTTTTAAAAAGATCTACAAAATATGAAAATGGATCTTAAGGCAAAATAGTATTGTTGGGGTATTTTTTAGAATCTTAGATTTAGCACTACATGGAGAGATGCATATTGCCATTTTAAATCAAAATTAGTGGACATTTACTCCTGCATAGCCATAGCATGAGATTTCTTTGAATGGATAATTTTTGGAATTGGCAATTTCCTATGTGTTAATAATAATAATAATAATAAAAACCTTTGTTATTTCAAGTATTCAGATCAACATACACATATTAAGAACTTACTATGTGCCTTAATGCTATCAATGGTGGTGAAGGTATAGATAGGGGCCAATTCCAATGATTTCACTGGAAAAAGAAACCCTAATGTAGAATTTCTATACCAAGGTAGTTGGGCACCTTCTATGTAATATGCTGCTTAGAGAACTGAGGTTAAGTGACTTTTTCAGAGTCACCTTGATATCTGACCAGAGGTAAGACTTGAAGTCAGGCGATTTCTCTATCTGCTATCCTAGGCTGCCTTTCCAGTGGTTGAGATGTAAAGGTGATAAACAAAATAATCATACCCTCATGAAGCTTATTATAAAGTATAATAAAATTATAAAGTATAATAAAATATACACAAATAACTATAATGCACATTAGCTAATATTTGGTAAACAGGAAATTCCAAAGTGGATGGCTTGAGAAATTCATAGAAGAGGGATCATTTCTGTCTGCATGGATCAAGCAAAGTGGTGTCTGAGTTGGTCTTCAAAGGCACTGGGGGAGGATGTGAATAAGTGGAAATGGGGTGGGAAAGTACAAAATGATTCAGGCAGATGAAGATGGAAAGAGTGAATAGTTTAATTTGGCTAGAATGTAGGACCATAAAATGAAATAAAGCAAGAGAGGTAGGCTAGCACCAGATTATAGCCTTGAATTTGCAATAGGGATCGGGGAGGGAAGGGGTGTATTGGCTGTCTTTTTAGCCTCCTTAAATTGCCTGCTAAGCCATTTTATATGGAGTACAAAAACAAGCCCTGTAGAAAGTGTTTTTTTTTTACACTTTTTAATTTGCATCCTTAGATGATGGAGTCTGTATTCAAGGCCAGTTGTTTACTCTTAGGCATCAGATAAAGAATTTTTCTTCACAATTTATCTACCTTCTCTCTCCCCCACTTCCCCCGCAACCCCTCACCCCTCCCCCCCTCACCCCCAGCTTCAGGATATCATGTTGTCTGACACTGCTGTCCTCCCCCTGATTCTACCTATTAAAATCATTCCCTTTCTTAAAAACAGCAGTGAAAAAGCTCATGTTTTTGGTTGAGACTTTTTTTTTGGTATTGTTCCCTTAAATTAAACTACTTTTAAGACATTTAGGCAAATGAGTGAGTATTTCCAAACCTTTTTTGCACTCTGTCATTGAATTTTCAGTTTAACTCAATGGGAGACCTACACAAATCTTCTTTCATATTTTAAATTCTAAGCTTTTCTTTTTCACTCACTCCTTTGAAATACTTAGTTGAGGGAAGGACTGTGGTCCTCTATTCTATAGAAAAGGGACAGATCCATTTTTCTTTTTTGGAAATCTAAGGATCATTTCTCAGTAGGAACCAAAAAGGGATATTTAATAGTAGTAATTAAATATAATATTTCCTCCATTATCCCAATTTTATACATTAAATAATGGTGTTGGCCATCTCTCTATACGTTCGGGCAGAACCATTATATAAGATGTGTATGTGTACATATGTGCATATAAAATATGTATTATGTTGCACGTGATATAATATAGTTAAAAGCTTCAGTTAGTTTTTCTTTTATTACTTTTCCCACTCTTGTTCAGCAATGCACAAACAACTTGTCCCCTCTCTCCAGCTGAGAAAGAACTTAAAAATGCTTCTGCTTGCTGGATTTTGTTATTGTTATTAAAAGCGTTTCTGTTCATACTATCATAGATTTACACTTGGAAAGTACTTTAGACACCAACCAGTCCAATCCTCTCAATTTATAGATAAAGAGACCGAGGTACAGAGAAGTTAAATGACTTTTCCAGGCTTACATAGATAGTAAGTATTTGAGACAAGATTTTAACCCAGATATTCACTATTCACTACGCCATTCGAACTATCATCCTAAAGTTGTTTAATAATCTCTAAGAACAAACTCTCAGTTAAGCAAGCCTAACCCAAAGCATGAGGAAAGCAGGTCTATAAACTCCTGTTCCTTAGAGAAATATTTACTAGCAGGTGTTAAAAGTAGTTAAAGAGATTTCCTGCTAAGTATTATAAAAATTGGGTTTTTATGTGTGTATATACATATATAGTCACACACATATGCACACACACATATGTGTGTGTGTGTGTAAATTTTATTGGTTGAATGATTGTAGGTAAAAAACGTTGCCTATTAAGGTATAGTTCTTGTCTTGCTAGGTATTTGGCAGCTACCAAATTTTTACAACCTGCAGCAATGTGTTGGACAGTCTTTGCTATTTCTTGTGGTGATCTATATTGATTTCTATGTAAACAATTCTAAAAGTTAAAGCTTCTGTAATTTCCGGTTTTGAATTGCCATCATAAACTCCCTAATTGCATAAATAAATCCATATGATTCAGTCATTAATTTAATGCTTCTCTGTCAACATATGTCTGGTTGAGTTCATGTGGATGTCACCCACAAAGGGCCCCTTCATCCATTCTTGGATCTTAGCCATTTCATAGGCAGCATCTAAAGGGAAATGATATTTGCTTACATTTGACAAATTCAGCGCCCTCTACCTGTTAACATTGTTATTATTCAGTAAAGTATCAGAAGTATTTCTATAGGCTTTGAAAGTTTGTCATGTGCTTTAAGAATGTCTACCAATGTGCTTCTTTCTTTTCATTGAGGATGAATATTCCTCCTTTTTTTGCACTCTTAGGAAATGAGCTTTGTATTAAAGCTTGCATTTATGTATCACTTTCAGGTTGCAAATCTTTGCTAACATGATCTCATTTTATCCTCAGAGCAATGCTGTAGGTCCTCTTATGAGGTTAAGTGATTTGCCCAGGGTCCCATAATTAGTAAGTATTATGTGTGTGTGTGTGTGTGTGTGTGTGTGTGTGTGCATGCGTACTTTGGGCTTGGGGAGTTTGAACTGAGTTTTTCCTTATTTCTATCCATTGTGCCTCCTAATTGCCAAAATGTTGCATTTCATTAATGTTGTAGGGGTTTGGGGTAGAAAACTTTCCAAATACATTATAGTCCCTTTTATGTTTCTCAATGTATCATATAAAATAATTCATATTAAAGATGATACATTTGCTATAAAAATGTTTTATATTATTGCATATTAAAATAATTATGCTTAGTGATTATACTAATTAAATAACATTAATAACAATACTGTTATTAGTATGACTTCTGTTAACTGCAGTTTGGGGTTCTTCAAGTACAATATTTATGCTTGAATAAGTAAAATTAATTCATGTGCCAAATTTATGTGAACAATACTTCCTGCCTGGAAAAACTTTATTTTTATTCTCATAAATAACATCTTACTTTAAAACCTTCTTAGCTGAAAGATTAAATTGAGAACTATGGATAGTTTCATCTCTTTAAAGGCTTCTCATCAGGTAGTAATGCAGTAGCATGTATCTCCCTAGCACAAAAGAGTGGGATTGGTGGGCGGGAAGCCTTTCTAGGTTTTCTAGATGGATGATCTTAGTGCTGTGATTGGATCTGTACCCCCAAACAAGAAATGATTACTTTTTCTGTTCTGGAATAAAAATTTTATTTGGTGATTCAGCAGCTAGAAGCTAAACAAACAACCTGAAAATTCATTACACTTTGACTTTTCAATGTATAATATGTCTTTGTTTAGCAAAAAAATATATTGAACTAATTTTATCTGATTTGAGGAATCACACACATGGAAGGACTGCTCCTCTAAATGCAGTAACAGACAGTTATAAGATAGAGTAAGTTTATGATGAGGGGAAGATAGACTGAAGCAATAAGAAAGAGTATTGACAAACTTGCATCAAAGAAAGATTACTAAAGCTGAGAATATTTAGAGAAACAATGATAATATTATTTGTTGCATGATAGCTATAAGACTTATGTGGGATAGAGAAATGCTGGTTCCCAGCCATTAACACTTATAATCTAAGAGAATAAGTAAAGATCTTGAGAGTAATTAGAACTCCATTTGAAAAAGGATATGAAATATTAATTCTTTCTCAATTGTTTTTGGTCTGATCTTTTTTCTTTCTTAAAATTATTTTAGTGATATCCTCTGTTTTTACATTACATTCATTTCCAAATATATCCCTCTACTCTTCCTGCCCAGAGAGCAGTCATCTGGAACAAAGAATAAAAAAGAAAGAAAGGTGGGAAAAAGGACTTCTGAAAAAGTAACCAATATGTCTATCAAACAACATGGATTTAAATGCCTTCTATTTACTAATATAGTGGTGGAAAGAGCCCCTGGTTCTGCTTAAAAAAATATGGGTTCATTGGTAAATGCTGTTCATAGACATTGTTGTAACAACATAATAAATAATTGTTTTATAAGAAAAAGTGATCAAGACATCAATAAAGTATTGACAGCTTAAGAAAAATATGAATTCAGTATAGAAGACAACAGAATAGGGGCAGCAACCCAGCTGAATTCTCTCAACATTCCCCCAAAATAACTTTAAAATAATACCTCAAATCAAATTTTGGAGTAGTAGAGTCAACAAAAGGTCAAGGTGAGATATTTTTCTGGCTGAAGTAAGCTTAGGAGATCTGCAGGAGAGGTCTGTGATATGGGAATGGAGGCCTGTCCAAAGCTCATGTATGTCATGGCAGAAATATTGGCAACAGCAGGAGCAGCAACTTCAGGAATTGTCAACCCAATAAAGAGCTTGAACAAATGGTCAGAAAGAGATTATGGCGAACCCTTTGCTGTCACTGGATATGACTAGCTCTGTGTAGCAACTCAACAAGCATGCACAGTTCTGAGTCACAGTTCCAGGATGAAGAAGAGAACTTGTGGTGAGTCACAAGGGAGCACAGACCCTGATTGCAGTTCCAGGACAGAGAAGAACACTAGTGCTGATGGCTGCAGAAAGCAGGGGCTTGGTCACAGTTCCAGGGCCAAGGGGGGGGGTGGGGCTAGTGCTTGTGACTGCACCTCATGATTGTTACCCATCCTGGGTCAAGATCAGAACACAAACAAGGATAGCACTAACTGTGCCTTATCCTAACTATATTGGAAACACTGAAAACGTGAAGACCCCCTGAATGAGCTCTGAAAATAGCAACATGAAAAAGGCTGAAACTAGGACACTAGATAAACAAAGGCCAACTTTAAAATAAAATTCAAACTCAAGAGATAGTCTGAAAAATAAGGAAGCAAATAAACAAACAAAAAAACCTTAACCATAACAAGTACTATGGTGGCAAAGAGGTGAAGACATAAACGCAGAAGAAGACAGTGATATGAAAACATCAATAAGCAAAGCCTCAAAGAAAAATGCTAGTTGAACCCAAGCCAAACAAGAATTCCTAGAATAATTAAAGAAAGACTTGAGTGGTAGAGGAAAAATAGGGGGGAAATGAAAATGATGCAAACAGGCACAAAAATATTAAAAAAAATAACACCTTGAAAAATAGAATTGGCCTAATGGTAGAACAGGTACAAAAATTCAGTAAGGAACTCCTTAAAAAGCAGAATTGTTGTGGGGGAGAGCCAAGAGGGCAGAGAAAAAGCAGAGGTTTGCCTGGGCTCTTCCATCTTCCTCTCTAAATAACTATAATACCTCAAAACAGATTCTGGACCACCAGAACCCACAAAAGGACAAAGTGAAACAATTTTCCAGCCCAAGACAACTTAGAACCAAGAAAGGGTCTGTTGTTCCCGGGATAAGACTGGAGAACAGTCTAATGCAGGTCATGTCAGTGCAAACCGGGCCCCTGCAAACTAGAACCAGGTCTTGTGAGCAACTGAAACAGAAGTAGCAGTGACTGCTTGCGGAGCTCTCAGCCCACGGACAGGGTTTTACACGATTTAACATATATAACTGATGTATTGCTGGCCTTCTCAGTGGATGGGGAAGGGGAAGAGGAGAGGGAGAGAAGTTGGAACCCAAAATTTAAAAAGAAAATAATGCTAAAAATAAATACTTTTAAAAATGAAGAATGTGGGTTCAAGTTATGCTTTTGATACCAATTCTATGATCTTTTGTGTCTCATCACTTTCTTAGTCTTTGGTATCCTCATCTATAAAATGAAGTTGGACATGATGACTTTGAACATCCCTCTCCACCCTAAATCTATGATGCTATTAAAGATGGAAGGTGGATTTTCTCATCTCTTTTTTCAGAGTCAAGCTTGGTCATTAGAAACTCAGGGTAGGGTTGTTGGTTATTTGTTTTGGTTTTTGTTTGCTTTCCAATTACCTTATTGTAGTTATGTATACATTGTTTTCTTGGTTCTGTTTATTTTATTCATCAGTTCATATAAGTCTCATACTTTTCAGTATTCTTCATATATCTTATTTCTTATGTTAAATATGATTTCTTATAGTTAACATAATTTCTTATAGTTACTGTAATTTCTTATGGTAAACTTCATTATACAAATGTACCATGAATTGTTTAGTCATTCTCCAATAAATGGTATCTTGTTCTTTGTTACTGCAAAGAGTGCTTTAAAAATATTTTGCTGTCTCTAGGCTTGTTTTACCTTATAAAAATTCAATTCAACAGACACTTATTAACCACCGACTATGTACAATTCTATGTGTTATTCCTAGGGTAGATCTTGGTAGATATTAATCCATTTCCCCTGCCCATAAGGGGTCGCTATGCTGTTAAATGCATCAAATGTACGTTGGTAACTATAATATGATAAAGGAACAGGGGTGATCAAATACGGAGGCATGAAAGACTGGGAAGAAAGGAATCATTTCCATCTGGAGGCATAAGGGAAGGCTTCAGTGAGGAAGTAACACCCTGATTGGGGATTGTACTGAAAAGGCATCATCAGTAGAGGGTGTGGATGCTCAGGGACTAAGACTGAATTTAAACGTATGCTTCTTACATTAGCATTGCTTCTATTCTCTGTATCCTTTTATAACCAAGTTAAACCACAGTATCTATGATCAGAGGTGATTATAGCAAGGGAAAGGCCTGGGAGCTGAGACGGAGGTGGAGAGGTGGAAATGGCTATAGCCCTGGGACACTCAGATGACTGTGGTGGGTGGAGAGACACAGAGTCGTAGAGTGGGTGAGCTCAAGCACTGAGGTGTGGATGAAAACACAATGAGCCTGGCAGAAGCTGGGAACACAGCCATCAGTGAGATCAACAAAACTCCACTCCATCTTCTCATTGCCCTGTTTCCTTGGAGCCCTTGCTGAGAAAATCTAATTTTCAGAACTTTTCCAATCTTTTCCTTTTTGTTCCCTGCTGTAGAACATCTGAGAGGAGGTGGAGGACACCCAAGCAACAGGGATTCTGCAGCTTGGATTTGAAAAACTTATACCTTTTTTCAGGAGTTGGGGGAGGAATGCTATGCTACTGAATGTTTTTAATAAGTCATATGAAACTTAATAGTAAACTGTTAGATCCTATGAGTTGGGGATCATGATTGAGGGTAGTGAATCCAACCCACAGGGTGCAGGATGGGCAAGTGAGTGGAATTTTTTAATTTGGGATACCTTTTGAGAATATTCTAGTTGATGCAGCTAGACCTCTATTAAACCCAGGAACCAGCTCAACTGATGCCCACAAGTAGAGATAAAAGAAGGAAATAGGCTATTCACAGGTAGTTAGAGCATCATCATCTTTGACTAATTGCTTGATAATCTGGTGCTCTTCTTAATAGTAAGGAAGGGAAGAAGCCAGGGTGGGTGAACAAACTGCTCTGCACCTCTAGCACCCTCCTCCTATTATACGGAGTGTGTCTCCCCTCCCAAAACCTAGTACCCATACTACCATCACTTTACACCTGGGTTATTCCAATAGCCTTTTAATTCATCTCCCTTCCTCCCTATTCTTTAATCTTTAATCAGCTCTCAGACTCATCTTCCTGAAGTACTGCCTCTCTCTCTAAGTCATATTCTCAATTCAACAGACACTTATTAACCTCTCTAAGGTTACATTCTAAGTCTCTAAGTCTACATTCAGGCAACCCCAGTGAGTCTTTATCACAGGAAGACGTATAAAATTCTCTGTTTGACATTCAAAACCCATCACAAGTTGGCCCCCTCTTATGTTTCCAATTTTCTTGCACCTTACTCACCTCTGCCGGACCTGGAGACAGGAAAACGTGATCTCAGGCCCAGCCGCAGGTATGTGATCTCAAGCCCAGCCTCAGGTGCTTACTAGCTGTGTGATCCTGCACAAGGCACTCAATCTTTGGTTCAGTTTCCTCATCTGCAGAATGAGACTAACCTCCTGAGATAGTTGTGAGGATCCAATGAGGTAATTGCAAATGTGCCTGGCACACAGTGAGGCTACATAGATGTTGTTCATTAGATCCAGTGACACTGGACTCCTTGTTCCTCAAGTGAAACGCGCTGTCATTCTCACTGGCTCTGCACCACACCTGGAATTCTCTCCCTCTGCGTCCCTCCTTGATTTCTTGGCTTCCTTCAAGTCCCAGCTAAATCCCACTTTTACAAGAAGGCTGTCCCCAACCGCCTTCATGCCAGTCCTTTCCCTCTGTTGATTATTTCTACTTTCCCCTGGACGTATCTCTGTTCGCACATAATTTTTTTTTTGATGTTTTCACTGCCATGAAACTGTGAATTCCTTGAGAACAAGGACTGTCTTTCACCTTTCTTTGGACCAGTATCTGTATCACTCTGTATCACAGAGCCTCACATAGAGCAGGCATTTCATGTTTGTGGACTGACTAACCTAGGTAAAAATTCCTTAGGAGAGGAACTGTTTTTTTTTTTTTTCTTTTTGGTCATTGTATCTCCAGCTCTGAGCATTTTTTCTGTCAGATAATAGGTTGTTAATAAGTACTTGTTAATTGAATCCAATTTAAGGAACTGATTTTTACTCCTAGGGACATTCCCTTCACATATATAGTTTGAAACCCACTGTGAGCCATAGCAGACTTTCTTTAAGAATTGTGGCTGAAAAAAAAGTTCTTACCTCATAGCCAAAAATGAGGCCCAATTTCTCTAAACTAGGCTGCTTTGGCTAACAGACACAAATAGACCCATACTCAGAACCCTTCCAGCTTGGCAAGACCCACCAGAGTTTGTAGTCCTCTGGGATGGCATTTAAGAACATAAGACTGGAAGGATTCAGAGGGAAATGTGGGCCATATAAAAATACAAGCTATACCAATAAAATTTTATTTAAAATAGGGGAAGGACAAGAAGACCACAGCCATACCACAGAGGGGAAGCATTGGGGAAAATCTTTTTTATTTGAGAATGTAGTTTAATAGATGATCCCCTTAAAATGATTAATCCTACTGATTTTAGTGTCATAAAACATTATTCTGTCCCATTTTTCCAACAAATCATCAGTAATGAATTGATATTATAAATTTGGGAGGTGGAGAGAGGTTGGAGCTGTGTAGCATGGCGCAAGGAGAACGGATTTGGAAAGAATCAGGAGACCTCATTTTGAATTTTGTCTGTGACACTTTCTAACTGCATGACTATTGGTAAGACTCTTAGTTTGGAGCATGCTGGTAAATGTTTAACAACTGACTCTACAGAAGAAAAAATAACCAGGGCATGTTTTTAAGTTTAATCTAGATTTGAAACATTTTCTCTATAACTTTTTCAAGTCCAGATAGTTAGCAAAACAATAAATCAATGGCCATATGAAAAAAAAATTTCTGAAATTACTAATGTAGTATTGCAAATTCAAACAACTCTGAAAGGTATCTCATCCCTTCTGATTACCAAAGATGATAAAAAAAAGGAAAATGACAAATACTGGAGGGGATGTAGAAAAATAGGGCCATTAATGAACTGTTGGTAGAGTTGTGTACTAGCCTGGGGAACAATTTGTAATTACGCCCCTAACACTACTAAACTGTGCATATGTACCCTTTGACCCAGTGATACTGCTACTCTGTCTATACCTTGAAGAGACAGAAGAAAAAATAAAAGGTCCCACACATACACAAATATTTATAGCAACTCTTTGCTGCAGTAAAGAACTGGAAACTGAGGAGATACCTATCCATTAGGTAATAGCTAAGCAAGTTATCATTTATGAACAAGTTAGGTTATATGGCATATAAGCCTATGCTATAAAGAAAGATAAAGAGGATAGTTTCAGAGACACATGGAAAAACTTGTATGAACTGCTTCAAAGAGAGCAGAACCAGGAAAATCATTTATGTACGAGTTACAGTAGTGTAGAGATAAGCATCTTTGAAGGACTTGGAAACTCTGATGCATACAATGACAAGCCACCTTTCTGGAGGACTCATGGTGAAATGTATCATTTCTCCTCCGGATGGAGAAGTATGGATTGGAGTGCCGTTTGAAGGATTGCTTTTTTTTGGATGTGTCTATGAGGGAATTTGATTTGCTTGACTATACATACTTGTACTCTTTTTTGCCTCTCAATGGGAGGGAGAGAATTTAAAATAAAATTCAATTTTAAAAAAGAGGCCGAAAGGAAAAGCACCAGTAGAACTCTGAAAAAGGAGTTTTGGAACTATGTTTTGAAGCTGAAGATAGACAAGAGGCAGAGAAAAGGGATTCCAAGTAGGAGGGCTAGCACACGCCGCACGTTTTGGGGAGGTGGGTAGGAGTGTGTCCAACTTTTGAAAGATGCACTTATCAGGGGAAAATGGTGCAAAAACACTTGGAAAGCACACTTATTGAATGTTCTTTTTCTCAGCTTCGTGACTTGCGATGAAACTTGCATTAGTCAAAGAGAAGGCCTTTAAACATGACTTTAAATAACACACGGCAAAAGGAGACTAAATTCTATGTAATTTGACATAATTAAATGTGGCTATTTTGTCATACTACAATTTACTGCTCTGCTCCTTATGTCTCCAATTTTGATATTTGTCATGATGTGAATGGTTTATTTCAGTGGATGCTTACCCACATGTGCAGGGTACAGGTGGTAATTATTGTCTTTCCCAGCCCAGACAAGATTTTTAGAGTTCTCTAATATTGCTCAGAGCATCTCAGCAGAGAGAAAAGTGGAGCTACTCAAGGACCAGACTTTAAAAAAAACCCAATGCTTCACTTGTGGGCTCCCAGATTCAATCTGCAGCGCTTTTGCTCCTGTCCCCAAGCCCTCCTCTGACCTCTACCTCTCTTCATCATTTATTTTTTGTAGCTGTTCAGTCATTTCAATTGTGACTGACTCTGTGACGCATTTGGGGTTTTCTGGGCAAAGATACTGGAGTAGTGTGACATTTCTTTCTCTAGCTCATTTTCTGGATGAGGAAACTGAGGCAAACAAGGTTAAGTAACTTGCCCAGGGGCACACAGATAGAAAGGATCTGAACTCACAAAGATGAGTCTTCCTGACCCCAGGCCTGGCATTCTCTCCACCGTTCCATCTAGTTGCCCCATCCTATTTATTTGCTAGCGAGCAAACAACTATTACAAAATATCACACTGATTTTACCTCTAGGAGTGTGAAGATTAATTCACCATTTCCAAAATACTTTGAGGCTCTTGAAGGGAAAGGTTTCCCTTACTTAAAGCAAGCTTGCAACACTTAATACACAAGCTTTCACTGATGGAGAGTGTTGATAAAATTTGGTCTGTGCTAGTCTTGACTGCCTTTCAAAGTCAGCATAGTCAGAAGAGTGATTTCTGATCTCTGCTTACAATTTTTGACTGTAAAACAGTGGTTAAGTCACGAATATCTGTGAGCCCACAGAATTGCAGCGAGTTAGGAATAAAAGAGACACAGAGAAGAAAACTATAGTTCCCAAGATCACAGTATAATGCCAGTACTCAAACATACACCTTCTTACCATTGCACTTTTTCCTCAGTTTTCTCATCTATAAAATGGGAATTTTACTTTCATTAACTCTCTCAAAAGATCTTTTTTCAGAAAAGTTCTTTGTAAAATCCTGTATAAATGTGAGGCATGCATGCTTAATTCCTATGTTATTGGTTTCCTATATTACTTTTTCAAGAGCCCCCTCCTTTGTCTTTGTCTTTGTTACATACATTATTTTGTTAAATGCGATTTAATTGCCCTCCTTTCTCATCGCTGTCTTTTAGAAACTTTGTTTTCCTTTGTGTCTCAGTTTAGGTACCACTTTCTTTGGGAAGCCTTCTCTTTTTCCTCTGTTGAAAACTTTGGCTATCTCCTCCAAATTTTGAAGACACTGTCCAATCTCTTCTTGGCCCCCAGTACAACCTACTTTGTGAATGAATGAATTAACAAGCCTTCAGTAAGCTCGTAACCACAGACTAGATTAAACGCGAGTGATATAAAAACAATGAACAGTCCTGGCCCTCATGGAGTTTATATTCTTATAGGGGAAGATAACACATAGAGGGGAATTAAAGTTGAAAAGATTGAGGGTTAGGATAAAATGAGGTCCTGGGTAAGGTAAGGTGAAAACTCACCTATCAGACCCAAAGTTCTGTGGGAGGGAAAGGGAAACTATTGGGAAGGTTTGTAGGATAATTAATGCAAAATCTATGAATGTCAGAGTTGGAAGGGAGCTCAGCAGCCAGCTAGAACAATTCGTACTTGGAAAAGACTCCTGCCAGGGTACAAACAAGTCTTAACAAGCCAAAATATTGGACTGAACCTAATAAGATGAAATGTAATAGGAATAAATGTAAAGGCTCACAATCTGATTTAAAATCTCTCAGTCTCTGTCTCCCTCATATTCATGTCATAGAACCATAGAGGTAAGTCTGAAAGGAACCTCAGAGGCCACCTAGTGAAAGAATGATAAATTTAGAGCTAGAAGAAAGCCATCAAGTCCAACCTGCTCATTCTATAAATGAAGAACTGAGGCCCAGAGACATTAGGTGACTTGCCCAGATCATCTCACTATTAAGAGTCTGATTAAAGGTCAGGTCTTCTTGACAAGTCCTACCTTATGCAGTATGGCACCTAACTGCCCAGATGATACATCTTAAGACACACAGATGCTTAAGGTCAAAGATGGAATCCTATATCCCTATCCCACCACTAAAATGTAAGCTACCTGAAGGAAAGAAATGTTTCATTTTTAAAAATCTATGTATCCCTAGTGCCTTGAACATACTCAACCTTTAAAAACATTTTTTGAATTGAAAATATCCCTCCTTTATTAGAGTATAATCTCTCTCTCCTATTCTCATCTACAGGTAACTAGGTGTTGTAGTAGATAGAGCATTTGGGTTTAAATCTGGCCTCAGATACTCCTTAGCTATGTGACCCTGAGCAAGTTACTTAAACCTCTGCCTACCTCACTTTCCTCAACTGTAAAATGGGAATCAGCATAGCCCCAACTTCCCAGGGGTGATGTGAGGCTCAAATGAGATAATATTTATAAAGCACTTAATATACCAGAAGCTGGTTCTCTTCCCATTCTCAAATACCCTTGCACAAAACACTATACCCCTTTTCTACCATACATATAAACAGCACCAGATTTGGATTGAGAGAACCTTGGTTTGAATCCCAAACCTGCTACTTGCTCTCTCTGTGACCCTGGGAAAGTCGCTTAATTTCTCAGGCCCAAAGTTTCATCAGCTGTAAAATAAGGGAGTTGAATTACATGACTTCTAAGGTCCCTTCCAACTCTAAGTCTATGGGCCCATGAGTCCTTTCACAGTGGCTTTTGGCCTTTCAATCTCTTAGTGTGTGGTATGGGCTTCAGGAGATTTTATCACTTACATATTTTTACTTTGGCCATCTAACAAAACATATAATTACACTGGGACTGAAAGGAGTTCAACCAACTGAGGAAAGGAAGCTAACTATGGGCTTTACACACACCACTAATAACTGGTGTTGTCAATTTGCTACTGTAAGCCAAATGGTGGCTTGAGGAGGAGCTGGTTGCCAAGCTGTTATGAGAGATGACCAAATGGCACACTCCAATTTTAAGATGCTGTTGATTTTGAATGGGCTCTGGATGGGGAGGGAAAGGATGAAGAGAGAGAGAGAAGTATTTCTGTCCTGATGAGAGGAAGGGAAATTATGACCAATGAAATGGTGCTGAGTGGATCCTGGCCCTGCTGTCTGATTTTCTGATGGAATCTTGAGGCAGAAGCTAATCCTCACATAAATATGTTTACTCATACAGGGAAGGGGAGATAATAAGTCCAGCCATTAGCTTGATTACTGTTTGCTTCCTCTGGCTGAGTTTCTGCTATTTTCGTCTCAAGAAGAAAACCTGGTTGGCTGTCAAAATTCCAAACTCCTTAGGTTTCCCCTTTTCCCTTTACTGAAATTTAACCTTTTGGCACCAAATGATAACGGCAATCTGGGCTTGTAACTCATATAAAGAGATTTGCTCTTTGCTGAAGAAAATCTCACAGATTCCAAAAGACGACTGAATCTGTTAAAAGCAGTTCTTCGGCCAAGGACTGTCAACTGCAGGGATAGCAATATGATGCCTTTCCTGGTACTGGAAGTAGCAAAGGATCTCTGCACAGCTGTTCCAGCCTTTTCAGGTAAAATCACTCAAAGATGTCATGTGCTATTTGTGGTGTACAAGTTCTCCTGGCCCTGGAGCTCCAGAGTCTGCTTTGAGTCTCTGCAGTCTAACTTCAGTGTTGGTGCCAGCATATTTAACTTAATCTGATTGTGACACAAGTAGAAATCTCTTTATTGTTGCCCAGCCTCAAAACGAATGAAAAAACACAAAAGGCAGAGTTTCTTGGTAATTAGTAATCGATTTATTAATTAGACTAGCCAGCAATCAATAAATTGAAGATCAGTGGTTTCTTTCAGTAACCACTTCCCCCCACCTCCCCAGTGGAGACCCTGGGAGCCTTAAATTCCTTTCTAAAAAGGAATACTCCTGACAAGTGAAAATCAACCCTGATTGGTAGACATTTAATGAGGAGGTGGGCTAGAAGTCGTCAGCTCTTCCTGCTGAGAATACAATCATGAGACAGTTGCCTGCAGTAATTTGGACAGAGGAATTCATCTCCATCCAGACTACTCTAATTTCTCCTTCATGAGCTGGGCCACTCTAAACTCTAGCGGAGGGGCACAAGGATAAGGACAAGGAGTAGGGTAAGGATTTGCCCAGAATGGATTCTGTTTATACTGGATACTGTTTATACTCTAAATAAGAGTTTGGTCTCCTATTTGGGTGAGATCCCTCCCTAGATAAAGAGTCTGTTCCTCATGGCCTAAGAGTAATCTCATCAATCAGTCAAGTCCTTCTGGCACTGACTTTAGCAAGAATTGGATCTTAATGAGGAAACAGGAGAAAGCTTGGATTCCAATATGATAATTAGCTATTAATACAATAGTATGATAATAATTTTTGTTCATCCTATAGTCTAAGCTATTGAGTTAAAACGTGGTGTGATGGGGGCTAAGATGATAGCGTTCAATCTCTTCACTGAACAATTAGATTCAAGTAGAAAAAGACCAGACCCAGGCTGCATTCCTACCTCCAACCAATCCTGTGGATGCATGCTTTGTGCCACAATAGGGCCCTAGTGAAAGAATGAGCAAGTCAGCATTACCACACGCAGCAGACGTTACCATCCTTGTTTCATATGCCAAAAGTATTGTCAGTGTCTCATTCAGAGGGAAGCAGGTTCTTAATAAATGGTAGGTGAATTTTTAAAAAAAAATTTACCTTTTGTTATTGTTACTTTGATAAAGATATAGTAAATAAAAGTGATTTTTGTTGGGAAAGGC
Organism: Bettongia penicillata ogilbyi; assembly: GCA_023548195.1. Taxonomy (NCBI): domain Eukaryota; kingdom Metazoa; phylum Chordata; class Mammalia; order Diprotodontia; family Potoroidae; genus Bettongia; species Bettongia penicillata. The sequence goes on from JAJHZJ010000535.1 coordinate 2,340,315, forward strand.
CTCCTGAGAAGATTCCTTTTGAGCTGAGCCTCGAAGGGAGTTACTACAGAAACACAGGGAGAACATTCTGGGCATGGGTGTAGAAACAGGCAAAGGCACAGAGACAGAATATGGAATGTTGTGTACAGTGAACAGAAAGTATAACAAATAGAAATGTAGAGCGCATGAGAGGCAATCATAAATAATCAGTCTAGGAACATTGGCTAGAACTAGATTGTGAGGAGATTTAAATGAAAAATAGGAGGGTTTGTATTTTTGTTAGAGTCACTAAAGCCAAAGGAGCTTTTTGTTGTTTGTTTTTGAGGCATTGGGGTTAAGTGACTTGCCCAGGATCATATAGTTAGTAAGTATCTGAGGCTGGGTTTGAACTCAGGTCTTTCTGATTCCAGGGTAGGTGCTCTATCCACTGCCCATCTACCTGTCCCCAAAACGGTTTCTTGAGCAGGTGAATTACATGATCTGACCGGTGCTTTAAGAATTTCAGCTTGGCAGTTATGCAGAATATAGGTTAGGAAAGAGAGACTAGAAGATCATTAGGGAACAATAGTCATAGTCTAGGCCAGCAACAGTGAAGGCATGGATCAGGGTGGTTGTGGTGTGACTAGAAAGCAGGTGAAAGAGATAGTGTAGAGGTAGAATTGATAAGCCCAAGGAGGCAGCATGGTAGGACACTGGTTTTGGGACTGCGGAAGAAATGGGTTCACATCCCAAGTCAGACACTTACAAGCTATGTGACCCTGGTCAAGTACCTTACCCTCACTGGGCCTCAATTTCCTCTTCTGTAAAAAGAGAAGGCTGATGGGAAAAAGTAATTTTTGAACCTAGGTGACTGAAAAATGGGTGGTACCCTTGACATAAATAGGTAAGCTACAAGAGGTGGTGAATTCAGAGGGAAAGATAATGCGTTCTTTGGCTTGCCATTTCCGTCTCTAGCTCATTTTATAGTTGAGGAAATTAAGGCAAACAGGCTTAAGTATCTTGTTCAGAACACAGTAATTGTCTGAGGCTAGATTTGAACTCAGAAAGATGAGTCTTCTTGACTCCGGGATCTATACTCTAGCCATTGTGTCATTTAGTTGCACCATTAGAGGAAGCCCATCTAATATTGGAAAAGGTGACTAGAGATGTAGTGCCTTCTGGGTGGAGGGAGTTATTTACAACTGCAAGGAGACAGATGAGGCACGAGAGGAAGAACTTTAATATTGAGAGACATTTGTTTAAAAAAATATAATTCATATTCCACAGAACACAATGGTAGGCAAGGATTGATTTGGAGAGGGGATTAGGCTGGGATAGATGGCCAAGAGGAAAGAGAGAGAGGTCAGGAAACTAATTAGCCTATTACTCTGAATCACTGGGATTCTGAGTGGAGCTATTGATTGGAGGTTGCCATACGTTTCCTACTAGCATTGGTAATGTTGATTTGATTATTTTTTCCTGAACAAGAAGTGGAGAGAAGTAAGGAAGGAATGTGTTGGTGGTGGTAGGTTAAATGTCAAGGCATCCATGCTGACTGGACAGGAACTCTAGGCTGGGTGGGCCAAGGATTTTCTAACTCTCTAGTTAGTCAAGGCAGTTCTGCCCCAGGACCAACTTGCAAAGCTATAATTTGACCAGGATGGAATATAGTTTGAATATCACATTGTTCTGAATACTAATACAGTGAAGTCCTGATTAATATGAATAATGAATCCTATGAAGTGGTCACATTATTTGTACTTGCCCTGCATATTTCCATTGGGTTGGAAATGATTACCAAATTTTACATAATTATAATTTTAAATAGTGAAAATCTGAAAACACACAACTCTACAGGATTCATTTTTTTCTACTAATTGGGACCTCTTTGTAAATGTAATCTAAGATGGAGTAAACTTTTCTGGCTGCCATATTAGACTGACATTATACTAATTAATATACAAAGTTTGATTCACAATAGACTTGCAATCCACTGAGAATCTCGGATCTTTTAAGCTGAACTATTATATAAATATGGACTTGATTTTTTGAATTCACATACTGGATTATATTTATCCCTAATTTTATTACTTTTTTATTTTTTTATTAGATTCATTTCAACATGTCCAGATGAATTTGGATCCTGACCCTATTATCCAGTGTTTTAACTGTCCCTCCTAGGTTTCAATTATTTGTATTTTGATAAAACTCTACTTGTGATTTTATCCAAATTATTACTAAAAATATTGACCACAACAGGGCAAAGACAGAGATCCTGCAGATACTCCACTGGAAACCTCCCTGCAGGTTCACACAAAGTCATCCTGTCATTCAATAAATTCCAAATCCTAAACTATCATCTAGTCAGCATCTTTCCATATTGTCCACAACAATATCATGGGTGTCAAGTACCTTGCTGAACTCCAGGTATGGTATGTCTATGGCATCCTCACAGAATTACATTCTACATGGAAGCAATGTCTTTCTAGCCATACCTGAACAATAATTCCCTATGCAGTATACTCAGCAAGTTGTTCTGTAGTCTCTGCCTGAAGATCTTTGAGGGAACCCATTACTACCCCAAGAAACCATTCTACTTTACTCAAAGCTATTCTAATTATGGGACATTTTTCCTTACATCAAGTCCAATTTTGCCTCTTCAATTTCCATTCATTATTCTTAGTTTTGCCTTCTGGGTCAACCAGAAAAAAATCAAATCCTTCTTCCATATATTATCCCTCTAAATACTTGAAGACAATTATCATATCTCCCCTATGTCTCCTCTTATCCAGACAAACATCCTTAGGTTGTTCAATCTTCATATAGCATTATTTCAAGACTCTTCCCCAGCATATTCTCCCTACTCTAGATGCTCTTCAGCTTATAAATGCCCTTCCTTAAATGTGGAACCCACAACAGGATATGACCCTGTAGGACAGAGTACATAGGATGACCTCTTCCCTATTCTTTGATTGGATTATAGGATCCTGGATTTAGAGCTGCGGATATTTTCAAAACATACCAAGAGTGATATGGAAAAGAGTCAAGGCTTAACTCCACATTTACCCACTCTGAATCAGCATTCCTTCCACTTCAACACTAGTCCTCTCAAAGAGTAGTCTAAGATTGCATTGAGCTCACATCCAACTAAAACTTTACAGATCTTTCTCCTTACCTGCATTCTAATGGCCTTGTTAAAAAGAGGACATGACATTAGTTTAATGCAATCTGTTCTTCAGTTAAAAGAAATTCAACTTTTATTAAGTATCTATTGTACGCAAGACACTATGCTTTGTATTATAAAGAAGGTTGCAAAGACAAGAGCAGCACAGCTGCCCTCAAAAGGCTTGTGATCTACTAGGGGTAAGTGACATATAGAAAATAAGTACAGTAAAATGTGATAGGAACAAAGAACTGAATCAAAGTGGGGGATGCTCTTAACCCATTTTCTAGGTGTCAATTCTGCAATAGATGAGACCCAGAACAACTCAGGAAGTACCATTTCTAGACCATTTTTGCCACCAAAAGATGGTGGCAAGATAAGGAGACATCCATGGTGTAGATTACTTCCCACTAAGGGTAAGGTCCGTGGCAAGACTCTCTTTCTTACTGTTTCCAGATTTGCCATATATCACCTCCCATCCCATTACCCACACAAGTATTCATTATAATATACATATGTCTACAAATATGCGCATGTGCATATGTGTTTACCTAGATCTATCTCTATATCTCTCATCTAATCAACAAACATTTGTTAAGCAATTACTCTGTGCCAGGCAATGTGATAAACACTGAGAATACAAAGAAAGGCAAAAACAGACCCTTCCTTCAAGGAATTCACATTCCAATATATATAACATGTATATGCATATTCTCTCTCTGTATATATAATATGAATACATATGTGTGTGTCCTCTTTTTCAGACTGCATTGCATTGGGTGCATGAAATTCCAGACCTTTGCAAAGTTTCTAGAAAAGAACTTTAATCACCCCAGTTAGGCCTGTCCATCCCATAAGAAAGACCAAGTGGAGGAATAATGTCTATTGCTCAGATTTCATCAGGCATTTGGATAATAGCTCTATTGTACTTGTCCTCAATATGTATAGCCAGGAGAGACAGTGCAAGTGGTCAATAAGTGAGTCTAGTATTGAACAGGAGAAGGAGAGTGAGTTGGATTGCACTGGGAAAAATACAAAGTTCTTTTACTGACCCCCAGTTTTCCATGGAAGCAAAGACCTATCTTTTTCAATACTAATATTTTATCACTGTTTCTATAAGATAGTAAAATATGAACACCAACGTCTTTAAAGAAGTAAAGATGGGTATCATGCAAATAGCAACTGAGAAGTGCATGGTGGATGCAAACAGGCTAATTCAAATAACCAAGGGATAATTCTAAAGAACAGGGGTAAAGAATATCATCAAGGAATTGTATGACAGGAAGAGAAAATACGTTGGTCATGTCATCTAAGCCTTATGGCTGGTGACCTGCATCAATAATCAACTTAGACACTGAGGTTTGCCCAGGTTTATAACTGGGGGAACCTACCGTCTTAGTAGGGGAAGAAGAATCCCTCATTCTCTTATTCATTGACTCCTAACAACCACCCCAACATCTCAGGAAAGTTGCTATTTATACTAATAATTAAAGCTTGAAGTCTAAGGTGTTTCTCAGAAAGAAGAAAAGTAAATAAAGGTACCCAATGTAAAAGCATTAATTAGGTGAAGAATAAAACATTTCCTCCCACACCAAAAAAAGAGAATGTAAGTGCAAAAGAAAATAGGTTGCTTTACAGAATGATCAGAACAGAATTTAGTGGCTTACTTATAATTCCTGTTGCAATCTGCTGAAATGATGATAAGCTTATTTAATTCAAAGCAGATTTTTGGCAATTCCACTAATTGGTCATTTCATATTTCACATTCGTACTAGGCATAAACCAATCAAGCAGACAATCTTGATCTTCCTTTAAGTGATTTCTTTCCTAAGAGTGGTGAGCTATATGATAAAAGCATTTTCCCACTGTCGTCAGCAGCAGCTACAGGGTACACCACTGTTATTGCTTTGCTTGTTGGATGCCCTCTGTGATCAAAGAGGTCTAGACCTTTCAAAATTTTACAAGACCCTGTACCAAGGGGAAGATGAACAAAACTGTGGCCACTCCATATTAAACACCAGTTTAACAAAGCAGGGCAAGACTTGTGGTCAGGTGGGAGATAGGGTAACCATGAATTCTCCTGTCTCCCCAATCCTCTGGAAATCTCAGAATAGACCTTCATGCTCTTAATCCAGAAGGAAGAACTATGACCATGGGGTAGGTCACCTTTTTATTTAGAGTTCTAGATCAGTAAGCTGTCTTGGGACTCAGTCTATTGTGAGTCATATATAGTCAGAAGTCAAATCCCAAGATTTCCTTGTGGTAGACTGGAATTGTAGCACTTATTCTTCTAGAAATGAGGAGAAGAACTTGTCATGGATGATGATAGGTGGACAACGATAGTCCTCTATTAGTATCCTCATAATTTTAGGACAAGTGAGGAAGGCCTCTAAAACATTGGGTGGACACTTTGTGGTACACTTTTGAGATAACATGGATGAGTTGTACAGGATAGGCTTAGTTAGGTTCATATAAATTCCTATAATTCTACTCATGCCTGTGCATCTTTCTTGACAAGGTTAGATTGACAGAACTTTATCTCTGTCATGACATCTGGGTAGCAGGACACAATTCCCTCTTTGAGATCCTCTAGATTATCACTCATAACTTCCATTAGGCATGACTATAAATGAAAAAAAAATTAAGTGCTTATTATGTCCAATTGCTATGCATTGGGAGTATACACAGAAAAACAAAACCTTTTTTTCTCTTAGAGAGCTTACATTCTAATAGAAAGAAATGATGCACACAGGTTTCAACTGAAAGTCAATGGAAAGACTCAGGATATGTAGACCCTGGCTGACATGTCAGTTAAGAATGAAGGAGGATGACAAGTAGTTTGATTATAAGCTCTTCAGTGTCTGTTTCACTATAGGTGGTGGTAATATTAGACTTAATTTTGTCCCTGTTCTAAGGGCACAATGCCATCTTGGTGATGATAGTCATTTTGAGTTAGAAGGTCATTCTCTTCCTGCCCTTTGTTGGATCTCCTACCATGACTGAGGCTTCCTTCCTATCTTTTCCTGAAGGAAATTTTTTCAACTTTACAGCCTTCTCTGCCTTATCACCTGCAACTGGGACCCTTCATTTATCTCACACTAGGAAAGACTCTACTTATGGTCCTTCAGGAGAAGATTCACCTTCTCACAACTTATCAACCCCAGGCCAGTGGGCAGATAGAAAGCATGATCTGAACCCTAAAACAGTATCATCAGTACTACTACTTCTATCCTTAGGATTATGAGGCCTCCCTCCTATGAAATTTAGTCCTAATAACTTCATCCATTCATCCACTCAGAACACACCCTCTTTACAAAGCATGGGTTGTCCAAAGTTCTTGTTTCTCCTCCTCCTTCTCTTTCTTGTAATTAACATATATATAGTGTTTTAAGGTTTACAAGATGTTTTACTTGTGTTTATCCATACAACAATACTGGGAACAAAGTGCTATTACAATTTTATAGTTGAAAAAACAAGGTGGGAGAATTTAAATGACTTGCCTAGGGTGAAAGGCAGTATCTAAACTGTGCCTAGCTTATGCACACACCTCATTCCATTAATGACTACCTGGGGGAGTTTAGTATGACCTAAGCTTACCAAAAGGGATCATATAGAGAATCAATATGTTGCATACTCTTGGAGTGGCCATGAGCACAGGAGAAAGATGTGGGTCTTTTGTCTTTCAACTTTTACACCAATAGACCTCTTTGGAAAAGAAATTAAATTACTTTCTGTATTGTTAATGTATTTTTAATGGAATTAATGCATTTTTAATGGAATGGGAAGATCTTTCCCATCCGTTAATAGGCCTGTGTGACCTGATTAAGTCACATGGAAGCCTAAGTCACATGAATTTGAGTTCCAGGAAACCTGTGGTAGGAGGAGCTTGTTGAATGGGTGGAACAGGAAGGGGTGGGGCAAGAAGGATAGAACAGGAGGAGGCAGAGTACAGCAGAGCTGAGAGGAAGTTGGTCAGACTAGTCAGAGCTGGGAGCACCAGGGAAGCAGGCACCTGGCTGTGAGGGACAGAGGAGTATTTTGCTTAGGGGAAACTGTTTCTGGGAAGGTCTGCATTGTTAATGTGAATAGACTTCTTGGTTACTATGATAGATTTCTTTGTTGCTATGATGGAATTTGTTTTCTGGTGTTGGGATTTGACTTTCTGGTGTTTGATTCTGTCTTACATGTGGAGAGTCTGTTATATTTTGCTGGTATTCAGCTATGGTCAGTTTAACAGTTCTGTAGCTTACTGGTCAATACTACCGTCTTAGATTGTATCCAACCTGTATACCTCTGGTCTTTGCTATGGCATTCACACTCATCCCATTTTATACCCTCCAAATCCTCTCCCACCACTAATAATTATGAAATTGCAAAAATGCATTATATAAGATATTTTCACTTACCCCATGCAGGTGCAGGTGACTAAGTGGTCTTTATTTTCCTGTTAGTTGGTAAGGATATGGACCTTGGAGAGGATTCAAAAGCCACTGTAGCACTTCTATGTCATGGAACTTTTCATCAATGTGACTACCTAGAGCAGGAGTTCTCAACCTGGAGTCCATGACCTTTAAATATATAAACATATTATAATATTTTTTCTTTTTATTCTTATATATTTCATTTTATGCATTTGAAAACATTATTCTGAAGAAGGGTTCATAGGCTTCACTGGTCTGCCACTGGCCTCCAAGAAACAAAAAAAGTTAAGAACCTCTGCCCAACCTAGTGGCTTGAAGAGAGATTCTGGGGTAGAAGACTGGTTTTTCTGTCCATGTCAAGAGAAGGCCTTGCCTTTTCTTGGCAGTGCTAGGAGGCAGGAAATGCTAGAAACTGTAATAAAAAGAACAAAACTTTGGAAAAACTCCATGGTATTCTATGAATTTTGGCTTCCACATCTTTCATTAACTCCCTCAACTCCAAATCCTCACACTAGTAGTCATTCCCATTCTTAGATTTTAGTGTTCCACAGATACCTTGGTACCAAACCAAATTTTCAGTTGTATTTACTCTTCTCCCAAGTCAATCCCTGCCTTCCTAGACCCAGTCAAGATGATGTTCTAGCAGGAGTTTTGCCAAGTTACTGGCACATATTGGCTGTAATTTAGGCAAGATGTAACAATTTTGAGGCATCAACTGGGTAACAAGAACAATGGTAGTAACAACAATAGAAAGAAGAAAGTTAGAGGAAAATTGAATTTTGGGAAAAGTTGTTTAGTTCTGTTTTGGACATGTTTGAGGTACTAATCAGACATTTAGGTAAATATGAGGAATTGGAACTTAAGGAAAAGATTAGGGTTGAATATATAGAATTGGGAGCCCTCAGTATTGAAGCTGTGGAAATAACCCATAAGGAGTTGTCAAAAAAAGGTATGCATAGAGAAGAGGCCCAAGGATGTAGCATTGGAGGATACCCACAAATGTTCCACATGCAAAAATTACAAAAATTAAACTGTAATTCAGAGGTTGAGTGCAAAATTGTAGTTTCCCAAACCTCCATTTTGCTCCTTATTTTGATAATCACTTTGGCCGAATCCTTTGTGAAAATACTTTCACCAATGTGGCAGCTTTGCCTCATCCTTTTCTTTCCCTTTCCCAGATGTATTTGTTAAACTTCACTGCTGGATCCTCAAACTCTTTCCCTTCCCAAACCCATTTGGATACTGTCTCACTATTTGTATTTTTTGTTGCAAGAATTATAATTGGATGGACTCTAATTATGGTGTCTCGAGATTTCCAGTGCTTCCCACTTTTGGTTGGGCCATAAATACAACAAGGATGGTCTTTGTGTTGTTTTCTGGCACTTCTAGTACATCCTGGAACTCTGGGATGGGTTGAAGTATGTTTAAAAGAAAAATTACTAATGAAGGAAAATGGGGGTTTGGAGTCTTTCAAACCTCATAAATAGCATTTGGTTTATGTTTAAGTAACGGTTCAAGTCAGCTCTTATTTTAGGTGACCCCTCATGCCGGTTCTTAGCCATCTTTTCTTTTGGTTTGGCATGGTGTGAAGAATGGAACTGCCTTCTTTCCTGACCAGGATCCATCCAATCAGTGGTTGTTCGCTCCACAGAGGTAGAATTTCTACTTCTTTCCTATGGCCAGGGAATCGGAAATACTTTTCTGCTTGTATATGCAAAGAAATACCAGAATAACATGTGGCTTCCATGAACTGCATGGAGTTCCATGGCCCCAGAATTAGCCATCTTGGAACCTAGCACCAAGACATCTTGGAATATGTATTCAAATGCAAAATAAACACTAGTTACTTGGGAAAAGTTAATTAGGAAATTTGAGATCTCCTGGATGACTCAAGTATACCTCCTTGGTAGAGGTAAAAGTAAACAAATATTAAAGAACTCTACTCCAGGCTTTCTCCAAAGCAGCATATTTGTTGTAGATCAGTGAATGTCTTATTGGTAGAAATGGAGTAATGATGCCACTCACTGAGTCAAATGTTTAGAGTCACCAAATACAGAGCTGGAAGGAACCTTAGAGATAATTGAATCCACTTATGGAGGTTCTAATTTGTCCAAGACTACAGTAATCACTGGAATCAAAGGATTTAGAGCTAGAAGACATTTTAGTGATACTTATTTCACTTTTCTAATTTTATGGATAAAGAAACTGAGGCCCAGAATGGTAAGAAGCAATGTAGTACAGTGGAAAGATCACTGGCTTTTGAGTCAGAAGACCTAGGTTCACATTTCAGCTCTATTACATACTGCCTTAAGGGTCTTGCTTATATAATGTTAACTCTTTGGGCCTCAGTCTAAAATGAGGGTTTGGATGAAATGATCTTTTATTTCCCTTCCAGTTCTAGAACATAGGATCCTAAGGGATTTCCTCTTGGGACTATAGCTAATAAATTCATGCCAAAGAAATATAAGGCCTGGACCCTTCTTCTCAGGGAGCTTACAATCTAGTTGGGGCTAGATGAATGTGACACATTTCGAGGATAGTACATAAAATGTCATCTTACCATTGGGGCAAAGTAAAGTGCATACAATCATTGTAGTAGGAAATGGAATAAGGAAGAAATAAACAAGGGTCAGCAGAGTCAAGGTCAATTGATGTGGACCTCAGTAAACAGTGGAGTTGGTGAAGGAGAGATGGTGAAAAGGTTGTCCTTCCTTGCTGTGGAACAAGGAGGTAACAAAAGAGAATAAGCATAAGTACCTGTTATAGGTTAGCAGTATGCTAAGTGTTGTACAGATATTATCTGAGTTGATTCTGACAACAATCCTCTGAGGTGGGGTACTATTATGATTCCTATTTTATAGTTGAAGAATGACTTGCCCAAGGTCATGCAGCTGGTAAATGTCTGAGACTGGATTTGAACTCAGGTCTTGCTGACTTTAGGCCCACAGTGCTATCTATTGCATCACCAAGCTGCCTCTAAAAGATGAATGCAAATGAGAATTAGCATAGACTATGTGAGTATGGGCAGTGTGTGTGTGTGTGTGTGTGTGTGTGTGTGCGCGCACGTACACATGTGCAAGCACATACATGAATGAAGAGATCAGTTGGACTAGAGCTGAGAATTCATGTTTCAGAATCAGCTGAGTAGTTTGGTAGATGCGTGAGGTCATATTGAAAAACTAGGCTTGCCAAAGGAGTTGATTTGATCCTATAGAAAATGAAGAATTATTTAGTTGTTTTTTTTTTTTTGAGTAGTGAGTGTGTGTTCGGTAGCAGGTTGAGTGTGCTGTTTGAGGAAAGCTAGTTTGACAATCATATTTAGGATGAATGGAAGGGGTAAGAGTTGAAGCTCTTATCATCTCTATTTTATTTATGAGAAGACTGAACCTCAGAGTAGTTGAATGACTTGTCCAGGGTCATGCCATTATTATCAGAGGTGGGCTTTGAAACCTTTTCTGATACCAGGCATTTCACTCTACTGTTCTGCTTCTCATACCAGCATGAACACTCGAAACTAGAATATTTACTAATTAAGATGATTCTACAAACCAGATGTCTCTATCCAATGTCACTTTCAATGTACTTGCTGTTATTAGATATTAGGATTGAGTTGAGAGACTCTATTGAACCACTTAATTACCTAGTTAGATTAATTCTGTTTTCATTTCTTATACTTGCTCAGCAATAAAAAGAACTATTATCCACAGGGCAGGTGATATATTTTAGAATTACTGAAATTCCTGTGACCACAAGGCTAGGGAAATGATTGGTCAAGAAAGAAAAAAGTTAATGAGGATTAACTTTCTTATACTTTTTCAATTAATTCCTTTACTTTATCTTTTCATTTTGAACAGCTTAGACTTACTCTTTCCTTATTAACCTAACACATTTTCTGTTGAAGGGATTAAGTATTATCCATTTAAAAAAACCAAACTTTTTCCCCTTTTATGCTCAGATTTAATAATAGAATGTTGAGACAGGACCATGATATTTTGTATCAGAGGTTCCCAAACTTATTTCACCTACTGCCCCTCTTAAAAAAAATTACTTAGTGCCACTCTGGAAATCTACTTTTTTATGCCCTTTAATGTTTTTTTTTTTGAAGTTTGCATCATTTCAAAAAAATATGAAATGTATATATATTTTAAATGATACATGTTAAATTTGATAATTTATTGTAAATTTGTGTTTTTTTCTGCAATGAAATTTTGATAATGCAGTATTGTATCATATAGAGAGGATTCTGGTAAGATGGTGGAGAAGGTCAAAAAATTTCAAACTCTCAAGATTTTTCTCCACAAAAGAGATAAAATGGAGCCACTGGGTGAACACAGAGTAGTGAAAACTTAAAAGAACTAGGGCAGAACAGGGGACCACTTGAAACAATCAGTGAAGGCTTGAAGGAACATCCTGGGACTAGATTTCCTCCCTGTGAAGAGTAAACATCTCCAGGCTGGGTCCCTTTTAACAACAAGGGGCAAGCTGCTTAAACAATAAGCAGCACACCCTGGTGTTAGCTGGATTGGGGGACCAGTGAGGGGAGTTGGGCGTCTGACCTGGGGAAGATCTAGGGAACCTCTGCTCACAAGGAGCACCACATCCAGCAGTGCAGTGGAGAGCCATAGGGGTGAGAAGGAACCAGCACATGCCTAGTGAGTGCTGAAGCAATGGAATGGGGACACCACTGACTTTGGGCACTTACAGGAGGCTCGAGGTCTTTGTTTGAGCTTAAGGTCGGAAGGAGAACTGAAGACGATCAGAGGACGGAGGTACCATCCCTCATATCCCAGGACTGGAGGTGATTATAAAAACTAAATTATCACCAAAAAAAAAAAAATGCACAAGCAAAGAAGAAAGAACCATGGAGAGCTACTATGGGAATAAAGAGTGAGTACGGTTCAATTTCAGAAGAGGATACTGAAGCAAAGAAACTCTCTTTTACCCCTGATTAATGTCAAATGGTCACTTGCCCAAAAAGAATTCATTGAAGAACTTAAAAAAGACTTTAAAAATCAAATGAGAGAGACTGAGGAAAAATTAGAAAGAAAAATAAGAGTAAGACAAGAAAAATAAGAAAGTCAACCAATTAGACAAGGAGATCCAGAATCTTAAGGAAGAAAATGACTCAACAAGGGACTCAATAAAGATAAAATGTTTATCTTCTATATATGGAAAATGTAAAATCTATGTCTAAGATTGTTACTAGCAATTAGGTAGCTTATAAGAAAGATTGGAGTAGACCTGAGTATGACAAGTCTTTAAAAAGTAAAACCCTTCAAGAATAACTAAGACAGTAATTATTCTATACCAATGAAATGCAAGAGGAAGAACTGATACAAAGGAATTAGATGGGGGAGGGGAGGCTGTTAGTTCTGGAAATCTATTTTCATCGTGAATTGTGTTTAAAAGGGGAAAATACATATACATCTAGAAAATGTCTTCTAAATTAAAAAAACTCTAAAGAGATAAGAATAAGGGATAAGGAGAGGATAAAGGAAGGATCTTTAGAGGGGAGGGTGAGGGAATATGTGAAAAAGGGGATATAGAAGGGTGTTTAGATTTAGGAGAATGAGAAGATAAGGGAAGGAGCTTTGGAAGGGAGAAGAACAGAACAGGTCAAAGGGGTGAACAAAAAAGTGTTTAGATTTAGCGGAATGGGAGGGTAAGTGAGGGATTGCTAGAGTGGGGTAAGTAATAGGAGGGTAAGGTAGCAAGCAGGTAAAAGTAAAGTAGAGGAGTTAGGAGAAATAGGAAAAAAGAGATATGCATAAACATAAAAGCAAGATTAGGAGCAAAATCTCTTTGGGAAAGTATATGTTGATGTATGTATGAATGGTATGTGTATATATGTATATCCCAATACATAAATGAATACACACACACACACACACGCATATATATATGTCCATGCTCAATTGTATCCTTGGAGTGGTAGGTCCAGGAGGAAGGAAGGAAAAAAAGTAAAAATTGTACAGTAGAGAACAAAATAAACCTACAGGGAAGCAAAGGAAAGATGGACAACTTTCAACTTAATGCATAGTATTTAATATTATAAAAAATATATTTAATATATTATATATTTAATGTAAAATTAATATATAATACATAACATATATGTACATGATATATAATATAAAACAATAATATATTTAATATATCTCTTGAAATAAGTTGTTACATATTTTGAATCCTCTCCTATGTTATGCACATAATATTTTTTCTTTTCTTATTTTATATTTGTTTGTAATTTTTTTGTTTTCTTATTATATATTTAAGTATTAGTATTTGCCTAAAGTAAAAAAAATAGAAAATATTGCATCATGTAGCCATATTGTATTGTATTGTAAAAAAGTCATTACACATATTTCTGCAGATATATGCTGTACTTCCAGACAATGTGCAATGTTTGCCTGCTAACACTTGTGTTAAGACCTGTTGGTGGACTTGACCACTGATCAGTTATAACTTGCATTTTGTGCATTATTTCTGAAATAGTGTAAATCACTATAACTTTAACTCTGTTACAGAACAGGTGAAACATGTACTAATGGTTTTTCAAAAATTTTCTTCTCTTCTTTCCTTATGCTTCCACAGCCCCCTTATTTTTATTCAAAGCTCCCTGAGTTGCACTTGAGGCTACTGCCCCTGCACCTCCCATTATTCCAATGCCACCTGGGTGGTGGTATCACATACTTTGGGGACCTATGTTAGATAAAGAGGACAATTACTAGCTGGTCATTCTGTTTAGGATATTTTTTTTTTTTGATAAAAATTTATTTATTTAACTTTTACATTCATTTTCACAAAATTTTGGGTCCCAAATTTTCTCCCCTTTTCTCCCCTCCCCCCACCCCAATACCCCAAGCATCTAATTTCCCCTATCATCAATCTGCCCTCTCTTCTGTCATCCCTCCCTTCTCTTGTCCCCATCTTCTCTTTTGTCCTGTAGGGCCAGTGCTCAGGGCTAATCCCTGGCCTTCACTTGGCTACTAAGCCAAGCGGGGTCTTCGCCCAATATTCCAGGCGGTACTCTAACACAGGGCCCAATTCCTTATCCCAGACTTCGCTTGGGAATTCTTACCCTTTTTCCAGGTCTTTGGACGTCTCTGGTCCCTGCCGTGAGACTGTGTGGCCTAGCTGCGCGACAGGGCTATCCCCTCCTCCACGGAGGGAACAAGGACTACACGCCCACCCGAGGATGTCAGTGCTCTTCACTTTATTGATGGCGTCCTCTACATCTCTCTCGCTTACATCATCTCTCCCTAATCCCTCCCCGACAGCTCCTTATATCCCCAGCCAGAGCCCCGCCCATGTTCCTCCCTGAGGACAGAGCCAGTTCCCTGAGGGTGGAGCCAGCTCCTGAAGGCTGGTCCAGAGCTTGGCCCCTAACAGGCCAGATGACTTTCTATTTCTCATTAACTGTATGTCTTATTTCCTAGTAGCAACAACAATACTAAACAGTTGTTCCTAAAACTTTGAGTTCCAAATTCTCCCCATCCCTCCCTCCCCACCCATTCCCTTTGGGAAGGGAGGCAATTCAATATAGGCCATATCTGTGTAGTTTTGCAAATGACTTCCATAATAGTCATGCTGTGTAAGGCTAACTGAATTACTCTCCATCCTATCCTGCCCCTCATTGTTTCTCTTCTGTCTTTTGATCCTGTCCCTCCCTGAGTGTTGACTTCAAATTGCTCCCTCCTCCCATTGCCCTCCCTTCCATCATCCCCCTCACCTGCTTATCTCCTTCTCCCCCACTTTCCTGTATTGTAAGATAGGTTTTCATACCAAAATGAGTGTGCATTTTATTCCTTCCTTTAGTCAAATGTGATAAGGGTAAACTTCTTGGTTTTTTTGCTCAGTTCTCTTCTTTTTCCCTCCACTAAAAAGTCTCCTGCTTGCCTCTTAAATGACGTATAATTTACCCTATTCCATTTCACCCTCTTTCCTCCCACTGCATTTCTCTCTCACCATTTACCTTAATTTCTTTTAAGATATGGTCCCATCCTATTCAATTCACTCTGTGCTCTCTGTCTCTGTATGTGCGTGCATGTGTGTATGTGTGTGTGCGTGCACATGTGTACGTGTGTGTGTGTGTGTGTGTGTGTGTGTGTGATCCCACCAACTACCCAGATAGTGAAAAGTTTTAAGAGTTACAAATATTGTCTTTCCATGTAGGAATGTAAACAGTTCACTTTTGCTAAGTCCCTTCTGACTTCTCTTTGCTGTTTACTTTTTCATGCTTCTTCTCATTCTTGTGTTTGAAAGTCAAATTTTCTTTTCAGCTCTGGTCTTTTCATCAAGAATGCTAGAAAGTCCTCTGTTTCATTGAAAGACCATATTTTCCCCTGAAGTATTATACTCAGTTTTGCTGGGTAGATGATTCTTGGTTTGAGTCCTAGTTCCTTTGTCTTCTGGAATATCCTATTCCATGCCCTTCGATCCCTTAATGTAGAAGCTGCTAGATCTTGAGTTATCCTGATTGTATTTCCACAATACTAGAATTGTTTCTTTCTAGCTACTTGCAAGATTTTCTCCTTGACCTGGGAGTTCTGGAATTTGGCCACAATGTTCCTAGGAGTTTCTCTTTCAGGTGGTGATCGATGGGTTCTTTCAATACTTATTTTGCCATCTGGTTGTAGAATGTCAGGGCAGTTTTCCTCGATAATTTCATGGAAGATGATGTCTAGGCTCTTTTTTTGATCATGACTTTCAGGTAGTCCCATAATTCTTAAATTGTCTCTCCTGGATCTATTTTCCAGGTCAGTTGTTTTTCCCATGAGATATTTCACATTCTCTTCCATTTTTTCATTCTTTTGGTTTTGTTTGGTGATTTCTTGGTTTCTCAGAAAGTCATTAGACTCCATCTGTTCCATTCTAATTTTGAAAGAACTATTCTCTTCAGTGAGCTTTTGAACCTCTTTTTCCATTTGGCTAATTCTGCTTTTGAAAGCATTCTTCTCCTCCTTGGCTTTTTGAACCTCTTTTGCCAATTGAGTGAGCCTATTTTTCAAGGTGTTATTTTCTTCAGCATTTTTTTGGGTCTCCTTTAGCAAGGTATTGACCCATTTTTCATGCTTTTCTTGCATCTCTCTCATTTCTCTTCCCAGTTTTTCCTCCACTTATCTAACTTGTTTTTCAAAATCCTTTTTGAGCTCTTCCAAGGCCTGAGCCCACCCGACATCTCCCTGGGATGTCTGGGATACAGAGGCCCCGCCCTCCACATCCTTCCCTGATGGTAAGAATATTTCCTCGTCATCAGAACCGAAAGGTGGGAACATTTGCACCAGCTCAAAGTAGCTCTCTATGGTCTTATTCTGCTTTCTTTTTCTGGGCATTTTCCCAGCCAGTTACTTGACTTCTGAGATTCCTGTCCACACCTGCCTAGATCCGCCCAGCTAGTGCTTGGAGTCTGAGATTCAAATGGGCTTTCAGTGGCAGGCACAGCTGCTATTCAATGTGAGCTTAAGTTCTGGTGCTGGGGTGGGGGCAGGGCCGCCTCCCAGGCTCAGTTCCCTCAGGGGCTTTATGAAGAGACCTTCAGTAATGGAGTGGGTGGGGACAGGGCCACCTCCCAGTCTCAGCTCCTTCAGGTGGTTTATGCAGAGACCTTCAGTAATGAAGATCCTGCCTGCTCGGGGAGTCCCCGGGGGCCGCGGAGACACCCCACTCCCCTCTTGGCCAGCCCAGACGTCTCTGTCACTGACCTGTAGCATCTGTGGGCGGAGGGACCTTCTTGGCCACTGGAGGTTCCATCCCTGAAGCCTGCTCGGATCAGCTCCTTTGGGGTTGCCCGGCCAGGGCAGCGCTGGGGTGGGGTCCGCTTTCCGGGGTGCGACGGACCCTGGGGACGGCTCTCCAGGACTCTCTGGAATGGAAATCTCTTCCACTGTGTTTCTGCACACCCTGCAGTGATCCAGAACTTGTGGGGAGCTCTTCTTACATTAAAACCATGGGCTGTGGGTTCGGAGCTAGCATACGCGAGTCTTTCTACTCTGCCATCTTGACTCCACCCCCCTCTGTTTAGGATATTTTAAGGAAAAAAGACAGAGACTTAAGTTAGTTATATAGAAAGGTTTCTTAGTGATAAAGATGACCAACAAGGGTGGTTTGGGAACCTACCCCTTAGAATGAAAAATAATATCTGTGATTCTGTTATATATTTACATATAGAATGTATACATATATTTTTGTTATTCAGTCATTTTTTTCAGTTGTGTCTGGCTCTTTGTGACCCTGATGGGGTGCTTGGGTGCATGTACATTTCTCTTTAAAAATCACATTTCTCCTTAACCTCACAATACTATCCGAGGCAGTTTCTCCATAGCCCAAGGACACTGCCTGCCCTAGCAACAACCGTTTTCTCCCTTTCTGCTATAGTAGCTAGCTGTACCTATAGAACTTATTCATCTGAACCAGCTGTGTACTGGCTGAATGGGCTGTGCACTGGGTCATCATGACATTTACTACTCACTGACCAATCATGCGTATCTTAGACTTAGACATACGCATACTCCATTATATTTATCTTGTCTAACAAGACATTGATGAGAGTAGCCTGGGTATTTCTCAGTAAGCCCTGACTGTTGGTTGACTTAATGACATTTCAGGTTTAAAACCACACCTCCAAGTAGCTCCCTGCCTTTGGCTATTTCCAGATGAATTTTGGGTAAAATACACACTACACACCTAAAGTGCATATTCTTTTTAATACTAACCACTCTTTAACCATTCCCTAATCCCACCCCAAAACACTTAGCATATTTGGCACATGCTTTACTGTAGAATATCTTATATAAACTTTACCTGTACTCCCTCTAAGGTTACATGTTCCCTAAGAACTCTTGCCCACTGAAAAACATAATAAATCTTTACCTTGACCTCAATAATGTTTGAGTCTGCAAATTCATTCCACGTGACCCCTGGTACTCCGAACTTTGTGGGAATCTCACCCCCACTTCCAGCCCTCATTAACCCCATTTGGGGTTTTCTTGGCAAATATAGTGGAGTGTTTTGCTTTTCCTTCTTCAGCTCATTTTACAGATGAGAAACTGAGGCAAACAGTGTTAAACAGCTTGCTCAGGGTCATACAGGTAGTCACACAGGGTCACACAGATTTGAACTGACTAAGACAAGACTTCCTGATTCCAATCCCAGTGCTTTATCCATTGAACCACTTACCTGCACATATATGTACATACATACATGTATACATACAATACACTACATTCAGGCTCTCTAGTAGCCTGTTTTCCTATTGTTTCTATAATACACCAGGGAGGTAACTCTACTCTAGGGATTGTAGACAGGTTTAATTTATGTCTATCACCATGGAACTAACCTGATATTTGATTAGTCAGTTCTCTATTACAATGAAATATTTTTGTCTTTATGTTGTCAGTGTCAGTGGGTACAGTGCCTGGTATAGTGGCTGGCACAGACTAGGTGCTTAATTAGTGGATTGAATTTACACAAAAGGCTCAATTATTTAAATTTACCTTGATTTAAAAAAAAACTAGACTGATGAATTTGTCTGAAGGTTTATCTTGAAACAGTTTATATAAACATTCTATAAAAAGAGCCTTAGGCCACATCAGGTTTATGGCATTCCTGAAATAACTGTCAATGAAAGTGCATCCAGTGGAGAATTCACAATTGGGCCAAGACTCATGTACAAATAAAGAAAAATTCCTGATACTTCTCACTGGGTCAAAATCAGTCTTTTTCACTGGTAGTTTAGATGCTCTCTCTTAGGGACTCAACTCTCTTCTCTGTCAAAAAGAAATCTACAGAGGAGCTGTGCCTTTGAAATCTGTAGATGATCTTTTAACCTTATTTTTAATCAGTTACTCTGAGATCCACCTTCACTTCACATCCAATAGTGTGTGATTATATGTCTAGTAAGGAAAGTAGTTAATGAAAATTGTAGCAAATCAAAAGGCTCTAGAAATTCTATTTTCTGACATACTCACTTGACTCTTCTAAACTCTTTTCATGAGGATTTGAGAAATTGCATTTAGTTATTATCTATTATCTACTTTTTCATTCATTTGTAATAGTAGACTGGTGGGGATTGGAGATGCTCTCTCACACTAATGGGGTTCAAATGATGGGCTTACCCATAAGTCTGACCAAATCAGTCAACCAATAGGTCAGTAAGTACTTATCGATTGCCTGCAATACCCCAGGCATAATGGTTTTATATTGGGAGAACTTAGCTGCTAAAGAAAGGGGTCAGATTTTTTATTATAGTCTCTAGCTCTTTTTTTCCAGCTCGTGGTATAGCATGAAGAGCACTGACTTAGAATCAGAGAATGTGAATTCAAATTCTGCCTTTGCTGTTTGCTAATTGTGGAACTTCTGACATGTCATCTTATTTCCACAGGCATCAGTTTTATCAACTTTTAAATGAGAAAGTTGGCTTAGATGGCCTATATTTTCTCTTTCAGTTCTAGATCTTTGGTTGTAAATATTTATTTGTTTATTTTCTATTGTCCCATAATCTAGAGTTGTTTTGGAATCAATTTATACCAGCTCATTTGATTGTTAAACTTTAACTGTGAGCATTTTACACCTTAGAAATAAGCAAACACTGCAAATATAGACTTGACTTATTATTTTGTTGATTACTTATAGCTAAGAAAGAGATAAAGAAAATGTGGAGTTTAAACTTAGAAGTGTGTCATGCATTCATTTTTTTTTTCCTGGAGAGCCAGTTGTTAAACATTTATTAGCATATCCTAGAAAGATACTATGTTAAATGCCAGAGGCACAAAGACAGATCCATTGAAGTGACTTGCAAAGTGCCTGCAGTCCAATTGTTTGAAAGTTATTTAGATAAAGAATATGGAAGAGTGAGAACAATGCAAAAAGGAGGCTGAGGGGACAAAATACCATGATTTGTGGAGTGAGAGACCACTTTTACGTGGAGTGAGGGCGAATTATAAAGATCAAGTAAAGTTGTGGAGAAGGCAGCACTTCTGTTGGGCCTTGAAGAAAAGAGGAACTTTAATGGGCTTAGGAAGTTAGTTAATTATACCACTACTACTACTACTACTACTAATAGTAATAACATTTACCATGTAAAAGTTTGTGTGCTTTACATCTATAACTAGATCCTGATTAGTGCAAATAATGAATTTCATTAAATGGTGACATTATTCACATTTATGCTGCATATTTCCATTGGAGTAGAACCAGTTTCCATATTTTGCATAATTATAACTTTATTATTTGTACTAATTGAAATTCAGTCTTTTTTTCCCTTAGTGCTCATCATTCTTGACCTCTTTCCGCCTTCACTCTTGTTGGTCATCCTCTTCTTGATTTTCTCTTTTTCTCTCAGTTTCTATAACACTACTCTGGTTCTCCTCATACTTGTTGGACTGCTCCTTCTCGGTCTCCTTTGCTGTGTCTTCATCCTTGCCATACTCCTTACTGCAGGTTTTCCCCAAATCTTTGTGCTGGGCCTTCTTTTCTTTTCCTTCTATAGTATTTCACTTGATGCTTTCATTAACTCATGGATTCAATTATCATCTAGCCCTAATGTCTCTCCTAATCTCCAGACTAGCATCTCTAATTACCTATTAGATACCTCACACTGAACATCCCCTTAAACTCAGCATGTACAAAACTGTGCTCACTATCTTTCCCCAAAAGCTTTTCCCTCTTTCAATTTTTCCTATGGCTGTTGGATATCACCATCATCCTTCTAGTTACTTTGGCTTACAACCTGGGAATCATACTTAACTCCTAACTCTCTCTCTCTCCTACCATATCTAATCAGTTGCCAAATTCTCTAGATTTTACCTTCAAAATATCTTTAGTACATGCCCCCTTTTCTTTTCTGTCATTAATGGCACATGGGCACAGGTCTTTATCAACTCATATCTGGACTATTGAAATACTCTTTTGATTGATCTCCCTGACTGAAGTCCATTAAAAGTGGACTTCACTCCACTCCAACTCATTCTTCACTCACTTCTCAAATTGATCTTCTTAAAACACGTCTGATCATGTCACCCCCTTTTCAACAAATTCCAGTGGCTCTCTATCATCTCCAGTCTCAAAAATAACTTTGTCATTTAAAGCCCAATATAACCTGATCCCCTCTTATCTTCCCAGTCTTTTATACCTCACTTCATTTTGATCTAATGACACTGGCCTCCTTGATGCCCCTCTAACAAGGGGCAATTATTCCCACATTTTCACTGCCAATCTCATTCCTGGAATTGTTCTTCCTCATTATCACCATCTGCTAACTTCTCTGGCTTCCTTGGAATCTCAACTGGAATCTCATCTTCTATAAGAAGCTATTCCCAATCCCTCTTAATGTTAGTATCTTCCTTCTGTTGGTTATCTCTAATTTGTCCTATACATATTTTGTTTGTGCATAGATGTTTGCATCTTGTCTCCTTCATTAGATTGTGAGTTCCTTGAGAGCAGGGACTATCTTTACCTCTCTTTGTATAACCCAGTGCTTAGCACATTGCCTGGTCCATAGTAGATGCTTAATAAATCCTTGCTGACTTGTTGCCCTACACTCAGAAACTCTCTAGGCTTTTATGACTTCTGGTACTGCTGATGGGAGCTATTTTTCTCCATGCTGTTGTTCCTATTTGTCTCAGCTGCTTCCATCTTTCCTTTTTGGTATAGTCCAGATTTCAAGAGCTTTAGAAGAGATATAGGAAGGCAAAAATACATGTTGGAAAATATGAGAAACGTTTCTATTTTCTATTCCATGGCTTCCTTGTGGAGAGCTATATAGGAGCAGGTAACTTCAAATCCTTTGTCCTACAGAGTCCTACTTCTGAAGGTCATGAATCTCACACATTCTACTTACTCTATCTTCATTTTTCTATGAAAGATATCCTGATCCCTAGGCTTTCCATAGAGACCAAAAATCAATAAACCAATCAAAAAATCACACAGAAGCACTAGTTGCAAACAATGTTATGGGTATATGTCCAGTAAGTTCAAACTTGTCTTCCTTCACTATGATTAATACCAAGATGATACTCTCCCCTCCAACAAAATTCCTGTCACTGCCACAACACTGATCTTTCTCACTTCTAGTCAAAATTAAATCCAGGACTGCAATGGGCCTCTTTGACATCTCTTTAAAGTAAATTAAGAATTTATACATCCTTTGTTTCAAGAGGATGAGAATTTCACCATATTTGAAAATAAATAAGTCACCCTGTTACTCCCCTATTCTATCTAGAAGCCAGTTCTGTGTTCTGTATTATGAATGTATTGTCTCTATTTTCCATCTAGTTAGGTGGTCTATAACACATTCCCACAGCAATAGAATTTCTATACAATCCAGCTTCATGGTATTTCACAAAAATATACATATACAAAGCATACAATACTTTACAACTTTTCCTCTCTGTTAACTTTTTTTTGAACTAAGATATCCTTTTATTTCCATGTTCCAGCAACAATTTCTATCCTATCAGGCATGAATAATTCCTTTAAGATTCTATTTATATAATATTAATTTTTTGAATTTCTATTGATTCCCTTTGTCTTTATCCCATGAGCATATCCCCAAATACATCCAAATCTGTGTATTACTCATCTTCATTGCGAGGAAAAACAGACAAACCTAACTGAACCAGTGGCCATGCCTGACTCTGTATGCAACACTCAACAACAGTAGTCCTTAATCTCTTAACTAAAGTGGAGCTTGTACAGAATCTGTGGGAAGCCTATAATGAGTGTAAGTTTTCAATTTATTGTTCAAGCTATTATTCATTGCCTTCCTTTTAATTCATTCACTAATTTTTATTGCTGTAATTTGGTTTTATGTTGTTTTCATTTTCAAATCTTTCAGTTTCTTTTTCTAGAATGTCATCTTTTGTAAGAAAGTATTGAAAAATATAGTTTGAATCCTCTCAAGTTCTGTTGTACATAACATGCTTTTTTCTTTTCTTATTTTGCATTCATTTCAATATTTCCTTTTCTTTATTGTGTATTTAAGTTTCAGTAAAGAAAACTAACTAACTAAATATCTCTAGAGAAGAAAAAATTTTAAAAAAAGGTGTGTGTGTGGAGGGGAGGAGTCCAGTATAACTTACCAACATATCAGCCAAGTCTATCAGCATATACAATGCTTAAAACACATAGTCTCCAATCTTTGCAAAGAAAGGAAAGAGATACAATTCCTTCTCCCTTTGGAAGGCTAAGTCTAATCATTATAATTACATAATGTTACATGGTTTTAATTTTTTTTGTTGTTTTTCCTTTTAGTCATTGTGTCAATGGCATATATAATTTTTTTGCTTTTCTTTACTTCACTCAGTATCCATTAATGAGTTTTCCCATGCTTCTCTGTATTCTTTATTTCTTGTATAATAACATTTCATTATTATCTTCTACCCAAATTTAAATCATTCCCCAATCAATGGGCATCTGCATTTTTTTCTATCAGTTCTTTGCTAGTATAAAAAGTACTGCTACAAGTATTTTGGTGTATATTATTTTCTAGGCACAAATAGTTTGGCATAAACACAGGGTCATTTTGGAAACTGAATGTGTAATTCTGAATTGTTTTGCAGAATGGTTGAACTAATTTATAGTTCTGCCAACAGTGTATGTTATGTCTATCTTTGCAAAGTTCCTTGAATACTATTTCCATCTTTCCAAATTTTGCAAATTTGAGAGGTTTGAGGTAAAACTTTAGAGTTCATATAGTATTACTGATTTGGAGCACTTTTTCTATAGTTTTTTATGGTTTGCAATTTTTTTAAATCATTCATTCTTGTTCTAACCTCTTATCTATTGTGAAATGGCTCTTAGTCTTACACGCAATCTTCAACTTTCATGGGGGTGATGTTTCTAGAAAATGGTGTGAAAGTAAAAATGTGAATGTTGATACACTGAACCTGTGAGAAATAGAGGATTAAGTTCCTGCGACCATTAAAAACTGTAATCTTTTGTTAGAGATTGCTGAAAATACACTGAAACCAGCCCTAGACATCTGTTTATTTTGTTTGGAACAATCTGACTCTAATCTTTTCTTCCTGTTTTCTTCTTTGAGCCCATCCTCATCACTGGGTTTTTTCCTTTTGTAATCATCCCACTATACCTGTAGTTTATTTTTCTTGATGTCATGTTCTATACAACTCTAGCCCTCCTCTTTCAATTCCCTCCTCCCCCTCTTAGTCCTGCTAGAGTCACTTGGTTACTTTCTTCTATTTATATCTCTATAATCATCATCATCTCATTATTATTATCTTTTTATATAAAACAGATCTTGATTTCATATGTTAGTTTAATAGTTTTCTTAATTTCAATCTTATTAATCTCTCCTTTGATTTTCAGAATTTCTAATTTATTTAATCAACAAATTTTAATTTATTCTTTTTCTAGATTTTTAAACTGTTTGCCACATTTATGTATCTGCTCTTTCTCTGTTTTATCCATGTAAGCATTTAGAAGTATAAAATTTCCTCTAAGTACTGCTTTGACCACATCCCATAAAGTTTGGTATGTTTTCTCACTATTGTCAGTCTCTTTGATGAAATTGTGGATTGTTTCTGTGGTTTATTGTTTGACCCATTCATTGTTCAGAATTAGATTATTTAGTTTCCAATTAATTTTTGGCCTATCTTTCCATGGTTCTTTATTACATGCAATTTTTATTGCATCATGATCCAAAAAGGATGCATTTAATATGTTTGCCTTTCTGCATCAGGTTGTGAGATTTTTATGCTGCAATACATGGTCAATTTTTATGTAGGTGCCACATACTACTGAGAAAAAAAGGTATATTCCTTTCTATCTCCATTCAGTTTTCTCCAGAGATCTATCATTTCTAACTTTTCTAAAATTCTATTCACCTCCTTAACTTCTTTTTTGTTTATTTTGGGTAAGATTCACCTAGTTCTGAGAGGAGGAGCTTGAGGGCCCCCACTAGTATAATTTTTCTGTCTTTTTCTTCCGATAATTCCCCTAACTTCTCTTTTAAGAATCTGGATCCTATACTACTTGGTTCACATACGTTTAGTATTGCTCTTATTTCATTGTCTTTGATACCTTTTAGCAAGATGTAGTTTCCTTCCTTATCTCTTTTAATTTGACTCATTTTTACTTTTGCTTTGTTTCAGATCAGAATTACTACCCTGGATTTTCTTTTTTACTTTAACTGAGGCATAATATATTCTGCTCCAGTCTTTTACCTTTACTTTGTGTGTGTCTCTCTGTTTCAAATGCCTTTCTTGTAAGCAAAGTATTGTAGGATTCTGGTTTTTAATCCACTCTGCTTTTCTCTTTCATTTTATGACATAAATTGCTTTCACGTTCACAATTATGATTAAAGTGTATTTTCCTTCATCCCATTTTTCTCTCTTTTTATGATTTTTTTCTCTCCTTTTACTCTGATTCTCCTCCCTAATGTTTTGCTTTAGGCCACACCTTTCCTAATCTGCTCTCCCTTCTATCAGCCTCTCTTCCCATTTCTTTTCCCTTTCTTTTCTTCCTTCTCTACAGTTTAAATAGATTTCTCTATACAAATGAGTGTGTATGTTATTCCCTCTTTCAGCCAAATCTGACAGGTTTAAACAATGCTTATCCTGTCCCTTCTTTCCTTCTACTAGGTTTTTCTTGCCTTTTTATATGATATAAGTTATCCAATTCTGTCTTCCCCTTTCTTCTTCTCGAAATGCAGTCTTTTTTTACACACCTTAATTTTTTTTAAATCATCACTTCAAAGCCAACTTATACACACACGCTTTGTCTAAGTATACTCCTTCTAAATGCCCTAATTGAAATACAGTCCTTGAGAATTACAAGTACTCTCTTCCCATGTAGGATGTAAACAGTTTTACCTCATTGACTACAATATTTTTTTTTTCTTATTTACCTTTTTATTTTTCTCTTTAGTCTTATATTTGAAGATCAAGGTTTCTGCTTACCTCTGGTCTTTTAATCAGGAAAGTTGGAAAGTTCTCTATTTCATTAAATGTCCCTCTTCCTCTGAAAGATTAAGCTTGATTTTGTTGGATCATTCATTCTTGGTCGTATTCCAAGCTCTATTACCTTCTGGAATATCATACTCCAAGTCCAATGATCCTTTAATGTAGATGTTGCTAAGTCCTGTGTAATCCTCACTTAGAGCCTTGATATTTGAATTATTTCTTTCTGGCTGCTTGGCATGTTTTCTCTTTGACTTGAAAGTTCTAGAATTTTGCTACAATATTCCTTGGAGTTTTCATTTTGGGATCTCTATCAGGGGTTGATTGGTGGATTCTTTAAATAACTATTTTGCCTTCTGATTCTTGGACATCAGGGTAGTTTTCCTTGATAAATTCTTGGAATATGCTGTCCAGGCTCTTTTTTTTATTATGGCTTTCAGGTAGTGCAATAATTCTTTCATTATCTCTCCTGGATCTATTTTCCAAGTCAGTTGTTTTTCCAGTGAGATATTTTATATTTTCTTCCATTTTTTCATTCCTTTGATTTTATTTGACTCATTTTTGATGTCCCTTAGAGTCATTAGCTTCCACTTGCCCAATTCTAATTTTTAAGAAATTATTTTCTTCAGTTAGATTTTATATCTCTTTTTCCATTTGGCCAATTCTACTTTTAAAGGAGTTGTTTTCTTCAGTGTATTTTTGTGCTTCCTTTTCCAAGCTTTGACTCTTTTTTTCATAGTTCTCTTGCATAACTCTCATTTCTTTTTCCAATTTTCTTCTATCTCTCTTGAATTTTAAAATCCTTTTTGAACTCTTCCAAGATGACTTTTTGGGCTTTTGACCAATTCATATTCCCCATTGAGGCTTCATATGAAGGTATTTTGGCATTGCCCTCTTCTGAATTTGTGTTTTGATCTTCCCTGTTGTCATAGTAGCTTTCTATGGTCAGGATGCTTTTTGGGTTTTGCTCATTTTAAAAAGTTGAACTCCACTCCTAGAGCACAGGGGGCACTGTCCCAAGCTTCTTGCACCATGAGCCATATTCCTAATCACTGACTTTGTGTGCTAGGGCCTCCAGGGCTGCTGGCTTGCCTACTCTGCTACTTGCACCTGTTGTGCCCTGGGCTCCAGGCCTGGCAGTTTGCCTACTGCGTTGAGGCAGGAGACCTCACAGCTGGCCTGTTGTGCCACTGGTCTGCTGAGCCAGAACCATAGTGCCTTGGTTACCGATCTGTGCCATGGGTAAGATCTTCCCACTCACTTGCTTGGACAGCACCTGCACTGGGCTGTGCTTTCATTCTACCCAAGTGAGACAGACCTTTCCTGAAGTTCTTCTAAGTTCTCTTGGCCTGGAAAATTGTTTCACTCCATTTTTTGTGGATTGTGTCCCTCCAGAATTCATTTAGGGATTTGATTGAACATTGTTTCCTAGGGAAACTGTGGAGAGCTCAGGCAACTTCCTGACTTCTCTCTGTCATCCTCTAAAACTTTCTTGATAATTTTGGTGAGTTTTTTACCAAACATTAAAGACCCAGGGAACTCTGAACTCCTTTATTCTAACCTTTATCTGAGACAAAAAGCAAAAACAAAAACATTCTTCCTAATTTTTTTTGTTTTTTTATTGATTTTATTTAGTTTCAGTGTTCTACAATAACTACCATGTAACTTAGATTATTATTTTCCCCTTTCCCCCTCCCTCCCTGAGATTGCATACAATTTTGTATAGGTTCTACACATACATTCATATTAAATACATTTTCACTATAGTCATGCTGTGTTGAAGAATTAAAATGAGTGGGAGAAATCATCTAACAAATCAAAACACAATACACTCACACACACACACACACAGACAAAAAAATGACCTGCTACATTCTATGATTGAATTCCATGTTTCCTTCTCTGGATGTGGCAGGAATTTTGCCTTAGAAGAACATTGGGAATTTTTTTTAAGTCCTTGCATTACAGTGAAGTTCCAAGTCTACCAAAAAAAAAACTCTCACAAACCGTGGTCATTGCTGTGCACAAAGTTCTTCTGGCTGCTCCTTTCGCTCAGCATCAGATGATATAAATCTTGCCAGGTATCTCTGAAGTCTTCCTGTTCATCATTTCTTATAGCACAATAGTATTCCATTACATTCATATACCACAATTTATTCAACCATTCTCCAATTGATGGATATCCCCTTGATTTGGCCACCATGAAGAGTTCTGCTATAAATATTTTTGTATACTTGGGACCCTTTCTCATTTTTGTGATCTCTTGGGGATACGGTCCTAGAAGTGCTATTGCTGGATCAAAGGGTATGCACATTTTTGCAGCCCTTTCAGCATAGTTCCAAATTGCTCTCAAGAATGGTTGAAATTCTTTCTAATCTTTATAAAACTTATTCTATTACTTGCTGAGGTTCATTATTCTAATATTTAATTTCTAAAGGCTTTAAAAATAATTTTCCTCTTTGGTACCCATTCCAATGAAATAGTGAATTTACTAAAACATAAAAATAATAAAAATGAGGCAAGGCTTTCCTTTGTTCACTAGAAATGCTTAGAATGTATCTTCCATCCCTTTCCTAAATCTATGTTTGAAATTATTGGGGCTCTCACAGGGCTTCTAAAATTGTGTGGTCTGGAACACTAGTGTCTAGGGAGTGTTTCTAGATGTGCCATGCAATTTTAATTCATATGTATTTATTCAAAACTTCACAAATGATAAACTACCTGCTTTATGTTTATCATAAATTGAACTTCTTTTGAGGTTTCAACTAATACTTCGAACTATTAGAGGCCAAACAACACAAAATGCCTTTTTCAACTTCAAGAGGTTTCATACCTTTCTCTATACTGAAATGTCATTTCCTTCTCCTCTCCTCTTTGTCCCTCTCCCCAAATCGTCCTGCCTTTCTCCCTATAATGTGATACTTTCACATTCCCCAGTCCCTACTATATTCCATTCTTTGCCTACTCTTTCTGGCTTTGTGTCAAAAAGATTACAATATTTACTCTATCCATAGAGGCACAAAGCTGTCTCCTCCAAAGTTCATTCTGTAAAAGTAAAGAAAGGTAAGACAGTGGGAAAAAGATAAGGGAAATGGAGAAGTGAAGGAATCTTAGTACCCAGGTGGTTGGTCTGGATGTCTGACTGTCCTGGAACCCTTTTTGGCGTTGTTGCTAAGTTACATGTTTGTATGCCACAGTTCCTTAAAACAAAGAATACTGCACCTTGATTAAAAAAAAAAAAAAGGTTTGTAAACCATTGGTTAAGTTGGCAACAATATCCTTCATTCTCCTTTGTTTTTCTCAGATTTGAACTATGGAAAATGTTTCACCCTCATGATTGCTATTGCTTTAACAATCCTAAGGAAGCGGAGGAAAGAATTTTATTTTCTGCATCTTAGGTTTGCTCTAAGTTCTCTAAGGTTTTCCTCAGCTGTGCAGTCTCACATGGGGTACAGAACTCTGGGAAAACTCTATCCAGCTCAGATTCCAGTGAAAAAAGGTCACAATTCCACAGCTGATTTGTATTCTAAGCCATGTAAAGTATGATTAGATGTAGTAGATGATCTCATAATTGAACTTCCTCAGAACTTTAACTGTAACATTCATTTGAGACTTGAGTCTTTGCTTCCTGGAATTCAGTGTTTCTTCTGAAAATCCTATGTTCAGTAACATTTTTCTGAATGGAAATAAGTTTTTATCCTGGCTGGATAATGGCACAAGAGTCAGGGCTTGTTGTTCATTTGTTTATTACTGACACACAGATACAGAAAAAAACAGATCCCTATCTCTACCCATCTGTTCACCTTCCTTCCTTCCTTCCTTCCTTCCTTCCTTCCTTCCTTCCTTCCTTCCTTCCTTCCTTCCTTCCTTCCTTCCTTCCTTCCTTCCTTCCTTCTTCCCTCCCTCCCTCCCTCCCTCCTTCCTTCCTTCCTTCCTTCCTTCCTTCCTTCCTTCCTTCCTTCCTTCCTTCCTTCCTTCCTTCCTTCCTTCCTTCCTTCCTTCCTTCTTCCCTCCCTCCCTCCCTCCCTCCTTCCTTCCTTCCTTCCTTCCTTCCTTCCTTCCTTCCTTCCTTCCTTCCTTCCTTCCTTCCTTCCTTCCTTCCTTCCTTCCTTTCTCTTTCTGTACCTTGAATATAGGACAGTTCTATGAGAGGTCCTTCATGTTCATTTTCTCATTTGCAAAATAAAGAGGTTTATATTTCTATTACACTTTAAAGTTTGCAAAGTATTTTCCTCTCAGTTCCTGCCAAGTGGACAGAACCTCATTTTATTATGTGGGAACTAAGTCTCAGAGAAAATTAAAACTCATGTGAATTCATACTGAGTCTGTGGTAGAGCCAGTACTTGAACTTAGGAGTTCTTACATTAAGTGCTTTCACCAATAAACTGTATGATCTCTAAGACTTCTTCTTTCTTTGATATTCTGATTCAGGATTTGATGATCCCAAAACTAAGAGACTATGATTTAAGACTGCCAGGAAATCAGTAGATGTATTGGAAGAGATCAAACTGTGGATGAAATGGTGTGCCTAGTGTCTTCCTCAAGGTGGTAGGAGAGCATTGATACTAGAGAAGTCATAAGGCTGCTTTCCTTAACTTGGAGACAGACTCCAGAGGGTGGGAGGGGAAGAATTCAAGTTAAGCCTATTTGAATGTTCTTGGCTCCAGAGCTGCAGATAATGAGGATGGGACCTTACTTTCATTCCCACCTCCTACTCCACCATGGTGTTTTATGACTAATTAAATTGTGTTTATGCAAAGAATGAGCATGGCCAAAATTACAGATGACTGTCTGAAAAAGACTTTTCCCAGACTGCTAAAGTGGAACAAGTCACTGATAAAGAGGAGTTAATGAATTACAACTTGGAGGAACTCTCAGATGAGTTTACACTAACTTTGCCACAAAAGACTTCTCCAAATACACAGAGGGCAATGACTAAGTCTTGTGTAAAGGACATAACTGTTTTATGTACCACAGTTTAGGAAAAAGAGGCTGTTACCATTCCTTAGGCACATTGGAATTCAAGACCAAAGTGCTCAGCTCCCTTTAATCGTTGAGCAACTTAAGAGACCAATGGAGCTGCCAGAGCCTAATCCAGTTGTGATTCCACTCCAGGGGGCTGCCACAGAGTACTGAGAAATCTAAGAGTTTAGTCACATCAGTTAATGAAATTCTGAACTTGGCAGCTATCTCTTCCCAGCACAGGTCAGGGTAACCCATTGTGTAGTCAGCAGTAAGAATACATTCCTAACAGTCATTGTCCGTAACTGAAAATAACTTTTGTGGTATAGTTGATAGAACAACAGGAGAGTTGCATGTGAGTCCAAAATTTCATTTTGTTCTCAAATTCTAATGTAAAGAGTCAACATGTGATAGAAACTTTGAGCGTTCATCTAATTAGAATACACTAATGGTAAAGAAACTAAAGAATGAGGGAAAGATTTGGCAAAACATGTGTTATATGTTAGGCTATCTCTTTTTCTCTCAACTGTGATGCCTTAGATGTTCAAGTTATAGGCACTCAATCTAAACATTTGCAAAATTAGAGTAAGAGGAAGTATGGTTAGGTGAAATCTTTTTGTTCCTGTCAGATGAATCGAGGCAAAGAGTTGTGACACTGATGTTGTTTCCAAAGCATATATTTTTATCTTTACACTTAGAGAAGCAGTGACTGAGTGGATCTCTCTCTAAATTATGTAACTAAGACTGAGCCATAACTAGGACTGTTTTCACTTGTGACAAAAATAGGATGCCCTTCGGCATCTGAGCACACAGATTCAATTCAGATACAATTCAGTTGTATCTGAATTGGGGGAAAGGGAGATGGGTGAGAGAGGAAAATATGCTGAAAAGTAATACAAGAAGACCTCAAGGTGAAGGATAAGGAAGCACCTCCATGTTTGTTGGCACCCAAGAGCAAAGTTCCATTAGATTTGACCCAAGACACAAAGAAATTTTATTTCCGTCTTTCCAGTCTTTTAAACGATTTTATTTCCAGTCTTTTAAACAATTTGATTTCCAGTCTTTTAAACAATCTACATCAGAATAATACTAACTCCCTATCATTCACATCTAAATTTTTGCTCATAAAAAAGCAGGTCAATGTGTTCTCTTCATTTTTAGTTCTAAAATCCAGTGATTTGGGAGTTTTGGTAGTCAGCATTAGACAGTGTCTGATATTAATTGGATTTTTAGTTCCTGTTCCTTTTGGTGAAGAATCAGTATTCCTCAGTGTAAAACCCTATTTTATTATCTCTCTTCATTTTATTGTTTCATATTCATTGAATCACAGTGTCAGAGGCAAAAGGAATAAAAACTAAGCCCTAGACAACTAGCATAGTACCTACTGTATTCAGAAACTGTGGATACTACCACAAACAGAAGCCTCTGGAAGACCTCTCTATTTTTAGGAGGTTCTTTTTCATCTTGGTCTCTGCATTGCACTGTTAGAGTTGTATATATATATTTTTAAGAACATGCATTTGTTTCATATTAATAATCAGAGGGTCACTGATCAAAATGGTCTTAGTTTTCATATGTTCCAAGGATCTTTTGTAATTCTGACATATGAGAAACCATGACAGGATGCATTTAGCTCTTCTGCATTGAATTGTTTTTATAGTCAGTGAGCAAAGTAGAATCTTAGATATTCCTCATCTGTCAGTCAATTTTCTGATAACTAGGGTAGTTTACTATGGAATTATACTTTTGAAAACTGGCCAGTTGCCTTTTTCTTCTTTAAGATGATCCTTAATACATAACAGCAAAAAGCATTTATATAGTGTTTACTATGAGCCAGTGTGATTTATAATTATCTCACCCAATCCTTACAACAACTGTGGGAAGTAGGTGCTATTATTATTCCCATTTTACAGATGAAACTGAAGCAAACAGAGGTTAAATGGCTTTCCCAAGGTCACATATCTAGGAAGTATCTGAGGCCAGATACTTCTGAACTTGAGCTCTATTCCCTGTGCCACCTAGCTTACTTATAGAGATTATTTCACACAGATTTTAAATAGGTGACAAAATAGAAATATGTATCTATAGTTATTTATGTTTTGTAGCACACTTTAAAAACAGTAACACAAGATAATTTTATATTTTTATTATCTTCTTTTGTTTCAGATACTAGATATCAGAACTGATTTTTCAATATCCTCAAAATTATGCAGGTTCCACCACTTTCTATTTATTCTCTTTATTCTTGACCTAGTCCAGGTATTTTTTCCCACTTTTGTTTTAAACAGTGCCATTTATAATTCATTTATAAAAGACATCTGGGACTGTGATGGTAGAATTGAAATGCAATGACTTCTCTTTCCAACAAACTCCTATAAGAAAAAAGGTTTTGCAGATTTTTTCCTTCTTTTGTCTGTCTGTTGTCCTTTTTTTTTCATTCTTACATGCCCTTGCAATGACTTTCATTAGCTGGATTTTGAGTCAAGGTTTCCTTAAATTTGTTTTAGGCATTGAAATTACAATCTATAAATATACTTAGGTAAGACTTCACAAATTTGTTTGCTTTCTTAGTTGGAAATAGGGAGAATTTCTGGTGGAGACACATGGGCAATTCATGTACATTGACAACTTGCTAATATAAATAATTACAGTTGCATCACAAATAAATATACCCCCCAAACCAGATACATCTAGCTAGATCTGAATAGAAACACAAAATTTTAGTCATTTTCTTTTCATCTGAATATTGTTTACAAGAGAATTTGATTCTGCTTCAAAAAGCATTTATTAAGCACTTACTACATGTAAGAATAGTGTATTTTAACCATCAGGCATACAAAGACAACACAAAGTAGTCCCTACCCTCAAGGAAATTACATTCTACTTGTATATTGATAAATAAATATACAAAACATCTATTTGTTGTAAGAAATGGAACACAATATTCCCTGAAGAAATGAAAATGAATAACACAAGAGAGAAAAAAATATGGAATGGAAAGGATGGGAAGGTCATATGGTGAGGGTAAGAGATGATAGATGAACTGCCTGAATTCTCCATGGCAAACTTGTGATATTCTGTGTAAAGTCAAGAGGGTCCCTAGCATATTGGATACTCTCTGGTAAACTTGTGGGAAGACATGATAATGGTGCTACTGGATGGGCAAGAGTGAATTGATTGTGATGTGAATAGTTGGAGGGGAAGTCCAAATTAGTAAGATTAATGAATCTTTTTGGTATTTTTAACATAAAAAGTAATTTCAAGGGGTATAAATCACTAACAAGGGATCAGTGTCAAGAAATGCTTTGAGCAAAACGTGATAGTTGTGCTAGGAAAGTTAGCGATTCTTTAAAAGGAAGTTAGGAGAGAATACATTTTAGAATATAGAGCACTACTTAAATACTCAGTGGAAAGAAATGGCATGCCATATGCAGGTAATAGCTCACAGGACAATTTACCAATTGATATGACCATTGTCTTTTACATAAAAGTATTGTCTATAAACTTTTCAGCCCTAAAAATGGAAGGTATGAAGGTCATGATAAGAATAGGTTTAGGCAGAAGGAAAAATGGAAGGACAAGATATTTTAACCAACTATTAGGTTAAGACCTTAAGTGGACATTTAATATGCATATTCAAGATCTCAGATACAAGAGAAGTGTTTGGAGTAGAAAATGAACATGATGCATTAGAAAAAGCACTGGACTTGGAATTTGGAGACTTGACTTCTAATTATTACTCTTATGTCAGTTTGGACAAGTGTCTTAAATTCTCTGGGTCTAAGATAAATGAATTGAACTCAATGAACTCTAAAGCTCTAGCTCTAAGTTTCTATAATTTTACTTGTAATTTTACTTTCACCCACAAAGTACTAAATCACTAAAAACAAGTTGAATTTTGCATGGAAATCATATCACAAAAAAGAAAATTGCTCACACTGCAACCTGATACTTTCTATTTGGATTTCCCAAGACCTGACTCACAAGGGACACTGACAAGAGCCCACTCACTTGGATCTGAATTCAAAGTCAAAGTTCATATGTATTATTCCCCTTTAAATGTTAAACAAGGTAAAGAAAACTCAAGTCTTGGTGAAAAGAATCCAACCTTTAAAAAGTCTCTGGATGATGCTAAGAAGACTTTTAGAAATGGTAGGCTCTTCTCATCAGTGATAGTCTCCTGACATGGACTCTGCTCATTTCCCAATATGGCACTCTCCCAGTTAATGAGGACTTCAGTTGCCCTTTGGCAACCAAAAGGGTAAGTCCAAATTATAGTAAGATATTATATGTATAAATTGAGTATTGGGTTGTAATGTGGGATACTCCATAGAAGTTGAAATCTGAATACAATTTCCATTTGAGGTTAGAGAATTCTTAATCTTTCCACAGTATGTGTATGTATCTCCTCTGTGCCTCAGCCCATGGTAGAGGTCACAGGTTTGTATGTGTATGTGTTTGTTGACAAGTCATATCTTTGAAGGCTGCTTCATTGCTTTAAGTGTCAGGGTAAATGACTCTGGGGAAAATCAGTAACAAATTTAGGTGGCCTTTTGCTCCAGCACCATTAATATCCCAAAACACAAAGACTTTAAAACAAACTAGGCTACTGATGTGGCTGCAAACACAGTTAACAGGTGTCAGTGTAGGTTAATGCATTGACTTTTTACCACAGATTCGAGAACTGCAATTTGATGAGGGTCAAAGAGGAAAAAGGCTTCAACTCTCATACTTCAGTCTTCCTTGGAAATGCATCCATATCAGGGAGTCAGCATACCAATAACCATGATTTGATCTCACTCATCAGTCTGTAGAAAGTGGGGCAGGTATAGAATAATAAAAAATGACAACCATTCTTCTGCAGTAGGACTGTATACTCTGTCTGATGATGCCATTTCTTTCATTAGCCAGCATAATAAACTCTCCACTTTGCATAAGCAATGAAATTCATTTGACTGGAAAACAATTAGCCTGGTAACTAAAAGATAGCATTAGAGTCCTTTTACTAGGAAGTAGTATAGAACAAAATAGACTATTATCTTACACATATGAAGACTTAAACTGATAGTATAAAATAATTTCAGCAGTTCATCAGACTATAATAGGTTATTCATTTATTAAAATATATTTCATTGATATCTTTTATTTTTATATAACCAAAATTTCTCCCAGTATCTAAGTTAGTTCCTGGATATTATTCTAAGTGCTGGGAATACAAATACAAATAGAAAGTCAGTTCCTCTACTGAAACAGCTTCCATTCTTATATTTTCAGAGAGAAAGCAACAAATAATAGAAGGCTGAAAAACAGAGTGTGGGATAGGAATTGGGGAAATTGCATATGCAGTTTCATGGTAGAGAAATTCCAGATTGTTAGGAGTGGTACTCAGAGAAGAAGGATGAATTGGTGTTTTGGGTGCTTTCATTAAAATTAAGTCCTGGGAGGAATCTACAGGGATGGAGTTTACTACAAATATGAGAAGTTCAGAGAAGTGAACTTCCAGGGTAAGGAGGCCAGAGAGAGTGAGAAAGCTGGTAGAGAAAATTGAAGGAATGGAGCCTTAGAGAGGAATGAAAACATGGCCGGAGGTTCTGGGAGGAACCAGCCATTCCAAGGAATGGATTGTGGGGGTAGGATAAACTTCAAAGGGTCAGAAGAACAGAGATAGAATGAACTCCCAGGGGAAGAAACCACAGAGGCAAAATGATCTTCCAGATAAGGAGGCTATACCCTATTGCAAAGTTAGAAAATTTTCAGAAAGTTATTTCATATATCAAACTGTTTTTAAAGTTCCTCTTTTAAAAAGAGAGAAAAGAAAAAAAAATAGCCAAATCAGTCAGTACGTTGAAAAAAATCTGACAATATCTGACTTGTTTCACACCCAATCTAAACTCATCCTCTCCCTGCAAACAAAATACAGAAAGGGAGTAAAGAACCAAGATGGCAGAATAGAAACACTGATCTGCTTGACTTCTCCCCCCAAAGCCCATAAAATACCTGTAAAAAATGACTAAACAAATTCTAGAGGAGCAGAAGCCACAAAAAGACAGAGTGAAACAGATTTCCAGGCCAAAACAGCCTGGAAGGCTGACAGGAAGGGTCTATCCCACCAGGCTCAGAGTGGAGCAGAGCCCACAGTGGGCTGTGAATGGGACCTGAGCAGGCTTCAGGGCACTATATCATGGGTAATTACTGTGGTTTCCAGATTTCTCAACCCACAAATGCCAAAGATAGCTTCAAAGGTAAGTAAGAAAGCTCTTTCACCTGAGTGAGAGGGGAGCTTGGTCTGGTCCCAGTCCTGACCCCAGGATGGCAGCAGCCACTGTGGCAACACTGTCCACTTTTGGATCCCTTGGCTTAAAGACCCTTCAGGAATCAAGCAATTGATCTGGGTCTCAGTCCTGAGTGGTGGTCGTAGGTGAGGAGGAGCAGTGACGTGGTGTAACTGGTGGCAGCTGTAGAGGGGGAATCCTACTTGCAATTCCAGGACAGAGAGGAGTGCTTTTGGTTGCTCACAGACCAGAGCACAGGCAAGGAGAGGAGTAAACTTTTCTCCCTTGATTGAAGCACCTTAGAGGAATGGAGAACTTATAGGTCCCTAGAGATATCTCAGAGAAAAGCAGCACAAAACCTCTGAAGTCTAGGGTAGCATACACTCCAATTGACAAAGGACTCAAAAGTCAAGTAATTGACTGGGAAAATGGCCAAAAATGAGAAAAAAAATAAGACTATAGAAGGTTACTTTCTTGGTGAAAACGTATTTTCTTCCATTCGTTTGGAGGAGAAAGAGTAAAGCATGTAATCAGAAGAAGACCAAAGCATACAACTGGAGGAAGACAGCAAAGTCAAGGCTCCTACATCCAACACATCCAGAAAAAATATGAAATGGTATCAGGCCATGGAAGAGTTCAAAAGGAATTTTGAAAATCAAGTAAGAGAGGTGGAAGAAAAATTAGGAAGAGAAAGGAGAGATGCAAGAAAATCATGAAAAATGAGTCAACACCTTGCTAAAGGAGACCCCAAAGATGCTGAGGGAAATAACACCTTTAAAAATAGACTAACCCAAATGACATAAGAGATCCAAAAAGTCAATGAGGAGAAGGATGCTTTAAAAAGCAGAATTGGCAAAATGGAAAAGGAGGTACAAAAGCTCACTGAAGAAATAGTTACTTAAAAATTAGAATGGAGCAGATGGAAACTAATGACTTTATGAGAAATCAAGAAATTATAAAACAAAACCAGAGGCATGAAAAAAATAGAAGACAATGTAAAATATCTCAGTGGAAAAACAACTGACCTAGAAAATAGATCCAGGAGAGATAATTTAAAAATTATCGGTCTACCTGAAAACCATAATCAAAAAAAGAGTCTAGACATCATCTTTCATGAAATTATCAAGGAAAACTGCCCTGATATTCTAGAACCACAGGGTAAAATAGAAATGGAAAGAATTCATTGATCCCCTTCTTGAAAGAGTCTCCAAAAGAAAAACTCCTCGGAATAATGTAGCCAAATTCCAGAGTTCCCAGGTCAAGGAGAAAATATCACAGGTGGCCAGAAAGAAACAATTCAAGTATTGTGGAAATACAATCAGGATAACATAGGATTTAGCAACTTCTACACTAAAGGATTGAAGGGCTTAGAATTGATATTTCAGAGGTCAAGAAATACCTACCCAGCAAAACTGAGTATAATACTTCAGGGAAAAAAAATGGAATTTCAGTGAAATAGAGGACCTCCAAGCATTCTTATTGAAAAGACTAATAATAATAAATAATAATAAGCATTCTTATTGAAAAAACTAGAGATGAATAGACAATTGGTTTTCAAATACAAGAATCAAGAGAAACACTAAAAGGTAAACAGAAAAGAGAAGTCATAAGGGACTTATTAAAGTTGAATTGTTTACATTCCTACATGGAAAGATATTTTTAACTCATGAGACCTTTTTCAGTATGAGGGCAGTTACAGGGAATACACACACACACATGCATGCACACACATGCACACACACATATATGTAGGTGTATATGGGTATGCATGTATATATTTTATAGGTGTAGGTATGTATATGTACATGTGTGTATATATGTATGTATGTATACACACATTACATATATATGTACATACATATATATATACACACACACAAATAGAGGGTAAAAGGTGAACAGAATTGCTGAATATGAAAGGAGAATAACTAAAAAATAAAATTTACTGTTGAGTGGAATGTAGAAGGAGTAAGAGAATGGGAGAAATAGAAGTAGCAAGCCATCTCAAATAAAAGAGGCAAGAAAGAACTATTACAATGGAGGGGAAGATGAGGCAGATGAAAGGGAATAAGTGAGCCTTACCCTCATGGGATTTGGCTTAAGGAGGGAATAGCACACACTCAATTGGATATGGAAATCTCTATCTGTAGGATGTAGGTGGGGAAGGGTATTGGAGAGGGAAGATAATAGTAGAGTCAGCAAATTGGAGAAAGGGATAATTAGAAGCAAACACTATTGTGGGAGGACAGGTCAAAGGAGAGAATGGAATAAATGGAGGGCAGGATTGAAAAGAGGGAAATGTAGTTAGTCTCTCTCAATGCAACTATTATGGAAGTATTTTTCATAGCTACACAACTATCTGTGACCTATATTGAATTGATTGCTTTCTCAATGAGGGTGGGTGGGAGCAAGGGAGAGAATATGGAATTAAAAACTTTAATAATCAATGTTAGAAATTGTTTTTGCATGAAACTGGGAAATAAGATGTACAGGCAATGGGGTATAGAAATTTCTTTTGCCCTACAGGAAAATAGAGGGAAGGGGGATGAAATAAGGAGGGAGTAATAGAAGGGAGGGCAGACTAGGGAAGTGGTGGATGGGGTACATGCTATCCTGTGGTGAGGGGTGAGTAGTGATGGGGAGAAAACTTTGAATTCAAATTCTTATGGAAATGAATGTTGAACACTAACAAATAAATAAGTTGTATATTAAAAAATTAAAATATACAGAAAGAGTTCTTCTATTGTGTATTCTTTGGTGCCTTCCTTGTTTGTAATTTTGTGTCATTCACTTTCAACTGCTTTGTGGTTTTTCTTTCATTTACATTATTGGAGTCACTGTATGTTTTGTTTTCCTAGCTCTCATTTTTTTTTTTTAACTTTGTATCGGTTCACATAAATCTTTCTTGGTTTTTCTGTATTATTGTATTTGTTGCTTCTTATAATACAATAATACTCCATCACATTCTCATACAACAATTTGTTTAACCATTTGCCAATTGATGAGCATCTATTTTTTTCCAATTCTTGGCTGTCACAAAAAGTAATATATTACCAATAGTGGAATCTCTGGGTAAAAGTGTATAGGCACTTTGACCATTTTATTTGGATAATAACAAATTATTTTCCAGGATGTTTATACTAATTCATAGCTCTACCAGCAATGCATTAGTATGCTTATCTTTCCACAACACTTTCAACACTAACTTCCTATGTCTTGTCATGAATGCTGGGTGTAAAGTTAAACCTGAGGGTTACTTTAATTTGCATTTCTCTAATCACTAGTCATTTGGATCATTCTTTTATATAGTAATTAATACAATGCAATTCCTTTCTTGAAACTGTTCATATTTTTTAGCTACCCATCTACTGGGGAATGTTTTTTGGTCTTAATAGTTATTTATATATCTTGTATGCCAGATCTTTATCTGAGGAATTTGATATAAAAATATTTTTTTCCATTTGATTGGTTTTGTTGATTACTCATGTCTGACTCTTCAGGACCACATTTGGGGTTTTCTTGGAAAAGATGCGGGAGTCGTTTATTGTTTTCTTCTTCAGCTCATTTTACAAATGAGGAACTGAAGTAAACAGGTTAAGTGACTTGCCCAGGGTCACACAGTAAGTAAGTGTCTGCGGATGGATTTGAACTCAGGACTTCCTGACTCCAGGCACAGTGCTCTATCCATCGAGCCACTTCGCTGTCATTTGACCTCTTCCCATTTGAATGCTCTCTTCTTATTCTAGATGCATTACTTTTGTTTGTGTGAAAGCTTTTCAATGACCTATAACTGGAATTATCTATGTTGTCTTTGGCAATTATCTTTATGAGCAGTTAGGTGGTGCAGTGGATAAAGTGCCTGGTCTGAAGTCAGGAAGACTTATCTCCCTGCATCCTGGGCCACGTCCAGGTGTCCTGATCTATATGTGGCCATTGGATCCAGATGGCCCTGGACGAGAAAGTGAGGCTGGTGACTTTGTACATCCCTGCCTCACTGTAATGCAATTCACTTGCATGTCGTGGCATCACCCCCCTGATATCATGGTCTTTGAGAAGGAAGGAAAACAACCCAATCAATACAAGAGCTTCCTCAAATGGCTACAGAAAAAATTCACAAAAATCAACAGAATTTCTACATAATAAAAGTAGAAATGCAGGAGAC
Organism: Bettongia penicillata ogilbyi; assembly: GCA_023548195.1. NCBI lineage: Eukaryota > Metazoa > Chordata > Mammalia > Diprotodontia > Potoroidae > Bettongia > Bettongia penicillata. The sequence continues at coordinate 2,382,170 of JAJHZJ010000535.1, forward strand.
AAAACAGGAAATTCAGTGCTAAATAATTACAAAATGGATAAAGCATCTATGGATCAATCTAGCATAGCACATAAAAAGTAGTATAAACTTACTTGCAAAGTGTTCCTTAAGGAAACAAAGAACAATTAAAATAGCTGGAGAATTATTCAAAACTCATGACTAGGCCATACCAACATGAGAAAAATGACAATTCTACCAAAGTTAATTTAGTTTTTCATGCTATCCCAGTCAGTAATAACCACATTCATTTATTAAAACAAAAGTTCTAGAATTCTTATAACCCTAAGGCATTGTGGAAAATGTTTGTGTGTATGTTTCTTCTCACTATAGCTGTGAAGTTAATGATCCTTTTTAAAAGCTAAACTGACTGTTAAATGTTTAAGGTACTTGGACCCTTAACATTGAAGAAATACATTTAAAAGGGGCTCTAGCCAGTGATGAAGATGGGAGACTTCTCAGTTTCCTCAGGGTACTAGAGAACCCTAGAGAGGTGTGAAAGATGACACATTGAGTCCTTAGGGAGGAGGAACAGAGCCCCTTGTCATTACTTATGACTTTCCTGAGAAAGTTTCTAGTGTCTGCCCACTGCATGTGATGCTTGCATTCGATTTGCACTGGATACTTATTGTCCTTATTTCTACACTTAGTAGAAGTGTTTTTAGCACATTCAATTTATGTTTGTCTGGTGTTGGATATGCTTGGTGTGGAGGTTCACTCCAGTGATACAGATCAGCAACTTCTCTATGCCTCATAATTCTAATTAAACCATCGACAGGCATTGAGTAAGTGTCTACTGTTTCCCAGGGTCTGTGATCAGCACTAGAAATACAAATACAAAAATAAAGCAGTTTCATGTACAGATAAGAAATACAAAAATACACACAATTAAATTCAAAGGAATTTTATGGTAGGGGAGAATAGAAGCTTGACCCCAGGTTTTCTGACTTCAAGGCTAACGCTCTCTCTACAACAACATCTTGCCTCTCTGTAGACCATTTAGGTTCGTAGATCCAGAGCTGGGAGAGATCTTAGAAACTATCTAGTTTAACCTCCTAATAAAATATGAGAAAACTGAGTCTCAGAGAGTTTAAGTGTCAGGTCTAATATCTTTTAGGTAGAAAGTGTAGAAGTGAGACTTGAACGTGGCCTTCAGATTCCAAATCCATTGCTTATTCTACTGAATTATGCCACTATTCAACTACTCCATTGGTTCTGTTGCCATTTCTATTTGTATTTTCTCTTCAATGATATAGACCACAATGCATTCATGACTCTCCTCCTTGCATCATTCTTGTCCTTGTCCTCCAATGAATTCATCACAGAGGATCCACCCAAAGTGCTGGAGGCATTGCTTTTTTTCCTCTGGATGTTGTGAAAATATTAGTGGAGCACTTGGGCTACCCACCCAAAAATCTTTCACCATGTGACCAACCTATCCTCTCTTTCTATAGCTGTCAATTCAACAAAAGGACAAAAATAAAGTGTATAAAATATGGATTGCACAAAATAACAAAGAGCAAAATGAACACAAGCAAGAGGATATTGTATTTAGTAACGTAATATTATTTTAAAAGCACCTTTGAGTGACTAAGTCATTGAGTTACTATTCTAAATATTCAAATTAACTCCAAAGGACATATGATGGAAGATCCTATCTCTGAATCCAGAGAAAGAACTAATAAATAGAAGTATGTATAGAATGGCTTTACATATGTACACACACATATACATACACACATACATACATACATACATACATATTTTGTCTAATGGTAGCCATCTCTAGGTTGGAGAAGAAATAAAAGGGGAAGAAAAGAAAGTTTCACGATAACTTTATTATATATTTAAAAGGATTAGCAAGTTATACATAACAGGTTTGCAATTTCATTGCAAATTATTATGAAATTCATTCATAATTAGATTTGCAATTTCATGCATAATCCTCTTTTCTCTCCCATTCCACTATGTCATAGAAATGGTTTTTTATTTCTTAAATTCCAAATAAAATAAATAAATAAAAGAATAAAGGGATAACTGCTCCTAAATTCCAAAGCCATATTAACTACCAACATTTCATAAGCTTTCTATTCTTATTCTTTCCTCAACTTTTAAGCATAACATTAAGTCACTTATTTTGTCTGGAGTTGTCTTATTAATTATGACTGGGCTTCATGAGCTGTTCTAGTCATGTTGAGGGTAGTTTACCTGCTTGGCCAGTTTTGCTTTGTTACATCTAGAGTTGCAGTATTACCTCTCATGCAGACTTTTGCTCACGTGGACTTTCAACTGAATTTGTCCTTACTGAAGTCAGTACAAAGGAAGCAAGGCCTGAGGTCACCTTCACAGTTACCTAACATTGGACGCTATCCATTCAGTTGCTGGGTGGAAGGGGGAAAAGAATGACAATATCAGAAGCTTGTATAAAATTTCCTCTGTAAGACTTGGAACTAAGTAATAAATCTTGATAACATTTATAGGCTTTTTATTGCTGTCATTGCTGTATTGCAAATACGCCTTGTTGCATGATCATTTCATCATGGCCCTTTTAGTGGGAAAAGTTTTCTGAACCTCTCTTCTCTATGCCAGGAAATTCATCATATTATGCAAGTGGCCTTCCAGCTTTTTATCTCTTCTTCCAGAATACAGTTAGGACCTTTTTTGTATTCTCTGCTTAATGAATGCAGCCATGATGCCAGGGAGGCAGGTGGGAGGCATCTCAATTAGAACTAGGAGATAAATCCCAGGAGAGGGGTTTGTAGATTTCCTCTTTCCTCTTGCCTAGCCCAGCTTTAAAATTCTTTTTAGCGCTCACATTTTGTTCAGGTTCACTTCAAGGCCAATTTATTTCATTTCAGTATGTTAAATTTCCATTAAATTTAATCCTACAAATATTTATTAAACATCTACTGCATGCAAGGCTAGGGATATAATGACAAAAGGGGGAAAAACCCTTACCCTTGATGGATTTACACTTTACTTTGGCAGAAGCAAGAAGTATACAGATAAATACATACAAAATATATACAAAATAGAATCAAAGCAATTTGGGTTAGGGCAGTGAGATCTGGAAAAGACATCATGTAGTACTTGATATGAGCCTTTAAAGGTGCCAGGGATTCCAAGTGGTGGAGGTAAGAGGAAAGCTCATTCCTGGAATGGAGGACATGTCGCCTGTGTAGAGGCAAGAATTCGAGAGATGGAATATTGTGTACAGGTACTAGCAAGTAGGTCAGTTTTATTGTAATGTAGAACACTTGAAAGAAAGTATTGTGAAATCTGTCTAGAAGACTAGATTTGAGCTAGATTGTAAAAGTAAAGCCTTTCAAAGCCCCAAAGAGGTATTTTATTTTCTCCTGGAAGCCACAGGGAGTCACTGAAACTTCTTGAGCAAGGGAGTGGCATGATAAGACAGACTTATGCTGTAGGAATATCTGTTTGGCAGCAGCATGGGGGAATGGTTGGAAGAGAAGAGAAACTGGAAGCTGGAAGGACAAGAGACTTTCAATAGTTCATGTGAAAGGTGATAAGCTTCTGAATTAGAGGATGGATGAATATGTGAAATGCTGTGGAATTAATAGACTCAACAAGACCTGGTAACTAATTAAACATGTGGGATGAGAGATACTAAAGGGTGAAGGATAAGTCCTTGATTGTGAACTTACGTTTCTGGAAGAGTAGTGGTGCCTCTCCTTGAGAGAAAGAAGGAAGTTAGAAAGGGGAATAGGATTTGAGGGGAAGATAATGGTTTATTTATAAATATGTTTACTTTGAGAAACAGATAAAGGGGAGAAACAGATAAACAGATAAACGTATGCAAGAGAGTACATGATGGAGCACGATAAAAAGTGCTTTGGAGCATCAGATGGCCACTGAAGATAGGAAAATATCAATGAAATTTTTGTTTTGCCTTGGTGTGTGTGTGTCCATATGTATTTGTGACATAATCACTAAATCTTTCAATCTTTATGCTATTTTTCTCCCAACTTTGGAGAATATTTTGTGATTTAATTAGAAGCCCTGATTAATGAAGGAATTGTGACAGGTAGCTTGTTAGTGTAAATGTCTGGATGTGGAAGAGCTGTTTTATTCTTTCAGAAATAATGATACTTAAGAACACACATACACACACGAGTTCTCCGCTTTCTGAAGTTAGTCAAGAAGGACACAATAATTGTCAAATTGGAAGAGCTAGAATTCATTTATGCTAATAGATATACCATAAATACCCATGTCTTTCATAGTTATGCAGATTTCTATATGTAATCAGCAATATTCTTACTAATTCATGCAGATGTATTTAGAAAAAAATGCTGAGAGACAATACTGCTGATTTAGGTTGCATCCGGCAGCGATGACGTCAATGGAAAATACTAAGAACTGACATCTTGTCAGAAACTCCTTGATCTAAATATCCTTTAATATTAAGTTCAAGTTTTAGTAAAGTCTTATGCTCTACTTTGCTGTGGCTTGGAGATGACCTTAGTGTCTCATAATTCATGGCAATGGGCAGTAAGTTCTGGTTACTCCTAGTAAACCCAGAAGAATTCAAATAGGGGGCCAGTCAGTGGCTCTGGGTCTGTCCTCAGAAGGCTGGCTTAGCTCCATATGGAAAAGCATATCCTCAGAATATTGGCTACAAGCATTAATGCCTCAAACAGATTTAAAAGACTTTGGAAGACGGTGTGAACCAAGAGAGGTCTCTAAAAGTCCCAAACCATTATGATGCTCAAGTCATTTTCTTTTTCCTTTTAAAATTTCTGTTGTAATTTGCATTGTGCTGTATTTGTGTTGTTATCCTTTTAAAATCTGCTACTTTTAAAGTTCGTGTTATTTGTCTTTAAAACTGTGTTGTGAGATGTTACATAGGATAGAGATGGAGGGTTGACCTTGAAGTTAGGAAGACCTGGGTTCAAGAACCTGCCTCTGGTATCTATTGGTAATGTTTTCATGGGCAACCTCTCAGTGCCCTAGGCAACTGTCTACACCTATAAGTTGTAGAGGAGGTATTTGGGGAGAGGAGAGAAGAGAAAAGCAGTTTTTAAGCACCTACTTAGAGGTTGAGGCAGCTAGGTGACTCAGTTGATAGAGTTCTGGGCCTGAGGGTAGACCTGAGTTCAGATTTGACCTCAGATACTTACTAAGTGTGTGACCCTGGCCCAATCACTTAACCTCTATTTGTCTTAATCCACTGTAGAAAGAAATAGCAAACTACTCCAATATCTTTGCCAAGAAAACTCCATGTGTAGTATTGGCATGCTATGTCTCACAGGGTCAGGAAGAATGAGACATGATTGAAAGGCTGAACAATAACATATAAGGTTAAATGACTTACCCAAGGTCATGCAGCTAGTAAATGTCTGAGGCTGGATTTGAACTCAGGTCCTCCTGACTGTGGACCTGGCATTCTATCCATTACATCACCCGACTGTCTTCAATAGAGGAAGTATCTCATTAGGAGTTACTTATATTGATGAAAACACAGGGCCAACCAAAGACAATAAAAATAATTATAGATTATTTTTAAAAAACACCTGTATTGCGAAAATTCCTCTCCTTTCCCCTCTTCCCCCCTCCCCACACAGCAAGCTGCCCTTTCTAACAAAGAATAACAAGGAAACTGGAAAAATAGTTTAGCAAAACCAATCACCACGTCAACTGCTTCTTATGGCTTATGCAATATTCCATATTAGTATTCCTTGAGTGCCACAAAAAAAGAGGGAGGTATATTTTCTCAAGTGAGGCCAAGTGTTACATACAACGCTTCAGTTCTTTCCATTTATTTCAGACGTTTTGAATTACAGTCCATGCTGTATTCGTTATGTATGTTGATGTCTGGGTTTTGTTTTCTTCATGCTGCATGAGTTCATGTAAGTCATCTTATGCTTCTCTGAATCTGCCGTCATTTTCCACATTCATTTTTTCTCATATATAGTAATTCCTGTTACATTCATGTAACAACTTGCTTATCCTTTTCCAGATTGTGAAGTCTATGGTTTTGAAAGGAGTTAGCATGAAGCCTGAAAAATTCCATAGACCAAAACTAAATACCAATAAATAACAGGAAATATTAGTAAGTTAATCATAAATCATAGAATTTGCTTGCTGGAGCATCGGATGCCCATTGGTTTTAATGTTTAATGTTCCATTCCCTGCTTGATGGATGAATCCCAGGGCTTTGTTCATAATAGGTACATAATAAATGTTGGATTGTCATATCGAACATGTGGTCATCCAGTGAGATATTGTAATGTGCTTAACAAAGTACCCACCACTTAATAAATTGTTGGTCTTTCTCTTGCCTAAAGCAATCTCTTAGGGAGTTGGAAACAAGCAAACAAAATAATATTTCAGTTTTTTGGGCAGAAGCTACTCCATAGAGTTAAAGGCATCAAATCTATGCTGCAAATCAGCATTGACAGGGTTGATGAAAATGTTATGGACCATTGATGTTAGACAACTATGCAATCACTCTAATGAGGAGCAATTTTCCCCCCAAAGAATAGATTATGATTGACTAGGTTGAGTATGATGGGCAAATTCTCAGAAAATGGCTTAAAAAGATAGTAATGACTGAATTTATAAAATTTAAAATTTTAATACATAAAATAATAAAAGTATAAAATTTACAAAGCATTTTAAATACATAATTTTTAATTTTTTTCTTATAAACTTAATAAACATTAATCAACATGAATATTTTAATAAACAAAGAACAAAAATGAGGATTACATATGAAACTGTGAACTTCTGATACATAATTTGCTTTTCAAAATGTAAACTCTCTTCAATACAATAGTAATAAAACTGCTCTGTGTCCCTTTTGAACTTTTTTATTTGTATTTTTTCATGTTTCATTAATGGTCTTTGATTATCTTTCTTTATTTTTTTCTGCCTCACTCTTTCCCCGCCAATTCCATGACCTCCCTCCAGCAGAATCCTCCTTTGTAAGCATAGTACAGTGAAACAAATCGACAGTTTTCTTATACCTGTCAATGTATGTCTTATTCATTGATCAAGAGGTCAAGAGGAGGCTTTTGCAGACCCCGCAGCGATCAGAACACTAAAGCCTTTCGAAGGTTTTCGGCTTTGAATTATTATAGTTACTGTGTAAATTGCTCTTCTGCTTGTTCCACTCTCTACAAGTCTTCCCAGGGTTCTCCAAATCCATCATATTAATTTTTTTTCTTACAGTGCAATAATATTACATTGACACACCATGTTTGTTCAGCTGTTTCACAACTGATGCCCATCTGCCTTGTTTCAGTTTTTAGCTACAACAGAAGTACTGCTATAAATATTCCTGTGTGTATGTATCCTTTCCTTGTCTGTTACCCACATTATCTCATTTGAGTTTTCTCGGAAGCCTTGTGGCTTATATGCTGGAGATACTGTTCATTTTACAGATAAGAGAACTAAGACGCGGAAAGAGTGACTTGCCCATGTCTATAAAACTACATGACATACATCTTAGGCAGGATTCAAACTCATGTGTTTCAGTTCCAAGAATAGCATGCTCCACTGTGCCACAATGAGAACCGGAGGGACCCAGATAAAGAAAATATTAATTAGGCTTAATTAAAATCTCCTGGTGAATATTTTCCAGAAAAAAGTACTCCATTCATGACGACTGAAACAGCTGAGTTTTAACTACTTATGGGATTCACTGCAGACTTTTATGGTAGAAAGAAGCATTCTCCAGGGGAGAAACTTAAAGTGTGAAGTAGCACTTTAGAGTTATTCCCAACTTCTGACAACTTTGCATATCAAAGTGGTTTGTAAATTTACCTTAGTCACACTGTATGACTGGTTATTTTAAAGTAGCTTCTCTGCTGCTGAATAAGAGATACTTCAAAAGTGGGATATTTTCTTTGAGAGTTTCTAGTCAATGGCATGGATCTCAAACCATCCACAAGTTCTCATCCTCTGTGAATTTTGCCTATGCCCTTAGACAAATCTTCCACAGCTTTTGATGTTTTAAGAAAAATGGAGCCCAGGGACTGTACTTCTATTATCCCTTACTCCTGTTTTGCGATTCTCTCAGCTTCTTTTCCAACTACATCTCTAATATCTTTTATGTCATTTTTGGTGCATAATTCTGACCTAGCTGGCTCCTGTCTTCTTGTGCATGCTTGGTTAGCACTGTGGTTCTTGCTCTCAGCTGTTTTACGCTCCTCTCTCCTTCATATCTTGTCATGCAGAAAGGACCGCGGCCAACTAATATGGACTCCTTGAAAGTATTCCCTTTTCCTTTTCATCTGTACCTACGACCACCCTGAGTTCTTTCTGTAAGAAGTTTTTCCAATGTGAAGAGTAACTAGAAGGACCTATAGCTTCTGGGTGATCCACACCCTGGAACCTTCAGCCCCCTTACATTTCGCTAATCTCTCTTTGAGGGAAAGGCTGACTTATACCACCAAGCTCAAGTCCGTAACATATAGCCCACCCCATTACAGATACTAGACTCTCTTTAACAATGCTAGTGCTCAGCACTGATGCTTTCAGAGTGTGATGGCAAAGCAGTCATTTAGGTGAAGATAAATCAATGTATAATTTGTGTTGTCCTCTTACCGAAAAGATATCCTCCCATCTTCCCAACTCCTTTTGAAAAACAGGAATCATATTACCTTGAATATAAGCCCTATTGTTGAACTGAATCATTGCTAATCTGTATTTTGGCCTTGATTATGGACAAACCTAAAAACCAGATGTGAATTGTAATTTAGAAGAATATTGATTATCCTATAAAGTCTCACTATGTTGGAAATTAGATAAGTAGTTGATGGGAATTTAAGATCTGAAGATTATTCAAAAGGTACTTTGTATAAAATTTACCAGCTCTATTCTTCTCCCTTTCCCCCTCCCCCACAATCAGGAGACTGGACTACATAGATGACAAGATAAATTAATCATTATTCTTCTACCACAAATGATGATCAACCAGGACTCTGAAAGTCAGTGGTTCATGCAGTACTCTATGAATCAGTTGTCGGTGTTAGAGTGAAACTTAGTGGTCCAAATAGCCCACCCTCTCACTTTACAGATGAAGGACCCAGAGAGGTGGTGTGATGTATTTAAGGTCAATCAATCATATAGCGATTAGCTTGGGAAACATTTTTAGTTCATACCAGTGTTTGATGTAATTAAAATTGCTTTTCCCTATTCCTCTAGGCAGTAACTCTCCTTTATTGCTTTCCAATCAGCCTGTTTGGGAGGGGGATGGCATTGTTCTTTCCAAGTCACAGATCACTTTTATACTGTCAGGGCAGCTTAAGAGTACTGAGGTACGTACTGAGTGTCTTTTTGATGTAACGAGGTTAATTTGGGTATGGCAGTCTCTTAGATAGAACCTATAAATATTTTCCTGACATACCTAAAGTTTACTCTTTCTTCCTCCTCTCTGTCCATCTCTCCTTCACTTTTTCCCTCCCTCCCTCCATCTTTTCTTTCCTCCTTCCTTCCTTCCTTCCTTCCTTCCTTCCTTCCTTCCTTCCTTCCTTCCTTCCTTCCTTCCTTCCTTCCTTCCTTCCTTCCTTCCTTCCTCCTTCCTTCCTTCCTCCTTTCTTTCCTCTCTTCCTTCCTCTTGACCTCTCTTTCCTTTCTTTTTCCCTTCCTCTGCTTCCCTTCCCTTCTTCCTTCTTTTCTTATTTTCCTCTGCTTCTCTCCCCTTCTCTTCCTCCTTTCAGTTTCCTTTATTTAATTCTTCCATCCCCACTAAGAAAGAAATGAATGTGAAAACCTTGTATTAATTACATTTGTATATGGTCATGAGCAGGAGGTATAATTTCACTATAAAATATATGTATGTCATTATTAACTAAGCACATATTTGTGATATTCATATGCATGTGTAAAATGTTTTATTTTAAAGTTCCTTTGGAGAAAATGTTTTCCTGAAGAAAAAGAAAACATATTCCTTGTGAGGAAAGCTGCAGCTGCATAAGTGCTTTGGGTTTAATAAAGGATTTCATTTTGTTTTGCTCTGCTGTCATCATTCACCCATACTGTTCACCACCTTGCTCCACAGATCCCAACGGCTTTATTAAGCTTTCTAGTAAACAGCATAAGAAATTTTTGGTGTTTTTATTAGACAAGGATAAAGAAATATAGGAGATACTTTTTGAAAAAAATCTTAGCATATCTGAGATTCAAAGCAGTTGCCCATACTTCTTTAAAAAAAAAATATTATACCAAACTAGTCTTAAATATTGACTGATGCTCCTAAATCTCCAGAGGTCTCACAATAAACATTCTCCAGTGTCTCATTCTCATAAGGAAGAATATTCTCTTTTGGGGAACTTCCATGCATACCTTGGAGTTTGCCCCGTTGCACCGATAATTATGACCATCTGCTTTTTTCCCTAGGAAGCAACTTCTACATTGCCCTCCCATCAACCAGTGCAGTAGAGCATGATGCGTTTTTTCCCAAGTCACAAATCTTTGTATTATCATGTCACCTTAAAAGTTTCTCTGGTAATTGAAGCTTTGGGACTCTGCTTAGGGGCTCCATTGTCTGAAATGATGGATGAGTAATTGAAAACTCACCTAACCAACTATATATCTAGCTAGCCTTAGACCATGATTCACATCCCTCCAGACATGCACCAGGACACCAAGACCCACCCAGTGTATCTCACTTTCTGCTGTGCTACTGGGCTCATATCATGTATGCAATCCAATTTTCTTCCTCTTTGCTCTAGAAATAGTAATCTAATCAACAAAACTATTGCTGCTAGAAAAGGCATAACAATTGATTCCATTAAAGTTCCATTCATAATCTCTGTATTATGGCCCTATTAGGCCCCTATTAGGGCCATATTATGGCCCTATAGTTGTATAGGGCCATACTTCCTCCCTGGCCAGCGCTCCCCTATATTTTGTATCCCAATATTAAAAATTTCCATGTATACACAGAATTTTAATCATTCTTAGAAACAAGATCTGCACACAGTCACAAGGCAATGAGTACAATTTCACTATAAATATACAATTACTAAGTAAATACATTCATATTTTTTTAAATCATATTTTTTTAAAATCATATTTTATTTTAAAGTTCCTTTACAAGAAAAAGTTTTCCTGCAGAAAAAGAAAACATATTCCAAACAACAGAAGCAGCAGTTTTGGGAAGGGAATTTAGTTTAGGGATTCTTTTTGTTATTGCTGTTAATTTATTTTTTAGTTTTCCACATTCACTTCCATAAGGTTTTGAGTCCCAAATTTTCTGTCCCCTCCCATTCACCTCAAGACAGCCTGCATTCTGATTGCCCCTTCTCCCAGTCTGCCTTCCCTTCTACCATTGTCCTGCCCTTTTATTCCTTTCCCTTATATTTTCCTGTAAGGCAAGATAGATTTCTATACCCCATTGCCTATATATCCTATTTCCCAGTTGCACGTAAAAACATTTTTTAACATTTGTTTTTAAAACTCCGAGTTCAAATTCTCTCCCTTCTTCCCTCTCCACTCACCCTCATTGAGAAGGCTTGCAATTCAATAGAGGTTATACATGTGTCATTAAGCAAAACACTTCCATCGCAGTCATGTTGTAAAAGATTAACTATGTTTCCCTCCATCCTATGCCACTCCTCATTTATTCTTTTCTCACCTTTGATCTTGTCCCTCCTCAAAACTCTTGGCTTGTAGGATAAGATAAATTTCCATGCCCAATTAAGTATGTATGTTATTCCCTCTTTAAGCCAAATCCAGTGAGAGTAAGGTTCACTCATTCCCTCTCACCTCCTGCCTCTTTTCCTCCACTGTTACATCTTTTTCTTTCAGTGTCTCATGACTTACAAATATTTTTCCATGTAGGAATGTAAACAGTTCCACTTTAATAAGTCTCTTATGATTTCTCTTTCCTATTTACCTTTTCATACTTCTCCAGAGTCTTATATTTGAAAGTCAAATTTTCTACTCAGCTCTGGTCTTTTCTTCAAGAATACTTGAAAGTCCTCTATTTCATTAAATATCCATTTTTTTCCCCCAGAAAGGGTTATACTCAGTTTTGCTGGGCAAGTGATTCTTGATTTTAATCCTAGTTCTTTTGACATCTGGAATATCATAATATTCCAAGTCTTCTGAGCCCTTAACATAGAAGTGCTAAATCTTGTGTTATTCTGATTGTGTTTCCACAATACTTGAATTGTTTCTTTTTGGCTGCATACAGTATTTTCTCCTTGACCTGGGAATTCTGAAATTTGACTACAATATTCCTGGTTTTCCTTTTGGAATCTCTTTCAGGAGGTGATCAGTGGATTTTTTCAATTTCTATTTTCCCCTTTGGTTCTAGAATATCAGGGCAGTTTTCCTTGACAATTTCTTGAAAAATGATGTCTAGACTCTTTTATTTGATCACATTGTCTTCTATATTTTCATTCTTTTGATCTCATTTGATAACTTCTTGATTTCTCATAAAGTAATTAGCTTCTATTTGCTTCATTCTAATTTTTAAGGAATTATTTTCTTCAGTGAGCTTTTGGACTTGCTTTTCCATTTGGCCAATTCTGATTTTTTAAGGCATTCTTGTCCTCATTGGCTTTTTGGACATCTTTTGCCATTTGAGTTAGTCAATTTTTAAGGTGTTATTTTCTTTAGTATTTTTGGGGTCTCCTTTAGCAAGTTGTTGACTTATTTTTCATGATTTTTTTTGCATCACTCTCATTTCTCTTCCCAATTTTTGTTCTACTTCTCTTGCTTGATTTTCAAAATTCTATTTGAGTGCCTCCATGGCCTGAGAACAATTCATAATTTTTTTGGAGGCTCTGAACATAGGAGCTTTGGCTTTGTTGTCATCTTCTGGTTGTATATTTTGATGTTCTTTGTTGCCAACGTAAGATTCTATAGTCTGAGTTTTTTATACTGTTTGGTCATTTTCCCAGCCAATTACTTGAATTTTTAACTCTTTTTTTTTAAAGGTAGGACTCTGTTTCCAGTATGTAGGGTGTATTCTCCTACATTTTAGGACTACTTCTGGAGCCTGTAAATTTTCAGTTTTTCCAAGGTGATATGATCAAAGGAGATGTGTTTATTCCTTTCCTGGACTGTGCTCTGGTCTATAAATGACTACAAACACTCTTTATTGCATTGGAACTATGAGAAGGATTCTCGCTCCATTGTAGCCACAAGCTCTGCCATACCAGTGTTCCTCCTGGCCTCAGAACTGCCACCCAGGACTGAGACCCAGATCCAAGCAGGGCAAAAGAATCTTGCCTCAGCAACATCAAAGTGATCCCTGCAATCCCCCTGTTGTCAGCTGCTTGATCCCCCCCACTATCTGTGGGCTGAGAACTCCAAAAGCAGCTGCTGCTGCCACCACTGCTGCCACCTCCACCACACTGGTACTGTGGCTACATTCCACCCTTAGGTACCAACAGACCTTTTTTACTGACCTTCTAAGTTGTCGTTGGTGTTCGTGTGTTCAGAACACAGCTGCAAGTAATTCAGTACCCTGAGGGCTGTTCCAGGTTTTTTAGGGTCCACCCTGTGCTGGCTCAGCCAGCTTTGGTCTGTGCTCCTCTCCCAACCTGGCACAATAGACCTTTCCTATCAGCCTTCCAGTTGTCTTAGACTGGAAGTTTGTTTCACCCTGTCATTCGGTGGTTTCTGTTGCTCTAGAATTTGTTTAGTCATTTTTTACAGGTATTTGGAGGGGTTTGGAGAGCTCAAGAAGTCCCTGCTTTTACTCCATCATCTTGGCTCCTCACTACTTTAGTGTTTCCTTACCTGATGTCTATCAACTTGGTTTCATTTTTTATAATTATATTTAAATGTAATTGACTTCCTTTGTAATCCTAATGATTTATTCCATGAGTAACCCAAGTAGCCTAATGGATAAAGTGCTAGTCCTGGAGTCTGGAAGACATCTTCCTGAATTCAAATCCAATCTCTGACATTTAGAATCTGTGTGATCCTGGGCAAGTCACTTAACCCTGTTTGTCTAGTTTCCTCATCTATAAAATGAGCTAGAGAAGGAAATGACAAGAAAATCCCAAATATGGTCACAAAATGTTGAACATGACTAAATATCATTGAATGACAGCAAAAAAAACACTTCACATTATTCTGAAAAGGGTTCCATAGATTTCACCAGACTGATAAAAGGGTCTATGACATCATTGATGAGTTTAATCAAATTAACAAGTCCATAACAAGCACTTATTAAGTATCTACTATGTGCCAGGCAGTGTGCTAAGAACTGAGAATAAAAAGAAAGACAATGAAAAAAGCAATTCCTACTTACATGGAGTTCACAATTTCCTCATTTTACAGATTAGAAAACAGACCTGGAGAAGTATAGAGACTTGTACAAGATTAATAAAGTGGTAAAATATCAGGATTTGAACATGAATCCAAATCCAGTGATTTTTTTTTCTTACTTTCTTTCCTTGGAGTCTCTACCCACCGCTAATGGAAAGCCCCATTTCTGTGAAGGGTGATTAAAGCTTTACTCCAAACCTTTTGTTATTGTTACAGGTTAATTGCTACTATTCAGTCTTGTCCTCCTCTCTGTACTCCATTTGGAGTTTTCTATGCCTTTCCATTTTAGAATTTCTCAATTGGTCAGGGCTTGATTTATAGTTGTTTTACAGAATCACAAATTTTTTGAGTTGTACTATAAGCAATTTATTACAACCAATATTCTGTAAAGAAATATTCTCTACAACAACCCAAGTCATCATCCATCTTTTGATTGGAGACTTCCAGTGAGGGGAAATAAGGAAATGTCATTACTTCAAGTCAACATGGAGTGATGCAGAGAGCACTTTGGGAGCCAGAAGATGTAACTTCTAACTGCTATTTACCAGCTGGGTGACCTTGGATGAGTCACTTATTCAACTGATAGTTCTCAAGTTTGGGATAACAATACATGTGCTTGCCTTACCTGTGTCCTAGAATTGTTTGAGGAAAATGTTTTATAAAACAGAACTATAGACAAAACAGCTGTTTTTGCTGTTGCTGTTTTAACACCCATTCTGTTCTACTTTCCCAAAGGGCAGTTACTATTACCAGATTCTAGGGTTATTCTGTGGATCTTGGTTCTTAATGAATACTGTAGTGGGCTTCCCTTAAGAGTCAGTCAATGGACACATTTAGCTCAAGGCAATGGCATTTGCTAAAATAGTATAGTAAGAAATGTAGCTATAAAACTTTTTCTTGTCCCTCCCTTCTGTCCCCTTTATCCCCCCTCAAATAACCCTGAGGTATACTCTGTTTATGAATACAAGTAACATCTCCAAAAATGTTGGATATAAATTAAAGTAAAATGGTAGTGAGGCACATACAAGTCAAAAATATTGTCCTTTGTCTCCTGTGTTTGTGGAGTCCTCGTGCTATTTTCTCCCAAGTACAGTCATTCTCCTGGGTAAGTTGTTCAAATATACTCTCAGCATCTACTACTCTCTGTTTTTCAACTCTCAGTTTCCAGGTTTAGTTCAGTCATGAGTCCATAGTTGGCTCTCTTCTCTGCTGCCAGAAATCTTACTTTTTGCAATACTTTTTCCTTTGAGTTGCTGTTTCTTTGTGTCCGTCTCTGGATTGTACCTGCCTCTGCTCCCAGCTAGATACATCTCAACTACGCCTTTTTAAACTAGGAAGTATTTTTGCTTCATTGCATGACAAATGAGGGTGAGGAAATGAAAACCTCCTCCCCTCTGCTTCTTTAAGGGATAGGTATAGAGATCACACTCCAAAAAAGCTTCTTCTGAGAAAGTGAGAAAGTCAGTTTTTCAAGAGGTCTTTAGGGGTATGGCCAAATTTTGTTTAGTTGATGATTTTGTCCATTATAAAAGAATAATAGGGTAATAGCATGTAAATATTACATCGTAATATTTTATTTTCTTCATTGTACACCCTTGGTCTCTGTGATTATCAAAGTGTGTGTTTATGTGCTGAGGAGAAACAAATCACACACCTGTTATATTATCATCATAATTAAGAGTTTCAATTGCTTACTTTTTATTTCTCTTGGCTCATGGTTCTTAGTATATTCTTGGGAGATTTTGCAGCTATTTTGAAGACTTGGAATCAGAATAACTTGAGTTGGAACCCTGCCTCAGATATTGACTAGCTCTTTCACTGTAAACAAATCATTTCACCTTTCTTGGTCCTCAGTGTTTTCATCTGCAAAATGAGAGAATTGGACTTGATAGCTTCTAAGGTTCCTTCCAGATCAAAATCTATGATTCCTTCTACAGTGGCATAACAAGTACCACGCAGATCCAGCTGCCCAATGACCTTTGGAGCTGCTGGAGGCAAAGGGGTCCTTATTAACCCAGGGAAGCAGCAGAAACCCATTGGAAACCATCCAGATGTATTCCTGAAAATCCCAAGTGAGTCAAAGGAACATTGTGTCCCGGGAAGCATTTCAGGCAGATTCAGAGCTTCATTACTACCAGAGAGGTCTAGTGTTTATTCCATAACTATGGGGTCCCTGAGCCCTGATTCTTTGCTGCTTGGTCCTTGGGCTTGGTATGATGTGGTACCATAATTGGCATTTGTGGGGCTATTCTACCACATTGTTCCAGAATATTTACAGAAAACACTTTAAATGGTTTTCCACCCCCAACCCCCATTTTTGGAAAGGGAACATGTTGGCCCAAGAACTACAAACACTTTCCCTGGGAGAGTGGTGTGGGCTGAATAAGGCTGGCCTGGGGGTAATTGAGTCACTGACCTCCTACTGCATTCTGGAAACTGTGGTAAAGCATAGTATCAGGTTTAGAGCTAGAAGGAAGAAACTTTAGAAGTAATCTAATCTGGCCCCTTCATTTTTCAGATAAGGAAACTGAGGTCCAGAAAGAGAAGGTGATCAGCGGGAGACATCAGTGGGGGACCTTGGAATTACTACCAGTTTCATCAGTTAACAGAGCTGGGATTCTCTGACTTAAAACTACGTTTAGTAATAAGAGTTCCCAAGGGGCAATGATGCTGCAAAACCTATGTGATCTAGGTCTGTTGGTGGTGGTGGAGAGTGGGGTTCAGAATATTGACCATTTCACTGAAGTCTGAATCTCAGTCCTGCTATTTACTCCACCAAGTGTGACCTTAGTGGAGTCCCTTTTCCTCCTTTTTATCTAGGTTTCACAGCAAAAAGAGAAATAGATGAGCTCTTGTCCTACCTCTCGCCTAGGCTAGTTGTGAGCACCAAGTGCAATATCATACATGAAGGTACTTTGAAAGGAATTCAAGCATTCTACTAATAACTCTGTATACAGAGATTATTTATCTGGTGGCCTCATCTTATCTAGAAACTTAACTGAGACCTCAGACTTTCAGAAAGAAATAAAAGCCTTTTAATGAGTCAATAATGTGGCATAGAGCTAACACTAAAAAAATATGCTTTATTCTTAGGAGAAGTCCTCTTTTAGAGACCATTTTGCCTTTAAGACACAATTTAAGATACAAAGAAGGAGATTATACAACGATTAAAAGCAAATTAAGAACTCAAAAAGCACAGCAGTTTGGGGCCATTTAATGAAGGGGCATGTGGTCTTGTACATCTTTGATGGGCCCCAAAGGCATAATGTTATTACATATAAGGCCTAACCTGCCCCAAACATCTTATGATCATGGATTGTTAAACCTTTAAGTGATCTTAGAGACAATAGGTAGAAGAGATAGAGTGTTGTAGTCATGAAGTCTTAGGTTTTAATCCCATTTCAGACACCTACTACCTCTCACCTCTTGGCAGAGAAGTAGTAGATTACAGTTGTAGAACAAGGTATACCTTTTCAGACATGTTTTGCATGGTTGTACTTATTTGTAAAAAGGGAGAATTCTGTTGTGGAGGGAGAAGGTGCATGTTAATAGGAAGTCAGACTGCTGGAAAAAAATGAACATTTATAAGACATTTTATAAAAAAAATAAGGATGTAAAAAAATTCCCAATGGACTCTTGAAGCAAAATGCCTTCCACATCTAGAGAAAGAACTATAGAATTGGATCACAGAATAAAGCAGACTATGTTCTCTTGTGTTATGTTTTGTTTTGTTTTCATGGTTTCTTCCATTCATTTTAATTCATCTATGCAGTATGACTAAGGTCAAAATGAATTTAATTAGAATGTACATGTGGAACCCTTATAAGATTGCCGGCCGACTCTGGAAGGGAGGGGAGTAGGAGGAGAGAGGGAGGGGGAGAAAGTCTAAGATGTATGGAAGTGATTGTAGAAAACTGAAAACAAATTAGTTAAAAAAATAAGGATGGATAGGGAGGGAGGAATTGAACAGGAGGATATGGAAATAGATGAGTGTTACAGGCAGAGAAGTAACAGAGGCAGGCAGCTCCATTACAGTGCCCTCCATGATGAGAAAACCTCCATCTATCCAGTTACCTACAGCTACTTACTAGCCCACCCTCCAGCCTCCATACAATTTTCAGCAGGACTTTCCAAATCAAGACCTGACCGGGAACAGCCAGGCTTCCCCAGGGAGCTTTGGCAAGCTTTCAGGACAAAGTTGGCACCTGCTTCCTCTTGCTCACTTGAGTGACTCACTGAATAATCAGAGTACATTCTCCCTGTGTTGGCTGCCAGCTGTAGCTGTTGGATCACCTCTTCTTGGTTCTCAGAGCATTGCTACCCCCCCGGGCTAAGGAACTCATGGTTGCTTAATTGTGCTGATCTCCACAGAGTAGTGACAAACTCAGTTCTTAGAGAAGCTGTGGGATTGATATTGCACCTTTATACTGGGGTAGTAGGAGCATGAATTCCTCCTTCTCTCCACATATTGCTTTGGAGTATTTTCTTTCTATCTATGTAGATCTTGTGACTTCCTAAGTGTGCTGGATGTCCACTTGCAAAATACAGCTTCAGGGAATGAATAAATATGAATATGCTGGACAAAAATGATCTTGAATATATGGCAATACCTATAATCCTACCCTCCTGCATTACCTTCCTCAGCACTAAGGAGAAGTTTATAATAATGAAACCACACAGTTTATGTATGTTCTGGAATAGTGAAAAGAGCTCTAGATTTAGTATCCGAGCACTAGGATTTAAATTCCATCTCTATCACTTAGTACCTGGATGACCTTGGGCTAATGACTTCCCCTCGGTGGGTCTCAATCACCTCATCTGTAAAATGAGGATAATGCTCCTACTTACCTCATGGGGTGGTTTGTAGGATCATAGATTCCTAGATAGAAGGGACCTTAGAGTAGAGGTCATTACAGATCAGAAAACTGAGTCAGGGCAAACTGAGTTCAAATCTTGCCTCAGACCTCTCACTAGCTGTATAAACCTGGGCAAGTTGCTTGACCTCTCTGCCTCAGTTTCCTCATCTGTAAAATGGGAATAATGACAGCACTTACCTCACATGGTTGTAAGATTCAAAGTGCTTATGTAAACCACTTTGCAAACCTTAAAGTTATTGTTGTTACCCAGGATAACAAAGAGAGAAACTTTCAGAGGCAGAATTTGTATTCAGTCTTCCTTGACTCCAGAGTCAGCACTCTATCCATTCAGTCCAGCTGCCTTTTACGATCTACACTCAGTTCCTCCACTTCTTATCCTCCAATTTGATTCTAAAACCTCCGCAATCTGACTTTCAACTTCATCATTCTGTCAAAGCTGCTCTCTCCAAAAAGGTCTAATTACCAAATCCAAGAGATTTTTCTTAATCTTCATTTCTCTTGACCTTTCTAAAAACTTTGACACTGTAGGTTTATCCTCGTCTCCAGGACACTTTCTTTTTCATGACACTGCTCTCTCTTTGTTCTTTCCCTACTTGTCTGACCACCTTTTCTCCACCTCCTTTGCTGGATTTTCCTCTAGGTCATGCCAGCTAACTGCGGGTATCTCTTAAGGCTCCGTCTTCGGCACTTTTGTTTTCTTTCTGTATCTATATTGTTTAATGACTTCATCAGTTCCCATGGATTCAGTAATCTCTCTATGGCGATGATTCCTACATAAATATGCGTATATGTACATGTATATGGGGCTAATAATAGCACCTACTTGGTAGGGCTTTTGAGAAGATCACATGAGATAATATTTGTAAAAAGAATTTAATGCATTGCTTGGATATTATATATGTATGTATATTGTCGATTTCTCACAGAATTTGTTCTAAGAAAGATAAAAGTAATTTGAGTTGCATCCACGCTTTTATTTCTCTCATCAGCTGGCAACATGCATTGCATGGAAGTTATGGTCAAGAACTGGGTCCCCCTAAGGAGACTGACCCAGAACTGGCTTGATTTGGGAGTTGGGGTACTCAGTTTATATACCTTTTCAACAGGGGTTGATCTCATTCCACCATCATCCTACCTCCTGACAGAGGAAATACCTGTTTTATCAGACTACCTCCCTACCATACCAGACCACTTCCAGCCTTGGGCCATCCAGGCAGAAGAATCTGTCTCCACTCAAGTAGCTCCCAATGCAATTTTATTATCAGTCATGTTCCTCTGACGGACTTTGGAGAAGGGGGCTAGTATGACTTGGGAGGAGGTAAGGAGGGAAACTCTGAGTCTCTAAGATACTGATTACTAAGAAAACAATCATTTTTTTCACTATATATGTAAATAGATAGACAGACAGACAGATAGATACAGATATAATGATCTCTAGTCTTCCATCATCAACTACTTCTTGGGCACCTCAAACTGGATATCCCACAGACATACCAAATGTGACATAACCAAAACAGAACTCACTATCTTTCCACCAAAACCTTCCCTTCTTCTTGAATTTCTCTGTCACTGTTGATGTGGTTATACTCCTCCCAGTCACCCAAATTTACAATCTTGGTGTTATCCATGCACTTACTCTGATAATCAATCTGTGGCCAAGAGTGAAGGGAAAGAAAATAAACATTTATATAAAACCTATGTATTCCAAGTACTGTGCTAGGTGTTTTTTTTACAAATATTATCTCATATGATCCTCACAAAAGCCCTACAAAATGGATGCTATTATTATCCCATTTTAAAGTTGAAGAAATTTGAGGCAGAGATTAAGTGACTTGCCCAGGGTCACACACCTAGCAAGCATTTGAGGTGGGATTTGAACCCAGGCCTACCTGATTGAGTCTGTTGCCCTTTGTACTATAACATTTTGTCTCTCACCAATGAGATAGTTTTCCAGCTTTATCAACTACTTTGTTAGCCAGGGTTGTTTCTGAATGATATGTGTAATTTTTCAAAACTCAGATTCTTACGTGGCATTTCTAACAGAGAGATTTTTTCCCACCATTGCTTTTTAACAAAGGCAGAAAGAATGCTGTGCAGTGAAAGAAGGCTAGATTAAGTCAGAGGACCTATATTTTAATTGTGGTTTTGTCCCTTTCTTGTATGACAATGCAAGATCCTCTCCGGATCTGAGTTTCTTCCTCTGTAAAATGAGAGGACAAGATTGTCTCCAAGGTCCTTTCTTAGCTCCAAATCTATGATCTGTGAATATTTGTATTGCCTTTTGCTATATCTGCTTTGAAGACTACATTCATTTGGATGTATATATTCTGGTTAAGTTGGTCAAAAAAATAATTCACATTACCTTATACTTAGATTTCGTATGTAGAGTTACTTTATTATTACCCTTATCTTCTCCCATCTCTCCCCACCCTGCCCCCAACACTAAAGCTAAATGTCCCAGTGTGGCAACTGTGAGTCTCCTCCACAGGACTCTAGATAAAGTTCAGTTCTGGATTTCCATATAGTAACAGGCCCCTAGGGGCTCAGGATAATCTTAGAATGAAACCTTGGAGTCACATGGACCCAAATCATGAGATCACTGAACTTAGTTTAAAATGGAAAAGTCCAATTCCCAGAGTGTTGACAGGCTTGGCATGCACTCATCAGTTCATTATGAATGCTTTCTCTAAGGGGATGTTGCCATGACGGTTGGTCCTGTGGAGTTCATGGCAACTTCTTTTCAAATATCCTATAAAACATTCCTTCTGAACACTTTCAAAATTTTAAATTTAAACTAATGTGAGTTCCCAGAACCCCTCATTGAATTGAGTTGAAATGTTCCAATTTATTGTGACAGTTTGGATCCAAAAACCATATCCCCAGCCATTCCAAATAGATAAAGGTAGTCTACTGTCAATAAATCTGAGTCTTGTACTAGAGAAAATTTGGCAAAAATGATACTTTTTATGAGCTCCCATAGCTGCTGGGGGATGTTCTATACTGTGCCACTAAAAAAAAGAATATTTCATCCTAATAGTTTAAGTATTAGGAAAGATGTAGGAAATATGCTCAATGCTTGTACATTATTTCAAACCTTGGAAATATGACTGCGATGACAGAGAGTTGTATTTTAGGTAGTTTAAACTTGCTAAAGAAAATAAATTTTTTCTTTTTTTTTTAAAACATTCTTTGTTTTTCCTTTTCAGTTCCAAATTTTCTCTTTATCTTTTTCCCTCCTCCACTCATTGAGAAGGAAAGCAATATCAGTATCATACGTATTAAGTCATGTAAAATATATTTCCATAATATTTAATTTTTCTAATGAAAATTTCAAAAATTAGTTTGAATCCTAGAGAACTCTACAAAAGGCTGAATGAATTAGTGGATATAACAGTGACTTTGGAGTTAAGTAGACCTGAGTTCAAGTCCTTCTTGGTCATAGGCAGCTTACTAACCTTCCCTTAATCTGTTTCCTCATATGCAAGATGGAAATAATAATTCCTGTAATCCCTCCTTTACAGAATTGTTATGAGGCTCAAATCAGATACTAGAAGTAAAGTGCTTTGTAAACTTTAGATGACTGTATAAATGCCAGGTATTATTATAGAAAAGTTGCAAAAATGTACATTAAAACCAAATTTGCATGGGGAAGGGAAGGCCTGCACTAAGAAGAGATAATACTTGAGCAAAACAATGAGGCCTGACCTAGTGTTTTAACAGAAGCTCTCATATTAATTATATTTTCCAGTGAACTTTATTTGACCTTTAATTCAAGGACCTTCTAAGCAAAGGCTCAGCCAAACAAGTCTGGAGTGTCCCACCCTAAATGGTTCAGTCCTTCATTACCTCACCATGTAAAGAATGTCCAGGCAATGCTCTGCTTGGTCAAGGGAAAATAACAATGCACATTCCTTATGACAATTTCAGTTTGGAGTTTTCGTTTTTATCCTTCCCATGTTGGGGATGTGGGGAATTATAGTTCCACTATTTTTTTCCCTGATTTTCAGTTTTGAATTGTTGGAGATATGAAGAATCATGGCAAATCACCAAGGCTAATAGCAGGAAAGTTTGACCTAATTTCTTGTCCTAACCAAACCTTGTATTCAGTGGAGATAATGCTTTTTAGACTAAGCCCTTGGCTTTTGCTTGAAACTAGAGGATTCTTTATTAGCAAATTGAACTGAGTTTTTGGAACAAATTATATGACTACAGTAAGATATAACAGACTGACCTTGATGACAGGTTACTATATATCTGCTAGTATTTCAAGTGACTGAGAGTGTTAAGGGACTTCGCATTCTGAATAGACATAATGAGAGGTTATAGTGTCAGCAATGACAGAAACCATCAATGAGGTTTCTACAGTCCCATATGGTGTTGAGGAACCTGCACTCCTCTTAAAGTATTGAGTTCCCTCTACCTCCTCCATGGTCTTCATCATTTTGGAAAGCTTTGAGTACCTTGCCATGCTCATGGAGCAATGAAGTCTCTCATATCCATACTTGTGGCTTCCAAGAGTCCACAGGTCAATATGCAGCTTTTATGAAGACATATGAGGCTGTGGGCTCTGCTTTGAAATTCTTGCCCTGACAGGACTCAGAAGTCACTTTAGAAATTTACTTTCTTTTCTCATGAAATTCACAACTATCTCTTGGTTGAGTTGTTGGATAACTCAACTTTCAATGGAAGCTCCTTTCCAATGGAGAGTTCCTTCACTCTGTATTGTCTGATACATATCCTTGTGTGTATACTTTCTCTGACTTCTGTCTATTGAACTGGGTAAGTAGATTTCTTTGCTAATTACTACGTGTGTTATTTATGGAACTGGTATTTAGAGGGAAAGGAGTCAAGTGTTAAATATAGAATGCAGAGTCCTTTCCCCTTGAAGAAACTACAATCAGAGGTTAACTCAATTCTGAAAATCATAGCCTGTTTGCCAATAATATTGAAGGGAGCAGAGAGATATAGAGTTGATCTTGTAATTTGCTGTTATTTAATTCTTTCCAAATGTCCAAATCTTCATGATCTCATTTGGGGTTTTCTTGGAAAAGATACTGCAGTGGTTTAGCATTTCCTTCTCCAGTTCATTTTACAGATAAGAAAACTGAGGCAAACAGGGTTAAGTGACATGCCCAGGGCTGCATAGCTAGTGTCTGAGGCCAGATCTGAACTCAGGGAGATAGTTTTCCTGACACCAAGCCTAGAACTTTATCCACTGTGCCATCTAACTGGCATTGGCTGCAGTTACATTCTATAAAGTACATGTGAACACTGAATTAATGAATAGTGAACTTTTGCCCTCGGCAAAATATAAGTTTGGGTTCCTATGAGCCTCTGGGCACAATATTTACTTTAGCACTCACTTATTTTCTGGAACAGCTTCACACATAGAAAGATGAATTTCCTCTTTTTCTAGCTGTACTACATTGTTGATTCATTAATTTTGAACTGTCATATCTTTTTCTAAGAATGTACCGTATTATAAATTCCTTGATACTGAACACTCTGTAAGGGACATCACAGTCTTCTTGCTTTTATGAACACTAGTCAGCACTTTTGGACTATGCATTTGGACCATTTTAATGTCAAAATCACCAATAAAAAGCACAAAAATGCAAAAAAAAATTGATGCTAAATAGATAGTGAAAAGAACACTTGTTTTCAGTATGACAGCTGAAACAAGAAGGTAGAGCATCATCTTGTTCAACCTCAGCTGGGAAAAATGTGGGAGTCATTTTTCCCAGCTCTGCACATGTGCATGAATGCCTGCAAAAGTGTGGTGAGTATTGATTTGGGAATTACAAATGAATTTTTAGCTAGTAGTGGAATTCTCAAATATAGAATTTGTAAATAATGAGGATTGACTATAAATTTAACTGGCTTTCCCTGAGGAAAGCAGAGTAGTCAATTTTCTGACCCCAATCTTCTGCTTCCCCTTGTAGCAGGAATTAAAGTGTCCCTTAGAGAAGAGTTGGGGAGAAGAGGCCAAAAATGTACATTTTGCCTCCCTTTGAGTCACATAACAACAGCCCCATGCTGTGTGTGAGGGGACAGCCTTCCCTACAACGCTATAGGTTTGTGGTCTACTGAGTCTTAGATCAAATGAGCCATGACTTTCAGGTGTGAACAATACAGCCATGTCAATAAGTTGAATGAAATTTGATAAACATATTCAAAAGCAGCCTGCCTGAGTTCTGTAGAATTCATTGGAGTCTATAGGGTGACATATATCCAAAATTAAGAACTAAAAGAAATGAAGAAATAAGTATTTTTTAAAAAATAGATTTATCATACTTTCAAATTTATGCAAACATATTTTGAAGGACATGGGATTAACTTTGGTCTCAGTTGTTAGAAAATTTTAAAAATCCTTACTGAGAAGTCAAATAAATAATTCTTGTTTTCTCATGTTTTTCCTTTTATCTCCTAGCTTGGTGGTTTGGTTAGTACAAAGTTTTGAAAAAAATTTGTCTTCTTTAGACAAATCAGAAAAAAAAAACACACTACAAATTTAAAAGATATTCCAATCAGTTTTGCGTTATTTGTGGTGGGAAGTAGGTTGGCAAGTTTCAGCTTCTTATTCAGACAAAAAGACTCTCAAGATTTCATTCTTGCAAAAGAGTAGGAGACCTGTTTACCAGGGTCAAAGGGTCTAAAGGAATGCTGGCACTGGTGGCTACAGGGGAACAAGGTCCCTTCCTGGGTGAAGGTCAGAGTAACCAGGCAAATAGCAACCACACTTCTCCCTAGAGCATGCCACCTTGGAAGCACTGAACATCTACAGACCTCTAGAACTTCCTCTGAAAACAGAAGCAGGAAAGGCCTAAAGCTTCTGACAGTGCCTCGCCACCTCAGAAACAGAGCCCAATTTAGACATGAAGTTAAAAGTCAAGAAATAGGCTGGGAAAAATGAGCAAACAACAGCAACAAAAAGAATATGACTACAGAAAATTATTAGGGTGTCAGAGAAGATCAAGACACAAAATCAAAAGACAAAGAAGTCAAAACAACTAATGCAAAGGTTCAAAGAGAATGTGAATTGGTCACAGTCAAGAGAATTTTCAGAAGAGCTCAAAAAACTTTAAAAATCAAATGAGAGAGGCAGAAGAAATTTTTTTTTAAATGAGAGTGATATAAGATAATTATAATGATCTTATATATAAATTATATATTATTTTGATT
Organism: Bettongia penicillata ogilbyi; assembly: GCA_023548195.1. Lineage (NCBI taxonomy): Eukaryota > Metazoa > Chordata > Mammalia > Diprotodontia > Potoroidae > Bettongia > Bettongia penicillata. The sequence continues at coordinate 2,408,482 of JAJHZJ010000535.1, forward strand.
ATAATATATTATATTGATTTTGTAGTCTGTAATCTCAAAATCTATTATACATAACAAATTATATTTAAATATATATTATATATATAATAGTAGATTATATATAAATATATATTATATACAAATATAATTATAAGAGTGATGTAAACATTTTTAAAAAGAGAGTCAACAGCTTGGAAAAGAGGAACAAAAAATATCAAAAGAAATAACACCTTAAAAAAAAAAGAATTGACCAAATAGTAAAAGAGACACAAAAATTCACTGGGATGAAGAACTCCTTAAGAAATAGAATTGACCAATTTGAAGAAGAGGTACAAAAGCTTACTGAAGAAAGTAATTCCTTAAAAAATTAGAAATGTTCAAGTGGAAGCTGATTCCATGAAAACAAGAAACAAAAGAAAATCAAAAGAATGAAAAGAAAGAAAATGTGGAAATCTTATCTTATTGGAAAAACATCTGGAAGCGGGATCAAGGAGAGATCATTTAAGAATTATTGGACTATGGAAAAAGTCATGATCAAAACAAAGCAAAACAAAACATAGACATTATATTTAGAGAAATTATAAAAGAAAATTGCGCTGATATTCTAGAACCAGATGAAAAAACAGAAGTGGAAAGAATCTACCAAATACCTCTCTTAAAATAGATCCCAAAATAAAAGTTCCAAGGAATATTTCAGCTAAATTTCAAAGCTCCCAGGTCAAGGAGAAAATATTCCAAGAAGCCAGAAAGAAACCATTCAAATACTGTGGAGTCACAGTCAGGATCATACAAGATTTAGCAGGTTCTACATAAAAAGATGGAAGGTCTTGGAATATAATATTATGGGAGGCACAGGAGCTAGGATTACAATCAAGAATAATCTATCCAGAAAAAGCAAGTGTAATCCATTGGGGAAAAAGTAACTGCTTACATTCTTATATGAAAGAAGATACATGTGGCTCCTAAGAACTTTATCACTATTAGGGCAATTTGGGGGACTATACTTGGATAGAGGCATAGATGTGAGATAACTATGATGGGTTGAGTGAGCAACATGTGAACTTTGAATAGCATATAGAAGACTTCCCAGAGTTGAAGACATGTGAGGAAGTAGATTCTCCCTGCCCCCAACATGTTCCTTGATTACCAGTACCTGTATCCTTAGAGATTTTTAAGACTTGACTTTCCCAATGAGATCATTCTATCCTTGGGTTAATTGAGATTTTATCTTGCTTCTAAATTAAAGAGCTTATTTGCTTTTATATGTTCTATCATTGGCTCTAATTTGTATAACTTCCCCAATATTTTTGCCCTGTTTGCTTGTATAAATGTTTTTGCTCAATATCTAAGACTGTTTTGTGTATAATCAGTGTTTGGTGGCAAGGAAAAAAACTGGTGAGAGTTTGGTACCTATTATCCTCCCTTCAGCTTTTTTCCTGAATTCCTAAAATAACATCATACCCTTAGACTAAAAATATCTGATGTGTAATAGCTAGATATGATTTTAGTCCAATATCCCTCTTAAAGGTGGAAAAGTAAAGAAGTGATTGTTCAGTCATGACTGTCTAGAGTCCTCCTGCCCTTCTCTGTTAGACATTTGGTGATGGAATCAAGGTCCTCTGGCAATACTCTACAATGATGGAAAGGAAACTTCAGGGTACAGGGTAAGCAGATGCTTAGATTATATGTCTACGTGTAGGTGATCTGTGATTAGGGAGACATCTGCATTACACACAGTAATTTTGGGGTGTGGTAGTATAAGAAGGGCACTAGTAACTCCAGAAGATTATCCAAGTATACTGCCATTAGAAACATTAAAATATCCTTCTGCTATGCTAATGGAAATATAGAGGAACACAAAATCTAGGGACTAAATTTACCTAAAGAAGAGCAACGTTTAAAAATTAGAAAGGAGCTTATTGGGAGCTTCATTCAGCTAATTGACTTAAGTACTTCTCAATAGCCATCCTTGTTGAACATCCTCTTACTATGGGAAAATGAACCTTTTGTTTTTTAAACTGTTGAATGACCTGTGAATCATAGTGAACATCCAATATCGAACCTAAGCTACTGTGGGGCTGACTTGTATCAATCCCAGCCCAGAACAGAAAATAAATAAATTTGATGATTAATATGGAATTGTTTTACATGATTGCACATATATAACCTATTCTAGATTGCTTACCATCTCAGGGTCTGGAGAGGGGAGGGAGGAAGGGATAGAATTTAGAACTCAAAACTTAAAAAAAAGTTTAAAAAAATTGTTTTAACGTGTAATTGGAGAGACAAAATGTATTAAAAAAAGAATGAATTTGAGTTCTGGCCCATGCTCGTAACAGAAGTAATGGGATTGTAGCTGGAATTGAAGGCTTAATCACTAGCGGGCATTTTGAAAGATGGAGAAGTGAAAAGAGCAGCATTGCTAAAGGATTGATGATAGGGCATTTCTGATTTAAGAGTTTTATAAATGAAACTCCAAGTTTGCATTGGACTATCCTCAGAGAAAAGGACTAAGTTGATAGAAATAGGTTCATAGGACAGTCTTTAGATTCAGTGAAGAAGGACAGAGAACTGGCAGCTGGGTCTTACTGTGAGTCAGTACAGGTTAATGTATTTGAGGATTAATGTTCAGTAAATCCTGAAACAGTAGGATGAATTGGGCATCCCTTGAAATGGGAGTGAGGCCAATTTAGGATGAGCCAGAGGGAGAACTACTTCACACAGCAGGTAGTAAATATATGGAATTCATTACTACAAGAGTACAAAAATTAAATGGATTCAAGAAGGGTTGGTTTGGACAGATATATGAATGGCAGTCAGTGAACAGAGAATCATGCATCATTTAATTCCACTTCTTTCTTGTTTCAGTAATAAAATGTGCAGGCAGGATGCCAAAAAGACCTAGGTAACAACTCCCTTAGTGGTGGAATGATTTTGGTGGTTTCAAAGAAACCAGCATGGTAGCCATATAAAAAGAAAGAACACCTTTTAAGCAGAACCAGATTGTTTCATTGAGTTCTTTTCCTTGACCCATTCAATCATTTTATTCTCTCTTTCTGGTTAATTTAAAACTTTGTGTTTGAGATTTTATCATAATTCATCAAGCCTTTTGTGAGCTACCACTTTATGAAGGGCATGAGGGATGGGGCTGGGTTGGCAAAACGGAAAGAAAAAGAAGCTGTCTGTATGATGGAAGCTTCCTTCCATGATCCCTCTGTCTTGTAACAGCCACCCCCTCTCAGTGTTTGTCAGTGCTTTGTAGATCAGTGGTTGCATGGAGAATAGAGAGCTATCCTCAGTCAGAAACTTGTGTTCTAGACCTGTCTCTCATATATATATATATATATATATATATATATATATATATATATATATATATATATATATACTAGCAGTGTGACCTTGGGCAAGTCACTTACATTCTCAATGGCACAGCTAATCTTAAATTGATGAACAGGAAGCTGATTTGTACTGGTATAGGAAATTTCCTCACTGGGAGTTTCCTGTAGCAAAGAATTAACAGATCCAGCAAAATATTGCTAAAAAACCCCCCGCTTTTTATGCTATTGGATACTTAAGTTCACTATGGTTATGTTTTATCATTCCTCTAGGATTCTTTTTTTTTCTTTTTTTAAAAATATTTATTTATTTAACTTTTTACATTCGTTTTCACAAAATTTTGGGTTCCAAATTTTCTCCCCTTTTATCCCCTCCCCCCACTCCAATACACCAAGCAATCTAATTTTCCCTATCACCAATCTGCCCTCTCTTCTGTCATCCCTCCCTTCTCTTGTCTCCATCTTCTCTTTTCTCCTGTAGGGCCAGGTGACTTTCTATTCCTCATTAACTGTATGTCTTCTTTCCTAGTAGCAACAACAATACTAAACAGTTGTTCCTAAAACTTTGAGTTTCAAATTCTCCCCATCCCTCACTCCCCACCCATTCCCTTTGGGAAGGCAGGCAATTCAATATAGACCATTTCTGTGTAGTTTTGCAAATGACTTCCCTGATAGTCGTGTTGTGTAAGACTAACTGAATTACCCTCCATTCTATCCTGCCCCCCATTGTTTCTCTTCTGTCTTTTGATCCTGTCCCTCCCCGAGTGTTGACTTGAAATTGCTCCCTCCTCCCTTTGCCCTCTAGGATTCTTAAGTGAGAGTCCACACATTCCTATAGGATTGTGAATAGATTTCAACAGTTCTGTGAATTTGCATGGGAAAAAGAAAATTATATCTTTAGGCAATTAAGGTGGTGCAGTGCATAGAGCTTTGGACCTGAACTCAGGAAGACTTGAGTTCAAAATTCAGACTCACTTTCTACCTTTGTGAAATTGGGCAAGTTACTAGTTTGCCTCAGTTTCCTCATCTGTAAAATGAGGATAATGATAGCACTTACCTCCTAGGCTTATTTTGAGCATCAAATGATGTCATAATTATAAAGAATTTAGTATAGTGCCTGGAACATAGTAAGTGCTTTAAAAATGTTAGTGATCACTAATTATCCTTGCTGATCTATAGTTGACAGCATTTCCTTCAGTTATTTACAAACATGATTATTAGAAGTTGCCCCCAGGTTTCATCAAAAGACCACATGAATTTATGACTCAAAAAAAGCTAAGAATGCCTGCACTTGATTATGAAGCCGTTGAAAGTAGGATGACATTTTATCTAAATTTTGTATCTCCACAGATAGTGAGAATTCCAATTCAGGTGGTCTGATTTCAATTTCCATATACTTTCAATTATACTGAGATTGGTAGATAAAGATTGATATATTAGGGAGCCATGTTCTAGTGAGTGCCTGCTAAAAATTTCCACTGAATCTTCCCCAGTGCAATAGTCCAAAAAGCATCTTTAACTGGTGGGGGAGGGAGGTCATCTGTGGCCTTTTGTGGTAGTTTGCCAGTACTGAAATTGCCCCCTGCTCCTGCCTGACACCCCTTCTTCCTACCTTTTCCTGGAGACTTTCAAATCCATTACAGGAAACTTCCAAGCCCCTTGTCAATCAGCTTCACTGGATAATCCCCTCAAAAATCCCCTGTGACATAAGACATGAGAATCAGTGAGTGAGTGGGTGAGAATTCAGCACAGATTAATAAAACCCATTGATTGTTTTCCCATGGGAGTTGAGCTGGCTTGGTATAGAGGTGGTGAAGGTTCCAGCTGTCCCATATTTACTAGGAGCAGTGATGAGAATATGATAGAAACTGGTGTGCCAAACTCATGGAATATCAGGGGTGGGGAACCTGTGACCTCAAGGACAAATATGGCCTTCTAGCTTCTCGAATGTGGCCTTTTGATGGAGTCCAAGTTTTACAGAACAAATCCCTTTAAAGGGATTTGTTCTACGAAGTTTGGATTCAGTTAAAGGGCTGCACTTGAGTCTTTAAGTCTCTCAAACTGCTGGAATACATTGAGACATATGGGTAAACAGACATAGTGCTAATATAGTTAAGCCCATAAGCTAATATTTTCCTCCCTTTTCTTTCCCCTCCTACTGCCTATAGAGCTAGTTAGATTTCTATACTTAACTGAGTTTGTTGTTCCCTCCTTCAACCAAATCAGATGAGAGCAAATCTCAAACGGTACTCATCTCCCTCCCCTCTTTCCCTCTATTGTAATATATTTTTGTGTCTCTTCTTGTGGTGTAGTTTACCTTTCTCTGCCTCATCCTTTTCACATCTTCTGTTATAATCCCTTTGCACCTTTAAATCACATTTTTATAATCACATCATTTACTTTATACCCATTCCCTCTATCTATGTATATCCCTTTTATATATAATAATAAACATAAAATGCTCAAGATTAACAAGTATCATCTTCCCTTATAGAGATGTATACAGTTTGCCCATATTGAATAACAAGTTTTTTTCTCTACCTTTTTATGGTTTTCTTGAGACTCGTGTTTGAAGATCAAATTTTCTATTGAGCTCTGACCTTTTCATCAAGAAGATCTGGAAATCCCTTATTTCATTGAATGTTCTTCTTGCCTGAAATATTATGCTCAGTTTTTTTGTGGTTAATGTATCCTTGGTTGTAGTCTCAGCTCCTTTGCCTTACAGAATATCATATTCCAATCTGCCAGTCTTTTAATGTAGAAGCTGCAAGGTCCTGTGTGATCCTGACGGTAGCTCCTCAATATTTGAATTGTTTCTTTCTGGCTGCCTACAGTATTTTCTTCTTCACTTGACAGTTCTGGAATTTGGCAAAGACATTCCTTGGTGTTTTTAGTTTGGGATCCCTTTCAGGAGATGAATGGTGGATTTTTTTCTATAACTATTTTGCCTTCTCAATCTAGGACTTTTGGGCGGTTTTCCTTGATGATTTCTCAGAAGGTATTTTCCAGGCTCTTTTTTTCCTTCATGGCTTTCTGGTAGACCAATAATTCTTAGATTTTTCTCTCCTGGATCTATTTTCCAGGTCAGTCATTTTTTGAATTAGATATTTACATTTTCTTCTATCTCTTCATTCTTTATATTCTGTTTGACTGATTCTTGATGTCTCATAGAGTCACTAGCTTCTACTTGCCCAATTCTCATTTTTATCAAATTGTTTTCTTTAGTTAACTTTTGCATCTACTTTTCCATCTGTCTAATTGTTCCTTTTAAGGATCTATTTTCTCCAGTTAGTTTTTATGCTTCCTTTTCCCTTTGTCCAGTTTTTCCAGTTATGTTTTGTACTTCTTTTTCCATTAATCCTATTTCCCTTGTAAATTCTTCCATGATGTCTTTTTTCATATTTTTAATATCATTGACCAACTTTTCTTCTACTTCCCTAATTTGGCTTTTTAAATCCTTCTTGAGCACTTCCAAGAATGCTCTTTGGTCTTGAGACCAGTTCACATTCCCTTCTGAAGTTTCAGATGGGAGTACAGTCTCTATGATGACCTGTTTGGTATTCCTGTTTTGATCCTTGTCCCCATAGAAAAATTCTATGGTCTTATGTTTTCTGGTTTGCTTTTTACTCATGATCATCACCCTTTTCCTGACTTTTAAAGTGAATCTCTGCTTCTTGGGAACACAGGGCTTTGTCCCAACTTTCTTATGCTTAGAACTTGAGGCTTTGTGTATTGTGGCGTCTGGTTCTTTCAGCTACAACCTAGAATTCTGTAGCTTTCCTGGTGATGAGCTGGCTGATGTGCCAAAGCAGAAGCCAGGTGAAATCTTTCTGAGTTTCCCTGGAGTGACCCTGGAGTTAGCTGTGTTATGTGGGGGAAAGGTGGTCTGCCCACAGGTGATCTCCTCTCCTGAGCACTGGCATGCTCAGTGGTTGGTGAACCCCATTTGCACTAGTGTCTTCCCTATTCCCTTGGATATGCTGAAGCACTCCTAGGGTCCTGGTGTTGATACTTGCAGGCTCTCTCCCCACCACCCCCTGGGGCTCAGGATCTCCTCTTGGTTCATTGAGGTGGGGCTTTCTGGGACAGCTCTGGTCCTGTACTGGTCCACTTCAGCCACAGCAAGAGGGACCCTTTTTGTGATTTTACTAGTCTCATGGGCTAAGAGACTGTTTACCCTTTTGACTGATTCCACTGTTCCAGGATTTTTCTTGGGGAAATATTCTCTGAGTTTTTCAAGGTCAACAAGGAAAATTGTAGAGCATTAACTGATCAGTCTTCCATCTTGGCTCCTGGAAGTCCTGGAAGTAGGTGAGTTACAGACATTTATTTTGCAGGCTGATAGTCTCAGGAGGGGCTGCTTTAATTGCCTGTGGTTCTGCACTTCTCTCTCACTCATCCTGGACTCCTATCCAGGGATGACATGTTTGAGATTCCACAGTGCTGCTGCTGTTTCAGATTGCCTGGGGCTTTTCTGCTCAACTTTGTTGTGGCAGGGTTGTCGCTGGTACAGCTTGTGCGCTGTGTGCTGTGCATTCCTCTAGCCCTGTGCAACAGATCCTTCCCATTGACCTTCCAGAATGTCCTATTTGGAAATATGTCACTCCCTTTCTCCTGTTGGAATCTGCTACTCTAAATTTGTTCATATTCTTTTTTTTTAGAGGCATCTGGAGGAGTTTGTCTTAGAGTTTAGGTGAGTAGTTGCTCTCACTCCACCATCCTGGCTCTGCCCATGACTCTAAAAAGTCATGGAAAATAAGCACCAGCCTCGGAGTATGGAGGATCTGGGTTCAAATCTGGCCTCAGACACTTACTGACTGTTTGAGTCTGGGAATATCACTTTACCCTAATTGCCTCAAAAAAAAAAAGTCATGGCATATAATAGGATTAAGTATGTTCTGCTACTCCTCATCATTAAATATTAGTAGTGCACTATAGCAAAAATTTTCTCTATTGTGGATAACTCAGGTGTCAATAAGTATGTATCAGACACCTACTTTATGCAAGACACTAGAAAATATAGTACAAGAAAGAAATAATTCTTATTCACAATAAACTTACACCCTAATAGGATACAAAACAAGTTGGTATTATATATATATATATATATGTATATATATATATATATATGTATATGTATGTGTATGTGTGTGTGTGTGTGAGTGTGTGTATACAAAGTAATTAAATATAAGATAGTTTCTATGGTGTGCTTAGACATTCCCCATCCCCAGAAAGCTGTATTTTTCTTGTACTTAACTGAAATTGTTTGCATATTCTCTTTGGTCTGTCATCAAGAGATTCTATAATGTTACACTTTCCTTCTCTGGAGATTGAGAATGATGAAGAATGGGCCTCCCAGGCCAAAAGAATGATGATGGCAAAAGTGTAGAGGCAGGAAAAGATCTGTAGGAGGATTCCCTACTCATTGTTTATATTGGTATAACTGGTGACTGATAAGAAGACTAGATAGAATGAAACAAAAATGGCAATTGCATCTTCTAGTTTGAATAAAATTTCCGCTAAAGTTTCAAGGTGAAGGGCTCAAGGCAAATAAACTCATTGTACCCATTTGAACTTATTTCCTTACTGCAAAATATAAAATGATTTAATCTTTAACATTCCAAGTTGAAATAACCTAGAGCATTTCTATAGCAAACTATAGCCAAAATGAATCACATATAATGGTATGACCATTGACTATTTGAAGAAGATGAAAATTGAAGCTTAACTTCAGGATACATTCTAAGGCATCATTTCATGGCACTCTTATTTGGGAATATTTTTCAAATTTCAATGGGTGCTTTAGCTATCTGCAATCTTGCACTCAAGACCCCAAGATATAGATTCTTGATGTGGGGTCCATGGATCCTAAAGGAGTAGAGATCAATTTCAGGGAATCTATGCACTTAAACATTCTCTCTCTCTTTTTCAAATTACTTTAATTGGTTTGCTTTGTAATCTTAAATATTTTATTTATTTTTATATTTGTTTACATAATATTTATGCATTTATTATTTAATATACATTAATATTCTATAATATTTTGTTTAAAAACATAATTCTGTAGGTTTCACCATACTATCAGTGGGTCCATGGCATAAAAAATTTTATGGATTCCTGACCCAGTGAATTTTCTGGAATAAAGTGGTAGACCAAGAAATCAACAAACTGGCCTATTGCCTAGTTTTTATTTTTTTAACCAACTGCAAGCTAAAAATGGTTTTTACAGTGTTAAATAAAGTTTTATTGTATTTCAAAATGTGAAAACCATTCTTAGTTCACTGACTGCAAAAACAGGTGATGGATTGCATTTGGCTATGCGTCAAAATTTTGCCAACTCCTTTACTGTTTGGCAATTAATTTCGTATAATGTTTTAAGGTTTGGCAAATGCCTTCTTTTGTTAATTTATCCTCATTATCTCCATCCCAAAGAAGAGGAAAATAACCTTCACAGAGTGACTTACTCATAATTACAGTTAGTAAGTGCCTATAATGGAATTGTGGACCTAAGGTTTCTTGCTCCATTCTCAGGGTTCTATCCATTTTGCAATGCTGCCTCTTTATTCTCAGAGGACAGTATCCCTGGAAACCTTCAACCAGAGAAAAACAAAACAACATTATAATCCCAGAAGAAGGGAAATATATTGAAGCTAAAAAGGTTAATGTGGATACCTAGAAAGAGATGAGGAAGAGTTCACAATACAAAAGACTAATTGCAACTAGAAAGGTGATAGGGGATTTCATTGTTCCCCACTTGTCCCCTAACACCTCAACAATTTTATTTCTACTCCCCAACAGAACTTACCTGTCCATCTTGCACTACTCATAAGTACCTTTTAACATATAGATAAGTACAGTGTAAGGTCTTTGAAGGCAGGAATGGTCTCTGTTCTCTATGTGTATCCCTAATGCACAGCATAGATTAAGTGCTTAATATAGTTATTTTTGATTAATTATTCTGGTTTTCTGAACAAATTATTTCATATATTATCTTCTGTCTTCCCAGATGAACTACAAGCTCATTGAAAATAATATAAAACCGCATATTTCATTTATGACTGTACTTTCTACTGTATAACTTTCTGTACAAAAAAAAAACACAATAGAGACATCTTGTGATTAATTATGTGGTACTAAAGATGTGGTCTATTCTAGAATATCACTTGCAAAAGATTGCTTGTTCCCTTATGATACTATCATTAAGGATGCCCTCAGTGAATGAGTAGATACTCTCATAAATTTTTGGTATAGATACGAAAAAAAATGTATGCTGTTCTATCTCAAAAAAATAACATAGTGCCTGGAACAATGTAGAGGCTTGATTGTTCTTTTGTGAGGAAAAGTAGGCATACAGGTTAATACTTACATTTTCTTTCTTTCTTTGTTTTTAGTTTTCAACATTTCATAAGATGTTGAGTTCTAAATATTTATCCTTCCTCCACTTCCCTCTCCCCAAAAGACTGTGCAGTCTGATATAGACTATAAATGTGCAATCATATTAAATATATTTCTACATTAGTCATGTTGTAAAGAAGAATTAGAACCAAAGGGAAAAAGCACAAGATAGAAGAAACCAAAAAAAAAAAAAGTAAGAAAAAAGAGAGAAAATATTATGCTGTGAGCTACATTCTGACTCCATAGTTCTTTTTCTGGATGTGGATAGCATTTTTCATCATAAGTCTTGGAATTGTCTAAGTTCTTTGTATTGCAAAGAAGAGTCAAGCTCATCAAAGTTGGTCATTGCACAATGTTGCTTGGTTCTGCTCATTTCACTCAGCATCATTTCATGTCTGTCTTTCCAGGTTTTTCTGAAGTCCACCTGCTTATAATTTTTAATGGAACAATAGTATTCCATCTAATTTATATACCACAACTTGTTCAATCATTCCCCAATTGATGGGCATCCCCTCAATTTCCAATTCTTGGCTGCCACAAAAAGAGATGCTATAAATATTTTTGTATGTATGGGTCCTTTTCCCATTTTTGTAATGTCTTTGAGATACAGACCTAGAAGTGGTATTGCTGGGTCAAAGGGTATGCACAATTTTATAGCCCTTTGGGCATAGTTCCAAATTGATCTCAAGAATGGTTGAATCAGGGGGTGGAGCTAAGATGATGGAGTAGAAGGACACACGTTTACGAGCTCCGAAACAAAAGCCCATAGAATTAACGTAAAAAGAGACCCCCATAACTTCTGGGTCAATACAAGGTGTGCAGAAACAGAGTGGAAGAGATTTCTGTGCCAGAGAGCCCTGAAGAGCTGTCCCCGGGGTCCGTCAGCGGACCCCACCCCAGCGCGGCCTTGGCCGTGGCCACAGAGAAGCTGATCCGAGCAGGCTTCAGACACGGAAGTTCCGGCAGCCGGGAAAGTCCCTCTGCCCACAGAAGCTACAGGTCAGTGAGAAAGAAGGCTGGGCTAGAGGAGGGGAGCAAAGCATCTCCGTGACTCAGGCCCCCTCAGGAGGAAGCGGCGGCAGAGACAGGGGCAGGAAGCAGCGGAGGCAGAGGGGTGGGCGGCGGCTGAGGCGTCAGCGGCCCAGGACTCAGGAATCCCCCAGCAGCAGGCAGGAGCTTCATTACAGAAGGTTTCTGCATAAAACCTGAGGGAGCTGAGCCTGGGAGACGGCCCTGCCCCTACCCCGCTCTATTACTGAAGGCCTCTGCATAAAGCCCCTGAGGGAACTGAGCCTGGGAGGTGGGCCCCCCACCCCGCCCCCACCCGCTCCATTCCTGAAAGTCTCTGCATAAAGCCCCTGAGGGAACTGAGCCTGGGAGGCGGCCCTGCCTCCACCCCAGCGCCAGAACTAAAGCGTGCTGCGGAAAGCCCTTTTGAATCTCAGAGGCCAAGCACTAGCTGGGCGGATCCAGGCGGGGGTGGAAAGGAATCTCAGAAGTCAAGTAACTGGCTGGGAAAATGCCTAGAAAAGGGAAGAAAAATAAGACTATAGAGAGTTTTTTCCTACAAATGCAAATGATCCCGACCTTCGGATCTGATGACAAGGACGTATTCTTGCCATCAGGGAAAGACGTGGAGGGCGGGGGCCTCAGTACCCCAGACACCCCAGTGGGGGTGGCGGGTGGGCTCAGGCCTTGGAAGAGCTCAAAAAGGATTTTGAAAAGCAAGTTAGACAGGTAGAGGAAAAACTGGGAAGAGAAATGAGAGACATTCAAGAAAAGTATGAAAAACGGGTCAATACCTTGGTAAAGGAGACCCAAAAAAATGCTGAGGAAATTAACACCTTGAAAAATAGGCTCACTCAATTGGCAAAAGAGGTTCAAAAAGCCAATGAGGAGAAGAATGGTTTCAAAAGCAGAATGAGCCAAATGGAAAAAGAGGCTCAAAAGCTCACTGAATTTAATAGTTCTCTCAAAATTAGAATGGAACAGATGGAGTCTAATGACTTTATGAGAAACCAAGAAATCACCAAACAAAACCAAAAGAATGAAAAAATGGAAGAGAATGTGAAATATCTCATGGGAAAAACAACTGACCTGGAAAATAGATCCAGGAGAGACAATTTAAAAATTATGGGACTACCTGAAAGTCATGATCAAAAAAAAAAGCCTAGACATCATCTTCCATGAAATTATCAAGGAAAACTGCCCTGACATTGTAGAACCAGAGGGCAAAATAAGTATTGAAAGAATCCATCGATCACCACCTGAAAGAGATCCAAAAAGAGAAACTCCTAGGAACATTGTGGGCAAATTCCAGAACTCCCAGCTCAAGGAGAAAATCTTGCAAGCAGCTAGAAAGAAACAATTCCAGTACTGTGGAAATACAATCAGGATAACTCAAGATCTAGCAGCTTCTACATTAAGGGATCAAAGGGCGTGGAATAGGATATTCCAGAAGGCAAAGGAACTAGGACTAAACCCAAGAATCACCTACCCAGCAAAACTGAGTATAATACTTCAAGGGAAAATATGGTCTTTCAATGAAACAGAGGACTTTCAATCATTCTTAATGAAAAGACCAGAGCTGAAAAGAAAATTTGACTTTCAAACACAAGAATGAGAAGAAGCATGAAAAAGTAAACAGCAAAGAGAAGTCTTAAGGGACTTACCAGAAGTGAACTGTTTACATTCATACAGGGAAAGACAATATTTGTAACTCTTAAAACTTTTCAGTATCTGGGTAGTTGGTGGGACCACACATACACATGTACACGCATGCACACACATACACACATGCACACACATACAGAGATAGAGAGCACAGATTGAACTGAATAGGATGGGACCATACCTTAAAAGAAATTAAGGTAAATGGTGAGAGAGAAATGTAGTGGGAGGAAAGAGGGGGAAATGGAAGGGGGTAACTATATGTCATTTAAGAGGCAGGTAGGAGTTTTTCTTAGTGGAGGGAAAAAGAGGAGAGCTGAGAAAAAAAAAAAACAAGAAGTTTACCCTCATCACATTTGACTAAATGAAGGAGTGAAATGCACACTCATTTTGGTATGAAAACCTATCTTACAGTATAAGAAAGTGGGGGAGAATTAGATATTGCAAGGGGGGGATGATGGAAGGGAGGGCAAAGGGAGGAGGGAGCAATTTGAAGTCAACACTTGGGGAGGGACAGGATCAAAAGACAGAAGAGAAACAATGAGGGGCAGGTTAGGAGGGATGGTAATCCAGTTAGTCTTACACAACACGACTATCAGGGAGGTCATTTGCAAAACTACACAGATATGGCCTATATTGAATTGCCTGCCATCCCAAAGGGAATGGGTGGGGAGGGAGGGATGGGGAGAATTTGGAACTCAAAGTTTTAGGAACAACTATTTAGTATTGTTGTTGCAACTAGGAAAGAAGACATACAGTTAATGAGGAATAGAAAGTCATCTGGCCCTACAGGAGAAAAGAGAAGATGGATACAAGAGAAGGGAGGGATGACAGAAGAGAGGGCAGATTGGAGATAGGGAAAATTAGATTGCTTGGGGTATTGGGGTGGGGGGAGGGGATAAAAGGGGAGAAAATTTGGAACCCAAAAATTTGTGAAAATGAATGTAAAAAGTTAAATAAATAAATGTAAAACTACAGAATCAAAAAAAAAAAGAATGGTTGAATCAGTTCACAACTCCACCAACAATGCATTAGTGTTCTAATTTTCCCACATCTTCTCCATAGGTTAAAAGTGATTGATGTGCTTTCAGGTGTCTATTCTTTATAATAATTAGGTGCCTCCCCCCCACTCACAAACATGACTTAAATAATTTTCCTCTTTTAGATGCTTGAAGAATTAACAATCTAAAAATTGTATTGATTCTACCATGGACCTGTTCTGTATTTATTTGGTGCAATCCAGCTATTTTTGCCTCTTTTGCTTTCTTTTTTGCCATTTGCTTCTGGTTTTACTTGAACGGAGAATGTCAAGGCTGCTGTAATTTAGTTCCTTCTGTAATATATCCACTCATTGTCCACTGGGGAAATATTTCAACCAAAGAGTACCAAGAGCCAAGTTAGTGTTTATAAAAGAAGTTTTTGGACTAGCAAGTCTAGCAATATTTCTTCAATATTATATCACTTGAGAGTAATCAAGTAGAAAAATGTAATATATTTTCATGTTCAAGACATTGTCAAGGATTTGGCATCTTTAAAAGAGCTAGATGCAATTTCCCATGCATGGGAAAAGATTTGGACATCTTTTGCTTGGATCAGTTTTAATATTACAGTCCCAACTGAGCTCTTTGGCACTCCCAGCACTATCTTGACTAGCACTCTCTCTGTTGCTTTGGAGACAAGAAAAATTCAGTCAAGCTCTCATCTCAGACATTCACTAACTGAGTATCCCTGGAAAATTCACTTACCCTCTCTGTGCCACAGTTTCTTCATTTGTAAAATGAGGGTTAGGTGGCCTCTAGAATCCCTTCTGGTTTTATTGTTCTATGATTCTGAATATGAATATGTGCATATTCATGAGTGTATGAGGGCCTGAGTGTAAACTCATGCACATAGAGTTTGCACTCTCTAGCAAGCTTTTCTTGTTCAGATCCTCTGTAGTTAGACTTTCCTCAAGCCTTGCATAAATCTCCCTTCAAAAACCTGTGACGACCTTCCTTAGAAGTCCATCTGTCCACTTATTCTTCCTAGGTAGTCTGAAAGATTCTCTTTTTAAAGCACTGTGAAAATAAAAATTAATTTACTTTTCCCCCATTTGGAGGAGACTGGGACATGGGAAGGAATTCTGTTATTATTAGACCAGTTCAGAAATATTAAGCTGCCAGGGCAGCAACAGCCACTGCAGCAGAGCATCCATTTTTGGAGCTCTCAGCCTAAAGATCTTGGGGAAATTGAACAGCTGAACTGAGTCTTAGCCTTGAGTGCTGTCATGGGGTGAACAATAGTACTGGCATGGTGGACCTGGTGGAGGCTCTTAAGAGGGAATTCTACTTACAGTTCCAGGGCAGAAAAGTTTGTGGTTGCTTCCAGACTAGAGCACAGTACCTCCTCTCCCTTGATTGTGCCACCTTGGAGGAACTAAGAACTTAAAGGTCCTTAGAATATACCCTCCACTTGATAAAGGGCTCAAAATTCAAGTAATTGGCTGGGAAAATGCCCAAAAAAGGAAAAAAAAATAAGATTAGAAGGTTGCTTTCTTGATAAACATATTTTCCTCCGTTCTTTTGGATGAGGAAGAACAAGGCATACTATCAGATGAAGATATCTAAGTCAAGGCTTCTCATCCAAAACCTCCAAAATAAATATGCAATGGTCTCAGGACATTAAAGAGCTCAAAAAGGATTTTGAAAATGAAGTAAGAGAGGTGGAGGAAAAATTGGGAAGAGGAATGAGAGTGATGCAAGAAAATCATGAAAAGCGAGTCAACAACTTGCTAAAGAAGAACCAAAAAATGCTGAAGAAAATAACACCTTTAAAAATAGACTAAACCAAATGACAAAATATATCCAAAAAGCCAATGAGAAGAAGAATGCTTTAAAAATCAGAATTATCCAATGGAAAAGGAGGTTTAAAAACTCGTTGAAGAAAACAGTTCTTTAAAAATTGGAATGGAGCAAATGGAAACTAATGACTTTATGAGAAACTGAGAAATTACAAAACAAAACCAAGAGAATGAAAAAATAGAAGACAATATGAAATAATTCATCTGATAAACAACTGACCTGGAAAACAGATCTAGGAGAGACAATTTAAAAATTATGGGACTGCCTGAAAGCCACAATCTAAAAAAGAGCCTGCATATCATCTTTCATGAAATTATCTGCAGAGAGCCAGTACTGATGGAGTCCGGAATGTGAGGTAGTTGGGACTTGTACTAGCATAAAGGCTGATATTCTGAGAAAATTGGGTCACCATTCCACTCCTGATGAGCAAGGATGAGATTGTCCTGACCCTGAATATGTACCCTGAGGTTGTTACACAGAAGGAACTAAGATAAGGCAAAGATGTAAACTAAAAAATGTTCTCATGGGAATAACCTTGCTTGCTTGAGAGAGTATATAAACTTGACCCTCAGATCAATAAATCAGTCATGTACCAGCCATGTATAGATGGTACAGGCTCATCTAGCCCCCACTACTGCTATCTCTTTCTTTTCTATAACTGCCATGCCTTCAATCTGCCAGTTGCTGCCAATTATCTAGGAAAACTGTCCTGATATTCTAGAACCAGAGGGTAAAATAAATATTGAAAGAAGCCATGATTCACCTTCTGAAAGAGATCTGAAAACAAAAACTCCTAGAAATGTTGTAGCCAAATTCCATAGTTCCCAGGTCAAGGAGAAAATATTGGAAACAACCAGAAAGAAACAATTCAAGTATTGTGGAAATACAATCAGGATAACACAGGATCTAGCAGTTTCTGCATTAAGGGATTGAAGGACTTGGAATATAACATTCTAGAAGTCAAAGGAACTAGGATTAAAACCAAGAATCACCTACCTAGCAAAACTGAGTGTAATACTTCAGGGGGAAACATGCTCATTCAAATTAATAGAGGACTTTCAAGTATTCTTAGTGAAAAGACCAGAGCTGAATAGAAAATTTGACTTTCAAACATGAGAATCAAGAGAAGTATGAAAAGGTAAACAGGAAAGAAAAATCATAAAGGAATTACTAAAGTTGAACTGTTTACATTTCTACATGGAAAGATAATATTTGTAACTCTTGAAACTTTTCTCAGTATTTGGGTAGTTGGAGGGATTATACACACACACACACATGCGCACACACACACACATACAGAGGGCACAGGGCGAGTTGAACAGGAAGGGATGATATCTAAAAAATATTAGGGGGTGAGAGGAATATATTGGGAGGAGAAAGGGAGAAATGGAATGGAGGAAATTATCTCTCATAAAAGAGGCAAGAAAAAGCTTTTTCAATGGAGGGGAAAAAGGAGGAGCAGAGAGGGAAAAAGTGAAGCTTACTCTCAT
The DNA here is from genome assembly GCA_023548195.1 of Bettongia penicillata ogilbyi. Lineage (NCBI taxonomy): Eukaryota > Metazoa > Chordata > Mammalia > Diprotodontia > Potoroidae > Bettongia > Bettongia penicillata. Next base: position 2,426,194 of record JAJHZJ010000535.1, read on the forward strand.
CATATTTGGCTTAAGGAGGGAATAATATACACACTGAAAGTAGAAAGGAAAGTAGAGAGGAAGGGGATTGGGGGGAAATGATAGGAGGCAGGGTAGATTGGGGGAGGGAGTAATCAGAAGTAAACCCTTTTGAGAAGGGACAGAGTCAAAGAACAGAATAGAATAAATGGGGGGCAGAATAGGACGGAAGGAAATATAGTTAGTCTCTCACAACATGACCTTTAGGGAAGTCTTTTGCATAACTACACATGTATAGACTATATTGAATTGCTTCCCTTCTTAGTGGGATGGGTGGGGAGAGAGGAAGGAAGAGAAGTTGGAACTCAAAGTTTTAAGAACAAATGTTGAGAACTGTTTTTGCATGCAACTGGGAAATAAGAAATACAGATAATGGCATATAGAAATCCATCTTGCCCTACAAGAAAGGAGAGAGGGTGAGATAAGAGAAGGGAGGGGTGTGATAGAAGGGAGGGCAGATTGGGGGAAGGGGCAATCAGAATGCACAGTGTCTTAGGGTTAGGGGAGGGGAGAGATGGGAAGAAAATTTGGAACTCAAAATCTTGTGGCAATCAATGTTGATAACTAAAAATAAATAAATAAGAATTAAAAATAAAGAAATACTATGCTGCACTGGAGGAAAATTCTGATCCCTGTCTATTTTGCTTGATTGTCTTATCCAACTCTAAGCCTCCTTTCCAGAAAGTGGACCATTTTAATGAATGATGCTGTGGTTAGCATTGTGGTTACTGCCCACTTAGAACCAGCCTGAAGGCAACAATCTCACTTTCTCTCTTGGTATAACCCAGTAGTTGAGTTGGGCCATGCCAGCTAAAACATTAAAATGAAGGGTGGAGTACTATGGGAAAAGATATATTTAGCCTTGGGTTAAAACATGCTAAGATTCTTGTGAATTGGTAATTAAAGTGCATCTTGAAATGGAGACTCCCATGAATAAAGAGGATGAATGAACTGTTTGACTGGATAATGTTATTTTTAGTAAATGTTTTTTCCTTCCTTCTGTCTCATTATGGATCCTAGCAAATTAAAAAAAAAAAACATCTTTCATGCTTGTTGTGGGACTTAAATATTTTTACATACTTCTACCTTTTTGATTGAGAGTTTCTGAAACCTTGAGTATAATTCCAGGTTCAGAGTATGAAGAAATTAAACTAGTAAATAAACTTTAAGTTAAAGAGGAATGGTTTGCCATTAGAATCAAGAAGGAAAAAAAGACAAGCAAACTTTTCTGTTATAGACCCTGCTTTGAGGGAGTTCTTTTGCTCAATATCATAAAGGGATGGTATGAAGAAAAATTTCTAATAGGCAGTAGAGTTCTTATATAATACAGCTTGTTCCAAGAAGCAATGGGGTACAGTATTGTAGCACCAATCTGATATTCACAGTGCCTACAGCAGCCATGAATATCCTAGTGCAATTCTGAATCATGAAATAGAACAGACTCTCCACATGGAAGACAGAACCAAAACATCTTTTCAGATACCAGAAAACCAAATCCATCATAGTAACAAAAATCTATACATAATAACAATGCAGAGGACAACACCATCCCTAAATCTTCCCCCTGCTAGACTTCCCATGAATCAGCTCCCTTACACAAATCACAAACAGACTTCCTTTAAACAAAAGGACCTTCTCACACTCACAGTCAGCTGTGGCTTGCCTGGATCCTTCCTAGCTCTGATTGCTCTCTAATTAATTTTCTTTTAGCTCTGCTGTAGCTCTGCCTCTTCCTGTTCAACCCATTTAGCAAACTCCTCCCACCACAGGTTCCATGTTACTCAGACTCATGTGATTCAGGCTTCCATGTGACCCATGCAGGTCACATGGGCCTATTAATGAATGAGAAATATCTCCTCATTTAAATTACTTTTCCTATGTAGATATGAGTTACATTACAAGTACAAAGAACATTGGCTTTGGAGTCAAAATATTTGAATTCAAATCCTATCTCTATCATTTACTCCCTGTGTAATATTGGATGGCTCACAATCTGATCTTCAGTTTTCTCATCTGTGAAATGGACTATGTGGCTTTTTTTAAAGACTCTTCCAATTATAAATCTGTGATGTTTATATTTTTTTTTAGTTAGCACATGGATTTGAAAATACTGTTGGTTATTATTACATTAGGTAAAAGCATGATAAAATTAAAAGGCAATGTTGCATAGTAGACTGACTGGTTGTGGAAACTGGGAGATCAGAATTCCAGTCTTGTCCATGATAAATAGCAGCTGTATGATCATGGGCTAGTCACTTAACGTCTCCACAGGGCACTAAGACTGTAGGTTTCAAGTTATAGAGGAGTTATTGAGTGGTAGAAAGAATTTTCACGTGAAATTTCTCACTCTGACAAAGTCATGGGTCTGGACATATAAAAAAGGTCTGATATACGATGGTTAGGCTATGTGGTAGATTTTATCTTTCACCAACAAATCAAAACAAATATTTAAAAACACTTATTTTTCATAAAGAGATTGATGGTGGAATTGCACTGTATTTGTGATGTAGATGTGTTCTAAGGCAAATAGGTGGTACAGTGGATAGGGACTGACCTGAAGTCAGGAAGCCTCATCTTCTTGAGTTCAAATCTGGCTTCACACATTTAATAGCTACGTGAGCTTAAGCAAGTCACTTAACTCTGTCTCAGCATCCTCATCTGTAAAATGAATTGGAGTTGTGTTCATCCTTCATTTTCGAAGGAGACCATGACATCAGAGAAATGATGACATGGCTTGCACTAGATTTTGTTTTGAGTGAGGGAGGGCTGTGCAAGGTCACCAGTCTCACTTCTCCTCTAGAGCCATCTGAATCCAAAGACCAGATATTCATCAGGATGCCTGAAGACGGCCCAGGATGCAATGGGAGACCTTGACCTTTTAAGGTACTCAGAGAGAGGTAACACCCATTGGGTGAATAGGCCTCTTTAAGAAGTAAGTCAGACATGACTGAAATGACTGAACAACGGTCATTGCTCAGCAACCTGCCAAAGTGTGTTTGTCTTCTAGGAAGAGTGTATTTGAGTACTTCTTGTATTTTTGTACTTACTCATGGGCTCCCCTTGGAACTTCGAATCTTATGTATTTATTGAGAGGGTAAAATAAACACTGTCCAATACCCAGTAGGTTTTTATTACCTTGGATACCTGCATAGAAGTTGGAGACTTTATTACTACCTTTGGAAAAGGCGGACAGAAGGAACAAGCATTTACTAAGCACCTGCTATGTATGAGACTGTGCTAAGTACTTTGCAAATATTATCTGGGAAAACCTAGACACTGATTGTTTTATAGATATATTTAGAGGTTTTTCTGGAGTACTTCAAGTTTGGACAATAAGTCAAAGAGAGCCACTAATGATTTTAAGGTCAGACCCTTGAGAACAAATCATATGAATCCAGTGTCTCTGGAGTTATATCTGTATGCAGAATCTGTGTACACTGGATTTTAAACTTAAAGACTAAGGGCTTCTGCTCTTCACTTTGTGTTTGAATTAGGACAAGTCTCTTGGATAATTTTCTCTTAGGCCTTAATTTCCTGGGGGCGGGGGGGGGGGGAAGGGGGGCGGGGTTTGGACAAGATTACCTTTAAAGTATCTTTCAAGTCTCAACACTATGGTCCTATCTATGACTCATCATCTGGACCTCATCGTATGCTTCTGGGTGTAAGGATCATACCTTATTCACTTGAGGAGATGGGGTTATCAGTGTTTGTAGATTTGAAACTAAACATGATTACCAATTCATTCCTGGAGCTTTACTAGATATTACCACTCTCCTACCCCCTCCTTAAATCCTTCCTAGAGTACTTTACTTTCTTTTTGTTGTCAGATTTGAATTTGTTTTTGACTTATGGAAAGAAACCATAAAGAAAATAAGATTCCTATGCTTAATTTTGGAATTTCAGCATGTCTTAGTTTGTACATTCTTTCAATGCGCTCAATAGTACAATGGCGGCTAAGCTGGGTGATTTTAAATATTTTTATTTAAAGTTTTGAGTTCTAAACTCTTTTTCTCCCTTCCCTCCCTCCTCTCTTACATAGTAAGCAATCAGATATAGTTTGTGCTTGTGAAATTATGTGAAACACTTCCATTTTAGTCATGTTGCACAAGAAGACTTGAATAAAAAAAAAGAGAAAGAAAGTGAAAAAATAGCATGCTTCAGTCTGCATTCAGTCAAAAGCAGTTCTTCCTCTGGAGAGGGATAGCACGCTTCTTCTTTGCTCCTTTGGAATTGCCTTGGATCATTGTATTGCTGAGAATATCATATTTCACTGCATAATTGTCACAGATTTCATGCGAATTTTTTTTGCTAAAATTTGGGGTGTGACCATTATGTGAAACTTTAAAAATTGTGCTGGTATTACTTAAAAATCATTTATTACTATGCTTTAGTAGGATTAAGATTTCTCTAAGGTTAATGGTATATAAGACCTCCCCCACCCATTAAAAGGCCTCTCATGGAGCCCTGGTGCAGAGTCAATTAGGCTCTGCACGACAAGGTTTCCCATACCTTCCTAATTAAGTGTTGATGTCCAAGCTTCTCAGCTCTCAGTCAATCAAGTGCTGAGAGGAAACAGTGTACATTGTATTGCTTGGAGGGAAAGGTGTGAGTGGAGAGAGAAGCAGGCAGAGATAGAAAGCTGAGGACAGAAGAGAGAGGCTGAGGACAGAAGAGAGAGGCTGAGGACAGAAGAGAGAGGCTGAGGACAGAAGAAGAGAGAGGCTGAGGACAGAAGAGAGAGGCTGAGGACAGAAGAGAGAGGCTGAGGACAGAAGAGAGAGGCTGAGGACAGAAGAGAGAGGCTGAGGACAGAAGAGAGAGGCTGAGGACAGAAGAGAGAGGCTGAGGACAGAAGAAGAGAGAGGCTGAGGACAGAAGAGAGAGGCTGAGGACAGAAGAGAGAGGCTGAGGACAGAAGAGAGAGGCTGAGGACAGAAGAGAGAGGCTGAGGACAGAAGAGAGAGGCTGAGGACAGAAGAGAGAGGCTGAGGACAGAAGAAGAGAGAGGCTGAGGACAGAAGAAGAGAGAGGCTGAGGACAGAAGAGAGAGAGAGGCTGAGGACAGAAGAGAGAGGCTGAGGACAGAAGAAGAGAGAGGCTGAGGACAGAAGAAGAGAGAGGCTGAGGACAGAAGAGAGAGGCTGAGGACAGAAGAGAGAGGCTGAGGACAGAAGAGAGAGGCTGAGGACAGAAGAGAGAGGCTGAGGGAAGAACTGGCCTAGGGGAACTTCCTTATCCCTAGGCTTGAAGGAGAGGAATGTTGACTCCCTGAACTGGTGATGAGTACCTTAATCAGTCTTGCCTTCTGCTATCCTAATAGCGATGTTTCAAATAAATATTTTGATTTTGTGCTAGAGGAGGAGAGTATGTTATATTCTGTGAACCAACCATGAAGATATGCATGCATATTCATAGCAGCTGCTATGGGTATGACATTGGCATTACAGATGCACAGAATACTTGTGAATCTATGTTAAAATTGAATATTAGCAATGTATGTGAGCTGAGAATTCTAGGCTTGTGGTTGCAGTGTGCAAGAGATAAATATATACCCATATGCCCCTGGTGAATATATTGCTGCTCTGTTTACCTTTTAAATGGTGTGATGAACAGAAAGGTTATAAACCAATTTTTGGATAGAGAAAGCAGTGCACAAGAATTATGTGGTGGCGACAATTACGTAGTGAAATGTGATAGCTAAATCATTCACTATTCTTCATTATATAATATTGCTGTTTCTGAATAGAACACTTTCCTGGTTCTGTTCATTTCAGCATGCATGAATTCTGTTAAGTCCAGGTTTTTCTGAAATCATTCTGCTTGTCATTGTTTATAGGACAATAAATTCTATTACAATCATATGCCACAGTTTGTTTAGCCATTCCCCAATTGATAAGCATCCCTTCAATTTCCAATTCTTAGCTGCCATAAAAATAGTTGCTATAAATATTTTTGTATCTTTTTCCTTTTTGTTGGATGGCTTTGAAATATAGACCTAGCAGTGATCTTACTGGATCAAATACTATGTAATACTGACTGTAGCTCCACAGTATTTGAACTGTTTCTTTTGGCTGCTTGCAATATATTTTCCTTGATATGTGAGCTCTGGAATTTGGTTATGATGTTCCTGGGGGTATTTCATTGGGGCATCTCTTTCAGGTGGTAATCAGTAGATTCTTTCAATTTCTATTTTGCCCTCTGGTTCTAATATATCAGGGGAGTTTTCTTTGATCATTTCTTGAAAGATGTCTGGGATTTTTTTTTTAAATCTTGGCTTTCAGGTAGGTTTTTTCCTATATTATCTTTTCTGGATCTATTTTCAAGGTCAGTTGTTTTTCTAATCAGAAATTTCACATTTTTTTCTATTTTTAAAAACTTTCCTTGATTTATTTTATTCTCTCATACTCATTAATTTCCACTTACTCAATTCTAATTTTTAAGTAATTATTTTCTTCAGTGAGTTTTTGTACTTCTTTTAACATTTGGTCAATTCTATTTTTTTAGGGAGTTATTTTCCTCAGTAATTTTTTATATATCTTTTCCTGTGCTATTGACTCTTTTTATGATTCTCTTGCATTGCTCTCCATTCTTTCTTCTGCTTCTCTAATTTACTTTTTGAAATTTTTTTTAAGCCCTTCCAGGAATTCTTTTTGGGCCAGAGACTAAATTATGTTTTCCTTTGAGGCTCCCCATGTAGCCATTGTGACACTGTTGTCCTCTTTTAAGTTTATTCCTCGATCTTCTCTGTCACCATAGCATCTTTCTATAGTCAAGTCCTTTTCTTTGTTTTTTGCCCATTCTTTCCTGTCTTTTCTGTAACTTAATGTTTTTATGTGAGATGAGGTCTGGCCCTGCATAGCCTCAAGCTTTTTGTGCTGGAGCTCTGGGTCTTACTGCTAGCTTTCACTGGTTTTCAGGCCTTAGCTGCTTGCTTTCTATGGAGGATAGGCTTCCTCTTTGGCTTGTACTAGGGGGTGGGGCCTGCCTATTGGCCTCCCCTTGTGTGTAGTTGAACTGCTAGCCATTCCACGTCTAGGGCCTTGCTGCTGGATTGCTATGGTAACAGAGTTTTTGTAGGCAATGGCCCTGGAGCAGGGATCTTGATGTTGAGGGCCAGGCTTGGCTGATGGGTTGCTATGGAAACAGGGTCTTTCTTCGGGTATGCCTGAGGGTAGGGTGTATTGTTGTTGCCTAGCCCTGGGAAGAGCTTCATTAGTGGTCAGCAATGAGGTCAACAGCTGGCTGGTGGCTGATGCTGGAGGTGAGGTCTCTGCGTAGAGGCCTTGCTGTGCTGCACAGACTGCTCACTTGCCTAGGGGGCTGCTGATTTTCAGGAGTGTAGGGCCTTGCTGGTGGATTGCCCTAGATTTAGAGCTTTCCTGCAGGCCCCCTGCTGTGAAGCTAACTGCTGCTGTGCTTGAATCACATTTCCTTTTCCCCTCATGAGACAGATGTCTCTATGTCTGTATCTATAAATAGATGTGTAAAATATATATGTAGATAAATAGGCATAATATAGACAGATAAATATAGATATGTCTGTACAAAATGTATAGAGGTTAGTCTGTTGATGGTCCTCTAACAACTAGGTGAATTACAAGAGGCTTGTTGTAGGAGGTTGTACTTGAGCTGAGCCAGGAAGGAAGCTGCGAGTTCCATTGCGTGGAAGTAAGAAAAGAAAGCATTTCAGACAGAGGGCACAGCCTATACAAATGCATGAGGATGAAGGATGAAATGTCATTCTGGGGATCTGCAAATGAGTTTACCTCGAACATGGAGTGAATGAGTCCTGTGCATTATCTGTGTGACCTTGGGTGAATGATTCTGCTTCTTTGAGCATAAGTTTCTTCATCTGTAAGTTGAGGGATGTTGACTAGATGACCTCTAAGATCCCTTCTATTTCTGAATCCATGATTCAGTGGTCCCTTAGAAAGGAAACATATTTGAGGTCTCTAGAGAGGCAAATCATGTTCCGATTACACCCACGCTGGCTGAAGAACTCAACGTACTAGTCCAATATTTTGTCATAAGCTTCCAGAATGAGATCATAGCAGAACGAGGTGAACATCGTACGCAGTAACAGCAATATTGTGTGATGACCAACTATGAATGACTTAGGTTTTCTCAGCAATACAATGAACTAAGGCAATTCCAAAGAACTCTTAACAGAAAGTGCTATCCACATCCAGAGAAAGAAATGGTGGAGTCTGAATGTAGATTGAAGCATACCATTTTTTACTTTCTTTGCTTTTTGTGTGTCTTTTTGCTTTTGGTCTGTTTCTTCTTTTATTATATGACTAATATGGAAATATGTTTTACATGATTGCACATAACCCATATAAAATTGCTCACTGTTTTAGGGAGGGGAGGAGGAGGGAGGGAGGGAGGGAGGGAAAAAATTTGGAACTCAAAAATTTTTTTAAAAAATGAATGTTAAAAATTATTTTTATGTGTAATTCTGAAAAAAGATAAGATATAATTAAAAAGTAAAATGGGATCATAGATGTAGAACTAAAGGAAACTTAGAGATCATGTTTTCCCCTTTCTCCTCTGTTTTAAGATGGGGAAACTGAGGTCTATGGGTGACTTGTCTCAATTCCCACAAGTAGTATGACTTCTCATATACTTTGTATTCCACACCTAAGATGTTGACTTGCAGCTATATTGCCTATATTTAGGGTTGTAGTAGAGGGATTGAGAGAGAGAGAGAGATATAAACATTAGCATTCAGGAAAGCATGAGCCATGTCTATAATAAATTGTAAATAGCACAGTTTCCAGTCCAAATTAAGGCTCTCTCAAGGACTCCTAAAATATTGTATAATAATGAGAGGTTCCTTGATTGGAGAAGGATCTTAGCCGTCTTTGGGCAGATGCCACCTACTACTCCTAAATTCAGTGAACCTATTCAATCTTAATAGGATCCAGGACTTCATCTGTATAGTACATCAAAATACTGAAGTTGGAAGGTGGGATTTATTTTTAGTGGGCTGGTTTTTTTTGAAATTTATTCCCAGAAAACATTTTAGCATTCAGCATAGATTTTCTGATGACTAAATCCTCATATTGCACCCACATTTTTCTTTTCTTTGGGTTAATAAGAACCACAGGGAGAAGTTTTTTCCAGTATTGGTAATGACAGAATTGGTCTTTCGTTGTGACTTTTGCAAACTTTGGTCTTGGAGGAATATGTGCATATTTTCTATGAGTCATAGGTAGGGCTATGACAGAAAGTTGAATTATCTATCTTAAGGTTCCTATTCTCTTTGTAATCCTAAAAGGCTTAGTGATTTCTTTTATTAAACATTTTTTCCTTAATCAGTCAAATGATTTTAATCGTTGTTTTCATGATGTTGGTATTCTCCCCTCCTCGCCACCATCCCGTGCCTTTTCTGTCCAAATCTGTCCTTATATGTTGATTAAATTATGCCTTCAATTCTTCTCGGATTGTTTCATGTTTGTCTCCTAAGTTTTGTCTTCCCACCTAAATTGTAAATGACTTGAATATAGGGAACATGTGTTAAATATGCCTCTTTTCAATCCCCTGGAGCAGCTAACACAATGTTAGGCACATAATTGGTACTCAATGGATACTAACTGAATTAAATATACACATTGTTTTTAAAATGCTATAATTGTCTGACCCCATAGCCTTACTGGCATGGGTGAGTCAGGAGGAGGCATGGTGGATCTGGTCCCTGACCACAATGACACCCTAGTGCAGGGAACTCATGTAGATGCCACAAAAGGGCTAAGGCATTGGGAAAGGCATTGAAATATACAGTCAAGCCTTTGAGATGCTCTGTATCTTGCCTCTAAACCTGTATTGATCTTCTAGTCTGAATCTCCACTCCTGAAACTTATTTCTGACTTTCATTCCTTGGATTTTGGAACTCTGAGGAAATACTGATACTATCCTGGCCTAGTCTTTTGTTTTACACCTACTTGGATACTTTGGCCCAGCCCCAGTTCTCCTTGAAGGATTTGCCTTTCTAGACATTCTCCCTTCTCTGTGATCTCACTAGTCATTTAGGCATATTGACCTTATCTTTGGAGCCAATAGGATATGATAATAATTTATCTATATTCTCTCTCTTTTCTGGAAGGAGTCAAAGTAAAGGCACTGGATTCTGTTATTATATGTATACATAGGAATCCAATAAGGAAAAACAACTTTGTCATTTCTTCTATACTTGAGATCACTGGGCTGGGGAGGGAAGACAGTGACAGAAAAGCCTACAGTCAATATGATATTCTAGCTGTTTATACTCTTGGGAAACTGAGTACTGGCATGACAAGGGCAGCCACCAGCTTAGAAGTAGGCCTTGTAGGGCTTAACCTAGTCATTTTCCTTCCTTAGTCCTACAAAGAACTAAGGACTACCTCTTTCCAGAAGCTTTTCCTATTTTTGTCAGTTTTTCCCCAGCCAGCAATCATTACTGTGATTTATTGTGTATATATCCTGTGTTTATAACATGTTGTTGTATCCTCCTAATGGAATATAAGCTTATTGTGAATAAGAGCTTTCTTACTTTACTTTTTGGATCCACAGTACTTAATACCATCCAATGTTGGAGCTGATTGATTAATTGATAGAAGGCTATGCTAGATAATTTCCCTAATGACTCTAACATTCTGAGTCTATCATTTGCTGGTAGATTCTCTCTCTCTCTTTCTCTCCTTCTTTCTCTGTCTTTTTTTGACCTCGCTGATAGAACAACTTTAGGCTAGGGATAAAAACTAGACTTGTGATTTCAATGGCATGGGGACCTTTTACCACCAGCTGAAGTTGAAATCTTTTCCACAGTTTCTAACTGTAGAAACTTACTTGGAATGCACTGTGGCGTAGTAGACAGAGATTATACCTGGAAGCTGGGAAGACTTGGATTCAAGGCTGCCCCATATCAAGTGTAAGTTTCTTAAAGTGGTATAAACTAATTAAAATTAGAGTCGATTATTTCAATTAAATTCCTTGATCAGTTTTATCTTTCTCAGACGAATGCAGTAGTTCATTTTCACACTAAGTCCATAGCCATGATTAATAGATGCTACAGGACTCCTTTCATTCAGCTAACGTGTTTTGGTGGAGCCCTTGAGCTAAAGAACCTTCTCCACTATCTTTTGCTTTGTTGTATGTTTTTCCATGAATCCCAGAAGTTTTGGGATGAGATGAAGTAGATATTAGTTTAATTTGCACATATTCCCTACCGACTTTAGCAAAGATTTGCTATGTTACTCGCTGGTACAAACACATCTGTGATTCACAAAATCTATCTTTTGGACCTGGCAGTTTTAAGAAATTAAGTAGAAATTCATTCAGTTATAGCAGTAAAGTATTACAGTGACACTCTGCTCTGATGATATGAAATCAATTTCAGAATGTTGGCATGTGGGGTTTTTTTAGATGCTTAGAAATTCCAACCATGATTATTCTTGGAATAATCTTGTTTTGTTTTGTGTTTTAGTACTCTTTGATCTCTTATATTTTACTTGGTCTGGAAAATTTGCAGTGACCAATGGTGAAAGCATTAAACATTTGATTTTATTTTAAAAGCCTGGAAAGAAGTTGGAGAGGAAATTGGACTTCTCCAGGAATTTCCTTGAAACATAGGATTTGAGACTCCTCAAAGTATCATGGAAAGAGGATTGGGAAGTTAGACCTATAGAGGGTGCTTGGAGGCAGCAAGCTATTAAGACTTTATCATTCTACCTAGAAACATCCACATCCACAGGCAGTAGGCCAGTGTATGGATGAAGTCTGAAAACAAAGGTGTCTTGGACATTAGATGTGGCAGAAGCCTACCTAGGGGAGAAAATGTTTTTAACTTTAAACCATTGTTTGATTCATTTGTTTTCCTAATGGTACTCTTGTGGCTAGGTTCCTCCTTTCTGAAATATCCTTAAAGCATCTGGGGGCTACTGCCTCAAATGAGGGCTTTCTTGTGGTTAAATTCATGAGAGACTTAAACAATCCTATTCTTTCCAAGAAAATATGCTTTAAAAATACAATATGACAGGAATTATTTTAATTTTCAGCATAATATTTTTGCAATAATACTTATACAACTTTAAAATAGACTGTTCCATGCAGAAACATTTAAATTATGCCAGTTTCTACTTAAAAAATATTTACAGAAAGGGATTTATTGTTTTAAAGGAATGTGCCAATTTACTTGCTTTCCCCAGAAATGCTGAAAAACATTCATTAAAACCATCTGATCTCTTTCAGATTTTTACTTCAAATCCCAGTGGTTTATTAAATATAATGACTAGATGGAGGTCAGTGGTTGAGAAAACATAATCTTGCCTTTCTCCTGGTTGTGGACTATATAGCTTTGAAGCCAAATGTATATAATCAAATTCTGAGGAAGATTTCAAACTTTGAGGTGAAAGCAGTCCATTCTTACTGCTGAATATCCTTTATACTGTCATAATGATATGCATATATGATTTTGGGGACCAACTTTACTGCATTTCTTTTCCTACATGAGCAGTGATGTTTGTGTCCTTTCCAGATGATTCTGACCTGGTGTCTCCAGAGGGTTCAGTTCTCTTCTGCAGCACACCACCCCCCGTTTCCCTAATACTTGTGTCTTATTATTATATTATATTGTTTTATATTATTGTATTATTGATGTATTATTGATATTGTCGTATCTTATTATTATATTATCCAAATATTTAATCTAGACCTATGATTTTATTAGGATAGGGAATATGTCAGTGAGGAAACCCCCTTTACCAGGGCGGATCAACAACTGAGGTTCAACTTACAGTTTGTTTAAGTTTTCAGAGATCCTGGGAGAGTAAATGGTCAGGGTAACACAGTCAACATGAGTCAGAGATTTGAACCTAGGTCTTCCTGACCTCAAGACCGGCTGTGTCCACCGCAACACAACTGCTTCTCTCCTCCTTATTACTAGTTTAGAAAAGCAAAATGTATTAATTTGATGTCTTCCATATGTTTGTCCTACAAATCTTTCCAAGACATTTAAAAGTATTTGTTTTATTAGTTTACTCATGCCCCAATTTAAGAGAAAAAAAGGAATATGCAAAGTTAATCAATATCTTGAAAAATTCTTTCTTCCCATGGCTTGCTTTGATTTTCTTGAAAACTAACAAGCTGATGGCAGTTGTTTCTGGTGGTGTTTCAGATCCAAATCACACGATTAGCAGTTGTAGAAACTTGGGATTTCCATCATAGTGAGTTTTGGAGCTGATAAAGAGGTTATATTTTCTCCTTCAAAATTAAACTCCACTTTATTTTCTGGTTTAGGGTGTGGTGAACTTCATGGATTCCTCTTCTTGCCTAAGTTGGGAATTTAAATGGAAATCTTTCCAAGTATCTCCTTGTAGCCTGTTTTATCTAGTACTTTACATAGTGTTAGTCAGGAAGACTTGGGTTTAAGCCTCACTTTTGATGAATTTGAACTCTATGACCATGGGAAAATCGAAACTCTCCAAGACTGTAAATTGCAGAGAAGATGCCAATCTGCATTAATAGAAAGGAGTTCTTTATATCAATGAAATTATAGGTACAAACTTAATCTTCATAATTTTGCAACATATATTTTCAGTTGCTTTGTAGTGACCATTCTTTCCAACTCCATTGTTTTAGTTATCGTGTATATTGCTTTCTTGTCTCTGCTTATGTCACTTTGGATCAATTCATATCTTTCCATGCTTCTCTGTATTCTTCATATTCATATTTTTATAGCACTATAATAATCCATTACATTTATATATCACAATTTTACTTAACCATTCCCCAATTAATGTGCATCTGCTCCCCCTACACACTCAATTCTTTGATATCACAAAAAGTGGTGCTGTAAGTATTTTGGTGCACATGGAGTCGTTTCTGAAAATCAATGACCTCCTTGGAGTTTAGCAATGAAATCTCTAGGATCAAAGGGTATGAATATTTTGTCTACTTTGCTTATAGAATTTCAAATTGCTTTCTAAGATGGCTGTACTAATTTGTAGTTTTTATAATAATATGTTAATATGACTTTCTCAAGACATTCAACATTGACTATCCTCGTCTTATACCATCTTGCCAATATACTACGTGTGAGGTGAAACTAAAGGGTTGTTTTTAATCTTCATTGCTTTTATTATTTGTGATATGGAGCATTTTTTTTGTGGCTGTGAGTACTTTGCAATTCTTTCGAGTACTGAGAACCACTTTTGTATGGAGGAATGTATTTTGAACTTATATATTTATTATTTATGGATCTTGAATATCAGACCCTTACAGGATATGTGATACTAATACTTTTAGATAGCATATCCATTTTGAATTTTTATGGAATATGATGTAATATGTTGCTGTAAGCCTAATTCTGGCAAATCATTTTGCAGCTTTTCTAGTAGTTCTTATTAAATAAGAGCTTTCCTAAATAATTCATGTTTAATGGTTTATCAAACACTAGATTATTACATATTATTTTTTCTTCTTCCTTATCTAGTCTTACATTATCTTCTATTCATTTAAAAAAATCCTTCCCTTCCCTTCCCTTCTCTTCCCTTCCCTCTCCTCCCCTCCCCTCCTCTCCCCTGCTCTCCCCTCTCCTTTCCTTTCTTTTTCTTCCCCCAATCCTCTCCAAAGAATAATAGAAAAACATTCATTTTAAGACATAGACATTGTCAAAAAATAAAATCGCATATAGGTCATGATCAAAAATGTATGTTCCATCCTGTTATTTGTGTTCATTATACCTTTTTCAGGAGGTGAGCAACATGTCATCATTAGTTAGAACTGTGGCTGGTCATCACATTAAGAGTTCTTAAGTGTTTCAAAATTTGTCTTTGCAGTATTGTTACTGTACAAATAATTCTCCTCAACCTGCTCACTTCACTGTCTCAGTTCATACAAGTCTTTCCCAATTTCTCTGAAATTGGTTTTTTTCTTCATTTCCATTTGATTATATGGACTTGCCACAATTTGTTCAGCCATATTCTTGTTAATGGCCACACCCATTATTTCAAGTTCTCTGCTGTGACAGGACACACACACACTATATATACACACACAACACACACACGTATATATATATATATATATACACACACACACACACACACAAACATGAGATATCTGATGTCTGTGATGCTAATTGTATATTAAACATTTTATGTGAAAAAATAAATATATAGAGAAATATAAATATATTTTTATATATGTGTGATGCATATATATGCATTAAAAGGATTAATTTGTAAAATATGCATGTATAGCTAGACTATACTGATAATATATAAATACATACATATTATATGTGCGTATACACACATTTACAAATCTATTTATTTGTTGTTCTTATTTTCATGTCTGTGGGATAGTCTTAGGTAACAGTATCTCTGGGTCAAAGAGCATGCACAATTTAGTGACTTTCGGGGCTTAATTCTAAATCACTTTTTAGAAGTTAGCTCCATCAATAGAGTATGTACCTGCTTTCCCCCAATCCCTCAACAACTGTCATTTTCTATTTTTTGCGGTCTGTGAATTTAATAGGTATGAGGCGATACAACTTGAGAGTTGCTTTAATTTACATTTTTGTAATTATAAATGATTTAGAGCAATTTTTTTTCACATCTGATAACTTCCTGTTCATATCACTTCACCACCTCCAAAAACAGCATTTGGGAAAATAGCTGCCATTCTTATATATTTGAATCAGTTCTTTATATGTTTTGGTAGTAAACCTTTATTAGAAAAACTTGTTAAAGTTTTCCCCTCAGTTAATAGTTCTATCCTAATTTTACCTACATTGATTTTATTTTTACAGAAACTTTTAAATTTTATGTAATCAAAATTTTTTATTTTATCTTCTATGATTCTTTCTATCTTTTTTCTGGTCAAGAATTCTTCCCCCATCCATAAAATGATGTTATCTTCCTTGCTTCTGTTATAAGTTTTGCCTGTAACCTTTAATATCTAGGTAATACATCTGTTTGTACTTTATTGTGATATATGACATGAGATACTTATCTGAATTTCTATCAATTTTCCCTGGATATTTTTTTTCAGAGAGTGAGTCCTTATTCAAGTAGTTGAGATCTGGGTTTGCTATTATATTACCATGTTCATTTGCTTTTGTTTCATATGTGTCAAATCTGTTCCACTGATACCTTTTTTTTTTTTTTGGAGTTTTTTTATTTTAGCTAGCACCAAATAGTTTTCATGATTACTACTTTGTAGTTTAGTTTGAAATTAGGTACCAATATGATCCTTTCCTTCTCCCCTTTTTCTTTATTTACTTTGACATACTTGACCCTTAGTTTCTCCAGAAGAATTTTTTTTTTGTATTTTAAAAGTAATCCTTTGGCAGCTTGATTGATATGGCATTAAATATTTAAAGAGATTAATTAGTATTAACATCTTCTCTTTCTCCTTTTTCTCTCCCTCTTCCATCTTCTCTGTCAGTTTTGTTTGATTTTCCTTGCAATGGTA
This sequence comes from Bettongia penicillata ogilbyi, assembly GCA_023548195.1. NCBI lineage: Eukaryota > Metazoa > Chordata > Mammalia > Diprotodontia > Potoroidae > Bettongia > Bettongia penicillata. The sequence goes on from JAJHZJ010000535.1 coordinate 2,442,667, forward strand.
TCAAACTCAAATTGAAATGGATCTTTGCAACTGTGTATTGACTTAGAAAACGATATATCAGCATTATCTACGTGGTATTGCATTTTTATTTATTTTGTTAACCACTTGTCAATTAGATTTTACTTTGATTCAGTAGCGCCAGTGATCCACATGAGGCCTGGGGCCCTCAAATTTGACATATCCACTTCAGAGAGGCATGTATTAAAAAGACAGTTTCTCCTGAGTTCTCAAAAGGGAAAATATTATCTTTGTAAACCACAGGTGGAAAGGAACTTGGAAGGGCCCTTCTACACTCCCCCTCCTCCCAGTCCCTAACCTCTACTTCACTCTGTTTTAGTCAGGACCATATATAAATTATCCCTCACAGACCCTTCCTTCCCCATCTTCTTCAGTGACATCTACACACTTTATGAGTTTGCTTGTAATTCCATTGTCATATCTTCACACCTCTACAGTCAAAATAAGGTATTGTTTATCTTGAAGAAGGGATGAAAATGAGTTTGGACCCTTTTAAGAGGGCTGAATTATTTTTTGACAATGTTTAGCCATCAACCTGCACGTGTGGTCTTAAGAAAATTATAGCTTCCCCCCCCCACACTTGAAGAGAAAATGATAATAAAATGCTTTAACGACTGCAAAATGTTTCACAAATGTTATCTTATTTGATCCTCACTGGGAAATAGGTGCCATTGTTATCCTCATTTTACAGATGAAGAGACCGAGAAAAGTGACTTATTCAGGGTCACACAGCTAGTAAATGTCTGAGGTAAGATTATAAATCCAGAACTTCCCTATTCCAACTGCCTTTTCCTCCTTATGATGGCTTGTTCTTTTCCTGTATACCCAGAGCAGAATTCTCATTTCTAATTTGAGTTTTGCTTTACTTTTTAATATATTATGGTTAACAGAGTTATAAGATGTTGGTCGAATGAGCCAGAGGTGAGAAAGACAAAGGGATTCATAGATCTAAAGCAGGAAGGGACTTTATAGACCATGCATTTCAATACCCTTTAATTCACAGTTGTGAAAACTGAGGCAGAGGAAAATGACTTATTGAACATCATACAGGTAACGTCAGAAGTCATATTTAAACCCAGGTCTTCCTGATCCAAAGCTAGGACTCTTTCCACTGTACCACATGCCTCAACAATGAGGCAGCTGGAAGTTTAGCACCTGGCCACTTACCCTGTATTCATCAGATCAGTGCAATAGCCCCTGGCAAAGGGCTCTGGAATCTGCATGGCTCACAGGCAATAACTAGTGGGAAGGAGGGAATGGACCATTTGGAATATGGATCAAGTGTGAATGAAGATGAAAAAGAGTAAAAATAATAAAAATAAAGTGAACATCCATGCTCTGACTGTTGGGAGACTTGGACTGATTTTATTTCATTTCACTTGAAGAAATACTGTTCAACACCCATCTCTGCTTAAATTCTTCAGCTGTGCTTCTGAGATAGTGATCATAGGAAACCACTGAAACCACAGTTTTCATCCACTAGGGTTTAAATCAGCCCCTAGCACCAAATGACAGACTTATATTCAGTTAATTGTGCCTTGTGTATTTCATATAATTTGCTGTCTATATGGTCAGGAATATACATGCTTCCCTCTGTTTGCTGTCTCCACCTATGTTTCCTTTAAGGCTTCCCCATAATTTGTTAGTGGAATAAATCAGCATTTACATCTTATTTAATGACCATGTGCAGTCATCTAACATTATCTCACCTCTTTTGTAAGCAGCATTTAAAGTTGGAAGTTCTTTTTAATATCACCTTTTGTCTTGTCAAAAGACTGAATGGTCTAGAGGATAAAGTCTGACACTTGGCAACAGGATTAATAAACTCTAACTGTTAGCTCACCATTCCAGACATTTCTAACCTAGGGGAAAAGTGACTTAATTTTTCTTTTACTTGTTTTTTTCTATTTTTTGATGAATTGTCTTTAGATGCCAAATGAGATTTTCTTCATCAGTTCATTCAATTCAAATCAACAAGCATTTATTAAGTTTTTTTTTATGTGCTAGGCAATACAAAGACAAAAATGAAAACAATCAAAGATTGTATATTAACTTAAATAATATACTGGATTTCAAATAGAGTTGATGGATTATAATTTGTTTAGTATTCGCTGAAGCATTGTGTTAACTACAGGTATATTAGAAAGAGCACAAAATTTAGCCTCAGAAGACCTGGGTTCAAATCCTAACTCAACCTTGGGGAAATTAATTCACCTTTCTGGGCCTCAGTTTCCTCATATCCAAAATGAGTGAACTGGATGAGATGATTTTTAAGGGCCTTTCTAATTCTAAATCCTATGATTTTATGGTCATAGAAGGCAACATGATCTAGGAGAAAGATCACTTGACTTGGAGTCAAAGGAGAGCTAAATTTGAATTCTGTTTTTAACAATAAGCATACAATAGTATCTATCTCGCAGTGTGTTGTGAGAACCAAATGAAAGAAGAACTATAGAGTGCTTTGGAAACCTCAACATAGGATATAAATGTTATTTATATTGCTATATTTCTTATTTTCCTATAAGTTGTTAAAAAAGTTTTAAGACTATGCTTTTTCACATCTCTGACATGTACTGACAGAATCTGATAGTATGACTAGGGGTGTGCTGGAACCAGCTCAAATTAGCTGTAAAGAGCCAATTTTTAATTTTTCAGTTTGAGTATTTACATTTTGGAAATTAAATTTATTTTTGTTAATAATCTAAATTTAAGAAAGTGAAGAAGAAACTGGTAAGAATGGGAATTAAATTTAAATTGTGTTATATGTACTTTTTTTTTCCCCTGGAGGGTTGTTCACTGCATCCCTGATAATTCTTCCATGAGGCATTAAATATTTAATTGGATCTTAGATCCGAGCCTTCTTGTGAGATCACTTCTTGCTTCCATGTATCTATCTGCTCAAGGCCCACCACAGTAACTTAAACTCTGGTCCCTTTCACCTTTTGCATTGTAATTACCATCTACTGACACATCTTTGGCCCATCTCGCCTTTCAATCAATCAACTAGCCAGCTAGTCTTTATTAAGCACCTAGTATGTGCCCCCAAATATGGTAGACATTTAGGATGCAATGACCAAAGCAAAATAGATCCTGTCCACAAGGAGTTCACATTCTAATGGGAAAAGTTTTGGGTCTCTACCTCCTTAAGCCCAGGTCATTTGATCTATTCCATATCCCCAGCATGCCATGGGGCTGAGAGATATTTTAATTTCTCTCTTTCAAGTGTATTCAACTCAATCCCCTGGAGAAATTTACCCCTCCCATAGAAATATATCTCCACCAATTCTCTGATAGAAACCCTAAAGAAAATGAAATTGATTTAACTAAAATTTGACTAATAGCTAATCCATATCATCAATTCTACATATGGAGCAATGTGAAATCTTAGAATTGTCTACTGTTTTTTAAAATCCTTATGAATTCTTGAATGAATGCTGCTATATGCATTTCATAAATTGTCATTTATGATTAATTAAAGCCCTGCTAGTTTCAGTAGACTTCGCTTGATAAATGTCTAATAATGACAATGGTAAAAATAATAACTTATACTGGAGCACTTTACAATACAAAAGGTACTTTTATAGGCATAATGATGCAGTGGAAAAACCATTGGATTTGTAAATAGAAGAACAGAATTGAAATCTCTCATCTGACACTATTTTTGGGACCTTAAGTGAATCACTGTACATATCTAGGACCCGGTTTCCTCATCTAGAATGTAATAGTACAATGAGATTTTTTTACCCAAGAGGAGGCAGGGGACTCCAGTTTTGTCTCACACATAAAAAGAAGGGTTTGCCCGAGGTGGAATTTCTTGTAGTTCTAAATTCTGCCATCTCATTAGACCATTTGGTCTTTTGGGGGTACATGTTCTTTTCTTATAAAATCTTTTTGCTACTTATGATTTATTTCTGAAGGAAGAGTTGTGGTTGGTCAGCACATCATTGTCTCTTATTTACAGTAGATACTATATTTATGCATGACCCAGATTCTTTTTTTTTTTGATCAGCAATGAAAGAGGCATTGTTTATTGATTGAATGGAGGTCTTTAATATATATTAATAGGCACAGCTCAAGTTTCAGGATGGTTTTGAAAGGCATTTTTATTGCTCATTTTAGACACAGTAGCATTTAGACTGATATCACCAGGTCAATTACATGCTGCCCTCCCTCCACTTAGGATAATGGATTTGCATTTCAGGGGTTGGTGAAAGAAGAAATAAGGTGAACTGAGGAGAATTGGAGGTAGAGAAGGAGGAAGACAAAGCCCTCCCTGCATTGAAAGCAGAGGAATTTCAAGATTCTTGAGTTACTGATAGATTATAATTCTGAACTCTATCAAGCAAAACAGGTCCACTTGGCCCTCTGCTTTCAGTAATTCCCTTTGGCCAGACAGATTGATGCCCATTTCCTTTCTCTTTTCAGGGTTTGGGATTTCTATTTTTCACATCTATAGTTTAAAAATGTTTTTATATGTTCATATTTATTTCCAGGCATTCAGCCTACTTTTGTTCTGGTCTTTCCATTTTTTTCCTTCTTCACTCTTTGGGTCCAACACAAACGACTCCCTTTCAGCACATAGCCTTGCTCTTTATTTAAGATGGAAATAAAGCAAGAAAGGCATTTTCTCATGCTATTTCCAGGGCACCTCAAACTCTGTTTTTGCCTCAAGGCCAATTTCTATGGAAAACCCAACCAAAGGTTTCTGGAAAACCTAACCAGAGTCTTCAGCAAAAAGAAGGTTGGATTCTGTGGCCCATTTACCATCTTCTCCAGTGAATAACAAATTGGTTGGACTGTACTGACATTGTAAGAATGGTATAACAGTAGATTTTATGAAATAACTTAACCATAATTACAAAGAAAAACCAACATAGCAATAAAACAATTTTAAAGAGTATTCTTATATAGCCTAAGTTTGCTATTCTCGGAAACTGGTCATCCTAAACCCATGGAGGGTCAGTGGAGGCAAGGACAGATATTCAGAAGTCCCTGCATGCTATCCTTGTACACAATCTTTCATCCTGTAGGGATTTTTTTACTCTTTGAGTTTGCATTCCCAATGACTAGCATAGTGCCTTGGACATGGTAGGTGCTTAATAAATACTTGACTGATTGATTATAGAGGATAGAAAACAAGCCTCCGATTTTTGCTAAAATGGAAGGGGCTAAAACAAGGTAGAATGTATGCCTTCCAATGATCTTCCTCTGGCTTTGAGTTCCTCTATCCCTCCTGTCTCCCATTACCTTGTGTTTACTTTGTACACATTTTGTATGTATTTACACTGTATATATGCTTTTCCTTATAGAATGTAAACTTCTCAAGGGTAGATGTTGTTTGATTTTTGTGTTTGTATCCAAAGGACCCAGCTCAGTGCCTGACTCAAAGAAAGGAGGTGTTTAATGAGGGACTGGTTAATTCCTAGAGTTTAGATTTTTGCCCTCCATGTCATTCATGACATACAAGACTCTGGCATATCTCAGTCGATCAGTTACTACCTCGCTAAAGTCTATGCTTTGGCAGAGAAAACCCAGGACTTATGATCAAAGCTGAAACTTTAGTTGACTGAATAGCTTTATCTTCCCAGATTTGCTATGAGGACTGGGGGAAGGATTGCTGTCTTGTTTTCTCAAAGTTAAGTTCCCTCCTAATTCCCCCTTTCCCGCTAGTTTAAATATCTTTTTACTCCTCACATTTTTTTTCCTTTTGGAATTTCTTAACTCTGATTTATCCTTTATTAAAAGTTCTTTTTTCTTTACAATTCCCATTCATATAAATTCCTTTATCCTTACCTCACTGACGCTTAAGCTTCCTTGTCTGTATATGCTAAACTTAAAAAATTATAAATTATGCTTTTTCTGCTTCTTTATTTTCACTGGCTGCCCTAATCATATGCTTGAAGACACTTCATTTAAGAAGAATGGCAAAGTTAGAAAATTCCTCCCCTCCACCCCTCAATTAACTACATTGAAAAATGGAGTGGAGGTATGTTTATCCTATTGGGACAAAAGGGAACTGGATGCAACTGTTCGCTTTAAAAAATAGTATAATGTTTTAGAAATCATATACAGGCACAACACTGAGAAAAAGACTGACCTTCGGTAAAATTAGTCATCCTTAAGGATATTTAAAGTACTTACTAGGTGTTAGTCACTGTTCTGGGGAAACACACACAAAAATAAAATAATACCTGCTCCTTAGAAATTTACATTCTATAGGGAGAGACAACATGCACAGAAACAAGTATATACAAATATAGGAAAAAATATAACATAATTTTATGAGGTAAAATCAAACTAGTCATGTCGAGTCTGTTGTTAGCACTTTCCCCTCTCTGCTGATGCCACAACTTCATCATGGCTACAATTATTAACTCTTGCCATGTTTTCTCCATCCTTTCCTCTTCATTGAAACCTTATTGTTGCCTCTAAGGCTTTGTATGCCTTCATAAGTATTCAAGGCTACAATCATATAATCTGAAATGTTTTCCCCCCATTAATGGGAGAGTTAGAAAGGGAGAATGAACTCTTGACTGGGTCTTCCATTTCCTTCTGAGTGACATATATGCCCTTTTAGCAGTAGCCTTCCAGAGATAGTAATCTCATTATTTCGCTTTGGTTGTCAAACTCAGAAGAGAGATTCCAGTGGTAGAAATTTCAGGTCACAGAGGTATCATGGAATCAGATGTAGAGTCACAGGTGACTTTAGAGGTCATTTAGACCAGACCCAACAGTAGGCAGTTCCAGATTAAATGACTTGAGAAATACTTAACAAAACAAATAAAAATACAATAGAAGATAGAAAATAACAAATTAATATTTTCTAAGTCAATGCATAGACTGAGGGATCTATATGTAGTTTCCATTTGAGTTTGACAGCACTGATTTTGACTGGTCCTCCTTATGTTACAAATATGGAGGATTCACAGAATTAAGTGACTTGTCTGATATCTCAATTTTAGAAAGAAGGGAGGGCTATGCCACAGTAGATTTTCAGGAGAGATATTTGGTGGATAGTTGATGCCTTTAGATGTCCTTTCAATCAAATAGTCAATATAGTGGCTGCTCCAATTAGTTTTAGGATATGCTCATCATAGGAATCATGATAGCAATCATCAAATGAGTCTTTGAATATATCACAATGATCTATATCCTGAAATATGAGTTTGGGAGTTTCAGAGCTTGAAGCTTGTAGAACCCTCTCAATGCAGAAATTGTGCCACAGACCTTTAACTGCTTTCTTCCTATTCTTCTGAGTTTGGAATAGGCTACAGTAGTCAAGTATGTAAGAGCATATGGCAGTTACTAGATGCTTTCCGCATGGCCCCAACTGTCTTCTGAATTGACTTTATATTCTTCTGACTGATTCTTCTTAATTCCAATTTATGTCACAGAAGCTCCTAAATAGTTTGAGCATATGAAAATAGGATTAGAATTATTAGAATATTTTCTCTTGATATATAAAATTTCCTCTAATGCTAGTCATGTAATCATAACCCAGTGAATCACATCTACAATCCTCCACTCACTCACTGAATTGACAATTATTGAATACCTATAAGTGCTGGAGATGCAAAAAGAGGCAAAAGACAGTCTTGCCCTCAAGGAAGTTACAGTCTAATGGGGGAGACAACAAGCAAACAAATATACTCAGAGCAACCTATACCTAACTCTAACACTAACCCTAACTCTAGAATGCATGTCCTAACATGACATGCAACAAATATACTCAGAGCAACCTATACCTAACTCTAACACTAACCCTAACTCTAGAATGCATGTCCTAACATGTCCTAACCTAACACTAACTCTAACCCTTTAGGAAATAATTAACAGAATTAGGAGGGGTTAGGGAAGGCTTCCATTAAAAGAAGCGATTTAGTTGGGAATTAAAGAAATTTAATTACAGCTACCCACTCACGATCCCCTAGTTTCCTTCTAAGCTCAGCTCAAATGCTCCCCTTACCTGAAACCTTTTCTCATCTTTTCAGTTACAAGTGTGCCCTCCTCCAGTAGAAAACTAACACCTGAGTTATGTTTTGTAAGAAGTTTGAGATTCTATGAGATGGAGCTGAGCAAGTAGTGCATTCCAGACCTGCGGACCCTCTTATATGATGGTATGGAGGCAAGAAATAGAATGGTATATGCATTGTTATTTTCATTTTCCTGAACAGTGCACAACTTCCTTCTCTTTACTGGAAACAATTTCTTCTCCCCTTTCTCATTCATCCTTCATTGTTCAGCTTAACTTTAACCTGCTCCACAAAATTTTTCCAATGAGATCAGCCCAGTGTTGATGTCACTCACATTTTCTAATCTCCTTATAACCATGGTAACACTTTTCTAACAAAAAGTGCGGAACCATGATATGTCAAAACATGAAGATTTTTGAAGGTACATTCCTTAAAAAAATTTGGGATGGTCTTAGAAATCCAGGATTACATGGTCACCATGCCATATAGTAATTTTTACCCTGTGGGGGTAGCATTCCTGTAGGACTTCAGAATTATTGCAAGAGGCTTATGAATTAATATAAGAATATGTCCAATTCCTATGTGAATTCATATATATATATGAATATATATCTGAATATATATTCATATAAGAATTCATATATATGAATATATTCATATATTAATATATAAGTACATAATATATGTTTACAAACTATATAATATATAAGTATATAAACAAAATGCACAATAATATGCGGATTATTGTTATCAAATAGATGGTAGTAAATACAGGTTTGGACTTGAAATTAGAAAGATCTGAGACACTTAATAGTTATGTGACCTTGAGCAAGTCATGTAAAAACTCTCTGCCTCAGTTTCCTCATTTATTAAAAAACAGGATAAAGTAGTATGAATTTCACAGGGTTATTGTGAGGTTTAAATGAGAAAACACATGTAAAGTACACTATAAACCTTAAAGTACCACATGTGTATGTATGTGTGTGGGTTGAGATCAATAAACTATGTATTTGTTTAAAAGCATCATATTTATCTTAGATTTCTGTTATTTACTTTTTAAATAAATGGATACTAATCACTCAGTAACTGTCATGTGGGAGCAATTTTTTGATGGTAATTGTGATACTTGAAAAAATTGACAATCATGTATCTTAACCATTAATATTACTCTGCCTTACAGTATGTGGCTGTCCAAACCTTGCTATCAAATAAGCATCTAACAGGCACCTATAACATAAAACCCATTATTTACTAGACATACGGAGACAATGGAAAACAATTCCAGCCTCCAAAGAGACAAAATCTCTTTTCATTCAGCTATCTCTACCCTGGGTCAGGCCCTCATAACTTCATAGTTGGACGATTGCAATAGCCTTTCGATTTGTCCCTCTGTTATGTCTCCTCCTACTCCACTTACCTTACAAAAAGATTTTCTGAAAGCTGAGTTCTGGCCATGTTACAACCTCCCCACCTCTCTCTTCATTAAACTACCATGGCTCCCTATTACATCTAGGATCAAATGAAAAAAAATTCCATTTGGCTTTTAAAAGTCCTTTACAACCTGACTGCTTCTTACATTTCTACTAAAACTTCTCCTTATACTTTAGGGTCCAGAAACACTGGTCTTACTGTGCCTTGCATTCCATCATCTGAATCAATGCCTTTTCATTGGTTATCCCCTCATGCCTAGAAGAAGTGCCATCTGCACTTCTGCCTCCTGATTCCCCTAGCACTTTTCAAGATTCAGCTCAAATATGACGTTATATGGCAGGTGGCTTTTCTCAGTCTTTTTCCTTCCCAAAATCTTCCAGTGCCTTTTCTATGATTTTATCTTCCATTTCCATTGTATATCTTTTTTGGAAGTTTTATTTATTTTATTTTTAATTTATGAAATAAAATAAGCATTTTCATAACACAGTATAATAAAAAAGATGATTGCAAAGAAACAGCAAATCTATTATGTACAACTTGCTATTCCTTTCCAATATGTAATAAAGTTAACATATAAGTTTCTTTTTTTCCTTTACCCCCCTCTAGAAATGGCTACCATTAGACAAAAATATGTATGTATACATAAAATCGGTTTATACATACTTCTATTTATCAGTTTTTTTCTCTGGATAAAGATAGCATCCTCCTTCATATGTCTTTTTTAGTTAATTTGGGTATTTATACTATTTAAAATGGCTCAGTCACTCAAAGTTGTTCTTAAAGCAGTATTGCTGCTACTTTATAAATGTTCTTGTAGTTCTGCTCATTTCACTTTTCATAATTTCATGCAAGTTTATCCATATTTTTCTAAGATCATCAAGCTCATCATTTTTTATAGCACAGTAGTATTCCACCATGATCCTATACTACAACTTGTTCAGTCATTCCCTGATTGAAGGACATCCCCAAAATTTCCAATTCTTTATCACCATAGAGAGCAGCTATAAATATTTTAGAACATATGGGTTCTTTGCGTTTTTCACTAATCATCTTTGGAAATACACCTAGCAGTGGTATTGTTGGGTCAAAAGGCAGCAATTTAATACCTCTTTGGGCATTATTCCTGACTGTTTTCCAAAATAGTTGGATCACTTCACAGTTTCAACAACAGTGAATTAGCGTACCAATTTTTTCACATCCCCTCCAACATGTCACTTTCTCTTTCTATCATTTTGACCAATCTGATAGCTGTACAATGACATTTCAAGGTAGTTTTAATATATATATTTCTCTAATCCATAATGATTTTTCCATATCCCTTCCAACATTTGTCATATATATGAACATATATGTATATATATTTATCATATATATGTATATTATAGAGATACATCTCTATAGATACATAAATATGCATATATGTGTATGTATATGTGTGTAAACACATATATATGTAAACACACACATATGTGTGTGTATATATGTATGTATATATGTATATATATACATATATATATATGGAAAAAGACAGAGAGAGAGAGAGTATATAGATAAAAGCTATTGCATGTTGTCTCCCTCCGCTAGAATGTGAACTGTATTCCCAGCACTTAGAATAATTTTTGGCACATAGAACATATTTACAAAGTACTCATTGGCTGATTGGTACATTTCTGCCTGTTTTTTCTCTCTATTAAGGTAGCCTACCACTTGGAGAGAGGGACTTTGTTTTTGTTTTTTTTTTTTTTAAAATGATATCAGATCCCATTCATGTTTTAAAAGGGAGAAAAATAACTTAAAATGAGTATGATCCTAGAAAGCAGCAGATAATGACGGTTGTGTATTTGAAAGAACTCAAATCAGACCACTTCCCTTACCCCTCATCCCATGAGCAGCCAGAAGACCTGTGTTTTGCTAACATTCTTTGGTATTTCTTTGGGCTGCTGAGTGGTGCAGATCCATGGTGAATGGAAAAATATTTGTTCAACAGCAACTAAAAGTCTTTATCTTTGGTAGAAGTGGGGCAGCAGGGGATGGTGATGGTATTAATGAGCTATTTGAATACTTCATATTTCTGTGTTTGTTCATAAAACTCCTGAGAGTTATTTGTATTTTAAGCATTTCCTGTGGTGGGAAAATAAAAAGGCTATCCTATATGTGATACAGTATTGTCCACTGAATGTCTATGTGGGAGCTGGTACCCTGTTACTCACCTTGAGGATACCCAGACAAGATCCATATCAAAACTTTATTCAAATTTCCTGACAATTGATAAATGGTCAAAGAATATGAACAAACAGTTTCCAGAAAAGAAATCAAAACTATCTATAGGCATGTGAAAAACTGCTCTAAATCACTGTTGATTAGAAAAAGGCAAATTAAAACAACTCTGTGGTACCACTTCACACCTATCAGATGGGCCAATATGACAAGAAAAGAATGTTGGATGGTGGAGGGAATGTGGAAAAATTGGGACACTAGTGCTCTGTTGGTAGAGTTGTGAACTGATCTAACTGGAACTGTGCCCAAAGGACTACAAAACTTTGCATACCCTCAGATCTAGTAATACCATTGCTACAACTATGTACCAAAGACATCTGAAAAAAGGGAAAAGAACCTACTTGTACAAAAATATTTATAGCAGTTCTTTTTTGTGGTGACTAAGAATTGGAACTCAAAGGGATGCCCCTATCAATTGGGGAATGACTGAACAAGTAGTGGTGTATGATTATGCTGAAATATTATTGTGCTGTAAGAGATGGCAAGCAGGATGATTGCAGAAAACAATTAGAAAGACACAAATTGATGTAAAGTGAAGTGAATGGAAGCAGGAGAACATTGTACATGGTAACAGCAATATTGTAAGATGAGTTGTGAATGAATTAGCTATTCTTAGCAATACAATGATCCAAAGGAATAATGAGGAAGCATACTATCTGTCTGCATGGAAGGAATTGATATAGTTTAAATACAGACTGAAATATGCTAGTTTTACTTTCATTCTTTCTTTTATTTGAATCTGCTTGTACAAAAAGACTAATATGGAAATATTTAACATGATTGCACATGTATAACTAATATCTGATTGCTTACTATCATAGGGAGTGGGGAGGGGAGAGAGGGATAGAATTTGGAACTGAAAACTGAAAAAAAAGGTAAAAACTGTCTTAACATGTAATTGGGCAAAAATTTCATATATGTATAAACATGCAAAATTCCCCAGACTTTTATTCTATACTATAGGCTATAAGTCAAAGGGAGAAACTGACCCTGGAGTTGACTTAGGGTCAGACCTAATTTTTGCATCTCTGGAGTCCAGTGGGTAGACTGTCACAGGAGAAGGGGAGGAAGGACCTTGGGTTTCATATATATTATTCTAATAACACTAAAACAAGCAAAAAAACAAATACCCAAATTCCAAACTTGCTTTTCTCCTCCTTTAATTCACAGGATGGACTCTTCTAAAATCATTTCTTATACTGTCAGTATAAGCTAGATTTAATGGAAAGAGTAGTGGGCTTGTATTCAGGAGATGTGACTGTAGGGTCCGGCATCCTTTTCTTGGCTCTGTCATGGACAAAATCTATGACCTTGGACAAGCCACTTGGCTTCTCTGGTCCTCAGTTTCTTTATCTGTAGATGGGGAAGGTTGAAATAGCTGATCTCTAAACTGATGTTTTTATCTGGCTCTATCATCCTACAAATCAAAGAGGCAAATTTAGATATGATGCCAGGAAAAAAACCAAAACAACAAAATTAAAAAAAAAAACAACAGAAAAACTTCCTAACAAAAAGAGATGTCTAAAAATAGATTGGGATGCCTTTAAGAGGTGGTGGAGGGAGAAAAGGTATTTCTCTTCCCAGGAGGTCTTCAAGAAGAAATTGAATGACCACTTGTAGGGTATAGTTTAGAAGAAATTCACACGTAGTTATGGCTTCCACTAGATGACCTTTTAGGCTTTTTTTATCCTTGAGGTTCAATGAATTTACATTCTCATTATCGCTACTCAGGTCTTCTTAGAAATGTTGCATACAGTGGTATATATTTAAGTTCTTGACCCCAAAATCTTTGGCAAGGAGTTCCCCTCCAAACCATCACTTTGAAGTCTTTATCAGTCTCATGCTTCTTTCACCCACAACCAACCAATGTGGAAGCTGGGAAGCTGCTATTTCCACAGGAAAGTTCCTAAACATTGATATTGATTATAAGGCATCAGATTATGATGTATTCTCATCTTCTCATCTTTGCTTCTAGTAGCTTGGTTCTTTGACCACTGAAGGACCAGTTTTTTTTTTTTTTCATTTTAGGCATAATACAACGGGAATGATATGAAACTTCATTATTTGCAGTTAAGACATTTTTCCCCAGAAGAATTTTTAGAAGTGTTAGGAAACAGGAAATAAAATCAGGAATAAAAAAGGGAAAAAAGATACCAACTGTCTTATTATTCTAAGGTCACAAAATCAGAAAAATACTATATGTCTTTTAGAATACCAAAGAGGTCTCTCTGTGTAAAATTTGTTGAAGGAAATGTAGGAGAAAGGGTTAACTGAAATGAGAGATTATTTCAGAAGCAGTTCCAAAACTAGGATGTGGCAATCAAAGCTTTGTGACTGGATGTTGAAATTAGAGGATGCTAATAGTAACAGACCTTAACAGATAGTCCCTACTAGCACCCTCTTTCAGTGGAGCAGCCTTTCTTTGTCCTGAGTCTTTGTTTCTACACTCCTGAATTGAACGTATCCAAAAAACGACATTAGAGTGCTTTTGAGGCTGTTTGCACAAGGTGCAACTTTGGTGAAGTTGCCCTAGGCTTACAAATTAAGTTAAAGCAGAGTCTGCAGAAATGCTTCTGAGGACTAAAACAAAAACCTATCTCCTAGCCTTCTAGAAGGTTTTGAGAACCTAAATAAACAAACTTTAGCTTGATTCTGTGTTAATAGTGGAGACATTATAATAATCAATGTGGGCATAGGACTGTATACAAATTCATATTACTAACTTTTTCCCACATCAGTCATGAGTATCCATCTACCATTGGCCACAAAACTTCCTAGTTTAACAGATGAGTGTGGCTAGGCTACCATATTGGAACTAATTGAATTCTGACATAATACTCAGCCTCCCCTCAAGTGTTCCCAGTCTTGGGTATTTATATAGCAATTTTGGTCATATTTGTGTAATGATGTAGATTTATAAAGGATTATAATAGATGATTCATGCAAAATCTTCTTTTTTTCTCTCTCTCTTTCATTTCTGGAATCCTTTTAGTAACACTGCCAAAGACAAGCCACTAATATGACATAAATATAGAGAGGTTACTTTTCTATTTCTAGAGGAAAGCGTCCTCCAGTACTCAAAAAACGGCGGGGGGTGGTGGCTTGATTTGGTTTTTCCAAATCTGTAGTCATCATCATCTGCTTTCTGGTATCATGTTTACTTTGAGCTATTTTTTCTCCTTTTGTAATTAAGGTTGAGATTTGACATCATTATTAAAAATGTTTTATACAGATTTTTTTTTCTTTCTCCTCTTAAGATAGGATCATGGATTTATTACTGAATGAGTCATTTCAATCATGTCTGAATGTGACCCCATGTGGAGTTTTCTTGGCAAAGATACTGAAGTGATTTGTCATTTCCTTCTCCAGCTCATTTTACAGATGAGGAAACTGAGGCAAACATGGGTAAGTAACTTATCCAGGGTCACACAGTTAGTAAGTGTCTGAGGCCAGATTTGAACTCACAAAGATGAGTCTTCCTGATTCCAGGACTGCCACTCTATCCATTGTGCCACCTAGCTGTCTGAGGAAGGAATTTCAGGGTCATCTAGTCAAATGCCCCTCATTTTACTGATTAGGAAGTTTAGAAAGACTCCATTTGGATTAAGAACATTTTGATAATAATGTTTTATCAGTGAGGATCTTATCAAGGAAATGGGTGTAGAGTAAATATTTACAAAGTAGAAATAATTTCTTTCTATCATGTTCAGTTACATTATTTTAATATTTTCTCTTCTAAAGCAAAGGTTAGCACTAATAGCTTAATGTGTAGGAACCTTCCTCTCAAATCTTTATTAATAAAAGAGAATTAGAATGTGAGTTGGATTTTAAGTCTTCAGTAGCAAGTCACGTTTTTTATTATTTAAATTAAAGAAGGAATTTGCTTCTAGTTTAAGAATAATGTCACATCAGAAAAAAATAAAGTATACATCTACCATTAGTTTTTTCAGCTTTTCAATTAAATTTGAAAGGAGCTGGAAATATGATTCTTATGTGGCTCATAAGGATTTAATATGTATTGATTTAAAAATCTGAAACCTGATATTGCACCTATAGAATTATAGCAGCAAGATATCAAAACAGAATTGGAAATTTTCTCTCTCTCTCTCTCTCTCTCTCTCTCTTTTGAGGCAAACAGGGTTAAGTGACTTGCCCAGAGTCACACAACTAGTAATGTCTAAGGTTGAATTTGAACTCAGGTCCTCCTGATTATAGAACTGGGACTCTTTCTTTGTACCATCTAGCTACTCAAATATCTTACCAGGCCTTTCTTTTGTTATGCAGC
This sequence comes from Bettongia penicillata ogilbyi, assembly GCA_023548195.1. Classification (NCBI taxonomy): domain Eukaryota; kingdom Metazoa; phylum Chordata; class Mammalia; order Diprotodontia; family Potoroidae; genus Bettongia; species Bettongia penicillata. Next base: position 2,458,651 of record JAJHZJ010000535.1, read on the forward strand.
TATCTCTACACAGAAGCTTAGGTTCCATTTATATAAGTGCATGCGTTCCAGAATGAGAAGTCAGTTTTTTTTTTTCCTGTGATTAAGCTGCTTCTTGACAGTAAAACCTAGAACTAACATGTGCTAAGATTTGGGCTGACTACATTAATAGATTTAAATGTCAGTCAAACATCAGTATACTCAGTTTATGAAGACACTTGCATTCCTTACAAATGAGTGGATTAACTGTACTGCTAAGCACGAACCTCACATATGTCTCAATTATTCAGGCTGGTCATTGTATGTATATGAGCAATATGGCAACTATTTGAGGTCATTTGGAAATGAAAAACAAATTCACAGCCATCCATGTTATTTTTCAAATATGTCCTTGGAACATTTTGCCCTCCTTTTTCTTAGGAGACTGTGGTTTTATTTGAAACAAAGGAAAGACAAAACAGGGTCTTGCTAATCATATTTGAACGTCTAAAACCAATTGTTGCTAAGGAGACATGTTTCCCTGGCAATTCTTTTGAATTTTACATGAGAACACTGCTCCACTCTGAATATCAAGGAGAAGAATTCAGGTGAACGTGGTAATTTTGTGTATTTTTCATGCTCCGTATTCCTTTGGTGTAGATGATGTGAGATATCGTGAGCTGCAGTCACATTGGGGAAATGGATCTTTATTAATGTAATTTTTTAAGGGAAGGATAAACTCCAGTACTGAGGGAGTTAATGAAATCTTATTACATTGCCATGGCAGTCATTTTTTTTCCCACCTCTAAGCCTAGGGACTCTAGGCTTCTCCTATATATTCTATAGTTTTTGAAAAGAATACTCTTCACAAATACAGCAGTGGTTAAAACAAACGTTTAAAGGCTCATCCAAGAGAAACAACCTTAAAGATCTGGCATAAGACAGAATTTTGGATGCTCCCTGAGTAACTTTTCATCAGCGGGTCTGTCCAAGAAGAAACATTTTCCAGGGTTCCTCCTCGTTCTTTATAAATGAGCCCAGCTACAGTGTTACCAGGCACCCAAACAATGGAGTGACTTGAGCTTTTTGAAGAGCATGAATAAATGATGCTGTTTCTGATTAGAGATACTGTAGACATTTTTCCAAGGCGATGGCAAGTCCAATGAGATAATATCTTTTATAAAATTCCCTCTGCAGGCTGAATAATGACTTGGAGTTCTCTTGTTTCTGAAGGTTCAGGACTCCAGGGTGCAACGTAATGGGGTGGGGGAGAGGCATGGCTGACAGAGTGGGAAAAAGTCAAAAGGACATTATTTATAAACTCTGACCTGAGGGTCAGGGAAGTGGCAGAATTTCCTCCACACTCATTCTGTGGCTTGAATTAGCTTCAGACTAGAGTGGATATTGCTTCTTTTATTTTTTATGGTATCTCAGTTCTGTGTCAATTGGGCACTTATGTAAATTGCAGCTTGGTGATATAGACTATAGAGCCCTGGACCTGGAGTCAGGAAGACTTGAGTTCATATTTGACCTCAGAAACTTCCCAGTTGGGCATTTTACAACTTCTGCTTGCCTCAGCTTCCTCATCTGTAGAATGAGGATACTATTGTGAGAATCAAATGAGATGGTGCTTGTAAAGTACTTTGCAAACCTTGAAGTGTTATATTATTATTAGCTGGGCACTGAGAATTCAAGGTAAAGAATGAAACAAAACCACCCCTACTTTTAAGGTGTTTGCATTCTAATAAACGAGGGGATTTTATTGTGGTGTTTATGACCTGTGTTCAGGGGGTCAATGAACTTGGAAAAAAATGCATTTCTATTTTCACTTACTTGTAAATAAAATTTAACATATCTTCAAATATAAAATTAAAACAATTCTGAAAAGGTGTCCATAGGCTTTTCTATATTGCCAAATGAAGTCCTGACACAAAGAAAGTTAAGAAACTTAGTAACAGACCCAAAGGACATAAGAAAACTCTGATAATTTAACTTTGAGAATGTATCCATCTCAAGGGTCTCCTCATAATGGCTGTTATCTCCACCTCAATGCTTTTCTCCTCCACCCTGAACCTCCATTTGAAGACTCAAGTCAATTTTATTCCCTTCAAATCAAGTCAAGCCCAGAATTCCCAGGATGACTTCTCTGTCTTGTTCCCAGCAGGTTCTTTCTCCCCTTAAAAATGTTCCCTTTTATGTCTTATATTAATCCATTAGAAAGGAAGCCCCTTGAGGGCAGACACCCTTTCTTTTTGCTTATATTACTGGTGTTTGACACAGTGCCTGGCATATAGTAAATATGTAATAAATGTATCTTTGTCTCTCTCTCTCTCTCTCTCTCTCTCTCTCTCTCTCTCTCTCTCTCTCTCTCTCTCTCTCTCTCTCTCTCTCTCTCTCTCCTCAGTAGAAAGAGAGGGAAGTCAGGATATTCTGTAGATATTCCCTTTACTTCCAGAATAAGGACACTTTTCCTATATAGAATAAAAATGGAATTTCCACTGATTTCTACTCTAGGGTTTAGCCATGTCTTCCATTGATAAATTCTTGTCTTCCATTAATGAATCACTTCTCTCAGACCACAACATTTTGAGGTTGGACACTGACGACAGACTTACCTGGAAAGTTGACTTTTGCTAAATATGAGAATAAGATGAAAAAATAAAACATTTATATCACTGTTCTATTTTCTAGCTGGAACCTTCTCCACTATTTATTTTCCTTCACAGCTTTGTTCTTTGCATTTAAATGACCTCCACATTAAATATTAAGCTTTTCATTGGCCATCATAACAGCAAAATACTATTTATGAAGGCATGATAAAGAACAGCTTCAAAGACCTCATCAGCAGATTGGGAATTTGCAAAATCTTTTCATTAAGCTATTTGTGTTCAGATTCATCTGGGAGAAAACCTGCCTTTTCAGTATTCAAGGGAGCAAAGAAATACAGAGACAGTGCAAGGCTATCATCATTGGTAATGTCACAAGACAGTAAACACACCATGAGTGACAGCTTATCATTAATGTGTGATGCAGGCTAGAGTTTACAAAAGGAAAGAGACGGAGTGGAATTAGAGGGATAAGTGAAGAAGAAGTTGGGTCCATAGGATAGTACAATGATAAACCATTACAGCTAGATGGGACCTTAGAAGTCATATATTCTAACACCTTATTGAATGAAAGAAGACTATATTTACAGTCAGCTAAATAGAGTTCAAACCCACTTCTGCCATTTATAATTCTGGGTCCTTGGGCAAACCATTTAACCTCTCTAAGCCTCATTTTCCTTACCTCTAAAGTGAGGATGCTAGACTAGATGAGGTTTAAGATCTTTTCCAGATCTAAATCTATGCCGTCTGCAATAGCAAATGGTCATCAACCCTCTTTCTGAATACTTCTCGTGATAGGGAGCTCACTACTTTTAAGACAGCTCATTTCTGATAGGAAGCTCTATTTGTAAGAAATTCCTAAGTCCAGCCAAAAATCTGCCTCCTTGTAATGTTGATCCATTGGTCCCAGCTTAGAATAACAATATTCTCTGTCGGCAGCTATGAGGACCAGGTATTATATCCTCCTAAAACTTTCTCCTCTCTAGGCTGAATTCTCCAGTTTCCCAATAGTTCCTCATAAAGAATGATTTCTAAACTACTCATCATCTTAATCAACCAGACACTTTAGTTTTTCCATTTTTTGAGGGGGAAAAAAGTCAGCTAATTTTTAAATGTCACCTTAAAGTGCTTAAAACAGGGGTCCATATGTATACTCTTGGATTGTATTCTGGTCAGAGCACCTCTGGAATATTGTTTTCAGCTTGAGGAACCACAGTTTAACAAGGACAATGATGGTGAAAGGCCTTGATGTCATGCCCATATGAGAACCAATGAAAAGAGCTGAAGTTGGTCAGCTTATAGTAGAGAACATTTACTTGTGGTTGGGGGGCATGCTAACTAAGTATTTTAAGGGCTGTCAGCAGGAAGAGGGATTAGACAGTTCTGTTTGATTCTCGAGTGGAGAAACTGGAGTGAGGATTTGGGGTGACAAAGAGGACAATTTTGACATATCAGGAAAAAAACCCTTTCTTATAATTATACCTATCCCAAGTGGAATGGGCTGCCTGGGGGGTAGTGGACTCCTCTTCACTGAAAGTCTTACAAGCAGAAGCTAGATGAGGACTTGGCAAGTATATTATAGAGAGAATTCTCTTTTGGTTTCGTTTGGATTAAATGGCCACTTGAATCACTTAATATATATATATATATGTTCAAGTTGTGCTCCTGATTACAATTCCTTAATGGAGAAAGGAATGCTTCAATTTATATGTTAGAGGGCTTGGCTCTATTACCATGAAATGCCAGTTAAATGAAGACACATAATGCATAAATAGTAAATAAACATGTTTATCTGTGCTGAGATCACATAGAAATCAAAGAAGTTATCTGAATTAGGATATACTAAACAAAATATGGAGTGAATGAACTCTCCCAGTGGAGGAGGAGAGAGAGAGAGAGAGACAGATAGACAGACAGACTCATTTTTCACCCAAGGGAAATTCCTTAGTATTCCATATCTCTGTCATGGAAAACTGAGGAACTGGGGGGTGAGGAAATAATTGAGGCACCAGTTTAACTCAGACTTCTTTCCTTCTTTCTCCCCAGTCAGTCCCAAAACATGCAATATTTTCATGTCTCTAAGTACCAGATCTAGGCCATCAATTTCCAATCTGGAGAAAACGTTACCTTTAAAAAGTTACCTTTATATACCATTACCTTTATGAAAAAATATTGCATACTATTTCAAACACGTCATTGAAATTTCAACCCTTTTTGTTAATTAACTTTAGAGAATGATTTGTGTCTTTTGTATTCTTTGTTTTCTACCTTAAAAAGGATGTAATTCAATTGTTCAGGGGTGGATTTCATTCTATTTTTGTTAGCTATCACCCTTTTCAATGTCATCCTGAAACCATATGTCTACATAAACTGCAAATGAATTTTGTGTGACTGAGGCCTATAAAGTTCTATCTATACTTTGTATAACATACAGTGAGAAGGATTTGGAATCTTTAGATGACGTGTTGCCAGGTCTGAGCCCCTAGCCTTTAGTTCCAAGGTCCACAGCAGTTTTCTCAGAAATAGATGGGCCCATGAATTCTAACAAACAGACTATGCGGTTTTTGCCATGGCCCTAAATTAGAATGCTATGTTGTCTAGATGAAATACAGTATCAAATCATGTTCAATTCTCCTTAAGTGAAAGGCAGAATTTATATGAGTCATTATTTTTGTTACCGCTACAAGAGCTGAAAAAGCTCCATACCTATTGCTATTATTCATGCTTTTGGTCTGGATTTCAAAAAAGTGAGTGGTCTGAAGGTAAGCAATCATTATTTGTCATCTCTCAGGATCACTTTATAAGATAGTTGCTTAGCTACCTGTCCAAGCAAGGTACTCACCCTCTAAAGATAAACACAGCATAAAACAATTTCCACAGGTCTGTCTGGGGGCGAAGAACGCTTAGTTCCTCTGGAGCTCCCTGAAAATTAATGACCTCCATTTATGACAGGAAGCCACAGGCTAACGCTGTTGCTGTTAGGAATATAAACACTGTTAAAAGCTTTTCTACCAAATACAGCTAGAAAAATTCATTTTACCTTTGCCTCATGGCTTGGTACCTGCCATGGCAGGAAGAGGGAAAGAGACTGAATTTGTGATTACGTTGATTTCATTTCAACTCCCAGGTAAGGAAAGTCCTTGTAGCAGTGAAGGTCAGCACCTTCTTCTCTTGAGTTTAGCCTTAGAGAGTGTCCTAGAGTACTGACAGATGAAATGAATTGTCCAGGAGTCACATGGGCAGTATCTGGCAGAGGTTGAATGTGATCTCAGATCTTCTGGAAAATGAGTTAAACTATTCTAGCTTCCATACTTGAATACTTGTCTCCTTTTCCTATCATGACTTAACAGACCTTAACCTTGGATTACTCTCATCATCTGCCTTCTCTGTTCCTATAAACAAATCCACAACTGAATGGAGTCAGGAAAAGTCACCAAACTGTGTTGACTGAGTGTCCTATAAATGTATGCTATGTGCCTCAGCCAGGATCACAGACTCACTCTATCAATTAATCTAAACATTTTCATGTCTCTTTGAAAGAGATGAAAATTTTCATCTCATCTTTCCATGGCACCCATTTTCGCTATGCTCTTCAGCTGAGGACTGAAGGTAACTTTGCTGTCTCCAAAAGACTGGATGGAAATGCAAAATGCACCAGGAGTCTGAGTCATCCCTTGAACCTATATTCTATCTTAATAAATGTGGTCGTTCTCAACAGAACATGATGTAGTGCAAATAACAATAGGCTTGGAATAAGAGGATATATGAAGCTTTCCATTTGAAGAGACAGAGAGATGACAGGAGCCTATTCTAGATGAAGAGTATACAAGTTCACATGGAGATGGGATAAGGAAAGTCACACGAGGAAAATAACTACAGGGATATTTGATTAAAATGGAATGTGTATGAAGTAATATAAAATAAGAACAGAGAAATAGGTGGGCCCTAGATAGGGGAGAACTTTAAATATCCAGCTAAAGATTCCATATTTTTTATCCTGGAAACAATAAAGAGTTAGGAAAGATATTTTTTAGTAGGAAAGTGAAATGTTTAGATCTATGCTTTAGAAATTATTTTAGTTTTGAGCCGAACTCATGATTGCTATACCTTAATGGGGAAAATGTAACTCAAACTATATATCCAAGGCTTGACTCTATTTCTACCAAATTTCAGTTCCAGAATGAACATAGGTAGCAAATAGTAAATAAACCCATTTATCCAAGCCTATAACAAAGAGAAATAGGAGAAAATATTTGAATAAGAATATGTAGGAAGACAATACATAGAATGAATGAACTCTCATTGGGAATAAGAAATCTAAACTCAACCAAGATAAAGGGTCCTGGATCTCACCCAAGAGGAAATTCCCTGAAGTATCAGTGCAGTAAGCTAGGGATAGGGACACAATGGATGTGCTGGATCCACTACATGTCCACTTCTTCCCACTCTTTCACTCCTTTCAGGGACACAGGAAAGGTAGGGAAGTACATGTCTTTTTTCTTAAAGTCTGAAGTCAGAAAGTCAGAATCTTTCTTTTGTAAAGCTCATGTCAAGTGTGCCTCTCACACAGGCATAGAGCATTGAATAATCAATTTCTGGCAATGAGGAGAGTCCTATAAAAATGTACATTGAGATGCCAGATTCTTTCATCTGGCTCTTGGTTCTTTGTAATTCTTTAGAAAATTGTTTGCTTATACCACTTATCCATTGGGTAAATGTTCCTAGTATAATGTATTTGTGTAAATACCTTACATATTTTGTATATCAGATTTTTGTCAGAGGTATTTGATGCAAAGATTTTTTTCCCCTTCACTTGACAGTTCAATAGTATTTTTGCAGATTAATTTATATTCCCAATCAGTGATAAGAGAGATAAAGACAAAGACATACCAAACAAGTGACAGAAAGTAATTTAGGAATCATTATGATAGAACTCATGCTTATAGTCTTATAAGTAGGTGAGCTCCTCAAATGTGAGTATGGAAACACAATAGTAGACTAAAGACTAAATCTTGAGGAAAACTCAAGGAAGAAATAGTAAAGGAGAAAGAAGAAGCGTTTTCTGATGGAGTATGAAAATGGAGAAAGTTTTGTACCTAGAAGTCAAGGGAAGAAAATTCTGAGGAAGAGGTTGTGGTCGACAATGTAATATAAAGCACAATGATGGACTGGAGTCAGGAGAGACTGGATCTGAATCTTGTTTTTGATGCTTACCTGCATAATATCAATGAATGAATAGCAACCTCTTAGAGACTCAATTTTCTTATCTAATATGGATAAAAATGTCTGTGCTACCTACGTAGTTCTCATGTGGTTTACCAGATAATAAAAATATTTTGAGCTGGAAGGGAGCTTAAAGGCCACTGAGTCCCACTCCCTCATTTTATAGATGGAAAACTGAGACAGAGAGATTAAGTGACCTGCTTGCAACTAACACGACTAAATATCTGTTGCATGATCTGAGTCCAAGTTCATCATTCTATCTATTATCTCATACTAAATCAAATGAGATAATTTTGCAAAGTATTTTGCAAACTTTAAAGTACTTTATGGCTGTCAATGGTGGAGATGATTAGTATCACATGATGCCATGAAAATCATTGGATATTTGAAAAATACCATTGAAGACAGTGAAGTAGGAAGTTCTCCTGGAGATGTTGAATACTAAACTTGGATTTCAGGGGATTAGAAGCAAATTAGTATTGAGATACTGGAGACAATGCTTGTTCAAGAAGTTTAGTAGCTTTTTGAGAGTTAGAAATAGCATAGTATCTATAAAAAGCAGCAATGCTATTTATGTTAACATTTTATTTTTGCTTTTTTAATATAATTTTTTTCTAATTATATGTAAAGACAAATTTTGACGTTCATTTAAAAATTTTGAGTTCCAAATTTTCTCCCTCCTCAGCTTTCTCTTATCCAAGGTGATAAGCAATTTGATATAGGTTTTATATGTGTGTGTGTGCGTGTGTGTGTGTGTGTGTATAAAACACATTTCCCCATTAGTCATGTTGCAAAAGAAGAAACAGACCAAAAATAAAGAAAAAATAAAGTGAAAAACAAATTGTTTTCATATGCTCATTCCACTGGGGGAAGTTTTAACATGCTTGGAGTAGACACTCCCTAACTCACTGATGGGTTTGAGCCAGTCAGTTGGCTGAGAAAATTTGCTGGGGTGTGGATGCTGAATGTGTTACAGCTTCATGGAGCCACAGGTGAGAGTTGGGTGCCAGGTAGACACCAAAGGTGGATGAGCAGCCTTTATAAGGGATATGCAAGCCTTCATACCACAGGTGCTAGTTCTTCTTGAACTATATACCCCATTACATAGAAAATCTCATTTTATAGATAAAAAGATTGAGAAAGTTTGAGCTTATCCAAAGTTACACATCCAATGAATTTTTGATGTATTATTTAAATTTAGGTTTTCTTGACTCTAAGTCCAGAACTCTAGCATTATCCCATCTAGCTACCTCTCAGAATGGGATAGAGGCTGATAACTTCCTTGCTACTTTTGGTAGCACCGTTGCTTCCACAATTCAGTGGCTCCTCATCATCATCTATGCTAATACTAATAAGTTCCAAAGCATAAAAGATATACTTTGTACTACTAAATAATTTGCAACATGAGGAAATACTGCCTATAATGGAGAAAGTAACTAACTTTTTGGGAGTGAAAAATCTTTGAGAGTAACAGCAGCCATTCCCTGCCCCACCCCCAATTTCTAGTGTGATATTATAGCTCTAACTTCAAATTAATAATTAAAGGCATAATTTGAGGTACTGAATTTTGTATTCAATAGGACCACATGCGGGAACACTTCACAGTAATGGGCACTAGAAATGACCAAGAGGGCACAAAAATAAAGAATTCATGGATTGAGACTCCCATTTGAGTCCAAGGCATCTCAAGTAAAGCAATGTCATCAGTGTTTCCTCCTTGTTACCACTTGCCACTGAAGATCGTTGTAATCTTACAGAAGACATGGGGACAGCCAGCCGACACAGTGATAGGGTTCTGGATCTGGAATCAGTAAGACTTGACTTCAGATTTCAACCCCAGACACATCTTAGCTGTGTGGTCTCAGGAAAGCTGCTTAAACTTTAATTTGCCTCAGTTTCCTCATCTGTAGAATGGGAATAACCATAGCACCTGCATCCCAGGGTTACTGTGAGGATCAAAGGAGATAATACTTGTAAAGTGCTTAGTACAGTGTCTGGCACAGAGTAAGTGCTATAAATTTTAGCTATTATGACTCCTCCTTGCACCCCAATCAGCTAATCTTTCAACAAGCATTTATTAAGTGCTGATTATATGCCACACACTGTGCTAGTCACTGGATATACAAAGATAATGATGACATAAGTCTCTGCCCTCAAGGAACTTAACAATCTCTAATGGACCTTACTGATCCAATTGATATACTGACCGATATAATATTTTTAAAGATACAATTTCAAGGACACTTTCTCCTTTCCTAAAGAAATTTCTTTGTCTTAAGTGAGAAGAGACAAGCAGCCAAAACATACAACTAGTACCAGAATTTCATTGTTGATAGTTTCATTAGATGTTGTGGGGATAGGGAGAAATTGTCTGATGCTAATACATTCCTGCTTTGTGCCTATAAATGTTTTGTCCTCCGCCTATGAGCCTACGATTTTTCAGTCAGGGTGTGATTTCCAGTTCCATCTGCTCTCTGTCCTAGAAGGGTAGGGGTGGGGCTAATTGTGGGGTTTGTAGAGTGCATGTCTTTGCTTTCCACAAAACACCCATTGACTGGAGGGTCAAGGGAAGATAGGGGAGAACTTCATCAATGACAAGAATGTAAGACATGGCTTAATGTAAAATGGGGGCAAAAAAGTTTCTGTATAAACTTTCAAGTTACCAAATTCATATTATGTATGAGACAATTTCATAGAAAATGCAGAAGGTGAAAGGGACTCAAGGAAGCCTATAAACAGATAAAGAAAATAATTAAAGAGCTGCAATAGCCATCATCTCCTCATTGGAAGTGAACTCACCTTATGGTTGCCATCAAGGCAATCCTTTGATATTCCACAGAGTTCCTTTCTCCAAGAAATCTCAGGAGTTTGAGGGTTATGAAAATTGTACATGAACTGCCCTTTTGGAACAAGTAGACATGCCAACTGGATATTGGTTCTTCTTTTTAAAAATGACCTCTGTATATACTGAAGTTCAGCACTGAGAAAGACAAGAGACCTGATACTTGGCTGAATATTGGAGTCTACTCCTGTGAATGGATCAGGCTATAAAATATGGATAACTAGGAAGATTGTATCTGACTATGAGGATGAACCAAACATCATCTCCATCTTGAATAAAATAAATATCTTCCTGTGACCAATCATGATGAATACATCTTCTCAAAACAAAGATTGCTCTGGAAGGAGGAAGATCCAATCCCATATTCCTGGAAATCAATGTGTAGGAGTTGATTCAAATAGTAATTAGGATGCAGGCTTTTCAGAAGAGAGACCCAGTACAGTAACAAGCCCTACTCTGAAGTGTACCATAGCCTAGAACCTCATTGAGAAGTAGAAATGAAATCTGTGGTGAATTTTGTCAAAAACGTGGGAATTTCAAAAACTTCACTGACATCCACAGCTACTCACAGATCCTGATGTATCCTTCTGGACCCTGACTCTGGACTGGATAGGATTGTAAAACATGCAGCAAAAAAGCTATACTCCTTGGCACTGCATACAAAGTAGGAGCTATCTACTCAACTGTGTAATAGGACAGTCAGTACTGTGGACTGGCCTTATGAAACTAGAATTAAATATGCTTTCACTTTTGAGTTGTGTGACACTGCATACTATGACTTCCTACTTTCAGTTAAAAAGATTCTCTCTACTGCCCAGGAGATATGACTGGCCCTAAAAGTGATCATGTATCATGTTCAAGACCACCTCTAAGAATCTTCCTTGAAGACTGCTACACACACTCACAGGAAACTTGGTGACACAGTGGATAGAGTACCGGGCCTGGAGTCCTGAAGACTCATCTTTCTGAATTCAAATCCAGTCTCATACTCTTATGGGCTGTGTGACCCTGGGCAAGTCACTTAATCTTGTCTGCCTCAGTTTTTTCATCTATAAAATGATCTAGAGGAGGTAATGGCAAATGACTCTAGTATCTTTGTCAAGAAAACCCAAATGGTGTCATGAAGAGATGACATAACAGAACAACAATATGTCATGCTAACGCATGGGCTGTTGGAAGATGTGGCCAAATATTCTGATTCCTACCATCTGTTCACATGGAAAAGTATTAAGCTCTCTCAGATCACATGTAAGTGACTCTCTAATGTCTGTTTTACATTGCCACCAACATCTCCTTGCTACATTAAGGAAGAATGCACAAAGGAAAAGAGAGAGGGAGTTTTGAAGAGTCAGAGGGAGAAAGCATGTTGCTGTGTTTATTTTTTATAGAACACAAAGATGGACAGCTTCTCTGATAAGGCGTAAGATCACAAATTTAGGGCTGAAAGGGGTCTAGTTTGATCATTTCCTCTTGCTCTAAGAGACTGCTTTCCTCAGTTCCTACAGATTACCCTAATCATAGATATATATCCCTATAGGTGCCAGAGATGGGACACAAAGGGATGTAGCCTTATATGATAAAGTACTTACAGCATCCAGGAAATTGAAGAATTAGTTTTACTTATTTCCTTTCAAAAATAATTTTCCTAGCCTGAATTATGTTATAATTGAATATGGGGGTAATTTTTTTTCATTTCTATTACAGTGCTTCTAAGATGATAAAGTAAAAAGAGTTAATCAAATGGGAGCGTTCATGGAGGAAAATTAAACTTTGAAGTAAATTATTTCAGCTCGTGAGACTTTAATGAGGTTGCCAGTGTAAATCTATGCCATAGGTCATAAGAGTAGACTCAGTCACTAGGAGGCTTAGGTTTCTCCCATAGTTCGAAAGAAAAAAGTATGAGTATTTAGTTACAAAGATTTCTGTGAGGTCTAGTGGGTTGGAGGGGAATCTTGATGTGAGAACTATTAATTTGAAATGTCATCTTTTGTGAGTTTAGCGATAAATCTTCACTTGTCAGTAAGTAAATGGTGTGCTTATTTGCCTAAGTCAATATGTTATTTTAATGATGTAAAGAAAATTTTAAAGCAAAGCAAAAACACAATTTGGAATCAGAAAAATCTATGCTTGATTGCCAGTTTAACCTCTAACTTATTGTGTAATTTTGGAAAGTTGCTTCATTTCTCTGGATGTCAGTTTCCCTGTATGCTAGATTTTAAGTTTCTTCCATGTTTAATTTTCTGTTCTGTATAATGAGGTGGACTGATAGATATTTAAAACTCCTTCCATATGTAAAATGTTGTTGACTATTGAATTTATCCCAAAACTAAGTGAACATATTTATTGAAACAAAATCTAAAAGTCCCTTTACCTACTGTTATTACCAAAATTAAAAAAAATCCAAAAGCTCTGATTCCTAGTTTTGTTCATAGTAAAAAAAAATTTGACTGTGGAATGGACTATATTCTTGGAACCTCTCTGGCAGTTCTTTGTTAAGGCTGTTGTTCAATCAGACTTGTTCAGACTGACTCCTCCTGATCCCATTTTGGCAAAGGTTCCATTTCCATCTCCAGGTTCATTTCACATAAGAGGAAACTGAGGCAAACAGGGTTAAGTGACTTGTCCAGGATCACACACTCAGGAAGATGAATTTTCCTTACTTCAAGCCTGGCTCTCTACTGCACTACCTAGATGTTCTGTGTTATTGTTAGTGTGGAATCTTAATTTCTTGTTCTTGTTTCTTGCTTCAAGTTAACTTTTTGGTCTAATTATATTAGTCCCCTTCATATACTCTTGAATATGATATTTTCTCTTTATTGTTGTGCCCATGATGTTCTCCTTGCCTGTAATATACCTATTCTTTCATTTCTTAGAATCCCTAGATTCCTTCAAAGCTCTGCTCAAAAACTATCTCATCTGTGAGGTCTTTTTGGTCCCTTCCCAACTTCAGTTGCTAATGTTCCTCCCTCATTACTTCCTATTTATTTTTTATATATTTTGCACTTAATTATATAATTCTTGTTATTTCCCCCATGAGAAGACCACTCTGGGTTCAAGGACTGTTTAGTTTCTGGCTTTGTATTCCAAGCACCCAGCAGAATATCTAATATAAGCTAGGCAATGAATAAATGCTTGTTGAATGAATGCATGAATGATATAAACTCTTAACTCCCAAGGTAATTACCAAGCTTGGGAATTTCCAGTGCTGTGAACATGAATGTTTGCATAACACATGCTGCCAAAGGCTTCTCTACCAAGGTGCTGGGATATTTCCACTAGTTATGAGATTTATTTCCATTCTAGATGCCCAACTGATAACATCATTCTAAAGAGGATGTACTTTACCTTTTCATTCTGAAACTAGTCAAGCAGGTAGAATTCATACTTATGCTGTTGAACACTAAGTAGCATTGGTGGAGATAAAGTTTGATAGACAAAGTAACCCTCATTGAGCAGGGAACAAGCAGGAAGACAGTATTATCACTAGTGTGTTAAACATATTGGATATTGACATAATATACCATAAAGATGATAAAATTTCTAACTATAAAATTTTATGGAAAAGCAAATATTTAAATTGTGGGAAATAAATTTCTATCATAGTTTTAGAAATCTTTCCTAGTTATGATCTGTTATTTGGAATTAAAAATATATAAAATATTAGAATGGTGAAACTGATAGGTAATCTCCAAATTATTTACTTTTAATTTCTTATATGATTTTTGGCAGGTATTGCATTCTGATATTATTTTTCTCTATTTAAAAAGATTAAGGTAAAAATAGAAATTGGTCTGCATTTTCAAAGCTGTCTAGAATCCTAGCTATATGTTCAATTCCATTCTAGTTTTGCCATGAAACATCTGGAAAAGGGAGCAATATATTGTGGAAAATTCTGGATTTGACAACAGACAATCTTGGTTCACATTCTGGTTCCAAACACTTATTTCCTACGTGACTGAACAAGTCATTCACCTCTCAGATCTCATTTCCCCACCTGAAGAATGAGGTTATTGAACTTGATTACCTTTAAGGTCCTTTCCTAATCTAAATTTATGATTGTATGGCCTACAAAGTCTCCTGCCTCCACCAAAATTCCACTCCATTGCCTTATTGTGCTGTTAAAACTGTTCCAGTTTTCTCAGGCACTGAGACTTTCCTAAAGGACCACACAAGCCAGCAATGCCTAAAACAATCAGTCTTTATTATGGTACATTTTACTCATGCAAAGTGAGGCTCAAGTCTTACATGAGATACCCAGTGGCAGAGAGAAGAATTCTAGGAACCAATTAATGTCTTGCTCCCTTATCTGATATCACTTCAAACTTTGGAGAGCACTTTGCAATGGGAAATAGAGATGATTATAAAAAATCTGGCTCATAACATCCTCACACAAGAGTACATTTGTCCATCCATGATTAAAGAAAAGAAGATGCTTCACTCTTGGGCAATGTCTGTGACATTGTGTCACAAGAGGGCACAGATTCTCTCACTCTAGGTTCTTGAAGGTTAAGTCAATTCAGCCTGTTGAAAAATCTTCAAGTAGGGTCCTGGCTTTAGATTAAATCTTCTCTTTGAAAACAAGCTTCATTTCTTAGAGAGAATCACTATATTGTTAGACTGCCTACTATGATATAAAATAAAGAAAAATGCCTCTCAGTCCCATGTGCCCTCCCCTTCTACTTTGGCAGTGATGGTGAAAAAGTGGTGCAAAAGGGGTTAGCATTAGCAGATATTGAACTGTATTTAAAGTAACCATTGCCAAAACCATTTAGTACTAATTAAAAATAAGTTTAAAGAAAATCATTGGAACTGACTACATAAACAAGAATCAGATGCAATTAAAGGTGGTAACCCAATGTTCAACAAATTGAAGAACATAAAGCCATTGTGGCAGGACTCCTTATCTGGCAAGAATTGTTGGGAAAATAACAAAAATAAAAACCACGACAATCACCATAAGTTTTGCCAGCAAGAAATAGATTTGGACCAGCACCATACTCTATACCACAATAAGCGCCAAATGAATATGCCATCTAAATACACAGAGTTGAATCATTAAAATAACAGAGGACTGGGGATACATTTTTTCATATTAATAACAAAGGGGATAATTCTTTGACAACTGGGAGGTAGAGTTTCCAGTAGTCTATGTGAAGTTCTAGATTAGAGTAGTGGCTATGTACAACTGAATGTGTATGAATGGAGCATTGAGTGGGTTGGAATCAGGAAGACTCATCTTCATGACTTCAAATCTGGCCTCAGACATTGTGATCCTGGACACCTTACTTAACCCTGTTTGCCTTAATTTCTCATCTGCAAAAATGTTCTAAAGAAGGAATTGGTGAACCCCTCCAATATCTTTGCCCCTAACCCTCCAAATAGGGTCAAAAAGGTGTATGTGACCCCATGACAAAATAGGGTCACAAAGAGTTGAATATGACCAACAACAAATCTACAGAGTAACAACATCTACGGCAATAGGAAAAAGGAGATGGATTTAAGAAATGTCTCAGTGATAGGATCAATATGACTTAGCAACTGCTGTTTGAATATTGGGAATGGGTATGATTGAAGAGATGAGGGTGACCATAAGATTGGAAACTTGGCTGACTGGAAGGATTGTGGTGTCATCAATGTCAAAATAAATTAGGGATGTAGGGAAGAAAGGAGGGTTTTTTTTTAGAGTAAGAAGTTCTATTTTGGACATGTTGAATTTAGGATTCCTTTGGAGCACCCAGTTAGAAATGTCTAATAAGTAGTTGGTAATGTGGGAATAGAGGTCAAAAGAGGGTAGGAATAACTATGTAGATTTTGTGTTCATTTTCATAGAGATGATAGCTGAAATCATGGGATCTAGTAAGATTCCCGTGAGAAAGAGTATACAGAGAATAGAAGGGGGCTCACGATGATATCCTGGAGTACGCACTAACATGGTGGCAAGATTGGAAAATGGTCTAACAAATAAAATTGAAGGGGACTGGCTGCATAGAATGAGGAGAGAAAAATGTCACAAAACTAGGGGATAGATAGACAGATAGAAAGAAAGAAAGACAGAGCATCAAGTGCTTACTTTATGCCAGGCATTGTAGTGAAGGGACACAAAACCAAGAAATAATGCCTACTTTCAAATAAATTCTATTCTAATAAGGGAAGACAAAAAATAAAAGGGAGTTAGAAAATTGGTGGGAGGTAGGGCAAGGTCCTTGGGGCAAGTTAACTAGTGTGGAGGTGAAGCAGGGTGACTGGATCTTCTCATGATATGGTAGTTATAGACAGAGATGCTATTATTGAGTCAGAAAGAGAGAACATGTGGTTCATAGTGTCAAATGCTGCAAAGAGGTCAAGAAAGATGCTGACTGAGAAGAGATTATTAGATCTGTCAACTGACATTGATGGTAACTTTAGATGACAGTTTTTAATTTCATATAAGTTAAAAAGAGACAGATTTTAAACATATAAAATTAAAAATAGAGGCAGGATTGAGTAGTGAATAAAACATGTGTTTGGAATCATGAAGGCCTGGATTTAAGTCCTGTCTCTAACAGAGATGATATGAGCAAATAGTTTTCAAAAAACAGGAAGCAAATCATCAACTATCATGCTCCAAGTCACTAATGATAAAAGAGATGAAAATTGAAATACATTTTCAGGTTTATATGTATACACATCAAATTGGCAAAGATGTTTAAATGAGAAAATAGTCCATGCTGAATGTACTGTCTAAAACAGGTAAAGTACACTGTTGGTGGAGCTGTGAATGAGTCCAACCAAGCCAGAAAACAATTGGAAATTATGTGGGAAAAAAGTAAACATTGACCCAATAATCCTTCTATTAGGGCAAGAGACCTGAGGAGGTAAAAGGCTGGAAAGAAATATCCTATGTACACCAAACAGCAATCTTTGATCCAGCAATATGATAGTACTGTATAGCTGCACAGGATATGTAGACATAAGGAGGCCAAAGACAGAATGAAAAGCCCAGTATATCACCAAATATTCATACCTGAACTTTTATGGTGCATAAAAAAATCTGGAAACAAAGTAGCTGCCCATCAATTGGGAAATGACTGAAGCTGTATACATAGCATAATTAAAAACTATTGTGTAAGAAATTAAGAATATGAGAAATTTAGAAAAACACGAGAATACCTGGATAGACTGGTACAAAACGAAGTGAGAAGCAGGACAATATATGCTATTATTTGAATGATAAAGCTCCCTTCCTTCCTTTCCAAAGAGAATGTTAGAATGCCGTACATAACTGTCTGACACTTTTTTCTCTTTTTTTTATAATTTTTTTACAAGGGAAGAGCATATGGTGTCAAAAATAAAAGATGCCAAAAAAATTTTGACAAAAGATGTTAAGAACCATACGGCTTTTAGATTGTAAAACAAAACAATTAAATTGTGGATGCTCTACATAATATGTGAGATTTTTGTCTACCTACCAGCAAGTTCCCATCCTACTGGAAGAAATGAAATATTTCTTCATCTAAATACGAACATCCTCAATTTAAATTAAAACAGAGACTGTGAAGTTTCAGCTAAACGACAGAGCGGTTCGCAGGTTCTCCTTGGAGAAACAAATAAGTGAATGATTTCATTGTGCACCTAAGGGTAACACAGACCATGATTTCTTGGGACACTTGCACATGTTCCTTTATGATTCTCATGTTGATTATAATAAAAAAGACCAACCTTAAGATAATCACAACTTCTATGAAAGCTTGACAAGATTGGAACATGTAAACCTATGAATAAATTCTCAGTGACTTCATTTCAAAGGTGGGCACAGGGGAAAATGAGGGAGGGAAGCATGTTGGAAAATATGCCTTGGAAAATAAAAAGAAAGTAGTCAAAGCTTTGTTGACTACTCAGAAACCTCACACCAATATGTCAAGAAAATATATTTCTTTTAAATAGAAAATTGGAAGTGACTGGACTTAGTAATCACCACAATGATAGCACACCAAAAGAAAATGAAATTGATTACATGTTAACAAACAGAGAATGACTGTTTCCAGATGTGGGAGACCTATCAAAGTCAACTGCCTGTATGAAGTCAAATCTTCCAACTATTTAGAGCAAAGATCAATCAGCATAGAGCTATAGGAAAGGGCAAAGATGAGAAGGTAGCATATATATATATATATATATATATATATATATACCTGCTCCAATCTGACCTATTTCAACAAGCTGTTGATACTGAAAAATAGGACATGGAAAAAATAAAATGCATTATCTCTAAGTTATGCTAATGAAAATCGGTTTCTACAATGAAAAGAGTGAAAGAGCTCTGAATCACTTCATCCAGCACTCAATTGATCTTCCTACTCAGCACAGAAATGTGGCGGCCAAAAGCAACACTGGTTTAGAATATAAACTCATTTGCGAATTCTTTCAGGGAGACGATGAAAGACTATGAGTGGTATCATTTATCAAAACACAGACGTGCAGCAGGAGGGAAAAGTGAGTCTGAGGAAAAAAATTGACATGGTACCTAACTAGATAACTTCAAATATTCGTTCCACTTTTTCTGTAATTCTATGAATTAACGTGGGTCATCACAAGTATTTAAAAAGATAGCAAATGAAAGGACAACAAATATTTTTTAAAAATAGAAGAGATCTATGAACTGTAACCATCTATGATGACAATGAAACCACCAGGAGTGGATACTAACATCTCAGTCCCAATTCTGTTACATAAGCATATGGAAATGACTTTTTTTAAAAAAGATGAAGATGGGCAGTGTAGTTGGGCCAAACTAATTATGAATTTTGATTCAGCCACACACTCTGGGTGACTTTTTGGAAGTCACTTGACTTGCCTAGACTTCGGTTTCCTCATCTGTAAAATGAAGATATTGGATTAGATCCCGTGCTTCTCTAGAGCTACGATCTTGTGGTTCCCTAGTACTTTCCCATAAAAAAAACTAATAATAATTAAATATAGTAACTGTGATTGGTGGTACAGTTTATCTGTTGAAGAAAGGAAGAATGAATTTTTTGACTTTAATAATCTGGATCCAGTATTGTCCATTATGTTTGATCTGAGTTTTGCTGACTTTAATTGTTCAATCAATTTTGATATTGTTAATTTGGTTCTACTTTCTTTGCTTTGTATTACTTTCTATGGTTTTTTTTCCCTGAATTTTCCATTTTCATCCTTTGTTATGGCATAGTAATACTCTATTAAATTTGTAACGATTACCCTCAGGATCACTATCCCAGAGTCAAGTTGCTACACTTGCCCTTGGACTACTAGGTTCATCTTTCTGCAGTGTCATGGACTTGAGCTTATACACCACATATGTTCCCTTCAGTGACTAGTGCTTCAATTCCATTTAAGCACTTAACATAAAACAAAGAGATATTTACTGTGAAGATATAGTGGCAACAAGAGTACAAACATTTCCTCCTACCACTGTGAAGGCATACTTTTCTCTATAGTACCTTGGTCTCCAGAGAAACTGGATTCATAATTGTGATAATTTATTCACAGCACTTATCCCACCAAATTCAAATCAAAATGTGGTATAATCACCAGAAGAGAACTCTCCTCAGATATTGATGGACTGGATCCCCAAGATCACTCTTCTTACCTTTTGAAACTTTCAAGAGCAGAACTTCCAAATCTAAAGAAGAAATACCATGGCAAAAGACTGAGGCCTTATCAGCCTCAGAGAAGAAGATCCAAGGCCTCTCCCCTTAAAGGAACATCTTATGCCTGATGTCATTTGCCAAGAAAAAGAGTCCCTACCAAGGGAGATGGACAGAAATTTACAGGCAATCGAAAAGCTTTCTAGTTACTAAGTAAGTCTACTGGAACCCATCATAAAATGTCTATGTATGCTCAAAAGTCTTTCCCAGGCACATCATCACAACTCTCCCTGAAGTAGGCTCCCCAGAAACTTTCATATACATATTTTCCTCCATTGACCATATTGATGAATTCTGTGCAGACTCGTAATGCCTGGGATTATTTACTATCCCCTATTATACATTCAAACACTTGCTCAGCTATTCCTTAATCATTGGGCAAGGAATTTGTACACAATTCTTTGCTGTAATAAATAGGGTGACTATGAATATTGTGGTGTAAATGAGATCTTTCTTTATATAAGTGGTCATCTTTGGGTATTAATCTATAGCGAGATTCCTAGAGAAAGGACAGGGGGAATTTATTAACTTTTCTTGAATAATTTCAAATTTTTTTCTCCAGGGGGATTGGGCAAATTTAATGACTCCTTCAAAAAGTAATCAGTGTGATAGACAGGCTTTCACAAAGGATTTTCCACAGCAGCACACAATTTTACAGTCACATAATTAAATGAAAGATTCAGAGAATACGGGATCTTGCTATTTTTTTCATCATTATTTAAAAATCATTTAACTCAACAGAGCAAAATGCATTCATAAAGGCTATCCTTCACTAAGATAACTCTCAAGCAAACTTCAAGATCATCCAGGATTCTTGCAAGATGCAATCAGAGATAACTTTGTTCTGATTATCAACATAAAATGAAACATAACAATTTTATGCTTTTCTATTGCAATAAAGAAGGTACCAGTATTGAGTTCAAATAGAAAAGAAATTTCCCATTGGTAGTCAAATCCTTCAGATATACTTATTTATGAATGACAGTTGTGCTAATTATAATAAACCCAGATAAAGACTTGCTATAAGATCCACAACCACTCAAAAGTAATCAACCAAAACATCCATATTGGGAAAAAAATGGGTGAAGAGTATTACCCATACTATGAAGTTATGTTAGCAGTTCATTTAGTTAGTCTATAAGTACATATATCTTGAATAAGCACTGCATATAAACTAATAATTGAATGGGAGACAATGAATTGAATTACATTTAAAAAAATGAATAGTGCTTTTGATATTCCCAAGCTGTCCTCAACATACAGAATTCAATGTTTTAATAAGAACAGAGACTGGACCTGTGTTTTCATTGATAGAGGGAACTGCTGGATAAAGAAACTCCATTTCCTATTGGAGGTCAGCATTTTCGTTGTAGCTTAGGGAGTTGCCTAGAGTTCTGAGTGGTATTGGTGAGCTCCCCAAGTTCATACAGCCATTATGCTGAACACAAGTCTTTAAGGCTTGATCACTATCCATTGTGTCATGCTGCCCACTGGTTATGTGGCTTGTCTTTCAACTAATAGCACAATCTCCAAAGAATCAAAGTTAAAATTATCAGTGACTCAAATGACAATAGAGAGAGAAAGAGATTGTGCCATATGACTGGCATAAATAGGTTATGCTATCTTACCAAAAAAGACTTATGTGTAAAAAAAGTATTTTCATGGTAATATTACAAAGACAACTAAAAAGTTAGTTAACACTGAATAATTTTAGCAAAGTAGCAGGATATAAACAAATCCACATAAATCATTAGCATTCCTGTAGATCATAAACAAAACCCTGAAAGAAGAAATAGTGAGATACCCCATTTAAAATAACTCTAGACAGTATAAGATACGTGGGAGTATACCTGCCGAAACAAGGTACTAAGAGAAAAGGAAGTGAATCAGACATGTAGTTACCAGAAGGGTGACAGTCACAGTCTTGAGTGCTAAACTGATTCCCATGGAATGTTAAGGTTTCTAATACATTGGACAGATGCTCTCTCTAGTATTTGTAGGACATTGGAAAGAATCTCATAAGAAAAAGCATGTGTGAGTTTCATTTTTTTTCCATTGGAAAGAATAGTCATATCAATAAGGTCACAGGTATATTGAAATATAATCAATAAAATTTATAAAGCACACATGTATAAACAGAAGAGTTCAACTTTTGATCCTAATGTAGACAGAACACCAATTTTGGCTGTGATGGGAAAGTAGGATCAGTGAGGCCAGTTCCACCTTGCCCCTTCAGCCTTTCTAAGTTCGATGATGTGTGGTAATTTGCAAGTTTCCAGTGTTAGAAGCCAGAAGGATTATGGAATTTGAAAGGAATTTCCTCACCCCAATCTAAGTATCAGCCAGATTTAAATGAGTTTTAGTGTCTAGGAAACAAAGCAATTAGAAAAACCAAGCCAAAACAAAAAATTGTTTTCCTTCTCTCTCTGTGTCTCTCTCTCATTGATTCTTCTCAATGTTTTTCTGTTTCTTTGTCACCCAATCAGTCAATCCATCAGTCAGCATTTATGAAGTATTTACTATGTGCTAGGTACTGTGCTAAGTTCTGAGTATACAAAAAATAGTAAAAGACAGTCTATTCTTTCAGGGAGCTTACAATCTAATAGGGGAGACCATATGCAAACAAAAATACAAATGGAGCTATAGATAACAGGAAATATTAACAGAGGTAAGGCACTAGAATTCATATGGGCTGGGGAAAGTTCTTGTAGAACACGAGATTAGGTGGGACTTCAAAGGAAGCCAGGGATATCAGTAGTCAGAGTGGAAGAGGGATGGAGGTATGGAGGACAGACAGAAAAAACCCAGAACTGAGAAATGAAGTATCTTGTTCCTGGATTACCCAATATCTCATTCCCTCTGTGGGTAAATCCCAAACCTCTGTTTTGGGTCCCTCTTACGTCTCTATAATCTTCTGGTTATCTTATCAGCTTCATTGGGTTCAGCTACCATCTCAACACAAATGACTCCAGAATCTGCATACCCATCTCTTATCTCTTTCTTTGAGCCCCAGTCTTATATTTCCAACTGGCTTCACTTGTGTATCTCATAGGCATCAAAATCACCAGGCCCAGAAACAGAACTAATCCTTTACTGAAGGCTTACCTATCCCTCCTCTTAACTGTCTTCTTTACATTGAGGGCAGCAGCATTTCTCCAGTTTCCCAGGTTCACAATCCAGGTAGGAAAATGTCCTTGACTACTCTCTTACTTACTTTCCTGTTCACCTCCATACTAAGTTTCCAAGTCTTCCAAAGTCTTCCTCCACGATACTTCTTCAGTCTATCTTTTTTTTTTTTCATTCACACAACAATCACCTTATTTCAGGCATTTCTCAATTGACTTTTGGGTTTTCTACTGTCAAATATTGAGTTACATTGTGTCTAAAGTTTACCCTGAAATAACTCTTGGAGTCTGATCCCATTCCTGGTCATGGATGATTTTAAAGATAGTTGGATAATTTTCAGAAGTAGATAAATGGTGTGGGGGTTTATTCACTTTCAGAACATAGCTGGAAAGGCCTTAAAAAGACTCATCCCTGGTGATGATGGAAAGACATTGAGTCACACTCATTATTACCGACCTTACTCAATTCCATTTCAGTTTGGACTTTAAAGAACTACTTGGAGGCAGATGATAGACTAACATACCTCAGGAGGAATCTTTAGCCCTGGAATCTCAGGATTTCTATGTCTCCCTCACTAAAAAGTGTCTTAGTGACTAAAGATGGAGTTATGATAATAAGCTGTACAACCCTTTGCAGTTTACAAAGTCCTTTAAAGTACATCATCATATGTTATCTTTCCAATGACTTGCAGTAAGTAGAGAATGAAAATGTATTATTCCCATTTTCAGATGAAGTTGAGATCTGGACAAGTTAAGTGACTGCCCAATGGCATAGAACTAATAAGTAACTGGGCTGAGAACTGAACTGAGGTCTCTTGCCTCCAAGTTCAGTGCTTTGTAACCGGATGCTTACATATATTCCCCAATCACCAAAGCCCACTGATATTAAACTCTCTCCTTATTCACAGAGATCAGTGCTCCACCTGAATGAGGGGCAGGGCTAGTGTGGCAATAACAGGAAAAAAGAAAGATCTGGTCTCTTGCATTTCTTGAGCTTTGGGGTCCTTTTGGCTTTCATCTCTGAGAAAGAAGGTGGACAATGCTGCCCCAATTTTGGTTGCTGAAGGGAGAAAGATTATGGGAAAAAGTCAATAAGAGGAGCTGATAGTCTCCTTCATGCGCCTATTTCTCAGCTTGCTATACTTGGGACTTTGGGTAATTTCCCAAATGAACGGGATCTAGGACTTCTCAGATCATTCTGAGTAACCTTACTCTCAACAGGAGAGCTTCTTTAATCTGTATTATATATATACATATGTATATATATACATATATATTTTCAATGTATACCTTTTCTGATTTCTGTTTTGCTATTAATTAGAAGAAATCAGTTTCTTTGCTCTTTCCTTGAGTGTTCATTGTAGAACTGGTATCTGAAGGGAAGTTAAACCTTGGATAAAAAACAGGGTCCTTTTTTCCCCATTAAAAATAGCAATCAAAAATTAGCTTAAATCTAAAAAAAAGTGTCTACTAGACTAATAAGGGAACAGATAGATATAATTTTATCCTGGGACCCATAGGAGAACTAAACAGTAACCTCTGGCCCCAATCTCCTACTTCTCCTCCCCTGTAGAATTAAAATTTCTCTTGGAAAAGGGTTGGAGGAGAGGAGGCTAGGGATGTCTATTATTGCCTCCCTGTGAACTTTGCACAATATCTCATACTATATGTGGATGATAGTTGTGTTACACATAGTAAAAGAAGATATCAAGCATTGCTTTTCTGTCATTAGATAATAGCATAACGTTTAAGTTAGCTGCAGTAATTATTGTCTCAAAGATCAAAGATCAGATAAACCTTTAGTCCAAAATTCTTTAACCCTGTACATTTTTTATCACAAATTGTCTTGTTGACAGAGGGTGTATATATATATATATATACATATATACACACATATATATCATATATATGTATATATATACATACACATACATATATACATACACACATAATATATGTATATATGTGTGCATATATACATATACATGTCATATATATGTATATGTATATTTTACATATACATATGGTTGTCGTTTTATTGTTCAGTCACGTCCAACTCTTCATGATGCCATTTGGGGTTTCTTGGCAAAGATCCTGGAGTGTTTTACCATTTCCTTCTCCAGCTCATTTTACAGATGAGAAAACTAAGGCAGATAGGGTAAAGTGGCTTGCCCTGGGTCACATAGCTAATGAGGCCGGATTTGAACTCAGAAAGATAAGTCTTCCTGACTCCAGACCCAGCATTCTATCCACTGTGTCACCTAAGCTTATAAAATTGATTTGCACATATAAAAACAATTTTGATATTCTAAAAAATATCAGTTTGCTTTCCTGTATAAGAAAAGATTCAAAGAAGAGTTCTTGTTACTATTTTCACTATAGTATTAACAATGATGAGAAGGACTACTCCATTCCCAAAGACATTTAGCTTGTTTTTGTTGTGTTATTAAGATAAAATTGCCCTGCAGAGGTCCCTGTGCTATCTTTGAGTTTTCCTACTAATCTGTTCATTTCCCTTTGGTTGTTCTGATTGTTCACTGCCCTACTCTTGTTGCTCCTGGACTTGACCTTGACTCATGATTGCTTTCCTAATACTCATACAAACCAGGTTGCTAAGACACATTTCCAGGAGGAAACCTAGAAGGTCTTTGAGGGTGCTGAAATGTGTCCCATGATGTTTCTCCCTGAATCCTTGCCTAAAGAAAAAGAAAACGTTGATGTCAGAGTCTTCATTTATATTTCAGATTCTCTTGGTGATTAGCGCTGTAATCTTTACAAATCCCTTAACAGTATCATATGGGGACCCAAGAAGGTACCTTGAAGTTTCCTTTCTATGACTCATACTGCTGTGGAAGCAGATGCCAGTTAGTCAACATTTAATTGCCCTATACAACTGTCTGAACCAACAGGTTACAGATAAGTTACTGATATGTACTGGTGGAGGGAATTTCCCCACTGGGACTTTTCCGCACAAATGAAATAATAATTCTTGTACAAATCAACATTGGCCCTTACTTCCAAGGCAAAACAGATATAATCATAATTATAATAATTATTCATATTTACATAGTGTTTTAAGACTTTCAAAGTAATGTACTTCACAAAAATCTCAGGACATGGATAACTTAAATATTATTACCCCAGTTTTCCAGATGAGGGCACTAAGGCTTTGTGATCTGTCCATGGTGACATGTTCAGTAAAGAGCAGAGATAGGCCTTAAATCCAGGTTACCCAACTTTGAGTCCAAACCCTTTTTTTTAAAAATTGCACTATTGTAAGAAAGGAGAATTTAAAGCTGACAAGTCCCTGAAAACCCATGTGGTTTTGTTTTTAATCAAGGAACAGTCCATATTCTCCAGTGTCTATTGGATTGAAAATTTGGGGCAATGAGTTGAGGGATGATGGGCCAACTTATCTGCCTCAGGGTTTTCAGAGGAAATGAACTTTTGAGGAATAAGTTTGTCTGAATCATGAGTGTGCCAGTAAATGTTTAACAATTAGCTCTCAAAAAAGGTGTTCCTACAACATTTTAATTTCAACCTGTGTTATTAACATCTCCCCCCTCACTTTCTTAAGTTAGTACAAGTAAAACACAATAGGTCAAGCCCTCATTTTCAGTTTTCTAATTCCTGATGTATAAATGCTCACACTGAAAATTTAACAGTTGGTTCTCATGGGCTGATCTGTGAATCTATCATACCACTGGAATGAACCCACATTGTAATAGAAATGGCCCCATGGTGCTAGCGCTGCCATAATGTTTGAGATTTGCTCCAAGGGACTCAGTGGGCATAACTTGGACTTTGCACCAGACTTTAAAACCCAACAGAGTCCCCTCCCTGCCTTTGGCTTTAGCCAGCAGCCTAAATCTAGTATGCATGTAATTGAACCATTTTCTTTCCCTGCTGTGCAATTGATTTGTGTTTTCTACATCATTTACTTCATATTTGTCTTCATTAGATTGACCTCTATTGATTCTCACTTGATCTTCTTGTTGGACATGTTTTAGATTAATTTCATCCTCTGTGATGGTCCAGCTTCATTTTGGCTGCCTATTTGCTCAGGGCATTTTATACTATGTACTTCTAACTTCTTAATGAGGCTCTTAAGTATTGGCCATGAAAAAGAGGCCACAGAGAGCTCTTATTTGTCAATTCCTTTCCATCTAATAGTTACATTACATTCTATCAGATTTAACAGTCATCATTTCCCATCAACCAACATTTATTTATCTGCTGCTAAAAAAAAGGATGGTGTGGGAGTGATGACATGCTATGCTGTCAGTTCTCTAATATAGGACCTCGAGGTCCCTCTAAGTTCCCTCCACATTGATGAATCTCACAATTATGGCACTTAAAGGGATAGGAATAATGTGAATGCACTTAATACACTTTTCTCTTTCACATTGTAGGGGATTAGGTGGCTCATGATTTGGAAAATCCACATAAAATTTTTGACCCTCCCTTGGTACAAGAAAAGAAGTCTGAATTATTATGATATTAAAAGATAACATATATGACATTGTGCAATACTATACATATATTTTATGAATTTCTGAGTTTCTAAACTTTTTCTGTGTCATGTTCGCATGTCATCTGTGTCTTTCACAAAATTTTTAAAAACTTCTCATTTAATTTCTTATGCCAGTCCATGATATATTGAAACCATGATGGGGAAAGTCATGATGTGGAAAAGATAATTGTACATTCATTTTGATTCATTGCTCATAAGTTCCCATCTTATCTGAAGCTTCCCTGAATAAGTCAGAATGAAACACATGAAGTCCTTGTAATGCAAAAGACATTTACGTAGACTAGAAGACAAGGGAAATGTGAAAGGGTTAAGTCAAACAGCTAGCACTCCCACTTCTACAAAATGTAACCTCCCCAAACCTTCAGAAACTCTAGGCCTTGCGTCCACTTGAATCCACTGTGTTATGATAATTTATAATAAAACTGGTCTCAGAACCAGAATGGCCCTGGTTCAATCCTACTTCTGACAAAGACTGGCTGTGTGACTCTGGGTGGGTCATCTCTCCTCTCAGTGCTCAAGATGACTCTCAGAATTAGGGTTGCGGAGAAGGTGCTGATCTGCATTGGTAGAGGGAATTTCCTTACCCAGAAGTTCTCTATACTAATAATATCAGAGGTCTAATCCCTATCTTTAAGTTATATACTGTTATATAAACACAAAAATACCTAAATAAATAAGTAAATGCACACACATGCATCTACATATATACATACATAAATGATATACATCGCTTCATCTCTTTTACATTCGTGCAACATTTATTTATAAATTTCCCAACATATCTTTAAGCCTTCCCCTCCCCACAAACTAGCCAATACAATGAAAAAAAATCCAATATAATACAAAAGGTTACACAATTCCTTGCCTCTGTAAAGAAGCAGGTGCCTTCTCATATTTCTTCTTTGGGGCAACCTTGATCATTGTGTTTTGGGCTGTTTCCAATTCTGATTGCTTTGTTGTTCCATTCCCATTGTTATAATCATTGGGTTCCCCCACTCTGGATTCTGCTTACTTTACTTTCCATCAATTTCCTCCGGTCTTACCATGCTTCTTTATATTTACTATATAATTTTTTTCTTACAGCACATTACAATTTCATTATATTAATGTACCATGACTTGTTTAGTCATTGCATAGTAAATGCGCATCTGTATTGTTTCCAGTTCTTTGCTACTAAAGGCTGATTATAAATAGCTGGATGCAGAAGATACCTTTCTTTCTCTCATTTTTCTGTCTTTTCTTTCTCTTTCTTTCTTTTTTTCCTTTCTCTCTCTCTTCCTTTCTCTCTTCCTTTCTCTCTCTCTTCCTTTCTCTCTCTCTTCCTTTCTCTCTCTCTTTCTTTTTTCTTTCTTTCTCTCTTTCTCTCTCTCTTTCTCTTTCTTTCTTTCTTTCTTTCTTTCTTTCTTTCTTTCTTTCTTTCTTTCTTTCTTTCTTTCTTTCTTTCTTTCTTTCTTTCTTTCTTTCTTTCTTTCTTTCTTTCTCTTTCCCTTCCTCCCTCCCTCTCTCTCCTTCTCTTTATTTTCCTTTTTTAAAATCATTGACCTCCTTGTAGTAAATGCCTAGCAGTGAAATCTCTGGGTCAAAGGGTTTTAATTCACTTTCTCAGCATAATTCCAAACTGATTTTCAGCATAGTTGATCAATTTGCAGCTTCACCAATCATTTATTACTGGGCTTGTTCCTGAACTGCTCTTGTGAATGGCACTCTGGGCTATGGACTGAGAAAGGAACTCGCCTACCTGATGAATGTTGAAGGTAAAGTGCCTGAAGGGTGCAGTCTTGGACCTGGAACAAATATGCCTGGAGGGTGCTACTTTTTGCCAAATGGATGAGAAACCCTCAAAGTTTTCTGCCAGCATTTATAGGATTGTTTCCACTGGAATGAACTAGATGCCACTGGGGGCATATGGATCCTTTCATTTGCATTAGCAGGAGCAAAGGTCTCTCTTCCTCCTCCTCCTCCTCCCTCTCTGTCTCTCTCTCTGTCTCCTCTATGTCTATGTCTCTGATTGTTTCTCTCTTGGGTGTCTTCTTCTGTACCTGACATCTTGTTCACAAACCTTCTTGTGAGAATTCCTTCAGGAGGCTTTTAAACTTCCCACCTAGGGAACATGTCACTCAGCATCTCTGCATAACTTCACATGACAGATCCATAGGAACTTGTGGGAGATTTAGAACTCAAAGAAAATATGCCCCATATATAAGAAACTCAAGGATCTCTCACTCTTTTCTTTCATGGTCACAATTTTGTCAAAGAGAAAAAAGAAAGTAAAGAACTGGTTTAAACTCTCTCTCAAGTTTGAAGAACTATACATGAATAACACTGTGTTTGTCCTTCACTGCCAAAGAAGACCATGCCACCAGAGAAATGATGACATGACTTCGTTTTGAGTGAGGGAGGGCTGTGCAAGGTCACTAAGCTTGCTTCTCCTCCAGAGCCGTCTGAATCCAGTGACCAGATATTCCTCAGGATGACTGGAGATGACCCAGGATGCACGTGGAGACCTTGACCCCTTTAGGTCAAGGTCCATGCGGGTACTCACTTAGGGTAAGGTAACACCAATTAATTAAATAGGCCTGTTTAAGAAGTAGCCAGGGCGAGTCAGGTCATTTTTTCTCTGATGGCATGATATTCTTCAGCAGTGAAGGATGAACAGAACCCTGTCAGTAGACTCAGCTCCTTGTCTTCTGTCTGTCTCTCCTGCGCCCCCCCTCCCCCAGCTTCCTTCTCTTGTCCAAAGAAAGGTAAATTTGGATGGCCAGAAGATGCCCAGTTGGCTTAGGTTTTACTTGCTAGTCTCCCTTCCCTTCCCTGAGTTTTGAGCCTACTACACTCTGAAGTTCGGATGCCATGGGGCCCCTACCTCCTGCCTAAAGGCTCTCTTCTGGACCCTCCTGGCTTCAGAGTGATTATCAATAGTAACTGTTGCTGTTTCCCTCCCAGCCTGATGTCTTCTTCCTTGCCTCATTAAAGGGGCCATGCCCTGGCTACATGAATAACATCATCAAATGATGACTATGTATGATGGTAGACAAAACATTTTACTTCTCTGGGGATCAGTTTCTTCATCTGCAAAAGATGAGATTGTAGAATAGAAGAATTCCAGTTCTCCAATTCTATTCTTTCATGTTTGACTTACATCAAATTCCATTGGCTCCTGCCACTCAACCAAGATAGCTGATACCTTCTACATGCCATTTCATAGGATCAGAGATATTAAACTGAAGGAATTTCAGAGCCATCTAGTCCAGTCTTCTTTACTCCATTTTATAGATTGAGAAAATGAGACCCATGGAAGTTAAGTGATTATCCAAGTTTACACAGATAGTAAGAGTCAGAGGCAAGATATAAATCAATTTCAGATTCAGTGTTCTCTCCACTGTACCATGATGGCTTCTCTATTTTCTTGCTATCACTACTATTGTTGCTACTGTAGCTATACCTCTGCCCCTCAGACCAGGTCCCCACCTGAAAGACAAACTTCTGTATTTTTTCTTCATTCTGTTCCACCAACACAACAGATTTATTCACTATACCCAGGAAGTGCAGAAATCTTCTGGTAAGCAGTAATTGGGGGTGCTGAATTGGCTGGGTGGAGTGAGAAGCCGGTCTGGAGATTCCATTAGCTTGAGGTAGAGGTAATGGAACCCAGCTGGGTGTCACCCTCAGCAATCAGGGTCAGTGGAATACCCTCTGGAAACACATGGGGAGGTAATTTTCACTGGCTTTCTCCCATGCCTGAAATATTTTCCCTCCCCACATCTGCCTCTTAGCTTCCCTGGCTTTCTTCAACATTTAGCTCAAATCCCACCTTCTGTAAGAAGCCATTCCTGGCTTCCCCAGCTGCTAAGGTCCTCCTCTTTCAGAATGCCTTCAATCCACAATATGTGTAGCTTATGCGCATCCAGTTATTCACGTGTTTTCTCTCCTATTTTCTGCCTCAATTTCCTCAACTGGAAGATGTGGATAATAATAACTTCTACCTTTTTGGTTGTTGAGAGGATTAAATCAGACGATATTTGTAAAGAGTGCTTAGTATAGTACCTAACATGTAGTATTTTATAAATGCTCATTTCTTTCCTTTCCCTTCTCTTCCCTTCCTCTCCCTTGCTTTGCCTTCCCTTCTCTTCCATTCCCATTAAAATATGAGCCCTTTGAGAGCAGGGTCCATGGTTTTGCCTTTCCTTGTACATTCACTACTTATTACAGTACTTGGTGCACAATAAAGGTATAACAATAAAGGCTTGTTGGCTGACTGTAAAAGCATACTTTTTTGCTTACAAAAGATCTTTCAAAGCCCTCTCACTGAAAATTTGTTTCCCACAAAATTGACTCAGTCAGTGTTGGAATTCAACAAATAACCAGGATAGCAGCAATAGAGCTTCTTCTCTGAAGCATTTTTTATAGTCCCTGCCTATTGTTGGCCATATGAATAAGACCCAATCTCTGCTTTCTGAGAATGACCAATAAAGATGGAGGAGGGGAGAGAAATGAACTCTTTTACTACTAGCAAATCTCAAGGGATTAAAAAAATGTATGCTATATTATATTATTGGCCAAAAAGAAAGTTACTCCGTGTTCATAGAGCTTAGAACACACTGCAGACTTGGGAGAATTGAAGTTGAAACACATTACAAACAAGGAATTAAGGACTAAGTTTTAAATGATACCATCCAAAGAGCATGAACAAAAAAGAAAGATGCTTGCTCATGTGTCACAGTGAGATCCCAGAGCCATTAGAATATTGGAGAGACATAGAGCTGAATGATACCTTAGAAGTTCTAGACTGGGGTGGGGAACCAATGACCTTGAGGCCGCATGTGGCCCTCTAGGTCCTCAAGTGTAGCCCTTTGACTGCAAAGGGAACCTAGAGGGCCACATGTGACCTTGAGGTTATAGGTTTCCAACCCTTGTAATCTGGACTAATTTTCTGTTTTCCTTGGAACAGCCTTGACATATAGGGCAAATTTTGTCATTCAAAGAGTTTGAGCCTAGATGAATGGTATGTAACACCACAATTGAGTTTAGCTGTTTCCATTCTCTAAAGACTGAATACTTAAAAGTCTATCCTTTCCAATTTACACCACATGGAAATGTGGAGAAAAATGTGAATAGTTCACTAGAAATCACATGACTGATTAGAATTACTTCATGCTTTTATGTCTTTTTCTTCTCAACTAGATTATAAGCTCTTGGAGGGCAGGAATTAATCATTTTCATGTTCTCCAAAGTGCTTTGTACATAATAAATGTTCAAGAAATATTGTCATGTTGATTTGTCTTTACCATAAGTATTACTATTTCATGTGATGGCCCATGTATGAGCTCATGCTTTCCCTTACTTTTTTGTAACAGTCTTCATACTCTTCTTCCTCTATGTGACTTGTTTATATGAAATAATGCCAACATTTTTCTTTTCCTTTCCTGGGATGAATGCCTGCTCAGGTATCTTAGAGTTGTAACTCTAATTTAGATCCAGTAAGCTCATTGACTTTGTTGGATGCATTAAAGATTTGCACTCTGACTCTAATTCCTACTCTGTCTCTAGCTCTGTTTCTGTCTCTCTGTGTCTGTCTCCCATTCTGTTTCTATCTTGTCTCTATTTACATCTCTGTCTCCTTCCCTTGTTTTCCCTGTCTCCCCCTGCACCATTCCCCTCATTTTTTTTTCTCTCCCTCTTTGAATGCCCAAGTAGAATGTGAACAAGGGTCACTAAAGAAGCTAAGTAGAAGTTGCCTTTTGAATCTTGCCACTGTTATATATTAAAATCAAATATATTCCAAAAGACCCTTACAGGTCCAAGATCTATCATTCCTAATATGAGGCCTTTACTGTATCTCTAAACAAAACTAAAATTTCTCTTCATGGGACCTTTAACAGAATGTTTTGACTTTATGGCTTCCTTGTGAGGAGAGTCTGATATGTATTTCATTTACATACATACATACATACATGTTCTAACATCCTTCCCTCTGCCTATACCTTATCTAAATTAATTCATTTCCTGATAATTCATATTTCTTGAAGCAAAGTATATTTGGACTGCTATTTGGCAAATGTGGTTTAATTGTATCATTATTGTAAAAAACTTCATATTTTCAGCAAACATATGGTAATTTGAATGGAATACATTACAGCAGACACAGCATGCAATATTTTGTGGTTGTTTCCTAATTATATAAACAACTTGTGCAAACCCTCTGACAGATACAGAAAAAAGAAGAGAAAAGAAAAATGATAAAGAGAAGAATAGAAAAGAAAAATAATGTCTACCAGAGGACAGGTCATAGTGAAATTGAAATACAAAGCTTTGAATATTTCCAATGATAGTGACAGAAGTTTACTATGTTTTGATGCTCATTCATGCTTTTTAAAAATCTCTAAGAGATTTCTATAAATATGAGATTGATTATTACACTATGATTTGCATTCTTAGCAAGGAACCTTATCTATGGTATAATGTTTTTTTCTCATGCGTAAACCTGCAAAGCAAGTGCCATTTCTGTCAGTCCAATATGAAAGTACAAACGTGTCTCCCTGAGGGTAACTAGGGGCAGCATGAAATATTGTATGCAGCTCTGGATTTGGATTCAGGAGGCCCTGAGTTCAAATTTCACCTTAGACATGCATACTAGCTGTGTGGCTCTGGTCAGGTCACTTGACCTGTCTGTGGCTGTTGCTCCATATGTAAAATGAGGGAGCTGGATAAGTAGCTTCTAAAGGCTCTTTCTGCTTTAAACCTATGATCCTATAAATTCACTTATAAATTCATACTGGAGAAGTCAAGTTTTAGAAATGTTACATGAAATTTGAGATGCTCAAGATTTAAGAATTGGTTTTTCTTTTAATGACTGTGATTCTTTTTTCTATAATGAATGCAAATTAAAGTTAGTGGATACATGAATGCATACAAAAACATTAAGCACTTACTATGTGCCAAGTCCTTTTGAAACACTGGGTATACAAACATAAAAATGAAGGCTTGTCCCTGTCCTTAGGACCTTACAGTGTAACGGGAGAGATAACATAGAGGGTAGTGGTATTTGGGGTTTAGAAACTTATTAGACTGTGATTTGAAATATAGAGATCATATTGATACAGCCTTTCTTGGAGCAGTAGCAGTATTGATTTGATTGAGTTTAGAATTCCAAAGTGATGATGGTAGTAGCTAGGGGAGGCAATGAATATAGCTGGATATAGATAATTTTCTGGTAAAATGAACATCATAAAACTTTCTAGTTCTAGATGAAAATAGAAAATGGTAAACAATGGGATTAACAATAGATCAGTTGAAATAATATTGCAAAGACGAACAACTTTGAAAAATTTAACAGCTTTGATTAATACCATGAATTACCAGTATCTCATGGGACTTAAACTGATCAATCATGATAGATACACAGACATATATATATATATATATATATACATATATGTATATGTACATACACATGCACTTATGCATACACACATATATGCACACGCACATGTTTATATACACATATATCAATGATAATAAATGTATTATATATATCATGGTTATATATAGTATATGTATGTATTTGATATGGGCACTGTGGGAATTATATATTTATAATACAGGTTTTGATTTCCTTTCTTTCTCAAAGAGAATGGGATTTGGAGATATGGATAGGAGAAAAGGCCAATTTTTGTTGACTGGAAAAATAAAATTTAATTTCAAATTTTTAAAAAGCATGCCTGTGGCATAGAACAAAAGAATTGTAATCATTCTTCTGTGTGGAAGAAATGGCTTAAGTGCTAACATTTCCACAGAGAAACTGAAAGTGATTGTTCAGAAGCAAAATCATTGTAAAGGATATCAGCACTAATACTTCAATTTTCTGATAGAACTATATTTTCCTTGTTATGAACACTCACTCAGCAATGCAGATCAAAGATCATCTATACTCACCCATCATGTGCCCTCTATTGTCCATATACTTCTATAATTTTGCCATAGATCATGCAACATAGTGAGACCCTTCTTTGACTTCTCTTGACATACATAAACACATGACTTGCTAGCTCTCTTTCTGGTCATGAATTTCTTTGAACCCATCATTTATAAAGCTTTACTTGTATAACTTCTTCTATGTAACATATATTAGGTAGTAATGTGACTAGATCATTGAATATGAAGTTAGTAAGAACTGAGTTCAAATTCAGCCTCAGTTGCTTACTAGTTGTGTGAGCATTAGCACTTGCCTTAATTTCCTCATCTGTACAATATGGATAATAATAGTACCTCTCAGTGTTGTTGTGAGGATAAAAGGAAATATTTTTGATATACTTGTAAACGTTAAAGTCCTATGTAAGTGCTATTATTATATCACTGTGCACAACTATATATAACTTTCCATTGCCCTTAAGATATTCTTCAACTTTATTGCTTTGGAATTGGGGTCTCTGGCACATGCTCAGAGTCTTCTCAAATAGTAACTGCTCATATACTTTCCACTCAAGCCAAAAATCTCTCTGAGTAGTTAGATGGAGACAAACAGGTTGACTTAATTAGAGTAAGAGAGTTATGTACGTGTATGTGGAATTGGAGGAATATAAATATTTCCAGACTTTATTAAGGGAGGACAGTTTGAATATTTTGATAATCATTGTATTTTATATACCTGCATGAATTTTATTTCAGGGCTAATCTCTAAAGTTGATCTGTGTATCCTTGAAGCACATGGTGCGAGAAGGCTCTGCTTCTTTTACCCTAGGGATAATTCTGCTTTCAAAAGTTCTTAGCGGAGAGAACAAATAGTGCCATTTATATATTGTATTATTGTTTTTTCCATAAGATTGAGAGGATTGAGAAGTTTCATTTCCTTGCTAGAAGAAATACTTGAACGTAAGCTGACTGTCCAAAAGGAAACGAGATACAAGCTTCGGATCAGATGAGAAAGAAATATTGTTGGGGGCCATTAAAGCTACAGGGTAAAGTCAACAAAGGGATCATTTAGATGTGGTGGAGTAAGACCAGTATTTTTCCTCATGATGATTGCCAAAATGAACAATGAGGACTCAAATCTTAAATCAGGCAGAAGTTCCCCCTTAAGAGGTTTTAATTATTTCCTTTGATATCTAGTGTCTTTATATGGCGTGGGAATCATGCCTTTGGTTAGTATGTGGGAAAGAGAGGCATTTGGTGCCTCACTTAAGAAAAATCTGAACTACAACATGTCTTTTTTATTATCTAATTAAATGGTAAAGACCTAACAAAGTGCTTAGTAAAATGTCACAAACCCAAAGGGAGCTTAATTTTCTTTGTGGAAGAAGCTGAGGCAGAAATAATGATTCTTCGAAAAGGGTGGTATAATGAATGACTTCAAACAATAGATCAGTCACTGAAGAATCTTATCTCTGTAATGTCAAATATCCCTATTAGCTGTTCATTCACTCACTCAGTCATTCACTCACTCATTCATTCATCCATTAAAAAGTTGCTGCACCACTTGCTATCAGAGCTAGATAGATATGACACTGGGATGTTTCAGTATGAGCAGTGTTCTGGGCAACACAGGAAGTAGAGCTGATAAAGAGTAGGAGACTCAAATCCTACAACCCTATTGTGGTGATCCAAATCATATTAACCTTCCATTGTCATATTTTTGTCGTTGTTCAGCTGTTTCATTTGTGTCCAGTTCCTTGTAACGCTATCTGGGGTTTTCTTGGGAAAGCTACTTAATATTCCTTCTAGACTTCATTTTACAGATGAGGAACTGAGGTAAACAGGGTTAAGTGACTTGCCCAGGGTCACACAGTTAATGAGTGTCTGAGGTTAGACTTGAGCTAAGGAAGATGAATCTTCCTATCTTCAGGCCCAGCACTCTATCCGTTGTGGTGCCTCGCTGCCCCATAGACATTGCCATATCTACAAAATACCAAAGGCCTTGGTTTATTGTGTTCCATATTAATTAGTCAATCAATCAACCTTATTGGTACTTTCACGTCACCTGTTCCATGAAACTGTTTTCCTCAGTTGGTCATAATCTTCTCCTTGGTTGGTAATCACCTCCTTGATATCAACCTTGAATAATTTACACCTCTAGAATTCCTTTATGGTATTTGTCTTATAATTTTCTTATCCCCCTTTAGATTGTAAGTCATCTCCACAAAGATATTATCTTCCGTTAATTTTGTTTAGAGAGCATGTTGGGTAGGAAGCATGATTTCACAGGGACCATCAGATCT
The DNA here is from genome assembly GCA_023548195.1 of Bettongia penicillata ogilbyi. NCBI lineage: Eukaryota > Metazoa > Chordata > Mammalia > Diprotodontia > Potoroidae > Bettongia > Bettongia penicillata. The sequence continues at coordinate 2,496,815 of JAJHZJ010000535.1, forward strand.
AAGTAACTTCTTGTGGGCTTCTGTGCCAGTATAGCTTTGATTGGTTCTGGTCTTGGCAGATCTGGTGAAAACACTATTGGTCTACAATCCCTATATTTGTCTCTTCCTCAGCACCCAGTACTATATTCGGCACAGAACAGGCACTTGAAAAATGCTTACTGAATAAATGAATGAAATTTTCTTGCATCTGTAAATCTCCTATTATGTCTTCAGCACAATCATGATGAAATTGCATATATAGTTCTTTGAAAACCTTAAAAAAAACACTCTATAAATGCTATCATTGTTGTTACTATGGATATATGACATTCCATAGATAGAAGTATCAGTATTTTAAAAAATCTTTGTTCACTTTGTTCAGTGCTTAATAGTAAGAACTTAACAAATGTTTCCTGACTAACCAATTGAGATGATCAATTCAGAATTTACAGGGTGTATAGGCATTGGGTAGACACAACTCTCTGGAAAGGGAACACAGGCCACTGAGCTGATCATGTTTATTATTCAAGTAAGAGCCATAGATACTTGTCACAGGCTACATTTAGTTTTTCTACAACATTTTTCTGCAAATGAGTCACTAGAATAACATCCTGCCCTACAATATGTTACCAGTAAGAACACATCTTTATTTTTTTCTGGTTTCTCTCTGCAGCCAAGCCAGAGTTTAGCTGCATGATATTCATCAACAAGAAATCTCCAAATACTCAACAGCAGGTTGGTATATTCATGGTTTTGACGAGCACAGACTTCTGAGATTGGGAAGGAAAAGGACTTAATGTCCTTTTTTTTTTTTTTGTACGGGCTGTAAAGGTAAAGATAACAGCACCTTGCCAGGTTTAACACTTTGTTGGAATCAGAAGGGCTCCTGGGCAGTTCTTTTGCATTGAAGATGGAAAACGCTTGCTTATTTAGTACATACAAAATGGGAAATGTTCCCAGAGAAGTCTGCTGAGATAAATGTTTGACCCTTTGAAAGCCCCCTCTGGAAGTTAGAAGAACCAAGTAAACTCTCTCTGTAGTGGATTCCCTGGGGACACACTCTGAGTGTTTGTACGCTAAGAGGAGATAAATCTATTTTTATTCTCAAAGTCAGTACTACTGTCCTCCAAGGTCAATAAACACTAACTATTACTTTTTGCCAGAAGATCCTGGGATGTTCCAAAGAACATGTGGGACTTGAAAAAGCATGAGGGACTCATCACTTGAAAACAGTCTCTGGCATTAGTGGATCATGGTCTCTGATTGGCCATCATTTACTCAGGTGCCTGGAACTTCCAGGTCTGTCATCATAGGGGTGATGCCCATGAAATAGCCATGCTAATCCTGATAGCAAAAGAGCTCAACAGTAGGGACAGGCATGCCCTGTTCAAGAGAGGGTGGGGTACCGCACAAGCAGCCATAGTCATCCCTCTAAAATCCTGATGTGGCCTTGAAGGAACTTGCACAAAAGCAGATGTGGATTTTCTTTTACTTGCAATAATAATTTTTCCCCACTAAGTGGTGAAGGGGCAGATTCCCCTGATACTTTCAACCAAGGCACTGAAATTATGATCATGCTTTCCTTCTCTCCCCCGACCTCATATGATGACCCTCTTCTCCCTGAACACAGAGAAAGAGTCCAAGAACAGTTTATCCTAGGAAAATTTTATGTACTGCTATGAGATTGACATAGTGTGAAATTGGATTATGGTGTTCTGTCTATTGTACTTTTGAGTAGCCCATGAGCTCAAGCCCTGGATCAAACTTTTCAGAAAACCTTGGAAGATCACTTGTCCTGAGTTTAGTCATTCCTCTAGTAGTCTACTAGTCTCTAACCTTCTTTTTGAATAAAGCAGTCACAGAATCTCAAGAGATCTCTTTCCCATTCTTCACTCTACTAGGAAGATGATGAATTGTCCTTGGGAAATGAATGTCCTTGAAGGTTGTTTCATCAACACCTTTCAGACCTAGGAAAGTTTAGAAAATGATATTCTAATTCCCCTTAAGTTAGTAGTGTCTCTAAAGTTTTGCCTTATTCATCCCCTATGGTCTGTGTCTGTGTATTGCTAATTTTTTGTCCAAAACAAACAGCTTCTTTTGTGTAGGGCTGGTCCTGAAGAAGAGTTTTCCTTGGAAACTTCAGCTGAAATGTCAAGGATTTTCCAAAAAAAAACTCCTTTTTTTTAGTGAGATCTTTCCAGCAGTGAGGTTTACAGTTTCTCCTTTAAGTTCCTGTAAGCAAGTTTATGTGGTGATCTTGGAAGAACTAAATATAGAAGTTAAAAACACACACATGAACCCACAAACATACACAAATCACCAATCCTATCCCTTTCTACCAATATGCTAACAATCCCATGCTATATCAAAAAAAGAACTCACCAAAAGTTCCTACAGCGTTTGATAAGATTCAGGCACAAAAGAAACCAAAAAGGAGAATTGCAATGTTTTTTCCTAGGCTTGGTTTGGTTAAATGTAAGTTTCTAAGACCTGAAGGCCTGAAGACCTCATACTTCCTGGTTGTTAAATTAACGAATGACAGAAAAACTGTGGAAAGATGCATTTAACATATAAACCTAACAGCGACTTTCCCTACACTAGGTCTTGGAGTTCTACTAATAATAGCTGGTATTTTAAATAAATAAAAAGCATTTTAAAGCTGTAAAGAGCACTTTGCACAAGTTTTCTCACTCAAAATCCAATTAGCCCTGTGAGACAGGTGATATTATTGTTTCCATTTTACACATGAGAAAATTGATACTGAAAGAGGTTCAGTAATGTGCCCATGGTTAAAAGTCTGCTAAGCATCAGGCGAGATTTGAGCCAGGTATCTCTGATTCCATGTCCAATGGTACCCACCTTTCTTCCTATTGGCAATATGCCACTTTTGACATATGTAGGTGAAAAATTGTTTTTATAAACATATGATGTCTATTTTTCTCAAGTACATGTAAACACAAATTTTTAACATATATCTTTTTAAAATGTTGACTTCCCAATTCTCTCCCTTCTTCTCCGCCCTCCTTGAGAAGGCAATAAATGTGATACAGATAATATTTGTGTAGTCACACAAAATATTTCCACATTAGCTATGTTGCAAAAGGAAACACAGAACAAAAAAGCTCAAGAATAATAAAGAATTTTTTAAAAATACTGTGCTTCAGTTTGCATTTAAGACTCCATCAGTTCTTTCTCTGGAGGTAGATAGCATTTCTCATCATAAGTCTTTTGGGAATAATCTTGGATCCTTATTTTGCTGAGAATGGCATGGTCATCACTGAGAATAGTTTCTGAGAATTACATTAATGAAAATATTGTTGTTACTATATATATATGTGTATATATATATAACAATATACACACATGCTATATCTCTATATATCTATATCTATATATAATGTCCTCCAGGTTCTACTAATTTCACTTTGTATTAGTTTGAGTAAGTCTTTCCAGGTTTTGCTGAAATCATCCTGCTCATCATTTCTTATAGCACAATAGTATTTCATTGGAATCATATGCCATGATTCCCATTCATTCTTTAATTGATAGGTATTCCATCAATTCCCAATTCTTCACCACCACAAAAGTAGCTGCTCTAAATATTTCTGTACATATAGATCCTTTTCCTTTAATCTCTTTTGGGGTTCAGCTGTAGCAGTGGTATTGCTGAATCAAAGGGTATGCACAGCTTTATAGCCTTTCAAGGGCTGGACAGTTCATAAGTCTACCAATAGTGCTTTAGTATCTCTGTTTTTCCATATTCTTCCAACATTTTTGGTAATTATAGCCAATTTGATGGATATGAGGTGGTACCACAGAGTTGTTTCAATTTGGTTTGTCTAATCAATGGTGAATTAGAGCATTTTTATATGACTCTAAATAGCTTTGATTTCTTCATCTGAAAACTGCCCCTTCATGTTCATATCCTTTGACTATTTATCAACTGAGGAATAACTCATATTCTTATAAATTTGATTAACTTTTTTACATAGGTGAAACTTTCTAAACCCACTGTGAGCAGGACTTTGGCCTTAGTCATGTTTTTGGTAATGTTGATGAATTGCACAGTTCCATCCATCATACCCTATCTAAGATGGTGTCCCTTGTGACTAATACTGCATATTTATGAGAGAAGTGGCTGGCATCAGAGCTGCAGTCTGTGGCTGTTTGGAAGAGAATAAAGGTAATTGGCCATTTGGTGAGTCAAGCTCTTAAATTTGGTTTTATTAGCACCATATTCTAGTCAACAGAGTTAAATGACTGTGAAATACAGTGTGATACCTGAACTAATGATAGTACCAACTCAAATTCCATCAGCAAAAGGTCAGAATTAATTTGTTAAATAGAGAAGTGAGGGAATAGGTTAGAATACATTCTGCGTGGTGAATTGTGGTTAAGCCAGAAGTCATTTTCAATGACAGGAGAAACAACTCAGTTTCCTGAAGGAGGTGTTAAGCATTAAGAGTCACTTTTCTAGTTTAAGGTCTGGTCCTCATGAGACAGCACTTTATTACCCAACCTGCCATAAATATTTATCTTTATTCACTGGAGGTTTTCACTTCTGAAATGAAAAGGCTAATTTGATCTGACATCCCCACAGTTATTTAAAGGAAATGTGACATCTGGAAATAAGGTTTTGAGTAAAACAGAATCCTGAGGAGTTGACTGAAAAAGCTACCAAGGTAAAAATCATCATGCACATTAAGATGCCCTTGATATCCAGAGTGGTTGATAATGACAATGCCCATCTTAGGCTCAGCACGGGGAGAAAACTTGAATTTTGGTCAGATTTGCTGAGCATTCCTAAAGCAAGCAGTCCACATGAAGACCATGTATTTAAAGGGACAGACTTTAACTTTTTTGCTTTTAGCACTGGTGACTGGTGTGAGAAGACTTTAAAAAAATCAAGATCACTTGTCCTCATTTTACCATCTCCTTTACCCTCTATCTCCCTTTTTGGCATTTTAATGAATCTGAAGAATAAAAACAGATGGGCTGGTTTTTATTTGGCATTTATAGTTTCTATTCCTAGTCCTGGTTTATTCTTTGGGTGGTCTTGACAGGAACATTGGAAGGTGGAACAATCATCTGGATAATTCAAGTTTAAAAATTTTTTATAGTAAGTGAACAGCATTGGTATGAAAAGTGGTTGTCCCCAAATGATGACATAATATAAACAAATATAATATCTTTATAAAGGAGTCAATATAATGTATGGGTAAATTATGGGAAAGTAACACCCATTAGTGGCTGCATGCAGATTTTATCCAGTCTAGATTTGGTTTTATAAAAGGGTAGTGGGTAGCCTGTATTTATTCCAGGAAAGTGTATACAATATTCCCTGTTAATCATATGTTAAAAAAAAACTTAATAAGGTTGTAAAATTGGCCTATATTCCATAATATGAACATATACACATATACTTATAGTATTCCAAAAGTCTTAGTACAGTTTTAAGATTCAATAAGTTATATGTATCATATGTAATATATATATATATATATATATGCATTCACATATATTTATGCACAATAATGCATTGTATATAATACATATGTTGTTGTTCAGTTGTTTTCCAGTAGTGGTCAACTCTTTGTGGGATTTTCTTGGTGAAAATAATGGAGTGGTTTGTCATTTCCTTCTCTAGCTCATTTTACAGAGGAGAAACAGACACAAAACAGGGTTAAGTGACTTGCTCAGGGTCACACAGTAAATTTCTGAGGTCAGATTTGAACTCCTGATGATGAGTCTTCCTGATTCCAAGCCCAGTACTCTATCCACTGTAGCTGCCCTATATATTATATGCATGTGTAGAAAATGTATATACGTAAATGTAGCAAGATGTCAATAATTACATACCTTCAGAATTGTAAAGGAGCTCCGAGGTCAACCTATACCCTAATAAGAATTTCTTCTGTTTGATCAATCAGTCAGTCGACAAGTACCTACTGTGTGTCAGGCACTATGCCAAGCACTGGTGACAGAAATGTAAAGAATAAAACAAACCCAGTATTCAAGAAACTTACATTCTAATGGGGGAGATAATAAGATCTAAATACATACAGTATAAATATAAAGTTAGGAAATACAATTATGCTTGGTTGCTGTCCTTTGTTCCTGAAGAGGACCAAAATGACATCACTCTGATAAAGTTTTAATGTGTCTAACTGTGGTTGATCAGACCAATATGAGCTCAGAGTGCTCTATCACAGACTGGGCACAAATACTCCATGTGAACTTTTGGGGTGGATACTCTAAATTTGTGCATCTTGTATTTCCTTTGAGCTGTTTCAATTCTGCTTTGCTCATAGAACACAGCACCTTCTCTGATGTGGGCATGCCAGACCCTGTACCAGTGTCTCCCATATCACACAATCAATTCCAAAATTCTTGAGAGAAACCTTGAAAATGTCCTTGTATCGTTTCTTCTGACCCCCATATGGTCACCTGACCTGTGTGAATTCTCAATAAAATAGTTTTTTCAGCAAGAATCTTGCATTAGAATAATGTGGGCAACCCATCAGAGTTGCATTCTCCGAAGCATAGTTTGAATGCTTGGTAGTTTAGTTAGAGTAAGGAATTCATTGTCTGGTACCTTATCCTGCCAGGAGATCTTCAGAATCTTCTTAAATCTTACAACAATGAGATCAACTCAATGGCTTTGTAGACCTTCAGTTTGTTAATCAGCCTAATACCTTTCTCTCCCATACTTTTTTTCTGAGATGCCCAGTCACTGAGCTAGCTTTGGCAATGCATGCGTCAACTTCATTATCAATGTGTACATCACTGGAAAGTACACCACCAAGGTAAGTGAACTTATTCACTGAATCCAAAACTTTCCCATTTGTGGTAACTGATGATTCCACATCTGGATGGTGTGGTGACTGATGGAGCACCTGTGTTTTCTTGGTGTTAATTATTAGGCCAAAATTAGCACAGGGAGCAGAGAATTGAGCCATACCAAAAAAATCATACACCAACACTTCTTCCACTTTAGTTTTGACTTATAGCCTTTTCAAATTGAAGAATGTACTATCAATATAGTTGCTGACCTTGATGCCATGTTCAACCTCATTGAAAGCATTTAACAACTGAAAATCATTATGGTAAAAAGCATGGGAGTAAGCGCACAGCCTTGTTTCACTTCATTGGTGACTGGGAAGGCATGAGAGCACCGTTCACTATCCAGAACCTGGACAAGCATGCCATCATGAAATCGATGTATAATACCGATGAACTTCTCAGGGTGGCCAAAATTTGACATAATTTTCCATAAGCCCTCATGGCTAACAATATCAAAGGTCTTAGTTAGATCTACACACATTGTGTACAGGTCTCTGTTCTGCTCCTGGCATTTCTCCTGGAGTTTTTGGACAGCAAACACCATATCGACTGTTCCTTGGCCAAAACGTTAAATACAAGTTAGTTTGGAAGAGAGGGGAATAGAGGGGGAGGAGCCAAGATGGCAGAGTAGAAAGACCCACATATGCTACCTCTGAATCCATAGCCCATAAATTTCCTGTAAAAAGAACTCCCCACAAATTCTGGAGCAGTGGAAGCCATGCAGCAATGCAGTGGAGGAGATTTCCATTCCAGAGAGCCCTGAAAAACTGACCCCAAAGGTCCGTCACGCACCGGACAGTGGAGCCCAGTCCTGGCCTCATGGCCCCAAGAGAAGCAGATCTGAGCAGGCTTCAGGGATGGAACCTCTGGCGGCCATGAAGTTCCCTCCACCCACAGGCGCTATAGGTCAGTGAGACAGCCTTCTGGGCTGGCTGAGAGGGGAGCGGGGTATCTCCATAACTCAGGCCCCCTTGGGAGGTAGCGGCAGAGGCAGCAGCAGAGGCACCAGGGGCCCCCGGAGCAGACAGGACCTCAGATCCATTACTGAAGATCTCCGCATAAACCCCCTGAGGGAACTGAGCCTGGGAGGTGGCCCTTTCCCCACCTGAGAACCTGAGTTTAATCTTACCCTGAATAGCAGCCCCACCTGCCTGCCTCTGAAAGCCCTGAGGCTGGGGAGCAGCATTTGAATCTCAGACCCCCAAGCACTAGCTGGGTGGATCTAGGCTGAGGTGGAGAGGAGTCTCAGAAGTCAAGTAACTGGCTGGGAAAATGCCCAGAAAAGGGAAATAAAATAAGACCATAGAAGGTTACTTTCTTGGTGAATAGATGTTTCCTCCTTTCCTTTCTGATGAGGAAGAACAATGGTTACCATCAGGTAAAGACATAGAAGCCAAGGCCTCTGTATCCCAAACACCTGAAATAAATATCCAATGGGCTCAGGCCATGGAAGAGCTCAAAAAGGATTTTGAAAATCAAGTTATAGAGGTGGAGGAAAAACTAGGAAGAGAAATGAGAGAGATGCAAGAAAAGCATGAAAAAAGGGTCAATACCTTGGTAAAGGAGACCCAAAAAAATGTTGAAGAAAATAACACCTTGAAAAATAGGCTAACTCAATTGGCAAAAGAGATCTCATGGGAAAAACAACTGACCTGGAAAATAAATCCAGGAGAGACAATTTAAAAATTATGGGACTACCTGAAAGCCATGATCAAAAAAAGAGCCTAGACATCATCTTTCATGAAATTGTCAAGGAAAACTGCCCTGAGATTCTAGAACCAGAGGGCCAAATAAGTATTGAAGGAATCCATCGATCACCACCTGAAAGAGATCCAAAAAGAGAAACTCCTAGGAACATTGTGGCCAAATTCCAGAATTCCCAGGTCAAGGAGAAAATATTGCAAGCAGCTAGAAAGAAACAATTCCAGTATTGTGGAAATAAAATCAGGATAACACAAGATCTAGCAGCTTCTACATTAAGGGATTGAAGGGTGTGGAATAGGATATTCCAGAAGTCAAAGAATCTAGGACTAAAACCAAGAATCACCTACCCAGCAAAACTAAGTATAATACTTCAGGGGAAAATATGGTCTTTCAATGAAACAGAGGACTTTCAAGCATTCTTGATTAAAAGACCAGAGCTGAAAAGAAAATTTGACCTTCAAACACAAGAATGAGAAGAAGCATGAAAAAGCAAACAGCAAAGAGAATTCATAAGGGAATTACCCAAGGTGAACTCTTTACATTCCTACATGGAAAGACAATATTTGTAACTCTTGAAACTTTTCAGTATCTGGGTAGTTGGTGGGACTACACATACACATATATACACACATGCACACATACCTGTACACATGTGCATGCACACACACACATACACACATGCACGTACACACAGAGACAGAGAGCACAGAGTGAATTGAATAGGATGGGATCATATCTTAAAAGAAATTAAGGTAAATGGTGAGAGAGAAATGTAGTGGGAGGAGAGAGGGTGAAACGGAATGGGGTAAATTATCTCTCATTCAAGAGGCAAGCAGGAGACTTTTTAGTGGAGGGAAAAAGAAGATAGCTGAGAAAAAAACATGAAATTTACTCTCATCACATTCGACTAAAGGAAGGAATAAAATGAATACTTATTTTGGTATGAAAACCTATCTTACAATACAGGAAAGTGGGGGAGAAGGAGATAAGTAGGGTAGGGGGATGATGGAAGGGAGGGCAATGGGAGGAGGGAGCAATTTGAAGTCAACATTCGGGGAGGGACAGGATCAAAAGACAGAATAGAAACAATGGGGGGCAGGATAGGAAGGAGGGAAATATAGTTAGTCTTACACAACACGACTATTATGGAAGTCATTTGCAAAACTACACAGATATGGTCTATATTGAATTGCCTGCCTTCCCAAAGGGAATGGGTGGGGAGGGAGGGATGGGGAGAAGTTGGAACTCAAAGTTTTAGGAACAACTGTTTAGTATTGTTGTTGCTACTAGGAAATAAGAAATACAGTTAATGGGGAATAGAAAGTCATCTGGCCCTACAGGACAAAAGAGAAGATGGGGACAAGAGAAGGGAGGGATGATAGAAGAGAGGGTAGATTGGTGATAGGGGAAATTAGAATGCTCAGTGTATTGGGTGGGGGTAGGGGACAAATGGGGAGAAAATTTGGAACCCAAAATTTTGTGAAAATGAATGTAAAAAGTTAAATAAATAAATTTATATAACAAAAAAAGAGAGAGGAATAGCATTTGTGAAGATCAGGAAAGGCTTCATGAACAAGATGGTGCAACAGCAAGCACCCCAAAATATACAGAGAGGCCTGCTACCACAAGTTCTTAGATCTTCATTCACAAAAGGAAAACAACTTTCAAGGGATTAACAATCACTTTAATCAAGCACAAATATCATTCCTTTAACCAAGTACATATATCATTCAGTTAATTCAGGGAGTCAGCACCGTAAATTTCAAAGAAAATACAGAGAAATCAAAAGATCAACAGACATGACTTCCTCTGCCTGAGTTCAATAGAAAATTAAACTCCATTTGTCTGACCATAGTTACCAGAGAGGGAAGCCCTACATCTAGGTTCCCAAAGATGGGGTGCTCCTTAGTAGCTTCCCAGAGTTCTCATCTGGCATTTAAACTTTCTTACCAGAAACTAAGCCCCAAAGTAAAACCTCAACTCAGAGTATTTATACCTTTTTAGAACCAGAGATCATAACCCTTTAACCCAATGCCTCAATAGAAAAAGCCAAAAGGTACTTGGGACCCTCCTACATTACAACTCCCATAATCAAGCTTTCCACAATGGGTACACCCATCAATGGATGGGAAAGATCTTTAATCACATTAAAATAATGAAAAATGAAAATACATACACTCTTTCTAGTTAAAGAAACTCTTGTTTCTGTACTTTACTCCTTGTAAAGGTTCTTGATTGATAAATTCAAGATTCAGTTAGAGGCACTTGATTATATTAAAACAAAACCAGCAAAAGATCCTACTTTGGTTGCCATCACACTTGGAACCTAAGCTATATCTTAAAGGAAGAGCAAAATTTTATAAAGTACAGGTAGGGAGGAAGTGAATTTCAGGTAGCAGGAATGTCCAGTGCAAAGTTATGGAGAGGAAAGGTGGTATATCTTGAATGGGGAACAGAAGGAATATCAGTTTGTCTGTATTGTAAAGATGTAATGTCCCATGAAACTCAAAAAATACATTGGATCCAGATTGTGTTCGAAAAGCTTTCAAAGCAGAACAAAGTTTATATTTGATCTTAAAGGTAAAAGGAAGCCACTGGAGTGGATTGAGTAGGGTGGTCATATAGTAGTAGTATGTAGGATAAATTAGAGTGAGGAAAAGTTGAGGTAGGGAGACCAGTTAATATTGCCTTGTCAGGAGATGGTAAAGGCCTGAATGAAGGTTGTAGTTTGTGAGTGGAGAAAATGTCTTGGATGTGATAAATGTAGTAACAGGCAGAAAGAACAAGATTGGGATACTAATTGGATAAATGGGATTGGGAAGAGTGAGGAATCCAGGATCATGACAGTTATGAACCTGGGAGATAGTAAAGATGGTGATGCCTACAACAGAAACAGTGATTTTGTCATAGAAAAGGGTTTATGAAAAGATGAGTTCAATTTTGAACATGTTGAATTTAAGATGTCTCTGAGAATCCAATTTGAAATAGGTGATTTTAGTAAAATTGGTGATGAGAGACTAAAACTTAGGAAAGAGACTTAGTCTGTACATTTAGATCTGGGAGTCATTTGCATAGGGTTGATATTTAAACCCATGGGAGTTGCTGAGGTTACTGAGAAAGTATAGAAAGCTTTAGATAGAAACTTGATATTCAGCTCATCAATCCTTTTCATGGAAACCTTTAGCAAGAGGGAACCAACTATCTCACATGTCCCATGACATTTTTGGAAGATCTATTTCTTAAGAAGTTTTCCTAATTTGAGCTTAAATCCATCTCCTTGGAACTCCCATCAATAGCTCCAACATTTCTTCTATGGTCAAGCAGAATTAGCCTAATCCATCTTGCATATGCTAAGCCTTCAGTTACTTGAAGACATTTACCATGTCACCTCTAAGGTATGCTATATGCATGTTATTAGCAAGATATTTTCTTTTCTTTTTGATTTTATAAGCTTGGAGAAGAAAAGTTGACTGGGACACCCAAGGTAGCAATTAGCCTAATCAAAACACTGCACATAATGAATCAGTCAGGCAACGATTTTTTATTATTTATGTTCCAGATATGCTGATAAGGACTGGAGATACAAAGAAAGGCAAAAGACAATCCTTCCTGTGGAAGAACTCTGAATCTAATGGAAAGACAATAAGCAAACAACTATATGCAAAATATGATGCAAATGAAATAACATGACAAATAGGAAATAATCGACTCGTGACTCAAATGACTTCCAGAAAATGTTTGGCCAAGATGAAGTTCAATGTGCTTTTCAAAGGACAGGGAAGCGGATTTTCTTTTGTCATTTGCTTGCATTATTTTTTTTGGCCATGTTGGCTGTGCCAGATGGACAGAGATGACACATATGCTTCACGTATTGTCTTGATCACCCGGTGAGTATAAGAGTTGTGCTCTCTGTAGCCTGCTGTTGCACTTTCATGTTTGAGTTCAACATTCTTCCTCTCATTTGTTCAGGGGAAGGGGATGAGCCAATTGAAACTCAGCAGGGATGAGAAACACTGACATTCCGGAGGCACTTCTCTAGAGTGAAAGAGATCAAAGGCTACTCTGTGTACTACTTTTCACTTTTTTTATGCCATTGGGTCCCAGAATCCAGAGTTCTGAAGTCTGACAAGGTTGCAAAACTAACCTATTTAACTCGTGTAAAGTCAGTGGAAAAAAAAATTCAGAGTTTGTATTGTAGGTGTATACCGTTTGGAATGTGGCTCTGGCATTTTAATTTAAAATCCCTGCTAGCTGTCTTTGGTAGTCCATTGTGAAATCAGGGAGTTGTATGAATTGATTGAGTCTATTCAAAGCCACTTTTCTGATATTCTCTTTCCCAACACTTAGCTTCTTTGAAAATATCACTTAGTGGCCATCTCCTGCATGAGCTTTCCAGTTGTTAGTAATCATGGCTCACCCTGGAAATAACTTTATCTACATTTGTATTTACTTATCTGTATAGAGGAATTGTTTCATTTTCATTTTTGTGTTTTCAACACCTATCACAGTATCTGGCATATAGTATGTGTTTAATAGAACTTTGCTGAATTGAAGCGAATTGACAGTGAACAAAATCAACAACTCACACACAAAAACATTTGTTGGACTGATTCCCCAAGGCCCCATGAATGATGGCACTGGCCTGGAAATATCTGGCTGCCTGAATGAGCTGTGGTGAATGAGAGAAGCTAAGCTTTTAATTCTGCTACATTTTCATCTCTATATCAAAGACCTCAGCTGGAAAGAAGGAAGAATTTATTTACTAACTTCTTCCCTTTTATTCATCCAACAAATGTTTACTAAATGCCCTAAGATCAATAACTTAGTAAATGTCTGAATCAGGATTCAAAGGTCCTCTGATTTTGAAATCAATGTTGTTTCCTTAAACTATCGTGGGTACTGAGTGAACCACACTGACGCCTTCTTGTGACTCAGTTTCCTTTCTATTCAATTATGGGTCTAATCTAATTTCTGTCTCGCAAGAAATTTTAATTATTGGAATTGTGAGAAAATTTTTTTGTCTTGTTTGAACCTAGTCCTGTGTGGCTGCATAGTTGTACCATCTCTACCAGTTGCTTAGACACCCTCAACTAAGGACTAGGTTATGCTGACCAGAAATCCAGTCAGATCTGAAGACTGATGCAAGGAATTTTTTTCACAATTAACCATCTGAAACAACCCACATACCTTCTCTCTACACTGGCCCAGTACTGGTTGATCGGTTATTGTTTCTATATTCTTTTGACTGAATATAGACATTTGCGAGGAGTGGGACACCATGATTTTAGGGAATTGTACCTATTAGCTCTCTCCTCCCAATTTGGAAAGGTTTTAATTTTTTTCCCATTAGAAATTAGGTTACCTAATTTTATATCCTGGTTAATTATGTTCTTTTAATTAATTGGTTTTATTTGATTAATTGTTTTTAGTATGCAACAATTTATCTCACTCTGTATTCAGGGTCTTTGGACTGATTGGGCAGTCAATTGACCTGTTCATTATCCCTGTTTTGCTAATCGTGTAGCTCAGATTGTTTCTTCTTTTATTATTAATTATTCACCAAACTGAATTATGTTAAAAGAAAGTCATAGCATACTCAAAAGAAACTTAATTTGAATTTTCTTCAATTAAAAAAATGTACATCCTATCTCAATTTTGGGGTAGATTGAAGGGTATCATGAATCACATAAACCACTGTAGATGGTTTTATTTCCTTCAAAGGCTAGAAATTACTCTACCAATGAAAAAGTACTTTATGCAAAGAAATACCAATAGCATTTTTAAAATCTCTCAACTTTATCAAATACTTTAGATTTTGGAAACATTCTAGAGAAATCTTTTGACTTTTCGTCATAGTCTGGATCAAATTCTCCTGTGTTTTGATTTAATTCATGGTTGTTTTCTTAGGAATAATCAGGAAATCAGAATGACAATGACTGAGTCTAGTAAAGTGAAACATCTTCCTTGCTCTCCTTTTTCTTGTTGCTCTTTGGTCTTTAGATTTCTTTTGGAAAAGATACTCCAGTTCACTTTACAGATGAGGAAACTGAGGCAAATAGGGTTAAATGATATGCCCAGGGTTACACAGCTAATAAATGGTTAAGACCTGTTGAACTCACGCCTTCCTGACTCCAGGACTGGCACTCTATACACTGTACCATTTATCCAGCTGCCTGAAGGATAGTTACTTTCATTCACTCTCTCTCTCTCTTTCTCTCTCTCTCTCTCTCTCTCTCTCTCTCTCTCTCTCTCTCTCTCTCTCTCTGTCTCTCTCTCTGTAGTCCCTTTAAGGAAGAAAAAATATTGGGCTGTAAAATAGATATGTCAACATAAACACAATCTGTCAATTTTTGCTGGAGACAGAAGTTAGCCAATTGCTGGCTTTTAAAAGCACATTCCTGGAATTTAACAGTGATCTAAATCATTAGTTTTTCCGTTTTTCCCCAGCCCTGCCCATGTTATTATCTTGATTGAAGAAGAGGATGTGACTCAGTTTTTAAACTGAAATGAATTGCTTGAAAATTCTGCAAATATGGTCAGAAAGATGACCACATAATCCATCTACTCTGTACCTTCCCTGTATACATACACCAAGAGGTTGCTCTCTGCTAAGCACTATCAATACTTCATATATGTAGCCTTATCAGGGAATAAGAGGCTTCATATAAGGAATTTTATAAGTTAGTCAACACAAGTCAAAGCATTTATTAAGCACTTACGATCTGCCAAAAACAGAGCTAAGTGCTAAAGATAGAAATATAAGCAAAAAAGAAAGTATCTGCCCTCAAAGATATTACATTATAAGTGGGGAATATAATGCATAGGGAAACTGAAAAAGAAGTAGAGTGGGAAAGGGTTTTCCTGGGTAGCGGAACAGTGACTATGTTTGAAGAATGAGAGATGTCTACTCCGGGAGCTAATAGGAGAAGGGGCCTCAGGAGCTGACTCAGGAGGCAATTGTAGACTTAAAATTACCTTAAATCATGTTACTGTAGCGTTAAAAATCAGGATTTTTACAGTTAAAAAAGGTTGGACCTTTAAGTACCAAAACCATTTATTTTTAGTAGTATCAGTTTGCGAATATTTCTTTTTTTCCAATTTGTTTATTTATTTTTAGTTTTCAACATTCATTTCCACAAGATTTTGAGTTTTAAATTTTCTCTCCATCTCTCCTCTTCCCTCACCCCAAAACACCATACATTCTGATTACTCCTTCCCCCAATCTATCCTCCCTTCTATCACATCCGACCTTTCCCTTATCCCTATCTTCTCTCTTTTCTTATAGGGCAAGATAGATTTCTATACCTCATTATCTGTATTTCTTATTTCCCAGTTACATGCAAAAAACAATTTTCAACATTTGTTCCTAAAACTTTGAGTTCCAAATTCTCTCCTTTCCTCCCTCCCCACTCATCCCCACTGAGAAGGTGAGCAATTCAATATAGGCTATATTTGTGTAGTTTTGTTAAAGACTTCCACAGTAGTCATGTTGTGAAAGACTAATTATATTTTCCCTCAATATTATCCTGTCCCCCCATTTATTCTATTCTCTCTTTTGACCTTATCCCTCCCCAAAAGTGTTTACTTCTAATTACTCCCACTTTCCATTTGCCCTTCCTTCTATCATCCCCCCACCCCACTTGTCCCCTTCTCCCCTACTTTCCTATAGTGTAAGATAGATTTTCATATCAAATTGAGTGAGCAGGTTATTCCATCCTTAAGCTATATGTGATGAGAGTAAGCTTCATTTTTTCCCGCTTACCTCCCCCTCTTCCCCTTCATTGAAAAAGCTTTTTCTTGCCTTTTTCATGAGAGATAAATTGCACCATTCCATTTCTTCCTTCCTCCTCCCAATATATTCCTTTCACCCCTTAATTTTATTTTTTTAGGTATCATCCCTTCCTATTCAACTCACTCTGTGCCCTATGTCTATATATATTTGTAAAGTCCCTCCAACTACCCAAATACTGAGAAAAGTTTTAAGTTACAAATATTATCTTTCCATGTAGGAATGTAACAGTTCAACTTTAGTAAGTCCTTTATGATTTCTCTTTCCTGTTTACCTTTTCATGCTTCTCTTGATTCTTGTGTTTGAAAGTCAAATTTTCTATTCAGCTCTGGTCTTTTCATCAAGAACGACTGAAAGTCCTCTATTTCATTGAGAGTCCAGTTTGTTTCTTAATGACTCAGGCTTGTCACTATGAATGTCCATTTTTGTCTTTCATTGCAACAATTTTTTGACCTCTTGAGAACTAAAGGGCTTTGTGTTCCTATGCTAAATGTGGATAACTGAGTATTTCAAGTTCTCATGTGAACTTTTGTTTTCATTTCTGTCCATTCTCTCAACTTTCAGTCTGTCAGTCATCATTTTGCACAGCTTGCTTTCCCCTACCAGTCCTACTTCTGATGTGCTGTGAACTGAGAAATGAGATTACCAAGTCCATCAGATTCATGTGCAAAGTAAAAATAGGTAGACTTGGAGAGAGAGAAAACCCGAAGAATTATTGAAAAAATAAAGTGCTAGCAATTCAGTGAACCCTAGTGATTTCTTTTGAATTGGAGAGAAACAAGCTGTCCAAACTGTGGAATTCCTTACATTGCAGCCTCTGTGGAATAAGCCAGATTCATTTTCATGTAAAAATCAAAATTTTTGAGTCATATGCCTTTAAATATGTACATCATAGGTTCTTTTTTTTAGCCTTGAAAGAATGGAGTTGAATTTATTATATATTTTATTTTTCCCAGTAGATAGTATTTTAGATGTTAAATTATGTGAAAAGATAATTTTTAACATTCATTTTTACATAAATTTTTTAGTTCCAATTTTTCTTCCTACCTCCCTAAGTTGGTAAGCAATTTTATATGTTATATATGTTCAATCATGTAAAACATGAATCCATATTAGTTATGATAGGAGAGAAGAAATAGAACAAAAGGTAAAACACACACAAATAAAGAAAGTAAAAATAGTATGCTTCGATTTATATTCAGACACCATCAGTTCTTTCTTTGGAAGTGGATAGCATTTTCCATCACGAGTCTTTTGAACTGGTCTTAGATCTTTGTGTGGCTGAGAAGAACTAAGTCATTCGTAAGTATGATCATCACACATTGCTGATAGTTAATACGTACAATGTTTTCCTGGGAACATGGATTTTTAACCTAGAATCTGTTCATATATTTTAATACATAATTAATATATACTATGAATGTGTTAATTATATTATATTTATATAAGATTACATATAATATGTATAATTTAATATATAATTAGTTTTTAGTTTTCAACATTTATTTCCATAAAATTTTGAGTTTTGAATTTTCTACCCCATCCTCTCCTCCCTACTCCTAGAGAATTAAATCAGAAATATTAAATATATTTTTACATTAGTCATGATGTAAAGAAGAATAGAACTAATTGGAGGAACCATGAGAAAGAAGGAAGCCAAACAAAACACCAAAATAAAAGGAGAGTCAATAGTATGCTTCCATCTGCATTGAGACTCCGAAGTTCTTTCTCTGGATGTGGACAGCATTTTCCATCATGAGTCTTTTGGAGTTGTCTTAGATCCTTGTACTGCTGAGAGGAGTTAAATCTATCAAGGTCAGTCATCATGCAATGGGCTGTTACTGATCTACAATGTTCTCCTGGTTCTGCTCATTTTATTCAGCTTCAGTTCATATAAGTCTTTCCAGGTTTTTCTAAAGTAGGCCTGCTCATCATTTCTTATAGTACAATGATATTCTATTACATTCATATACCACAACTTGTTCAGTCATTTCCCAGTTGATGGGCATCCCTTCAATTTCCTATTCTTTGCCACCACAGAAAGAGCTTCTATAAATATTTTTGTATATATGGGACCTCTTCCCCATTTTTGTGACCTCTTTGGTATAGAGTCCTAGAAGTGGTATTTCTGGGCCAAAGGGTATGCACAATTTTATGTATGGTACCTTTTAGCAGTATGTAGTTTCCTTTCTTATCCCTTTTAATTAGATCTATTTTTGCTTTGTCTGAGATTATCATTGCTACCCCTATTTTCTTTAACTTCACCTGAAGCATGATACATTCTGTTCCAACCTTTCACCTTCACTCTGTGTATGTCCTTCTGCTTCAAATGTGTTTCTTGTAAACAACATATTGTAGGATTATGGTTATAAATCCACTCTGTTATCCACTTCCATTTTATGGGAGAGTTTGTCCCATTCCCATACAGAGTTATGATTACTATCTGTGTAGTAATCTTTCTCTCCAGCCTATTTCTCCTCATTTATACATCTCTCTCTTTTCTCCCTTTCCCTCCTCACTAGAGTTTTGCTTCCCACTATTGCCTCCCTCAGTCTGCCCTCCCTTCTCTCCACCCTCCCTTTTTTCCTCCTGCTATTGATTTTTCTTTGTATTTGAACATATTTTGGTATATTCATTTAGAAACATACTTTTGAGAAGGGTCCATAAACTTCACAAGAATGACTCAAAAGAATTAATTGTGGTGATCTGAATAAAATGTTGTGTAATTTTCTCCTTTAACAACTTCATTGTGGTGTGGAGGTAACCCAAGGTGTTGTGAAGGCTTTGCCCACAGAACAAAAGTTCTGGTACAGTTTCTGCCATAAAGGAAAAACGTTGAGCATAATCCCATTGATAGAACCAATCTGCTTTGTAAAAACTTTTCAAAAACTGACCTGAATAATTTGGAGGGCCTGGACCATAGTAGGTTGGCTATTTAAAGATCAATTCTTTGGTCATGAAAACCCATGAAGTTCTTGACCCTTTACATGTGATAATCATGTCCAGTGACCAGCGAGTGCATAGCTCTAGAATAAAGGATCTTAACTTGGGATCTATCACTTTCTTAAATATATGTTTCGATAACTTAAAAAAAGTTGGTGTCCTTTGTAATTCTATGTGTTTTACTTTATGAATTAAAAAAAAAATGAGAAGAGAGTGATAGTTTTTATTGGATTACCCAAAATCCATGATATAGAAAAGGCTAGAAACCCCCGAAGTAGAAAATAATTTATTGATATGAATTTGAGCAATCAATCAGCCAGCAACCATGTGTTAAGTGACTAATGTATCAGGTCCTGTGAATGAATAAAATAATCTCCACTCCTAAGGAGCTTTCATTCTTATGGATAAGATATTTTAACATCCCTCTCTTAGACGGACTGTGCAGTAGATTGGGCAAGAGAGAATAAAAAATATGTATTGTGGAGGTTCCAAAAGAACCTTCTTGAAAAAAATAAAAATTTTCAGAGCATGGAAGTCAGACATCATCTCCCGTTGTGGTATAGTTAGCAGCTGTAACTTTATGGGGGTTTTTGCTTGTAAAAGTAAAAAGCTGTGAAACCACAAATGTTTTATTGTTTTATCAAAAAAGATACATTTAAACCCATCCTCCCTGACACTTTCCCCCATCATGTGCACAGCAGAGGAATTCAAATTGAATCTTCTGTTAATAATTCTACTTTGCCTCCGAGCTCTTCTTTTTTATTTTCTTTCTTTTTTTTTTAACTTTTGCTTCTGTCACATCCAGAAGTCTTTGGGCTCACTGGAGGTTCTCCAGAGCCATAGGGTTCCTTTCAGGTCATGAACACTTATTTTATATTGTTAAATATATTTTGAGTTTTCCGAGTCATTTGGCCTGAGAGTCTTCCTGCTCATCCCTCCACCCCCTCGCCTCTTTAGAGCTGCCATGTTAAATTTAGAAAGAGGCTCTGGAAAAAGAAGCAGATTGTTCACTGCTGGCAGGTGCAAACAGGAAATCACAATATTGATTCAAGACTTCCCAGGACAATTAAATAGCTAATGAAAGAGCTGCTCTTCTGAGGCCACCTTGAACAGGGAAATAGGCTTAAGTACCTCATTTGGCTCTCACTTTAGCCCAACTCATGATGCCCGCACTTTAGCACTGAGGGGTAAGTCAGGCTACCAATTCAGCAATAAGGGCAGTGAGATGGAGATGTGTTTTTTGTAGATAGCATTTGAATTGTCAGCTCTCTTCCCATCCCCTCTCTTTGTATTGGCCTAGGGCTTACTGTGCATTTTCCCATTTGTTTCTGTCACCTTTTACACCAGTGATCACACATTTAAAAGCAAATGCCATCTTTTATCTGTCGGATAAAGCTATTCCATACCAGACACTGATAAACAATCAAAAGAGTTGGCTATGCCCGCAGCCTGACTGACTCCAGTTTTAAGTCTCTGGCTAATACTAGTAATGATCAAATTTCCAACTCAGGCACTGAGATGGTATAGCGGATAGAGCCCTGACCCTACCATCAGAGACCAGAATTCAAATCTAACCTTAAATATTTACTAACTGTATTATTTGGGGCAAGTCACTTAATCTCTTCATGCCTCATTTTCCTCATCTGTGAAATGGGGATGATTATAGCACCTATTTTTCAAGATAGTTGTAAGAATAAAATGAGTTAATATTTGTCAAGTATTTTGCAAACTTTAAAGTACAGTATAAATTACTAGCTATTATTACCAATTTACAAATGTTTACTAAGTATTTGGTATCAACCAGGCACTGTTCAAGATACCCAGGGTTCAAAGAGAAAAGAAAAAGCAAACAGTCCCTATCCTCAAGAAATTTGCATTTTATCAAGTGAGGCCATACGTATACATAAGTATATGCAGAATAAATGCATATTTTTGTTGCTCAGATAGGCAGCAGTTACACATGAGCCTAGACAGTCATGTACTTGAGATAAATTTTGAAGGAAACAAGAGTCTAATGACGATAGCTCACTTTATGACCAAATACTCTTGACAGAACTGTGATTTCATTGATGTGAGTACCATCCAACAACGCAGATCAGATTCTAATACTCTGGTAGGCAAATGGGTCTGTGAGCTCATCCATGCAGTCGCTCCAACTTCTCTGTATCAGCTCGTCGTGTTGAACTATTGTCCATTTCCTCCCATAAGCTCACCATAGGCGTCCACCAGATGAGTTCTCAACATCTGTTACTAATGGAATGGATAAGCTATCCCTTCCTCACTTCTTGCGCTTGAGACATCCCACTTCTCCTCCTCCAAGTCATATAGTTCTTTGATGTTACTCCTTACAGAAATTACAAAGTTCCTTGTTAGTGTGTGCTGCAGCCTACTCATGGTCCCCATGGGCATCTCTGCTGTTCTTTGAGTGCTCTTCAGCTATATGCTTTACAGTTTAGAAGACACTTTTACATAAATTAATTCA
Organism: Bettongia penicillata ogilbyi; assembly: GCA_023548195.1. NCBI lineage: Eukaryota > Metazoa > Chordata > Mammalia > Diprotodontia > Potoroidae > Bettongia > Bettongia penicillata. The sequence continues at coordinate 2,518,555 of JAJHZJ010000535.1, forward strand.
TTTGATTCTCACAAATATCTGGAAGAAATAATGTAGTGAAAAAAATGATGAATTTAGAGTCAAAGAGCCTGGGTTCAAATCTTGCCTTTGCTACTTATACCACAGAGATCCTAGACAAGTCCCTTCACTTTTCTTGGCCTCCATTTCTTCATCTGTCAAATGAGGGGTTTGGTCATTATGAACTTTCTGGACTCTTGCGGAGCTAAATCTATTTGGCATGATCAGGACTGTGATTCTGCTACTTACCTATTGTGTCACTTGGGGCAAGTCATTTATTTTCTCTGATGTTCAACATCCTCATATATAAAGTGAGAACTTGAGTGAATTATCCTCAAGACTCTGTCCATCTTTAAATTTTATATTCCTAAATAGTCTAGGCAGATACTACTTTTCCAATTTTATAAAATATGAAACTGAGGCTCAGAAAAGTTACAGTAATTGTTTCAATTCATATACTAGCTATATTACTCTGGGTAAGTCACAACCTCTGTTTGCCTCAATTTCCTCATCTGTAAAATGGGGGTTATACTAGCATCTACTTTGTAGGTTGTGATAATAACTGTAAAGTGCTTAGCATAGTGCCTGGCACATAGCAGGCACTATATAAATGTAAGCTATTATTATTTCCTTGTTTGTAAAATGGAGATAATAATGTCACCTACCTCTGAGTGTCCTTAAAAGGATCAAATGTGATAATCATAATCGTGCTATATTAATAGTAGCTGCTATTATTGCTCTTGTTTCTTCATTTGAAAATGGGGATAATGGTAGAATTTATCTTCCAGGATTGTCAAGATTAGATGAGATAATAATTGTAAGGCACTTAGCAAATTTCTTGGCACATAGTAAGGACGATAAAGATGCTTCTTCTTCTTCTTATCAGTATTAATTATGCTCTAGAGAGAGAATAAAGACTCAAACCCGGGTCTTCTGATTGCAAGAGCACTTTATACCCTTTGGGCATAATCACTGCAGGGAGAAATTGACAAAGGTAATTTCTATATTGAATAGCTTTGATTATGTTAATTTGCACATAACTAAGCAGAAAAGAATGAATTGTCTTCTCTGTCTTATGTAATGGCTTTTGAAATTTATGGTAAATTTTATTTGAAGGATCTTCGAGTAGATATAATTCAGCTTCTAAACACACAGAAGTATTATTTAAAATATAATTTTTGTTGTTGCTAAACCAATTATTTAGTGATATATTTAGGTTGGCTAATACTTTTGATTCCTGTCTAAGCCACCGTGTAGATGGACGTAGCTGATTAAACCCATTCTGAATTCTGAAACCATTTACTTCCTTTCATAAATATAGATATTATCACTGAGTACAGGCCAGGTTTATTTTTTTAAGGCAACTATCTGAAAAGATAATTAAAGGATTTGGAAGAATATCAAAGAAGAATATGTTATAGAATAGTTCTCAGAGTTTCCTGGCTTTTTGTATCATGGGGAAATTTTAGATGTCCTGATGGGCTTATTAGCTCTGTCATCATTGAATATCCAGGGGAATGCTGGGATACCATATAGACTTTGAACATGGCCTCCTATCCCTTCTTATCCTGGAGATCTTTGCTTTCATAGTGCATTTTGGCCAGACAGACTTTCTTTCCTACAAAGATAAATATTTTATTTATGAACATTTGTCCCTCAGAGACAAAGCTGCAGAATGCTTCACAAAGTTCCTCTAAAGGATTATATCAGGAGGAATTTATTACCAGATGTTGAAAATCTCATAAATGTCTGCATGGCTCGGGAACCAGTAGTAGATTGGAAATAGCAGATACATCTAAGTAAGAACTCTCCATATATGGAAGCAGAATGGACTCAAGGGTAAATATGACAGTTACTGGAAAACTGCACTTGAAAGAGACCTAGTCCAATCTTACAGATGGATTTTTGGAATGTAAGGCAGGCACTTTGATATGTTATCCTTCTAAATAGGTGCAAGATCACTGGCTGAGTTTGCCTTCTCTTTCCTAAGTCCTTTCCCTACTTTTTTTGGGGAAAAGAAGTTTTTATGATGATGATTATTTTTTATATCAGGAAAACTTCCCAGTAAACCACCTGCACCACTATAAAATACTTGCTTATAACCAAGAAAAACAATTCAGCATAAATAGCTGCTCCAGAGAGCAATTGACATTATGCGAGATGTTCCACACCCATCTTCTACCACCTCTTTCCCAAAAGGATCTCTCTGGCTTTTAAAAATAAAACTGTAACTGTTACACTATCCAAAAATAAAGACTCACAAGCTCAATTAAGGATTTTTTGTCACTACATTGTATACTTTATGCACTTCTATTTTATGTTTGGTCTTTGGAGGCATCTGGGTCTCTGTGTGCTGAATTTAACAGTCAGACCCGTTGCTTCTGGAAAGGATGTCAGATGTCTGCACCATGGATCAAGGGACCATCCTTGTAACTCCTCAGACCCAAATACCTCTCTCTTGTCACCACTCTTTTAAACGTTCTGCTTTCTCCTATTAAAATTTAAGTTAGGGACTGTCTTGTTTTATTTTTTTGTTTTTCACTTGAATCCTCGGTATTTAGCACAGTGCCTGGAAAGTATTTAATAGCAATAAAAGCTAATAGCTGGCATTTATACATACAGTTTTTTACAAATATTATCTCATTTTATCTTCATAATAAACGCTGGAGGTAGGTGCAATTATTGTCTGCATTTTACAGATGAGGAAACTGAGGCAGATTGAGATTAAGTGACTTAATCAGGGTTACAGAGCTAATTAGTTCTGGAGGTTGAGTGTGAATGTAGGTTTTTCTGACTCAGGTCCAGAACTGTATCCACTTTACCTCTTATCTTTTATAGGTATTCTGTTTCCTCATTTATTCATCAGAAGACAGCTTTCGTTGAAGCGGAGAAGTATATGTTTAAATATAATCTAGTACACTGAGACATCAATACCTAAGGACCACATTGTAAATTGATATCTCCATGTATAGGTTTTTGGGACAGGGAATGGAAATTGAATTTGCTAAGATATATAACAATCAATAACTATTGTGAAACTTTTAACTTGTAAAAAAACTGTAGAGCCAAATCACAATCTCTCTGAAGTTTTTCCTCTTGCCATTGTAAATAATGGGTAGATTTCCATTAATGGGCATTTTGGAGATGTTTGCTCCAGGAATCCAATATTTCACTCATAGTTTGACTTTATATGTCCTTCCCTGAAGATGCAATTTAAAAATATATATTGTCAGATGCAGTAAAAACACTTTTGGATGGTAATTTAAAGAACTCCAGAATGACAAGCACCAAAGAATTTTTTAAAAAGAGAGAGATTAACAGTAGTTAATTACATTTATTAAGTGGCTATTATGTGCCAGATGCTGTGCTAACTGCTGGGGATATGAAAAATGGAAAAGGGCAGTCCCTGTCCTCAAAGACCTTATAATCTAACGGAGGAAACAACATGCAGATAAATATATTCAAAATAATCTACATATAGGAGAGGAAATAATTAAAAGAGGGAAGGGGCATCTAGGTGGTACAGTGGATAGAGTGCTGGGCTTGGAGTCAGGAAGACATCTTCCTGAGTTTAAATCTGGCTTCAGGTGCTGACTTAGCTGTGGGACCCTGGACAAGTCATGTATCCTTGTTTGCTTCAGTTTACTCATCTATAAAATTAACTGGAGAAGGAAATGGCAAACCACTGTAGCACCTTCGCCAAGAAAACACAAATGGGGTCATATGTAGAGTAGGACTTGAGTAAGAACAACCGAGTAACAAAAGAGGAAGGGAACTTTAATATCTCTTCCAGTTCTAAATCTGTGATCTTAAGGTTAGTCCCTCAAGCCAGGTATTTCCTTTGTATTTAGTGCCTCTGTCATGTGAAACTGGACAAGCAGATTTTCATATGTTATGAAATGAAGCCCTTGATTGCAGAAATGCTGGTTCTGATTGATGTCTTTCCATATTATTCTTTTTTGGATGAACTTTATGTGTTGAGAGACAGCTTGGACAGAGGGCTGGCCTTTGACTCAAGAAGTTTTGGCAACAGTTACAAACTGTCTGACTCTTGGGGAAATCTCTTAACTTAGTACCCCCAGGCAACTCTCTAAGATCAGTGATTACTTCCTTTTTTTTTTCTGGTATCCACAGGGGTTTTCTTGGCAAAGATACTGGGGTGGTTTGCCATTTTCTTCTCCTTGCCATTTTACAGGTGGGGAAACTGAGGCAAATAGGGTTAAGTGACTTGTCCAGAGTCACACGATTAAGTCAGTGTCTCCTTTTCCTCAATCCAGGCCCTGCACTCTATCCACTGTGCTAGGATAGTACCTAGTGCTCACTTCCACTATCTGCAAAAAGCATTTAATAAGTACTTATTGGGCCATTGGCAAGTTAGAGATAAATTTCCAATCTCCATCAGTGGAAAGTGTTTCCATAGTATTTAGACTAACACACTCTCCACATTCTGTGGGCTAACCCACTCTGCACAGTTCCCTTTCTTCAAACAAAAAAACTCCACAACCTTTGTGTTAAATGAGAGCAATTACTATTAGTTATAATCATGTGGCCAAAGGCAAAGAGCTTTGCTTTGGTTGTCTTCTCTTGGTGTTGATCCACTGAGTAAAGGGAAAAAATAACAGAGCTGCTTTTGCTCTGGTCCTGAATCAGACTGCTTTTTAACTCTGGAGTTTAAAAGCAAGTATATTATCTGTCATGGCATGGCATGTGGTGCTCTCACTACAGAGGAAGACTTAACTGCTATTAAAGAAGCCAAAATGTAAGAACCTTTAGAAAACAAAACAAAGCAGTGGAACGTATTTTAAAACTAAATCGCAGTCTTGAAGCATTTTAATATGTTTTTCCAGACAGAGAAAAAGCCTTCCTACATCTATCTATTCAGGCTGCTGCCACTTCAAATATTATCTTCATTCTTTATTGCAGTCAGAGGTGACTCATTCAATTCCTTTAGTAAGAGGAAACCACCAACCAGGAGTCTTTGAGAAGAATTTAAGTGCAAATAAGAGAAAAAGAAATTTGAAAGGCAAAGAAAGGACATTTGCAATAAATAGCGGCACTGAGGGGGTATTCCCAGAGCAAATGAAGTAGTGGAGATTTATTAACTATAGGATTAATTTGATCTGTGTAGACAACTAGTTCGTATAAACAGTCTTTTCAGTTTTGGTTTCTGGGCTAGTATTCTGATGGCAGATTTTATAGAAATAGCAGTACCTTACATTTCAGTAATCCTGGTGTTGGAGGCCCTCTCTTGAAGGGTCCAGATATACAATGGGGAAACTCCCACTCTTGGCTCATTGCCTTTATTCGGATAATCTAGGGTCTAGGGTCTTCAGCAGATGGAGATCTTAGAAGATCATGGATAATTTACAGCTTATCTATTCCAATCCCTCATTTCTACAGCAAAGGAAGCTGGGCCTCAGATAAGAGGTTAAGTGATTTCCCAAAAGTTACATCTTGTAAAGGGCATCTGTGACCTGAATATAGGCACTCTAACTCCAGAACATTTTTAACTCTTCCTCTGGCAACTTGTGCAATGTCATCATTCTTGTACAGCTTCAGTCCAGGTCAATATGGATCAAGAATCCCTGGTAGCGGTTACATTATTTGAACTTGCATTGTTCAAAGTTGGAATTATATATACAATATGGTAATTGGTTCTTTGCTGTTCAGTCATGTCCACTTTTCCTGACATTTGGGGTTTTCTTGGCAAACATGCTGTGATGGTTTGCCATTTCCTTCTCTACCTCATTTTACAGATGAAGAAAGTGAGGCAAATAGAATTAAGGGATTTACCCAGGGTCACGCAGTAGGAAATGTCTGAGGTCAGATTTGAACCGAGGAAGATGGATCTTCCCTAACTGCAGGCCCTGTACTCTACTCACTGCACTACCTAGCTACCTCAATTGATTCTAGCCCAATTTAACATAACAGCAAAGAATAAGAAAATGTATTTCTGGTTCAAGTTTACTATAAAAGAGTAATAGTAGTTAAAGAAAGCAAGATTTAAAAAAACTTGCTGAATATCATATCTAAAGTTAAACCTATACTGATGATATGATCAAAGTGTTATTATCTTTTAAAATATTTTAGCAGCATAGACTTCTCTTTCTCTAAGTCTCCATAAATGTACTTGTAGGGACAGAGAGCTTTATCCACATCTGGATGAATTTGCATGTTCACTTTCTCATGCAATGAACTAAGTATAGTGGAATGACCTGAAACATTTCCTAAAATCAGTAATATCTTAAACATGCTGTTGTCCTTGCAATATTTATCAACAACAGGGCTAAAACATCTTTAAAACCAGTCTTTGAAAACAACTTTAGCTAACCCACTCTTTCTTATTTCACTACCAAAGAGCTGAAAGCCATAAATGGCTGTAGCTCTCAGAGCTCAACGATTTTGAGAATAGCAAATGTTCTGGTTTTTATTAAACTCCCCCTTTTGCATTATGTTTAGTTGTTTTCGGTAGTGTCAGACTTTTTGTGACCCCTTTTTATTTGCTTTTTGAGGTTTATTTCTTTTTTTAAGTTTTTGACAAAGATACTGGAGTGTTTTGCCATTTTCTTCATGTGAAAACAAGGTGAAGTGACTTGCTCAAGGTCACACAGCTAGTTAAGTGTCTGAGATAGAATTTGAATTTAGGTCTTCCTGCCTCCAGGTCCAACATTTAATCCACTGCATTACTAACTAATAAAAATATTAGACAATTTAAATCAAAGTCGAATTTTTTCTTTCTTCGAAAGGTAACTTTTAGAAAACATCTTGATCCAGAATAATCCTGTTTCATTCACATTGAAATTTTGTTGATCACCTTTGATTATATTCTTAAAAAAATTTCAGGATACTTAGTTGCCACCTCCTCATCCTCACTGGCTGCTTCTCTAATAATTTTAATATTATGCTATTGAACTTAGTTTTCAAGTGATTGAACCAATGATTGATTCAAGTAAAAGTTTTTTATTTCCATTTTCTTTTAATACCTTAAGTCTGAATGACTGTTTTGCTAAGACGAATGCATTTTTAAATTGCAATTTTCAATTGGATAGCTAAGAGACTCTATATTTCTATCACTGTTACACTTTTATTTCTTGCAGTTGTTTATAAACCACAAAAAGCTGATGCAACTTTGCATTTTTCTTTTATTTTTCCTGCCTTATAACATTCCATATCATAGAGTTAGGTATTTCAAAATCTCTTTCTATTTTAGGGTTCATGTTGTTCAATTACGTTTAATTTTTTTTTAATGTAATAACAAGTCTCTCTTTTTTTTTTTCATCAGCAGTGCTTCCACCTGAAGTACACTTTCTTTTATCCATTTTGGTAAAAGCTCCATTAAAAAAAAAAGACCTTTAGGTGGTACAATAGTTAGAGGGGAGGACCTGTACTCAGGAAGATTCATTCTCTTGAGTTCAGATCTGGTCTCAGACTCTTAGTGGCTGTGTGACCCTGGAGCCTGAATTTATCCCTGTTTGCCTCAATTTCTTTACCTGTAAAAGGAGTTGAAGAAAGAAATGGCAAACACTTCAACATCCTTGTCAAGAAAACCCCAAATGGGATTGTGAAGAATCAGACAAAATGAAAACAACTGAACAACAACCTTTAAAACATTAGCACAACTTTTGGTAATATGGTACATATTAGCACATCATAGGCACATATGACTTAATGATAGGCATGTGTAGATTGATGATATATTGGCATGCTTCAACCTTTCACTAGCTTGAACTTGATGAATTCACTGAATTTTGACTTGTATTAAATTCAATCTGGCATCATTTTATAATTCACACTAAATCAAATTTCACATTATTGTATCCTAACTCCCATTAATCACAACCTCGCTCTAGATTCCTTCTCCAGTTGTTTTCAGGAGCTGTCCCTTGTCATTGTTCTTTCTCATAATTCTTTTCGTCATCCTGCAACGTGAGGTCTAAAGTTGATGCCTCCATTATTTCCTATCCCTGTATGCACACTGGAGTCTCATAACACTCTTTCTACTCTCCTTCATAAAGCCTGTAGCTTATGTTTCCTGCAATTATCAGTACCTGGCAGATGGTGGTGGTTCTCCTTCTCAGGGGAGTGGCTTTCCACCTCTAGAATACCTGACCATCGCAGCACAAAATGTGACTCCAGGTACATCTATTTCTGATGCCTTCTTTCTATTTATATTTCCTACAGCCCCGGGCCTCACACATGAAAGATCTTGGGGGAGGTGAGTTTTAATTGCAATTATAACCTCTTTCCTTGGACCTCTCAAACAAGCCTCTCTCCCCAATTCCAAATTGACTCAGTTACTTTTCATAGTAGGTTCTTCTCTCTCCTCTACTATATAGCCCACAAACTTAATAATCCATGTTAGTAGAAAAGCACCCCAACCTCTCTAACATTGTCTCTCAGCCTGATGAAATTCTGCCTGGTAATTGAGGGATGGGGTTTTTCACATTACCTGTGGCTGCTTCCTGAAACATCTAAGAGAGAAAGAGTAGAATTACTGTATGTCAAAGAGAGAATGATCTGTAGTCCCCACTATATTTGGGTAGCACTTACTTTTTTTTAAAGTGACTTTACATCCATTATCTCATTTGATGTTTTGAAGTCGGTGAGGACATTTTGTTCCTGCCCTACCAATGGGACAATTGAGTTTCATGGTTAAGTGACCTTTTTGTGGTCACAGAGTTAAGTAAATGATTCAGCTGGGATATGAATGCATATTTTGAGGCTCCTGGTCTAGTTCTTTTTTTTTTTTGACTATGCTATGTTGTTTCCCTTTATTCAGAATATAATCAAAAGGAAATAGAGGTAGAAGGGATCTTAAAGATCATCTAATTCACATTAGAGGTCGCTGGGTAGTGGATAGAGCACTGGACCTGGAGTCAGGAAGAGCTGAGTTCAGTGGTGGTCTCAGATACCCACTGGTTGTGTGATTCTGAGCAAGTCATTTTGCTTCTATCTGCCCCAGTTTCTTTACCTGTAAAATCAAGATAATGATAGTGTCTGCTTCCTAGGGTTGTTGTGGAGATCAAGTGATATAATATTTGTAAAGTGCTTAGCACAGTACCTGGCACAGAGTAGAAGCTTAATAAATTCTTTCTTTCCTCCCTGTTTTCCAATCTTCCTCTTCTTTCCTTCCCTCTTCTCCTTTCTTCTTCCCTTTCTTCCTCCTCTTCCTCCATTTCCCTCTACTCTTTGCTCTCTCTTTCTCCCTCCATCACACCTTCCCTCCTTTCTACTCTCCATTTTTCACTCCCTATCTTTACTTCGTTCCTATTTTTACTTCCTTTCTCCCTATCCTTCCTTCCTCCCTATCTTTACATCCTTTCTATCCTTCCTTCCTTCCTTCCTTCCTTCCTTCCTTCCTTCCTTCCTTCCTTCCTTCCTTCCTTCCCTCCTTCCTTCCTTCCTTCCCTCCCTCCCTCCCTCCCTCCCTCCCTCCTTCCTTCCTTCCTTCCTTCCTTCCTTCCTTCCTTCCTTCCTTCCTTCCTTCCTTCCTTCCTTCCTTCCTTCCTTCCTTCCTTCCTTCCTCTCCCTTCTTCCTTCCTTCTTTCCTTCTTTTATGAGAAAATTCAAGTTTAGAGTAGAAAAATGACTTGCCCAAAGTCACATATTACCTTAATAGCAGACGTGGGATTAGAATCCAGGTGTCCCAATTTCTAGTCCAGTTCTCTTTCTCCAATTACCATACTGTACTGCACAGTGAAATACACTATACCCAGCCCTATTGATTCTGATCCATTACCTTTCAACAATGGGGGGAAATGCCCATTATTGTCTGACACTGTCAGATCAGCCCTATTCTGTGCTAGTAGCCTTGGAAAAAGTTTTTTGGTTAGCTTAGCTGTCTTTGTACTATCTCAAATGCTTTACTATTTCAGTGGTGCTAAGATTTTCACAGGTAAATTGAACACAGATGCAATGGCCATTGATACCTGGGTTACCTTTTACAATACATGTAATATGATTAAAGAAACAGATTTTCCTGGGGTCTGTCATTTTATGCCCTGGTGGATAGGGAGCTGGTTTAAGAATAAGGAAGACTTGGGTTCAAGTCCTGCCTCTGAGAAATACTGGTTCTGTGATCTTGAGCAAGTCACTTAACCTCTCATTGCCCCCAGGAAACTCCAAATCTAGATGTCATAGATAATGGGTTGATCTTAATCAGTACAAGGAAGCTCCACACTTAAGAGTTCTTCCCATTGAATCAGAATAATCTGGACAGGTCTATAAATCCTCCTTTCTCCTTTCCCAAGTTTTAATCTATCTCCCTTTCACTTATAAAGTCTTGGAAACTCTCCTTTCTAAAGTTGTATTCAAAAATATTTTTGTAGTTGGATTTGGAGTCAGAGGATTTAGGTTCTTTTCTTGGCTTTGCCAGGATTAATGACTTATTCACTTTTCTCCTTGTTTGTAAAATGAAGAAATTAGACTAGGTGGCTCCTGAGGTCTCTTCCAGCTATTATCTTATGATCCTACCCCTCATAATTACACAGTCAATCAAAGTCAATAGCACTCCTATCGGGTGATTGGTATTTATTTTATTTAGTCACTTTTTAGTTATGTCCAACTCTTCATGATGTCATTTGGGGTTTTCTTGGCAAAGATATTAGAGAGGTTTGCCATGATCATTTTATAGATGAGGAAACTGAGGTAAATGAGACTGAGTGACTTGCCCAGGGTCACACTTGCCCAGGGTCACACAGCTGGTAAGCATCTGAAGCTAGATTTGAACTCAGGAAAACAATTTTTCCTGACTCTAGGCCTGACACTCTATCCACTATACCACCTAACTTCCCATTGCTCCATTTACTACTTAATAATGTGTCAGTTGGGGCAAATGACTCATCCCTCTAGGCCTCAGTCTAATCATTTATAAAATGAGGGTGTTGGACTAAATAACTTCTGAGGTTCCATCATGTTCTAGAGCTTGATTCAATGATCCAGTTCCTACCAGTAAGTAGGAAAACAAAACTCTGTCACTTTTGGGTGGCTTAAATTTAAGAGGTAGATTTTTAACAGTATACAGGACTCGGTCTTTCACTGGCAGTATTGATTGAAACAATGCATTTTCTTGTTGGCCTTCCAGGAAAAGCTTAAAGATTTCTGAGAAGCATACATATGTGTATATGTGTATTTATATTTATATGTACAGAAAGCCACTCCTCAAAGAAATTTTAGTGGAATTTTAAGCTTTAGATTTGTGTATGTATAAAAACATAAACAAACATATATGAATATAAATATATAAACCCCCATATCATGTTTTATAATATGCATGTTGGGTTACTTTCATATGGTATCAGATGAGAAGTGACAATTAATGATAAGAAGCATTTTTATAACATGTTAATTTTGGCTAAATTTCTTCTTTAAAAAAATATTTAATTATGAACTTAACAAATAAAGCAAGCATTTTCATAACAGAGTGGAATAGAAAAAAGATGATTGTATATGAAACTGCAAATCTATTATCCACAACTTGCTATTCTTTTTAAAAAGGTTATCAAGTAAATTTTCCCCCTTTTTTTGTCTCCCCCCATCTGCTTAGATATGGCTACCATTAGACACAATTTTTTGTCTCTCTATGTATTTATATATGTGTGTATATATATATATATACACACACACACACACACACATTAACAGCAACATATTTTAAGACAGTTTTGAGTAACTAAGTCATTTTGAATATTATAAGTAACCAAATTAACTGCAAAGAACATATGAAAGAAAATGCTATTTGTATCAAGAAAAAGAACTGATAAATAGAAGCATGTATAAAATGTTTATACATATGTGTGTACACACACATATATGTATATACATATACACATATATATTTATATATTCTGAATCTGCAATCCAGCATATCTCTAATGAGAAGAGTCTTCTAAGGATCATAGATTTATGTCAATGAAACATCTTGGAAGTTATCTAATTGAACTCCCTCATTTTGCAAGTGGGGAAACCGAGGCACAGAATCCTTCAGTGACTTGCCTGAGGTCATACAAGTAGTAAATTTCAGAGCTAGGTTTTGAACCCAGGTCCTCTGATACCAAATTCAGTACTTTTCCATTGGGTGTTTCAACATCTGCCTTCCGGGAGGAGTATGAGTCATTGCATTCAATCTGAGCTCAGCTGCCTTTAGTGTTGCTGTTACTGACATTGCTGCAGTTGTCGTGTATATTGTTCTCTCAGCTCTGCCTCCTCGGTTCTGCATCAGTTCCTACCCATTTTTCTTCCCTCTGGGAAATAATTGCCAGCCCAAACAGGGTGGGTTGACAGACTGAATTCCCACCGAAGAAAAGTGCATCCTTTCTTTTCCTTGCTTTCTCCTTAGACTTGAAAGATTTCAACAGTTTTTCTAATGTCACGTTGGGCTCAACCTTCCCTCACAAATGTTTCCTTTGTCAGAGTGGCCCCCCTGCTTTTTCAGGCTGAGTTCCTTTTAAACCCTTCATTGGGTAATATCCTGAAAACGCTGCTCCTTTGACTGTGGACTCCTTCTGTGCATGTGAAAGTCTGGCTGTCTCATAGCTGGTTGAGTATGGAAGTTAGAGGTATCTAATATTGCCTGCAAATCTTTCTCATGATTTACAACTATTGAAAGGAAATGTTTAGTATTTTCTCCTTGGTAACTAGCTTTTAGCTTGCAATATATTAGCTATGAAGCAAAACAAACTCTACAGGGCATTCTTGTAACGTTTGTGAGACTGCTTTCTAATTTACAATTGAGTTGTTTCTATCTGGCACTTGATTAAAAGTGAGAATAAATAATGTAAAATGCAATTGTTTCTATCTCTTTTATCCTATATTCCTCTTCCATCTCCTCCTCTCACCAACAACTTATCTATTTTCCCCTATCTTCCAGCATGGATTGGGGTAAGACTGACATTGCCCAGTGGAGGTCAGGTTTTATAGTGTTTCTCTTTTTGCCTCATCTCCCTCCTTTAAGCTATAAATTCTAGAAATGTAAGTTTCAAGCCAATCTGGGAAATGCCAAACACATTAAAAGATGTGTATTTCTCCTTGCTGCTTTTCTGTGAAAAAAAATTGTGGTCAGACACAGCATGTGCTGGATGCTACCTGTATCCCTTTACTTCTATGAATCAGTGTTACAGATGGATATAATTTTCTAGCAAAATTTATTCCCAGTAGTTAATAACTATGATCTTGAAAATTTATTCTCAGTAGTTAATAACTATGAACTAAGTATGGGATAGGAAAGGAATGAGAGGGAGAGAGAGGTGAAGATTAGATAAAAATATTTATGAAGTACTTACTATAGAGCATATTAGGGTGGTAGGGAGAGTGATCCACTTGGCAGCAGAACGTTCTGGATTCAAATCAAGTAAACATATTACTTTGACTGCAGGTCTGGACTGGTTGAATGATTCACAAAATTCAAATTTTCTGGTCAGTGTAGGAATAGATAGATTATAGTTAGTCAGGTAGGTAGGTAGATGGATGGATAGATAGATAGATAGATATATAGATAGAATATTTTACAATACTTACTATGTGCTGAATGCTGGGTTTACAAATACAAGCAAGAAAGACAGTCCTTGCCTTTAAAGGAGCTGACATTCTAAGGAATGAAGACAACCCATAAAGGGGAGTAGGAAAGCAAGAGTCTAAGAGCAGTTTAGAGATTGTCAGGAAATAAGTTGCAGGCCTACATCCAGTCAAGAAAAGTATGGCAAAAGCTCACCTTCAAGCTCAGTTGGGTTCTAAGGATAGTGTCCTAGTTTCCACTAGAGAAGAGGAAGGTATGACGGTTAGACAGAATGGAAGTAATGTGGTTTGGAGATGGTCAGAATGGTTCTTTATTGCAGAGGTGTCATATTTGTGACCCATCCTTTAGAGGTAGTCTACAAAACTCCTAGTACTGCCTAAACCAGATTAAAATATAATTAGGAAATGTTTAACAAAATAAGAAAATATATAATATTCATTTGTGGTATTCTAAGACAATTTGTGAACTTCAGGAATCCATTTCTATTTGAGTCTGACATCATTGTTTAGTCCCTGCAGGTTGGGTGATCTTGCCTTTGGTTTTCTCTTTTGAGAAGCTGTGCAGTTACAGCAATCCCTTTCCTCTGAGTAACTGGCACCAACTCAAGAAGCCAAGAACTCAAAGTCACAAGGTAGTTTCCAAGGCTAGAACCATCCATATATCTTAGGATCAGTGGTTGCTGGTCACTTACCTGTGCTTTTGGGAAGAAAACACAAAGCAGAAGAGAAAGTCAGGGACTTGAAACCCATTCTCAGGCTTTCCTAGATCAGTATATGGTCCCACTGCCATTTGCTCAAGTTGTGGGCTGCCAGTGTGCTTGGATGGGGGAAGAGAGAGAAATCCTTTCACTGAAAGTACAAGGGAGAGCTGGCAGAGTCCCAAGGCCACCTAAAAAGAGAGAATGGGTGGAACCTTTAAATTTTATGGTATAATGGGGAATGTGAAGGGATGTTCTTCCTGGTTCAGTCACCACCCACCTTAAATACTAATACAGACCAATCAAGAGATTTTAGGTTGCATGTGTCCTTCTCCAAAGGGCCAAAGCACATGTACTGCAGAAAGGGACAGATTCCTTTATACATGGCAGCTACATAGTGCAGTAGACAAAGTACTGGGCCTGAAGTCAGAACAATTCATCTTCATGAATTCAAATCTGGCCTCATACGCTTACTAGTTGTGGGATCCTGGGCACGTCATAATCCTGTTTGCCTCAGTTTTCTCATCTGAAAAATGAGCTGGAGAAAGAAATGGCCAACCACACCAGTATCTTTGCTGAGAAAATCCCAAATGAGGTCATGAAGAGCTGGACAAAACTGAAATGATTACACAGTAACAATAACAAAGATATTTATGTACACTCATACATATATATCTATATGCAAACATAATGCATATTTATGTACATGTTACTCTATGTAGATGAACACATAACAGACCTACTGATACAGAGATCTGAGGTAGGAAAAATAAGAAAGAGGGAGAGGAAACAAGGGAATATGCATTTATATAACACCTACTGTGTGCTAGGAACTATGCTAAGCACTTTTATAAATATCTGGTTTGATCTATTATTTAATAATTAATAGAACAAAACATTCCAGAATTTCAGATTTTATTGAATAGAATGGAGCTGTTTTTCCTTCTTGTTTTACTACTTTAGGTTGCTAAAATTGAAATTTTACTGATGACAATTTGTTTTTAAAATATGCTTATGCATTGAGAGAATTTATTCGAAATGATAAATTGAAAATACCCAAAAAACTTTAAATATTTGATAAATGGACAGAAACGTGGTGGATAAACAAATACTCTACATTAGTAAAGCAGACCTCTATCACTGAGCTACACATTCCTTATGTCAGAATTCAGCACACTAACTTCATAAATGTCTTATTTTTTCAGGCAGTTCAAATAGAGGATAGAAAAGTAACTTATCAGTGTATAAGGGAATTATGACAGTTCTGAGAGAGCAGTCATATTCTTTTGAATTGAATTGATGTGGAGGTATTTCCTATAGTGAAATAACTACTTATGTGCCCATATTTGTCATCAGTTTTCTAAAATGACAATGCTCCTTTTATAAACATATACTTGTATATGATATCCATAACAAATGAATGAAACAGGGCATTATTGTCATGTAGGGGAATGTAATCTCATTGATCTGGCCATATCTCCACTGGTGCAATTCATAGCCACCTCCATGCTTTCTCCTCCATGTCTCTCTATAAACCTTCTATAGAAGATCCAATCAATATATCTCCATAGTGGCCTATCTCTGGTTCTCTTAATATCTTGTGGGTGTCAAAGCACTAGGGCTGTCCATCTGTTCACTCTTGTTATATGACTTACTACCTGCTTTCTAAGTCATGTATGTCTTTGATTCTGTCTTTTGTCACTGGGGTGAGGTACAAGGCCTAGCAGATTTTACCAAACTGGAAAAGTTTCACCTGAATTCCAGCATCAGATTGCATCTTTGCATTTTCTGTCAAGAACCAGTCTACTAAATACTGCGAGTACTTTTATTTTATTTATTTATTGTGATTATTTTTAGTTTTTAATGTTCACTTCCATAAGATTTTGAGTTTTTAAATTTTCTCCCTTTCCTTATCCTCCCTCCTTCAATCCAAAATAGGTTTTATTTATAGTCATATTAAACATATTTTCACATTAGTCATGATGTAAAGAAGAATCGTAACTAATGGGAACAATAAGAAGAAAGAAAATAAAACAACCAAAGAAATGGAGGGTAAATAGAATGCTCCTTTATATATTTAGATACCTAAGTTCTTTCTCTTAATGTGGATAGCATTTTCCATCTCGAGTCTTGGAGTTGTCTTAGATCTTTGCATTGCTGAGAAGAGCTAAGTCTAGCAAAGAGAGTTATCACACAATGCAACTGTTAGTATGAACAACATTCTGCTGGTTCTGTTCATTTCACTCAGTATTAGTTCATTTAAGTCTTTGCTGGTTTTTCTGAAGTCTGCCTGCTCATCATTTCTTATAGCGCAATAATATTCCATTACATTCATTACCACAACTTATTCAGCCATGCCACAATTGAAGGAAATCCCCTCAATTTCCAATTCTTTGCCACCACAAAGGAGCTACTATAAATATTTTTGTACACGTGGGTCCATTTCCCATTTTATGATCTCTGTGATATAGACCTAGAAGTGGTATTGCTAGGTCAAGAGTTATTCACAGTGTTATCACCCTCTGGGCATAGTTCCAAATTGCTCTCCAGAATGGTGAGATCTGTTCAAAAGTCCACCAGCAATGCATTAGTGTTCCAATTTTCTCATATCTTTTCCATCATTTATCATTTTCTTGTTTTATCATGTTAGCAAATCTGATAGGTGTGATGTGGTACCTCACAGCTGTTTTCATTTGCATTTCTCTAACCAGTAGTGATTTAAAACATTTTTTTCATATGACTATAGATAGCTTTAATTTCTTCCTCTGAAAACTGGCTGTTCATATCCCTTGACCATTTCTTAATTGGGGAATGACATAGTCTTATACATTTGACTCAATTCTTCATATATTTAGAAATGAAGTCTTTATCAGAGACACTGGCTGTCCAAGCTTCCTGCTTCCCTTCTAATCTTGGTTGCCTTAGCTTTGTTTATACAAAAACATTTCAATTTAATGTAATCAAAATCATTCATTTTACTTTTCATAATGTTCTCTATCTCTTCTTCGGTCATAAATCCTTTCCTTTTCCATAGATCTGACAGGTAAATTATTCCTAGCTCTCCTAGTTTGCTTATAGTATCAACCTTTATATCTAAATCATGTACCCATTTTGATTTTATCTTTGTATAGGGTGTAAGAATGTCGGTCTAAACTTAGTTTCTGCTGTAGAATGTTCCAGTTTTCCCAGTAGTTTTTATTAGTGAGTTTTTATCCCAGAAGCTGAAGTCTTTGGATCTGTCAAGTAGTAGATTACTATAGTCATTGACTACTGTGTCTTTTGTACCTAACTGATTCACTGATGCACTGCTCTGTTTCTAAGCCAGTATCAAGTAGTTTTGATGGTTGTTGCTTTATAATACAAATTAAGATCTGATACAGCTAGGTCGCATTCCTTTGTATTTCTTTTCATTAATTCCCTTGAAATTCTGGACGTTTTGTTCTTCCAGATGAATTTTGTTATTGTTTTTCCTAGCTCTATAAAATACTTTTTTGGTGGTTTGAGTGGAATGGCACTCAATAAATAATTTAATTTAGGTAGAAAAAATTCATTTTTCTTTTCTTCTTTTTTTTCACTGCTTTTTTTTATTTATTTAACTTTTTACATTCATTTTCACAAAATTTTGGGCTCCAAATTTTCTCCCCCTTTTATCCCCTCCCCCCACCCCAATACACCAAGCAATCTAATTTTCCCTATCTCCAATCTGCCCTCTCTTCTGTCATCCCTCCCTTCTCTTGTCTCCATCTTCTCTTTTCTCCTGTAGGGCCAGATGACTTTCTATTCCTCATTAACTGTATGTCTTCTTTCCTAGTAGCAACAACAATGCTAAACAGTTGTTCCTAAAACTTTGAGTTCCAAATTCTCCCCATCCCTCCCTCCCTACCCATTCCCTTTGGGAAGGCAGGCAATTCAGTATAGGCCATATCTGTGTAGTTTTGCAAATGACTTCCCTGATAGTCGTGTTGTGTAAGACTAACTGAATTACCCTCCATCCTACCCTGCCCCTCATTGTTTCTCTTCTGTCTTTTGATCTTGTCCCTCCCCAAGTGTTGACTTCAAATTGCTCCCTCCTCCCTTTGCCCTCCCTACCATCATCCCCCCCCCTTGCTTATCTCCTTCTCCCCCACTTTCCTATACTGTAAGATAGGTTTTCATACCAAAATGAGCATGCATTTTATTCCTTCCGTTAGTCAAATGTGATGAGAGTAAACTTCTTGTTTTTTTTCTCAGCTCTCCTCTTTTTCCCTCCACTAAAAAGTCTCCTACTTGCCTCTTAAATGACATATAATTACCCCATTCCATTTCAACCTCTTTCCTCCCACTACATTTCTCTTTCACCATTTACCTTAATTTCTTTTAAGATATGATCCCATCCTATTCAATTCACTCTGTGCTCTCTGTCTCTGTATGTGTGTGCATGTGTGTATGTGTGTGTGCGTGCATGCGTGTACATGTGTGTGTGTGTGTGGTCCCACCAACTACCCAGATACTGAAAAGTTTTAAGAGTTACAAATATTGTCTTTCCATGTAGGAATGTAAACAGTTCACTTATGGTAAGTCCCTTAAGACTTCTCTTTGCTGTTTACTTTTTCATGCTTCTTCTCATTCTTGTGTTTGAAAGTCAAATTTTCTTTTCAGCTCTGGTCTTTTCATCAAGAATGCTTGAAAGTCCTCTGTTTCATTGAAAGACCATATTTTCCCCTGAAGTATTATACTCAGTTTAGCTGGGTAGGTGATTCTTGGTTTGAGTCCTAGTTCCTTTGACTTCTGGAATATCCTATTCCATGCCCTTCGATCCCTTAATGTAGAAGCTGCTAGATCTTGAGTTATCCTGATTTTATTTCCACAATACTGGAATTGTTTCTTTCTAGCTGCTTGTAAGATTTTCTCCTTGACCTGGGAGTTCTGAAATTTGGCCACAGTGTTCCTAGGAGTTTCTCTTTTTGGATCTCTTTCAGGTGGTGATCAATGGATTCTTTCAATGCTTATTTTGCCCTCTGGTTGTAGAATGTCAGGGCAGTTTTCCTTGATAATTTCATGGAAGATGATGTCTAGGCTCTTTTTTTGATCATGACTTTCAGGTAGTCCCGTAATTTTTAAATTGTCTCTCCTGGATCTATTTTCCAGGTCAGTTGTTTTTCCTATGAGATATTTCACATTCTCTTCCATTTTTTCATGCTTTTGGTTTTGTTTGGTGATTTCTTGGTTTCTCATAAAGTCATTAGACTCCATCTGTTCCATTCTAATTTTGAGAGAACTATTAAATTCAGTGAGCTTTTGAACCTCTTTTTCCATTTGGCTAATTCTGCTTTTGAAAGCATTCTTCTCCTCATTGGCTTTTTGAACCTCTTTTGCCAATTGAGTGAACCTATTCTTCAAGGTGTTATTTTCTTCAGCATTTTTTTGGGTCTCCTTTACCAAGGTATTGACCCGTTTTTCGTACTTTTCTTGCATCTCTCTCATTTCTCTTCCCAGTTTTTCCTCCACCTGTCTAACTTGCTTTTCAAAATCCTTTTTGAGCTCTTCCAAGGCCTGAGCCCACCCGACATCCCCCTGGGATGTCTGGGGTACTGAGGCCCCGCCCACCACATCTTTCCCTGATGGCAAGAATATGTCCTCCTCCTCAGATCCGAAAGTTGGGATCATTTGCATCTGTTCGAAAAAAAACTCTCTCTAGTCTTATTTTTCTTCCGTTTTCTAGACATTTTCCCAGCCAGTTACTTGAATTCTGAGATTCCTGTCCACCTCCGTCTAGATCCGCCCAGCTAGTGCTTGGAGTCTGAGATTCAAATGGGCTTTTCAGCCGTCTGGCTGCTAATCAATGTTGGTGCTGGGGTGGGGGTAGGGCCACCTCCAAGGCTCAGTTCCCTCAGGGGCTTTATGTAGAGACCTTCAGGAATGGAGCAGGTGGGGGTGGGGTGGGGGGGCCCGCCTCCTAGGCTCAGTTCCCTCAGGTTGTTTATGCAGAGACTTTCAGTAATGAAGATCCTGCCTGCTGCTGGGGGAGTCCCGGGCCACTGCCACAGCTGGGGCCTCCCCCACCTCTGCCGCAGCCACTTCCTCCTGAGGGAGTCCGAGCCACGGAGACACTCCGCTCCCCCTCTCATCCAGCCTAGCCGTCTCTCTCACTGACCTGTAGCTTGTGTGGGCGGAGGGACTTTCCCGGCCGCTGGAGCTTCCATCCCTGAAGCCTGCTCGGATCAGCTTCTCTGGGGCTGCGGCCAGGGCAGCGCTGGGGTGGGGTCCACTTTCCGGGGCGCGACGGACCCTGGGGACGGCTCTCCAGGGCTCTCTGGAACGGAAATCTCTTCCATTCTGTTTCTGCACACCTTTTCAGTGATCCAGAACTTATGGAGTTCTCTTTTTACATTAATTCTATGGGCTGTGGGGTTTGGAGCTCGTAAACGTGCATCTTTCTACTCCGCCATCTTGACTCCGCCCCGAAAAAATTCATTTTTCGAAGCTTCTTCAATAGGTGATTTTATTTTTACCTCCGTCAAATAAATCAACAAGCATTTACTAAATTTCTACCATGTACTAAGTACTCAGGGGACAAGTAAAAGGAGTGGAACAATCCTCATAATGCCTCATTTAAAACAGTGTCTTCTCATAAAGAAATTATGCTTCTGAAAGAAGTTCCTTATAAGTATTATGATGTAACAAATGATCAAAAGGAGAGTTTTAGAGCAACCTGGGAAGATTTGTGTCAACTGATGCAGAATAAAGTGAGTAGAATCAGAGCAATTTATATAAGAATAGTGACATTGTAAAGATAGACAACTTTGAAAGACTTAAAAATTCTGATCAATGCACTGATCAACTGTGATTCCAAATGAAGAATGCTACCTACATCATGAAAGAGAGATGGTGGACTTAGTGAATGATGACTCTCTCTCTCTGTCTATCTGTTTGTCCATCTCTCTCTCTCTCTCTCTCTCTCTCTCTCTCTCTCTCTCTCTCTCTCTCTCCCTCCTCTGTCTCTCTTTTCAGTGGAATAGGGAGGTATAAGAGAGAGAAAACATACTTTTTTTGGTTTTATTTTTAGTAGTGTTTTATTTTCCCCCCAGTTACGTGTCAGGAAAACTTTTATCATTCATTTTTACAAGATTTTGAGTTCTGAATTTTTCTCCCTCCCTTCCTTCCCTGTTCTGAAAATGGCAGGCAGTATGATACAGTTTATACCTGTACTATCATGTAAAATATTTCCATATTAGTCACATTTGTGAAAGAAGAAACAAATCAAAAGAGAAAAATGAGACAGAATAAATGAAAAAATATACTTTGACCTACCTTCAGACATGCATATCAGTTCTTTGTCTTGATATGGATAGTATTTCCTTCATGAGTCCTTTGTATTTATCTTGAATCATTGTGATACTGAGAAGAGCTAAATCTTTCAAAGTTGATGTAACAGCAAGGACCTGGACTTATACTGGAGGGCCTGCTGTACAAATTCTTAGATTTGCTTTTCTAAAAGGAAAGCAACTTTTGAGGGATCAATAATCTTTTGTTTTAATTAAACTAAATTAATTAAAACAATGTTTTAATCAAACATATATATATATCTAAAATTCACTTAGTTCAGGACAAAAAGTCAGCTCCCTGAAATTCAGAGAAAATACAGAGAAATAAAGATCAACATACAGGGCTTCTAACTATCTGACCATAAGAAATACATACATCACAGATCAACAGACAGATCCAACCGTCAGACTACTACATACATACATAATTACCAGAGAGAGAAGCACCAACATTTGGGTTTTCAAAGTAGGTACCCAGAGTCTTGTTTAGCCAAACAAACACTTCTGATGAGTAAAACCTCAACTCAGAGTGGGCCAGAGAGCATCACAACCCTTGAGAACCAATGTCTCATTAGTAATTAACAAAAGATGTGGGTCTTCCTACAAATATTCTTTAATCCAACATTACAGTTGATCATTGAACAATGTTGCTAATATTGTGTACAATGTTTTCCTGGTTCTGTTCATTTCACTTTGCATCAGTTCATTCAAGTCTTTCCAAGTTCTGAAATCTACTTGTTCATCTTTTCTTATTGAGAAATAATATTCTGTTGCAATCACATGCCTCCGCTTGTTCAACAGTTCCCCAATTGATGAGCATTCCCTCAATATCCAATATTTTCCCACTATGAAAGATCACTGTACATATTTCTATACATGTAGATCCTTTTCCTTTTTCTTTATGTTCTCTTTGGGATACAGACCTAGTAGTGATATTACCGGATCAAAAGGTATGCACAATTTTGTTGCCCTTTGGGCATAGTTCCAAAGTGTCCTCCAGATTAGTTGTGTCAGTTCACACTTCCATCAGCAGTGTATTAGTGTCCTAATTTTCCCATATCCTCTCCAACATTTATCATTTTCCTTTTTTAAAAACCATATTAGCCAATATGATATGTATGAGGTGATATCTTAGAGCTATTTTAACTTGCATTTCTGTAATCAAAAGTTATTTAGAAGACTTCTTCACATGCCTGTAAATAGCTTAGATTTCTTCATCTGAAACTGCCTGTTCACATCATTTGACCATTTATCAATTGGGGAATGGCTTATATTCCTATAAATTTGATTCTATTATCTATGTATTTGAGAAATGAGACCTTTAACAGAGACACTTACTATAGTTGTTTCCCTGTTTTCTACTTTCCTTCTAATCTTACTTGCATTGATTTTGTTTGTACAAAAGATTTTTAATATAATCAAAATTATTTATTTTGCATTTTGCAATGCTCTCTATTTCTTTGATCATGAATTTTTCCCTGCCTTGACTATTTCTTGCTCTTCTAATTTGCTTATGGTGTCATCCTTTATGTCTAAATCATGCACCCATTTTGACCTTACCTTGGTATATTGTGTGAGATATTGATCCGTAACTAGTTTATGTCCTATCATTTTCTAGTTTTCCCCAGTAGATTTTGTTAAATAGTGAGTTGTTATAACAAAAGCTCAGGTCTTTGGGTTTATAACACACTAGGTTACTATGGCCATTGATTAATGTATCTTGTGTGCCTAACCTATTCCATTGATACACCACTCTATTTCTTAGCCAGTACCAAATAGTTTTGATCACTGCTTTATAATGTAGTTTGAGATCTGGTATTGCAAGGCCACATTCCTTTGTAATTTTTCATTAATTTCCTTGGTATTGTTGACTTTTTGTTCTTCCAAGTGAATTTTGCTGTCATTTTTTCTAACTATCAAATAATTGTTTGGAAGTTTGATTAGGATAACACTGAATGAGTAAATTAGTTTAGGCAGAATTGTTGTTTTTATTATATTGGGTAGGCCTACCTATGAGCAACTGTTATTTTCCAGTTGTTTAGATTTGACTTTGTGTGAGAAGCATTTTATAACTATATTCATATAATTTCTGGGTTTATCTTGGCAGGTAGACTCCTTAGTATTTTATATTGTTTACAATTATTTTATATGGAATTTCTATTTTTATCTCTTTTTGTTGGGATTCCTTGGTCATATAAAAATGATGATGATTTATATTGGCTTATCTCATATCCTGCAACTTTATTAAAGTTGTTAATTTCAAGTAACTTTCTTCTGATGCTGTAGGGTTCTGGAAGTATACCATTAAGTCATCAAATTCCTTCAGCTTCTTTTTTTTCTCTGTAAAAGTTAACATTTCTAGTTCTATATTGAATAATAGTGGTGATAATGAGCACTCTTGCTTCACCCATGATACTATTGGGAAGGTTTTTAGCCTATCCCAATTACAGTTAATATTTGCTGCTAGTTTTAGACAGATACTAATTACTATTTTAAGGAAAAGTTCATTTATTCCTATGCTCTTCAGTAGGATTTTTTTAAAAAATAAGAATGGGTGCTGCATTTTTTCAAAAGCTTTTTCAGTGTCTATTGATACAAACGTATGATTTCTGCTGGTTTTGTTATTGACAAGGTCAGTTATGTTGATAGTTTTCCTAATATTGAACCAATACTGTATTCCTGGCATAAATCCACCTGATCATCCTTGTCATATATTGTTGTAATTGTGTTGCTAGTATTTTGTTCAAAAAGTTTGCATTGACATTCATTAGGGAAACTGGATTATAATTTTTTTTCTCTCTTTTGACTCTTCTTGGTTTAGGTATCAGCATCACATTTGTGTCATAAAAAGAGTTTGATAGGACTCCATCTTTCCCTATTTTTCCAAATAATTTATGTAGTATTAGAGTTAATTGTTTTAGATGTTTTCTAGAATTCACTCATGAGCCCATTTATCTGGTCCTGGGGATTTTTCACTAGGGGATTCATTAATTGCTTGCTCAATTTCTTGAATTGAAATCTTAATTCAGGTCTTTGGGTTTATAACACACTAGGTTACTATGGTCATTGATTAATGTAAGATGGGATTATTTGGACATTTTATTTTCTGAACTGTTAACCCAAATCATTTATGCTTTCATAAATATTCTGTGATTTTTCTCAGATTATCAGATTTATTGGTATATAATTGGATAAAATAATTTCTAAAGATTACTTTAATTTCTTTTTCATTTCACCCTTGTCATTTTTGATACTGCATATTTGGTTTTCTTTCTTTTTTAAAAAATCAAATTAATTAATGGCTTATCTAATTGTTTTTCATAAAACCAACTCTAAGATTTATTCATTAGCTCAACAGTTTTTTTTTAACTATCAATCATTTTAATCTCCTTTACTTTTCAAGATTTTAATTTGGTACTAAATTGGGGAATTTTAATTTGTCCTTTTGCTAGTTTTTTTAGTGTGTGTTCTTTTTCTTTTTTTGGTGTACGAATTTAGAGAAGTAAATTTTGCTGTAAGTACTGCTTTGACTACATATACACACACATAAATACATGTGTATATACACACATACAAACATACACATATATGTGTATATATGTGTGTAAATATGTGTATATATGTGTATATATATACATATTTGGGGGGGCAGAGAGAGAGATTGGGGGGAGAATGGAAAGCAGTCATCAAAAGAAAGTACCTGGAATGTCCACATTCACTCTCACACAAAGTAGTCACTCCCTCAATAAATCTCATGGAATAAAAAGTCAGCAGAATTCAGTCGTTGCTAAGGAACAACACCAAGCATAAACAGAAAAAGGTAAAAAGGTTCAAAGAACATTGGGGATTATTAAAAGGACCTAAAATCTGCTAAATAATTAGAGCAATAAAAGTGGAATATTAATATCGAACAAGACTAAACATTTCAACCAACTGTTGACAGACTTTTAAAACAAGCACAAGAGGGACAGGAAAAAGGTGCAGGTTAGGAGGTGGGGAAGTCTTGAAGATCACTGTGGATAGTAAATGGAGAAAGAAGATAAAATGATGGTAAAAGGATAATTCTAGTAAAATCATTTGGAATCTAACTTTATAAATGGGAGCATACTTTGATCAGTTTTATTAGGATGAAAGATGAGTGTAGAGGGAACAGGCACGTCAAAGCTGCTGAAAAACTTACCCATATTTTAAACTTTGAGATTTGTTGTTCTCCAGTCCAACTAAAATATAATCAGAGGTATTAAAAGGAAGTGGAAAATGAAATAGGAGATCTTTTTACAGATAGTTTTACAAGTCTACTTAGTTCTAGATAGACCCTTGAGAATTGACCAATATGATGGAATTATTTTTAAATTGTCTGGTGGTGAATAAAGTGGCCCCCAGAGCAGTTGACATCATGTGGAAGGAAAGTGTTAAAAGGTATTTTGAGGGTCAAATGAAGAAATTTTTGGAAGCATATATATACAACCTGAAGAAAACATGCCAGTCTATTTTCTTTGTTTTTTTTTTAAGACAGAGAAAGAGATTCTTCATTAACTTGCCAAAATTCTTGATGAATATAATTCTGAGTGCGAGAAAGAGATGTTGGAGCACATCATATCACAGGCATTTCTCTAGGAGGCAATTCACTGAATTACTTTTCTGAGGTTAAAATGTTAAAATAAAACTTTTCACTAAGATGTGTCCTATTAAGAAAATTAATAGATCAATTTAAAACTTGCCAAGTTGCTGGAGACGGAAGTTACCCAGCAGTGGATACATTTCTAGCTCAGAAAAAGAAAGTCTTTAGGGAATGGATATAACTCCCTCATTCAGAAAGCACCTACATAAAGTTTTTCTGCAGTTTATGTGTGGAGGTAGAATTTTATAGGGAGTAAAAGCTAGTTTGGGAGTCAGGAAGGCTTACTTTCAAATCCTGTATTTGATGTACACTAGTTGGGTGAAAACAGACAAGTCAATTCACCTTTTGTTAGCTCAGGTAACTCTAATACTAAAAGATATGAAATACTGGTGTGCTGATCTTCAGAGGAATGGGTTTCTACTCCAGAAATTCCTCACACTGATGAATTCACAAGTCCAGATACACACATACACACACACATGCACGGATGCATGCATGCATGCAAGTGAACATATTTAAGAGAAAGATGGGCCAATAACTAGGGAAAATTTCTATTTTCCAGTTGTTTTTTTCACAGACAGCATTTACTTATAGCATATATAGTACCAAGGGATTTTTCATTACTATTAGAATATGTAAACTCATATTTCAAAAGGATAGAATATCAAAATTCAAGGGATCTTGGAAGCTTAATGACTGAAATAATACCTAGAAGAGAATCTCTTCTTCCATATAACTCATGTGGTCATCAAGATTTTACTTCTGGAAGATTCCTAGTTAGAGGGACACCCATAACATCTCAAGGCAGTCCATTCTACTTGGTGATTGCTCAGCTTATAAGGAAATTTTCCCTTATGTTCAGTTTATGTATCTCCACAGCTTAGACCCATTGCTCCTAGTTGAGTTCCCTGAAAACAAGAAGGACAAACTGAATTGTTGCTTTATGTTCCAGTCCTTCAAAATTTTGAAGACAGCTCTCATGTTCCCTTAGGTTTTTCTTCTTCATTTTAAACATCTCCAGTTGCTTCAAGTAATCTTCATAATTCCAAGTCCTTTAGCACTTCTGTCATATTCCTTTAGATCCTCTCTGGCTTATTGGTATCCTCCCTAAATTGGTATATACCTTCTTGGAATTCTCCCCGCAAGAGAACACAATAACCCAGATGGATAGTCTTAATACAGTGTAGCTACTACTTGTTTTATCTGGAAAAATCTTTTCAGTTATCTTATTTTTGACACATACAGAATTGTGGTTGAAAATTCATAAAACCTGACAAATCTTTGGCAGATAGACTATGAACTAGTCATGCCTCCAAAACTTCCATTTTAGATTTTGATTTTTTTCTTTCACTTCATATTTCAGGTTTGTTTTTTTTTTTAAGGATATCATGGCAATGACTGTCTCATTTGTCAGTCTCTGGATCCTTGAAAGTGCTTTGTTAGCATATTGCCCCTATCTTAGATAGCATGTCTAAAACTTTCAGATTAAAATACCAGGTAAATAGGATAATGGATATACTTCTGTACTGTACACTTATGTTCTATCCAGCACACATGCAAATTGAACAGCTATATTGTCTTGTAAGTTTGCTCCATTTCAAGGCCCAGATTTGAATTTTCAGTTTATTTATTTCTTAATTCATTTATTTATTAATTTTTAAAAATTTACTGGTTGAGAATCAATTTAATTATATTTTCATTTAAGTCATGACTATACAAGTTTTTTTTAAAAAATTCAGTTCCGGGAAGCTATGGGGGGGCGGAGCCAAGATGGAGGAGTGAGAGCAGCGACTCACCTAAGCTCTTGGACAAACTCCTCCAGGTACCTCTGAAAGGAGAATCTGACCAAATTTTGGAGGTGTGGAATCGAGTGGGAGACAGACGGTAACGGATTCGGAGCTCAGGTGGGACTGGAAGGTCCAAGGGAAGGATCTGTTCCGCCAGGGTGAGCCCACAGCGCACAGCGCAGCGTGGCCAGCGCAGCACGGCCAGCGCAGCGGAGCAGAAGAGATCCGAGAAACCTGAGTGGTGGGCAGTACCAGAGGAATGGCACCCGGGGTGGGGGAAAAGCCGAACCAAGTCCGTGAGAGCCGCGGAGCACCAGATATCAGCGCAGCAGCTCCTGAGACCTTCAGCCCGAAGATCAAACTTCGGTAAGTCACCTACTTGAACTTCCGGGAGCCAGGATGGCAGAGTGATCAGCTAATGCTCTCTCCTTCCCCCTTGATGACCGTGAAAGAACCATAAAATATCTCCCCAGAAAAATCCCAGATCAGTAGAATTAGAAGAAGGAGACCAATAGTCTCATAACACCTGAGACGAGGAAAATAGCTAAGGGGGATTCCTCATACGGTGGCAGAGGCAAACCTGAAGGACAGAGGACCCAGGGCAGAGAAAATTTGCACTAGGACCCAGGCAAGCCTCAGCACCAGGAGAGGAGCCCCAGGAGGGTTGGGAACACGCATTAGCATCTAGGCGTGCCTCAGCTGTCCAGGGGAATCAGAAAGACAATAGGGCAGTTGGGATTACCAGCCCCTGAGCTTGCCTTTGCCTCAATTCAGCTGAGATCTCCTGGGACCAGAGCACTCCTCCCCCACACTTAACAAGCTAAACCCAGGGCTGATCAGGGAAACACCAAACAAAAACCTGCTTTTAGCTTTTTCACACATCAGCTCAGCAAAAAGTTCTCTAGCTTCTGACTGAAAGAACCAGAAGCCACAACACTCAATCAAAATCATGAACAGGAAAAAGAAGAGGGCCGAAAGAACCATAGAATCTTTCTATGGGGATAAGGACCAAAACACAAGCCCCAAAGAGGTCACAGCTGAGACTGTACTTCCATCTGAGACTTCAGAAGGGACTATGAACTACTCACAAGTACAAGCAGCTCTCCTGGAACAGCAGAAGAAGGAAATAGAAGATAAACTGGCCAATGATTTTAAAATTATTAAGAAAGAATTCACTGATGAGAACATCTCCTTGAAAAGGAAAATTGAACAAATGGAAACAGAAGTTCAAAAATTAACTGGAGAAAATAAATTCCTGAAAGGCCAAATGGAAAAGGAAGTACAAAAATTAACGGGAGAAAATAGCTTCTTAAAAGGAAAAATTGGGCAGATGGAAAAAGAGATACAAAAGTTAACAGAAGAAAACAATTTGATGAAGATTAGAATCGGGCAAGGAGAAACTAACGACTCAATGAGACAGCAAGAATCAGTCAAACAAAACCTAAAGAATGAAAAGATAGAAGAAAATGTAAAATATCTAATTGGAAAAACAACTGACCTGGAAAATAGATCCAGAAGAGAAAACTTAAGAATTATTGGCCTGCCAGAAACCCAGGATGGAGAAAAGAGCCTGGACAATATCTTCCAGGAAATCATCAAGGAAAACTGCCCAGAAGTACTAGATTCAGAGGGCAAAATTGTCATCGAAAGAATCCACCGTTCCCCTCCTGAAAGGGACCCCAAACTCAAAACCCCAAGAAATATAGTTGCCAAATTCCAGAGCTATCAAGTGAAGGAGAAAATATTACAAGCAGCCAGAAAGAAACAATTTAAATATCAAGGAGATACAATCAGGATTACACAGGACCTTGCAGCTTCTACATTAAAAGATCGAAAGAATTGGAACCCAATATTCCGTAAGGCAAAGGAGCTGGGACTGCAACCAAGGATCAACTACCCAGCAAAGTTCAGCATAACATTTCAGGCAAGGAGAAAGTCATTCAATGAAGTAAGGGATTTCCAGAGTTTCCTGACCAAAACGCCAGAACTTAATAGACAATTCGATCTTCAAATGCAGGTCCCAGGAGAATCATAAAAAGGTAAACAGTGGGGGGGGAGAACAACTTGCTACTCAATGAGGGCAAGTTGTTCACCTCCCTATAAGGGAAGATGATATCTGTTTATCTTGAGAACTGTGCGTCTATTAAGAAATATAAAAGGGATAAGCATAGGGGGAACGGGTATAAAGTAAATGATATCATGATAAAAAATGTGATTTAAGTATGAGAAGGGAGTATAATAGGAGGTGTGAAAAGGAGGAAGCAAAAAATGGCAAATTACATCACAAGAAGTACAAAATCATAGTAGAGGGAAAGAGGGGAGGGAGATGAGCATTGTGTGAGAGGTACTCTCATCGGATTTGTTTAAAGGACGGAACAATAAACTTAAGTAGAAAATCCTAACTAGCTCTATAAGCAGTGGGAGGGGAAGGGGGAAGAAAGGGGAGGGAGGCAAAAGGGAGGGAAGAAGCAATAAGAGTAAAGGGGAGTTAAAGGGAGGGGGGCTAAAAGAAAGAGGGGAAGGCGGCAAGAGGAGGTGGTGAAAAGTGAATACTAGTGAGGAGGGGAAGGGAGACAGCAGAGCTAAAAGTACAAATGGTGGGAAAGAAGATGGAGGGAAGTACACAGATTGTAATCATAACTGTGAATGTGAATGGAATGAATTCTCCCATAAAACAGAGACAGATGACAGAATGGATTAAAAGCCATAATCCAACAATATGCTACTTACAAGAAACACATTTGAAACGGGGGGATACACATAGGATAAAGGTTAAAGGATGGAGCAGAATATATTGTGCTTCAGCTGATGTAAGAAAGGCAGGAGTAGCAATCCTAATCTCAGACAAAGCAAAAGCAGAAATAGATCTAATCAAAAGGGATAAGGGTGGAAACTATATCCTGCTAAAAGGCACCATAGACAATGAAGCAATATCATTACTAAACATGTATGCTCCAAGTGGTATAGCATCCAGATTCTTAGAGGAGAGGTTGAGGGAGTTGAAGGAAGAAATTGACAGCAAAACTATACTAGTGGGGGACCTCAACCTCCCTCTTTCTGAACTTGATAAATCTAACCTCAAAATAAACAAGAAAGAGGTTAAGGAGGTAAATAAAACTGTAGATAAGGTAGATATGATAGATCTTTGGAGAAAATTGAATGGGAATAGAAAGGATTATACCTTTTTCTCAGCAGTACATGGAACATTTACAAAAATTGACCATGTACTAGGACATAAAAATCTCAAAATCCAGTGCAGAAAGGCAGAGATAATCAGTGCATCCTTCTCAGATCATAATGCAATAAAAATTATATGTAATAAAAGGCCATGGAAAGATAAAGCAAAAATCAGTTGGAAACTAGATAATTTAATCCTAAAGAAGGAATGGGTTAAAGAAGAAATCATAGAAACAATCAACAACTTCATTCAAGAGAATGACAATAATGAGACAACCTACCAAATCTTATGGGATACTGCAAAAGCAGTTCTTAGGGGAAGTTTTATATCTTTGAATGTCTACATAAATAAAATAGAGAAAGAGGAGATCAATGACTTGGGTATGCAGCTGAAAAAGCTAGAAAAAGAACAAATTGAAAATCCCCAAGAAAATACCAAATTAGAAATACTGAAAAATTCAGTTCCGAATTTTCTTCCCTCCCTTCAAACCTCTCTACTTTCCATTGAAAAAAACAGAAATACTTTACCCATAATACAGAGAAAGTCATGAAAAATACATTTCCACATTGGTCATCATATAAAAAAACCATGAAAAATAAAGAGAAAAAAGTGTTTCATTCTGCACTGAGTCTATTAGTTCTCTCTCTGGAGGTAGGTAGCATTATTTTAAAATTTGTGATTGCTTTAGAATTGTTAGAATAGCTAAGCATTTCTCATTTGATTATTATTACAGTATTGCTATTATTGTGTACAATGAATATTCTGCTCAGTTCATAGAAGTCTTCCCAAGTCTTTCTGAAATTGTCCCCACCCTCATCCTTTTTCATAGTGCAATAGTATTCTGTCACAATCATATACCACAGCTTTTTCCATCCATCCCCACTTGATGGGCATCTCATCAATTTCCAAATCTTTGCTGTGATGAAAAGGACTGCTATAAATATTTGTGTATTTAAGGGACCTTCTTTAATTCTATCTCTCGGAATAAGTGTCTTTTTTCAAAACTCAGCTCAAAATTTAACATGTGCTGGAGGACTTTCCTGGTTCTGGAGATGCTCAAATCTTCCTTGCCATCTTTCTTGAATTATATTACTATCTACTTTTTCCATGTTGTCTTCCCCATCAGAAAGTAAACACCTTTACACAATTGATGTTTATTTTTGGCCATTCTTTGAATCTCTAACATAACATAGTGCCTTGAACATAGCAAATGCTTCAAAATTATTGATCAATTATTTATTAATCAATTTGTACTACATTTGTCTCAGTAGGAGTTCTGCAGGATTCTTTGTTTCTATTTTTGCAAAAAAAAGTAATATTAAATTGCTATTTTAATGTTTGATAGAACTGTCCTACAAATCTACTTGGTTCTATGCTTTTTAAAAATAATAGTTAATAATAATTATAATAATGTTAGTAATAATTGCTAGGATTTTTATACTTTTTAGTTAATAAAATAATTAAAAATTATTATACCATTTGATTCACAACAACCTTAGGAGGTGTTACTATTATACCCATTTTACCTCCCTTCACTTCTTTCCTTTCTGACTTCCTTTAAGTCACAACTAAATTCCCATCTCCTATAGGAAGTCTTTCCCTACCATGCTTAAATCAAGTACCTTTCTTCTGTTAATTATATCCTATCTATCCTGTATGTATGCCTTTGTTCTGGATATATTTATTTGCATCTTATCTTTCCTACTAGATTGTAAACTCCATGAGGCAGTGACTAACTTTTGTCACTTTTTGTATCTCCAGCTTAGCACAGTACCTAGCACATAGTGATATAGTGCATTCTTAATAAATGTTAACTGAATTGTTCTGGTCAAACTGATCTACTCTTGCTGTTCCATGAACTTGGGAATTCTGCCTCTTGCTCCTGAGGCTTTGCACAGATTTACTCCAATGTCACTCTAAATATTGCACCTTTTTAATAACTCCTCCCCTTCTTTAGAGTCCCAGAGGTGTCTAGGTGACACAGTAGATAGAGAGCTGGACTTGAAGTGAGGAAGTATTGATTTCCAATGTAACCTCACATGCTGTCTATGGGACCCTGTGCTGACTATTCACTTAACCTCTGCCCCAGGTTCCTCAGTTGCCAAATGAGAACAATAACCAGGGTTGTAGGGTTGCTGTGGAGGTCAAATAAGATAATATTTGGAAAGTGCTTAGTAAATGTTTATTCCTTTCCGCCCTTCTTAGAATCCTTAGATTCTTTTGGAACTCAACTCGTCACTTCTAGGGGAAACATTTCCTGATTCATTTGAGTTTGATACCTGCTACATTTTATTATTATCTCACTGTTTTTTAAAAAGGGCTATCCAACCACTTAAAGAAGCCTATTCATTGATTGGATGTATCTCACTCAAAGTGAGAATGTGATAAAACCTTAGGCTAAAATGACCAGGGTCTCACATTGCATCCTGGACCATCTCCAGTCATTCCGATGAATATCAGACCACTGGACCCAGATGGCTCAGGAGAAGAAGGTGAGGTTGGTGACCTTGCACGGCCCTCCCTCATTCAAGTAAAAATCAACCGCGAGTCATGTCATCATCATGATGTCATGATCCTCTTCGAGAATGAAAGACAGACACAACAATCTCATTTCTATGTAACTGTCCTTGTCACCTACTCCCCAGAAGAAGGTCAGTTTCCTCAGAACTATGCCATTTATTTGTATCCACATTGCCTTGAATATGATAGGGACTTAATATGTACTCACTGAATTGAAATCAACTGAAGGTTTCATTCTTAACTACCAACCACAATATTAGCTGTTGCTCCCACGCTTTGTGTCTTATGCAATATGAAGTTGACAACAATTTTTTAATTCCTGTTTCTGAAGTAAAGTATTTAAATTTGCCTTATTTTTTCACCCCACTCTATGTATAACAGATATACAGGCATACTTAAACATATTATATATGTGAGATCTGAAATATACTATGTTATTATTGTTATTAATTTTTTAAAACAAGAATACCTACAAACACACAATCATGTTGTTGGACTGGGGAATTCAAGAAGCCTCTGTTGCTGCCACACTCATTTTAAAATGAGTAGGAGGTTTATCAAATCATTTAATACAAACCACTAGTGGAACTCATTCAAAGAATGTACTAGATACATGTTCTTTCTAACTAACAACCATCTCAGTGTCTTTGATCTGTCCTTGTATAGTGACATATGAATCAATGCATAAACAGCTACATTCCCAGAAATAATGTTTGGTCCAGGCAAGTGTGACTGGTTCTGTGTGTCCTGCAGATGTTAAAGGCCTGTGAGATGTGGGTCACTAGGTGACACAGTGGACAGAGTGGCAAGACTTGAGTTAGGAAGACAAATCTGGCCTTAGACTCTTACTAACTGTGTGACCCTGGACAAGTCATGTATCCCTGTTTACCTCAGTTTCCTCATCTGTAAAATGAGCTGGAGAAGGAAATGGCAAAGTACTTCAGTATCCTTTTCAAGAAAAGTGCAAATGGATAGAAAAGGAAATGACTAAAAAATAATTTAACACCAGCAACAAAAAAGAGAGGAGACAGGTGAGATGAGTCTAAATACAAGAATGGGCTGAATTCCTTTGAAGTCTTGGCCTATTCTCATGAATTTTCATCAGTTATTCTTGTTGTCTCTTTTAGTATGTTTCCCCTACCTTATTAAGTGAAGGGATGTTTTTTTTTCTATTTTATTAAGATATAAGTTTCTTGATTTATTATAAACATTTATTTCCACATGATTTTTGAGTTCCAAACTTTCTCCCCATCTTTTCCCTTTCCCCTACCCCGAAATGTCATGAAGTCTGATTACCCCTTCCCCTGGTCTGCCCTTTCTTTTATGATTCCCTCCTTATCCCTTTCCCCTTTACTTTTTTTGGAGGGCAAGATAGATTTCTATACCTCGTTGTCGTATCTTATTTCCCAGTTGCATGTAAAAAACAATTTTTTAATATTTGTTTTTAAAACTTTGAGGGCCAAATTCTCTCCCTTTTTCCC
Source organism: Bettongia penicillata ogilbyi (assembly GCA_023548195.1). Taxonomy (NCBI): domain Eukaryota; kingdom Metazoa; phylum Chordata; class Mammalia; order Diprotodontia; family Potoroidae; genus Bettongia; species Bettongia penicillata. The sequence continues at coordinate 2,553,653 of JAJHZJ010000535.1, forward strand.
TCCTTACCCACACTCATTGAGAAGGGAAGCAATTCAATATAGGTTATACATGAATAGTTATGCAAAACACCTCCATAATATGTTGTGAAAGACTGACTTTATTTTCCTCCATCCTACCCTGACCCCCTAATTATTATATTTTCTCTTTCGACCTTGTCCATTTTCAAAAGTGTTTGTTTCTGAGTACTTCCTTCCCCAGTCAGCCTTCCTTCTATCCTCCCCCCATCTACTTTCCCTCTACATTCTTTTAGGATAAGATACCCAGCTGAGTATGTATGTTATTCCTTCCTTAAACCAAATCCAATGAGAGTAAAGTTCACTCATTCTTTCTCATCTACCCTCTCTTTCCCTCCACTGTGAGAACTTTTTCTTGCCTCTTTTATGTGAGATAATTGATCCCATTCTATCTCTTCCCTCCTTCTTCTCCCAATATATTCCTCTCTCACTACTTAATTTTATTTTTAGATATCATCCTTTCATATTCAACTCACCCTGTGTTATCTATCTATCTATCAATCAATCTATCTATCCACCCATCTATCTATCATCAACTACCTTAATACTGAGAAAGGTCTCATGAGTTACAAATATCATCTTTCCATGAAGGAATATAAATAGTTCTACTTTAATTAATCTTTTATGATTTCTCTTTCCTGTTTACCTTTTCATGTTTCTCTTGATTGTTGTATTTGAAAGTCAATTTTTCTATTCAGCTCTTTTCATGAGTAATGTTTGAAAGTCCTCTATTTCATTGAATGTCCATTTGTTCACCTGAAGGATTAAGCTCAGTTTTGCTGTGTAGGTGATTTTTGGTTTTAATTATAGCTCCTCTGACCTCTGAAATATCATATTCCAAACCTTTTGATCCCTTAATGTAGAATCTGCTAGATCTTACGTTATCTTGATTGTATTTCCATAATACTCAGATTGTTTCTTTCTGGATGCTTGCAATATTTTCTCCTTGACCTGGGAACTCTGGAACTTGTCTACAATATTCCCAGGAGTTTTCCTTTTAGTATCTTTCGCAGGAGGCATTATTGTATTCTTTCAATATCTATTTTACCCTCTGTTTCCAGAATATCAGGGCAGTTTTTCTTGATCATTTCTTGAAAGATGATATCTAATCTCTTTTTTTGATTATGGCTTTCAAAAATTCCAATAATTTTTAAATGATCTCTCCTAGATCTATTTTCTAGGTCAATGGTTTTTCCAATGAGATATTTCACATTGTCTTCTATTTTTTCTTTATTTTGGTTCTGTTTTATAATTTCTTGATTTCTCATAAAGTCATTAGCTTCCATTTGCTCCATGCTAATTTGGAAGGTATTATTTTCTTCAGTGAGCTTTTGGACCTCCTTTTCCATTTGGCCAATTCTGCTTTTTAAGTCATTCTTCTCCTCGTTGGCTTTCTGGATTTTTTTTGCCCTTTCAGTTAGTCTATTTTTTAAGAAGTAATTTTCTTCAGTACTTTTTTGGGGGGTTTCCTTTAGCAATCTATTGCCTTGATTTTCATGATTTTCTTGCATCACTCTTATTTCTCTTCCCAATTTTTCCTGTTCTCTCAATTTTCAAAATCCTTTTTCTGAGCTCCTCCATGGCCTGTGATCAATTCATATTCCTCTTGGAGGCTTTTGATGTAGGAGCTTTGACTCTACTGTCCTCCTCTGGTTGCATGTCCTGATCATCCTTGTTACCAAAGTAAGATTCTATAGTCTGGGTTCTTTTAAGATGTTTATTCATCTATCCAGCCAAATATTTGACTTTCTTTGTTGAAGTAGAACTCTACTTGCAGTGGGTGTGGGTGTGAGTGTGGTTATACTGTCCCAGGCTTCAGGGATTTTGTATCAGCTGCTCAATCCCCAGTGTCTGTGGGATCTGGAGTCAGCCTCTGCCACTGCTGGCGCCATTAGTTGCCAATACCACCACCTCCACCACCCTGGACCTGGGGCTGGAACCAGCCAGACCAAGCACTCCTATTTCACCCAGGTCTTACGGAGTTTTCCCATTGACCTTTTTGTGATTTGTGGGTTGAATAATCTGGAAACTGCCACAGCTGCCAATGATTAAGTCCCCTGAGGCCTGCTCTGGCCAGTCTGTGCCCATCTGGTCCATGCCGGACTGTGCTCTTCTCCCTGCCTGGAGACTTTCCAGGTTGTCTTGGGCTGGAGATTTGTTTCACTCTGTCATTTTGTGGGCACTGTAGTTCTAGAATTTGTTTAGAGTCATTTATCACAGGTATTTGGAGGACTTTTAGGGAGACTTCAAGGAAGTCCCTACTTTTGCTCTACCATCTTGGCTTTTCCAAGTCTATATTACTGGCTATATTACCAGTCAAATAGGTATTCTCCTTCAGAGTTATCATTTTGGGATTGTATTCAACCCTTCTGACAGAAAACTACCATTCTGTCAAAAACAGTGATGAAGAGAGTAACATTTCACTGAATTAATGTTGTATCTCTGAGGAATATACTTTCTATACAATTGCTGAGTCAACTTACTTTTGTTAAAGACTGCATGGTTTACAAATGTTTCATTTCATTCTTGTCCTGAGCTACTTGATGGGTCTGAGTCAGGGTTGGCCAAAAACATGGTGATTCCATGATTTTCAGCAAAATATTTCATGCATATTTTACAACATCAAAGAATTATTATGAGAACAGTGCTCTGTCAATTTTAAAGCACTTTATGCAAGTGGATTATTTTTTATTAGCAGGAGGGAAGAGTAGCATTGCAGAAACAGTTTTCAATGAGGTTTCCAGAGATCTGTATTTTATGGATTTATTTTTGCATGCTGCTGCTACTTTGCTGAAGCTATTATTACTCTTGATTAATTTTTTCTTTAATTTACCATGGTTTTCTTAATAAACTTATGTCATCTGTAAATGGGAATATTTTTCCTTCTGTTTACCACTGCTTAGTTCCTTAATTTCTTAATTTTGTTTTATTGCTATAGAAAGAATTCCTAGTACTATGGTAAATAATATTGATGAAAGGGTCTATTCTTACTTCATCTCTGAATTTACTGGGAAAGTTCCCTTTTCTTTTTCACAAATAATACTAGGCTTTGGCTTTTGATAAATGTTATCGATCATATTTAACAAAAAGCCTTTTTTAGGGTTTGTTTTACCTTTCTGATATTTTAATCTCTAAAGGGGAGAGGAAAAGGAAGAAGATTTGTAGGTGTCTTCCCTCCAAAAGTAGCTAGGTTGCACAATTCATAAAACAATAGACTTAGAGATGGGATGAACTGAATTCAAATCCAGCCTCTGACATTAAGTGGCTGTGTAACCTTGGGCAAGTTACTTAACTTTTGTCTGCCTCAGTTTTCCCAACTGGAAAATGGAGTTTTTAATTCCACCTACCTCATAGTATTTTTGTAAAGGTCACATGAAATAATATTTGTAATGTGTTCCATCAATTGGAGAGGCAGGTAGCTGGTACAGTGAATAGAGCACTGGCCCTGGAGTTAGAAGGACTTTAGTTCAAATCCAGTCTCAGTTACTCACTAGCTGTGTGACTGTGTACAACTTAACTCCCCCGTTGTCTGTAAGCAAACAAACAACCAAAGACATTATGGGATGGTCAAATAAGTTATGGTATATGATTGTGATGGAATACTACTGTCCTATAAGAAATGATTAGTAGGTTGATTTTAGAAAAAAAAAACATGAAAAGAAGTGCATGAAATGATGAAGAGTAAAATGTGTAGAGCCAAAAGAACATTATATATAGTAACAGCAATATTTTTTGAAGAGTAACTGTGACTAAGCTCGTCTGAGCAAGATGAATATTCAAATCACTACAAAGGACCTAGGAAGAAAGATGCTATTCACTGTCAGAGAAAGAATTGATATATATCTATATCTATCTATCTATAGATATATCGATATATATCCATATATCTATATCTATACATACGCAAATATACATATGTGTATATATACACACGTATGTATATGTGTACATATATATTTATATATACATGTATATATACACATATGTATGTATATACATAATTTCACATATATATATCTGTGTTGTTGGCCTTCTCTTGTTTGAGGCTGGAAGGGAGACAGGGAGACAGATTTAAACTTGAAAAGTAACAATAATTAAATAAAATTTAAAACAATTGTAAAGTGCTATGGTTAATAAATGCTTATTTCTTTCCCTCCCCTACAGCCCATTTCCTAGGCAGTTCTGCTTAAGATAATTCTGGAGGGGAAGAAATTAAAGCTATCTATAATCATATGAGAAAATGCTCTAAATCACTATTGATCAGAGAGATGCAAATCAAAACAACTCTGAGATACCACATCACACCTATCAGTTTGGCTAACGTGACAGAACAGGAAGATGATAAATGTTGGAGAGGATGTGGGAGAGTTGGAACTCTAATTCATTGTTGGTGGAGTTGTGAGCTGATCAAACTATTCTGGAGAGCAATTTGGAACACAGCCCTAAGGGCTACAGAAATATGCATACCCTTTGACCCAGTCCAGTGCAGGAGTCAGGAGGACCTGAGTTCAAATCTCACCTCAGACACTTGACACTCACTAGTTGTGTGACCTTGGGCAAGTCACTTAACCCCAATTGCCTCATCCTGGGTCATCTCCAGTCATCCTGATGAATATCTGGTCACTGGATTCAGATGGCTCTGGAGGAGAAGTGAGGCTGGTGACCTACACAGCCCTCCCTTACTCAAAACAAAGTCAAGTGCAAGTCATGTCATTATTTCTCTGATGGCATGGACTTCTTTGGCAATGAAGGACAAACACATACGTTGCTTCTGGTACTCTATCCCAAAGAGATTGTAGGAATGGGAAAGGGTCCCACATGTACAAAAATATTTATAGCAGCTCTCTTTGTGGTGACCAAAAACTGGAAATCAATGGGATGCCCTTCAATTGGGGAATGGTTGAACAAGTTGTGATATATGAATATAATGGAATACTATTTTGCTATGAGCAAAATGAACAATGTTGATGATGAACAGGAAGACCTCAGAGAAGCCTGGAAAGACTTATGTGAACTGATGCTGAGTGAAAAGAGCAGAACCAGGATAACTTTGTTCACAGCAATAACCACAGTGTGTGAGGAATTTTTCTGGTAGACTTAGTACTTCATTGAAATGTACGGACTTAAAAAATTTCCAATGGACTCGAGGCAAAACTCCTTCCACATCCAGAGAAAAAACTATAGAATTGTATTGCAGATAGAAACAGGCCATTTCTTTTGTATTACATTTTGTTTTGTTTTCTTTTATGGTTTCTCCCATTCGTTTTAATTCTTCTATGTAACATGCATTTGAGAGAAATGTACATGTAGAACCTATATAAGATTGTACGCTGTCTTGGTGTACAATGTGGAAAAAAATCTAAGATAAATGAAAGTAATTGTAGAACACTGAAAAGAAATAAAATAATTTAATTAAAAAATAAAAACCATAGGAGCAAAAAAAGGTAACTATGGAGGGCTTTCGTAATAGTTCAATAGTTTTTATTTATACTTGTACCTTAACTCTGTCAAGTCTAATATCTCCAAAATGTCCAATTGAGGCAGATTTTTCCAGATTGGATTTCTCAGCTGCTATGTCTAGTATGTAATATCAACTGCACACAAGAATCAACATTCATGGTAATGAAGCCACTACTTATGAAGGATTTGGAAATCTTGTCTTCCTCGGCATATATGGTTATTACACTTGGCTTCAGCACTTGGAGGGTGGGGATATTGGCAGGTAACAGGCATACTCTAGTTTGAGACACCTGCTTTACATTGACCTCATTGAAATATAACTAAATGGGGAAGGCAAAGGTTAAGCATACCTATGAGTAGGGGAAGGGTGGTTGGAAGTTGGGGAAAGTCAGCCCAGGTGTTGGCATAGATGTGAGCCAGTGACAGCCTGGGCATGTGGCTTAGAGACTGTGACAGTTAGAGACTAAACGGGCTAGAGACTATGACAGGGTGGAACATTGTCTATGGGAAAAAGCAATTGACTGGGCCAAACACAGAAGACTGTTTTTTTAAATTAAATATGTCTTTATTGATAGTTTCAGGTTTTTCACATCATTATAATTTTCCCCAGTATGCCTCCCTTTCCCCTTTCCCCTTCTAGAGAGCAATCCCATATAACATGTAGTAATTTTGAATGACAAAAAATAGCAGAAAAATTAGTACAAGTGATCAGTACATTGAAAAAAATCAGAAAACATGTGCAATGGGCAATGGCTATCGACCTTCTACCTCCATGAGGGGGTGGGGTGAGGATGTTTTCTCTTACCCTCTTCTATAAGTCATGCTTGATCTTTATACTTTGTTACTTTTGATTTTTTGTTTACTTTATTCTGCATCTGTTCTTGCGGATTTTTCCATATTTCTCTGTATTCATCATATTAATCATTTCTTACAGCTCAGTAATATTCTACTTTGTTTCAAATTCCTTGTAACCACAAAAAATGCATTATAAGCATTTTGTTCCATACAGGGTCTTTCTTCTTATCCATATCTTCCTTGGGATATGAACCAAGTGATGGAGTCTATGTCAAAGGGTATGGCTATCTATATAATTCCAAATTATTTTTAAAAATTGTTATACTATTTCATAGCTCTGCCAACAATCCTACCATTCCAAAACCCCTTCGGTGATGCCATATTTTTGGATCATCTTTACCAATTCCAGTGTATGAGGTAAAATTTGAGGGTTGTTTTAATTTGCATTTCTCTTATAATTAGTGATTTGGAACATTTTTTCCATGTGGTTGTGAATACTTTGCAATCCTTCTGGAACTATTTGGTTATATTCTTCAATAAGTCATCTATTGGTTAATGGTTTTTAATCTTACACATTTCCATTAGCTATCCATTTCCCTTGGATACTAAACTTATATCCAAGACCTTTGATACAAAGTTTTACCAGTCATCTTCATTGTTTATCTTGTGCTAATGTTGTTCATACATATTTTTCAATTTGATGTAATTGAAATGACCTAATCAAATAATTAAAGTGATTTTTAAAAAATAATTTAAAAATAATTTTTAAAAATAATTTAAAAATAGTTTTTAAAAATAATCTTTTGTAATCAAATCTGAAAAGGCTTAGTTTATAAGGACCAGGGTCTTGCATTGCATCCTGAGCTTTCTCCAGTCATCCTGATGAATGTGTGACCACTGGACCCAGATAGCTCTGGAGGAGAATGTGAGGATGGTGACCTTGCATAGCCTTCCCTTACTCAAATCAAAGTCAACTGCAAGTCATGGCATCATCTTGATGTTATAGTACTCTTTGAAGGACAAACACAAGCTGTGAATAGTCCTAGCTGCCTGATAGGGAGCCCAGTCAGCTGGGTAACTCAGCTCCTCCTCTCCCTCTTTCTCTCTTCTTCTCAAACGAAGGTAAAGTTTGATGTCTGAAGGCTGCCAGGTTAACTCAGGATTACCTGGTGATTCTCTCCTTCCTTCCTTCCTTCCTTCCCTCCTTCCTCCCTCCCTCCCTCCCATCCTTCCCTCCTTCCTTCCTTCCTTCCTTCCTTCCTTCCTTCCTTCCTTCCTTCCTTCCTTCCTTCCTTCCTTCCTTCCTTCCTTCCTTCCTTCCTTCCTTCCTTCCTTCCTTCCTTCCTTCCTTCCTTCCTTCCTGTTTGTTTTTCTTTCTCTCTCCTCAAAGACCAAACTTTAAACCCATTTAATTCTGGAGCTCCTAGACTGGACCACAATAGGTCCCTACCCAAGCTCCACTTAATGGCTATATTTTGGACCCTCCAGGCTCAGAATGAATGTCAATAGTAAATGTTTCTCTTTTGACCAGCAACTCTGAGGTTTCCCCCTCCCAGTCTGATTCTTTTTTAATTAAAGTGGCCATTGCTTGACTCACTTCTAAAAGAGGCCTTAGTCTAAAAGTGCCAGGGCCTCCCATTACATCTGGAGCCATCTCTAACTATCCTGATGAATATCTGGCCACTGGACTCAGATGGCTCTGGAGCAGAAAGTGAGATTGGTGACCTTATACAGTCCTCCCTCACACAGATGAAAGTCAACGGCAAGTCATGTCATCATTTCCCTGATGTCCTGGTCCTCTTCCTAAAAAAGGACAAACACAATTTGGTTAAGAATCTTCCCTCTTGTCCCAACCAAAGCTTGGAAAAGTAAATGATCTAGTTCTATTCTAATTTTATTGTGATATAAATCCGTGATATTTAGGTTGTGAATCTAGATTAAATTTATTGTGGAATGTGGCAAAAGACATTGACCTAAACCTCTTTTCTACCAGACTACTTCATAGTTTTTCTAAAATAGTCAGATGAAGGCTTCCTGCTTTGGCATTTAAGGTTTTGAGGTTTATCAAATGCTGAACTACTGATGTTAATTATTTCTGAGTCTTCCTCGTCTAGTCTATTCTGTTGTTCTATTTTTCTATTTATTTTAACCAGTACCAAAAGTTTTTGATAATTATTCTTCCATAATGCAATTTCAGGTTGTTGATTTCCCCTTAATTCCAATGAGTTTTGGGGAAAAAAAATTCCTGTCATGGTCCAGATATTTCATTCTTCCAAGTAATTCACCCCTCCACCCTTACTCTGTCTAAAATATCACTTTGGTGACATGATTGACATGACAGTTAATCTGTAAATTAATTTTGTTAGTATTTTCATTTTTATTATATTGGCATGGTTTAGTTATGACCGCTGGCTATCCCCCCATCTATTTAAGGAATATTTCCTTAAGGAATATTTTGTAATAGTGTCTCTAAGATAAGCAACATGACATAATGCATTGAGAGTTATCTTCAAAGCCAGTAAAACCTGGGTTCAAGTTCTGCCTTTGACACATACTGGCCATGTGATCCTGAGCAAATCATATAGCTCTTCAGTGTCCTAGGCAGCTGACCAATTCTATGCGTTGAAGAGAAGGTACCAACCTTCATTAGTATAGGGCGTTTACATGGGCGTTCACTATACAATGAAATCACAACTCTAGTTATTGCGGTTTAGTTATTTTTTTTTAGTCATGTCCATCTCCTCATGCCCCATTTACAGAGGTAGACTGAATTTTGCTAGATTGACTCCCAGATATTTTAAGTCTTTTGTAATTATTTTGAATGATACTTCCCTTTCTATTAATTGTGTCCTAGATTTTGTTTTTGCTATATAAATATATTATTGATGTGTGGATTTGTTTTATAATTTGAAACTTTGTTGATTCAATTATTTTCATTGATGATTACCAGGAATTTTTTTATGTTATTATATCATCAGCAAATTAAGACAGTACTATCCCCTTATTGCTTATTGTTATGCCATTAATGGGCAGCTAAGTGGCACAGTGGATAGACTGCCTGGACTGGAGTTAGGACTCGCCTTCCTAAATTCAAATGCAGCTTTAGATACAAGCTTTATGACTCCGGGCAAGTCACTTAATCCTATTTGCCTCAGTTTCCTCATCTGTAAAATAAGTTGAAGAAGGAAATGACAAACTCCTTTAGTATCTTTGCCAAGAAAACCCCAAATGGGATTATGAAGAGTTTGACCCAACTGAAATGACTCAGGAACAATAAATGCCTTTAATTTCTTTCTTTTGTCATTACTACTCAGCGTTTTCTAGAACCATCTCAAATAATAATGGGAAAAGGGGAAATCCTTATCTTACTCTTATATTTTTGGGGAAAGCTTCTTGAATTTGTCTTTTGAATATAATTCTAGTTCTGGGTTAGAGAGAGACTTTTTCAAAAATTATTTTTTATAAAAAAAATCCATCTATATCTATACTTTGTGGTCTTTTCCGTAACTATTACTATACTAATGTGCTTTAGATGTTTGACCTTTATTGCTTTTCTTTTGCGTAGCTTCTCTAAATTTATCTTAGTGGTAGGAAATAAAAAAAATAAATTAGTATAGTTTTTTTTTCAGAATTTCACATGGATTTTTAATAGGATTTTCATTAATGATATCAGTCTATAGTATTCCTTGCTGTATTTCTCCTTCCCTAGTTTAGGAATTAAAACTATATTTTTTCTCAATTTTTAAGAATAATTTAAAAGATAATTTAAAATATGCATTTACCCTTTTCTTTAAAAGTTTGAAAAGATTCATCCACAACTTCATCTGAATCAGTGATTTTTTTCCTTTTCTTTCTTTTTTTAAAATATCAATTCTATTTCCTTTTCTGAGTCTGGATTATTTAAAATGTCTATTTTGTTTTATCTTGCATATTTTCTAACTTTGTAGATGACTCTCTTTTAAATTCTCTGTTTTGTTGACATATGGCTGTAGAGTAGGTACTTATTTTTACTTCCTGTTTTTAAATTAAAAATTAAAAAAATTTCATTAAATTATTTTCTTCTTTCTTAATCAAGTTGGCTAAAGGATTATCAATTACTAGTCTTCTCAAAGAACCAGCTTTTAGTTTTGTTTATCAGTTCTGTAGTCTTCTTGATTTTGAATTTACCTGTTCTCCAGTTCTCGAGATTTTCTATAGTCTGCTTATTTTGAGTTTATTTATTTATTGGCTTTAAAATTTTTTAGAATATATGTTCAGTTTAGTAATCCCCTTTTTATAATCAACGTTAAGGCAGTCTATCTTTAGAGATTTGCTTTAATTGAATCCTAGAAATATTAGTATGATGATTTGTCATTATCACTGTCTTTCACAAAACTATTGCTTGGTTTTATGACCTTTGTTCTGACCATTTAGGATTTTATTATTAAATCTCCATTTAGGGTTTTGTCTTTTACTTGCACTTTCTGAATTGACCATCATTTTTTATTGTTTTATGATCTGTATAGGCTGTGTTGAGTATTTATGCTTTCTTACACTTATTTGCAATTTCTCTGAGTTCTATATTAGTAAAAGTCTATATTTGTAAAAGTGCCATGGACTCCTGGGGAAAATGCACACACACACACACACACAGACATTCAGAAGATGCTACAAATTTCTTAGATATAAATTATTCAATAATTTTTTCAGTTCTGTAATTCCTTTTTTGTATATCTTTTTGTCAAATTTGTCTAATTCTGAAAAAGGAATGTTAAATAAAGCCTCCTGGAATTGTTATCTATCAATGTTTATTTTCAATTCAACTATTTTCTCCTTTTAATTTTTGCTATTTTTTATATATATGTTTAATAATGGCATTGTTTCAGTATCTTTGGTTCCTTTAAATATAATGTAATTTCTTTGTGTATCTCCACTGGTACTGTGAATTTTTGTTTTTGCTTTTCTTATAGGATGATTACAACTCATGCTTTTTTAGGATTAATATGATATGGTAAAACTTTTATGTCTAAACCTTATTTTGATTTTATGTGCATTTTTAGATGTTTCTTATAAATAATAGGTTATAAGATTTTTATTTCTTATACACTCTGCCATTTTCATATTGTTTAGTTACTTCTTATTTAAAATTAGGGATGTTCCTCTTTTTCCTTCTATTTTACCTCATCTTCCTCTATTTACAGCTTTAATATTTTTTTCAGATTTTTTTTTTCTCCCTCTCCTTTGATTTGCTACTTCCTCCCCATCATCAGTCATCTTGAAGATTCTGTAACTTAGGCTCAGTTAAATGCAATTCTTGTATGTGTCATTGGTCCTCTTTGAAAATGAAGGGAAAACAAGAACTTTTAATCTATATTTAGTTTTGATTACCCTACTTCAGTGCAGTCCTAAAATCTGTACAGGTCCTCTATCTCCCAACCCCCACCCTATACAACTTTATGTTTTTTATCTGATGCATAGTTCATCCTTGAGGGATTTTTTCTAAAGAATTCAAAGGCTCTTTAGAGTTTTTTGGGGGGATCAGTTCATTCATAGTTTGTTTATCTTTTCCCCAAATCCTCTAGGAAATACCATACACTTCTCTTTAAACACCGTAGACTTCCCTCTATGTCTTTTAGCATTTTGTGGCTGCTGTAGAATTCATCTTATATTCCTCATTCTCAATACATGTGCCACTTCCTTGCTTTTCCAATCATACATGTTTTTCACACTGTTCCTCATCCATAAATTCTGTACCTTATGTGATCCCATCTTTCCTTTGGGGGGATCAGAAATTTTGACTTTCAAAACTGAGCTTTCTCATGTTTACAGTCATCTAGCATTACACAGAGAATATTAGTATTAAAAAGGGGCACATGTCACAGAGAGAAATTTAGGATCATTGAAAGAAATCACTCTATGATTTCTCAGATTCACTTTAGATTATTTTCTTTTGCATTGAATTATGTCTAACTAATTGTTCATTTATAGCACTTAGCTAAGTATATGTAAATATGTATGTGTATATGAATATAGATATTGATGAAACAATCATGAAAAATACATATTAAGATCTGGGTAATATACAAGCTCATACTTTGGGAGAAAGAGAATTAGGGAGGATGGCAGGGTTGTGGATTTCTTTTGAGTTACCATGGATCTAATTGAGGTCCTGTTATATTGTGAAGAATTATACAATTATACAATCTGGACAATGTCAATTGAAAAAAGCACATATGGAGAACCTGTCTACTGATAAGGAGCTCTTTTTATTGGCTACTGGAACCAATGTGTAGAAGTAGAGGAACTCATACTCTCTTTCTAGCTTTCATACATTAATATTTTTTATGTCGTAATAGTCGAGAAAAATCTTTTGAAGGAAAACATCATATAACATACTATTATTGTTTAATGATTTATGATTTGTAGATTCTAATTGTTGACATTTAAATTAATATACTCAGAACTCCATTGGTCTGTTGGGCACATCATACATTCTTACATGGAGTCACACAGTCACAAATGTGTGTGTGTGTGTGTGTGTGTGTGTGTGTAGTTCCTTTTGCTTACTTCACTCACATTTAAACTTTATATTCCTTGCCTGTATTCTACTGGTTCCAGTAAATTTCGTTATTAACTGTAGAGATAGAGAGATGAAACAAATTTTATTAACTTTAATTCCTCAGAGTGATGGATTTCAGTCGCATGAAATTCACTCATTCTCCTCTAACAATCCAGGATCAAAAAAAAAAGTCAATCCAATCTCTATTGTCTTCTGAGTCATATTACATAATTAGACAAATTCATAATTCAAAATTCCATGTCAAAAAATGCTCTGAAATTTAGATAAATTGTGCATTTTCTGTGCAAAAAAATCTCCATGAATTCTAAAGAGAACCTGCTAAGATGACAACTTACCTAAAGAACTCCAATATGTGATGGTCACTGCGCATTTTGAAGCCTCTTAACATTAGGAGAAGGGTCAGGTGGTTACTCACTAACTACCGTTTTATAAGTTTTCTATAATGTCCCATTTGGGATAAAAAAGAACATTCTAGATGCTGATTTTCATCATGAAGACATTAAAGTTCCAGTAGGTGGTAGAAAGGGCCACAAAATGGAATAAAATGTATCTTATGTTAGAGAACAGCTGAAGTTCTATTTTCCATGGAAAACCTTTCTTGACAACCCTGCCATCCTCTCTAATTCCCTTTCTCCCAAAGTATTTGTTATTAACTACTTTTATTTATTTGCCTTTATTATCTTTATTCTTCTTATTTTTATATGTATGCTGGTTATCCCCATTAGAATACAAGATCCGTGCAAATAGGGATTGTTTCTTTTATTACATTTGTATCCTCAGTACCTGGCACAATGTGTGGTCCTAGAAGATTCTTAATTATATGTTGATGTTCCAATTTCATTCTTTTAAATTGAAAAGAATCATTTTAATTGAGTCTTTTTACATTGTACTGTATCTGTTTTGCCTGTGTTCTGTATGTACCTTTATATAAGCATAGTATCTCCTTCATTAGAAAGTAAGCTCTTTTAGTACAGGGATTGATTTGCTTTTGTCTTTGTAACCTCAACACTCAACCCATTCCTGGAATTAGGCAATTGATAAATGTGTATGCATTGATTGATCTCCCCTGCTTCTCACTTTTCCCTCCTAAACCCATCAAACCATTCCTAGTAATGGAGTTTTTTTTAAAAGAGAGAAAAAATTCAGTTTAGCAACAGCCAACAACAAATTACTCATGCCTAACAATATATGTAGCATTCCACACCTTTGTAGAGAAGTGAGAGGAATATTTATCTCCCTAAAGCCCTGTTACAAAGTCTGAATGGATTTCATGTTAAACAATATTGTCATATTCAATTTAACAAGCATTTACTAAGGATCTATTATGAACAAGATGAGTGGCAAATACCTTATCTCTTCCAGTACTGTAAGTCTATAATATAAATATATATAAATATAAAAATAAAAATATAAAAAATTATTCATGTCCTTCAACACCTATATGATGAGATGTGAGAAGTGATCTATATATCATAAGCTCAAAGGGGTATACTGTCAAACAGTTAATAGAAACTGGATGATAATAAGAACAATAATAATTGTTGACATATTTGACTAATAAATCCCTGAAAGTGCCCTCCTTCTTAATTATTGGCTTGGACTAAGTTTCTGTTAGTAATAATTCATTTTTTTTATGGTACCATTTGTGCATGGGGTCAGAATGACAGTTGCAGACTTCAGGCTCCCCTGGCTAGACCTTGGTCCAAGTTTCCATCTCTTTGCCCAGAGTACAATGATAGACTCTAGTCTTTTTGGCTTGCTACTGGCCCCTGTACTGGAAAACTTTCTTGGTCTGGACTTCCAGACTAGATTTTTCTTGTTAGACCCCTTCCCTAGTGCCTACAGTTTCTTGGCTATCTCTTTGTGCCAACCTAGGCTGACAGAATATACTTACCATAGTTTCTTTTTGAGTTCCTTGATCATTTCTGGCCTTAAAAATATTTTTAATAGAATAGTTGTGAAGAACCTATGCCATTTTGCTTCAACTCACTCTACCATCTTGGGGCGAGTCTTCCCACTTCATTCTGAGCCCAGCTCATTGTCCATCTGCAAGGTTATTAAATAAACAAATGGAAAAATAAATAGACCAAAAACTCAGTGGAGTTCTTCATATTTATATCTTTCATGCCTTTTATTTTTCTTGTCCGTATATGTTTATATAATTCATTATAAACGAGTCAATGTATATATTATATACATATTATATGGTTGGTTGGTTGTTGTCCTTTGTTCTCAAAGGGTACCAAAGAAATGCTGCTATGTGAGAGTCAAATTGTAATACCTCCACCTGTAGCTGATAGAACCAATAAGAGCTCAGAATATTCTACCACAGGTTGGGCACAAATAGTCTATGTGAATATTTGGGTGTAGATTCTCTATATTTGTGCATCTCATCTTACATGCACACACACACATATACATATAAACAAATATATACACAGATTATATAAATTTAATTTTATACATGGATGTTCATATACACATATATTTGATGTGCACATAATACATAGATGTATTTATATTAATATTATGTAGGAATATAACATAAAATACATACATACACACAGAAGGGAGGGAGAGAGAGAGAGAGAGAGAGAGAGAGAGAGAGAGAGAGAGAGAGAATAAAAATTGCTGCAAAAAAAATAAAGGGTAAAGTTATTTGTGCTTTATTGGTAAGATTTTTTCTGGTATCCCAGAGCCCCATGAAACACAATGTTGTTGTCTGCCATAGCATATAATGAATACATCAGCGCTGAAAATGAATTGTGGGAGAGGGTGACGAGTATGGCAAATGGGCAGTGAAGACTATGTTCTTTAAACCTGAGTTCTCAGAAAGTTATTATTTTTTAGGACACCTATATTCACCACTTCAGCACTTAAGAAAGGTGAACAACTTGTTAGAGGTATGTATTTTCTCATGACTCCATTACTGACAAAAGGGAAAAAACAATCTTGATTTGAATACGTATAAGAATCTGTGATATTACAAAAAATGAAGGAGATTTTTTCCATTTTTCCATTTTTAACTGTTAATAATGTGGAGACCACAACCAACTGATCAGGATTTGCAGTCTCAATTATTCAGCATGGCTCCTCTTAAAGAATACAATGAGATTCTATAGACATGAAAACCAAATGAAGGATAAGATTTTTGTTCATTTAACAAACTGAATGTTTTTTTATTTAACTTTTCAACATTCATTTCCACAAAATTTTGAGTTCCAAATTTTCTCCCCATCTCTCTCCTCCCCCTACCTCAAAATGCAAAGTATTCTAATTACCCCTATCACCAATCTGTCCTTCCTTCCCTTATCCCCTGTATTGTCCTGTAGGGCAAGATAAATTTCTATACTCCATTACCTGTATTTCTCATTTCCTAGTTGTATGCAAGAACAATACTCAACAGTTGTTCCTAAAACTTTGAGTTCCAACTTCTCTTCTTCTCTCCCTCCCCACTCATCCCCACTGGGAAGGCAAATAATTCAATATAGACCATATCTGTGTAATTTTGCAAATGACTTCCAAAATAGTCATGTTGTGTAAGACTAACTATATTTCCCTCCATCCTATCCTGCCACCCATTTCTTCTACTCTCTCTTTTTACCCTTTCCCTCCCCAAGAGTGTTGACTTCTAATTGCTGCCTCCTCTCATTGCCCTCCTTTCCATCATTCCCCCTACCCTGCTTATCCCTTTCTCCTCCACTTTCCTGTATTGTAAGATAGGGTTTCATACCAAAATGAGTGTGCATTTTATTCCTTCCTTTATTCGAATGTGATGAGAGTAAGCTTCATGTTTTTTCTCTCATCTCACCCCTTTCTCCCTCCACCGAAAAGTCTTTCACTTGCCTCTTTTATAAGAGATAATTTGCCCCATTCCATTTCTCCCTTTCTCCTCCTGATATATTTCTCTCTCACCACTTAATTTCATTTTTAAGGTATGCTCCCATCCTATTCAACTCACCCTGTGCTCTCTCTCTCTCTCTCTCTCTCTCTCTCTCTCTCTCTCTCTCTCTCCCCCTCTCCCTGTGTGTGTGTGTGTATGTGTGTGTAATCCCACCAATTACCCAGATAATGAAGAAACTTTCATGTCTAACAAATATTGTCTTTCCATGTAGGAATGTACAGCTCAACTTTAGTAAGTCCCTTATGATTTCTCTTTGCTATTTACCTTTTCATGCTTCTCTTGATTCTTGTGTTTGAAAGTCAAATTTTCTTTTAAGCTCTGGTCTTTTCATCAAGAATGTTGAAAGTCCTCTATTTCATTGAAAAGGCATTCCCCCCCCCCCAAAGTATTATGCTCAGTTTTTCTGGGTAGGTGATTCTTGGTTTTAGTCCTAGTTCCTTTGACTTCTGGAATATCATATTCCACTCCCTTTGATCCCTTAATGTAGAAACTGCTAGATCTTGTATTATCCTGATCGTATTTCCACAATTGAATTGTTTCTTTCTAGCTGCTTGCAATATTTTCTCCTTGACCTGGGAACTCTGGAATTTGGCCACAATGTTCCTAGGAGTTCTTCTTTTTGGATCTCTTTCAGGAAGTGATCAGTGAATTCTTTCCATATTTATTTTGCCCCTTGGTTCTAGAATACCAGGGCAGTTTTCCTTGATAATTTCATGAAAGATGATATCTAGGCTCTTTTTTTTTGATCATGGCTTTCAGGTAGTCCCATAATTTTTAAATTGTCTCTCCTGGACCTATTTTCCAGGTCAGTTGTTTTTCCAATGAGATATTTCACATTATCTTCCATTTTTTCATTCTTTTGGTTTTGTTTCGTGATTTCTTAGTTTCTCATAAAGTCATTAGCCTCCACGTGTTCCACTCTAATTTTTAAAGAACTGTTTTCTTCAGTGAGCTTTTGAACCTCCTTTTCCATTTGGCTAACTCTGTTTTTTAAAGCATTCTTCTCCTCTTTGGTTTTTTGAAACTCTTTTGCCAATTGAGTTAGCCTATTTTTCAAGGTGTTATTTTTCTCAGCATTCTTTTGGGTGTCCTTTAGCAAGGTGTTGACCTGTTTTTCATGCTTTTCTTGCATCTCTCTCATTTCTCTTCCCAGTTTTTCCTCCATCTCTCTTACTTGATTTTCAAAATCCTTTTTGAGGTCTTCCATGGTCTGAGACCATTGAATATTTATTTTGGATGTTTGGGATACAGAAGCCTTGACTTGTATGTCTTTCCCTGGTGGGAAGCATTGTTCTTCCTCATCAGAAAGTATGGGAGAAGATATCTGTTCACCAAGAAAGTAACCTTCTGTAGTCTTATATTTTCCCCCTTTTTTGGGCATTTTCCCAACCAGTTACTTGACTATTGAGTCCTTTGTCAAGAGTAGGGTATACTCTGGGGATCTGTAAGATCTCAGTTCCTCCAAGGTGGCACAATCAAGCATGTACACTGGTTTGGGAGCAGGAGGAGATTTTTGTGCCCAGAATCTTAGCAGAGTTTCCTCTCCACAGCCACCTGGCCTCCAGTTCCACCAAGTCAGCACTGGGGGCTGAGATTCAGATAAGCTGTGGGAGGAGGGCCTCCATTCAGTATGAGATAAAGATCAGCTCCTACAGGGTCTCTATACAGGGCTGAGGTAAGAATCAGCTTCTCAGTGCCTCCAGGGGTTTTATGATCTAACAATGGATGTAGGTTGCTGTAGGGGCTGCTGTCGGAACTGGTGGCCCCTGTGTTATGTGACCTTTGTGGCTGCTGCCTGAGGTTGGAGCTATGGAAGGCCCGTCTTCCTTCCTGGCCAGCTGAAAAAACCCTGTCACTGACCTTTGGCACCTGTGGGTTGAGGGATCTGCAAACTGCTGCTACTGTGGCTAGAGATTCTGCCTGTGAGGCCTGCTTGTTTCCTCCTCCCAAAGCCAAGCTGTGCAGCATGGCCAAGGCTGGGCGGGGTTCTGCTCTGTGTCTGGTGCAACAGACATTTCCTGTCAGCATCTCAGGTCACCCTGGGCTGGAAATTTCCTCCACTCTGTTGTTCTGTGGCTTCTGTTGCTCTAGAATTTGTTGAGAGTCTTTCTTTACAGGTATTTTATGGGCTCTTGGGGGAGAACCAGCATATGTGTGTCTTTCTACTCTGCCATCTTGGCTTCACTCCCCCTTCCCCACAAAGCACTTAAAACCGAATGATTCTTTCAAGAAGTTTTGATTTATTTTCCAAATAGAAACTTGGATTACTTTTATTTTTTCTAATTATTTGTGTTTTAATAAACTGCATGATCAAATTAAAATTATTTCTGTAGTTAAAATATTGCATCTATGAACATCTGGTAAGTCTGTTGATAAATAAGCATTATTATGACCCACCATGTGCTAATACAAAGAAAAACAAAAAATACAAACAAATGAAAGCCAAAAGATTTCCTGCTTTCAAGGAGCTTCCAGTCTACTGGAAGAGAAAACATGTAAACAACTATGTATCAAATAAGATATGCAGTATAAATTGGAGAAAATCAATAGCAGGAAAGCATTAGCATTATGGGCAAAATCAGGAAAAGTGCTAAGTTAATGTCTGATTAGATACAGCATGGTGTGACCAATAGAGAGCAGATCCTGGAATCAGGAAGAACTGACTTCAAGTTCCACCTCTGAAATATTCTGGCTGTGTGACTCTGGGTAAGTCATTTAGTGTCTCAGTTTCCCAGACAATTCTCTATTAGTTATAGGATAAGTGCTAATGTACATTGATAGAAGGATTTCCTCATTGGTAACTCATAATACCAATGAAATCACAGGACCATAAAAAAAAGTCCAGTAAGAGGATTCACTAGACTTTCCAGTTCTGGTTCAAGAGAAAGTTAGGGCCAATGTATAAAAGGTCCAAGGAGGTACATTTTGGCTCCTAGGAAATAACTTCTAACAATATGAGCTATTCAACAGTAGGAAAGTCTTACCCCAATAATGAACCTGCTATTACTAGGCATATTTAACTAGAGATTGGATGCTCTGTCTGGATTGTGTTAAAAAGGATTTTTAAGATTAAATGCCCTCTGGGTACCCTCCAACTCTCAAAGAGTCTATGATTCTTTTAATATTTCATTCCGTTTATCAATGACATTAAGCCTGTCAGTTTCTATACACTACTTAACTTTTCTTTTATTAAAAATACAAACAAGGCCAGGTATTTATGATAATAGGAGGAGAATGAGATTTTAGTGCTAGAGAATATTCAATGGTACTCCAAATCTTTTCATGGTTCCATGATGATTAATTCGTAGATGTTAGCACTAGATGGTTTTTGAGGTCCCTGACATATCTAGTTCTATGATTGTATTCTATGATAAACTAGAAGATGGTCATCATTAAAGAAATAAAATGCTTCATTATTTCAAGTGTCTGTGATTTTATTGAGAGCAATATTACCTCAACTAGTGCAAATTGCAACCCCTTCATGACTTTATAGATGAGACAATTCTTGAGTGTATCTGTGACCAGTAGATTCAACCTACTGTGTGTGGCTACTCCCCTAACTTAGTTAGGCTGGTCTGCAGACTATGGAAATGTAGTCCATTTCTGGATTAATCCTTGAAGGCTTTGAAACTTGACTGAAATCTCCAGAGCTTGAGCTCTACCAGCCTAGGCTTAGAAATACTCATTTTACATCCATACTCTGGTGAGACATTGGAGCAAGATTTTATTGGAGCATCGGATACAATATTAGTTTAGATATTAAAATAGACTATGGCTATCATATACCTACCCCATATTTTCTCTGATAAGTCTAGCTGCTAGTGTCCTTCCTCCACAGCTACCATTCATAGTTATATATTTATATAGGTATATAAATGTATATGTATTTCGTGTATATATGCTCACGTCTAAGCATTTATTATGCATGTGTCACCTTTTCCCTGATAAGATATAAGCTTCATAAAGGCAGGGATGGTTTCATTTTTGACTTGAACCCTTAGCACAGTGCATGTTACAGAGTAGGTGTTTAATAAATACTTGTTGACTGACTTAATTTGATATGGATTTTAAAGGAAGCATTTATATCTACCTAAAGAGGCTAGGTAGTACAGTGGTAGAACTCTTGGCCTGGAGTCAGCAAGCACGGTCTACCTCAGTCACTTACTAGCTGTGTGATCCTGGACAAGCCCCTTCACCCTGTTTACCTTATTTTTGTCATCTGTGAAATGAGGAGGAGAAGGAAATGGTAAAGTACTTCAGTATCTTTGCCAAGAAAATTCCATATGGGGTCATGAAGAGTCAGACATGACTGAAACAAGTGAACAGTGAATACAAAGCCTAGGGAGTCAGGCAAGATGATTTGATGTAGCTAAATTGTGTTTCTTTGATAAAGTCTTCCATTCCATTAAATACATTATAATATACTTTAAAAATTGTATATTCCTTTGAGAATTGAAGCACCATGACAAATTCGGGAGAAAAATCTCCTGATCATGTCGGAGACCTAGAGCACTGCCACATTTCAGCTGACATGCAATGACTCATGAGAGCATGTTATTTATAGAGGCCCCAGAAAAATAATGACACGGAAAGGAGACAATCTAGAATTTCTGTGCACTGTCTCTCATACTACTTATCTGTGCTCTGATAGAATACTTCCCAATGAACAAATTGGGCAAATGCAGGCAGGATACGGAAATGAACAATATGTCGCAAGTTCTGCAAGTGATGGTCCATAATTTCTTATTGGTAAATGTCATTATGTACTTTTTACATGCAACGATCCATGCAGGCTCACATATATACTCATATATACAGTCAATCTGAATCAGAAATTGATGTGTGTGTGTGTGTGTCTTTGTGTGCATGTGATGGGGTGGTGCTGTATCACTGAGGTCCTATTAATGTTGAGCAACACAGACCTCATCCTACCTCATCCTATCTCCAAACACGATATATAACTAGCAGTCAGCTCTACTTGTTATTACCTGTCTCTTCTCTACCTTTACTTTCCTACCTCCTTTTCACTCAGAAGCCTGATGCTCATTCAGAGCCAAGAACAAGCACTGCCTGGGGGTTTAGCAGTTGCATTTACCTGACTTTGCACGAGCTTATTATTTACTGTATTAAAATGGGACACGGGCCCTTTTTATCTCCTGTTGCTCCAATGAAACCTAGTTATTTCAGTAAATACAGTGCTTTATTCCAGTTGCCAGGGCTCTGCCTCTGTTATGAGGTAGTGCCCATGTCCATGAAGTCAGTATTTTGGAGATTCATTTGTTTTTGAAGGAAAAACGGTAAGATGTTAATTATTGATGAAAGGAAACTATATTTAACTGTCTGTATCCAAAGTAAAGCTGCCTAGGTTAGCCCCACACTGGAGCACAATAGCTGTCATGTGAAAGCTGCCCAGACTTTGCTTTGATAATAGTGGGAATGAATTCACCTCTGTTTGGTCTGACTCATTAATTCTTTTCCTATTGAACTCAGACCAGAAATGCTGCGAAAATGTGTTTGGTAAAAGCAGCCCAGCATGAGGCCCTTGGGAAAGATTTCAGGACGGTCTTATTTGGGGGCTGGGGAGGCTTAAGGGTGGGAATGGACTCCAGCCCCCTTCTGGCCCTATGACTTGATGAAAATTTATTACCACAAAGGGAAATACATCGAAACCTTCTGACAACACATTTCTGGGTCTATGCTAGGAGCAAGAGTCTGGCAGAAGAGAATTTTGTCTTCCCAAGAGCCCTACCTCCCGCCAGCTCCTTAGACCAACTGCGTGTTTTCCTTTTCACCCCATTCCATCCCTGTTCTCAGTTTCTGCTGCTTCTCCTGTGGTTGCCCTAGACCCAGATTGCTCCTTCTGCCAAACATCACCAGCTATATAGAATGGTTTGAAAGAATAGTAGGATAAGGAGGAAAAAAGAGGGGACTAGACTAGCATAGGTAAAACTATTACATTTATTGTTCTGTTAAGTTTTATAGCTGGACTCTGGAGAGTTGTAAAAAGAACAAGGAATTTGAAATAAAGGGAGAAAAAGGAACCACAATGAAGATGGATACTAACTGTGAGGGAGAGAAGAAAGCAAAGGGGGAGTTAGATGGTAGAAAATTTAATTAGAATAGAAGAAGTACTTAGTAAATACAATCATCTGATTTAATACATGTGAAGAAAAGATGGAAAAATCCCATTTTTAGCCTGGATTCCCATGGGAAGAAAAAATCCCCTATCTCACTGAATTTTATCATTTTAATCATATCCATCTTGATGGAATAAACAACTGAAATTGTTAAATAGATAGAAAAATAAGTTGCTACTAGTTAGACCTTGATGTTATAAGAAATCTAGACTCTTGATTGTTCATGGATGTAATGATGTAATCCAATCTAGATCCAGAGCAATTAGAAGAGAGGAGGTGTCTCATGTGGCATCTAATTATGTGACAGAATTAAAAATGGTGTTTAACTATTTGTGTTTTCTTTGCAGGAAATCACTCACGCAATCAATACATACACCTGTTAGATATCAGGCCCTATGCCAAAGGCTGGGGATACAAAAACCAGAGCAACAAATTCCTTTCCCTCAAGGATCTTACATTCTACTTGGGGGTTACAGTATATTCTTCGGTAACTAAATACAGGTAAGGTACAAAATAAATACACAGTGACAAGAGGTATTAACTACTGGGAATACCAGGAAAAGCCTCTTGAAGTAGGTAATACTTGACCTGGGTCTTGAAGGAAGTTAGTTTCCAAAAGGTAGAGGTAAGGAGAGAGAGCATTATAGGCATCAGGCATAGCTTTTGCAAACATACAGAGGAAAGAGATGAAGTGTTGTTACAAAGGATAGCAAATAAATTAGCTGGAGTATAGAGATCATGAGGAAGAGTATGGTCACTCTGGAAAAATGGATTTATACCGGATTGAGAAGGGATTTTAATGTCAAACAGAGGATTTTGCATTTTATACTGGAGATAATGGGGAGTCACTGAAGTTTATTGAGCAGGAAAGTGACATGGTTATGCCAGAACTTTGAGAATATCTGGTGCTTACGTATGTGATGGATAGGAGACAAGAGAGAGTAAGTGTAGGGAAACCAATTAGAAGACTGTCGCACTAGCCCAGGTGAGGGCCGATGAGAATCCATACCAAGGGGATTGCAGTGGGAGTATGCAGAAGGGGACAAATGTGAGAGATGAAGAAATGGAATAAATATTGTTTGATAGCTAATTAGATATAAGGATTGAGTTTGAACAAAGATTCAAGGATAATTCCTAGGTTGGAAACCTGGGTGTATGGAATTAAGATAGTATTTTCATCAGAAATAAGGAAGTTAAGAGGAAGACTGTGTTTATGGAGAAAGATAATGAATTCTGTTTTAGAGTTGATGAGTCTGAGCCATCAAAGAGAAGATTAGTTGGAGATGAGCAGATAGTTGGAGATGAAATGCTTGAGAGAAAACAGAGCTAGATAAATTGATGAGGGAATGATACGATTGTCCTACTGCACTGAATACTACAGAGTGTTCAAAAGATGATGACTGTGAAAAGCCCACTACGTAGCAATAAAGAGATTGCTGGTGAACTTGGAGAAAGTAGTTTCTGTCGGGTGGCAGTGACAGGAATCCAGATTGCTGAGAAAAGCCTACTATGTTTAGCAATAAAGAGATTGTGGGTGACCTTAGACAAAGCAATTTCTGTCAAATGGTAGTAACTGGAAACCAGATTGTGAAGGGTTCTAAGTGAGAAGCAGGAAGGAAAGTGTAGTTAGCTTTTCTGCAGTTTGGCTGTGAATAAGATGAGATATATAGATTATGTATAACAACTAATTCCCTCCCTACCCTTCCCTGCCTACTTTTCCACTTATATCCACACTTCTTACAACTTTTAGGTATGGCTTTAATATCATCATTATTTAGAATTGATCCATTTTACTCATAGGAAAGGACTTTAAGATGTCATATAACTCATCCACCGGCTTCTAGTTTATATAGTCCAAAGTACTCCAGACCCAAACTGGTTTTCATTCCCCTGGAAATTTTAAAGAAGAGAGTTGCTTATAATCTCTTTTTTGACAGTTTGCCATATTTTACAATCCCCTTCGTGAATGATTTCCTTATGTCTAACCCCAATTCGTCCCTAGTGCAATTTAACTCCATTTCGTTTTGTTATGGTCTCAGGGAAAATTGCACAAAACTATCTATATTACATCCCGGTACACTTGAAAACTTGTTAAGTTTTCCCCTAACATCTTTTTCCCCTACTGAATCACCCCTAAGCTTTCTTCTTAGGCTCTACTTTCCAACCTTTTGTCTTTTCCTTTGTTGTCCTCTGAGCCCTTTCCACTTTTCCCTTGCACTCTGGACCTGACCTTCTAAAAATTCCTCCCCAGAGCTAACTAGGAGGGCAGGATTACCTTCTGGGACCTGCTCTCACCTGCCGTTGATGAAACAAGCCTGCCTTTTCATAGTACTGCTTTACTGGCTTATGTACAACTGATAGACCCTTGGGATATTTTATCTCTTAGATGTTTTGGCTATTCCCTGAGGCCTTCCCTGACTGGCTTGATGGGGTTGTGTGAGGCAACATGGACTGTTCCATGAGGCGTGAGGAGACTGAAACTCTCATCATGGGACTTGAAATTCCCATTGCAGGCTGTATATCAGGACACTTTGATCCAATCCCTGTTACTAGGACACAGATTGATATTTTTAGTAAAGGTGACAGGAAATGTCTGATGTTGAAAATTTGCTTTTTTTCTGATATCCATGATTTTTTTTAAATGAATGATTTATACACATGCAAAAAAAAAAAAATCTTTTTTTTTTTTTTTGGTCCGGAGACTAGTTTCCATGTAGAAAAGGGAATAGAAAAAACTTCATGCAATTTCTGTTTCACAAAAGGGAATTTTTCTATTGAGAGTTTCCCTGGAACAGGATGAGATTACCAGGGCAGTTTTCTTTGGCATATAGGAGCAATATGTCACTCTGTAAAGTCATTATTTTAAAGTTGAAGAAGACTTGAAATTGTCCAAGGAAGGCATTTAATCATACTAAGTTGTGGCTGGCATTGTACATTAAATACCTACTGATCAGGGTGCATCTTTTGAAAGACAGCAAGAAAATATGGAAGTTGTTTCAAAGACATATAATTATCCCCAAATTATATGAACCATAAGCCCAAGTCAAATTGAGACTTTGAGGCTTTAAATATAGCACTATGTAAAGTCCAAGAAGCTGGTAAATAGCTTATATAGCTATAACTGTAGCTGGGGTGTTGGCAGTATGGTACCATAGAGATGTAATACAAAGACTAAATTAGCACATGACTTATACTAATATGGTCGATTTTAGTACATGTGATTATATAGACATGCACCCACATGCACACACGCACACACACGCACATCTACCTACTTATCAGTCTATAGTATAGCAAAACACTGGATTTGATGACAGAAGATCTGGGTTCAAATCAACTCTGCCAGTTTCTACCTGTTCCCTCTGGGGCGAAGAAAAAAAGTTTAATTCATCTTCTTGGTAACTGCCATTAAAATGTCAGTAGCTGAAGACAGTGTCCATGTCCTTATCCCTTTCCCCTACCCTCTCCCACCCAATATTTTCTAGTCTTCCCACTTCTTGTATTGTCAGCTGATCTGCAATTAGTGTTATCATATGCCCTTCTTAAAGTGGCACAGTAAATGAAGATAGTCCAGATAAAACTGTCATATATACTTCAGGGCTGTATTGTCTAAAAATAATAGTCACTGTTTACAATCTGGAAATACTTACAGTTCTTTTCAACATGGTCCTCAGGAGAAATCACAGCCTCCCAGAATGCAAATGTAGGAAAGATTGTGAGAGGAGGTAGGTCAGAGCTCTCATTTAACAATATTCTCATCATTGACACTAATGCTAGATGAGAAAGCAAAGAATTCATCCGAATTGTCTGTAACAACTGGCTCTCCTCCATTAATCTCAGGCTCCCCATATGTGAAATTGGGCTTTCTTACCTCTCAGAGTTGTTGAGAAAGTATATCATAAATCAGAAAAGACTTCCTCAAGGGAAATACAATTTGTGTATTCCCCCCAAAACATTAAAAATATTTGAAAATGGGCACTACTTTCTTTATAGATTTTTATACCATGAATTCAGAGTGGATTGGTTTAACAGCTCAGTATCCTTGCTATGAATTCTCACCATGTGTACACCTTTTGGAGGAGACAGCTTACACTTCACCTGTACACAGGCATCTTTATCTTTGACTTTTTCTTCTGATCACTTTCCTTCACACACTTCAACAAGCTATCTCTGTGCTTAGAGTAGTTGACATAATCAAGATGCACATTTATTCTCTTGGTCTGACTCTGCTTTAACTTGGTTGTTTATAACAATGCTAATATCATGCTGAGTAATACTATAGACCCTTCCAGTCTTGCCATGGTGCTGTTTATGAGATCTTTGCTGAATTCCACCTATCACTTTGATATCTACAATATTATTTTTCTCGTAAATTCTAGGTTCTTAACCATTTTTTTTTGTCTTGGACCCCTCTGGGAGTCTACTGAAGCCCATGAACTGAACTTCTCAGAATGATTTTAAATATATAAAATAAAATACTCAGGATTGCAAAGGAAATCAATTATGTTGAAATTGTTACCAAAATATTAAAAAATATCATGGACCCCAGGTTAAGAACTTGTGAATTAATATATTCCTATTCTGTCTGTTGGCAAAAGGGCCTAGAGATCATGGAATGTCTCTCTTATTTCTCTTTGTATTAGTCATTTTGGCAAGCCATTGGAAGATGACAGTGGCACCATACCAAAAGCATTCATTATATTCTTTTATCATATTTGGTTCTCTAGAGTAGCTTTTCTCTGTTCTCTAGAAGACAAAGAGGAAAAAATAGTTTTATATCAATTTTCACATAAAGAAATAAGAAGTCATAGCAACTGGATATAGTCACAAAAGGCTAGTACCAAAATCCTATGCATTTGTCAGTTAATGCCTACAAAAAGGCCTTGGATTTTCCTAGAAGCAATCATAAATGATATTCATTATTTTATCTGCAAACAAACAGTTCAATTTTGGGCTTTCTACATCAACCAGGATGTCTCCTATGGGAAAGTTTTTCCCATGTCATTTTAATCATTTCTCCTCTATAGTATCTATCAACATTTGGTTACTGTGGTGACTTTTCTTTCAATGATCTCTTCCTCTGTAATGAAGGTGTTTTATGGACAATTGAGCTACTAGTGCATTTTTTCCTTCCTGTAATGGCCCATTAAATTATCACTAGACAGAACATCTTTCCATAATAGAGGTGGGTCCCCAGATCCTGAAACAAGAAATGAGTTTCCGTATTCCATTATCAACCTCTTAAACCATTCAGTTCCCAAAGCTACATTCTTTCTTGAGTAATATGGTTAGAAGGTAAATCAATAATGCAATAACATGTTCCTCACTCAAAAGCCATGACTTGGTTTCTTCCCCTCAAGTATTGTAGTTCAAAATAGAAAAGGGAAGCTATTAAAAATACATGTTTGCTGACAGCCTTAGGGATGTTGCTGCTCTTTCTTCATGAGTCCTTTGTAAATTATTGTCTTATTTTAAGCCAACCATGATTAGGGTGCCAAAGTTATGAAAGTTTTAGCGTTGGTCAGAAATTAGACACCCAATACATACCCATGACCTGTTGATGTTTCCCACCCCAGTTCTTTGGCCAGGATTAGGGGAGGAGTGTGGTAGTGACTGGAGAGAGTGGAGCAATGGCAAATGACCAACTTCTTGTGAACTGAGGCTCAAATGGAAACAGGTGGCTTGAGTTACCCTTACTGGACGGAACCAAATAATTGTAGAAACTTGTCCACACCCGACCTTTGGGAGTATAAAAGAACTTATTTTAGACAACGTAATTCATCAGAGTTTGCAAAAATCAACAACAGCAACAACAAAAACCCCAAATAACCAAACCCAAACATGGAGGTATGCAAAATAGCTGATAAATTCTGGATTTGTTTGCTTGGTTTTTACTTTTGTCCTGGAGGGGTTGGAGACAGGGAGTTCACCAGTGTAGGGAACTCTTCCAATGATTTTGATGTAAATCATCAACTTTCCCCTGATTCAGAATCTTAGATAGTTGCCTGGGAGCACTAAGACTTTCGATGACCTCCTTAAGGTCATATAGCTAGTGCCTATCAGAGGCAGAACTTACTAGCGTCATCATAGATTACTTAAATCCAATTCAGTTGCATGTCATGGCATCATCTCCCTGATGTCATGGTCCTCTTAGAGAATGAAGGACAAACCACAGTTTCTGGGATTTT
This sequence comes from Bettongia penicillata ogilbyi, assembly GCA_023548195.1. Lineage (NCBI taxonomy): Eukaryota > Metazoa > Chordata > Mammalia > Diprotodontia > Potoroidae > Bettongia > Bettongia penicillata. Next base: position 2,582,711 of record JAJHZJ010000535.1, read on the forward strand.
GGATCATAAATCTAAGGCTAGAAGGGTCATCAGAGGTCATTTAGTCTAACTCCTGTATTTTTCCAATGAGCAAAGTGATGCCCAAAGAGATTAAATGTAGATTTAAGGTCAAATTCTGTCAGCTCTCCATTGTACCATACTCTTAAATCTCTTAAATTCTGATTATGTGAATTATGTGTAGAACTTGCTGAGTGCTGCCATCTAGAAAAGGGAAGATTGCATTTTTACTCATAGTGACAAATGTCCTTAACTGATTTTTATTTATAACTTAATATAGTGCTCTACTCACAATATCCTAGTGACCTATACAAAAATTACTATTTTCTATTTTACAGAGATGTTAGATTGCATGCTTGTGTTCATACATCTATTAAGAATTGGAGTTGGGATCAGAACTCAGGTCTCCTGACTGGATGTTCAGGGCTCTTTCCAAGATATCATGTTCCTTTTCTCATTTGAGTCGAGAGTTGGAAGCCACTTTGGTTGATGGTTTAGCATGTGCACATCATAAACTTGTCATAGAACATTTTATAGAAGGACTTCTGGCACTTAAAACTTTTCAAAGTGCTTTCACATTCATAGGAGAAAAAACACTGGCTATGGAGTCAGAGGACCTGAGTTCAAATCACATCCTTCCACTTTTGATCTTTGAGGAGGCATTTATCTTCCATTAAGGTTAGGATTAGTTAGGGTTAGGGAGGATAAGTGAGGCTGGTGACCTGCACAGCCCTCCTTCATTCAAAACAAAGTCAAGTGCAAGTCATGTCATCATTTCTCTGATGGTGTGGTCTGCTTTGACAATGAAGGACCAACACAATCCTGTGAGTAGATGCGCCTGGCTAAATGGGTAACTCAACTCCTCCTCTCCTGTCTGCCTCCCCCTCCCCTTCCTTTTCCTTTACTCTCCCCTGTTCTATCCTCTCCCAAAACCTTAAACCTACTGCCAATGAAACTGGGATGCCAATGGGCACCTACCTAAGGGCTCCTCTGGACCCTCCTAGCTTTAGGGTGATTATCAGTAGTAATTGTTGCTGTTTCCCACCCAGTGTGATGTCTTTCTTTTTCTTGGTCTCATTAAAGGGGCCACACCTGGCTACGTCTTACACAGGCCTGTTCAATGAATGGGCATTGCCTACATGAGTACCTGCAAAGACCTGGGCCTAAAGGGCCCAAGGTCTCTCAGTGCCTCCTGGGTCATCTCCAGTCATACTGATGAATATCTGGTCACAGTTTTCAGATGACTCTGGAGGAGAAGTGAGACTGGTGACCTTGCACAGCTCTTCGTCACTCAAAGCAAAGTCAAGTGCAAGACATGTCATCATTTCTCTCATGGCATGGTCTCCTTTGGCAACGAAGGACGATCACAACAACAACAACAAACCATATTATGAGAAAGGAATTTTCTTAATTGAATAGGTGGTAAGTACAATTACATAGGACAATGGACAAAGCATCAATTGAAATTAGGGCCCAGGATATTGTGTTTTCTTTACCATTAACATGCCATAACATAGTATATATCCGTAAAATATTAAGATAAGGAAAAGTTCCATTATTCATGATAGTATTTTAGGTTAAGTTTCTCATGCTTAAATAAAGGAAAAATACTTTTAAGTCAGTTCCATCTGGCCTTGTTGACATAGGAAGTGGATTTCTCTGAGGTTACTCAGAGAACAAAGAAGCTATTAGGTCCGAGCTCTTCTTCTGGTTGATTAGTTCACGCTCTGGTCCTTACTGAGGTTATTAAATTGATATTAAACGATTATCATTTCTCACAGGTAAGTCTTTGGTCCCAGAACCTAGCTACTTTTTTTCTTCAAGTAAAGTTTAGTGTTCCTCTGGAGTTGGGATGCTATCACATTGAGCTCTTACCTATGTGTTTCCCTAAAATTTTCTTTTGAGGATCAATTAATGGACCAACCTTAAGTAAATTTTGAAAAGGGGTATTTACTAAAGTGACACAGTAAGAACAGTTGGTATAAAATTTTATTCTAAAAGTTTATGATGCCCTTTCCCACAAATACTTATAGAATCTAGGCCAGAGTGGGCTCAAACTTAGAGAGCTTGTGGCAAAGGGGAAGTTCATAGCTCTTCGTTATGGGAAGTCCTTTTCTCCCATTTGTAAGATGGTCAAGAAATTTCTCTTAATCATGGTGACTGTCTTCAGGCTATCCTTGGCTGCTCATTTAACTATTACCCAACAGCCACTGCTGTTCCAGGGGACAATGCTAGACTGATGGAAAAATGGAACATCCAAAATCCTATGGAACCTTCAAAGCTTAGAAGATCCTACTTTGGACAAAAGGATAGAGGGAGAGAAGAGGCCTATCTTCTGCTTCTCTCTTCCCCCAGAACATTTCTTTTTAGGGGTTTTAGCTAGAATGTCAGGCTCATTCTTTTCTAGACCTCTTAGCTAATGCCATGCTTTTATATAGGGCACAAAGAACAGATGAAATTCCTCAGTTCTTTGAAATAAACTTGTCTATCATGTTTTAACTTAATTCAATCATTTTCAAATGCAATTTTCAAAAGGCAGTGTAAAGCCTATGGTTGATGGAGAACTGTTCTCACCTTGTTAAGGTATCAAGGCTACATACAATAAGGTTTAGTTTTATCAAGAGTTTAGAATGTGAGCTCTTTGAGAGTAGGGATTATTTCATGTTCTCTTTTGACTGCCTTCATCACCTGCTCAAATACCCCTCATTTCAATGAATTATTTTTTTATTTTTCAGCTATATCCTAATCTTTGTGACCCCCTTTTGGGGTTTTCTTGGTAAAGATACTGGAATGGTTTGCCATTTCCTTCTCTAACTCATTTTACAGATGAGGAAGTGAGGCAAACAAGGTAAAGTAACTTGTCCAGGGTTACAGAGCTAGTGGACTGAGGACAGATTTAAACTCAAGAAGATGACTAACTTTTGGTCAAGAACTGTATCCACTGTGCCACCTAGCTGCCCCTTAATATCCTCATACTTTTCCCTAGTTACTTAAGACCTCTCTCACATGAGGACTGCAGAAGCCCCCTATAGAATTTCTACTTTGCCTCACCCACATCAAAGGCTATTTGTTCAATTTTTTTGCTTTGTAGCACAAGATACATTTCAGGGTCATTTTGATTTAAACAAATATGTATTGATCATCATCTATGCACAAGGAACTGTGCTGGTCTCTATGAATAAAAGAGATGAAAGATGACACAATCTCTTGTTTAAAATCTAATAGGGAATATTGCATATACCCAAGTACATATTATTCAAAATAAGATGTATTCATGGTGAGGAAGCAATCTAGATAAAGTACTATAGGAAAATTTGAGAAGAAAGAGGTAGGAATGATTAGGGGGAGGAGAGAATATCAGGGAAGACTTTATGGAGGATGTAACAACTGAGTTGAATTTGAAGGAAGACAAGTAGTATATTAGACCTAGATACTGATGTAGGGAATCATTTGTGAACAAGTAAAATTGTGGGAAGGTAGTATGATATCATAAAAAAAGTTACTTGTCAAGTTTGGCTGAAACATAGAGTGCCTGGAAGGGAGTAATAGTAATGAAATAAGGTTAAAAAAATAGATGATACTGGGGAAGCCTTAAATGTAGTTTTTATTTGATCTTATAGGCAGTAGGGAGTTAGTGAAGGTATTTGACCAGGGCAGTGACATAGTTGATTTTGTGTATTAGGAAGATTAATTTAGCAGCTGCAAAAAAATTGGAATGAAAAGAGACTGGAGGTAGGGAAATCAGTTAGGATGCTGTTACAATGTTATGGAGATTGAGAGATGATGAAAGCCTAGTAGCATGAAGGTAGAGTTTGGCTTCTCATAAGGATAAATTCCTAACATTTATAGTAATGTAAAAGTGGAATCTACTACACTGGGTGGTAGTGAGTTCCCTGTCTCTACAGTTGTTCTAGCACAGGCTAATTGTTAAAGCTGTTAAAGATACTATAGAACATTGTCATAGAACATACTTATGAATTGACTAGGGGTTGGACTCAATGACTGTTGAAGTCCCTTTTAGATCAGTTTGGTGAATCTCCTCTATCACATCTCTGAAGACTTTTGTAGTACATAATATTCTCTCCCTTTGCTGAATCTCCAAAACACAGAGTTCACAAAATACATCACTTACTCTCAAATCCTTTCACATGTGTATGTCCTATTCCCCTTATGAGATTATAGCTCTTTGAACACAGAGACAGCTTCTTACAATTCTTTTGCATCTTTCACAATGTTTGAGCATAGCATGCAGTGACTGCTTCCAAAATGATTGTGGGTTAACATGCTGAATTGGGCTTCTAGGCAATTTAGAACACTGGAAAGAATGTTGGACTAGAAGTCAGCAAGATCTGGTTTTCAGTTCTACTTCAGACATTTAACAGCTGTGTGTTCCTGGACAAGTCATTAAATCACTCATAGCCTAAGTTTCCTCATCTATAAAATGGGAGTGATGATGATGATGATGATGATGATGATGATGATGATGGTGGTGGTGGTGATGACACTGATGAGGTTAATACTTGTGGTAATCCCTGACTCAATTGTTGTGGGGACTCAAATGAGATCATGGATGCAAAGCATTTTGCAAAAATCAGTGTCAGATATTATTTTATCTTCAGGTCTTTCTCTTTCTAACCAAGACATTTCATAATTCGCCTAAATTGGGACTCAGTTGCTGAACCCCAGCAAGAAGAAGTTCTTGAAGAAAAAGAAGCCAGTGACTGGGTTAAAATGGATTTAACTTTAACTTTAAGTAAGAAATGCTTCTTTTGTTCCATAAATTAAAAATAAAATAAATTTCAAAGGAGGAAAAAAAAATCCAGAAAATCTGGTAAGTAAAAAGAAACTCAAAGGCAACTCATAAAACTTCTCAGACACATTCTATAATAACAACCAGTAGAGGGAGTGAAAGGAATATTGATATTTCCCTGCTTTTTCTTTCTGGACTCTGTAGTACTTTATTTGGAGTGACAGATTTTTCTCTAGCCTATCTTGTAAATAACCTCCCTCAGTCTCAACCACTGGTACAAAAATAAAAACCAGGTCTTCTGTAGCATAATTGCAACATTCCTGTGAGATATCAAAGTAGATGTAGAAAACAAAGAGCACTAAATATGGAACCTGCTTTGATGCCTTGTGGAATGAATGAAGAAAACATTTATTAAGTGCTCAGTTTGTTGAACAGTGGATGAAGTGCCAGGATTATAGTCCTGAAGACTGCTCTGCCTGAGTTCAAATCTGACCTCAGTCACTTAGTAGTTGTGTGACCCTGGGCAAGCCACTTCACCCTGTTAGCCTCAGTTTCCTTGTTTGTAAAATGAGCTGAAGAAGGAGATGACAAACCATTTCAGTATCTTTGCCAAAAAACCCAAATGGGGTCACAAAGTATAAGGCACGATTTACAACAACTAAACAACATATGTTGAGAGAACTGTTTTCAAATTCACTATGTTCCAGATATAACTCACTCTCTTTTCCCTAAACCTACTCTTCTTAGCAAAATTTCTTTATTACTCTGGAATGTACCACCATTTCCCCAGGTTCCTAATCTTGGCATTATCCTCAGTTTTTCATGGTCTCTCACCCCACATAACCAATTACCTACCAATTTTTGTCATTTCTGCATACAAACATATGAATGTTTGTTGATTATCTATAAGTGATAAAATGATAGGGTTAGATTAGGTAATCTCAAAGGTAGGTGGTCTTAACCTCTTTTGTATCATGGACCTTTTTGGCAGTCTGGAGAAGTCTATGGACATTTTCTTAATGGCGGCTAGGTGATGAGGTGGAAAGCATTCTGAGCCTGGAATTTTTGGTAAAACTTGTCAAATTGGTTGACCTCTATTTGCAAATGACGATAATAGCACATGCCTTGAAGGGCTGTTGTGAGGATGAAATGAGATATTGTTTGTAAAAAAAAAAAGGCACTTAGCACAGTGCCTGGCACATTGTAGGTACTATATAAATGGTTATTCCCTTTACCCCTTCTCTTCCCCAAATGACTGAAGGAAATGCAAAATTTCAATTAGAGCTTAGCAATAATAAATTCTTCCTATCCAAGGTTATGAACTCTTCTTGAAATCTAGCCAAGTTGTACATCCCTAATTAAGAATCCTTACTCTAAGGTTTACATGGATTATAAATGTTGTTATTCTGTGTGACCCTAGGACTTAGGGAATTGTATTGGTTCTGTCTTGAATTGAATTGAATTCCTGACATGGTGTTAATGGATAAAAAGAAAAAAGAATCCTAGCAAATTACTGAGAATTCTGGATTGAAAGCCTACAGATGTCACCTAAAGGCAGCAAAGGAAATGAAAAGACTACATAAGAATGAAAAAAACAAGAAAAAAATAAAAAAAACCAACCTACAAACAACACACGATCCTGAACTCTAGTTCTAACTTTAACTTGATGTATTACTCTGAGCATGTCACTATTGTCTAGCTCAATTTCCCTATCCGAAAAATGGGGATAATAATAGCACCTAACGCTCAAGGTTTTGTGAGGATCTAGTAAGATAGTATTTGTAAAATATTTTGCAGACTCTAAAAGTGATAGTTAATGTCGTAGTTCTTGTTATTATTGAAAGGGGAAGTTGGATGACTCATTAATTGGATAGAACACTGAGTCTGGAGTTAGGAAGACTTGAATTCAAATTCAGCCTCAGAAACTGAGTAGCCATGTGACCTTGGTCAAGTCACTTAACCTATGTTTGCCTTAATCCACTGTAGAAAGAAATGGCAAACTACCCCAGTATCTTTCCCAAGGAAACCGTATGGACAATATCATCCATTGCGTCATGAAGAGTTAAAGGCAACAACAAAAATTATTTGCCATTTATGACCTCTTAGCCCTCTCCCTTTCAGTTCTGCGGTTCAGGAATCATAATAAACTTGAGAATTTTGTTTAGACTCAGCTAAATTTATGTAACAATGATTCATACTTCTATAGTATTTGAAAGTGTTTAGTATTTTTCTTTCTTCTAAAAACCCTGAGAGGTGGATTTGGCATATACTATCCATCATCCATTTAGCAAAGCTAACATTGAGGGGTACCAGTCACCATGAAGTATCCCATCTTCCTCCCTGCACCCCCTGCTAACCAACTGCCATCCATAGACAAGTAAGGCCAAGATTTCCGGGGAATAGCAGTGCTCACAAGATCACCAACTCTTCTTTCAATTCAACGCCCCAGAGTCAACACTATAGGAAACAACCTTGTGTTGAAACCTGACTGTCACAGCTACTGAAGATCCATGAAAAGAAAATTCATGCCACCAAATTCCTTGGTGCTGTTAGAAGGTTCAATGTCAGAAACATCTAAGATTTTATCACTAAAGGCAATATTAAAGAAGATGGATGAAAGGCCATAGACCTTTTTGACCTGACCTACAGCTAAAGTTATCTCCCACATCACAATGTGAGCTTCCTGAGAACAGGGCTATCTTATTTTTATATTCTTCCTTAGCAAACTGCTCTATACGTAGTAAATGCTTTGTTATTCATTCATTAATTCATTTGAAATACCCTCTGTCTAGGCTTTGATTGGCCCCAAAGATCCCCAGTTTCTCTCTTCTTCTCTCCTATTTCTCTTTCAAGAACCTAAGATTTCTGTTGTATGTGATCCCTCTATAGACCCGGAGGAACCTCCAATTGACTTCCTGCCTTCCCAGGCTAGATAAACTGTAGCTCCTAAGGTCTTTGTGTTTCCTCAAAGTCTTGCTGGGGACTATTACGTATTCAGGTATCTTTGAATATTTCAACATTGTGAAAACTACGATTAACTGAGGACAAGTGACTTGCCTGAGGTCTCACACCTTAAAAATGGTAGGGTTCAAACCTAGACTTTCTGACACACCAAACAGCAGTTAAGAAATTCTGCAGCCTTAGTCAGCAGGCCTTTGAATGTGCAGCTTAATTTCCACCTCCAACTGGAAGCATATCCTGATCTCCAGACTTGCTATAGCATTTCTTCTGGAATTTACTTTGTATATCTTTGGAAATAAAATTTCCATGTATATGTTGTCTCTACCTTGTTCTCTCCTCCCACTTTCCCACCCCATCATGTAAACTCATGTTGGGCAGAGAAGATTTCATATTTCCAGTTATCCAGAGCTAGGTATATACAAAATACTTTATAAATACTTTGTTTAATGAGCAAATAAGGAGGAAAGAGCTCTTGATATGGATATCCCTGACCTGGATCCAAGGCTTGGTTCTGCCACTTACTCCTTACTTGTTGCCCTTTGTTCTCAAAGAGGACCAAAATGAGATTGTTATGTTAGAGTCAAGTTTACAGTGTATCCAACTATGGCCAATCAGATCAATATAAATTCAGAATGTTCTGCCACATGTTGGGTACAAGTAGTCCAAATGAACATTTGGGGTGGATTTTCTAAATTTGTACATCTTGCATTTCTTTTGAGCTACTTCAATTCTGCTTAGCTCATAAGAGTGTCTTTGTGTCACTTTTTCTGATCACCGTGTGAGCGCTTGCCTTGTGTGAATTTTCCACAATCTTTTTGGAATCTTTTGGAATCTTTTTGGCAATGTACATTTGGCATTCGAACAAAATGACTAGCCCATCTGACTTGCGCTTTCTGGAGTATAGTTTGAATGCTTGACAGTTTAGTTTCAGAAAGGACCTCTGTGCCTGGCATCTTATTCTGTCAGATAATTTTCAGACTCTTCTTAAGACAATTTAGTCTTCCTAAGATACATCAATGATTCAGTTTCCTGGCATGTCACTGGTATACAGTCTAGCTTCCATAGGCATACAACAATGAGGTCAGCACAACAGTTCTGTAGACCTTCAGTTTAACACCTCTTAATACGTGTATGTCATTTGAGTTTTGGGTCCTTAGTTTTCTCATTTATAAAATGAGGGGAGTTGGATTTAATAATCTCTGAAATCCTTTTCATTGGGATCTTTATCACTCATACTGAGCAAGTTAGGTATGAGCATTTCACATGTACAAGATATTTTTTTTATATGGTGAAGGAAACTCTCTGGAGGTGATTATCTTCTCTAAGTCAATTAATCCTTTTACAGAAGCAATATATATCATATCTACATATGTTGTTTTGTCCTTGGTTAATGGAAGAGGACCAGTGATATCACAGGGTGATATGTCTACTCATGGGTGAGTTGGATTTAAGTGAAGCTGAGTTGCACAAAGTTGTCAGTCTCACTATTTCTTCCAGAGTCACTGAAGTCCAGTGGCATGAGAAAAGTCAAGACCACTGGGAATGGCCTAGGATGGAGTGGATGACCTTGGAATTTTCAATGTCTGACCAAGCTCTAAGCACTCCAAAGCACTGGCATCAGCTGCCTTCATGGCTATAGAAATACATTGTTCTCATTCACCCATTATGCTAAGGAAAATTTTTACATACTTGGGGTAGACGGTTCCCCCCTCCCAATTCCTCAGTGAATTTGAGGCCTATCAATTACCTTTATCAATTACCCTTAACCTGGTTTAGCCCATCTGTCAAGATGGGGTATGGCCATTGTACACATTGTAGCGTCTTGGAGTCACAGATGAGAGTGGAGTGCCAGGGGAGATACCAAAGATTAATGAGCCGCCCTGAAAAGAGCTCAGTAAGCTATCACACCAGAGATATGTATTTGAACACCCTATAAATCCTTACCATATCTACATACAATGTATGTGTGTACGATGTCTCCTCAAAATGTTATAATGCAAAAAGGAAATCTATTGTATCCTTTGTACTTTAAATCAGAAATTTATGTCAAGCACAATTTCAAGCAGACAGACATTGGGAGGGAGGCAAGAATTTTGTGTGATTTACTTTGTCTGTGACAAAGTTAAAAGAATGCCATTCCTCATATTATTTTGATGAATTCAAGATGGTGGTGACTTGTATATACCAGATCATGTTTCCAATGCTGTTCCTGACCTTGAAAAAGTTATGTAAAAAAAAACCACATAGGAAAAGGGAGGGATACAAGATGGGTCAAAATATAAGAGAATTTAAAGCATAAATATGTTTAAGATGGTGTCATTTTATTAATTTGCCCTAGGTTATACAGCAAGGGAAGTATTAACACTATGTATAATTTAAATTTATAAGCGAAAGTAATTATGAGATATAAAAGCTCTGTGACTTTTATGTAGTGGTAATGACTACATGGTCACAGAGAGGAACTGTATAATCACACAGGCTTTGGAAATTTCCAGAATCCATGTATGGTATTTAGGCTCATAAATGGAACCTTCGCTGCCTGATTCTATTTTTTTAGAAAGGGAATTACAGCTGAGCTATTGCAAGCAGGTAGATCATTTTCATCATACACGTAATGTCTCATTCTGAACCACAACATTTGGAAAGTGTTTGGTCTAATGTTCAAACAAAAAAGTAAAATTAAAATGCCACTGTAACAGAAGGTATAGACTTTAAGAAAAAGTAGAAGTAGGATTTGGTGATTTTTTTTTAATGTGGTTATTCAGCAGCAGAAAACCAGTGATTTATTTGCTTCTAACATGGAAGAATAATCCTCTGAAACTTAAATAAACCTGATTTCTTCTAATTATTTTGGGTGTGTGATTGATTAATCAACAAACCCATATTAAACACCTACTATGTGCCAGGCAATAAGTGCAAGGAGTACGAAGTCAAAACCAAAAGTGTCTCACCTCTCCATGAAGTTATATTCTAAGGGTTAGGTGGAGACAATATGTTTAAGACTAGATGGAACAGTAGACAGAGGGCCCGGAGTTGGAATCAGAAAGAACTAAGGTCTAACTTTACCTCACTTACAAAGCCTATGTCCCTAGGGGAGACATTAAGCTCTTTATATCTCAATTTCTACAACTATAAAGTAAAGAGCTTGAACTTAATGGCTTCTAAGGTCTCTTCAAATTTTGAGTCTATTATCTAATGTAAATATATGTGTATATATATACATATGTGTGTATATATGTATACATATGTGTATACATGCATATTATATATGTATATATATATGTATATTGCAAAATAGAGACAAAATTACCTTATAGGGGAAGGTATCTGGAGGGAACAGAAAAAGCTTCTTGTAGAAGATGGTACTTAATCAGACCTAATATACTCTGAACATTATTTGTATCTGAGGCATGCATTCTCTTTGTAAGTAGAGCTGTCTTGTCTGTTTTCTGAATGGACAGGTAAGTTGAGTAATTTCTGGAAAGACCAGCCTTATGGTTTGGAGATGAACGCTTCATTAACTTCTCTATGAGAATATCTTAGAATGAAAGCATGGCATTCACTTGGGATGTGGGAGTTTGTTCTGTTTTGTGTGCACTGAGGTAGGGTTAAAAAGAAAAGAAGTTTGGATTAATTCAGACTCCAATCTGAGTTTGCCACTAGGTGGCAGTCTTTTCGAGTAGTTTTTTCCTCTCTACTACCTGATTGTGGTTAGCAATTTGTAAGTCAGATGTAATACCACCACTGGCCACTGGGAAGAAATCGGTGTATAAACAATCCTGAGCAACAACTTGCCCCCACTACCATTTTGCCTTTTTCTTTTTGGCAAAACATCATTGGACTCCTTATTTTTAAGCCCTAGTTAAAGAGAAGAAATACTAATATTTTAAGATGATGCTTTCTAATAGAGATCTCAGGCATCTACTTCAATAGCTAGCTCTCATAATTTTTTGTTTTTACCTGTTTGGTTCAAACATAAAATGTATGATCATTGAAACTTAAATGCACATAGAGTAAAATGAAAACAAATATTACCTCTGTATTGCCTTTGACATGGAGATACTTGCCAAGAATCCATATGTCATTGAACTTGTGGAACTCTAGCTTCTCAGACTTTTTTTGGTGAGTATTTCTGGGGAAAAAATCCCAGAAGGGAAGAATCTGGGTTGAGAGTTGGAGTTTGTCCCACATCTTGGTACCATGTAGACTTTCCAGAATCAAGTACTAAGGAAGGTATTGCCTTTGCTGCTATTATTGGCTGGGGTTGGGGTGAAGTGGGGAGGAAAGAGGTACGGATACACTGAGAAGGCTAGAATTGGTGAGCTGACTCACTACCCCCTGGAAGACAATACACAACATCCTTCTCCTATAACTAAGTCAGAGAAGGAAGAAATTTCCCTGACTCCTCTATTATGAAGAAGGAATCTAAAACAACCAGTTAAGCAATGCTCCAGGCTGTGTATATCTGTAAGACCCAGAATTCCCCATGCTGAGGAGTCCTGTACCTCCCCCATAATGATGAGATGTTGTTTTTATGCCAAAGGAAGAGGTCTTGGAGCTTTTGATTGATTATGGCTAGTAGTTTAATCAGTCATTATGAATACATACAAATAGGCAATCTTTGGTCTGGCGATGCAGCCAGAGAGTTCTGTGGATGCCTGCTCAAGAGCTCCAAAATCTCCACGGCAATTATACAAAATAGACAAAGGCAAGAGGAGTTAGAGACTGTATCACTATTTATTGCTAGATATTTTTGGTTTTCTGCTTAGTAATGAATTCTGGAGTTAAACCAATATTATACCCAAACATAAATTTATGTATCAATTCTTGTTTTGGCTTTCATAGGTCATAGTATCTTAAATTATGACTCAGTGTCTAAGTTATGATTATAGACAGGTCACCAAGGAGGCTTCCATCTTTCACAGAGTTTAAGGTTTTTATGGATTTTCATTTAATACTCTATTTTATGGCTTTTTTCCATTACAAATCATACAGTTATCTATGGACCATCTTTCTTCCTTTGCCATCTCTGTTCTTTCTCTCCCTACCATATATTTCCATTGTAATTATTACACATATGTGAATATATAGTTGTTTAAAAACATAATTTGATAACTTTCAATAAAATTAATTTTCTTTTTAATATTATGTATTTTATTCCCCCCCTTAAAATGTGTGTGTGTGTGTGTGTGTGTGTGTGTGAGTTTTGATTGAATCTCCTTATCTTCCTCAAGCCAGTAGTGCAATGGCTACTCACTAGACTAATACCAGTACTGGCAGTTGTGGGAGCTTTAACATGCTTCATTTCTGACCTGGGCCAGTTTGCCCTTCTTTAGACAATCCAGTGGCCCCTTGTTCCAGGGGCTCTTCATATTGATGCCAGACTTAATTTAGATACCTGATCAGCCTTCCTACTGGAAGTTAGCTGGTAAGAGCTGACTCCAACAAACCCCCTGTGTATCAACCTGAGACTACCAGGTAGCTGTCCATCCCATCTGGCATTATCTTTGTTATGTAAAGAAAATATAGTCATTAATTCTTATTATTTGTCTAATATAACCAGTGCTTATGAAGGTTGGGATGAATGGGGCTGTTTGTGTGAGTGGAAGGCAAATTTTATTGTAGTGTGAGGCATGGGACAGTTATAGTAGAGCAATGATTACTCCCCTCTTGGGGAATCACAAACCTTAATATTCATTAGCCAGTTAGAGGTTGGTTTAAAGGACAGATTATAAGGGGGGAGAGAGAGAGAGAGAGAGAGAGAGAGAGAGAGAGAGAGAGAGAGAGAGAGAGAGAGAGAGAGAGAGAGAGAGAGATCAATAATTTCATATGAACCAAAAATCCCTAGATAGAGTAGAAAAGATTTTTAGAGTAAAAGGAGTCCATATTGGGAAAGGAGAACTAAAAACAGTCTCCACTCTCGAGAAGCTTATAATCTAACAAAGGAAACAGCATACATACCACTACATGCAAAAAAAAAAAAAAATACAGGCAGAATAAATTAGAGATGATCATCAGAGGGAAGGGACTACCATTAAGGGGGTCTGGAAAAGGTTTCTTGTAGAAGGCCATGTTTAAGAATGGATAAAGAAGTCAGAAAAGCCAGGAAATGGAGATTAGGAGGAAGAGACTTGGAGTCATTGGGGACAGTAAATGAAAAAGCACAAAGATGGAAGATGGGGTGTTAAGTTGTTATTGTTTGTCCTGCATTCTCCAAGAAGACCAATGATGTCACGAGATCATCTTGTGTTGGGTATGATGTGCAAGGAATAGCTAGGAGGCCAGTGTCATTGGATCACAGACTACATGGAAAGTCATAAGGTATAATAAAAACGGAAAAATAGGGGGTCAAGTTGTGAAGAGCTTTGCTTGCTAAACAGAGAATTTTATATTTGACCCTGGCGTTGATAGTCTTTGGAATTTATTGAATAGGGGAGGTGACATGGTCCTATCTGCCCTTGAATAAAATCAGTTTGATAGCTGAATAAGAGGGACTAGAGTGAGGAGAGCACTGTGGGCACATAAATGGTGCCATGAATAGAACTTTTGACTTTGGGTTAGTAGGATCTGACTTCAGATTTTGCCTCAAACTCCTACTGGCCTTTTGACTCTGCGCAAGTCACTTGACCTATCTGAGCAGTTTCCCTAGACACAAAATGGAGATAATAATCACATCTACTTTAATGAGATAACACATGTAAAGTGCTTTAAAAAAAAATCACTTTTGCTAGCAATCAAGAGACTTTCTAATCTTGGTGTTACCACTTACTTTTTTCTTAGCTTTAATTCCTTCATTCATTGAACAGGTAACCTCTATTTCTTTATATGAACCTTTTTTTCCAGTTCACACAAACATTCCCAGTGGCCTGTACTCTAAGGAACTGGGGGTAGGGATGGGGTAACAAGGTCATATTCATAACCCACACTACTTAGCTTCATATCAACCAGATCATGCTATATATCCTATCTGCCCACCCCCTCAGGCTATCTACCCTGCCAATCTACCCCTTCCTTTAACAACAGTCTACCTCCACACCTCTTTCCGTCTATCATTCTGGGATCAAATATTGCCATTGTTTTAGGAAAGTGTGTGATTTTTCTACGGCTCCACTTTTCTGGAACAAAATATCTTTCTCTGGCAACCACTCCTCTATAGGTTTTGTCTCCTTAGCAGCAGAATGCAAGCGTCTTGAAGGAAGGAACTGTCTCCCTTCTTAATTCATAATCCTAGTCATTCATTCATTCATTCATCTGTCAAATTGGTATAATATTTTCCATCTTAGGTATTTCCCAGGGTATACTGGAGGGTAATATATTTGAAAAGAGTAAAAAAAATCCAATACTCTAACTACCATCATTTTCAAAGTTTAATGATTGATATTTTCTGGTTGGTATTAATAATAATAAAGTCATTCATATCTGACTTAAGCATGTGATAATAACAAATCAAAGAACCATGGATATAAGCCAGAACTGAGCTGGATTTTAGGTAACAAGAAATGAAGCATTGTTCATTAGGTCTCTTATCCTCTTGGAAGGACTAATTTTATGCCTTTATAACTTATTATGCTCACTGACTCTTACCTCCACAAAAGAGACTTGATTAAGCCATTTCAGGTAAATGGAAATTTATCTTGTTTTTAAAGTCTTTCCAGAGAAGTGTGGCCTTGTGAGAAGGCCTCTCTTTCCAGTTCCAGATCCTAAGGAGATTTATCTTTTCCTTTGGTATGCCGTTCACATAGTTTTGCCACTTTCATTGTTTCATTTTATTTTTATTTTCAGTCATCTTTCAGTCCTATCCATCTCTTCCTGACTCCATTTAAGGTTTTCTTCTCAAAGATATTGGAATGGTTTGCTATTTCCTTCTCCAGTTCATTTTATAAATGAAGAAACTGAGGTAAATAGGGTTAAGTGACTTGCCCAGGGTCATACAGCTAATAAATATGAAGTCAGATGTGAACTCAGGTCTTCCTGACTCCAGGCCTAGCTTTCCCTTTACTTCACCACCTACCTGCCCCTTCATTCTTATATCTAAATCTAAATCACTATCATTTATGCTTTATTTTCAGATTTATTTCCTTTAATTGGAAGAAGAGAGAGAAAAAGAGAGAGAGAAAGAGAGAGAGAGAGAGAGCTACTACTTTTTATTTAATAGCATAAGCTTCCCTTTAACACATTTGTCAGTCCAGCCCTTCTATAGCCATCTTCATAATACCTCAACAGTAGCTTTGCTATACCTCTCAAATATTCTACAAATTCTTCGAGAGAGGTCAAATCAACTCTGTCATTGTTCCTAGGAGAGGTACATTCTTCTCAAAGCATTATTTTAACCACTGAGCATATAAATACAAGGGAAATGTATCCCCTGTGCTTAAAGAGCTTACATCCTACAAGGAGGGGAAACACTTAGTGGACTGAGGTGGGATAGTACTGTGGTTTAGGAATGCTACAGGACTGGAGAATGGACTCATGGGATAGCAGAATGACAATAAGCCCTTAACAAATGCTTTTTAATTAAGTAATTCATACAGACTAGCCTTCTGGCTGTTCCTCACATATAACTTCCTATCTCTCATCTCCAAGACTTTGCATAAGTGATGCCCAATGACTAAAATAAAACATTCTATACTAAGATGTAAAAGCAAGTGAGGAGGGCCTGCTATCACAGGGTCTTAGATCTACATTTCTAAAAGGAAAGCAACTTTCAAGGGGTCAACAACCACATTAATCAAGCATGTGTATCATTCACTTAGTTCAGGGAAAAAAGTCAGCACCCTGAACTTCAAAGGAAATGCAGAGAAATAAAAATCAACAGACATGGCTTCCAACTGTCTGACAAAAGCAATACATACATCATAGATCAATAGACAGATCCAACTTCCTGACTATTATATACATACATGGTTACTAGACAGAGAAGCACCAACATCTGAGTTTTCAAAGCTGGAGGGCTCCTTAGTGGCTACCCAGAGTCTCATTTGGTCAAACAAACGTTTCCAGTCAGTAAGCCTCAAAGTAAAACCTCACCTCAGAGTCTTTATACACTTTTTAGAGCCAGAGGGCATCTCAACCTTTGAAAACTAGTACCTCATTAACAAAAAGGGTGGGCCTTCCTACAGATCTTCCCAGGCCAATTAATAAGTAGGGAAGATTTTCTTTAATCACTTTATTCAGTCAGAGGTACTTGATTATACTAAAACAAAAAAATGCATTATCAACACATAAGGTCAATTTATTAGAAAACTACTTTCTTACAAAGCTCACCTGCTACATGAAGCATTTCCTAATTTTCCTTTCTTATAATGCCTCTTCCCCCTAGATTAAACTTTTATTTATTTTTTTATATGTAATGGGAGTCTGGCACATAGCCAGAATCTCTGTGTTCTCTCCACATGGAGGATTCTAGGTTACTGCTTCTAGGAGACTAGCAATAGAATCTAAGGCACTTTTGCCTTAGAGACACTGGAGTACAGGTGTGGCTTTTTGACTGAGTGCAAGTTTTACAGAACAAATCCTTTTTATTAAGGGGATTTGTTCTGTGAATTTTGGATACAGTCACAGGGCTACACTTGAGGACCTCGAGGGCCACATATGGTCTCAAGACTACAAGTTTCCCATCCCTAGCAGAAACATTCTGCCATATTGCTTCTGGTCAGCTAATGATATGATAAAGAGGAGACTCTTCAATTGGCTGTGAAGTTATCAAAATTCCTGTCAACCTGGGCCTCTTTCTCTTAGATCTATTCAATTCTGGAGGAGCTCAATGAGTCACTGTATATTTTGTATATTCTTTTATGTAAGCGCTCTGCCTTCACCTTTAGAATGGCCTTTCCATCATACAATGACAAATGAAGTAAAACCCTACCTTCAACAAGTTTGTGCTTGAAGAAAGGGGCTATTTCATTTTTGTCTTTGTGCCCTGAAAGTCTGGCACATAACAGGTGCTCAACAAATGCTTACTGACTGCCTGATTGATCACTTGAAGCTTTCTCTAACCTTTCTTTTCTCCCGAGTAAATAATCCAAATTCCTCTAAGCCTGATTTCATTCCGGGAATCAACTTGTATTCACTTATGTTTGTATACATTGTCTGTACTCAGTAGACTGAAAGCATTTTGAGGGTGGGGTGTTTACATAGTAGGTGCTTAACAATCTTTTTTTTTTTTTTAATTAGCAAATGTAATGATAATGCTAACCCTTCTTCCACCTCAGTCTTTTGAAATTGTACTCATGCTTCCCAGGCTCAGCTTAAATGTCCCACCATCCCCACACTATTTCCTTTGCAGAAATTGATTTTTTCCTCCTCACAGAAATTTGTGGCTCTCTAATTATGATCTATTTTGTGCTGTAGTTCTTGCACAGTATTTACATTTGATTTGTACTATATTCCCTGGTTTAGAATATAAGTCTTATGAGGGTAGGTCCCTTATCTTCATTATTTTCTTTTATTCCCTAGCATCACAGTGCTTTCTTTGCCCACAGTAGGCATTAAACAAATTCTTGTTGAACCAATAATTTTCCTATGAAAGACTTGAGCCCTAAATCCTTAATCATTGTTGTGGTGGTAAAGTATAAAACTTCTCTAAGCTCTCTAACAAGTGTAAGAGCTTGTCACTGAGTATTGTGATCCTTTGCAGTGAGATATTTCAGGGGTTGAAGCTTTGTTCCCAGGGTCCTAACATAACCCTTTTTCTCAGTATGCCTGGTATTACTGGAACAGTGGAAGATGCACATACCTTTCCAATGATGCATGTGAATGAAGTGTCAAAGCAGGCTCCTGGTTTACCCTGGCTTCTACTTTCCTGAGAAATGTCAGAATTGGCCGAATAAACTCTTTCTCAAAAGATGGAAAAATTTCCCTGAAAATAAGCATTCATCACTTCTTATTTATCATTTTCCTATCCATTTTAGCCTGTCACTGCAGTCCATCAAGTTAGTTGAAATGTGCTCAAAACTTTTTTGTATAGGATTTTGGCATCAGGATTTTTATTTTTTTTTCTGTTGATTTATCATTTGGTAGAAATGTTTTTAAGAGCTTCTGATTGTACAGAGGGCAAGGGGAAAAGCCAAAATGGGTGTGCCACCTGAAGGTTTGCTCATCAAACAAGCTGGCCTGACAGAGCTCTGAATGATGTTGTTATAATTGCTAAGGGACAGTTTAGTTTAGGGTCTAGAAAGCTGGTCTTAGATCTCTGAAAACTGTGGTTTAAATCCCACTACTTATGTTTCCTTACTGAGTGACCCAGGGCACTTTACATCTCAGTGCCTTGAGTACCTTTTGAAAACTGTAAATTGCAGAAAAGATACTGACCTTCATTGACAGAGGGAGTTTTTTCATTCAGATATTCCCAAAATCAATTAAATAACAGATCTAGTGAGACAATATATGTAAATTGTAGGCAACACAACCAAGCATTTTAATCAAATTTAAATGTCAGTTAAATGAAATAGGTTTGACTGACTTTGCCATTCACTAAATTAAATAGTGGTTTCACTTATTTAACTGAATGGACAGATTATTTTCAATGCCATGTAGACACAGTCTGATTCTACAAGTTTCACTACAGTGGTTGTTAGGCAAAATATATATATTCCCCTTTTCTCAAAATAAATGGATTCTGATCCACCAAATGAGGCTGAGAAGAAGTGGAGTAGCTAGAGAGCAGTGTCACAGTAGTGAAGAAAAGAAGAGGAATTTAGGAAGAGGAAGGAGTCAACTATTTTCAAAAAGCTATTCAGAGTTCAAGGAGGATAGAGAAGAAAAGAATTCATTTGGATTTAGTGGATGCGAGTGCATTAGTAAGGTGGGAGATAGCAGTTTCTGTCTAATGGAAGAGGTGGAAATCAGATTGATTGAATGAAAACAGAATGGATGACAAAGAAATGCAAAGAAATGTAGGCAATGTGTGTAGATGACTTTTTCTAAGAGTTTGACTACGAAAAGGAGAAGAGTTGTAGTGTCATGGCTTAATGAAGTGTAAGGGTCAAGTGATTATTATTATTAAGGATGGGGGAGACCCAAACATGCATATATAGGATGCAGAGACAGAGTCCATGAATAGGAAGAATTTGAAGGTAGAAGAAAAAGGAAGGTAGGTGGATAGTGAATAGAGTCTTAGATTTATGGTTAGGAAGATGAATTCAAATTCTGCCTCAGATACTTACTAGCTATGTCATCCTAGGCAAGTCACTTAACCAGTGTCAGTTTTTTTCCCCTAAAATAGGGATAATAATAGTATCTCCCTGTGGGTTTTTGTGAGAATCCAATGAGATAAAATGTGAAGTACTTTGAAAACCATGAATACTTGCTATTATGATTGTGATTAAAGGAAAAAACTCCTGGGGCAGATGTGTTCAAAAGGATAAATAGGAAGGCTTTCCCTAGCAAGGAGAACTGAACCCTAAGGTCAGTTCTTTTAAGGAAGAAAAAATGACAGAAGATATTAAAGAATTTTGAGATATAGTATAAGGAGAGGGAGGCTTCATAAGAAGTGGCCTAGATTTTCTCAAATAGAAAGCATGATACTTTGTTGGGAAGTGAAGACTGTGTTTATGGTACTAAAGGAGAGTGATAAAAATTTAGAAGAGTCGCTGAAAAGAATGTGAGAAAGATAATCAATGAAGAATTATTGTACAGCAATGAGGACTAAACTGAGATTAGATAATGAAAGTTTTGGTCAATGCCATTGAAAGTTGGGTCTCCTTTAACTTTCTTATTTCTTTAAGTTTTATCTAGCAAGGGATGAGCAGAAGGGGAGAAGAAAGATGGTGGGAGTGATCCCAGGTTGGAGTTTAGCATAGTATAAAGGTAATAGGACAAAGTGTCAAGAAATTTAAAGGTAGAGGACAATATTTCATTGACCTGGCTACGAATAGGATATAAAGCCCGTGAAGAGACAAGAATGAATCCAGAAGAGGGATAACAGCCTCAGAGAGCCAAGTAGGGGAGTTGAATGAATCGATGTTGTGATAAAGACAAAGAGTAGATTTAAGAGGAGAAGTTTTTAGGAGATAAATGGAGAAATGGAAGGATAAAGGATCATGATAATAGAGAAGGATTTCAGAATTCAGGGTTATAGACACTCGAGTCCTAGAAAAGTGTGAAAAGGGAGAGATGCTCCATAGGCCACCAGACAGATGTCTGATTGCTCTCTAGGTTAGGCTGAAGTTGCCTCTGAATCATCTCTCAGATAGAGTCATTAAGTAAACAAAGGTCCACAAGTGTGAGCTGTGGCTTTGTCAGGCAAGAGCCTTACTAATTTGGGCATAGCTCCGGGGCTGACAACTGATCTCATATGGTAAAAGTTCATCCAGAATTTGAATTAGAAAACAAACAAAGCAGCCCAAACCCCACAAAAAGGGTTTCTTAGAAGATAGAGGTATCAGGGAATGAGGTTAGGGAAAGGAGGGTTCTGAGAACTCTGTCCAGACACTTAGTAGTCAAAAAATGCCTTAAAGTCAAATACTCATGTCTTAGGCTCAGTTTGTACCCATTCCCAGAAAGAAAGAAAAAACAACAAATGCCAAATAAAACTAAGTGAAACTATGGACCTATTCAAGTAGTCCTTGAAATATTTTTCCTTACACAATCACTCCTTTGGAAAGCTGTTAAACAGGCTGTGAAATGGGGTGGTGGTGATAGATGGAGTGGTAGCAATTATTTTCCCATAGCCTTACTGACTTGGATAACACTCCCAGCTCTTTGCTCCATGCAGCTGAAATGAATGTGCTGCAGATCCAGTGACTAATGTCCAGGGTGTGTCAAGATGGCTGGGATGCAATGTTTGCAACTCATCCCTCTCTATTTAAGCTCCTAGGTTTTCCATACACATACACACACACACACACACACACATATATGTATATATATATATATATATATATATATATATAAATATCTATCTATCTATATACATATATTTGGTGTGGTAAAACATACAGTCTCTCCATCATGATCTAGCAACTTAAATTCTTATGAATAGGAACAACTGATAAAAATTTGATCTCCCTAAAAAAATCTCAACTCATTCTTCTGAAGAAAGAAAACCACAGTTGTGGTTTTCCCTGTTCATCCTTTAGAAATGAATTTGTTACTAGTCATTGCATCCCAAATACTTCAAATCAAAATGATTGCCCAGCAAATTCAAAATATTCAGCTATATCAGAATACCCCATCTCTCCTTTCTCAAGTCAACTCTATAACCATCAAACTTAATGCTGTTTATCCTTCACTCTTAAAGAGGACCGAAGATATCACTTGATGGTGCCTTGACTTCCAGATGAATTGGATTTAATTGAGACAGAGCTGCACAAAGATGTCAGTCTTACTTTTTCTTCCAGAGTCATTGAAATCCAGTGGCCAGACAGATGACTAGCTATAGCTGAGTATGCAATGAATGACCCTGACTTTTTAAATTAAAGTCTTTCCCAGGCTCAATTTGTCTGAGACAACTTAGAACTCCTTGATAGCAGGATTGTCTTTTGGTTTTGTCTTTCTATCCTCAGGGCTTACTTAGCAAGGTGCCTGGCATCAAGTAGGTGCTGATTAAAATTTTGTGATTGGATTAAGTTACTATCTAGGAGATTCTTTAGAATTGTCAAATTATTGGCAATAACTGGACAAATTATTCACCATGAGGAAAGATCTAACAATGTTATTGTGTGACTTGGGACAGAGGCATCAGGGCATGGAGGACAGAGGCTGCCTGGGTTTTTTTTTTTTCTCCAAAGTTTTCTTGGTTTCATTTCTCATCAGAAATGGGCAAAGTACATCTTTTCTGGATATTTCAGAACTACCTTACTTTCTGCAGTGCTTAACACAGGCCTAGAAGTAGCAAATATTTAATAAATGCTTGTTGACTGTCTTCTTAAGACTTGGTTTCTTAATCAGTAGCTAAATACTTAGCTTAGTTGGCAAACATACTTTTTACTACTGCACTCTTCAATAAATCTTCAAATTGGCATACCAATATTAAATGGTTTTTGTCTGAGGAAGAAAAGGAAAGGAAAATGCAAAGTGTGATGAATAAGTTCATTGTCCATAGTTAAACACTTTTTAAATATTTTAAATAGAGATGTATGTAAATAGAGAAATTTGAGGACAATCTTGTCCATGTAATTTGGGTATGTCTTAATAAGTTAGAATGATGATTTAATTTTAATTGGGAGACATGTTTTAATTAATAGAGAAGATTGCCTGGGATTTTGATTGTATCTAGTAATAGAAAATAATGTCAAATTGGATTCTGAAAGAAATGATCTTATGTAAACTCAAAAGACTTTCAGAGTTTCTAATTGAAAGTTTATCATACATGGAATACAAAGGTTCTCTCAAGCATTTTTATTTTTGATTTAATACAATTACAATTATTAGAGGCAGTGTTCCATAGTGGATAGAAAACTATCTTGGAAGCTAAAGAGTCATAAGTTCAAGTATAATTCCTAACATTATGCCTGTAGGACCCTGGTCAAACCATTTAATCTCAGGCGACTCTCCAAAAGTTGCAGAAAAGGTAACAATCTGCATTGGTAGAGCAAGTTTCCATGCTTGGAGTTGCCTATTCCAGTGACAGCACAGGTCCTGGATCTATCCCCTATAGCTAAAATTATAGAGAGGCAGTATGGTATAGTAGGAAGGGAGATGGCCTCCAAGTCAGGAAAATGTGGACCCAAGTATAGCCTTGATACATACTGCTTAAATGAGTCTGGGCAAGTCACATGCTCATAGAGAGGGAGAAGGAAAGAAAGAAGGAAGGAAGAGAAAGATAGAAGAAAGGAGGCTAGGAAGGAAGGGAGGAAAGAGGAAGAAATGAAAGAATGATTGGAAGGAATATAAGGGAGCATTAAAGAAAGATTAAAGTACAGATGGAATGAAAGATTTCAAAGTAGTTTTTTGAATAATTAATTTGCAGCAGAAATAGTCAATAGTTTTCTTTTTAATGGAGCCGTAACTAATATTTCTGGAACTTAGGGAAAGAACCACAATATAAGTTCTGGAGAAAGGAGCATGAAGGGAACTCTAAAACTACCTTTTTAGAAAATCCAGCTGAGCAGGATAGGGAGAAAAACAGACACATCAGATCAGATACCCTGTTTGTGTGTGTGTGTGTGTGTGTGTGTGTGTGTGTGTGTGTGTGTGTGTATATATATATATATGAAAAGATCTAGAAACAGAGACTGGAATTCCATTAGGGCATTGCTGGGGAGGCCACCACTATTTGAAGGAGCAAATGGTCAGGGAATAGCTTACTTGGAAATGACCTACTGTGGTGGAGAAACCGGACCATCTGGTACATCCTTATTTTAACTAATTATTCTTGCTAACTAGGTACTAAGCTCAGTTCCCCCCCCCCACCTTCTGAAAAACTTTAATTACTGTCAGAGACCTCTAATTTTCCATACATCAGGGCAAAACTATTAATGAACCTTAGTTTTCAAAGAATTTTCTTGGAAAACCCATGACAATGTGAAATGACCTTGTCAACTCTCCTAGATTTTGCTGTTCTGTTTATACTTAGAGTGGCCTCTGCTCTCACTAACTACAGGGTAGGTGTATGTGTATGTGTGTATGTGTGTGTGCACATGTGTGTGTAATTATGTTTTATGTTTTCATTGTAGTTCCGGACACAAAGTATAGCATACAAAATAATTTAAAGTGGGAGAGGCCATTGAACAACTCTGGACATCAGAAAAATAACCTAGGAGCAAGAAGTGAAAGGCAAGAGAAAGAGGAAGCAGTATCTTTAAAAGATCATATCTTCCTGGAGATCTTTTTAAAAATGTAAATTTATTTTTTAAATTATAAATTCAAAAATCATCAACAACCACAAACATTTGAAAACATGAAAAGGATTGGGCAAAAAATTGTTCACTGCCATATAGAGTGCTTATACACACATATGTACTATGTGTATATGAAATATATGTAAATGTACGTGATGGGTGTATGTGTATATGTTCATGCTTATATAAATACTTACAAAAACTTATGAAAATAATTAGATGTTACCACAACTAGTGTTTTTATATATATATATATATAATAACCATGTGATAGATAACATTCATATTACATCTTGAGGTTTGCTATGTGCTATAAGAGGTAGCAATGAATTGCTCTGTGGACTGTCCCTTCGCCTTTTTTCATATTTCAAAATACTTTATTGAAGTTCATTTTTCATACCCACCCATCCTACCTGCCCAAGGAAAAGACTTTATGTCTGAGATGAAGAAGACATGGCTAATTTTGTCCCTCTAGACTGACCTTTCAGCTGATAGGAGGAAAAGCCACAAATTTACTAAAGTTCTGGTCACTACAAAGTAATGACACCATCCTTCAGACATGACTGGTCCAAGGTCTCACACTTCAAGTTGGTTACCTCAGTACCAAACCCCATTACAGGAGCAGTCTCTGGCTCCTCAGGTGTATCACATTCTCCTGGCAAATGCCATTACACCTCCGAAGGAGGCCAGGCAGTTGCGCCCAACTGAAACAATGCAATATCCTTGCCGAGTATCCTTTCCTTTCCATTTTCAAGTATATTTTGTTGGATAGTAGATGGTTTATATGTATTTCATTTCATTCTAATCCTCAACCTGAATCATCAGACTGGCCTGAATTAACATGGATTTATAACATCATATGTCATCAGTATATTTTATCCAATTATCGGTCTCTGCTCAGAATTCTGGGCTCTCTTTCAGCGTTGTTTTCCTACACAGTTATCTTGGTTAGCTCTGCAGTTGTTCTCTTGCTTCTGCTCATTTCGCTCTTCATCAGTTCATGTGAGCATATCTCAATATTTCTCTGAGTCTATGATATTATTAATTTCTTATGGTGCAATGACATCACCCAACAAACATATACCATGATTTCTTCATTCTTCAGTCGATAAGCATATACTTTATTTCTAGTTCTTCTCTATAATAAGAAGTTGTTAAACATAATTTTGGAAGTATAGTTCCTTTCTGTCTTTGATCTGCTTGGGTTACATATGTATATTCCTCCAAATAAAAAAAATATTTTGTGAATGAATCAGTCATTCTCTCCATGGAGATACACACACACACACACACACACACACACACACACACACACACACACTGTTTCACAGTTCTACTTGCACAGACTTAGTAACTCATTACTCATACCATTACTCATACTATACTCTATCAGAAGCTCCTATAGTTGGCTTCCAATTCTAGGTGTTCCATCAAATATGAGCAACAGGAGAAAGTACTTATGATCTTTTATAGAACAAAAACTAAGTTTTCTGCAAGTCAGGCAGGTAATTGTTCGCTCTTAAGTATCAATCAGTAGGAACAGAAAGAAGAAACAGATTTGAAAGATATAGAGGTAGTACAATAGCAGTTAGTAACTGATTGGTAGGTGGGAAAGAAGGAGGAATTTACTACTTGTAAATTTTATATCTTATAATTAATATATATTTATATATTATATATAAGTCCTTGTAAAAATACTATTTAATGTGGGGTTTGAAGTTTCAAGACATTGGTGACTGGGAGGTCAGTGGTACCGTTTATGGTGATGGGTATATTGAGGGGAAGTGTAGGTACTGGACAGGTAATGAGTTTACTTTTAGATATTTTGAGTTTGAAATTCTGTTGGAACTCAAGATCTATTTCCTGATGTAGAATGTCTAGAGAATATGAGTAGTAGAAGTTTTTCAGTTTAAGAGATCAATGGATGAATGGATGAATATATGTATGGGTGGATATATATGTATGTACCTACACACACTCATAGAGTCATATTTTACTCTTTGTAAACTTATTGAGAGTTTTCTTGGCAAAGATGCTAGAGTGGTTCACCATTTTCTTCTCTAGTTCACTTTATAGATGAAACTGGGGCAAACAGGGTTAAGTGACCTGCTGAGAGTCACACAGCTAGTAAGTGTCTCAGGAAAATTTGAACTCAGGAAGAAAAATCTCCCTGATTTCTAGCACTCTACTCACTGTGCCACCTCATTGCCTCCATATATATATATATATAAATACACACACACACAGAGACACACACACATATGTGTATATATGTACATACACATATAAACACACATGTATATACACATACAAACACTCATGTATGTGTACATATGCACATATATATGCATATGTATTAATGGTGAGAATATATATGTATACATGTACATAGACATGCATGTATATCTTTAGGTATAAATATATGTTTCTATACATATATTCATGGGAGAAATAATATGCATATGTTTATATATATATGCATATATATATTCATGGTGGGATTTATTGTTCCATCCACACAACAATTTTATCTTCTGAGAAAACACATGCAGAGCACAAGGGAAGGGAGGGAGAGAATAAACATTTATACAGGGTCTGCTACGTGCCAGGCACTGTGCTAAATACTTTTTACAAATATTATATCATTTTATTCTCACAACAACATTGTTAAGGGGAGTGCTATTATTACTATTCCCACTTTACAGCTGAAGAAAATGAGGCAAGAAAATAGCATTAAGTGACTTGTCCAGGGTCATGCAGCTAGTGTGTGAGGCCAAATTTGAATTCAGATCTTCCTGATTCCAAGCCCAGTGTACTATCCAAGTTGAACCAGATGAAAGATTTTTAGAAAAAATGCTCTTTTTTTCCTGACACAGACAAAAGAAACTGAAAGATAGAAGGAATTTGAATAAATTATGGAAAGATGTGTTTTACTTCTAGGTAGTTGTGAATGCATACACATACTGGCTGCCAAGTTCTCTGGCTCATATCAAAAAATTAGCTTGTAAAATTTGTTTAACCACTCATTTAAAAATGAAAATAAAACTAACATGCAGGAAGAGGTGTTTAATATACATCCTTTAAATGTTTCTATTTGTCATAGAACATGTTAATTGATGATTTAGTAGGCAGCTCTGAATCTTGTTAAAAAAAAAACTGAATGAAAATCTAGCTAGCATGTATTTAAAGTGGATAAGTTGAGTTAGTCCTGAACTCTATTCAATCCTGAGAAAATGCCTTTACCTGGAAGATCCAGGGGTTAAACAACAGTCATTTCACATTTCTTCTTCTTCATCCTCTTCTTCCTCCTCTTCTTCTTCTTCCTCTTCTTCTTCTTCTCATCTTCTTTTTCTTCTTCTTCTCCTTCTTTAGGAAGAACCACGAAACCTTCTGAGCTTCCTTGAGTAATTCCTTTTGACCTTGTCCTCAGAGGATTTTTAAGAGAATCGTTTACATTAGTACATCTACAAGATGCTTAGTGCATGCTCCATGGCCCTCTTAAATTATAGTAAGAGGTGGAAGAAGAAGGGAGTAGATGGTGACAGAAATTTTCTCTTCTGGAAGATTTTAGTACAAAGTATACTATATCAAATTGCAATATCTTAGAAAGTGGGCACATTTTAGAAGTGTCTAACATCTCAGTTGTACAGTAACACAGTATATGTTATATTTTTTCTTATAATTGTCCTTATTTCATTGATATGCTGCATCTACAAACCAGCTCGCCAGCACTCCAAACCTTAAAACCATTTTTAAGAATCTCAGTAAAAGGTTCTTAACCTTTTGATGTCATGGACACCTTTGGCAGGCTGGCTAAGACTATCAATCTATTCTCAGACAAAAACATTTGTAAATACACAAAATAAAATATATAGGATTATAAAAGTAACCAATGATAATGAAACAGTTATAAATATTAAATAAAAGCTAATGAATCACTGATTAAGAACCTGTGCCTTAGAACATGGTTTTCATTGAATGAACAAATGCCATCATTACCCTATGGCCAGACTTTCCCAACTTATTCTCATGCAATAAATAATACAGTCTGTTTATGGTTTGATGAATTTCCAGTTTTGTAGGACCTGATTTCATTATGCTGCTCCTTTGAGAACCCAGGGTCACTTGCATTCCATGATGAGTCATAGGAGTCAGTGAAATAATATTTAATGTGGGGTTATGAGATGGGGGAGGAGGATTAAGAGAGTTGAGTTTTGACTTTTGTCAAATTACACAAACTTATCTGATCCTCAGTTGCCTTATCTGCAAAATGTGGGGTTAGATTATCTGTAGGGATTTTTCAGCATCCTGTGTCCTATAATTCCATGGACAACCCCTGACTCAAAAGTAAGGCTATAATTATCCTCTGCAATGGGATGTCTGGCAGTTAAGAATTTGAACTCTAATTTAGAGTAATATTTTTCCCTCCATTTTGCCATTAACATCTTCTCTACAACTGGGAATGATGAACTTTGAACTAGGGTTCATTTCCAAGAATTCTAAAAGACAGTTTCCTAACAGAACTCTCTTATATCCTCCCTAGCCCAGGCAAATGGAAATTTTGTTTTTCAGATACTTCTTTTCTTTCTTAAAGAAAAAGAATACCAGAGAACCACTAAGGTACCCAAGCACCGATAAGATAAAAACTATTTAATAATTGCTAGCACTAATATTACCTCATGCTGATATTCTAGTCTGACTACCTAGGATAAAAATAATAGTCAGTAGACATTTATGTAGTATTTTATAGTTTACTGGGTACTTTACCCATGTAACTGTAACTGTTGCTCAAAAAATGACAATTCATTTCCAATTTCCACACAAAGGATCTCCTGTGTGTAGAATTTACTTCTTCCTCATTGCCAAATAATGAAATCTTAACTTATTTCAAAACACAATTTATCAAAAAGTAAACAAACAATTCAAAACCCATTTTCTCGATGAGACTTTTCTTCGTGTACCCAAATTTGAGTTGCTTTCTTCTGAATCTTTAAACTATTTTGCATTTTTTCCCCTCTGGATTTGTGATTTCACTGATATATATATATATATATATATATATATATATATATATATATATATATATATATATATACACACACACGTACATATATATATACATACATATATGCATATATGTATGTATATATATATGTACACACACAGACACACACACAGATAGTCCTGGAATCTGACTTCAAATTCTGGCTGCTCCACCAAAGATCAGTACTAGGAGAAAGTATTTATATTCTCCCACAGCATGATAAGCCACTGAGTCTTCTTCAGCTCAGCCCTCTTCTGCTCTCTTTTCAGTGTCTGCTGGTCTGGACTAGGATGGAATCAGTAGGAAGGGAAAAAAGATTTAAGGATCTAAAGGTTATTACGGAGGCCAAACAAACAGAACTGCATGTGACTGAGTGTGGTAGGAAGTGAAAGGGAGGAATCAAAGCAAACTTTGAGGTTTTAAGCCTGGGTGACTGGGAGGGTGGTTGTACCATTAATAATGATAGGAAAGGGTAGGTTTTAAGGGAAAGACAGTAAAATTGGTTTTAGACATTTTAATTTTGAAATGCTTCTTGGTAGTCTTATTTGCTGGTGTAGAATGTGAGTAAGAGAAATTGATCAGCTTACTGAGAACAAGGGTGAAGCCATTGTTGAGATTTTGACATTTCTTTAATAGATATGAACAACCTTGATGGGGGTTGAAATACATTCTGCCAATGTACTGGTTGACCCCTTATCACCTCATTGGGTATGGTTGCTTGAGTCCTAGAGTTCAAGGGATCATTTGATTGGCCAATATGTTATTGATCTAAGCCACATTTTGGGACTCAGACCTATAAAAGGCAGTGGACAAGTTCCATGTCACCTATTCTATGGTCCACCGTAACTGACCTCCTTGCTCTTTGATTAATAAGACATTTCATCTTTTAGTTCTAGGTATTTTCACTGGGTGTCCCCTGTGCCTGGAATGATCTCTCCCTTCATCACAGCCTATTGGTTGCCTTCAATTCTCAACTAAAATCCTATGTTCTACAGGAAGCTTTTCTTTCTCTTAATTCAGGATGTCCTTCTTAATTCTAGTGCCTTTCTCTTGTTAGTTTTTTTGCTCTGCCCAGCTCCCCATACATAGTATGCTTGTATATATTTATTTGCCTCCTTTCTCCCCCATTAGAATGTGAGTTCCTTGGTATTAGGGACTATCTTTTGCCTCTTTCAGTATCCTCAGCACTTACTTCCTGGCACAGAACAGACATTTAATAAATGCTTATTGGTTGACTAGCATCTGCATAGTTTCCCAGGGAATTCCCTTCTTCTAGTTTATAAGTTGGCAGCCCTGAGGAAGAGGCAGTGACAGAACTTCTCAAGAGGAAGAACCACCTGGCTTCAAGAGAGGAGGGAAACACTTGGCAATGGTGGACAGGGACAGCTAAGGCATGTCCTGAGAGAGTGGTGAGAGTTACTGGACATAACCTCTTGGAAAGAAGAAAGCCATAGAGGAGAAGGGACAGAAAACAAATGAAAAAGCACAATTTAGGGAAGTAAATATGGACTTTCTTTTTCTCTGAATAGCTCCTAATTCTAAGTTATTTAGGATGTGTTGGTCTAATTGGAAAGAGCTTGGCTCTGTAGCAATCCCAAATTCAAAATTCCCTTTTGGGGAAAGGAATCTCAGATCCTTAAAGTAGTGTTTTCAAATTTTATGACTACATAAGTCCCTAAAAGTCCAGACCTTAGGAGAAGGTAAGGAAAAGGAAGACCTTCTAAAAGTCTTTTTATATATAGGAATTTGAACTACAGAATATGCTATGGCCCTGAAGGATTATATGCTGAGGGTAAAGGTCATTTTTATTGGATGGAAAGAAAATTTGTTTTGCTAAGTATATTGTCTTCTGGGAATCCTGTATATTTTTCATTGTCTGTATGACAAAATAAAGACTGCACTGTACCCAGAATATTAGTGTGAGTGCTTACTTTTTACCCAACATACAGAGATTTAGACATGAGCTAGTTATTCTGAATCTCCCTGGGAAAATCCTAGAGAGGGTCATGACCAAAGACTTCTTTATGAGAAACCTCTAAGATTAAACTCAGTCCCAATTGAGCCCAAAATTTAGGGTGTTAGACTACTTTTAATCTAGTTCCAAGATGACAGTAGCTATGGGTTATAGTGGAGAAAGCCCTAAATTTGGAAGTCGGGGAGATTGGGATTCGAATTCTGGATCTGCCATTTACTAACTATGTGACACAGGCTAAATCTCTTGTGTTTCCTGGGTCTTAGAGCTGCCATTTTTAAACTGAGAGGGTTGATCTCCAGGGTCTTTTTCAACTCTAATGTTTTATGATTCTTTGATACCATTCAAGATAAAAAAGATACACTTTCTAGACTTTTTCTAAATATTCTCCATTGGCACACTTTTGCTCCAGGTGATAGCTATACCTACGTGGAAGAACACTGCTCCTTGCTTTTATTCTCCACGAACAACTGTGGTACCTTTCGCATGCTTTCACTCCTGGACTTTGATATATAGCACTGATTAAATCTGTGCCACAATATGTCTCGGAACAAAGAGAATCTGGCCTTTTCCACTGCCACTCATTTTTGTCTTAGCAGTTTCTTTCTATGCCCCATGGGCATTTAGTTTCCTGCTGTGTTCTTATAGGCAAAACTGTAAATAAAATTTTCCCTTCTTGTTGCACATTGTGAAGCTATTGGTTTGATTTTTCCATTTGCTTCTTTGGTTTGGACCTGCCTAGGTCTTCAAAATGCTATTTAACTGTGGAATCGACTGACACAATTCATAAATACTCTCAAATTCATGTAAAAGAGACTTAAAATGGAAAAGAAACTAGATTAAATACCTGACAGGTTGTTTTTGCTTTCCGTTTTTGCCTAGTATTGAAAGAATAGGCAGTGCGATGTAGCTGGTGTTGGGAGACAAAACAACTGGATTCTCTTTGGAGGATAAGGTAGATAAAGGCAAACTGGAAGGGTGAGGTAGAATTCAGTGGTGCAACATGGTGTGTTGAGAATGAAAAGATCTGGGTTTTATACTTGCCTCTGCCACTAATTTGATGTGCATTGTTGGACAAGTCACTTGTATTTTTCTGTTTCCCAATTTTATTATCTCTCCAAAGGAAGAACTGGACTCTGTATTGTCCAAGGTCAGTTCTAGTTCTCTGACTGTGAATACAAAGACTCACTAATATTATGTAACTTTTATTGTGGAAAAAGGGAAGTCATGGCAACTCTGTATCAAAACTCAAAATCTTGGTGCCAGAAATTATATTCCCTTGTGAGAAAAGGAAGCACCCTCTGTGCTAGCTATTTAATCCTTCAAATTTATGTCTAATACTACTTATAGATAGTAAATATTCCTTGTGATACCATAAGCTTTTAGTTACACATCAAAAGGAATATGTTTGTGTCTTGTAATTCTTTACTTAATAACCCTGGTAGACCTATTAGGCTATGTTAATCTATTTGTTTGATACGCTTTCTCAGTTTTTTATGGTCTGATGCATATTTGAATTATTAACATAATTTAGCCCCTTATACAATGCCTTACATATAGTAAATGCCTATCACATATGGGCTGAATAAGCATACTTTTTCTCTAAGTGTAGATTTCCATTACCTAATCTTTGTAGGTTTCTTTTAAGCAGGGTCCACCTACATACAGTAAAAGTCAAATATTTGATTCAGAGAATAATTTGATTTTGTAATAGGAGTAGGGACTGGATCTGTGATTTTATTGCTAGAGAGAACTCCCAGGTGAGGAAATTCAGGTTGGCACTTTCTCTTCATTGGAAACTACCTAGGAGAGTAAAGTAACTTCCCTGGATTCATTCAGGCAGTAAATTCTGAGTCTTCCTGGTTTTGAGTCCAACAACTTTGTAATAATAATAGTTGTTTGATATTATTATGTTGAATAATATAATTTCATATGATAAATTGAGAATAAGATAACTATTATAACTGAAATTTACATAATAGCTCATAGAGTCCTTCATATTTCTCATCTCCTTCTGTTGTTACAACAGTTCTATAGGGTAAACTCAACTGATGTTATTATAATCATTTTACAGTTGAAGAGAAATAATATCAAAAGAAATTAACTGACTTGTTCATGGTTACATATCTAGTGAGTACCAGGGGGTGTGATTCATGTACCTGATTCTGAATTCTACATTTTTTCCCTTCCTACACCATGCCGTTTCTCAAATATACCTACATATTCATAGTACATCCATCTATCCATCCATCCATCCATCCATCCATCCATCCATCCATCCATCCATCCATCCATCCATCTATCCATACTTACAAACATACACATATTCCCCATTTCCCTCTGTCTCTGTCTTTGTCTCTGTCTCTGTCTGTCTGTCTCTCCCCCCGTCTCTCTCTTTCAACTTTACCTAAACTTTCTCATTTGATCCTTATAATAACCCTGTAAGTAAGACATTAGGATAGCATGTCCACCACTTTGTAGATGAAGAAATGGGACACAACCAGTTCTCTTGCCATTACTAATGAGTAAACTTCTTTCAGAGTGAGTAGGCAGTGTGGTGTAATGTTAACTTTTGAAGTTAGAAGACCAGGATTTGAATCCTAGACCCACCACTTACTAACTGTGTGATGCTGGGAAAATCATTAACCTCTTGATCTCAGAGAAGTTAAATTTACATTAGAGAAGTTACATCTATAAAATGAGGAAGTTGAACAACATCTCAAAGATTGCTTCCAATGCTAAATATGTAACCTTATGAACCACCCATAAAAATGATATGAACTCTAGTTTCATTAAAATAACATATATTTGAGTTTAAAAGTCTATGAGTTTTAGCTCTAATTTTTCAATATGAGTAGATTTCTATCCTTAAATTTTTCAAGCAACCATCATATTTTCTAGCTGGCCTTTTCACATTTCTCTCTATCATTGCTATAGAGGATTTCTCTGCCTATTTGGATTCTGTAATTTTATCATGGTTATAAACAAAAGAAATACTTTAAGATTTTAGGCTTGGAAAAATTCCAAAATACAGATTTCAGAAAATTGGGTTGAGTATTTTTTAAACAGGTCCTTTTCATTTCTTTCTTCTAGTGCAACTAAATATTAAAAAATAAAATTTAAAAAAGTCCTGTGGCCTCCTTGGCAAGATCGATTCCTGAAGTTGGATTATTGCGGTTGTGCACTTTGGATCCAACTTTTTCTATTTCCTGTACGCTCCTGATCCTCTTCTCAGTACAAATATGTCCACTTTTTGCAATACTACCCTTTTCCTGCTAATACATTCTTTCATTAATCCATTTATTTTCTTTAGAAGAACTAGAAACAGAGTCAGCAGGTTTGAGTTCCATTTTTGGCTTTACCATTTATCAGTTATATGGGAAAGCTGCTTAATTTTTCTGAACCTCAGTTTCCTCATTTGTAAAAGAAGAGGGTTGGACCAGATGAAGTATCTTTCAGCTCCAACATTCTGATTTTATGATTTGTTCTCAGGGTTTTCCACTTTTTTTTCCAGTATTCACTGGCTTGGATTTGGCTTTAGTTTTTAAGCAATTTCTCCATCTCCGTCTTGTCAATGATCCCCCAAAGAATATTTTTTGAGTCCAGGATTCCACTTCCAGTTCTGCCATTAATTAGTTGCGTGAACTTAGCTTTTTTTGGCCTCAATTTTCTTAGCTGCAAAATAATGGAGTAGATCTAAATATCCATCTCTGAGGTCCTTTCTACTTCAGTCTTATAAGTTCATAATCTCAAATGATGATCGTGAATGTCCGTTCCTATTCTCATATGAAATGTGTACGTCCACTTTGGATATTCTTTAACATACTTTCATTTATGTATACTCAAGCAAGCTTTTTTTTTTTTAAACAGACTCCTCTGTTCTCTCTGCATAGTTGCCAATTTTATGTTACTAAGGTATAGCTCTTACCATGTCACTTCCCTGCTCAATAAACTCCAATGGCTCCCTGGTAGCCAGTCTAGGATAAAATACAAATTTCTCTGTTTGGCATATAACCCCTTCACAATCTGGCTCCAGCATATCTTTCCAGAATTACTGAACTTTGTTTCCCCTTCACTCATGTAATATTCAAGTCAAACTTGCTATTGCTATTATAACATATTTGATTTTTCATCTTGTGATATATAAAAAGTTTGAGAGACATAGTTTCTGGGTAATTGATAATTTTATTAGTTATGCTATTGAATAATTAATAAAAGGGGTCAGTGGTATTCTTGAACGCCAAAGACTTCTCATGGAACTTCTCATGTTTATATGATCTTGGAAGACTGAATGTTCCTGAAGATGGCAGTCATCTGTGATTGGTTTACAATTAATGAGAGAAGAAATATTATAATGAGAAGTGGACCGATTCTAATTAGGTACTAGGGAATGTGACTGAATATTCTTGCTCCCAGACCACTTCTAGATTTGGGCAATCTAGACAAAGGATTTGTTTTCCCCCTTCCCCTAAACCAAGCCTGAGTGGAGCACAATGGGCTTCCCCTTATTATCAGCAACGTCCTTCATATGCCAACTTGACCCAGTAGAGAATGCGGATATAGGAAGGAAAAATCTTTGGATCTCCCCAATAATTTGTTAATTAATAATCATTTTGCTCAATCTCCAAGTCTTTGTGTAGACTATGCTTCATACTTGAAATCTACTCACTTCTCCTATCTACCTCTCTCAATCTTGAGCTTCCTCTAAGACCCAGATCAAGTGCAGTCTTCAAAATTTGGTTGATCTTTTCCATTCCCCTAGCTGTCAGGACCTTTCCTCACTATAGGGTGAGAAACAAATAAGCATTTGCTTATCTGTTGTAAATATTGTATCTCTTTCTCCCTCTCTTCTCCACCTCCCAAGTAGAATGGAAGTTCCTTTTTCTTTTTTTAAAATTCTCAGTGACCTAGCAAAATATCTAGTATATGAAAGATATTTAATAAATGCTTGTGGAATGAAAATGAATAATAATTGAAATGATGATTCTCATAGGATAAAATTCATTTCTCCCACTCTTCTTCTGCAATGCAGACTTGACAGTAAGTATGAAATGTCTCCCTCTTTTCCAGCTGTTTTTCATTAGATACATATGTAACAATTATATTTCATTTTATTGCTTGGTCCTGTTAGTAAGCCAGAAACATGGTTGGTGAATAATTTTTACTTCTCCTGTTCAGATACCATCAGCAAAGGTTAAGCCAAAACCCATGTCAATAAATTAAAGACATAAGGACTCAGTCCAACTTTTATGCTTCATTGCAGCATAGAGATGACCCTGGGGTCTAGAAGGCTATGAGAAAAGTTCTACCAAGTTGAAAACATTTCAAATTTGACAGTTGAAGGATCATAGGAGTACAGATTTTGAGCTGGAAGGAGTCTTAGGGATCATATCATACCGAAGAAGAAATTTACAGATGAGGAAATAAGGTTTAGGGTGGTAAGATGATTTGTTTCAGGTCTTCTGACTTTAGATGCAACAATGTTTTCAAAATGGACTTTGTGTTTGTTTCCTAAGACAGATTTGTATTCATCTACATAAATGTAGCTACAATCCATAGTTTTAGCCAATTCTGGAATTCTCAGGAAAAGAGCTGATCTTAAAGATGGGTAAAGTAACAGTTATTTGCATAGACTGATTTGAGAAACAACTGGAAAATCCAATAGTTTTGGAAAGCCATCCCAGCCTGAAATTAATTCTCCCACTGTATTGTGCTTGAAATTGCTACCATTATAATTATTCTTTTGGGGAAGGATATTATGTCTACAGAAGATCTCAATTTAAAATTCTGCTATCAACAACTGAAGTTTGGCCATAAGAGCAGTTATCAAGACACCAGGAAAGTGTGATCACATATTCCTCTTTCACATATTCCCAGTTTAACCAACCAGTGGTGCTTCTAGGCGTCAACCCAATCCTATCTAATTGGAAAGTTTCATCCTGGGATGTCCCATGCCCACTATTCATAGTCACAGTTATTAGACTTCATTCACTGAATGGAAATCCTCAGGAAGGACTTCTATAAATTATTACAGATTGTAAGACTTTCTGTGTCCCATATCTGCCTCTTTTTGGGTATCCTTCATACTTGCAGTATCTACATTTACCTACAGTTACTTGTTAACTCTAGAGAGTATGGTTATCTTATAATTACTCAATCTAAAGAAGCTTCTGAACTTCCACTCTGATATAAAAACATGCCTCTTCCATATTTTAGCTTATGTGACCTAGATGAAATGGAGCCACCTCCTTATAAGAACTGACCAAAAAAACCCCCCAACAAAACACCTGCTTAGCCATTTATTAGACTTTAGTATTGAAACAGAATCAATAAAGGCCACAAACAATATATTATACAGTATCCACAACTTGTCTATATCCTGAATGCCTCACCTTGACCCAGAGGGCAATTTCCTGGCAATACAAAGACTCCTTTGAACCCTGGAGTCCTGGGAAGTGATGAGTTCAATTTAATTAGCCTTTATAGTCCCTGTGATCCAGGGAAAACTAGTTTTATTGGTAGAGTCCCAGACCCTAGGCTGTTTGCATGCTAAGTCTCAACTGACCTAGGGACTGGGCACAACCTCCCTCCCTAACCCCTTGCTTACCATGGCGGAATTAAAGTTTAGTTTCCTAGGTTCTTACTTTTCATTCCTCATTTCTTATTAGGCAACTCAGAAAATACCATGATTTCAGTGATGTAGACTATCCCTTTGTCTATGGTTAATGGGGAAGTTTTCTATTAGTGCCAGGTTAGCCCTTTAGTTGTTTGAGGTCTTGGATTAGAATATACAGCTCTGTTGCATACTTGAGATAACCTGCCTGAGAAGCTAGCTGTTCATGCTGGTCCTTGTTGGCATCTGTCCTCCTCAGACAAATAGGCATAGGAGGTGTGGCCAGCTAGAAGACTCTTTAAAGGAAGACCCAGGGAGGAGGAGGTGAGTCACTTTTAGAAAAGATTATTTGTTGTTGTGTTCGTCTTTCATTTCCTGAGAAAAGACACCAGAAGGAGCTAGCTTTGTGCTTGTTAAACAGAGAACTCCAACTGCTCAGCCCCATTTCTATGCTTTCTTTTAAGGTAGATATACATACTCTATTCGACCCCCTCTCTGCCATCAAATCAGGCAGGTAGGCTCAGCTAGTCCTCAGACTTACCCTTTCCCACCAAAGAACCACAGGCCATAGGGCCCAACAGCCGCAGTTGGTGCTGCCGCAAATCTCAGAGGCAATTACAATGCGGTAGGCAAAAGGCAGCTGAGCCCATTGCTAGCAGAGGTGGAGAACTTGCAGCCTTGAGGCAACATGTGGCCTTCTAGGTCCTTGGGTGTGGCCTTTTGACTGAGTCCAAGTTTTATAGAACAAATCCTTTTATTAAGGGAATTTGTTCTGTAAATTTTGGATTCTGTCAAAGGGCCACGTTGGAGGACCTAAAGGTTGCAGGTTCCCTATCCCTGGAAAATAATGTAAACCCTTCCCCAGGAACAGCTTGGAAGAACAGTTTGGTGAATAATTTGAAATCCTTTCAAACTGTAGGAGGAAGCTTTCTTTATGACAGCAAGGAGGGGATTGCCCTTCACAAGGCAAAGATTTTGTTATTCCTCTCCTGCACCTCATGGGTTTCCTGGATACAGGGGAGGTCCTTGTCGGTGAACCAGGGAAAACTAAAAGGGCCATTCTCTCTGGCCTGTCATGAGGGCAGGTAACATGCAGTAAGTGTTGGCATTCTTTGTTGCATCCCTGGTTTTCTTGATACTATTCTCTATTATGCTTTTCTCTTCCCCTCTCACTCCTTCCTTTAAACATTGAGAAATCCACTGTGAACTGCAAACATTTGGCACTACCCACCATTTGGACTTGATTGTTGTCACCTGGGGTTTGGTCTTCCTGAGGCTCTTCAAAATGTAGAAGCATTTCGGTAGTTCTGCCATGGCAGGGAGGGTAGCAGCTGACATTGGTAGAGCAGTCAGGGGGCAGAGAAATAACAGCTGCCTACTGAGAGGAAAGGAGTACGCAGCAGCAGACATCATTGAAGATTTTAGCAACAGTTAAGGAGTTGGGATCAGTGGGATCACCACTGGGAAGCCTTAGCAGAGTTGGTTGGGGGAAGGATGAACAAATGAGGGCCTGAATGACAGGGAGCTGGGCTATAACTGGCATTACCTTGGGCCTCAGATTTTGCAGTCTTGGGGGTGTTCATACATATGTTCTCAGCACCTGGCAGGGGTAGTAGGCGCAGATGTGTTCCCCTCTAACAGCAGTTAACTTCCTCAGCATATCTGAAGAGCAGACCACCAGCTTTTTGTTTCCTTAAGTCTACCTTATACATGGATCAGATAGAAGGTATTTATATTTAAACGAAGAGTTCTGGGACAAGGGGGTGGATTGTGAACTGCTTTCTCAAATGACTTGAATACTGGGCATTCCCCCCTTCCTTAACCACTTGCTTGCAGTGGCAAAGAGTTGCATTCTGGTTACCTGTTCCTCATTCTTCATACCTTATTGGACAACTCAGAAAATGTATCAATTTCAGTGGTCAAGACTATTCTACTGCCTTATGCTAGAGATAATGGAGCACTCTTATTAGATCCATGGTAAAGCTTTGTATGAAACTCTTTATAATAAATTCGAATCCTGACTGGATTGAGACCTTGGATTGGAGTTTGCAACTTGTTGCATTCCAGAGACAGTAGCCTGTCTGTGGAACTGGGGACAGTGGGGGTATTTTTCCCTATCTCATGCTCCATTGACTTTTTTTTTATTTAACTTTTTACATTCATTTTCACAAAATTTTGGGTTCCAAATTTTCTCCCCTTTTATCCCCTCCCCCCACCCTAGTACACCGAGCAATCTAATTTTCCCTATCTCCAATCTGCCCTCTCTTCTGTCATCCCTCCCTTCTCTTGTCTCCATCTTCTCTTTTCTCCTGTAGGGCCAGATGACTTTCTATTCCTCATTAACTGTATGTCTTCTTTCCTAGTAGCAACAGCAATACTAAACAGTTGTTCCTAAAACTTTGAGTTCCAAATTCTCCCCATCCCTCCCTCCCCACCCATTCCCTTTGGGAAGGCAGGCAATTCATTATAGGCCATATCTGTGTAATTTTGCAAATGACTTCCCTGATAGTCGTGTTGTGTAAGACTAACTGAATTACCCTCCATCCCACCCTGCCCCTCATTGTTTCTCTTCTGTCTTTTGATCCTGTCCCTCCCCAAGTGTTGACTTCAAATTGCTCCCTCCTCCCTTTGCCCTCCCTTCCATCATCCCCGCCCTTGCTTATCTCCTTCTCCCCCACTTTCCTATACTGTAAGATAGGTTTTCATACCAAAATGAGTGTGCATTTTATTCCTTCCTTTAGTCAAATGTGATGAGGGTAAACTAATTGTTTTTTTTTTTCTCAGCTCTCCTCTTTTACCCTCCACTAAAAAGTCTCCTACTTGCCTCTTAAATGACATATAATTACCCCTTTCCATTTCACCCTCTTTCCTCCCACTACATTTCTCTCTCACCATTTACCTTAATTTCTTTTAAGATATGGTCCCATCCTATTCAATTCACTCTGTGCTCTCTGTCTCTGTATGTGTGTGCATGTGTGTATGTGTGTGTGCATGCATGCATGTACATGTGTGTGTATGGACCCACCAACTACCCAGATACTGAAAAGTTTTAAGAGTTACAAATATTGTCTTTCCATGTAGGAATGTAAACAGTTCACTTCTGGTAAGTCCCTTAAGACTTCTCTTTGCTGTTTACTTTTTCATGCTTCTTCTCATTCTTGTGTTTGAAAGTCAAATTTTCTTTTCAGCTCTGGTCTTTTCATCAAGAATGCTTGAAAGTCCTCTGTTTCATTGAAAGACCATATTTTCCCCTGAAGTATTATACTCAGTTTTGCTGGGTAGGTGATTCTTGGTTTGAGTCATAGTTCCTTTGACTTCTGGAATATCCTATTCCATGCCCCTTGGTCCCTTAATGTAGAAGCTGCTAGATCTTGAGTTATCCTGATTGTATTTCCACAGTACTGGAATTGTTTCTTTCTAGCTGCTTGCAAGATTTTCTCCTTGAGCTGGGAATTCTGGAATTTGGCCACAATGTTCCTAGGAGTTTCTCTTTTTGGATCTCTTTCAGGTGGTGATCGATGGATTCTTTCAATACTTATTTTGCCCCCTGCCTCTGGTCAGGGCAGTTTTCCTCAATAATTTCATGGAAGATGATGTCTAGGCTCTTTTTTTGCTCATGACTTTCAGGTAGTCCCATAATTTTTAAATTG
This sequence comes from Bettongia penicillata ogilbyi, assembly GCA_023548195.1. Taxonomy (NCBI): domain Eukaryota; kingdom Metazoa; phylum Chordata; class Mammalia; order Diprotodontia; family Potoroidae; genus Bettongia; species Bettongia penicillata. The sequence goes on from JAJHZJ010000535.1 coordinate 2,624,479, forward strand.
TCTCTCCTGGATCTATTTTCCAGGTCAGTTGTTTTTCCCATGAGATATTTCACATTCTCTTCCATTTTTTCATTCTTTTGGTTTTGTTTGGTGATTTCTTGGTTTCTCAGAAAGTCATTAGACTCCATCTGTTCCATTCTAATTTTGAGAGAACTATTCTCTTCAGTGAGCTTTTGAACCTCTTTTTCCATTTGGCCAATTCTGCTTTTGAAAGCATTCTTCTCCTCATTGGCTTTTGGAACCTCTTTTGCCAATTGAGTGAGCCTATTCTTCAAGGTGTTATTTTCTTCAGCATTTTTTTGGGTCTCCTTAACCAAGGTATTGACCCGTTTTTCATACTTTTCTTGCATCTCTCTCATTTCTCTTCCCAGTTTTTCCTCCACCTTTCTAACTTGCTTTTCAAAATCCTTTTTGAGCTCTTCCAAGGCCTGAGCCCACCTGACATCCCCCTGGTGTGTCTGGGGTACTGAGGCCCCGCCCTCCACGTCTTTCCCCGATGACAAGAATATGTCCTCGTCATCAGATCCGAATGTTGGGATCATTTGCATTTGTTGGAAACAACTCTCTATAGTCTTATTTTTCTTCCCTTTTCTAGGCATTTTCCCAGCCAGTTACTTGACTTCTGAGATTCCTGTCCACCCCCACCTAGATCTGCCCAGCTAGTGCTTGGGCTCTGAGATTCAAATGGGCTTTCCGCGCCGCCCGCCCAGCTGCTAATCAATGTGAGCTTTAGTTCTGGCGCTGGGGTGGGGGCAGGGCCTCCTCCCAGGCTCAGCTCCCTCAGGGGCTTTATGCAGAGACCTTCAGGAATGGAGCAGGTGGGGGGGCCCTCCTCCCAGGCTCAGTTCCCTCAGGGGCTTTATGCAGAGGCCTTCAGTAATAGAGCGGGGTGGGGCAGGGCTGTCTCCCAGGCTCAGCTCCCTCAGGTTGTTTATGCAGAGACTTTCAGTAATGAATATCCTGCCTGCTGCTGGGGGAGTCCTTGGCCACTGCCGCTGCTGCCTCCGCTGCTGCCCACGCCTCTGCCTCCGCCGCTTCCTGCCCCTGTCTCTGCTGCTGCCACTTTCTCCCGAGGGGGCCCGAGTCACGGAGACACCCCACTCCCCTCAGCCAGCCAGCCATCTCTCTTACTGACCTGTAGCTTCTGTGGGCGGAGGGACTTTCCCGGCTGCCGGAGCTTCCGTCCCTGAAGCCTGCTCGGGTCAGCTTCTCTGGGGCTGTGGCCAGGGCAGTGCTGGGGTGAAGTCCACTTTCCCGGGTGCAACGGACCCTGGGGACGGGTCTCCAGGGCTCTCTGGCACAGAAATCTCTTCCACTCTGTTTATGTACCCCTTTCAGTGGTCCAGAAGTTATGGGGGGTCTCTTTTTACATTAATTCTATGGGCTGTGGGTTGGAGCTCGTAAACATGTGTCCTTCTACTCCGCCATCTTGGCTCTGCCCCCTCCATTGACATTTCTCTCTCTGATGCTGCTATCCCTGTATGGCAGTGCTGCTCTTCAGGAAAAGTTCCTTACACTCTTGCTTGTCACCCTTCCTGTGACTCAGCAAAGGAGGGTACCTGACACAATTCAGCTCACAAGTGATGTTAGACTTGTGTTCAATAGAGCAAATTATTAGCTGAAGATGCAGCTCTCTTCCCCTAGAATGCATCAGAAACTTGGCATCTTGTGCAAAGTTTAGCTCTCCTAGCCGCTTGGCTTTACATCACTGGGATGGACAAGTGAATGCTTCTCATTATAGTTAATTTATCATTTATGGATCAGGGTGGATGGACTCATAGTTGGCTCTAGAAAAGGGAATTCTGTTAAAACCATGCAACCTTGGCATCTCTTGCCTTGACCTTGAGGCTTTTCAACTATGGTATCACTCTCCTTAAGCCCTGTCTCATTACTTCCTGTTGTACACTCCCTTCCACACCCCCTCCCAAACCTTATAAATCTACACATTAGGAGGGGAGATAGCCAGAACAAAAGGGGTACTATGTAAAAATCACATGAATTTGGAATTTTTTAGTGGAGATTCCCCTCTTCTCTCTCTCCCAATCTGTACTTGCCAGTTAGGTTCCCTAAGGATAAATGCTGCCGTTTTAAGGTGCTCTGTCAGACTGTACTTGTAAAACTTTAGCTCATAAGCCCTTTTCAATTTGTTTGCTTCCAATAGTCATCCAGAAATGTAGTTAGCTTAAAATAAAGTCCCAGTGAGTGGTCAGGGAGAAGGACAATTGAGTAAGCCCATGGTCTTTGTCAATCCTTAACCCTTTCAAATACAAAACAATGATTTAAAAATCTCAAAAAAGTTCACTCACATCTCGTTGTCACAAGTTTTTGTCCATTACATCCTATAATTTAATCAAACAGATGGAGAAGACAAATGATTTAGAGTTCCCCATTTAAATGTCTCCCTTTCCCCATTACTTTAACTTTTGGTAATAGTATCCGACGGCAATTTATACCCAATATTTCTCACTCACACAGGTTTTTTTGGAAAACAGTAATATAAATTTAATAAATATGCATTAGTAAATATATATATGTTAATAATTTGGGGCAATAAAACTCAAAGACAGATTTGCAAATCAATATTTATCTAAATGAGAAATAACTGTCAGATAACTGTTAGATTAAGTTTTATTAGGAGAAGGGTCATTTATAATGGTTCCATACATTTAGAGTTAATGGTAACTTAGAGGTCTTCTGATGCCATCTCTCCATTTTACATGAGAAACAGAGGCCCGCAATTCAAGTGACTTGCTGAAGATCACACAGGTGAGCATCAGACACAAGATTTGAATGCACATCTCCTGTGATCTTTTCAAACTAGACCACATTGCCTCTGGAATTTATACACATATAGGTATATGACCATTAAATCAACAATCAATATGTACTTATTAAGCACCTACCAAGTGCCAGGAATTATGCTAAATGTTAGGGTTACAAAAAGAAGTGAAAGACAGATCTTGATCTCAAGGAGCTCACAATCTAATGGAGGAAAAAAATAAATAAACCAATGTAAACAAACAAGCGATATACAGGACAAATAGGAAACTATGAGACATGCAGGGCTAAGTTTCATAAGAGGAGAAGATATTTACATGGAGATTGAACATGTGGCACAGAATTGGAATCTAGGAAGACAGGATAGAACAAGAAAGACAACTTTCTCTTGGTCTCATTGGAATTTTCTTGCTGAGGTGTTTTGGAAGTGTTGTTTAAGTAGAATAAAGCAAGATAATTTCTGAGCCTCTCAGTACTGAGAAAAAGCAAGAGAACTCAGAAAAGGAATGAGGGCGAGGAGCAATCATCTGAGCTTCTTTCAAACCAGAGAAAATAAGGAGAAAAAGACAAATAAGGTTGTTCTTTTGCAAGCGAGATGCTGCTGCAGCAGCAGGGGATGGGGGATGGGGGTAAAGAGAGAGAGGCAGAGATAGAGACAAACAGAGATTAAAACAACAAAATGCTTCTACTGCTATACCCATGTCTTGTTTACACTACAGAATGCTCAGATGTAATTGCCACTCCTTAACTTTCCCATTGTGTGTGTCTACAGACTATATATACATATATGTATATATATATGCACAAACACACACATGTACACATATACACATATATTATATATGTACATACATACATGCATACATACACACAAACATATATATATATATATATATATATATATATATATATAAATATTTGGCACTACCAAATGCCCTTTGCTCTGGCGAATCTCTTTTCATGTCAGTCTGACTTTGCAAACATTTGTGTCTTCTCTATGAATACACATTAACTGAATAAAATGTCTTTATAGAGTATTTATATAATCTTCAAGGACTACCTCATTTATAGCACAAGAGGACTCAATGGGGATGTGGGTGTACGTATGACAGAGGAATACCTGAATCTACTTTATATTGTGTTCTGTCAAGTATTGGTATAGGAATTAGGGACTGCCTTAGTATAATTTTCTTGGGCACAATTTCTTTAAACAATCTTTTTATCTTGGGTAGAGTTGAATTATAGAATTGTTAATTCATGTAACATGACTTCACAATGTCCAAAGGATATAATGGTAAGGCTTGTGGTCAACAAGACTGAAGGGTCATTACTTTCAAGGGGAAAGAATAGGATTCTCAGAAAAGTCAAAACTATCCCTTTAAGGGACTGATTCTATAATCCTTTTTTCTGGTACCATATCTCCACTTGAGTCAGAGTTGGTATTCAGGTACAGAACATAGAACTATTATTGCTTTAGATGAAATTCATCAGTGTCTTAGTAAACTTACTACTTACAGCACTTCTTAAGGCCTTAACAAGCATTTGTTTGTTTACTTTTCAGTATTAACAAGCTTTCATCTTATAAGGCAGAGAATAGGATAAGTATGGTAATGGTGAAATAGGATAGATAGGTTCTATGATGAGGGAAGGAGAGGAAACCCCTCATTGATAAAGATCTTCAAGTACTTGGTAGCTTTTAGTCTCAAATATTTGCCTGGGTTATTCACTTTTTTTGTGATCATATAGTGAGAAGCCAAACTTGAATCCAAGTCTTTCTAGATTCGATGCCTACTTTCTACTATTATTTCATCCTGTTTATCCATCTAATATTACAGAAGCACCAGATCTCAGAGGTACAAGACACTGCAGAGGTCATTTAATCTAAATCATATCTGAGTAGATCTCAGCAGGAGTTGTAATCTTCTCTACCATATGTGACAAGTGGTCATGCACACCTTATTTGTAGACATCCCAGATGTTGCTTAATTTGATTCAGTTGGACAAGGTTTTATTGAGCATCTACTTTGGGATAGGAATCAAAGTATCCAAGTTACAATAGCAAAGAATGATTCTCTGTTTTCAAGAGGTTTACATGTTAAAAAATAATAACTGATATGTATCTATCTCTTTTAGATTACAAAACTGCTTAATGTGCTTTTTCATCCTTATGAGATACATACTGCAGATATTATTACCTCCATGTTATAAGTGAGGAAACTCAGACCTAGAGAAATTAGGTGATTTGCCTGCTAGTGTTAGAGCTCGGAACTGGAAGGTAGATTTTTGAAGGGCTGATCCTGAGTCCACATACTCTGCCTGCCACGTGTGGCCTCTATGAGCTGGATATAACATTCCTGAGGACCAAAGTTGAGATCAGGACAGTCATAGAAGTAGAGAAATTATCTTCTCATTAACTTGTTCTTCTATTGATAACAGTTGTAGTTGATTTTTGTCCTGTAGAAATCTGGGTATTTTGTATTTCCTTTGACTGAACTGAAGGGAAAGAGGTAATTTTCTTTCTTATACATTCAGTTCTAATTTTTATTGAGATTTTTCACTAGTGACATGAAGAAGTATATTCATTGGGCAGGGTCCATTTGAGACAAGAAGGAAGTAAGGTATTTTTGGTTTCGTTAACATTAATAGCATCAATACTTCAATAATCTGTGACTTCATCGAAATGAATAATTACTCCAGTGACACTATCACAACACCTATATGAAAAATTGATTTAATCCACCAATTAGGTCCTTAACCACTACACAAGGATACAATCAAAGCCGTCTTAGTAGGACCTACCAGAACCTTCTCTCCACTGACATAACCTCCATGCATTGAAGAGCCTTAGAGAAATAAAATTTTAGTTTAGTAAAATTAAATACACACACACATACACATACATGAATTTGGATTATGTATGACTTCTTTTAGAAAATTTTCCCATTGAAATATTTGTTTTTTTATATTATTAAGTTTACAATTTAAAAAATACATTTAAAAAACAAAAATATGAAATGTCTACCTAGTAATATGAATGTTTTCTTTTAAATAAATGTAATAGAAGATGACGGAGTAGAAAGACTCACGTATGCTAGCTCCGAACCCACAACCCATGGATTTAATGTAAGAAGAGCTCCCCACAAGTTCTGGATCACTGCAGGGTGTGCAGAAAAACAGGGGGAGAGTTCCGTTCCAGAGAGCCCTGGAGAGTCGTCCCCAGGGTCCGTCGCGCCTCGGAGAGCGGACCCCACCCCAGCGCTGCCCTGGCCGAGCAGCCCCAAAGGAGCTGATCTGAGCAGGCTTCAGGGACGGAACCTCCAGTGGCCAGGAAGGTCCCTCCACCCATAGACGCTACAGGTCAGTGAGAGACACGTCTGGGCTGGCAGAGAGGGGAGCGGGGTGTCTCCGTGACTCAGGCCCCTTCAGGAGGAAGCAGCGGAGGCAGAGGCAGGGGCAGGAAGCGGTGGAGGCAGCGGCACCCCCGGGACTCCCCGAGCAGCAGGCAGGATCTTCATTACTGAAGGTCTCTGCATAAACCACCTAAGGAGCTAAGACTGGGAGATGGCCCTGCCCCCACCCGCTCCATTCATGAAGGTCTCTGCATAAATCACCTGAGGGAACTGAGCCTGGGAGGTGGCCCTGCCCCCACCCGCTCCATTCATGAAGGTCTCTGCATAAATCACCTGAGGGAACTGAGCCTGGGAGGTGGCCCTGCCCCCACCCGACCACCAGAACTTAAGTGCCCATTGAATAGCAGCCACTCCCGCCACAGAAAGCCCCTTTGAATCTCAGACCCCCAAGCACTAGCTGGGTGGATCTAGGCAGGGGTGGACAGGAATCTCAGAAGTCAAGTAACTGGCTGCAAAAATGCCCAGAAAAGGGAAGAAAAATAAGACTATAGAGAGCTTCTTTGAGCAGGTGCAAATGTTCCCGCCATTTGGTTCTGACAACGAAGAAATATTCTTGCCATCAGGGAAAGATGTGGAGGGCGGGGCCTCGGTACCCCAGACATCCGAGGTGGATGTCCAGTGAGCTCAGGCCATGGAAGAGCTCAAAAAGGATTTTGAAAAGCAAGTTAGACAGGTGGAGGAAAAACTGGGAAGAGAAATGAGAGAGATGCAAGAAAAGTATGAAAAACAGGTCAATACCTTGGTAAAGGAGACCCAAAAAAATGCTGAAGAAAATAACACCTTGAAGAATAGGCTCACTCAATTGGCAAAAGAGGTTCCAAAAGCCAATGAGGAGAAGAATGCTTTCAAAAGCAGAATTAGCCAAATGCAAAAAGAGGTTCAAAAGCTCACTGAAGAGAATAGTTCTCTCAAAATTAGAATGGAACAGATGGAGTCTAATGACTTTCTGAGAAACCAAGAAATCACCAAACAAAACCAAAAGAATGAAAAAATGGAAGAGAATGTGAAATATCTCATGGGAAAAACAACTGACCTGGAAAATAGATCCAGGAGAGACAGTTTAAAAATTACGGGGCTACCTGAAAGTCATGATCAAAAAAAGAGCCTAGATATCATCTTCCGTGAAATTATCGAGGAAAACTGCCCTGACATTCTACAACCAGAGGGCAAAATAAGTACTGAAAGAATCCATCGATCACCACCTGAAAGAGATCCAAAAAGAGAAACTCCTAGGAACATTGTGGCCAAATTGCAGAACTCCCAGCTCAAGGAGAAAATCTTTCAAGCAGCTAGAAAGAAACAATTCCAGTATTGTGGAAATAAAATCAGGATAACTCAAGATCTAGCAGCTTCTACATTAAAGGATTGAAGGGCGTGGAATAGGATATTCCAGAAGTCAAAGGAACTAGGACTCAAACCAAGAATCTCCTACCCAGCAAAACTGAGTATAATACATCAGGGGAAATTATGGTCTTTCAGTGAAATAGAAGACTTTCAAGCATTCTTGATGAAAAGACCAGAGCTGAAAAGAAAATTTGACTTTCAAACACAAGAATGAGAAGAAGCATGAAAAAGTAAACAGCAAAGAGAAGTCATAAAGGACTTACCATAAGTGAACTGTTTACATTCCTACATGGAAAGACAATATTTGTAACTCTTAAAACTTGTCAGTATCTGGGTACTTGGTGGGATCACACACACACATACACACACACATGTACACACGTGCACGTACACACACATACACACATGTACACACATACAGAGACAGAGAGCACAGAGTGAATTGAATAGGATGGGACCATATCTTAAAAGAAATTAAGGTAAATGATGAGAGAGAAAGGAAGGGGGAGGAAAGAGGGTGAATTGGAATGGGGTAAATTATATGTCATTTAAGAGGCAAGTAGGAGACTTCTTAGTGGAGGGAAAAAGAGGAGAGCTGAGAAAAAAACATGAAGTTTACCCTCATCACATTCGACTAAAGGAAGGAATAAAATGCACACTCATTTTGGTATGAAAACCTATCTTACAGTATAGGAAAGTGGGGGAGAAGGAGATAAGCAGAGGGAGGGATGATGGAAGGGAGGGCAATGGGAGAAGGGAGCAATTTGAAGTCAACACTTGGGGAGCGACAGGATCAAAAGACAGAATAGAAACAATGGGGGGCAGGATAGGATGGAGGGAAATACAGTTAGTCTTACACAACATGGCTGTTATAGAAGTCATTTGCAAAACTACACAGATATGGCCTATATTGAATTGCCTGCCTTCCCAAAGGGAATGGGTGGGGAGGGAGGGATGGGGAGAAGTTGGAACCCAAGTTTTAGGAACAAATGTTTAGTATTGTTGTTGCTACTAGGAAATAAGACATACAGTAATGAGGAATAGAAAGTCATCTGGCCCTACAGGACAAAAGATAAGATGGGGACAAGAGAAGGGAGGGATGACAGAAGAGAGGGCAGATTGGAGATAGGGAAAATTAGATTGCTTGGTGTATTAGGGTGGGGGAAGGGGATAAAAGGGGAGAAAATTTGGAACCCAAAATTTTGTGAAAATGAATGTAAAAAGTTAAATAAACAAAAAAACAAATAAATAAATGAACAAACAAATAAATAAAAAATAAATGTAATAGACCTTGAACATCTGAATAAGTGGTCACCTTCAAAGCAGCATTGAGAAAATAACCACTAATTCCAAGGATGCAGTTGCTGCCCGGAAGGGTTGATCATAGAACTTCTCTCTGGGAATTCAAGCCTGGGGTACATTTTTTCTGGACAGTTTCAGTATTGGTTGATCTTTTGTCTTCCTATTAAGAAAACAATCAAAAGTCATTCAGAGTCATGTTTTGCAAATAAGGTAGCTAATCAAATTGGGGAATATAATTTTAATGATGATGATGATGATAAAAAATGTAAATATAAATAAGTACAACATGGATTTTTATAAATTTGCCAACTGGTTCTAGGGATTGTCCCAAAAGAGCACCTCCCACATTTTTTCTGAGCTATGGTTGCAAAAAGTCTACTGGATTTGTTATCTCATCAACTTGGGAGTTTCCATCAGTCATGATATAGATTTCAGTCCAGACATGCCTTTCTGAAATATGTTATTCATGAATGTCCTGTCATAAGTCTGCCACAGAAGGTTTACACAATCTTCAGGAGACTTTTCCTACCTTCTTATGACATCACTAGGGGACTAGTGGAGCACTCTCACTCTTGCCAAATTACCAGAATGTCTTCTCTTCCTGTGATAACAATTTCTTGATGATACTTATTCCTGTTCTTTGGAATTCTTCATTGGAAGAGGGTTGGAAAACTGTGGACATTCTGTACCTTGGTTCATTTGGGCTACCATGTGACTACCACTATTTTCAATAGGTCCTGAGTCAGCACTACATATAGCTTTTGCTGCATTAAAATCTGAGAGAATGAAGTGATTCCTTCACTAATGGTTTCTCTGAGAGAACTATTTTCTTAGGGAAAGGCCTAAGGGACTCTCCACTGTAGAGGCCATAAGGCGTCTGAGAAACAGACACACATCTCTGGCATTTTTGTCTATTTTTTTCCACTTTAGAGGCAGAAAATGGACTCTTCAACTGGAATCCAAGAATGCATATTAGGTGATGCAACCAACCCAGCTTTAATACCTTGAGAAGAAAGGACCCAGGACTCCAGACCAACAATGCTAGTTTTGGATGTAAATGTGGTGGGACAAGTGTTTCATAGGAATTAAACTGTGTTGGAATCCTAACCACACTATTCCTAGAGGTCAAAGTTACATGGGGTGAATCATGTTCCTGAAGTATTGGAGGAAATGTTTGTACATTTGTCCTTACTGTATGTATGAAGTATATGCTCTTTTGTGAAAACTACTTAGCCTTAAATGGCACAGTGGAACTGCAGTGCTAGTCACTGTTCCTTTAAAATGGGAGGAACCAACATGTGGATACTCAAGCTGATGGCAGAGAAGAGAAACAATCTGAAAATCTCAGGATACCCTGGAAACCTGAGGGACCATGTAGCAGATCTTGCCTGAGAAAGCAGTGTCAGAGTCAACCATGTTACACATTTATCAAGAAATCTTCTACTATCTTTATACATATAAGGCAGACGCCCTGTTGAAGTTGAGCCTTGAATACTACATTTTCTGAATCTAATCAAATCTTTTTCTTATAAATAGTCAACAAATTATAAGTGTGGTGGAATTGTGTATTTTCTCCACCTTTTAGTTACTTGGGGGATTGTGAAGATGTGATCTATTGTAGAACATTAATTTCAAACTTTGCCTATTTACTTTTCATATTTTTATCATTCATGTTGTCTGCATATGGGAATATTATTCTGATAAAGATTTTGTAGACAAGAAAATAGGCAAATGGATCCTTAGTTATTGGTATCCTCAAAATGACTTTTTTTTAGTAGGTAATATTGCCATCATTTTTAATATTGTTCCCCCCCCCCCAATTTCATCTATCTTAAAAAAACTCATCTCTTAATGTCCATAAAGAATTTTTTCCTCTAGCATGGTATTGCATTGTGAATCATTTTTTTCTGATCTAATGCCTTTTTCCATCTTTATTTTCCTTAATACAGGAGTTTGTAAAACTTGGGTTCCATGAACTTGACTTTAAAATATATTTCAATAATTATTTCAGTGTAATTGATCTATTTGTATTTGTCTTTTGTTTTACTTATTTTGAAATATTATTCTGAAAACTCAATGAACTTCATTAGAATGAAAAAAGGATCCATGATGCAAAAAATAGTTATGAACTTCAGCTTTATTTTATTGGTGGGAAAAATTAAGCTGATTTAGGTTCTGGACTGAAGTCATACAATGATAAAATATGAGATCCAGGACTTGAACCAAGTTCTTTGGACTCCAAATTTCCATTACAATCCACAGCCTCCCTGGAAAGTACAGCAAAAAGTCTTGAAAATAAATAAATATCTAAGCAATTACAGAATTTGACTCAAATAGACTCATACTTTTGTAGATCATTGAAAATGTTAATATAAATGGACTGTAACTTAGAATGGGGAAGTCAGTTATGTATAATTCTACATGATGGTGATATACCTTTTGTAATAAATCAATGCTGAACAGAAGTCATGACATACTTTCCCAATTAAACTTTTTTTTAAAACAAGTAAACTTTGAGAGACTAGCTATAATTTCTTTGACTTGGCTCTACCCATTGTAAGCCTCTATTTGTGTGCCTAAAATAATATTGTGAAGGAAATCACTCTTTTATCTTTAAATCACTGAATATCATTTATCTCCTCTCCCCATCTCGACTGCTCCAGGTATCAACTAGACAGATGTACAATTTTTTTTTTACCAGTCTTTAAATCCTTTCGTCACACACAAAGTCCTTGCCTTTTTTTTTGTTTGTTTCCATTTTTCCATCAAACATTTACAAAGAGAAATTACTTCCTATTGAGTATCTATTAGCCACCAGGACTGATGCTAATGAACAAACTGTGACTGCACTAGATAGCAAATGGAAATGAGTCACCCAGTATGTGGAGCAGGCACTTTCTGCTCACTCTGGTGCGTCATTGGAAGGATGCTTGTTCCCTAACAACCGGGGAGGAGAGGAAAAGAAAAGACACAACTGACGCACCTAGTGAACCATGAATCTGAACGTAAGCCTTGCTAAAAAAAAATAGTGAATTGATTTGTGCTCAGTATATCGTAAATCCTGTCTGCACATCCCTTGTTTATTGGAGGGGTTAGAGCTTGGGTTGAAAGAGTATTAGATTAGTATCCAGCTAAGAAGACACGCTTCTCAATATTATTTATTTACTAAAAAAAGAGAACAAACGAAACAGCCTTAATTTAGATGTACTTTACCTTCCTGCTTGAATTAAAATAGTTATAGCCCTCAGGAAGGCACAATCTTAGGAAAAACAATATTCAGCTCTGTCAACTAAAGCTGTTGGGACTGCCCTTATAGAGTACGACACCCCAAGATGGTTAGCGGTCATTTCTTTCTTCTTTTCCCTATTGTTTTTAAAGCACACTTTCTTAGTGGTAAACACTGTAACACGAAGAAGGAAAATCTACTCTGGGTCATTCAGTGTTACAGGAATGCATCCTGGGAGCCAGCTGTCTCTTGAATATTCAGTGAGCAGCAGATGGTCCAAAGAGAGGTTACTGATTAGCCTCCTGGAGGAGGAATGACGCGCTACCTACCCAGGATACCGGCGGGGACAAGTGGAGATTTCCAGCTAATATCACTGAGCACATGGCATGGTCCCGTTGATTGGAATCTGGACTCCCGTCTAAACGTGCACTAGAGGGGAAGAACATTTAAAGAATTATTTTAATCAACCAGCAGGGGATGATGATAATTTAAAAGAGATTATGCTTTTAAAAATAGTTTAAAAAAATAGTTCTTTGTGAACTCTTGGAGGTGCAGTGAGGAGGTAGGTATGAAGTGCTTAGCAGCTGAGGAAGAAAACTCCCAAATGTGTTTGAGAAGCCTCAGCACCAATTTAGTTTTTCTTTCAGAGGACTGTTATTTGGTTTTAGTCTCTATGATATATTTACGTCTGTGTATTTGTGTATGTATGACCATTTGTACCAGTTGATAATAGATGATTGTTGATTTAGAACTGGAAAGGGCTTTAAATCTCACCTAGTTAAATTATTTTGGGGCAGCTAGGTGGTACAGTGGATAGAGCACCAGTACCGGAATCAGGAGGACCAGAGTTCAAATCTCACCTCAGACACTTGACACTCACTAGCTGTGTGACCTTGGGCAAGTCACTTAACTCCAATTGCCTCATCCTGGGTCATCTCCAATCATTCTTATGAATATCTGGTCACTGGATTCAGATGGCTCTGGAGGAGAAATGAGGCTAGTGACCCGCACAGCCCTCCCTCACTCAAAACAAAGTCAAGTATGTCAGGTCATTATTTCCCTGATGGCATGGTCTTCCGCAACGAAGGACAAACACACACAGTCCAATTATTTTATTCTATATGTGAGGAAAGTGAGGCTCAGTGAGATTAAGGTACTACCATTAAGGTCCTTCCTTCCTTCCTTCCTTCCTTCCTTCCTTCCTTCCTTCCTTCCTTCCTTCCTTCCTTCCTTCCTTCCTTCCTTCCTTCCTTCCTTCCTTCCTTTCTTCCTTCCTTTCTTCCTTCCTTTCTTTCTTTCTTCCTTTCTTTCTTTCTTTCTTTCTTTCTTCTTTCTTTCTTTCTTTCTTTCTTTCTTCTTCTTCTTCTTTCTTTCTTTCTTTCTTTCTTTCTTTCTTTCTTTTCTTTCTTTCTTCTTTCTTGTCTTTCCTCTCTCATTTAGTTAACTATCTGAAGAAGTGATATGGTACAGTGGAAAAAGAATACTGAGAGGACTTCTTGGGTTCAAATTCCTTCTCTCTTGTGAAGTTAAGTAAGTCAGTTAAAATTTTTGAGCCTCTGTTTTCTCATGTGTGCAGCAATAACTCTAAATCTGTGATTATATTTTATTATATTATATACTACATGTAGTATATAATATATATATATGTATGATTATATTCTGAACACACATAGAGGGAAAGGATCTGTGTTTTTGTCAGTACTGGGACCTCTTGGTGTGAAAATTCTCCTAATGTAGGCCAACGTCATGACTACATGTAGTTTATAGTCAGCAAGTTGCCTGAGGCACCTGAGATGTTCCTTGACTTAATCATGGTCCCTGTTACTGTGTGTCAAAAGTAGAATTTGAACTCAAGTCTTCCTAAAGTCAGGGATGACTCCTTCTACATTACATCATAATTTAAATGTTGAATTAACCATTAGGAGCTCCTACCTCAGGCAGAAGCCTTGTGGTCTAGCTACAGAGAGCCTGGCTAATGCTCAGGTTTGGCTACCCAATAGATTCTAACTACAAATCAAATTCTGTCTCCTCTTCATTTGGTTGAACACTATGTAGGCACAACTTCTTATAAGAAAAACACTGCCATGGAGGGGAGATGCTTTTCAAGAAATAATTTATAAGCACACACATGTACACACATATCTATGTATATGTACACATGTATATTGTTTTTTTGCTTTGTGTATGGTATCTGTATGTATATGTGTGTGTTTATAGGTATATACATGTACATATATATGCATATTACACATAAGCGCATATGTATATGTATATGCATGCTCTGGTACACTGGTGTGTGTATACAAGTACACAAAGCAATGAAGAAATATATGTATATATGTGTGTGTGTGTGTACATATAAATATAAACACACACAAAAATATAAACATATAGATTGCTTCATGATTCTGGGGACCAAATGACCTATAGCTCTCTCTCTCCCTTAGCAATCTTCTGCTTTGCTCAATTTCTCTTTGCTGACCTTTCTAAACTTGATACCAATTCACTCTTGTGCTCCTCAGGTCTTGTGAAGTCGTCAACTGCAGTGCTGAATTTCTCTTAGGGAAAATCCGTTCTCACTCATGATCTTATTCTTTACCTCTCCATTGATGCAGTCACTATCATGAAGTCCTTGCTCCTTCTTTTACCCCACCCAGGCTTATTTCTAATGACCAACTCCAACAGTAAGCCTAAAAATAATGACTATGATAACTAGGATTTATATAGAGCTTTAAGATTTGCAAAGTGCTTTACAAATCTTACCTCATTTGATCCTCAAATCAATCATGATGGTAGGGGCTGTTATAATTCCCTTTTTACAGTTGAGGAACCTGAGCTAGATACAGACAAATTGACCTACCTGAGGTCACACAGCTAGTAAATATCCAAAGTTGAATTCAGATTCAAGTCTTTGTGACTCCAATCTATTCAATGAGCCACCAAGTTGCCCTTAAATAGAGTTGGAGAAGACTTGAGGAATGGGTCAGTTTAACAAACACTCATTAAGTTTCTATTAGGTACTTGAGGCAAGAGACCAGGCCTTAGAGTCAGGAAGATCTTGGTTCAAATCTGACCTCTGAAACATTCTGGTTATGTGAATGTGAGTCAAGCCCTCCAAGCCCTCAGTGTCTGAGATAATTCTTAGACTTCCCGTTCTAAGTTGTAAAGCAACTGTCTGTCTTCATTGGGAGAGCAACATTTGTTTCCTAGGGGCTCTCCATAAAAATGGACTCACAGGTCTAGTACAAATATCTAAAATATGCATGACTGCTGCAAACTTACATGTCCTTCTTTCCCAGAACCACTATCCAGGATTATTTTTACACAATAAGGCATGACATAAAGGTGATTGCATACTATTATTATCTGAATATCTCTTCTTGGCTAATCACGGATATGCTCCATTTGGGTCAGAAATAACTCAAATTGGATGGTTCAGTATTTTTCCGCAACACATACTCTGGTGCTATGTATTATGTTGGTGAAGGAAGGTGGAGAGATGGAATTATGCTTATGTGATTGAATTTCCCAGGTCAGTGAAGGAAGTCTTGGAAAACAAATTCCACATTCCCTATTTTGTTAGAACTTTGCAAAATGAAGATTTCAAGAATGAATAAAAAAGTTGGAGGCTCACTAAGCCATTATTTTCTGAAAATAGTGTATGTACTATGATATGTGGACCTGGCTAATATTAAAAACAGGCTGCCATTGATTTGTCATTTTCCTTAATTTTCTGCGTTACTTTTTGGTTGTAATTACATGCGTCTTCCTTCTCATTCTTTTAATAGTAATATTTGTAGTAGTAGTAGTTGTTGTTGTAGAAGGAGGAGAAAGAAAAGGAAGAAGAACAGAAGGAAGAGGAAGAGGAGGAGAAGAAGAATAGAGAAGAAGAAGAAGAAGAAGAAGAAGGAGAAGAAGGAGAAGAAGAAGAAGAAGGAGAAGAAGAAGAAGAAGGAGAAGAAGAAGGAGAAGAAGAAGAAGAAGAGAAGAAGAAGAAGAAGGAGAAGAAGAAGAAGAAGAAGAAGAAGAAGAAGAAGAAGAAGAAGAAGAAGAAGAAGGAGATTAATAATGACAATAACAATGATGATAGTTTAGAATCCCTACATGCTTTCAGGGTTTTCCCTTAGATGATTTAGATGAAGTGGAGGTCCCCACAATGGTTCATAATTTCATAGAGGTGTATTTTTTTTTTGCTTTTCCCCCCAAAAAACCTAATTCTTTTAAATCTCAGAATTTTTTGAGTAAGGTTTTCTTTTTCTGATGGGCACAAAATGCATCTTTATCTTGTCTCTGCATTTCCGTTTCTCTCCGTCTCTGTTTCCTTGTGTCTCTCTCACATCCTTCCTTCTTTCTTCCCTCTCAGGTTGTCTCTCTAAGTGTCTGTCTCTCATTCATAAGCTGTTAAGAAATATATGCCAAGGAGTGACCTTGTTTCTCCAAAGTCTACAAGTTTGTTGTTTTCAGTTTCCATTTGCCTCATCCTAGAATTATGTTACCAAATATCGGAAAGGCTCAGACACTGAAGATTGGCCACTAGATGAAGATTTTTTTCCCCCAGTCACAGGAAACCACAAAGCCTCTCTACCAAGGTGAGTCTGGGCTGCGATCTGCATCTGTCAGTGACAGGAGTACCTACATAGGCAAAGTCACACATCCTTGAAGTATTACCCTGAAAATAGAATAGGAGAGTTAGTCTCTAAGCCAAAGAGGAAAAATATGATAATTTGGGGCTTATTTTAATGATATTTTCACATTGTTGGTCCCACAAATTCCACCAGCTACTTAAATTGCAGCCTTTCCATACAGTTTGTCCAAGGGAATGTTGTCAATATTTTTTCCTTAGTAAATAGCAAGTAGTTGTTCTCTTCATTGCACTGGAAGCCTTCCTATGCTTTTAGAATCTCAAAGGTAGACATATAACACTTATAGGTTATCTACTCTCTCACTTTCTCTACATGACAGACCACTTCTATTTCTAGTCACGCGTGTCTTTTGATGATGTTTTCTTTGCAGCTTCTGGTACACAAATCATAGTTTTAAATTTTGACTTTTTGGATTTTAATCTTAATTTTATTTATGAATAAATATTTTCATCTCCACTAACTGGTGAACCATCAATCATAACAAAGAATAAAATCAAAAGGCAGAAAAAGAAATTAAAAAGAAGCAATCATCAATACATATGAGAGCATAGGCAATTTTCCACCCCCATAGTCCTTTCCCTCCTAAAAGAGGAGAGGAAGGTACATTTTCTCATCTCTTCTTCACATTGCTTGTCATAATTAGGATCATAATACCACAAATATATAACTAAAAAAATGATCTCGCAGACTGTCATATATTTCATGGGGAAAAACTGAGGCCTACAGCATTTTGGATTGCTTCATATCAGTCTTGCTATATATTTTTATATTCCTCATAGTCATTATTTTTAGAATACTGTAATATGCCATTATATTCTTAAACCATAATTTGTTTAGACATCTACTTTATTTGTAATTCTTTTCTACTAAAATAAGTGTTACTATGAATATTTTAGTGTACATTCTGTTTTGCCATAATTTTTGTTTTGAAAATACAACAAATGGAACATATTTTGATTCACATATTAGGCAACAATTTAAACACAGAAGGAATCGGTTTCCTTATATTCAATTTCATTCTCAAGAAACATCAAGAACGTGTTAAAATTTCACCAGTACCACTTCATAAAAACTTAAAGCTAGCTACAACCCTTATAGCACCTACTTCCACAAGCAAAATTTAGATATTTTTCAAGGTAAAGTGCCATATTTATTGGAGTGCCATATTTATTGTATTCTGGTACAGTAGGAGCTATGGTTAGAGTAGAGTTGATCTGAAGCCATGTACTTTATACCTCATCTCCTCCTCGATGGGCAGGAACCTGGACTCAGGCTGAGGCATAGTTCAAGGTTATGGTTGCTGCCACTGTTTATGGTTGTAGTTATGTATTTCTTTTTAAAAATATATATAATTTATTTTTCAGTTCTTAACATTCGCTTCCACAAGAATTTGAATTCAAAATTTTCTCCCCAATCACCCCTTTCTCCTATCCTCCCTTTTATTACCCACCCTTCTTCCATCCTCCTTCCTCCCTATTTTCCTATAGGTCAAAATAGATTTCTATACTCCATCACCTGTATAACTTAATTTCCAGTTACATGCTAAAACAATTTTTAACATTCATTCTTAAAACTTTGAGTTCCATATTTTCTCCCTCCCTCCCTATCCACCCTCATTGAGAAAACAAGCAATTCAATACAGGTCATACATGTGTATCAACGCAAGGCACTTCCATAATAGTTATGTTGTAAAAGACTAACCACATTTCCCTCTGTCCTATCCTGCACTTCATTTATTCCATTCTCTCCCTTGACCTGTCCTCCCACAATATTGTTTGCTTCTGATTATCCCTTTCCCCAATTTGCTGACTCTACTATTATCTTCCCTCTCCTATCCCCTTCCCCCTTGCCTTCCTGCAGAGTAAAATAGATTTCCATATCCAATTGAGTGTGTGTTATTTCCTCCTTAAGTCAAATTCCGTGAGAGTAAGTCTCACTTATTTCCTTTCATCTCCCCCCTCTTCCCCTCCATTGTAAAAGTTCTTTTTCCCCTCTTTTATGTGAGATGATTTGCTACATTCTACCTCTCCATTTCTCTTACTCCTAGTCATTCTATTCAACAGTAAATTTTATTTTTTTAAGTATTCTCCCTTCATATTCAGCTCACCCTGTGCCCTTTGGGTGTGTATGTATACATACATACATACATACATATATATATGTGTATACACACATATATATCCACACATATATACACTCATATGCACATGTACATATATACATACATACACTCATGCACATATACACACCTACACATATATAATATACACATACATACCTACCCATACACACACACATACATATATACATATACACACACATATATATGTATGTATGTATATATTCTCTCTGACTACCCTAATAATGAAAAAAGTCTCATGCATTACAGATAACATCTTTCCATGTAGGAATGTAAACAATTCAGCTTTAATGAGTTCCTTAAGGCTTCTCTTTCCCGTTTATCTTTTCATGTTTCTCTTGATTCTTGTATTTGAAAGTCAAATTTTCTAATCAACTCTGATCTTTTCAACAAAAGTGCTTGGAAGTCCTCTATTTCATTGAAATTTCTTTTTTGCCCCTGAAGGATGATATTCAGTTTTGCTGGGTAGGTGATTCTTAGTTTTAATCATATCTCCTTTGACCTCTGGAATATCATATTCCAAGTCCTTCGTTCCCTTCATGTAGAAGCTGCTAAATCCTGTGTTATCCTGATTGTATTTCCACAGTGATTGAATTATTTCTTTCTGGCTGCTTGTAATATTTTTTCCTTGAGCTGGGAACTCTGAAATTTGGTTACAATATTGCTAGGAATTTTCCTTTTGGGATCTCTTTCAGGAGATGATTGGAGAATTCTTTCCATTTCTATTTTACTCTCTGGTTCTAGACTATCAAAGTAGTTTTCCTTGATAATTTCTTGGGAGATGATGTCTAGGCTCTTTTTTTGATCATGGTTTTCAGGTAGACAAATAATTTTTAAATTATCTCTCCTGAATCTATTTTCTAGGTCAGTTGTTTTTCTAATGAGATATTTCACATTGTCTTCTATTTTTTTCATTCCTTTGGTTTTGTTTTATAATTTCTTGGTTTCTCCTGAAGTCATTAGCTTCCATCTGCTCCATTCTAATTTTGAAAGAACTATTTTCTTCAGTGAGGTTTTGAACCTCTTTTTCCAGTTGGCCCATCCTGGTCTTTATGACATTCTTCTCATTTGCTTTTTGGACCTCTTTTGCCATTTGGATTAGTCTATTTTTAAAGGTGTTACTTTCTTCAACATTTTTTTGGGTCTCTTTCAGCAAGCTGTTGATTCACTTTTCATGATTTTCTTGCATCACTTTCATTTCTCTTCCCAATTTTTCCTCTACCTCTCTTACTTGATTTTCAATATCCTTCTTGAGCCCTTCCATGACCTGAGACCCTTGCATATTTTTTTGGAGGTTTTGGATGCAGACGCCTTGACTTTGATGCCTTCCTCTGATGGTACACTTTTTTCTTCCTCACCTGAAAGGATGGAAGAAAATAATTTTCCTCCAAGAAAGTAACCTTCTATAGTCTTATTTTTTCTCCCTTTTCTGGTCATTTTCCCAGGTCAATTCTTGACTTTTGAGTCCTTTGTCAATAGGAGCATATACTTTAGGGACCTGTAAGTTCTCAATTCCTTCAAGGTGGCACAATCAAGGGAGAGGAATTTTCTCTTCTTCTGGCCTGGATTCTGATATGGGAGCAACTGCAAGATTTTTTACCTAAGATCTGAGAACAAGATATCTTCTCCAGAGCCACTACCAGCTCTACCAAGCCAACGCCCATCCTCTCCCCAGGACTGCCACTCAGAACTTTGACTTATATCAGCTTCTCAATTCCCCCAGGGTCTTTAGGTAAAAGGCTCCAAAAGTAGATACTGCTACCCGCCTCAGGCCAGGGCTGTGGCCAGACCACCTACCCCTCTCACCCAGGTGAAAGAGCTTTCTTACTGACCTTTGAAGCTGTCTTTTGTATTTGTGGGTTGAGAAATCTGAAAACCACAGCTGCTACCCATATTTCTGCACCCTGAGGGCAATGAAACCAAGGCTGGACTGTTCTCTGCTCTGAACCCAGTGTGATAGCCCTTTTCTGTTAGTCTTCCAAGATGTCTTGGGCTGGAAATCTCTTTCACTCTCTTGTTTTGTGGCTTCTGCTGCTCTAGAATTGTTTTAGAGTCATTTTTTACAAGTATTTTATGGACTATGGGGGGAGAATTCCTACAACTTCATCCTTCTACTTTGCCTTCTTGGCTCTGTCCTCCACCATAGTTTCTAAACCATTTATCAGGCATAAAATTGTGCTATCATTTTATTAGGTTCCAATCTTTTGTTTTAATGGTATGAATTAAGTTTTTTAGTATTATGTCCACAACTCCATTTCTCCCATAAACTGTGGATCTGATTGCTCTACTTTGCATAACTTCATTATTTTTAAGAAATTATATGTTATTAGCAGAACTGACTGTAGGTGTTACTTATCTTTGTTTCTGCTTCTCATCGTGGGTTATTTTAATTATTTTTTATTATAGTATTATTATTATATTAGTTTCTGTATTATTTATTTATTATACTATTATATTTTTATTATATTAATTATTTTAATTATTTTTTAAGCATACAAATGGCAGTTTTAAACAGGGATTGACTTTGCAATCTGAGGACTTACTTTCAAATCTTTTACTACTTGTTTGAACTTCAGAAAATCATAATCTCTCTGAGTCTCAGTTTCTGTATGTTTACATACTTATAGGAAATCCTGACTAGCATATATCTATGTATATATTAAACAATCTAGTCCAGCAATAAAATATATATGTGTATTATATCTAATATAATATATTATACAAAATTATATATAAGGTTACTTGCTATATTACATATGACACATAATATATATGTGTGTATATATAATTTCAATATACATATAATATATTAGATCATATATGAAACATATATATGTTAGACTAGAGGGTCTCTAAGTAGGAATATATATATATATACACTACATACACATATACAATACACATAATAGATCATATATGAAACATATATGTTAGACCACAAGGTCTCTACATATGTATACATATATACTGTGCACACATATACACATACATGTATATGCACATGCATACATAAATGAACATGGGTGTATGCATGTATACCTTGGACTCTAAGGTCTCTGTTGGTTGTACTGCTCGGAAACATGTGTGTTTATAACATTTCTATGTAAATTAGCAGTACTCGTATCAATGGTAGAAAGGGCACCATTCCAAAGGAGCGTGTGTGCATCTTGTTCATGCATTCTCACTGCACACTGGGCTCCTGAGATAATAGGTTAAAAGTAGAGTATTTAGTGTGACAGAAAATCAATAGTCTACTGATATTATATTATATTATCTTTTGGATTATTTTCAACTTCAATTCTTTTGATATTGTAATTTCCCATGTTTTATGGTTGTATTATATCACCATGAGATATTAGTGCCTTTTAAAGAGCTGGGTCTTTGGAGATGTGTTAATAGGGGCTCTACTCAATCATAGACTAGTTTTATCTGACATTTTTATAAATGACCTGGAGGGTCTCAAGTTCCTGTAATATATCATGGGTAGCAAAATGCTAAACTAACATGAGCAAACTATAGAAAAGTCTCACAGATCTATGTAAGTGAACAGAGAAAGGACAACTGAGTTTGAAAGTGTGCAGGGCAAAGTAATATATTTGGGAAAAATAAGCTTAAGACTTAGGCAGAAGATTCTGAAATGTCAGCCAGGACCTGGGAAAGATCATAAAGTACTAGTTCACTTCTCCCAGAAGATATTTATTGCCTACATGACTTTCCACAAATAAAAAGAGAGAAAATAGGGTATTTATCTATGTGACCTTGGACACATTACTCAACCTTTCTAAACTCAGTTTTCTCAACGTGATTTTTTTTCTGGATGGATCTGAGTTGGAGTGAGATGTTATTTTCACCTTGTTAACTCCTCTCTGCTGACACTTCAAACATTCAGACATTGTCTGTCAATTGTAATATGAAACTGCCCAGGATGGCTAATAAAGAAATTTTGTGATTACCTCCATAATGAAAACAAAACAAAACAAAATCTACAGTTTAAGGTAAGTCTAGGTATTTCTTCTCTATGAATAAAGGAATTGATGACAAATTCAAGATAAGAAAATACTGCTTCTTAAACCAATCTTACCAAAGCAGCATAATCCTTTAAGTTATCAATGGTGGTTGTAATTCCTACAACATGGCATTATTGGGTATGCATCAGATTTTGTCTTATGTTTACATCCTCAGCCAAGATTTCAATATCTCTGCTTTCAACAAGATTCCAGAAACTGACAATTTAATGTATCAGGCTTCTGACTGATGACTTAAAAACCTGAAAAGACAAAGGCTGAGATTTGATGTCAGAGTTTTAAAAGTCATTAAAAGATATGGAAAGAATACCTAACACAGAAGCAATCCTAAATCTGTGATCTTCTTTCATTATAGGCAATCAATGCATTATGGTTGTTATTGAATAAATGAATGAAATCTCCAAATCATGAGTCAGGAGTAATAGGAGAAACCTCAAGAAGTTTCCAGGAGATAGTTTTTAGGTTTTTAGTGCCAAAACATGAGTGGCTAGTGATCACAGTCTGGGCCACAGAGAGACAGATATGTGCCAAAGACTAGTATTAGAGCATACCAACAACCAATTTGGAAAGTGTACAATATAAAAAAAATCAGGGCAGACCAAGAGTCATTAAACTATCTCCCTGTTAAGAGTGAATATTTCTAGATTCAGAGTACATCAATGTATTATCTTTGGTTAATTCCAGAAAGTGTAGACACCTTAGGGGAACAAAGGGTGAGTACATTCACAATATCCCAATGGTATAGAAGTAGGATACATTCAGAGGCATCCAGAAAAGAGCTTTCACAATACCTTGAAAATAGATCCATGTGGGTGACTATAATAATAAAGGCCTGGGGGGATGGTGGCAGCTGTGATAGAGTGGAGAAAGCACTAGATTTTAAGTCAAGTGATTTGGGTTGGAATACCAGCTCTGTCCCTAATAAGTCATTTAAGAACTCTAAATTTCACTTGGAAGCAACTAGGTGATTCAGTGAATACAGCACTGGGACTAGAATCAGGAAGATTTATCTTACTAAGTTCAAGTCTGGTCTCATACACTTAATAGCTTGTGACCCTGGTCAAGTCACTGAATCCTGTCCATCTTAGTTTCCTCTTTTGTAAAATGAGTTGGAGAAAGAAATGGCAGACCACTCCACTATTTTTGCCAAGAAAACCCCAAATGGGATCACATAGAGTTAGACATAACTGAAAAATGACTGCACAACAAAATTTCATTTTCCTAATTTGTGAGATAGTGGGTTGAACTAATATTTGCATTATCAACTTCACAGTATGTATTTGAGGTTCAAATATGAAAATGGATGTAAAATGTCAGATACTATTCCTATGATCAGTATCAATTCTATTAGTGTCAGGCAGATAAATATTATCCCGTTTGTGTTATTTGAGATATAGAAACCTATAGGCCCACAGAGTGAGAACTAGAAGGGATTTTAGAGACCATCTAGTCAAAGTGGATCTGAGAAACAGAGAGATTTAAATGACTTCTCAAGGTCATGGAAGTAGTAAGTGGCAGAGAAAGATGGGATCTGAAACCTGGTACTTACACTTGAAATCCAACATGATATGCCAAGCACATCAGTAAGATGGGGATAATAATACTCTCATTACATACCTCACAGGATTGTTTTGAAGCTCAATTATGAAAATAGATATAATATATATAAAAAACCAGATACTATTACTGTTGTTAAACAGTTCTCAGTATCATAGAGAAAAATGGTTCAATAGTTATTACCCCATTCAAGATCAGGCAAAGTTCGGTATCATAGCTCATGAACTGGAATTAACTTTTTTTAAGCCCATCTGGTCCAAATCTTCTCCCATTGCTTCTTCCTATTTTATAGACAAAATTTCAGGGAGAAAGCAGAAAGGTCAATTGTCTTGTCCAAGTTCACTCAGATATTAAGACATTCAAACCCAGGTCCTCTGATTCCAAAATCAATGATTTTCCCACTATACCACGAGCCTTCCAATCTAAGCAAAGTTGTAGTTAGGCAGTGATAAAATCCCAGATAGATACAACCTGGGGAACTTCAAGAAACTAAGACTCAGTCTAAAGTTAAAAGACATCTCTAGTCAGTGCATCAGTAAGTACCCCAACATACACAGGGGGGCCTGATATCACAGGTTCTTTGATCTGCTTCTCTAAAAGGAAAGGCAACTTTTGAGGGATTAACAATCACTTTAATCATTGTATCATTCTTTTAAGGTGAGTCAGCACCCTGAACTTCAAAGAAACTACAAAGAAATCAAAGATCAATAGACATGGCTTCCTCTGCCTGACCATAATACATACATCACAATTCAACAGATAGGTCCAAGTGTCTGACCATAGTTACCAGGGAGGGAAGTACTGACATCCGAGTTTTCAGTTTTCCTTGATAATTTCATGGAAGATGATGTCTAGGCTCTTTTTTTGATCATGACTTTCAGGTAGTCCCATAATTTTAAATTGTCTCTCCTGGATCTATTTTCCAGGTCAGTTGTTTTTCCCATGAGATATTTCACATTCTCTTCCATTTTTTCATTCTTTTGGTTTTGTTTGGTGATTTCTTGGTTTCTCGTAAAGTCATTAGACTCCATCTGTTCCATTCTAATTTTGAGAGAACTATTAAATTCAGTGAGCTTTTGAACCTCTTTTTCCATTTGGCTAATTCTGCTTTTGAAAGCATTTTTCTCCTCATTGGCTTTTTGAACCTCTTTTGCCAACTGAGTGAGCCTATTTTTCAAGGTGTTATTTTCTTCAGCATTTTTTTGGGTCTCCTACATCTGAGTTTTCATAGCTTGGGATGGGGGTTCCTTAGTGACTTCCCTTTCTTTGTCTGACCAAACAAACACTTCCAGTAAGTCCCAAAATAAAACCACACCTCAAAGCCTTTATACACTTTTTTAGAGTCAGAGGGCATCAAATTCCTTGAGAACTTGTGCCTCATTAACAAAAAGCTTGGACCTTCCTACAAATCTTCCCAGGCTTGACAATAGGTGGGAAAGATCCTCCAGAGGCACTTTTAGTAAAACAAAAACAACAATAGATTCTACCTTACTTCGCCTTATAGTCAGTTCCTTTGCTTTTACCATAGACAGCTCAAAGTTATCTAGATGGATCACCTACATGGTGAAAAACTCTCAACCATCAAGGCCCTGTTATGTCAAAGTCCTGTCAGTGATGATAGCATGAGACATCCTTCTCATTGACTCACAAATATTCCATGTATGTGTCTGAAGGGAGAAATTTCTCCTTTAGAAAGATTTGAAGTTTTCCAGATTATTTTGTTTCCTATTTTGCCCCATGGAGTTAAATCTTAAGGCAGGATATGTGGGTGCAGTGGTCTGGGGAAGGGGTAGAGAGATTTTGGGTGTATGGAAGACTTGCCATCTCCATGTCAGAATCCTTGTCCTCTGTGGTTGATCTGTCTTCTTGGTCTGGTGTAGGGTCCTGACAGAGAACGATGCATGATGATGAAGATGTGATAAAGTGACAGAAAACCTTAAAGAAATTGTCCCCTTAATAGATCAGGCTGAAGGAAAGCTGGGAGCTCGATGAGATCAGTGAGAGATCAGACAATCATTAGGAATTAAAGGGATGGGGCAACAGCAAACAGGATAGACGCTGACATAATCTCCTACTCACCATGCTTAGCTTGTCTATGGTTCCAATGGGGCTAGGAACCAGAGAGGAATTGATCCAAGGTGTATGTATGGGATTAGACATTTATTTAAATTATTATAATATCATGCTTATTAATTAATATTATAAAACATAATATAACACACATTAATACTAATCAATATTTACATTAATAACTGTTATATTTAAATTATTATATTAATTATTAGACATTTATTTAAATGACAGAATCTCCAAGCTATAAGGGACCTCGGACATCATCCAGTGCATTTCCAGTCTGACCAAACAAGATATTATTTGTAAATCTCTTATCGCCGTGAGCAGTAACTGACACATACCAGAAATTTTATATTCTTATTCCCTTTCCTCTTCCATTCTTTCCCTTGACGAGATATTCCTATCAACAATATTCCTGAAATCATCTAGTCTCTACAGAAAGACTTTTATTGATAGGTAACTCAACACTCCCTAAAAAAATCCATTCCACTTTTAGATAGCCCTGATTGTTAGAAAAATGTGACCTCTTGCCCCTCCCCCACCAGCCTAAATCTCAGCAACCAGGTGGTACAGAAGATAGAACACTGGACTTGGGCTTAGAAAGAACTAAGTTTGATCTCCTGTTTCACATACTTATTAACTGTAGCATGAGGTAAATAATAGCATCTGCTTCACAGGATTGGGAAGAGCAAAGTGCTTTGCAAACTTTAAAGTGCTATACAAATGCTAGCTACTATTATTAGCTAAATCTACCTCTATAATTTTAATCTATGACTTTTTTGCCTTGATGTTTTTGTCTTCTCTTGGGAATAAATAGAGAGAGAAGAAAGAATTCATTCAAAGGCAACCTTAAGAGATTCTGTAAATCTAGAGAGCAGTATTTTTTTTTTTCTAATGCAAAAGCAATCAAAATATGACCAGCAGATCTTGAATTTCAAGTCAGTCACATAGAGGCGGGATTGGGAGACAACATGGTACAGTGGTAAGTGTCATCCCAGATTTGGAGTTGAGACATTCCAGCCTAACTGACCTACTTCCTGCTCCCTGGTGATTTGAGTTAGGTGTTGGCCTTGATTCCTTCTTGATTTCCTTTTCTAAAACTCTCAAACATCTCTCTCTTGTTATGATTGTGCAGGCACTAACAGAATGGTGCTGATTGGCCTGATAGGAGGTCTCCTTCAAGACTCCACATGTTTTCTTTCCCATGTCTTGCCCTGGCCTGTTCTCTTGGTATGACTCTTGCCATGTGTCTTAGTTGTCTGAGTTCTAGTCTGTCCAGGAGCTGGATTGGTACTTCCTTCTGTTTGCCTGGGTTGTGGTTTGGACAGTGACTGACTAGGTGCTGATCTGATTTTATTTTCTATTATGTATCTGATCTGCTTGCACTCTGCTCTGGGTTTTTCTTGAGGGCTTCTCCTATAAATATTTTGAAGTCATTCTCCACTTCTGGGTTTGTCTTGAATATCCCTATCACCAAAATAGATCTTCATAGTAAAAGTCTTTTTCTATTTATTCGTTCCTCAAGCCCTGCATTTTGGATTGGGAACTTTATGTTAAGACCAGACTCTGTGTCCTCCTCTACGGAATATGAGTCCATTCCTTGGTCCTGTTTTGTATTTTTTTGGGTAATGCTTTGTTTTCTTTGAGAGTTGAATTCTATGTACTTTAAGAACTTAGGGACAGCTCAGGATAGAGACTCAAAGGCTTCCAGTTCACTCAAATCTTTTTGATCTAGGTCTATTCTTGATTGAGGTTCTTCTGGTCTAAGGAGGGTATGGGCAACACAACTGTGGGCTTGCCCCTGATTGGAACATGAGAACATTTCTAGACCCAAGCACCTCCAATGAACTGGATGAGTGAAGTTTCAAGGTGACAGACCTGAAAGACCCAACTTGGTCTAAGCTCCCTTTCCTATATTTTCAGTTGCAAACTTCAGATTGAGTGGGGTGCTGGAACTGACACCTTGCTCAAGAGTCAGAGCCACATAGCCACTTTCTGCTTCTGTTCTTGTGCCTCAGATACAGCTTCAGTGCCAGGATTACTCCTTTTCCTGTCGCCTGGACCCCTAGGTACAAGTCTTCTTCCCAATTTTTTCTGAATTTACTACCTAACTTTGAGGTACAAGTAACAGATCTTTCAGTTCATGCTCATCTGTGCTCTCTGGATATCATTAGTCCCCTCTGTTCTAGATTTTAGATCTTTTCTTTTTCTAGTGCACAATTCCAGGGCCCCAAACTAATTTCTCTGCTGGAAGACTCGGCCCAACGTCCTCCTTGATAAATCCTGACCCTAGTGTCCGTAGACTTTTCTCCTTATACAAATGTGGACTAGAAAAAGAAAATAATTCACTTCCATATTCCCTTAGAGATCTTGATTAGGACTTGGGCTAGTTTTTTTTTTCCCCTCTAGGTCTTTGTGGAGTGTGTGTGCGCTTGTGTGTGTGTACGTGCATGTGTGTGTGTGTGTGTATGAGTAATTTAGGAGACAGGGCATTTACAGCTGGGTTTGGTTGTTTCTTCCTGCTCTACCATCTTGGCCAGTATCCTCTGTGCTTTAAGGTTTGCAAAGTACTTTACATGTATTACCTCAAGTGATTCTTATAATAATCCTGTGAGAGAGATACTATTATTTATTAAAATAGATTGTTATTGCTATATTTTATTTTTAATATCATCCAGATTTCTCACTTCATCTCTCCTACCTCTCTACCAGAGAATGATTCCTTTTTCCCCCTAAAAGGGGAAAAAAATTTCACACAGCTAATCAACATGTTAGGAAATGATTTGGAGCATTGGGTACCCCTCTTGAAATAGAATTCTGGAAAACCAGGCTTTGATAAAGCCCAATAGGATCCAAATGGAGCCACTTGGGGTAAGTATTGTCATATGCATTGTCAAAGAAGACCATGCCATCAGAGAAATAATGACATGACTTGCACTTGACTTTATTTTGAGTAAGGGAGGGCTGTGCAGATCACCAGCTTCACTTCTTCTCCAGAACCATTTGAATCCAGTGACAAGATATTCATCAGGATGACTGGAGATGACCCAGGATGAGGCAATTGGGGTTAAGTGACTCGTCCAAGGTCACACAGCTTGTGAGTGTCAAGTGTCTGAGGTGAGATTTGAACTCAGATCCTCCTGACTCCTGCACTGGTACTCTATCCACTGTACCACCTAGCTGCTCCCTACTTGGGATATACCTTAAACCCAAATCATTCTGGCTCTCACTTTTGGCCAATAAATAAGGTCCCAACCTAAGCCTCACTTGATCATTGTCAAATTTTGAGTGGTTTTGATGGTTCAGCATTAGTGTAAATAGCAATAATTTCTGTTGTGGCCAGAAATCCTGAGAGTCTTCCTCTCTCAGATTGAATTTTTTTTTTTTGAGTAGGCAAACTAAGCCATATTTTGCCTCATTTCTGTCCTAGCCTTGTATCACTGAATGAGTGTTGCCTCAGGCAAACTGAGATCTGGGAAAGACCTGGGAAAGATCAAGGACTTCCACTTCATCTAGGGCCATCTCTAGACATCTTGAACTATGTCTTCCTGCTGGAGTCATATAACTCTGGAGGAGAGTGAGGCTGATGACTTTACACAACTCTGCCTCACTTAAATCCTACTCCCTTGCAAGTCACAATGTCAGGTTCCTGATGCCATAGATCCCCTTCAGGGAAGAAAGATGAACAACAAAAATGTAAAAGCCCTTTTGAAGTACTACTAGTGCTCTTGTTGTTGCTGTTGCTACTACAAATATTACTACTGCTACTGCTATTGTTACTGCTACTACTACTACTACTACTATTGCTACTACTGTTACTACTGGCAGCCAGGTGGTACAGAGGATAGAATGCAGGTCTGGAGTCAGAAAGACTTGGGTTCAAATATGACCTCAGACATTTACTAGCTGTGTGCCTCTGGGCAAGTCACTTAACTAGGCTTGCCTCAGTTTCCTCATCTGTAAAATGAGCTGGAGAATGAAATGGCAATCCACTCCAGTCTTTTTGCCAAAATAATCCCAGTGGATGTCTTGAAGAGTTGGACGCAACTGAACAATGACAACAGCTACTAGTACTTTATTTACTACCCCTACTACCACTACCACTATTGTTACTACTATCTTAACTTATTGTCCACTCCTTCCCCCCATTCCTTGAAGCTGACTTAATCAAAATATATCAAAGTATAAAGAATTTGTGATCATGTTGTAGGGAATCATAGGCATGTGGGGGCAAAAGCAATATCTTTTAGGTATTATTCTTAGGGGCAACCACAGTAAACATCTCTCTTCTATCTGCTCCTGTCTCATCACCTTATACGTTTTCTTTTTCATGTTCAAAAGTCATTTAATTAGCATGTTCTAAACCTAGAATATAAACATATATGTGTATATATATACATATGAAATTATCATAATTGCATGAATTCTACCTATCTTGAGATTCACTCTGGATGAAGATTGGGGGAAATGTCTCATGGACTTTCTTACCTGATATCAATCCAGAGCTGTAAATTTATAGAGAGACTGAAAATTACTGTTAATGATAATTTAATTTATTAAAACTTCAAGTAAGAAAGAAGATAAATATTTAAAGAAAGATAGAAAATACTGCAATGGGGCTCATAGCCGTAGTCATTTCTTTGAAATAATCTCCTTTAGAGCAAGAATGATTTACTTTTTGTTTCTGTATCTCTGGGACCTAACCCAGTGCCTGGCATATTTTAGATTGATTTTTGTTTGGGAAAATGGGAAACAAGACATTTTGAACTGTACTTTTTCCTCACTAACTGTCGACAACTGCCCAACTTTTGGGTCAGCCTTTCTATATCTACAGCTCCCTTTTGCATATCTTTGATTTCTCTCCTCTCAGTCTCTGTTCTTGAGTGGAGATTTTACCTCCATGAATCTCTTCAACTTAATTCTCACCTCAAGGCCACTAGAACTTTCAAACAATGTGTGCTCTCCTGAGTGTCTGTGAACATTCTAGTCCAAATATTTGCTAAAGTGTCTATAATTCTCTGACCTGTATTCCAGGGAGGGTGCTCCAAAGTCTCTGTGAGTTTGGATCTTGACAATCTGAGTTCTAATTTACATAAGAAATTTTTAATCATGTCACAACGTTCTAGATTATATTTGTATATGCTTTCTTTATACTTTTTGTAGAGCTAGTTTATAATTTTCTAAATGAAGATGATGCAGGTTATAAAAGTGAAGAAATTTGACCCAAATCACACAGTTTATTGACAGATGTGTAACTAAGGTTCAGATCTTTTGGATGCCAGGATTTTCCCCAATTACACAATAGACTAGAAAACAAGTATGAGAAACAGTAGTTCCTCAACAGCCATAGAG
This sequence comes from Bettongia penicillata ogilbyi, assembly GCA_023548195.1. Taxonomy (NCBI): domain Eukaryota; kingdom Metazoa; phylum Chordata; class Mammalia; order Diprotodontia; family Potoroidae; genus Bettongia; species Bettongia penicillata. The sequence goes on from JAJHZJ010000535.1 coordinate 2,656,329, forward strand.
TTGGCAGTTGAAATATTTCTCTTTGAATCCAAAAGATGCAAATCATCTAGGATCTCTGGTAGAATTTCTAATTCTTTCTATCCCTAATTGAGTTTTACTTAAGGAAATGAGTAACCACTAGTTAAATTTTAAGTTAGAACAACTTACGTTAAATTGTTATCTAGCTTCCATATGAATATTTGATCCTTTTTGTATTAGAAACTACAGCATCTTTTGATGTGAATAGTTTAGTTAATTGTAGGGCTAGAAAAATGATTTTAAGTAAGGAAAAAGGATAAAATCAACAGAGGAAGAAACAGTCTCAAATAAAATTTTAAAGAGAGATACAGGTTATCAGGCAGACCAGAGAACCACCTCTCAGTTCAATGCGATGATACAACCTATGTAAATGACTGAAGTAATGATGACTGCAGGACATTATAGTCTACCAGTTCATTGGCTTACACCTGTTTTTTAAGAGTTTTTGACTGACAGAATTGTTTATCAAATGACTACATGGAGATGAAAGGAAGATTGAATACTATTGCATTCAAAACTGAAAAAGCAGTAGATTTCTGGAATTTTACCTTATGAGGGAACTGACTACCATATTTGAGTGGGTTAAATAAAAGTCATTTGTAAAGAATTGACAGTATAATGAGAGCTTAATATTTATAAAACTCTTACTATGTATCAGGTACCATGCTGAACACTTTACAATTTTTAGAATTGTTATATGCTTGCAACAACCCTGGGAGGTAGGAGCTATTATTCTCATTCCCATTTTACAGATGAGGAAACTGAGATAGAGTTTAAGTGATTTGCCCAGCGTCACACACCTAGCAAGCGTCTAAGGTCTTTCTGATTACAGGCCCAATCCTCTGTTCACTAAGCCACCTAGCCGACAATAAATCTTGATTTGGTTGAGCATCTACTGATTGGAAGAAAGGTGATGCTGTTCTACATAGCTGGAGAAAGGCTGGGAATCTGCTAGTAAGCTCATTGTAAGAGAGAGTAAGGGATTTACTCATCCCAAAAAGGGTTACTCCTAGAATCCTGAAACAATTATGAGTTGTAATAACATGATAGTTCTCCCATCTGAGAACCTAAGATCTCCCAGTATGAGCTATGGTTGGAGTCTATGTCTCATTACAGAGATCAAGGGGGTCATGCCATTTTCCAATACACTAAAAAAGATTTAGTAAGCCTGGAATAATTAGAAAAGTACAGTTAGCATTTAGAAAATGTTGAGTCATACCATAAGCTAATTAAAATAAAGATTATTGAAGCTGAACAAAGTTTTTTTTATTCTTATAGCAAAGAAATAAGAAATCAGTTATATTGAAGTTTACTTTCTTCTTTGTGTTGAAATCTGCATCTTGAGCTTTCAGAAACGACATAGAGATAAACTCTTGAATTTCTGCCTTCACCTTTAAAGAAAAGGAGCACAGTAGGAATCTAATCTGTATGCTTTCAAAGTCTATAGATATCACCTACCCCAATACACAGTCTTAAACCATTTAAGAAATCAACAGACTGTGGAGAAAAACTCATTGATGGTCATTGCAATCAGACTAGGTCTTCATGATGTCCTTATGTACGCTAACATTTTAACAACTTGTATGTATGATATATATATATATATATATGTAGTATTGTATGTATGATATGTGTGTTACATTTCAAAGAATTTTAAGAAAATTACATACTACACTGCCCAGTCATAAACAACATATTCTACTTTCAGGTCCCAACAAACTTCAGATTACCATGTGAAGGTGCTGGTCAAAGAGTAGGAGCTGGATAAAGGATTTCATAGTTTGGCTCAATCGGAGCTGATTTGAGAATTATTAGCAAACCCCAAAGTCTGTACACTTCCACAGTAGTTGAGAAACAAAACTTCACCAAATAACACCTTGTGAATGGGGAGACTGAATTGAGGAACAGTATTTTGACCAGTAATGATATAATACTAACAATAACTTGCATTTATAGAGCTCTTTAACATTTGCTAGCTGCTATAAACTGTTTCATTTGATTCTCACAACCACCCTGTCAAGTAGGTGCTATGATTATCCACATTTTACAGGTGAGGAAACTGAGGCTGAGAGACACGGAACAACTTGCCCAGGGTTACACAGAGGGATGTATTTTATTTTAAGGATTTAAGAACATTAAGAGAAGGGGTTCATAGGCTTTACCAGACTCCCAAAAGTGTCCATAAAACAAACAAATAAAAGGTTAAGAACGCCTGCTCTAAGATTTCCTATCCTGATCAATACTCCTTTTCTCCTTAACCCCTTGGCTCTAGTAATTAAGAACCATTATGGGGACATTCCTTTGAAGAGCCTTATCTTCTACAGAGACACCATTAGATCTAAAATATGGCTCTCCAGCTATGTGAAAGTCTCCAGCATATATTCTATTTAGATTCAGGAATATCTTTCTTTCCATTTTTATTCCTTCTCTTCCTGGAGTGGGAGTGAAGAGCTGGGAGTGGGGATGGAGGGGAAGAAAGGCAGTTAGGGGAAGGGAAGGAGAATGGGCCTTTCACAGAATTAATGACCTCTAAATATTTCTGATGAGAAAGGGAACACTAAGCAGATACATCCTTTCTTCTTTTTTACTGTTAGAACTCATTTAATATTTTATTTTCCCACAATTGCATATAAAACAGTTTTTAACATTCATTTTTAAAACTTTGGGCTCCAAGTTCTCTCCCTTCCTTTCTTCCCACACTCCTCATTGAGAAGGCAAACAATTTGATATTGGATATACATGCATACTCATGCAAAATATACTTCCATATTAGTCATGTTGTGAAAGAAATCATAGAATTAAAAAAAGAAACTCAAGAAAAACAAAGTAAAAAATATGCTTCAATCTGTATTCAGACAACATTAGTTCTTTGTCTGGGAATGGATAGCATCATATGTCCTTCAGAGTTATTGTGGATCATTGCTGAGAATAGCTAAGTCATGCTAGCTGATCATCTTACAATATTGCTATTACTTTGTACACAGTACATTTCATTTTTCATCATCTCAAGTAAGTATTTCCAGGCTTTTTTGAGAGCATCCCACTCATCATTTCTTGCAGCACAATGATATTACAGCACAATTGCATAGCACAATTTGCTCAGCCTTTCTCTCATTGATGGGCATCCTCCCAGTTTCCAACTCCTTAACCAGAAAAGAACTGATATAAATATTTCTTCACATACAGGTCCTTTTTTTCTTTATTTAATGTTTATTTATTTAAAGTTTTCTGCGTTCATTTCCACAAAATTTTAAGTTCCAAATTTTATCCCCATCTCTTCCCTCCCATCCCCTCAAAATGCCCTGCATTCTGATTGCCCCTTCCATTAATATGCCCTCCCTTCTATCACACCCCTCCCTTCCCTTATCCCTATCTTCTCTCTTTTATTATAGGGCAAGATTGATTTATATACTCCATTATCTGTATTTCTTATTTCCCATTTGTATGTAAAAATAATTCTCAACATTTGTTCCTAAAATTTTGTGTTCCAACTTCTCTCCCTTCCTCTCTCCCCACCCATCCCCACTGAAAAGGCAAGAAATTCAATATAGGCTATATATGTGGTTTTGCAAGACTTCCATAATAGTCACATTGTGTAAGACTAGCTATACTTTCCTCCATCTTATCCTGCTCCCCATGTATTCTATTCTCTCTTTTGACCTTGTCCATCCCCAAAAGTTTTTACTTATAGTTGCTCCCTCCTGCCATTTACACTCCCTTCTATCATCCCCCTACTCCATTGTCCCCTTCTCCCCTACTTTCCTGTAGTGTAAGATAGATTTTCATACCAAATTGAGTGAGCATGTTATTCTTTCCTTAAGCCAAATGTGAAGAGAATAAGCTTCACCTTTTCCCTCTCATCTCCTCCTTTTTCTCCTCCATTAAAAAGGCTTTTTCTTGCCTCTTCTGTGATAGAAAATTTACTCCACTCCATCTCTCCCTTTCTTCTCCCCATATATTCCTCTCTTACTCCTTAATTTTATTTTGTTAGATATCATCCCTTCTTATTCAACTCACTCTGTGCTCTCCCTCTACACACACACACACACACACACACAGTGTGTGTGTGTGTGTGTGTAATCCCTCCAACTACCCAAATACTGAGAAAAGTCTCAGGAGTTACAGATATTATCTTTCCATATAGGAATGCAAACAGTTCAACTTCAGAAAGTCCCTTATGATTTCTCTTTCCTGTTTATGTTTTCATGCTTTTCCTGATTCTTGTGTTTGAAAGCCACATTTTCGATTCAATTCTGGTCTTTTCATCAAGAATACTTGAAAGTCCTCTATTTTATTGAATGACCATTTTTCTCCTGAAGTATTATACTCAGTTTTGCTGGGTAGGTGATTCTTGGTTGTAATCCTAGTTCTTTTGACTTCTGGAATATCATATTCCAAGCCCTTTGATCCCTTAATGTAGAAGCTTCTAGATCTTGTGTAATCCTGATTTTATTTCCACAATATTGGAATTGTTTCTAGCTAGCTGCTTGCAATATTTTCTCCTTGACCTGGGAACTCTGGAATTTGGCTACAATATTCCTAGGAGTTTCTCTTTTCAGTTCTCTTTCAGGAGATGATTGGTGGATTCTTTCAATATTTATTTTGCCCTCTGGTTCTAGAATATCAGGGCAGTTTTCCTTGATAATTTCATGAAAGATAATGTCTAGACTCTGTTTTTTATCATGACTTTCAGGTAGTCCCATAATTTTTAAATTGTTTCTCCTGCATCTGTTTTCCAGTTCAGTTGTTTTTCCAATGAGATATTTCACATTACCTTCATTTTTTTATTCTTTTGGTTTTCTTATTAATTTCTTGATTTGTCATTAAGTCATTAACTTCTATCTGCTCCCTTCTCATTTATAAAAAACTACTTTCTTCAGTGAACTTTTGACCGACTTTTTCCATTTGGCTAATTCTGCTTTTTAAAGACTTCTTCTCCTCATTGGCTTTTTGGAACTCTTTCACCAACTGCGTTAGCCTATTTTTAAAGGTGTTATTTTCTTCAGCATTTTTTTGAGTCTCCTTTAGCAAGGTATTGACTTGCTTTTCATGGTTTCCTTGCTTCATTTTCATTTCTCTTCCCAATTTTTCCTTCATCTCTCTTACTTGATTTTCAAAATCCTTTTTGAGCTCTTCTATGGCCTAAGACCATTGCATATTTATTTTGGAGATTTTGAAAGCCTTGACTTCCTGTTACGTTATTCATTGTTCTTCCTTATCTGAAAGGATGGAAGAAAACACCTGCTCACCATGAAAGTAACCTATTATAGTCTTATTTTTTTTCCCTTTTTTGGACATTTTCCCAGCCAGTCACTTGACTTTTGAATCCTTTGTCAAGAGGAGGGTAGGGTATACTCTGGTGCATTTTACCTTAACCCTGTAAGTTCTCAGTTACTCCAAGGTGGCATAATCAAGGAGGAGGAGTTTATTCCTCTCCTGGCCTGTAGACTGATCTGGGAGCAACCAAAAGCATTTGTACCCTGAATCTGCGAGTAGAAATCTGTCTCCATAGCTACCTCCAGCTCCACCATGCCAGTGTACTCCTCCTCATCCCAGGGCCAAACTCAGGGCTGAGATTCAGATCAGTTGGCCAATTCCCCCAGGGTCTTTAAGTGGAGGGGTCCAAAAATGGATGCTGTTGCTGCAGTGGCTGCTGCTGGTGGAGCCAGACCATGTTCCCTTCTCAACCAGATGAAAAAGCTTTCTCACTGACCTTTGAAGCTATCTCTGGCTTTTGTGGGTTGAGTGATCTTGGAACTGTTACTACTGGTGGCAGCCTGAAGCCTGTTCTTGGTCCTATCCCTATTACGCCATGCAGCCCACTGTTGACTGTGCTCTGCTCTGTGCCTAAAAGTCAATAAACCTTTCTTGCTTACCTTCTAGGCTGTCTTGGGCTGGAAATCTCTTTCCCTCAGTCGTTTTATGGCTTCTACTGCTTTAGAATTTGTTTAGAGTCATTTTTTTACAGGTATTTTATGGGCTATGTGGGGGAACTTCTACAGGTTCATCTTTCTACTCTACCATCTAGGCTCCACCTCTTTTAAATCTATTTTTGGATACAAATCTAGTAGTGGCACTGCTAGGTCAAAGGGTATGCGCAGTTTATAACACACTGAGCACAGTTTCAAATTGCTTTTGAAATGGTTGAATCAGTTCACAACTCCACCAACAGTGCACTAATGTCTCAGTTTTTTCTCATTTTTCCAGCAACATATGTCATTTTCCTTTTCTGTTCTATTAGGCAATCTAACAGGTATGTTGTAGTGCCTCAGAATTGTTTCAATTTGCATTCCTTCAATTCATAGCTAGAGAACACCTTCTCATGTGGCTATAGATAGCTTTGACTTTCATCTGAAAACTTCAGATCTCTTTATCATGGCTCTCAGTTTTATACATTTGAATCAGCTCTCTCTATGTTCAGGAAATGAATTGCAGAAACTTGCTTCAAATTTTTTTTCAGTTATGTTTGTTATTTAGCCACATCCTTCCATCCTGTCTTCCCTGTTTCTTTTATTTTCTCTTTCCCTGTTCCTTATCAAAAGTGTTTTGTTTCTGACTACTGCCTCCCCCAATCTGTCTTCCCTTTTATCACCTCCCCCCTTCCTATCCTCTTTGACTTTTCTGCAGGATATGATAGATTTTCGTACCAAATTGAATATGTATGTTATTCCCTCTCTGAGCCAATTCTGATAAGAGTAAGGTTCATTTGCCCCCACCCCTCCTCTCCATTGTGAAAGTTTTATCTTACCTCTTTTATGTGAAATAGTGTATCCCATTCTACCATCTCTTTGCCTTTCTCCTGGTGTATTCCTTTTGCTCATTCCTTAATTTTATTTTTTTAGGATATCAACTCTTCATGTGCCCTCACACCAATATTCCCTATCTGTGTGTGTGTGTGTGTGTGTATGTGTGTGTATATTCCTAACTGCCCTAATAATGAGAAGGCTCTTATGAGTTACAACTATCATCTTCCCACATAGGAATGTAGACAGTTTAACCTTATTAAGTCCCTTATGATTGCCCTTTCCTGTTTACCTTCCTATGCTTCTCTTGAGTTTTGTATTTGTAAGTCAAATTTTCTATTTACTTCCAGTCTTTTCATGAAGAATGTTTGAAAGTCCTCTATTTCATTGAATGTTCATTTCCCCCCCGAAGGAGTATACTCGGCTTTGCTGGGTAGATATTCCTTAGCTGTAATCATAATTCCTTTGACCTCCAGAATGTTATATTCTAAGGCCCCTAATTCCTCAATGTAGAAGATGCTAAGTCTTGTGTTATCCTGATTATGTTTCTACAATACTTGAATTGTTTCTTTCTAGCTCCTTGCAATATTTTCTCCTTGACCTGAGAACTCTGAAATATTCCAAACCTTTTCCTTTTGGGATCTCTTTCAAGAAGTGATCAGTGGATTCTCTCAACTGCTATTTTAACTTCTGGTTCTAGAATATCAGGGCAGTTTTCCTAGATACTTTCTTGAAAGATGATGCCTGGATTCTTTTTTTGATCATGGCTTTCAGACAGTTCAATAGTTTTTTAAATTATCTCTGCTGGATCTCTTTCCTAGGTCAGTTATTTTTCCAATGAGATATTTCATATTGTCTTGTATTTTTTTTAACTCTTTTGGTTTTGTCTTATTGTTTCTTGGTCTCTTATAAAGTCACTACCTTCCATTTGCTCCTTTCTAATTTTTAAGCAATTATTTTCTTCAATGAGTTTTTCTACCTCCTTTTCCTTTTGTCCAATTCTACTTTTTAAGGAATTTTTTTCTGAAGGTGAATTCTTGTACTTCTTTTTCATTTGTCCAATTCTGCTCTTCAAGACATTCTTCTCTACCCATAAGCATTCTTTTCTTCCCTAGAACTATGATGAGTAACCCTGCTCCACTGCAGCTACGAGTTATAATGTGCTAGTGATCCTCCTCACCCTGGGGCTGCCATCCAGGACTGTAACCCAGATCTGAGTATAGACAAAGTACCAGAATCCTGCCCCTAATGCCAGCAAAGAGAACCCTGTAATGTTATCTGATCAATTGTTCAACCCCCTTATCATCTGTGGGCTGAGAGCTCCTGAAGTAACCATTGCCATGACCAATTCAGTAACTCTTGAGGCCTGCTCCTGCTTTGCTGTGGCTGGAGCTGTTTTGGCATGGCCTATACTGGACTATAATCCTCTCTTACCCAGGTGTGATAGACTTTCCTTTTGTCCTTCTAATTTGTCTTCGACTGGAATATTGTTTCACCCTGTTCTTTTGTGGGTTTTGTCACTCTAGGAATTGTTTTATGACATTATTTAGAGGTGTTTGGATGAGTTTCGGAGAGAACTCAGGCAAATCACTGTCTTTTCTCTTCCATCTTGTCTCCACCTCTGAGAATATACTTCAAAATCAATTTCAGTGGATGGAATAAACTTGTTTTAGGTAAACAAGTTTGAATTTGCTCCAACATAGCTTCAGGGATAACTAGGTAGCATTGAGCACTGGGCCTGTAGTCAGTAAGGCCTGAGTTCTAATCCAGCCTCAGATACTTTATGAGTTTGTGACCCTGGGTGAGTCCCTTAACCCTCTTTTACTCAGTTTCCTTATCTGTGAAATGAGCTAGAGAAGGAAATGACAAGCCACTCCAGCATGTTTGTCAAGAAAATCCCAAATTGAGCCAAGAAGGGTGAGCTCAACAGAAATGATTGAACAGCAATAAAGCTGGAGGTAGTTTTAATTCTGGCAAGTAGACAAAATAAGCTTGTCTCAATCTTGAGCACTTAGGACAATGAGAATATCTTCTCCAGAGAAGACAAGGAGAGGTAAGAATCTTCAACTGGCGATATCAAACGGTTCTGTGGTCCTTTGTTCCCATCTTGCAAAGCCAAACTTATTGACACAACCCAAATCCTACTGCCAGTTGCTCAAACCATTGATGCCTATTTTGGTCTGCGCTCTTCCATTCCCTAGGTCCATCACCTCAAAGAAAAGAATAGAGTTCCTATATTAAGTCAAAATCCTGGGTTAAGCAGCATTACTTTTTGGATCCTGAAAACTTGACATTCCCTTAGTAAGAGATAAATTACTCTAATGGACAGTGAGCTTAAGTGAAGTTGGATTCCTAATCTTTTATTCCAGAAAGATTAGGAGAAGTTGAAATGGTTTGCTTAGGGTAACAGGTGTTGGGAATACTTGTCAATTATGGCATTGCACTGATATTGTGATGATTGCTTTTATAAGGAAATGGCTATTGTTCTCTATGACATCTAAGTAATTTGTTAATAGATAGCTAGGTTTTTAAAAGATTGCCATTGAATAGGAGAAGCAAATAAATAAGAATAACTGGCTATCTCTTTTCTTCATGCTAGATTGCTGATATACATGAGGGTCAGAAGTCATTCTTTTAAGTAAGTCCTAGAAATTCAGTTAGAAAGAACTGAGTTTCAATCCTGCCTCTCATTAATGGAGGCTATAAAATCTCATCTTAGCCCAGTTTCTAAGGAAGTTTTGTTAGGACAATGTAAGTGTCTTGAGAACAGAAATTCTTTTTCTATTATCTTTATATTCCCAGAACAAAAATTAGGCATTTATTAAATGCTTGCTAATTGAACCAGATACCCTTCTAGTATTTGTGATGATAAGAAGAGCACAAAGTATGTGAAAAAAACTCACTAAATTGGTCAGTATCATAAAGTCTTAGTTTGACTAGTGTTAGTCTTGGCTACTGGCAGAAATTTCTTGACCATCTTTCAGTTTTCCTTTTTGTGTTCTATTAACACAGAGATGAGGAGAAATGAAAAATTGCTAATACAGATTGGCCAAATACTTTAAAGTTAAAAGGAAAAGTTCATCAGAAGGTTTAAATTTTGGTTTTAAAAAATTTCTTGAGTTTATCCAATTTGAGACCACCTTTGGAGAATGAATTTTGGGGTCAGATGGGACCCAACATATCTCTAGGACTGGGATAAAATTAGACTGGCTGAGCTACACATGAAGAGGTAGTTTACTTGATTCTGGGTACCTTCTTTCATGCTAGTATTTGGCAGTTAATATCTGAACAATTTTGCATGAAAAGTAAAAGAAATAACCATGGAATACAATATTGAGACTGTCCCAACAAATGTTATATGTAATTCTCATTCTAAATATTTAGGCCAGAAACTGTTAAAAAATACTGATTTCTATTGAAAAATTCACTCAGCTACAAAAGAAGTTTTTCCAAGGAAGCAGTGTAAAACAAGAAGGTCTAAGTTTAAATTTGAGTGGATAATGATTTTTTTGGTTTTTTTGAAAAGGGTCTATGTGTTTTCTGGCTGTATTCGTCAGTGATCTGTGTGTGGACCATTAAAAAGGGATTAAGATTAAGTTTTCAACCTCCTTGACTCTGTGCTCTTTATTCTCAACACAGTTGGCTTGGAAAACTTAAGCAATCCTATTTTCCTGGAAAATCTGATGGATATACTGAGAAACAGAAGAGTATTGGATTTCCCTGTTCTTAATACTGTCCATGACATGTAATAGATGATAGGGAAAAACAATATAAATTTCATTTCTTGTCATCCCACTCAACATTTGATCTACATTAATATTGGATTCCACAATTAATTAAACTTGCTTCTCCTTACCTTTAGATCTATATTAATGTTAACTCAGATTGTATTAAAATTTAATTGCATGGTCCTGTTATGAAACATGTTGATTGATGTGATTTATTGAAAGCAACCTTAGAAATAATTTAGTCCAACTTCGTTGGCTTACAGATGTTAAATTTACATGTAATAATGTTAGAGCTGGTAAAAACACCTAGGTCTCTTGACTCTCAATTCATTAATCTTTCCAGTATAGCATATTGATTTCCAATGCTTATGCATGTGAATGTTTAGGTGTCTCTATGTGGGCTGGTATGATTGAATTATTTTTTTAAAAGTTCTACACTAACTGCATGTTGAAAAAAGGTATTTGTTCTTCCCTTGATATTGCAGAAGCAATCTGATAGAATTTATCAGTATTAAAGAGATAGGTTCAGTGAAGCTGAAGATCTGTAATCAGAGAGAGAGGCATTACTATTCTTGTCAATAAATAATGAGGCAACTACACAGTGCACAGGACAGAGTGTTGCACCTGGAATCAGGAAGTTGGTTTCAAGTCTAGTCTCAGACATTTGCTAACAGTATGACCATGGACAAGTGATTTCTGCCTTGGTTTTCTTATCTATAAAATGGGAACAATAATAGCATCAGTCTACTAAGATTGTTGTAAGAGTGAAATGATACAATATTTTTAAAGTTCTTTGCAAACATTAAAGTGCTAACTATATACTTTATTATTCCTTCAAAAAGTATGCTAAGAAGGGGCAATATGTTATACTGGAGAGAATCTTTGGTCTGTATATACAAGGACCAAATTCTAGTTCATGCCCTGACAGTGACTTAGTATGTTGTTTGGGGCAAGACACTTCACTTTTTGGGTCTCAGTTACTTTACTCTACTCAAACGAGTAGACTGGAATAAATAATGTCTAAGGCCCCTTCCTTTTATTAAGCATATATCTCTCTAAAATATCTTTCCAATAATCCATAGCTCTATAATTCTCAATAATTTGTGACTCTCTTTTAATAATCCATGACTCTATAATTCAATGTTTTTGAGTTGTGCTATGATTTTTATTGCCTTTTCAGTGAAACATCTGAGAATTTGGTATCTGTGTATCTCTTTTTTGAGATCCAGTGAGTTTGCATTGTAATACCAGAAGCTCAGCCAACAGCAGATACAACTTTTGGCTAGAACAACTCATGAAGCCCATTCATTAAGTCATGGATAGGTAGTGATATGCATCAGTATTGGGTGGCACCCACAATGAATGAATCCAGAGATATTTGAAAAAAGACAATTATTAAAGCATTACTAGAGCACATCTGTTCTTTAATAGCTGGATGAGATGATGACTACTGTGTTTCCATTTACCATAGGAAGATGAGATGTGGCATCATGGTTTTAAGTTTTAATTTCAGTGATTTTCATGATCTTAGCACTGTTGTTTCAACAGATGATGAAATAATATTAATAAAATGAAACATAGTAACCATCAATAAAATTATACTAACAATGTATTGAAAATGCAGGATTCAGTCACTGAAAGAACATCAAGAAAATACTGATGAACTGTACTGCTGAATAAATCACGATGGGATGAAAATCCTAACAATAATGAGTATTACAAGTCATCACAACTGGATAATTACTTTTCCCTATCCAATTTCTCTCTCTCTCTCTCTTTCTTCTTCTCCTTCTCCTTCTCCTTCTTCTCCTTCTCCTTCTCCTTCTTCTTCTTCTCCTTCTTCTTCTTCTTCTTCTTCTTCTTCTTCTTCTTCTTCTTCTTCTTCTTCTTCTTCTTCTTCTTCTTCTTCTTCTTCTTCTTCTTCTTCTTCTTCTTCTTCTTTTTCTCTTTCTGTAAATTTTCCTGGCTTTGCTTATTCCACTGTTCATATAAGTTTTTTTTTTTTTTGTACTTCTCATATTCATCGCTTCCTCTCAAAATTTCTTATATCCTTCAGGTATTTCTTAAGACTGCTGAACTAGTTCTCATATCCTTCACTATATCCTGCCAACTGTGCTAAATGTTAGAGGCAGACATAATGCCTATACTCTCTTAGAACAGTATCCATATTGGGATAGAATGAGGAATTCACAAGTCATTGAACAGTTGACAAAAAGAAGTGTAGTTTTGCCCTGATATTTCAAGGATATGCAACATGGATATGAGGCACTTAATTTCTCTGGATTTGAACCTCCTGATTTCTATATGGAAATGCATCTGTTCAATGAGGTAGATTATGGTGAAGGAATGATGACATGAAGAGTCTTAAGAATTCAGCTAAGTCTAAGGGTAGATGGAACTTTTTAATGCCCTTAAGATCTCAGGAAGTTGCTTCAGGGAAGTAGGGGCCAATCAGATTCAGAGAGTATTTTGTTGCTTTTTAAGGGAAAACTTTCAAGTTTAGGAAACAGGGAAAAGTAATCCCTGTTGTAGGAAAAAGGGATGTTTAGTCCTACTACAGGAGAAATGATAACCTAAAAAAACACAACAAAACTGAGAGATAGTTGATGACAAAGAATAGGTTTTGGAGTGAGGCAAATGGAGAAATAGAAGGATAGAAGACAATGATTGGATAAAGAATTTTGGAGTTCTTCAACAAGGAGGTTGAACATTGGCGGATAATTTCAGGATTAAGTGCATGTCCATCCCTACATTTGGCTAACGTATTAGAGTCATGGGAGTTAAATCAAATGAAGAAAAAGGAAGTAGAGGTACTGAAGGAACAGCAAAATGTTTTTGAAGTCCCCCAGTATAAAGGTATGAATACAGTGAAGGGGAAGACTGTAAGTCAGACATTGAATTAATTGAGAGGTTAGATCCTATGAACTGAGTGATATTGGGATAGAGTTTTAGCTCAACTGCAGTCACTGGCACTGTCCAGAGACTCCTGAACTTCCAACTATCATTCTGTCACCACCTCTCATTCTGGGCACAGAATTCATAAAAATGATCTAGCACAAATGGCCACATTGGCTGAGCAGGCTGAGAGATATGATGACATGACAATCTGCTTAGTCTTTAAGTGAGCAAGGAGATGAATTACCCACAGAAAAGATGAGTCGTCTCCCTGTCACTTGCAAAAAAAAAGTAAACATTGTTGGAGGCTGAATATAATTTTGGAGGGTATTTTCAGATATTGAGGGAAATTCAGAGATGCTGAGGGGAAAAAACAGATAGCTTGAGAATATGGAGAGAAAACTGAGACTGAGTTCAGTTGTATGAGTAATGATGTACAGTTGATATCAGAAATGTTCGTTCCTACTGTTTTGCAAGAAGAAAATAAAGTTTTCTATTTGAAAATAAAATCCGTTGTCTGAGGTTACTGTTTGTGAGGACAAGAAAGGACTATTGGATCAATCACTTGTATGTCAGAAAGCAATTGAAATTATAAAAAAAAAAGATATGCATATTATATGATTGGGTCTGACCAAACTTCTCAGCACTCTTTTGTGAGCATTTGACCTTCCCACACAAAATTCACTCATTCCCTTGCAAAGATAGCTTTTGTAGATAACCATTGTTAAACTTGATACATTAAACAGAAAATCATGTAAATACAACACTATGATAATGGAATGGTTGTGAGACAACTTGACATTGTGAACCTCAGAAACCTAAGGAGTTGAGGCTGATTCAGGGGAATGACAAAAGTACTGGGCAGCCTTTCCACTTTTGTTTGCCTCATTCTAAAATTCAAATAGTAGACTACTTGCTATCCAGGCTCTCTCCCAAATAATTGTTATTTAGGATTTATGACAGGTTTATGTTACTCATTTATGAGTCAACTAGGTGTTGCAGTAGATAGAGTTTTGGGCCTAAAGTCAAAGAGATATGAATTTAAATCTCATCTCAGATATATACTATGTGACCCTGGTCAAGTTAATTAACTTTTTCTTTCCTCAATTTCCCCATCTGTAATTATAACACCTATCTCCTAGAGGTTTTATGAGGATAAAAGAAGAAAATTTTTCTAAGGTAGTTTGTGTACCTTCAAGCACTGAATAAATTTTAGTTATTTCTAAATTTCCCGTATGATTTTAACATTTAATATTAGGGGAGTAGAGCTGGTTAACTTTTGAGGATTTATCTGCTTTTTTCTGAGGTGGCCTAACTCAGAGTGAATGTAATAACTAAGTAGTAATTGTTTCTCTTTCACCCAGGAGCCTTGAGGGTCTACCCCTCACAGTTTATTTATTTTTTTTTATTAAAGGAAGCATCCCTTGAGTAACTTAGAGAAGCTTATTCATTGAATGAATGCATGAACATCAGGGCTCTGGACCCAGATGGCTCAGGAGAAGAAAATGAGGTTGGTGACCTTGCACAGTCCTGCCTTACTCAAATCAAAGTCAACTGCAAGTCATGTCATCCTTTTGATGTTATAGTCCTCTTCAAGAATGAAGGACAAATGCAACAACAGTATATCACTCAAAGAAAGAATGTGGTAAGACCTTCACCTTAAAGGACCAGAGCCTCACATTTCATACTGGGTCATCTCCAGGCATCCTGATGAATATCTGGCCACTGGACCCAGATGGCTCAGTAGAATAAAGTGAGGTTGGTAACCTTACACAGTCCTCCCTCACTCAAATCAAAGTCAGCTGCAAGTCATGGCATCATCTTGAGCAAAGAACAAACACAACACCAACAGCAACAATTTGAGGTGGCCAATATGCTTGGGAATTTCTAATCTCCAGATTCCATACATATATATTAGGCATGGTACTTTTGTACATTGAGATCTCACAAGACCAGTGTTAAAATAGCTTGTGTGCCTCAGCAAACTGCCTACATATTGATCTATTGTTGGAGAGAGGAGTCGAAAATGGATAATTAATTCTAACCACAGGTGCAATTTTTGTGGATTCTTTAGGTCTGAAGAACTTATGACTATGGCAAAAACACAGATATTGAATGTCATACCACATGATATTTTGTAACTATAATTGCCAAAGTGTTCCTTAAGACAAAGTTTTACCTTAGTCAATTTATTCTAGAGAAGGGTAAAAATGATTTAAATTGTATTGCTAATAATGTTACCTGCTGTCCACTTTTTATTTTTACTACAATTATTTTACTTATATTTAAATTGTTAGGCATAAACATACAAGTAAAAATCATTTGACTGAGGTTTTCTATCAAACACATCAATAAACAAATAAAGCAAAATAAAACCCATTAGATTAACATTTTTTTGCTTTTGTATTTTAAAAGAATTGCTTAACATGAATGTACCATAAAGCTTAACAGAGAAATAGCTTGAGATAATGCCTTATTTAATGTTTTATGAAATTGTCATGAACATTCCAAGTATAATTTTCAAGAACATGTATGATGAATTAGTGTAAGTAGAACAAAGTACTATGAGAGGGAGAGTGAGGGAGGGAAGGATGGAGGGGAGAGAGAGAGAGAGAGGGGGGGGAGAAATAGACAGGGACAAGGACAGGATAAATAATGTCCTGGTAGCTAGCATCAGATTCTAGATTGAGTGAAAACTCTAGACATGGCAATCCTCAAAGGGGAAGAGGTTGCTAGGGGATAATGGTTAAGAGGCATTCTCAAAATGACATTTGGGAGCATGAACAATTCCTCTTCAACATCTCTGGACAGAAAACTGGATGATTGAACTCTTGGACTTAGGGAAATTCCTCTCTTCACTCTTTCTTCCCCCTCCTCCCCCAAGATGGGTATTTTCCAGGAAATCTGTCTACTCTGGCTAAAAAACTTGGTTCTGGAATTCATAAACTTGTTCTTGGTAGAGAGACAATGCTTAGGAACTTGTGGAGAAAGTCAGGGTTCAGAAATTCATAATATTCTGTCTACATGTTACATGCCACAAGACAATTGTTAATGGTTCTTGGTTTTCCGGATTGGGGGGGAAAGGAAGGAACATCTTCTCCTTACTCATACATACATACATGCACCTGTTACTCTCTTTCTAAAAGAATAGTGGAAAGGAAATAGCAAAAAGAAACTTAGAGCCCTTGATGAAGACTTATTTTACAGATAATTTAAAAAAATGTGACTTTAACAATTAGAGTTTTCCTAGAACTTGTGGAGATAGCCAGGGTTCAGATGGCCAAGATTAATTAGTGTGAATCCACTCCTGGAAATCCCTTGTTCCTGACCCATTCATTTAGACTTAAGAGTTGCTTTTCATTTTTCCTCGGTGCTCATGGCTAAATCCACACCCTTTAAGGGGAGGAGTTTTCAAAACTCCTAGACATTCATTCAGTGAGCTAGTAGAAAAGAGTGACAGTTGCGGGGTACTATTTTGGTCAAATTTAAGTGAAAAAAACTTCTTAATATAGAGAGCTATTATTTTGGTATGTAGAATATTCGATTTCTATGGAGGTCTCCAAGTGGACACCTGGTGACTGCTGGATCACAGGTATCAGAGACATCTCCACTGAAGGTTTCTATTGACATAGAGGTTAGACTGTCTTCTGAGGTTCCTTCTGACTCATGGAACCTCAGTTTAGTGAGTAATATATGTTTAATTGTGCGAGAAGAGAGACACAGAAAGGATAAGAAACTTCTGGCATGGGGTACCTCAGGAAAAAAGTCATGGAGAGCCTGGTGTCAGCAATAGCCTAATAACATACCTCCATACAAGCTAGGATACTTGTTCCATAAAAGGTATTAAAACTATCCCAGAGACTTAGTCGAATGAGGGTACTAAAGAGTGTTGGCCTTTAGAGATAGCTATATATCTCAGGAGATAGGGTGTTAGACTTAGATTCAGGAAAACTCTAGTTCAATTCATGTCTTAGATACTAACAAGTTGAACAACCTTGGGCAAATCGTGTGGCCTTAAGAGAGGCCTCAGTTTCCTCATCTTTAAAAGGGCACTAATAATGGAGCCTACCTCAAAGTGTTATTGTGAGGATCAAATGACATAAAGAATATAAAGAATTTTGTAAACCTTAAAGTGCTGTATGAATTCTATTCCTGCTTACTTTTTGGTTACCCTTCTATAGAACAGTCACAAGAAGCCATAGGCTCCTTCTGATACTTGACTGGTGGATTGTACTGGGCAACACAGAGGTGGGGATGCTTTACTTAGCTGAATTAACTCAAGATGTCCTTAATGTTTATACATATTGAATACCTTACTGTGACTGAGTAATTGTCATTTTATAAACTACCCAGGTGCCATTCTACATTGGCTCAGAAGAGCCACAGCAGCAGTAAGAGTACCACCACAACCACTACCACCATACAACAGAGTTTATATGTAAAAGGAGAATAGAGGGACTGTGGAGCCTGGCTGCCCTGTCTGCTCAGTTTGGCTAGTCTTGGCCTAATCCATTGACAGAGGGCATTGATATGAAAGGGGAATGTGTCTGAATCTAGGATTTGCCTCTCTGTACTACTTTTTGACTCCACTTCCTGGAATGGGATATTCCTCCTGGGTACAATCCCAGCAGAGTCACTAGAAATTGCACATAGGATAATGGAATCCTTCCTTGGTCTCCATCTTCCCCAAAAGTGCATTAAAGGATCTTCTTGGTAATCTCTGAGATAGTGAGACTCTTTCATGTCAACTTTAGTGCTCAAAGCATCATGGTACTGAAGCATAAGACTATAAACTTTTCCAGATCTCTATAATATTTGAGATATAGCCCCAGTATGCACTCTGGGGATATTTATAGGAATTTAATGGGTCTTTATGATGAATACTGTGTTCTTACCTCACTTGCACTTATGATATTTGGGTTATTGTCTAATACATGGTCATTATATTTCAGGGAGCTTACAAAGAGTTTCAGGTTCAAATCTCAGCTCTTCTGAGCTGAGTGTGTGACCCTGAGCAAGTAATTTTACCTCTCCCATCTTAGTTTTCTCGTGCATTAAATGAGGCAACTTGTAACTTTATGAACCTTTCTGTGGGGTGAGTGAAGATATACATCTGCAAACTCAACTTTCCGTGCCTATATATCAGACTGTCAAATCCAAGCCCATCATGATCAATTGCTGTACTAGATTTTCTTGAGTGTAATTACCTCTAATAATGAATGATATTTTCTCCCATTTCCTTGACATATAAAAACTATGCTTCAGAAGAATCATTTGACAGCTTTGCATAGTCTAGTCTGGTGCTTTAAGGGAAGGTTGGTAAATGCCAGATTTAGAAACTCATATGGACTGAGGGTTGGTGTTTATAGTCACTGGTGTTAACAACATGCTAAATTGAGTAAGTCCAGGCTGAACATAAAACTTCCTACACTGAAGTGCATATGCTAGTAATTAAAAGAAATGCTCCCTTACTGGTTTTTTGCCAAGGTCTCTTCTGAAAGGGCAAGGATGCTCTCAGCAGTACTTGTGATTACATTTTAATCATCCATAGGATTGCTAATTATTATTCATATATAAGAATTCACACTAAGTTAAGTATGTATAATGATACTTTATCTTTAAAGTGACAAAGTGACTAAGAGAAAGCAGTTTTTTTTCCTGTTGTTACAGTCATGTCTGAGCCTCTGTAACTCCATTTGGGATTTTCTTGGCAAAGATATTGTAGTGATTTGCCATTTATTCTCCAGATAATTTTACAGATTAGGAAACTGAGGTAAACAGGGGTATGACTTTCCCAGGTCATACAGTTAGTAAGTATCTGAGGCCAGATTTGAATCCATTAAGATGAGTCTTTCTGATTCCAAGCCCAGTGCTCTATCCACTAGCCACCTAGCTGCCCAGGAGAAAAAAAAGAATCTACTCTGTGCCAGACACTGTGCTAAGTGTTTATAAGTAACTCAATTTTCCTCATAATAACCCTGGAAGGTAGATGTTATTATTATCTACATTTTAAAACTGAAGAAACTGAGGCAGGCAGAGGTAAAGTGACTGGATTTAAACTCAATTTTTTCTCATCCTAGACCTAGCAACTCATATAGTGTAATATTTACCAGCCAGGCACATTTTTTTGGGTGGTGAAGGAGAGATAAACAATCAATTAACAATGCTTTATTAAATATTTGTAATATGTCAGAAGTTGTACTAGTGCTGAGGATACAAGTACAAAGAATGAACCAACACCTACTTCGAATGAAGTTATATCCTGACAGGTAACATTCAGTTCAGTTAACTAAGCATTCACAAAGCATATATGTGTAAGTTAGAGAAATAGCCTGATCTAATTGTTGGAAGTTTGGCAGCTCTGAAGAACATGGAGAGATTGCACATAGCAAGATTATTTAAGAGATTATTAAAATATTCATAGAATCATTGATTTTGAAGCTAGGAGGGCTCTTTAAGACCATCTCATGAAACACTATTTATTTTATAGATTAGGAAACCGAGGAGACCCAGAAGAGTTATGCAAATTACTCAATAGTGTGTAAGTGAAAGAGTTAGGATTTGAACCCACATTCTTGGACTTTAGGTGAGAGGTGATGAGGCTATGAAATAGGTTGGTCATTGCATGAGTGGATAGAATGGGGCTAGGTGTTAAAAATACTGTGGTGGAAAAATGTACAAACTAAGTAAAGCCAACAAACATTTATTAAGTATTTACCATGTCCCAGGATTGTGCTAGACAGTGGTAATACAAATACAAGCAGAAAGAAAAAGATAGTCTCTCTCCTCAAGGAGCTTATATACTAATGGAGGGTGTAGGGTGTTGAGAGATGACCGATACCTTTGGTGTGATGAGTACTAAGCTTTCTTCAGGTCTCTTTCCATCTTTGATGTCCACTTATTCCACCCAACTCTCACCTGTGACTCCAAGAAGCTACAGCATGTGCAGGGGCCACACCCTGGTAAACTGTTTTGGCAGATGGGCCAAACCAATTTGACGGTAACCAAAGGGTCTCAAACCTTGAGTTAAGGGGGTATCTACCTCAAGCATGTGAAGACATCCCCTGGTAGAATGGATGGATGAAGAACAATTTGTTCCAACGGCCATGAAGGCAGCTGAAGCAGGAGATATGGAGTGTTTGGTTAAATGCCAAAGACGCCAAGGTCATCCCCTGCATCCTGAGCCAGTGCCAATCATCTTGATTCTGTCCTACCACTAGACTATGATGACTCTGGGGAGAGAGTGAGGCTGATGACTTCATGCAACTCTGCCTCACTTAAATCCAATTTACTCATGAATCAGAAGACAAAAGATATCCTAATGGGGGAAGACAACTAATAAAAGGAGGCTTAAAATGGGAGAAAAAGAGAGAAGGATACTTAGAAATGAGTATGATGGAGAAAATCCAGAGAAACAGGACTGCATCCTGGAAATAAATGAATACATGGGTAGATGAGGCATCTTTCTTAAAATTGAGATTCTTAGAGGAACCAGACAACCATAGGGAGAAGATGCAGAGTCACAGGGCATTTCTAGTATGAGAAATCAAGGGATCTATTGGATGAAGAAATTTCTGTGGCATGGTAAAGAAACTCTAAAGAGTCCAGAGTGAAGGCTGAAGATGAAAGACAAGCTTTGACAATTGTTTGGATATGATTCCCGAAAGAGAAGGATGATTGAAAGGTGACTCTGAGGTTGAGAACTGGTGCTTATAAGCACGGTGATATCCCTAGTAGAAATAGGAGAGTTTTAAAGAATATTGGAGTTGGGAAACGATGAAAAAGGAACAGTTTTTGGACATTTCAAGTTGGAGATACCTATGGATACAGGTATCAACAGATGTTTATTAGGCAAGTGGAGATGTAAAACTGAAGATTAAGAAAGAGATGAAATTAATATGTGTAATAGCCTTATATGGCATAGAAACTTCAAGTAGATGAATCTGTGCTATTTGCCTCTTGGACTTATATTCTCTTTGCTCTTGTTTTCATCTGAGGAACGTTCTGGAAATTGTACAATAATTATTTAGTTTTCCTCATGTAGGTCCTGCTTTGCCATTGTCTAAATCATTTCAATCACTAGAACTTAAGTGATGTGACTTACTTGATCATGACTTTTATGAATATTAAGTGGGAAGTCTATGAATGTCAGCATCTGACTTATTTTGTTCTCTGAAAAGAATCTTTAGCTCCCTTGCAAGTACCAGAACTAATGACAGTAAAAATGGAACAAAGTTTTATTTATCCTAAAAGGACTTGTATCCAAATCTTTAGATAGTCAAGAGATGTTCTCACTTTCTACAATGATGTTAAAAGCAACTTTCATACAACTCATGGCTAGTCAAGAACACTTTCACTTTCTACCAAGAAGAGTTGGACTATATCCCTTAACTTTTTGTGTGGAATGCCACAGGAGTGCAGGAACATGCACAAGAAGTGAGATGAATCAGAAGCCTCAGGTAGAAAATACCCATACTGCACTTTTCTGGAGGCAGTAGCAGGCCTGATAGGCAGGAACGAAAAAGAATATGTGCATCTTAGAGAGACCAATAATGAAGGCTGTCACATTTTCATGACTCTGGAGGGAAAGATTCAATGGAAATTGATGGTAAGTAGCAGGCTCCATAGGGACCTAGTGAGAGAACTGCAGTTGAAGTCTCCTACCCTGATGGAAATGTTTTCTAGGAGGAAGAAATAGATAGAAGAAACCCAGAATTAGTAGTAGATTATTATAGTGTCACAGTGGGGAGAGAAAGTTCATGTTGGAAGTGAATTAAAGAATGAAAAACTTATTTTTTATGTTTATTTATTTTTAGTTTTTGACATTCAGTTCCACAAAATTTTGATTTCCAAATTTTCTCCCCATCACTCCCCTCCCCATCCCATAATACCCTGTATTCTGATTACCCCTTCCCTCAATATGTCCTCCCTCCTATCACACCCCACCCTTCCCTTATCCCTATCTTCTCTCTTTTCTAATAGGACAAGATAGATTTCTATACCCCATTACCTATATTTCTTATTTCCCAGTTGTATGAAAAAACAATTCTCAACATTATTTTCTAATATCTTGAATTCCAACTTCTCTCCCTTCCCTCCCTCCCCAGCCACCCCCACTGAGATAGCAAGCAATTCAGTATAGGTTATCTGTGTGTGTAGTTTTTCAAAAGGCTTCCATAATAGTCATGTTGTGTAAGACTATGTCTCCTTCTATCCTATCCTGTCTCCCATTTATTCTATTTCTTCATTTGACTTTGTCTCTGCCCTGAACTGTTTGCTTCTAATGACTCCCTTCTCACATTTGCCCTCCCTTCTATCATCCCCCTCATCTCACTTGTCCCCTTCTCCCCTACTTTCCTGTAGTGTAAGATAGATTTTCATAGCAAATTGAGTGAGCATGTTATTCCCTCCTTAAGCCAAATATGAAGAGAGTAAGTTTCACTTTTTCCATCTTACCTCCTCCCTTTTCTCCTCCATTGAAAAAGACTTTTCTTCCCTCTTTTCTGAGTGATAACTTGCCCCATTCCATTTCTCCCTTTCTCATCCCAATATATTCCTCTCTCACCCCTTAATTTTATTTTTTTTAGATATCATCCCTTCTAATCCAACTCGACCTGTTCTCTCTCTCTCTCTCTCTCTCTCTCTCTCTCTCTCTCTCTCTCTCTCTCTCTCTCTCCCTCTCTGTATAATCCCTCCAACTACCCAAATACTGAGTAATGTCTCAAGAGTTACAAATATTATCTTTCCATGTATGAATATGAACAGTTCAACTTTAGAAAGTTCTTTATGATTTCTGTTTCCTGTTTACCTTTTCATGCTTCTCTCGTTTTTTTTTAATAAAACACAATTATTTTATTGATTTCTTGCAATCAAATACTGCCAACTAGCATTACTTCCCTTCATACACCATTCAAAAGAAAGGCATAATTCCTTGGGTATTTTTTAAATAAAGCATAACATTTTAATACAGCAAACAGAAAGTGAAAACTTATGATGCACCCTAATTAATTATGTAAACTGATAATTTAAAAAAAAGCAGAACTAATAATTTGGTTCATTTCTTCGTAAAGTGGAAATTTAAACGTTTCTCCTGATAGTCTTAAGGTTATCACATTAGGAGTGGCGCAAAGTGGGGCACATGTGGGATCATCTAGGAAGACATGTAACTGACACACCTCATTAGAATTAATAAATTGTGCGTAACAAAATGCATGTAGTCAATGCATGATAGAAAGCATCTTTCCAGTACAAGGCCACCCTTGGGCTCCTGTATTAATTTGATTTTGCATTATCCTTTATGGCATTATAGATTAATTATTACATATAACATAACCCTGAAGTTAAGAGAAGGAAAATAACTGCTGCTTGAAGAAAGTGATTCTGGGTCACCATTTGATTTGAATTGGGAGAGACCTTCAAGAGGTTGGCATTTGCCACCTCCAGCTTCCTCAGCCTCGTCCACTCCTGAGGCTGTCCTGGTGCTTCACAGTGACTATTCTTGAAAGCATGGCCAGGCCTTTACTCCTACACTGGTCTGACTGGTGAGCCTCCACCTGTCCCTGACCATCCCTAGCCTCGTGGTTTTCCTTTTTTGCTGTTTTCACTGTATGATTTCCTCTCCCTCACCATCACAGTTTTAGCCCCTTGTGACCTTTCATTTAACTGTTCATGAGTCCTTTCAGAATATCTTCAGGGAGCTCCAGAAGTGGGAGCTCTGGGGATGGGAAGTACAAGGGATGAAGGTTGGGGAAGGGAATGTCCTTGGTTTTCCCTGTGCTGGCTGCACACTCCTGCCAGGGAGAAGAGACTGTGGCAGTCTGTGCAGAGGGAGGCAGGCTCCCTAATTCTGATCTCTCTATAAAGTCATCATCTACATCCAATTCCTTTTCAGCCAGAGCCTTCTGGAGCATGGCCTTTTCAACTCAGAGCTGCTTGTTTTCTCTCCTCAATCTTTTGTTGTCAGCCACAAGAAATTCCATGTGTTGCTTCAGATCAGTAATCTTGGTTCCCTGCTCTTCTATTGTTGTTTTGTCATCTTTGGGAACTTTGCTGCCAGGACACGGTTCTGTCGGATCTTTTCTCCTCTGAAGGAGAAAAAGAAGAGTGTCTGGGTCCCTGTTGAGGATCCCTGGCATTGAGGCAGGGCTAAACTGCTGAGATCTGGGCACAGTTGGGCCCTCAGACCCATCTCAGTCAGACGCCTGGTTGACATCAGAAGGTGATTGGTTCTGTCAGGAGTTTGCTAGGCTTTCCACCTTTCCTCCCACTTTGCCCTTTTCCACCTCCCCTCAATAAGCAAGAGTTGTTTTATGTGGCTATCCCTATGTAATTCCATTAACAACTGAGCTTACTCAGACTGTCAGCTTCATGGCTTCAGAAAGATATGCAGTTGCCTTCTGGTGACACAAAATGGCCTCTTCATATTTTCCTGCAGCTAATGACCAGTCTGCCTGACTGCTCTGCTGATGAGCCAGGTTGAGGGGCCCGTCCATTACTTCCATAGATGCCCCACCCCGGTTGATGAAGGACTGGGGGAGGGCAGCACTCAGACTGACTAGGAGATGCTGCCGGATCAACACAGCTACCTCTGCTGCTTCCTCCTCCCCAAGTCCAACACCAGGCTGCCAGAGCCCCTCACACTTCTCTTGATTCTTGTGTTTGAAAGTCAAATTTTCTATTAATTTCTGGTCTATTCATCAAGAGTGCTTGAAAGTCCTCTATACCATTTTTTTCCCCAAAGTATTATACTCAGTTTTCTGGGTAGGTGATTCGTGGTTTTAATCCTAGTTCCTTTGACTTCTGGAATATCATATTCCAAATCTTTCAATCTCTTAAGGTAGAAGTTGCCAAATCCTGTGCTATCCTGATTGTATTTCCACAGTACTTGAATTGTTTGTTTCTATCTGCTTGCAATATTTTATCCTTGACCTGGGAACTCTGGAATATGGCTACAAATATTTCTAGGAGTTTCTCTTTTCAGATCACTTTCAGGGGGTGATCAGTGGATTCTTTCATTATTTATTTTGCCCTCTGGTTCTAGAATATCAGGGCAATTTTCCTTGATAATTTCATGAAGGATGTTGTCTAGGCTCTTTTTTTTTTTGATCATAGCTTTCAGGTAGTCCCATAATTTTTTAATTGTCTCTCCTGGATCTATTTTCCAGGTCAGTTGTTTTTCCAGTGAGGTATTTCACATTATCTTCTATTTTTTTCATTTTTTTGGTTTTGTTTTGTAATTTCTTGGTTTCTCATAAAGTCATTAGCTTCTATCTGCTCTATTCTCATTTTTAAAGAACTGTTTTCTTCAGTGAGCTTTTGAACTTCCTTTTCTGTTTGACTAATTCTTCTTTTTAAAGCATTCTTCTCTTCATTGGCTTTTTGGACCTCTTTTTCCAGTTCAGTTAGCCTATATTTAAAGGTGTATTTTCTTCAGCAATTTTTTGGGGTCTCTTTTAGCAAATTGATGACTTGCTTTTCAAACTCTTCCATGGCCTGAGTCCACGTCACATTTATTTTGGAGGTACTGGATGCAGAAGCCTTGACTTCCTCTGACATTATGCATTGTTCTTCCTGATCCAAAAGGATGGAAGAAAATATACATTCACCAAGAAAGTAATTTTCTATGGTCTTATTTTTGTTTCCTGTTTTTGGGCATTTTCCCAGTCAGTTAGTTGACTTTTGAGTCCTTTTTCAAGAGGAGGGTATACTCTGGGGACCTGAAAGTTCTCAGTTCCTCAAAGGTGGAACAATCAAGGGAAAGGAGTTTACCCCTTGGCCCTACCACGTTGCTGAAATTCAGATCAGCTGTTAAATTCTCCCAGGGGTTTTAGATAGAGGGAAGGGCTGCCACTCAGGGCTGAGGTTTAGATCAGCTACTCAATGCCCCCAGGGGCTTTAGGCTGAGGACTTATCAAATGGACACTTCTGCTGCTGACACCACTGCTGCCCCTGCCACCTGGGGCCAGGGCTAGGGGTGGACCCTTCTCCCTTCTCGACCAGTTGGAAAAGCTCTCACTGACCTTTGAAGTTTTATCTGGTACTTATAGGTTGAGAGGTCTGGGAACCTCCTCTGTTGCTGGAGATTCCACCTTACCAAAGGCCTGTTTCAGTCCTATTACTCCAATTGCCATGCAGACAAGGCTGGGCTGCACTCTACTTGGTGCTCTGTGTGATAGACCTTTTAATTTCTGCCTTCCAGGTTACCTTTGGGTGGAAATCTCTTTCCCTCTGCCATTTTGTGGCTTCTGCTACTCTAGAATTTGTTGAGAGTCATTTTTACAGGTATTTTATGGGCTGTGAGGGAAGAACTAGAGTATGTGCATCTTTCTACTCCAATATCTCCACCCCCAGAATGAAAAATTTAACAAGAAATTTGAACTGAGAAGCAATCAAGTACTGAGCTATGGTGTAGAGAAATAAACTTGGATCTTTGCCTTTTGCTGATTCTGCGAATTATGTGGATTGTATAGGTTAGGGAGGGGGGGTAGCTGGCTCCAGTGACCCAGGTCAAGCAAGCTATTATGAAGAGTGGCAAACCTGTGGCTTTGATGCCATAATGTGGCCCTCTATGTGCTCAAATGTGGCCCTTTGACTGAATACAAACCTCATAAAACAAGTCCCATTAATTTAAGGATTTGTTCCATGAAGTCTGAATAATTCAAAGAGTACCTAGAGAGTCACTTGTGGCCGTGTCTGAATTAGTATATTTTATAATGAATAGGTAAATATTTGTGGGGAGTAATTTTTTAAACCATATTTGGTTGCAGCAATGAGTCTTTTTTTTTCTTTTTTTGATATATAAATATCATTTCTCTGTTTAATGTCTTATAAGACTAAGTACTTTTAGGAGAGTAATGCTCATTTGGGGGAGGAAAATAAATCAGGCACTATTGTTCCCAAGGTTTTCCTATATATTCATGGAGTGTGGTTGTTCTTGGCAGTTACATGAATCAGGGAGATTCCAATACAAGCCAGATACTGGCACCTCCAGATGTCCCTGGGCAGAGCCATGAGCAAGTTATTTTGAGAATCACCTATGAAATTGCCCAAGTCCCTGTATCAGGAATGATACTCTAAAACAAAGCCTTACAGTACGCTCTTCTTTCCTACTACTCTTCAGGTTTCCCCCTCTGAAGAGCCTTCCCTCTTTCTTTATATTTTTCTAGTATCTCCTCCCACTGAATTTTTCTCTACTGAGATACATGCATGTAAACTTCTTTCCAATTGTATGTACCTTGGCATCTCCTTCCTTTTGTTCTAACATTGCTTCAAGGTCCATGTTGTATCTCTATGTGCATCTTCTGTCTGCAGGATTATGATCTTTTTCATAAAGAATTAACCCTGCTCTTTGGTCATGTACCTGGAAATCTTCACTTGAAAGGGAAAGAATTTGCTCAAGCCATCTTGGCATATCTGCAAAACATCGGTATAAAGTGATAAAGGCCTGGACTATGGTGTTGGCGACAGGAACAGAGGATAAGTGCTGCTAAATATGTTCTGAAGGAAAAATAGACAGAGTTTGGCAACTATCTGACTTTATATGAGATGTGAAGGAGGAGAAATCAAAATTTTCTCCAAGATTTTAAGTGCTTGGGAGAATAGTGATCCCCCAAATAGTGATATGAAGGCTCACAAAAGCCAAGAGGTTTTGGAAAGATGATGATAAGTTAGATTTTAGACATATTGAGTTTGAGATGATAAGACATGCCAATGGAAAGGCCCAATGAGCTAGTGAGTGATTTGCTTTACCCCCTGACCATGATTCTACTTCAAATCTTGTACAGTCTCACAAATATTACTGACTGTAAGGGGTAACTGAACAAGAGGATATGGTTGGATCAGTGCAACACCAGTACTGCCATTTTATAATCATTCCAAGTACATAGTTTCCTAAGTGAATGAAGTTTGTGGGGTCCATTGTTCAGGATGAATCAGTGTGGTATAAAGCCATATAATAAGTACAATGTGCTAATGTCAAGGGCTACAACTAGGGATTTATATTGCAAAAAACACATGTTATCTAAGAGAACATTGTGCATGTTAACAAATTGTAATGATAAGTATTTGTGAAAGACAACTTTTCTGTTCATCACCATGATCAATATGATATAATACAATTGTTTCTAGGTCTAAATTTATGATCTTATGATCTTCTCGGGGTGAGTTTTTGGGTGAGGGCTGTTATGTTAGAATATTATTTATATTTACTAGTGTATATTCATTTTAAAGTGGAAACCAATAAGATAATATACAAATTTGTTTATAACATTCTTTATAGGCAAGGTAGCAATAATCTTCATGAAAATCTATTTGAGCTTTGACAAAAGAACTCTCTGTTGTGCAAATATTCCTTCCACTTTTCTTGCTGGAGTGACATTAAAGTAAGTCTTTGGAGTTAAGATTCACGTTAGTCTAAAAATAGCTACTAGCATATGAATACATGTTAGTTTTTATAGTAGCTGCTTAATACCTGCCAATATCATCAATTTGGGTCTTAGTTTCTTACTTTATAAAATGGTGGGGAGTGTCTAGGATTTTGATAAAAACAAATTAATGAAAGTCTCATGATCATATTAGGTGACATAGTATAAAGTTCTTTTTTGGAAAAAAAGATCTGTGTCGACCTGTGCTATCACAAAATCAATATATGTCAGTTGTAGGACTTGAACCCAGGTCTTACTGAGGCCAACGTCATCTCTCTTTCCACTATTTCACACTGACTCAAATCCTTTTGAACCATGTAATTATCACCAAAGTACTGTAAGAATGACGTAGCAAGGTTTCTGACCTACTCTTTTTCATGTCTTTTATGTGACATTTGCTTTGTTGACATGTGAAGAGATGTCTGGTTTAATCTCAAGAGTCATTCATCCAAGACTGTGTAAGTCTAACTTCTTTTTTTCTCCAATTCCAAGACTCCTCACCAATTAAGATTCCTCAGAAATAATTTAGTAGAGAATGTCACAGATGTCTCAGGAAAAGAAGAATCTGGCTTCCTAATGCACAATTGCCATGACTTGTCATTGGGAAAAGAAGTTGAAAAAATTATTTTTGCCATCATCTAAGCATAAGTGATTGAAATCTCTAGAGGAAAAAGAGATATATTTATATACCATGACGCTCAAATGTTAGTGGCCAATTTTTATGGTTATTGAGGAAATCCCAGGAAAAAGTGCTTCTCTTTATCAGCTTAGGGTTAAAATCATCTCCCAAGTAGACAGAGTACATTCCTATTCTTATCAGAAACCTCTCTTGAATAGTGATTGCAGCTACAATTCATTTCCACCACTTAAAAGTTTCCCAAAACACATTTTAACACTTTCACGAGGTTAAAAAATACTGCCTGTGGAGTCAGAGAGGGTAAATGGAATCCTACCTCTGAATCTTACTACCTGTAGAACTTTGGACAAGTCACTGAATTTCCTTGGTTTCAGTTTCCTCATCTGTCTAATGAGTGGTTTGAAAGTGATATTCTATGAGGTCCCTTTGAACTTTAGGTGTATGATCTTCCAAATGTATTGGGACATTGAATCTCAAAGAACCTTAGAGCTAGAAAGGAGGGACCTCAGAGAACATTTCATCCAATGATCTCATTGGACAAATGAGGAAACTGAGGCTTATAGATGTTATTATACATGAATGTGGCTATACAAGGAAAGTGACCAGAAAAGAAATTTGTCAAAAGGAAAAAAAAATGAAGAGTTTAAAATGGAAAGCCAGAAGTTGGAGATGAAAGTGGCTGACACTGTGAAAATGATTTATGGAGAATGGTTTAGAATTGAATAAAGTGCTATGAGACACTTGGATTTTGTAAGTTTGTGAAGAAGCCAGTGAAGGAGCAATGAGAAAGGAGAGAATATACTGCCTATGGGTTGCCAGTAGACACATTAGACCTTACAGCTGAGGTCTCTGTTGTAAAATTTGCTATGTATTGGACCCGGTGGTTGTGGAAAATGCCTGTGGTTTTTCTGGCTTGTCCTTCCCAGCAGGATCTGATAGTATATTGTCTAAAAAGTTATAAGAAACTAATAGGAGAGAGTATTAAGAAAATTCTATTAAAGGGAACAAACTAGAAATAGCAGCCAAGTGTTAATTGAAACCCCTCTATCTTGAATGCTGTAAGGCACTGTCCAACACTTCTTGTTCCGTAGTACAAGAAAGCAACTTGTAGTCTTTTCTCTGTTGGCTGACCAAGCCATCTAGTAGAAATCTACTCAAATGGTCTCTGTGGAGATAGGGTTTCATAGAGCTGCCTGTCCTAATCCATTAGTAGGAGCCAGCAGGTGTTGCTTCAAAACACCAAGAAAGCTTTGATAATAGGGGACAAATCACTGAACTTCAGTCTTAGATTCCCTATAAGGGAAATTAATTTAGCCTATGTATATAATTCCATTGACTGTGATTTTGCTGCTATGCTACACCAAGCTAAGCTCTCCTATTCTCACTACTTATGACTTGAGAAGGCAAAGTCTCAAAGGATTACCTGAGGTCTTGATTGATATGCGTGGTTTCTCTTTCCATAAGTATATGTGCCACCTGTTTGTTCCTAACACTTTCCCTTATTTTGATAATGAAGACCTAAAAAGATACTTAGTGCTCATAACAGACTACAACATTTTCTTATTTTCTACAAACATTTTTCATTTTATTTTTTGATGTAAATAGTATTTTTCCAGTTATATGTAAAGATAATTTTCAACATTCATTTTTTTATTTTTATTTTTTTCATGGTTGAATGATTTTTTTATGTTTTATTTATTTTATTATTTTTTTCTTTTAATGTTCTACAATCACTTCCTTAAAAAATTAAGATTTTATTCCTCCCACACCTTCCCCCCACTACCCTCCTCCCTCCCTGCAACAACATACAATGACCACAGTGTGTAAGAGTTTTTTCTGGTAGACTTGAAACTTCGTAATAACACAAGAACTTAATGGAAAAAAAAATCTCAATGACGGTTTTCTAAGGCAAAATGCCTTCCACACAGAGAAAGAAATATGGAAGTCATTTGCAGAATGTAGCAGATCATGTTGTGTGTGTGTAGGTTTCAGTGTATTATGTTTTGATTTGTTATATGATTTTTTCCATTTATTTTAGTGTGACTACGTAGCATGACTATAGCGAAAATGTGCTCAATAGGAAAGTATATGTAGAACATTCATTTTTATAAGATTTTTTTGCCCTGTCCTTTTTCTCTTTCCCTTCCCTAAGACAACAAACAATGTGATTTAGGTTACACATGTGCAATCATGTTGCATTTATTTCCATATTAGTCATGTTGTGAAAGAAGAAACAGAAAAAAAGGAAAAAAAAAGAGTGGAAATGATATGCTTTGGTCTACATTCAGACTACATCAGTTCTTTTTCTGGATACAGATAGCATTTTCCATCATGTCTTTTGGATTTTCTTAGATCATTGTATTGCTGAGAAGACCTAAGTCTATTATAGTTGATCATCACACAGTGTTGCTGTCACTGTGTCCAAGGTTCTCCTTGTTCTGCTCACTTCACCCAGCACCAGTTCATGTAAATCTTTTCATGTTTTTCTGAACATCTTCTTCTCATCATTTAAAAACAATAATATAATTAGTTATTTTTAGCTTTCAACATTCACTTCCATAAGATTTTGAGTTCTAAATTTTCCCTCCATTTTTCCCCTCTCCCACTCCCAGATGGGGTGTAATTTAATATAGACTCTACAAATACTCTCATATTCAACCTATTTTCACATTAGTCATGTTGTAAAGAAGAATTGGAACCAATGAGACAAACTATAAGAAAGAAGAAAGAAACAAAAAAAAGAAAAAAGAGAACAAATGATACACTTCAATCTACTTTGAAGTCTGAAACTCCATAGTTCTTTTTGTGCATGTGTATTTTTTTTTTCATTTTTAAGGAACGTACAAGAAATTGTTTGTATAACTAGCCAGAAAAAGTTTTAGTGTGTTAGGAAAGGTGAATTTCAGAACTTCAGGGCCCATTTCCTTCTGTTTTTTCCCTTTTTTTAAAGATAGTGTTTATTAAATTAAACTATAAGATTCAAGTTAAAGTGGAAAAAAAAGAAGCAAGGAGTCATAACTTTTATGAATGTTAATATTTTTATGGATCAAAGTTTTCATTAGTGTATTGTTTTATTATTGAATTTTCCCCTCTCTTTGTGATCTAAATGATGCAAGAAATTCTGGTTACAAGTTCTCTCCACTTATACAGATGGTCAAGTTGTCTGGAGTACTGAGCACTTACTTAAGGTGTCACAACAAGTGTCAGAAGCAGGAGATGATCCAAAGTCTTTCTGATTCTATGGCTCATCCTTCATTCATTACATATCTGGGCCAGTTTCTCTGGCCAATGATTGCTTCATCACTTTCTCTTGAGATTGTGTTGAAATAAACAGTATATTAGAGTTGCATAGACTGAAAATTAGCTGAGTGAATTCAGAGCAGAGGGTAGTATATATAGGTTAAAGAAACAGTAGAAAAATTTGCATTTCCCCTGCTCTCTATTAGCTATAATAGGGACTTCTCTCACTACAAGAATTTCCTGTAATCTCAGGTTTTACTAAGTATTTTATGGTGAAATACACTTTGCTTAGCACATTCCATTTCCATAATATGCTGCCTCAGCAGTTACCTGTGAAGCCCATATTTAAAAAAAATAAACAGAAACAGACAAGAATTAGTCTTGTCTAATTCATGCTTTCTGAATTCTATTATCCCTTAAAATTGTAATTAATTAATTAATCTTTAATTTTCATATTCACTTTTATATGATTGTGAGTTCTAAAAAATAATCCCTCCTTTCCTGCTTCTATGAAGCAGCATGCAATCTGATATAGGGTATGTACGAACAATTATGTTAAACATATTTCCAGAGCCTCGTTGTGGAAGAAGAATCAGAACAAAATGGAAAAACCAGGAGAAAAAATGACAACAAAAAAGGAGAAAATGGTATCCTTCAATCTGCATTCAGGCTCTATATTCTTTTTTCTACGTGGATAATGTGTTCCATTATTAGTCTTTTGGAATTGTCATAGATCTTTGCATTGCTAAGAACAGCTAAGTCTATCAAAGTTAGTCATCACACAATGTTGCTTCTACTGTATACAATGTTCTCCTGGTTCTGCTCACTTCACTCAGCAACAGTTCATGCAAGTATTTCCAGGTTTTTTTCTGTAGTCTACATGCTCATCATTTCTAATGGAACAATAGTATTCCATTGCATTTATATATCACAACATGTTTAGCCTTTCCCCAGTTGATGGGTATCCCTTCAATTTCCAATTCTTTGCCACCACAAAAAAGTTGCCAAAAATATTTTTGTTCATGCAGGTCCTTTCCCCTTTGTTATGATCTCTTTGGGAAACAGACCTAGTAGTAGTATTGCTAGATCAAAGTGTATGTGCAGTTTTATAGCCCTTTGGGCATAGTTCCAAATTGCTCTCCAGAATGGTTGGATCAGTTCAAAACTCCAACAATGCATTAGTGTCTCAATTTTACCACATCTTCTCCAACACTTACCATTTGCCTGTTTTATCATGACAGTCAATCTGATTGGTGTGATGTGGTACCTCAGAGTTGTTTTAATGGGCATTTCTCTAATCAATAGTGATTTAGAGCAATTTTTCAAATGAATATAGATAGTTTTCATTCCTTACTCTGAAAGCCACCTGTTCATATCCTTTGACCATTTATGAATTGGGGAATGACTTGCATTCTTATAAATTTGACTCAGTTATCTATATATATCTATATTTAGAAATAAGACCTTTATCATAGACATTAGCTGTAAAATTGTTTCCTAGCTTAAAATGATAATATATGTTATCAAGAAAATATAATTCATCATATTTTTATAATTTATAATTTATGTCCTGATCAAAATGCTTTTAGAAGAGAAATGGAATATCAAGGATCTTTCCTGAGCTGTGTTTTTATGAATAGGAAATTGTGTTTTATTTCATGAGATAAATAGCCTCAGAGAGGTACTCCTTACTTCTGGTGTAAAGCTGGATTGCTGCTTTACATCATTGGAGGAAATTTCTACACTGAGAGTTCATTACTCTGATGAAGTCACAAAACTAGACTCTATACCACCCTTCATCTCCAAATTTAGTATCAAGACTCAGAAACTCTGAAGAATGACTAACAGGTAATCCTTTCCTCCCTATTAAATATGATAGAAATAAACATCCTTTAAAAACAACTCTCAGATCTTTGTGTCCCCCGTTTTTCTTCCTTAGTGTTTACGGTACAAAAGAATCAGAGAGTGTTACGAATTATATGATATCTTAACCATCCTCAAGCATTAATTGAATCATTGATATTCAACATATGATCTTTGTGTGCACTGTACTAGTGGATAAATCTAAGTACAGCCATAGTAACGTTCTCATTGTAAATGAAACAAGAAGGAATAAGAAAAAAAGAGAAAGCTATGTGTAAGGAGCCTCAGGGATTCTCTTTAAAGCTGGATGAAAGAATTCATGGAATTGGCTTTGTTGTGTACCTGAAAGGAATAATAAACATTATTTCCCAGGATGCTTGGTCTTCTTGGCTTACAGTGTTCAAAAAAAAGGAACAATAATCAAACAGTTCACCATGAGGACAATATCAATTTTTGTGTAGGCACCTTTTGCAGAATATGAAGCAGAAACATCTCATAAAGACTTCGACAGAACTTCCAAACTCCATCAATCTATCAGTTGCTTCTCTTTGCCTTGATTGTGAAAATGCACAAGGGAAGGACGCTATTGAAAGTCCTGTTGATAAAAAGTATTTACACAATGCCTTAAAATTAGGTAAGGATTTTGCACACTTGATTTCTTTAGAGATTCATAATAATCCAGCAAAGCAAGTTCTACAGATAATATTATTCTCATTTTTCATATTAAGAAATTGAGTCTCAGAGAAGTTAAATGATTTATCTTGGTCGCACAGGTAGGCAGAACTTGAACCCAAGTCTTCCAGACTTCAAGTCTAGTACTCCAAATCAATGTCATGTCATGATGCTTCAATCTGTCAGTCAATAAGCATTTATTAAGTGCTAACTGCATGCAGGCACTGTGCTAACAGATAGGAATACTAAAATCCTTCTTCATGTTTGACTCACCCAAGATTTTTAAATCTTTTGAATCACAAAGTCAGAGCAAGATGGTCCAGAGAATCGAGGAGAAAGATGATGAAAAATTCTGACAGCCTCTGCAGGCATTGATCTCCTGTGTCTTGATGTCTTTGACAGTGCCTGTGAGGAAAGAGCTGTATAATAGTCTTATAAATATAGAAAGGTAAGGATATGAGAGTCTATCTGGTATAGCATTTCCTGCTTCCACTTATTTTTTTCAATAAATGAGGAATTAAGGCCTAGAGAGTGACTTCCCTGAGGTCACACAAGTATTAAATAGAAGAGCTAGCATTTGAACATAGGTCCTTTGACTCTTTCAACTCAACTGCTTACAAAACAAATTGCAAGCTAAAATCATCAATCACTCTGAGGAACTTGATCCAAATTTTCTCCTTTCTCCCATGGTTTTCTCTATTGCCATATTCTTCTATTATGATTTCTGAAGTTCTGGTTCTGCTTGCAAATTGATACCTGGGAATTTCCTTAGATCTGAAGTACGTTAGAGAAAGCCCAATTATGGGCCTTTAAATTTTCTAAGTATTTCTAGAAACGAATAGACATTGTGAGGAAAATAGTTCTTATTAATGATCATTTCAGTCAGAAGGGTTTCAGGATATTCCTGGCTGAAGTTCAATCAGAAAATATTACAACCACAGTTTCAATGCCATTCAGCTTTCTACACAGAGCTAGTCATTACTGTTGCTTTCAGATTGACCCTACCCACATATGCTTGAGTGCATAATAAAAATTTAAAAAATTCTAAAAAAAACTATCCAATAAATATCCCTATGCAAATACCTTTGAACAGATGGATTTCATTTTATTCAATCAGTTCTTAATGCTCATGTGAAATCTCACCAATGCAATTTTTCGTTTAGCTTAGGCATGGAAAGCATACATACCCTGCTGAAATTTCACCTGAACACTACTTTCATTTATCTAAGAGGGTGGGGCTATGGTTCAAAGTTTTCTTGCTTTCCGTTCATAGATGTGGTTCTGCCCATATGCTTTTCCTTCTTAGGGTATGAGTGAATCTTGACAGAGAAAACTGGGTGGCCTAAAGTGTTTTCCATGTGGAATTCAGAGAATCTGGAGAAAATGTGTCCACCCATTTTTCAAAAAGTCTGCCTCTATTTATGGCCTTCTTTGTTTCTGGGGCTGCCCACACTTTAATTAGCATGCATGTGTTGATATTTGGCAAATTTCTGCATGTGTTTTTGTGAATGTTTATCACCAGTACTAATGGAATGATGACAATAGAAGACCTCATTAAAAAGCTGCCCAATTGCTTAAGCTTTGTAGCTTTTCTCTTCATGCATTAAAAAAAAATAATAATAGCCTTGTGATACTGGGATACTATCTCTGCAGGGACGATTGTGATAACCTTGGAGTCAGGAAAAAAGAAACAGGTTTGAATCCTGTGCCTGACCAGTTGTGTATTTCTCTAAACCTCTCTGAGCTTAAGTTCCATATAGCATCTATTATTCCATAGGCTAATCAGGAAGTACAAATGAGATAATGTAAAGTGCTTTGTAAATCTTAAAACAGTGTATAAATGTGAACTATGGACAATTTGGTGGCTTAGTGGATAGCGCTCTGGACATGGAGTCAAGGAGATGTGGTCAAATCATTTAACTTCCTTTCAAAAGATCTTCAGACCTACAGGAGTGAAATTCAAGGGATGGAAAAATCCAAAGGAGGCATATTGGGTATGTTCACGTGCTTCGTCTTCTCTGTTTTTGCTACCACCTTCAGTCAGGTGGAGGAAGTTATAGTCCTCTATAAATGAGATAGTAGATTCCATGATTTGTATTTCTCAGCAAAGTCGGTTTCTATATCAAATTCTTTTTCTGTTAGGTTTTTTGAAATCTAGCCTTTTCAGTTTTGTTGTGGTTTAGTTGTTTCAGGCATGGTTGACCCTTTATAATACCATTTAGGGTTTTCTCAGCAAAGATATTGGAATGGTTTGTCATTTTCTTTTCCAGTGTGTCCTCATTTTACAAACAACGAAAACAAAAAAAAAACAACAGGCAAATAGGGTTAAGGGATTTATCCAGGGTCACACAGCTAGTATATGTCTGAGATAGGATTTAAACTCAGGTCTCTCTTATTTTAGGCTCAACATTCTAACCACTGCCCTGCCTAGCTTTAAGTGACTTATTTTCTCTTTTTGCACATTCATGGTGAAACATAAGAAATTCTAGTTTGTTACTTCCAATCTGCAATCTTGGTTGATTCTACTTCTATTATTTTGTTGTTCTTCAGAACTTTGCAACCAAATGCTTTCTTTTGTTGGCTCTTTCCTGTTCTAAATGAGGAAAAAAAACTTTTTCTGGATCCCTGACAACAATGTCCTTCATTTTTATCAGATGAATCTCTATAGCAGAACTGTATTCTGTCTCATTCACATTTTTTCTTATTTCCTTCTTTTTAAAATGAATTTTAAAAATATCAACAAATGAACACTTCTGTACACAAAGATAGAAAAAAGGAATATGTGTAAAAATATGAATCCCTATATGTATAGTTTATTTTTAAGTATATGTTAAATATGACATCATAACAGCATTTCCACATTTGTATATATTATTTGCTGAACTGTTTTGCTTTCTTCTCTGCACTTTTAAAAATGATTCAACAATACTCCTTTCTTTAGTTTTCTCTCATATCATTATTATTACCCCTTCTTCCCATGTTTTCTACAACTCTCTTCTATGATCTCAAAATAAAAGTATTTCTTTGTAAAACAAAACAAGAACAAACAATAAGTCATGAAGTAAAACAAATTCACACATTGTTCCCATCTGAAAATTTGTACTTTGCCCTGTACCTTTAGTCATTTTGTGCCAAGAGATGGGAAGAATGAATCATAATCGGTCTTTTGCAATCTTTATTGGTCATTGAATTGACTGGAGTTCAAAATCTTTCAAAATTCTTTTTCTTTATCTTAGTGTATGTAGTCTTTGAAAATTATTCTCTGACTCTGTTAACTTCCTATGAATCTTCCCAGGTTTCTCTGAATTCACTTTGTTACAAAAATGTTGTGTGTGTGTGTGTGTGTGTGCATGTGCGTGTGTGCACAAAAACTGTTTTACAAGATCACTGGTCAGACATAGTTTCATGACTTTTGTCCTATAATTCCAAATTTCTTTCTGAAATGGCTGGAGCAATTCACAGCTCTAGCAATACTGCTTCCCACAGTACCTCCAACCATTGTAATTTTACATTTTTATTATCCTTGACCATGTAATGGATGAAAATGGAACTTCAGAGTCACTTAATTTAAATTTTTCTTATTATTAGTGAATGGAGACATTTTTATGGTTATTATTACTTTGCATTATTTTAAAACAATTTGAAAGTCAAATTTTCTATTCAAATCTGGTCTTTTCTTTAGGAATACGTGAAACTATTCTATTTCATGAAATATCCATTTATTCTTCTTGAAGGGGAAAGGAAATTTTGCTGGGAAGTTTATTTTTCATTATAATTCCAACCTCTTTGCCTTCTGGAATATCATAGCCCAAGCCCTCTGTTCCTTTAAGTAATAGTTGCTAAAATTTGTGTGATCCCGACTACAGCTTTTTGGTATTTGGTTTCTTTCCGGCTGATTAAAGTGTTTGCTCTCTGATCTGGAAGTTCTGAAATTTTGCCACATATTTTCATTTTAGGGAATTTTAGGATCTTTTCTTTTCATTTCCTTCATTTTAGGATCTTTTCTCTAGGTGATAATGGGAAGCTTTTTTTCAATTTCTATTTTGCTCTCTGCTTTGTTAGGGCAGTTTTTCCTGATAATTTCTTGAAATATGATTTTTTAGGACCATTCTTTAGTCATGGATTTCAGGTTATCTAACAATTTTTAGATCTCTATATTTTTCAGGACAGTTGTATTTCTTACATTTCACATTTTCTATTTTTTTTATTCTTTTACTTTTGTTTTATTGTTTCTTAGTGTCTCATAGTTTTATCATAGCTTTTTATTGTCCAATTTTAATTTTCAAGTAATTTTTTTCTTCAGTGAGCAGTTGTACCTTTCCCCCATTTGTCCAGTTCTGCTTTTTAAGCCATTATTTTCATCAGTGAATTTATTTTACTCTTTTTCCATTTGGCAAATTCTGTTTTTAAGATATTATTTTCTTCAGTATTTTTTTGTGTGCCTCCCTTACCAAGCTATTAATTGTCTTCATAATTTCCTTTTTTCTTTCATTTTTTCACATATTTTTGCTCTGCCATTCTTATTGGATTTTGAAAATTATTTTTAAACTCTTCCAGGAATTCTTGTTGGGCTTGTGTCCAATTCGCAATTTGTTCCTTTGAGACTTTGCTTGCTTGTTGCTATTACTTCTTCATTATCTTCTTCTGAGGCATGTCATGTTCTTCCTTTCACCATGGTAGATTTTTATAGTGAAGTTCTTTTGTTGTTGCTGTTTGCTTAGGGCTTTCACTCCCTCTTGAACAATAGTGCTCCTTTCTGCCCTTAAATTATGATCCAGAAGTGAATATATGCAATGCATTTGTGAAACAGGATCTGACCTTCTGACCAGAGCTAGCTGAGGGGTCCTTTGTAATCTTTTTTTTGACCAGTTGCCGGGTCCCCTCACTATCTCTGCTCTCAGAAATACCACTACTTCTGTCACCATTTGTCCTACCACTGGTGTTTCATCCATGTGATCTCTGGGCCAGCCTCTACCTCCATGTCACAAATTAGTCTTTCTAAATTTCTTTGTTTTCTTGGGCTTGATTTCTTGTTGGCTCTGTCGCTTCAAAATTTGATTTGAGGTGTTGTTTTAAAATTGTTTGAGCAAGAATTTTGGGAAGTTCAGCTGAGTGCTTTCTCTAGTCTGCCATTGTGACTATCTTTGCTTTTATGCTTTTAAGAAGTCCATAGGCTTCTTCAGACTCCTATAATGGTCCATGATACAAAGAAAGATCAAGAATTACTTCTTTAAATTTAGTTTCTTTTTAAAAACTTTCAATTTTTTTGAAAGGTTTTTCAAGTGGTTGGTGTACTTGTTTGTTTGTATTTTGGAAACCCTATGTTTTTATGCTTGCTTCTGATTCTGACTTATATAATTAGTTCTACTAATTAAATTTTCTATCTTTTGACCATTACCAAATTATTGATAATTATGCCTTTGCGTGCAGGTAGAAATCTAGCATGATTAGTTCACATTGTTTCCAATTTTTTCACATTATTTTCCTTGAGATCCTTGACATTTAAGTTTCTTCTGATGAATTTTGTTATTTCATCTGGTTCTATGAAATAGACTTTTGGTAGTGTGGTATTGAACTGAATCTATAAATTAATTTAGATTGCATTATCATGTTTATGATATTAACTTTAAATAACAAGCAATGACTGTTTTCTCAGTTATCTGCATTCCTTTTTTCTGTAAAGGATATTGTGGTTTTATTAAGACTATTACTTTCTAAAGCTTTGTAAGTGGAATCCCAGTTATTTTATATATTCTATAGTTATTTTGAATAGAGTTTATTTTTCTATACTTTCCTTTGGGTCTTTGTGGAAGATGCATAAGTGCTAATAGTTACTAGGGTTATTTTATAATTTTCTACTTTGTTGAAGTTATTTCAGTTAATTTTAAGAGTTATTTAATTAATTTCTGACTTTTTTTAAGTAATCAAAATGATAACTGTTTCTTCTTTATGTGTGGTTACTTCTTCAAATTGTCTTTTTTATCTTCTCTTTAGAACTTATATTTCCCAACAATAGAGTTGACAGTAGGAATGTTTTCCCCCAACCTGATCTTATTGGGGAAGCCTGTAGTATTTCTGCTTTATGAATAATATTTGATATTTAATGTTAAGATAGATATTGTTTATATGCTTTTTACCATGTTAAATAAGAATCCATTTGTTCCTATGTTTATAGTATTTTGTATAATTCCTTTTATAATCTAGATCCTACTATCATTGAGGTTCTGGATAAGCATAATTAAACCAGTCCCTTGCTGTAATCTCTGATTTTAGCCTTTATATTTTGGCAGTATCATCACCATCATCATCATCATCATCATCATCTTCATAAAACTTGAATGTTTTCAGTGGGTTGTACATATGTCATCTCCTTTGATCTTCAAAGAAATTTTATGGACACAAGTTACTAAGAATTCTTGAAGGGGATAAAGAAGTGATTTTCAAAATCCACTAAGGGTGGTAGAGTAAAAATTATGTAAAGACATGAAAGAAAAAAGAAAATTACAGAAACAATTTCTTGGTAAAAGAGGCATAAAATACTAAAGACAAAAACATCATATAAAAAGAATTGACTAAATGTAAAAAGAGGTAGAAAATAATTTCACTGATGAAAATAATCACTTAAAAAGTAGAATTGGACAAATGGAAAAAAAGGTAAAAAATCTCACTGAAGAAAATATTTTCTCAAAAATTAAAATAGAGCAAGTGGAAACTAATGACTCAATGAAACAGCAAGAAATAGTAAAACAAAGCTAAAAGAATAAAACAAATAGAAGTAAATGTTAAATATACAAGAAACTGATCTAATGAATAGATTGAGGAGAGACAATTTAAGAATTATCGGATTAGGTGTGAGCCTGGGAGCAGTCACCTCACATCTGTCTCAGAACTTTCACAGCCTGACCAGCTATCCCCCCAACTATCCTCCAAAATGGCATCATCTGTCAAGGATCAGCTTTTCTTGAATGTCCTGAAGGAGGACCAATTTCCCCAGAACAAGATCACTGTTGTTGGGATTGGTGCAGTTAGCATGGCATGTGACATTAGTATTTTAGCAAAGGAAATGGCTGATGAACTTGCCCTAGTTGATGTAATAGAAAACAAACTAAAGGGAGAGATGATGGATCTCCAACATGGAAGCCTTTTCCTCAAAACACCAAAGATTGTTTCTGGCAAAGACTACAGTGTGACTGCAAACTCAAGGCTGGTCATTGTTACGACTGGAGCCCGTCAACAAGAGGAAGAAAGTCGTCTTAATTTGGTCCAGCATAATGTGAATCTCTTTAAGTTCATTATTCCCAATATTGTTAAATACAGCCCTAATTACAAGCTGCTTATTGTTTCCAATCCAGTGGATATTTTGACATATGTGACCTGTAAGCTAAGTGGCTTTCCTAAACACTGTGTTATTGGAAGTGGTTGCATTCCGGATTCTGCCCGTTTCTGTTACCTAATGGGGAAGAGACTTGGTGTCCATTCTTTAAGTTGTCATAGATGGGTCCTTGGGGAACATGGAGACTCCAGTGTTCCTGTGTGGAGTGTTGTGAATCTTGCTAGTGTGTCTCTAAAGAACATTCATCCTTCTTTGGGAATTGATGCTGATGCAGAGAATTGGAAAGATGTTCATAAACAGGCGGTTGAAAGTGCTTATGAGGTAATCAAACTGAAGGGCTATACTTCCTGGGCCATTGGTTTGTCTGTGGCAGATCTGGCAGAAAGCGTTATGAAGAATCTTAGGAGAGTGCATCCAATTTCCACCATGGTTAAGGGCCTATATGGCATTAAAGAGGATGTCTTTCTTAGTGTCCCATGTGTCTTGGGGCAGAATGCCATTTCAGATGTGGTGAAGGTCAACCTGAATCAGGATGAGGAGAGCCATTTAAAGAAGAGCACAGATACTCTTTGGGGAATCCAGAAGGAGCTGCAGTTTTAAAGCCTTTGAATGTGCTGCCATAAAGATAACAGGACAGGGGTTGAGGGGTTATGTACAATCTGCTTCTCTAGATCAAATCCTTCCTTTGATTAGTGACTAAACACCAGAAGTATAAAACCTGTGAACACACTCTCCTTTATTCCTAAAGTTAGAAATGGGGAATAGAACCCTGTTGTAGTTTGCATATGATGCTGAATATGACCTGTATAAACTCAGTGGTGGTGTCAAGCAGAGCCAGTGCCCCACAGGTATATAAACTACCTGCTTTGTATGTAGGTGCTACAAGTTCCCTTAGGCCCAGAAGACAACACTCCTGGATACAAAACACCACACAGTAGTAATTC
The DNA here is from genome assembly GCA_023548195.1 of Bettongia penicillata ogilbyi. Classification (NCBI taxonomy): domain Eukaryota; kingdom Metazoa; phylum Chordata; class Mammalia; order Diprotodontia; family Potoroidae; genus Bettongia; species Bettongia penicillata. The sequence goes on from JAJHZJ010000535.1 coordinate 2,699,824, forward strand.
TTTATTGATGCATTGATTACCTTTGTGCTCCCCTCCATTAGGGCACTACAGCATGTCCCCCATGTATCACCTTTCTAGAGGACCTGATTTTGTCTGCCTGTAAAATATATATATCAATAGTTGTAAATTTTTATGTTGTATAAAAAGATCTGTATATGTACAACAATACAACCAATTCCTCAAGTGTCATACTAACCCTAAACACTGAATGAACAACAAATAACTGATAAAAAAAGAGTTATCAGATTACCTAAAAACAATGATCTAGCAAAGAGCCTAAATATAATATTTTAAGAAATTATCAAAGAAAACTGCCCCAATATCCTTAAGCTGGAGACAAAAATGGAAATTGGAAAAATCTTCCAATTACCACCTGGGAAAGATCCCAAAAAGAAAATTTCCAGGGACTATATAGCAAAATTCCAGGACTCTGAGATCAAAGAGAAAATACTTCAAGCAGCCAAACAGAAACTGTTCAAACACCATGAATCCTTAGTCAAGATCACATAAGATTTAGGAATTACACATAAAGAAGCAAAGGACTTAGAATATAATATTCCAGAAGGAAAAAGAACCAGCTTTTCTACATGGACCCTTGATCTTTGAACTCTAGAAAGTTGTTCACAATACTTTCGTGCTCTATCTTTTGCTTTCAATGTCTCTCCATATACTGGTTTTTTCTCTACTGCCTACAAATATACCCATGACTTAAAATTCCTCACTTTACCCTACCAACTCTGTAAGCTTTGGTTCTATATCTCTTTTCCCCTTGAGAAACACCTCAAGCAAGCCTTTTCCATGGAGGTGCTTTCACTTTTCTTCTTACTCTCTCCTAAACTCTCATCAATGTGTCCTTATTCAACTAAGACATTTCTCTCCAAAGTTGAGTGAATTAATTTTCTTTTAATTATCAAATGTGTTAGGTTTTTCTCAGTTTTCCTCCTTCATGACTTCATTGCAGCATTTATAATCCTCTTTTTCTGGACTGTTTCCTCTTTCCGTTTTCACAATACCAATCTCTCCTGAGTCTCCTCCTCTCTGTCCAATTACTTCTTTCCCATTGTTCTTAACAACTTCTTAATCCATGATCCACTCACTAAGTGAACTTCTTCCAAAGGTTTGTCCTGAGTGCTCTTTTCTTTCTCTTTCTATTATTACACTTGATGATCTCCTCAACTTCCATTGCTTCAATTTTCAGCATTATACACATGTTTCCTAATCCAGCTATATAGCCCTAGTCTCTCCTTTGAACTAGATAGTCAACCATTACAAAACTACCTATCTGACAGCTCCAACTACATGTTTTGTAGGCATCTCAGACTTAATATGTCCCAAACAACTGGTTATCATTGCCTCTTTTGAATTTCTTTACTACTGTAGAAGTCACCACAAACCTTCCAGTCACCAAGGTTGTGAATCTCAGTATCATCTTTTATTCTTCATTTTCGTTCACTACACATAGCCCTGTCATTGGTGAATCTTCCTTTCTGACTTTACATCATCTCTGTGCACATCCACTTCCCTCTACTCACACAACCTCAACATTAGTTCAAGGTCTCATTATCTCTTTTCTGAACTATTTCAACAGACTTTTAGCTGGTCTCTCTGCTTCATACTTTTCTCCAATTTAATGCATCCTCCACTCAGCTGCTAAGGTTACTTTTCTAGTCTAGCAATCTGACCATGTTTTGTCACTACTCGATGAGCTCTCTGTATTCTCTGTTACCTCTAGATCAAATATATAGTACTGTGTTTGACATTTCAGGCTTTCATAACCTGAATTTTTCTAACCTTTCTAAGTCATCTTGCATTTTTTCCCCTTCCATGCACTCAATATTTCTGCCACAATGATCTACTTACGGTTCCTTGAGCATAACAATCAATCTCCCAACTCAATGCTTTTGTGCTTATTTTCTCTCATGCTTGGAATAACTTGGTTCCTCATTTCTATGTCTTGATTTTTTTGGCTTCCTTTAAGGTTCATTTCAAGCAGTACCTTTTATACACTGTCTTTTCCATTCCCTTCAGATACTAATGCCTTTCTCTTTTCATCTACTCTCTCTCTATATAATGTTATTCCCAGTTATTTACTTATTTTCTCTCTCATTAGACTGTGAACTCCTTGAGAGCATCTTTATCTTTGCTTAGCATGTTGCTTGATAGATAATAAGAGCTTAAGAAATACTTGATGACTGTTAGGATGTAAGATCATCCTTTGTAAACTCATTAAATGCTTATTGGTACAATCTATAGTAGACAGCATGATGGGATTGATAAGTTCTTTGTCACATTTCTGCATGTTTTTGGCTTCTTCTTCTACATATCTAATTTTAAAAAGTTATTCATTCTCCTGGAGGTTATGAATATTTGGTGTACTGAACCTGATTAGAGGGTTTTTTTATGGTGACAGTTTGGTTTGTGTTAATGTTCTATTTCCAATACAGTTTATTGGTTGAGTTCTCTGTGATATTCTGAATATTATATCTGTTATTAGGAAATTTTTCTTTTATTAGTTTATAAAAGGTACTAAGATTATGTCTTGTTGGATATTTGTTAGTTGCTATTTTTTTTTGCAGCATCCAGTGATGTATTGCAGTTTCTAAAATACCCTTACAAATTCTATCTTTATTGGTAAGTCTGCACTCCTTAAAGATAACCTGTCTGTAATTTCTAGTGGTGATAACTTGGTGCTGAATTCAGCTAATCTGTCAATCAACAGACATTTATTTGATTGCCACCATAAAGTCCTCCATTTAAAAAAAATCAACCTGACAACTTTTTGGTCAGTGCTTCCTCCTTAATGTATTGTTGGGTGATTTTATGCAGAACTAGCTCATGACTGTTCTTTTGATGTTGCTTTTGGATAATACCCTTTTCATGGGCATTGTATATATAGATAAACTGCTTTGTTAGATTTGACAAATGTAATGATTTATACTATATCTGATAATATACGGTGTGATTATCCTAAAAGTACTTCTATAGTTTTTTTTTTTAACTTGGTTGTTATGTTCCCTGAAAATATCTATCAATCATTTCCTCCTTTTTTGGTGAGGAAACACTCATCTTCTATAGTTTCATTAGGATGAGGTGTCCTATATTTTTCTCTATCACTGTATAGAGTTTTTAGGATATTTTCCAAATCTATTATGGAGTATTTTAGATTTAAAAATGTAGATTAAGGCAGGAATTATATAGTTGCTAATTGCTTGTTTTTTCTCTCTAGCTTTTATGTTAGGATATCAGCAAATTCACCTTCATCCACCTTGATCTCAAATCAATTTGAGTCAAGCTCAAAGTCTATACATTCCTTCTTTCCTTGGTATATTAAAAATTTCACATTTTTCAATACTAAATCATATTCTTATTTTGTTAAATACTCCATGAGATGAAGGAATTGTTTCTGTGTTTTTTCAACAATCATTCAGGTTAATATAATCCATACATGAAGATAAGTCTCTTAAGCTCAAATGCTATCATTTACATGAATTCTTCCCTGCTTTTTTCCTTCTGACAGTGATTTCCATCAATAAATATTCATAAAGGATTTTGTATAAATAACCCCCATTATGCTTTATTTTTCATCATAGTTACTTACGTATATGTCTCACACATCTATTCTCCTCCAAATAGATCATAAATTTTTCTTTTGCTTAAGAACATTGTTGCTTTTCATCTGTGTTTTTCCAGCATAGTGACATATAACATATCCTAAATTTAACTGAACAGTAAAGTCTTTCTGTTAATATAATAATTAAATTCCCTGAGATGATATTCCAGAGACATCCTTATATTGGATTCTGCTTGATAAAATTGTTGTTTTTTAGGCTATCCATAAGACCTCATTAGCTAACTTTCAAATTCCCTTAATTTTGGGTAATTATGGAAATGACACCTAAAGAAATACAATAAATTTCCCTGTATATAAAATCTAAATGATCAGAAAACTTGTGGAAATAAAATTGCTAGGTTAGCATAACATGATTGATATAAAGAATGAAAAATGCAGGTAAGATCTTGATATTCCTTCCAGGTCTTCCAAAAGAGATTTCAATCTTGAGTATAGTTGATATACAATATAATCTAAAGTATTTTAATTCCTTGAAAAAAAATATATATGTAATATATGGGTATTTGAGGATCAATTATCTCATTCTTTGGGTTTTTCTATTAACAGTTAGTATAATGCCATTTAACATAGATTTACTTCTTTATGGCTTCATAAGTTTTAAAATTCAAAAAGTCATTCATCACTCCTTCAGAAACTATTTCTGGTACAGGAGACAAAGACAAACAAAATTCTGGATGTCTCAGATTTCCAAACTACTTAAGATAGAATATACTCTGTTTCTATTACTGTGTCCTGAATATTCAGGTTTAAGACTTTCTCAAGTACATTAGCTCCATTTTTTTCATTAAAAATGAAGAACTTCAGCAGCATGTGTCACTTTTCATTTTGCAAACTCATACAACTGAATTAAAAATGCAGTAGGTCTTTTTTTTTTTTAAGTTAGAAGACAGGTTCAGATCCAAGCTCTGTTGTGCACTGCTTGTGTGACCTTGTCAAGTGTAACCCCTGTGAACATTTTTCCTGTCCTGTAAAATGAAGGATTAGACTAGGTGATTTCTAGGTCTTTCCCAATTTCAAATTCTTGATCTTGGCTATATTTGTTGCAGATATAATAACAGAATTCTTCTGAGAAATTATCTCTATTATTTCTTTATTGTTAAAGTATTTTTTTTTAAATGCTACAAATGTTTAGTAACTGAATTTTAGAAAATCAATCTAATTGGGTAGAAAGGGTTCCTGGGGGTGACCCATCATTAGAGAGGGCAAGAAGTATGTAATGCTTAGCACCTAGGCTAAGGTCTCATGTATAAGCAATGACAATGAATTGAGAGCAATAGACAACACCCCAGTGTAAAAATAGGAAGGAACTTAGGGAAAAGTCCAAAAGGTTTTTGGGGAAAAAAAGAGAAATTCAGTCTGCTAGGGACTCTTTTACGAGTTACAAGTATCATCTTCTCATGTAGTAATGTAGAGTTTAACCTTACTAAGTCTTTTCTGATTTCCCTTTCCTGTTTACCTATTTATGTTTTTCTTGAGTCTTTGAGAGTCAAATTTTCTGTTCAGCTTTGGTCTTTCATCAAGAATGCATAAAAGTACTCTATTTCATTGAATGTGTATTTTTTTTCCTCCTGAAGGAATATACTCAGTTTTGCTGGCTAGGTGATTTTTGGTTGTGATCCTAGCTCCTTTGCTCTCCAGATTATTGTATTCTAAACCCTCCAATCCTTTAATGTAGAAGCTGATAAATCCTATATTATCCTTACTGTGGCTTGAATTGTTTCTTTCTGACTGTTTGTAATGTTTTCTTCTTGACCTGAGAGACATAGAATTTGACTATAATATTTCTAGAAGTTTCCATTTTGGGATTTTTTTCAGGAGGTGATTGGTGGATTCTTTTAATTTCCATTATACCCTCTCATTCTAGAATATCAGGGCAGTTTTACTTGATAATTTCTTAAAAGATGATGTCTTGGTTCTTTTTTTTATCATGGCTTTCAAGTGGTCCAATAATTTTAAAATTATCTCTCCTGGATCTATTTTCCAGGTCAATTGTTTTTCCAGTGAGACATTTCACATCGTCTTCTATTTGGATTTGCTTTATTGTTTCTTGGTTTCTCATAAAGTCACTAGCTTCCATTTGCTCCATTCTAATTTTGAAGGAATTATTTTCTTCAGTGAGCTTTTGGATCTTCTTTTCCCTTTGATCAATTTTACTTTTGAGGGCATTTTTCTCCTCATTAGCTTTTGTACCTGTTTTAACATTTGACCTATTCTGTTTTTTTAAGGTGTTATTTCTTCAATATTTTTTGTGTCTTCTTTACAAAGCTGTTGACTCTTTTCTCACGATTTTCTTGCATCACTCTCATTTCTCTTCCCAATTTTCCCTCTACCTCTCTTGATTTTCAAGATCTTTTTTTGAGCTCTTCTATGGCTTGAGACCAATTCACATGATTTTTGGAGATTTTGGATGTGGGAACTTTGACTTTGTTGCTGTCTGTGTGTTTTGGTCTTCCATGTCATCTAGTAACTTTCTATGGTCAGAATTTTTTTTCTGTTGTATGCTCATTTTCCTTACTCTATTTCTTGGCTTTTAATTTTTTGTTAAAGTGAGACTCTGCTTCCATGGTGGAAGGCACATTGTCCCAAGTGTTTCTAGTTTTCTGTAGCTGTTTTCAGAGATAATTCTAGAGTCCTGTAAGTTTTCAGTTCTTCCAAAGTGGTATGATCTAAGAATATATGTTTACTACTCTCTTGACCTGTACTCTTGTCTGTGAGTAAGCACAGTAAACCACTTTTCTGCTGTGAAACTGTGACTAGGGGCCCCACTACACTATGGCTACAAGCTCTGGTGAAATTAGTGCTTCTCCTTGCCCTGGAACTGCCACCCACCCAAGGCTGTGACTCAGATCTGAGTATGGGCAAAATAACAGAGTCCTGCCCTCAGTGCCAACAAAGAGATTTCTGTAATCTCTTTCTAAATAGTTGTTTGACCCCCTTACCAGCTGATTCAATGATTCCCAAGACCTTTTCCTAGTTTACTGGGGCCGAGTCTGTGCTAGCATGGTTTGAACTGGACTGTGCTGCACTCTCACCTATATGTAGCAACTTTTCCTGATGTGCTTCTAAGTTGTCTTTGACTGGAACAATTATTTTTACCCCATCTTTTTGTGGATTCTTCTCCAGGAATTATTTTTGGCAATATTTAAGGTGTTCAGGTGAATTTTGGAGAGAGGTGGATTGAGTCTATGCCTTTTCTCTGCCCTCTCAGTTACTAGGGACCCATTTAGAGGGCAGACATAGGGAAAACAGTCTTAAGCAAAAGTGAGTGACTCATGACCATTGGATACATAACTTTTGAAGAACAACAAGATCTGAATGTGATCATGAAGAGAAACAAAGCTTCACTGAAAGAACAAAAATGGCTTTAATGACTGATAAATAACTTTGATTCAGATATGGTGAACAAAGTAGTAAAGAATGGGTCAAGTGGATGAATGTGATTTCTAAGGGGGCAGAATAAATACATTATCCAATAGAACTGAAACAGGTAACTAAAAGTTAGTAAAAATTAGTCTTAAGCTTGAATTATAAAGAGCAAAATACCTTTTTATCTACCTATTCATGGATGAAATTAAAATATTCTTGAGATAGATAGGATCATTAAATTATTAGAGTGAAATTGGTAGTTGCAAAGTTCTTGTAGCTTGGCTTGTAGTCTATGAGGTGAATTTTTGGGTGTCAGAAAAAAACACCTCATTTCCTTGCTGACAATTACGTAACACTTTAAGGTTTGACAAGCACTTCAGGTACATTAACTTATCTGATCCTCACAATAACCTTTAATATAAGCACTTTAGGTAATAATATCTTCATTTTATAGATAAAGAAACTGAGAATCAGAGAAGTTAAATGACTGGGTCATGGTCATGCTACTGGAAAGAGGAAGGATTTGAACCCAGATCTACCATGATAGCATTTAGTATTCTTTTCACTATGCCATTATTATAATCAGCTATCCACTTTAAGGTTGGACTTCCATACTCAGACAGGAGACCAAGAGCAGATTCTAAAAATACTTGATAATACTAAAAATATATTATATAGTAAATATATAGTAAATAAATAAAAAATCTAAAAATACTTGATAACATGCATCTATTTTGGCTGGGAGGACAAGGGTTGACTTTAACATTTTGCTCCAAGAATATCTCCAAATAAGAGAATAATGAGGAGAAAAGCAAGCCTTTCTTCCTCTATTTTGCAGATGGAGGCAGACAGTGGCACAGTAGAACTTCCTGTACCTAGTATCAGGAAGACCTTAGTTCAAATTCAGTCTTAGACACTTACTGGCCAAGTCACTTAACCTCTTTCTACCTCAGTTTAGTCAAATGAAAAACAGAGATAATGATAGCACCTACCTCAAAGTGAGGACCAAATAAGAAAGTATTTGTGAAAAGCACTTAGCACAGTGCTTGGCACATAACAGGCACTATGTAAATGCTTAATCTCTTCCTTTTTTTCTTTGTATAGAAAACCAGGGTTAACTTTCAATACTTCTTTTATTTTCTTATTATTTTCTCAGTTTTGTAAATTTAACCTCCCTCTTTTTTCCATATTGTGTCTTGGTAGATTAAAAACTTTAAAAGCAAGCAAATTGTTGAAGAAGGATGAAGCGGAAAACCTGCGTCTTCTTTCATTGTAAACTCAGTGACTATACAAAGAAGTGGTGGTAAAAATAATTGCCAGTAGGGGGAACTAGTGAATCAAGGTCTGAATTTCAGTGGAAGAGAAGGTGGGGCAATGTAGGCAGGAGTCTGCTGGGCATCACAACTGTAATCTTTGGTCAAATGATTAAGTTGGTCTTTTGACACACAATTGGCAGAGGCAGTAAGTATATTTTTTCTGATTGGCTTGCTGCATAAAGAGAATAATTCTTGGAACCATTCCGTTGCGGCATATGTACATTCATAATCAGACTGCATATACACAACTCTGAAACCAACACCCAGATGAAAAGTGAATAATGTCGGCAACTATCCAGATTTTTATTTATATGATTCCAAACATCTGGATGATTCTCTTTAGATCAGTGTCCAGTTATTAATGCCTTTAAGTCAACCCAAGCCCATGATGATTATGACCTTCCCATGGGTGTTTATTTTGATTTGTAGGTACTGTTATACAAGGTCTGATGATCCATAAAAAAAAATCTTCCCAATAGATCTTTGTGGTGTTCATCATCTCCAAGTCACTGTTTTGCTCATATTTTATATTATACTTTAGAGTTTTGATATTGAGTTCTAGGAAGTGGAAGTATCCTTGATTGTATGGCAAATGGGGGCTAATTTAATTCTGTAGACAGCTGTAAAACCCAACTATGTTTCTTTAAGCCTACGTTGGCCTCATGCAAAACTATTCTATCAATCAAAATCATAAAGGAAATATGTTTTTAATTTATCTATCTTCTATTTATTAATGATCACTTATTCATTTATAGAAATTATTCTTTTAAATTTTGAGTTCCAAATTCTCTCCCTCCATCCAGCCCTTCCGCCATTCACTGAGAAAGCAATTAGATATATATTACCCATTACAAATGTGCAGTCATGCAATATTCATATCAGCCAGGAAATGAGTCTTAAGAAAATTATTATATGTAGTAAAGACACAAAAAAATCAGGTGAGGGAACTCCTTTCATCAAGGTAGATCTGTAATTTAGCAGCAAAGTCCGAGGGAGTTGTCTCAGTATCAAAGACATTAAGTGACCTAGAGGATATGAGCCCTAGTGTTACTGACACTATGGGCAGCATTCAATCTACCATAGACATTGTGATGCTTTTAAAATAGTGTGTTGTTCAGTCATTTTTCCGTCTTGTCTGATTGTTCATAACCTCATTTGGAGTTTTCTTGGCAGAGATACCAGAGTGATTTGCGTTTTCCTTCTCAAGTTCATTTTACAAATCAGACAATTGAGATATATAGGGTTAAGTGACTTTCCTGGAGTAACGGAGCTAGTAGGTGTTTGAGGCTGGATTTGAACTCATGTAAATGAGTCTTTTTGACTCTAGGTCTGATGCTGTATCCACTGCATCACCTAGCAGTCCATATAAATAGCATGAGCATTTAAAAGTGGCCCATCGTACACTAAAAAGGGCTATGTATGATAATAAATCTCATAGACAAGGGCTCATTGATCATCATCTGGGAAGGAGGGAGTTTCTGGGTATGGAGTTATTCAGCATATGGCTTCTCTTCTTAGATGACTAGGGAGACTCAAATTATAGGTTAACTGGTATTTGTGATGTGGGTATATGGCCAGAAAGAAGAGGACAGAAACCATGCTATAGAGAGGGGAAAAATATTAACATCTATGCCATTCTCTGTCCCCAGACAATGAAATGATGAATTGAATAAAGTTAGTGGTTTAAATGTCAGTTTTGCAGCTTTTTATTCCTTACTCACAAAGTAAAACATTGTATACCATAAATCCTATGATGACCAAAAAATACATCTATTTTCAACTTCTTCGGTGAGACCACAGCATATATAACAAAATCTTAAGCCAAATGTTAGTATTTTTTTTCCCCTTATCTCTAATCCCTAGGTCAATTTTTACTCATTATTTGTACAGATGTACTCTGATACGAATTGCTAAACTCCTAAATATTTTTTTACTTTTAATAATCTAGCTTTTTTTCTCCTCAAGGGAAGATCATAAAATTATGTATTAGAGTTGGAAAGGATGTTATAAGTAATTTAGTTCAAAACCTTCATCTAAAAAGTTAGGAAACTGATATCCATGGAATTTAAGTGGCTCACTTAAGATCACACAAGCAGTAAAAGGCTTCTTGAATGTAGACCCTTATAATCTGAAAATATTTACCATGTCTTCTTTTCTGTGACACCATTTTAATCTTCTATTGGTCACATAACTAGATGGATCATACAAAACAAATTACTAAAAGGACCAGAAATTTAAAATATACATTATTTTGTCTTGTCTATAGACATAAAGATATATCTCAATTTTTGAAATATATTTGTAAATTTATGTAAACTGTATCTTCAGTTTCATTTTAAAATTTGAGATACATTCTTATGGGAAATTATTTTAGTTCAAAGATAAATCTAAATATAACTGATGCTAATTTTGCACTTTGAAGTCTGATGTACTATTTACATACATTATCTCATTTGAGAATCAGTATTAGCCTATGTAGTGGGTATTGATTTTGATTAAATTATTATTATATTATGTTCTAAAGATGAGAAAACTCAGGTTCCAAAAGGTTAAACAAGAAACTTTCATTAATTGATAGTTATTAATCATTAGTTAATAGCTATTAAGTTAATGGTTATTAACTTTATAAATAATTAATAAGAAATTCATGTGTTAGCATTGTGAATTTAAAATTAATTTAAATAATTCTATTAAATTAGCAAATTAAATAATTAACTTGATAAGTTATAATGAGTTATATTAACTTAGCAAGCTTTGAAGTCAATAGTTAATAATGTTAGTTAATGGTTATAAAGCATCAAAGACAGAGTTTGTATTAAGGCATTTCCCATTCCCAATACTCTATTAGATCTTTAAAAATCACATACTTAGAAGAAAGAATGCAGATTTTCAGATGGAAGTTAGAAAATACTTTCAGTATATTGACATTTGTCTAAAACACAATCTCAGGAAATATATTTCCCTACAACTAGACATTCAGAAAAGACCTTGTGACCTATTAAATTTGTTGTATAGTTTTATCTGTATTCCAAGGTTAATATTTCCCATGAAAACTTCAAGCTTATCACATTTTCTTCTAAAGGGACTTTTGTAATATCTCTTAATTATTTACTTAAAAAAAAGCAGACTAGGAAACTTAATAGTTTCCACCAAAGTTGTTTTGACAAGGTTGGTTTATCTTTTTGCACATTGAAATGTTAAGTTCTGCTAAAAATAATCATTATTTCTGAAAATGTATATTTCTACTCCTTGAGTTTCAATTAATTGGAGCGCAGCAAATTGTCTTTACTGAATATAATGGAAAAATAAACTCACTTTGTAAATGTATACCTGATCAATTAATAGTGTGTAGACACCTAGAAATTTGGTGAACCATCACATGCAATGCCTGTTGTCCTTCAATCTTTTGCAAAATTCATAGTTGATTCTGTGTGTAGTGAAGATACAAGCTCCAGAATTGGTTCATTTACTCATTTAGCAGATATTTAAAATTCCTCTTTGCATAAGGTCCTGTACTAGATGAAATAAATGGAGCTTATGTTCTGATAGCAGTATAACAAGATGGGCCATCAGAGTATCCTAAGAACATCTGAGTAAAGAGAAGCCTTCATTTTTCAGGTTTCCTGTGATTTTATACCCCTATATATACCAAGCATTGTATCAAAAGCTGAAGGTGAGTCAAGTCAACAAACATTTATCTGACACTTAATATTTGCCAGGAACTATATATACTAAGTGCTAAATGTTGTGGATAAGGCAAAAGCATACACTCCTCACAGAGCTTTATAAATGTTCATCTTTATTATTATTACTTGCTAAGTTTATTTTTCACTATTGGTTAAAAGGATAATTCTATCTTGAGAATTATGACCCAGTACTTTTAACTCAGGGAGAAATTGTTATTCTACTTTGTTTTTGAGGGCTGTTGAGTCATTTAGTTGGCATCCAACTTTTGGTGACACCATAAACCATGTCATGCCAATATAGCCCATGTAATTTTCTTGGCAAGGATACTTGTATGGTTTGATATTTTCTCCAGTGAATTAAGGCAAACTGAGGTTAAGCGATTTGCCCCAGGTCACAAAGACAGTAAGTATCTGAGGGCAGATTTGAACTCAGGTCTTCCTGATTCCAGGAGCAGGGCTCTATTCACCGAGTCATCTAGGTGCCCATCCTGAGGCCTACCCAAGACTTTTAAGTGTATACTACAAAAGATTAATGGTATTTCATATTGATATGGCATGGCACAGTTTACAATGTACATTGCATTTGTTATTGCCATTGATCCATAGTATAACCTCATGAAGAAGGCAGGGTAATTATTACCTCCATTTCACATACAAGGGAACTGAGTATCAAAGAGGGGAAGTGACTTGTTCAAGATTCCAAAGATGTTAAATGGAGGAGCTAGATTTCTAGCGCAGGTTTGGCTTTCAAATCCATTGCCCCTTGGCTTCTCCTTCTTTATGACACACACTATTACAGAATATATCCGTCAAATTGTAAACTAGGTCATGAAAGTAGCAGGTAGGTGGCAAAATGGATAGAGTGCTGGGCCTTAAGTGAGAAGGACTCATCTTCATGAGTTCAAATCTGGACTCAGAAGCTGACTAGCTATGAGACCTTGGGCAAGTCATTTTACCCTATTTGACTCAGTTTCCTCATCTGTAAAATGAGTTGGAAAAGGAAATGGCAAACCACTCCAGTATCTCTGCCAAGAAAATTCTAAATAGGCCATGAAGAATTAGACTTGACTGAACCTGAAACAACAACAAAGCAACCTATTCAAAACAATGAGTATATAACAATTGCAATAATTTTGAGAAATGAAACCACTAGTTAGAACAAATCTCAATTTTTGTTTTGGAAAGTGCGCTTACTATACCTATAGTTATTAACTACAGGTAATTTTAACTATTCCACAAAGTGGGATCTCAGTTTTGTTGGGTACATCTGTGATACCTTAGCAGTTCCACTGATGTTATAGGTTCTGAATCTCCATTTACCAAGATGAATTTTGAAATCCTGAATTCTTATACTTCAGGTTCTGTTTATTACCATTGCATGGACTACTTCAGACATAGGAACTCAGAGGGTTCTTTTTTAAAAAAAATACTTATTTTCAGTTTTTACCATTCACTTTCACAAAATTTTGAATTTCAAATTTTTTTTCCACATCTCTCCACCCCTCCACTTCAGGACAGCATGCAATTTAATTACCCTTTCCTCCAATCTGCCCTCCTTTCTATTCCCTACTGCTTATCCCCTTCCCTTCTGTTTTCCTTAGGGAGAGATAGATTTCTATACACCGTTGCCTATATACCTTATTTCCTAATTGCATGTAAAAATAATTTTTAAAAATAATTTTTAAACTTTGAATTCCACATTCTCTCTCTTCTCTCCTCCTTCTATCCACTCTCATTGAAAAGGCAAACAATTAAATATAGGTTATACATGTGTAATAATGCAAAACATTTCCATAACAATCATGTTGTGAAAGACTAACTATATTTCCCTCTATCTTGTCCCACCCTCCATTTATTCTATTCTCTCCTTTGACCTGTACCTCTACCAAAATGTTTCCTTCTGATTACCCATTCCCTCTCTCTTATCCCTTTCCCCTCTGCTTTCCTTTAGGGTAAGACAAATTTCCATACCCAATTGGGTGTGTATGTCATTCAATTCTGAAGACGAATCCAATGAAAAGAAGGCTCACTTATTCCCTCTCATCTTTCCCTTCTTCCCTTCCCTTGTAAAAGTGCTTTCCTGACTCTTTTATGTGAGATGATTTACTAGATTCTACTTCTTCCTCTCTCTTTCTCCTAGTACATTCCTCTGACTACTTAATTTTCTTTTTTAGATATCATCCCTTCATATTCAGCTCACCTTGTACCCTCTGTCTCTCTGCCTCTTTCTCCCTACACACACACACACACACACACACACACACACACACATATATATATATATATATATACATATATATAATTTTCTATTCAACTCTGTTCTTTTCAATAAGAATGCTTGGAAGTCCTCTATTTCATTGAAGTTTCATTTTTTTCCACCTGAAGTATTACACTCAGTTTTGCCGTATAGGTGTTTCTTGGTTTTAATCCTATCTCCTTTGACCTCTGGAATATCTTAGTGTAGAAGCTGCTAAATTTTGTGTTATCCTCATTGCGTTTCCACAATACTTGAATTGTTTCTTTCTAGCTGGTTGAAATATTTTCTCCTTAACCTGGGAACTCTGGAATTTGGCTACAATATTCCTAGGAGTTTTCCTTCTGAAATATCTCTCAGGAAGTGATTGGTGGATTCCTTTTTTTAATCTTACCCTCTGGTTCTAGAAAATCAGGGCAGTTTTCCTTGAAAATTTCTTAAAAATTGATGTCCAGGCTCTTTTTTTTGTTTTGGTCATAGCATTTAGGTAGGCCAATAATTTTTAAATTATCTGTCCAAGGTCCATTTTCCAAGTCAGTTGTTTTTCCAATGAGATGCTTTCCATTGTCTTCTATTTTTTTCATGCTTTTGGTTTTGCTTTATAACTTCTTGATTTCCTGTAAAGTCCTAAGCTTTTACTTGCTCAATTCTAATTTTTAAGTAATTATTTTCTTCAGTAAGCTTTTAGACCTCTTTTTCCATTTGACCCATTCTGAATTTAAAGACATTCCTCTTCTCATTGGCTTTTGACTTCTTTTGCCATTTGGGTTTGTCTAATTTTAAAGCTGTTATTTTCTTAAGCATTTTTTTTTTTTGGATTTCCTTCAGCAAACTGTTGACTCATTTTTCATGATTTTCTTGCATCACTCTCATTTCCCTTTCCAATTTTTCCTATCTTTCTCTTATTTGATTTTTAACATCCTTTTTGAGCTCTTCCATGGCCTGAGACCAATTCATTTTTTTTCTTGGAGACTTTGGATACAGTAGCTTTGGCATTGTTGTCTTCTTCTGGTTGCATGTTTTGGTCTTCCTTGTCACCATTGATGTAAGAGAATACTTCTTCATTGAGAAAGTAAGAATCTATAGTCTGTTTCTTTTTCCTCAGTTTTCTCATTTTCCTGGCTAATTAATTGACTTTTCTTTGTTAAATTCTTAAGTTCTTTGTTAAATGGAGGGCCCCAGAAGCAACTTCTGCTTCAGCAGTGGCTGTTGCCACCCTGTGGCCAGGGTCAAGGCTGAGGCTGGGACTGGGGCTGACTATGCTCCCCTCTCAGCCCGGTGAGAGATCCTTCTCATTGACTTTTGAAGCTGTCTTTGGTTTTTGTGGATTAAGATGTTTGAAAGCTGTAGCCATTGACAGTGATTCAGTCCCCTAAGGCCCGCTCCAGTTCCATTTACACCAATGCATCCTATGCCAAACTACTCTCTGCTCCCACCCTGGTGTGATAGACCCTTCTTGTCAACCTTCCAGATGGTCTTTGGCTGGAAATTGGCTTCAATCTGTCATTTTGTGGCTTTCACTGCTCTGGAATTTGTTTAGAGTCATTTTCTGCAGGTTTTTGATCAGTCCCTGCTTCTATTCAACCATCTTGGCTCTGCCCCCCAAACCAAGAAGGTTCTTCACACTTCATTAGACTTTCTTGGGGTAAAGTGGCAAATGCATTCAGGCATAAATGTGACCCTCATCAAGTAGATAATGAGTGGGAATGGGAAATTTATACTGAAAACAAATTCTATCAGTTGTGACTGGTCACAATTTTCTATAAGTTTCGATCCTGACATTCTTCATAGGTGATATGGAAGAGGGCAGTTGCCTCTTCCTTGACTACATAGGAATCTGGCTAGATTGTGAATAACACAGTTATAGACATAAGTTATCTGTTCTTGATCACCAGATGGATAGAGATATGACTCAGGTATTTTGGGAACTCTTTTCAAGTGGAGGGTTTAGCCATTACAATTGAAAAATCTAACACACTCTCAATTTCTAAACTGATTTTGGTATTTGAGAATACACATTAGGAAAAATTTAAACAACTGCCAGAATGGAAAAAGAATATAACAGAAATAAGTGAAAAAAAATACTGGGTCATGGAGAAGAAAAATGGAAAATTAATTCACCAGATTTCAAATTGTCTTAAAATACAATTTGTTTTAGATGGAAACATTGGATTTTACAAGGTTTTTAGAGAGTGATATCTTTCTTGATCTCAGATATCTGAGATCTTTTTTCCAAATATTGCTCTGTGGTAATTCTTTTAAAAATCATATTATTGGGAGGATTCGGGGAAGATGGCAGAGTAGGTATAAAATTCTAAATTCTCCAGATTTCCCCCACAAACAAGATAAAATAGCACCTCTGAGTGAACACAGCAATAAAATTAATCAGGTGCTGGAGCAGAACATTGGCTCACCTGGGACAATCATGGAAGATTTGAAGAAAAATACCAAGACCAAAATTTGGTCCCTGTGAAGAGTAAATACCTCCAGCCTAGTTCCCCTGAAACACAAAGTGGCAAGTCTTAGGGCTCGCTGGGTTCAGAAGTAGCCTCAGCCACGCCTCAGCCACGCCTCAGCCACAGCTCCAGGATCTTTCACTTCCCAGACAATGTTTGGTGTTGGGCATCTGAGTGAGGGAAGATTGAAAAAACTTCTGCTTATAAGGAACACCAGATACAGCCATGCTGATGCAATGTAGCCCTGGGCAAGAGGGGACCAGCACACAATGGATGAGTACAGAAGCAGTTGGACAGGGATGCTACTGGCTATGGTCACTTACTGGAGATCAGAGTTCTAGGTTTATGTTCCAAGATAGAGGGGAGAACTGAGAACTAAGGCCAGAAGCACCATTAACCAAATCTGAGGATCAGAGGTGATTACAAAAAATAAGCTGCTGCAAAAAAAGAACAGGCAAGGGAGAAAAAAGTCAACCACAGAAAGTTACTGTGGGAATAGAGAAGACTTTGTTCATCTTCAAAACAGTATACAGAAGCAAAAACAAAATCCTCTACTACCCTAAAGGATAATGTCAAATGGTTACCTGCTGAAAAAGAATTCATAGAAGAACTTAAAAAAAAGACTTTAAAAATCAAATGTAAAAGGCTAAGGAAAAATTAAGGAGGAAAATAAGAGCAATCCAAGGGAAAGTAGAAAGAGAAACAAATCATTGATCACCACTTTAAATAGAGATTTGATGAGGAAAACTTATAGGAATATCATATTCAAATACTGAAACCCCCAACTCAAGGATAAATAATTAGGAGCAACAAGGAAACATGGTGGTGCTACAATTAGAATCATACAAGATATAGCAGCACTGACACAAAAGACTGCACATCTTGGAATAGTATATATCTAAGAGTAAAAGAACTGGAGTTGCAGTCAAACATATCATATTAAGCAAAGTTAAGTATAATCCTGAATAAAAAAGAAAACATTTAGTGCACTGTCAAATTTTCAGGATTTTGTTAAAAAAAAAACCAAACCTGCACTTAATAGATATGACATAGAAGATAAAAGAGAAATATAAAGTACAAATCAAAGACTAATTACAAGATAATCAATAAGGATAGATTACCTTTTATATGAGGAAATGTACATATGTTTAAGACTGTTAGTAATAACTGGGTAGTTCATATGAAAGATTGGGGTATACCTGAGTATGATACTTTACGAAAGTAAAAACATTTAGAGACAGGTAGAAAGAAGAGTTATTTAATAAAAATGAGCTAGGAGAAGAGGAACTGACACAAGGAATTAGATGAGGAAAGAGGGCTGGTAGTTCTGGAACCCTGCTTTCATTAGGGATAGGTTTAAGAGGGAATAATACATATATATCTAGTGGTGTAGAAAAGCCTTCTAAATTCAGAAACAAATAAAAGGGCAAGGGGACAGAATGTGGGAAGAGGATAAGGGCAGGGTTTTTAGAAGGGAGGCTTAGGAAATAGGATAAGTGGGAGGTAATGAAATGGTGTTTAGTTTAATAGGGATGAGAGAATAAGGGAGGGATCCTTGGAGAGAGGATAGATTAAATAATAGGAGAATGAGGTAGAAGGTGAAAGGAACGTAAAGGAGTCAGGAGGGTTCGAAGAGGAGAGAGAGATACATGGAAACATAAAATAAAAATCAGGAACAGAATTCATTAGGGACAAAAGCAGGTGTAGTCATTATGATTTCAGGCAAAGTGAAAGTTAAGGTAGATTTAATTATAAAAGGCGAATAGGGAAACTACACTATGTTAGGCATAATCATGTTGTTTTGGGCTATTTAAAACAATGAGAGCATAGAAGCATGATGTTGTTGTGATGTACAAAATGATGACTTGTTTGGAAAGACTTAGGCTTATGAAGAAAGAGGGTGTGTCCACCCTCAGAGAATCAGAGGACAAGGAAGTATGGTACAGTACTACATAGATGCATATGAATATATATGACTACGTATGAGTATGATTATATATATCTAAGTATATGTATGCGTAGGTATGCTTATATACATATATATGTATATATATATATATACTCACCATGGTGTGTATATATGGATGTATGTGTGTCCATACACACATATATATGCATAGGTATATATACACACATATATTTCCACACTTTATTGTATCTTGCAAGGAAGAAGGGACAAAAAAGAACAAAATAAAAAGTGTGCAGCTTAGAATAAAAGAAAACATAAGAAAGCAAAGAAAATATAGACAGTTCTGAACAGAATGAATAATATTTATTATATAGGTTTTCTTGAAATGGAAATTTATTGCTGTATATTTGAATCTTCTCATATGTTCCGC
The DNA here is from genome assembly GCA_023548195.1 of Bettongia penicillata ogilbyi. Lineage (NCBI taxonomy): Eukaryota > Metazoa > Chordata > Mammalia > Diprotodontia > Potoroidae > Bettongia > Bettongia penicillata. The sequence continues at coordinate 2,718,872 of JAJHZJ010000535.1, forward strand.
TGTAAACATGACAATGCTGTTTTATTCTTTTCTTACTTTGTGTTTGTTTTAATATTTAACTTTATAATGTGTTCCTTTTCCTTTTCTTATTGTGAATTTAAGTTTAAAATATTTTTTAAAAAATCATATTATTTGAAGCTTAATAGCTAGAACTACTTAAGGGATAACTACTTTTAAACAGTCCCCTTTATTTTATTTTGTTTTTGCGAAGAAGAGAGTCAACTACAAAATGTTTATATGTCTAAAGGAAAGGCAAAAAACCCCCAATTTGGCTGAGTTCTCTGGTGCTTAGGTTAATTAGAAGTGCATTGAAAGAAAATGTAAATAATATTTTGCCATTTAAGTGATGTCAATTTCTGATGGAGCACAATGAACTAAATATTATTTTTTGAGGGTAGTGACAAAATTACTTTTGCCTCATATCAGCAATGCTTATATTATTTGTACCCAAATGACTTGGAACCCTGAGCCTGATTTCTCAAGAACCTGAGTTTGAAACCTTTGGCTCTAACAGACTTTGCATTAACCTCTAGGGGATAGTATTCAATGGTTTCCTACAGAGATTGAAAATAAATGACCAAGAATGGGATAGTGGTATGAGATATGCAATTATTCTGATTTTACATCGGTAGGTTTGAATATTTTGATTTGCCAGTAAGGCTCAAGACAGCAGGTAGTACTAGGTATGGCTCTTGGAAGCTTGTAATTCCTTCTTTGCGTTCACAGTAATATTAAAATGTTATTGGTCCCTGTAGTATGTCATCAGAGGATTATTTTATCCTGTAAATAAGAACTGTTCTAGTAAACAGACCACAGAGTTGAAGAAGAGTCATATATGTGTAGTACTGATGCTCCTGGGATAGGGTGAGAGAGTAAAGTACTCCCTTTGATGATTTGCTCAGCAATAGGTGGATTATTGTACTTTGTAATTGTACCTTTATATTAATACAGTGTTAGGGGATAAGTATTGGACATAAGATTTTATTGAAATAAGCAACTCTCAGGTAAGGAAACTGCTCTAACAGTGCAGGTTGACACTTTTCCTACAGCTTGCAAGCTTAGAGAGTTGACTAGATCACTGAAAATGTAAATGATTTGTACTATGCCACAGAGCCAAGTTCAAGAGGAAACTTGAACCCAGATCTTCCTGGATATGAAGCCAGGTCTCTAACAGCTGTGCCAAGTCATGTCTTACTTGTATATGTTTTGCTGAAAGTAATATCTATCTTTATTATAGAAAATGTATTCATATTTCCTACTAATATTACTAGTAAGTACTATCAATAGGAAAAGGCTAGAGAAGAAAAGGACCAAGAGTTCAAATTAAACAAAACAGTAGAAATGCAAGAGGAATAGCATAGGTCAGGTTCTATTAGGTAGACACCACGTTTCAGAATTTCAGTTCAGATCAACTTGCAACAGATCCTAGGAGGAAAAGTTACAGGAATGATATAGCCAAGTTTCAAAACTCAGAAGTTAAAGAGAAAATATTACAAGCAATAACAACAAAAATAAATACTGTGGGAATACAACCAGGATTTCATTAGACCTAACAGCTTCCACTCTAAAAGACTGTAGATATTGGAGTATTCTATTTCGAAGAGCAAAAAAGCTGGGGTTCTGTCCAAGAAGAATAATTTATCCAAAAATGTTGAGTATAATCCTCAATGGAAAAAAGGATATTTGATGAACTGTGTGTGTGTGTGTGTATGAAAATATTACCGGTATTCTTAAAACTGTCATCCTTACTAAAGTAGTTTGAAAGAAAGGTTGGAGCTGAGTTGTGTTTGATGTAGTGATTCTAACAAACAAAAGTGGATAGGAAAAGGTAAAAGGGAGAAATTGTATTATAAGATGGGGTACCAGAAGAAACTGGTCAAGATGGAGGACTGGTAATATTGGAATCTTGCTCTCACTTGGGTTGAAGTAGAAACCACACATACATCTGGAAGGCTGTGCAAATCTTCTGAATATGTGGAGAGGTGAAAAAATGGAGTGACAAGATCGGGGAGGGACTTTTAGAGAGGGATATATAAATTGGGATTTAGGAGGATGGGAGACATTTGGAGGGGTATGTGAATTGAGGTTTAGGGGTAGGGTAAGGGGATGAGAAGACTCTTGGAGGAGTGGGTGAAGTAGGGAATGTAAGAGAAGAATAGGTAATAGGGATAGAATAAAAAGAGAGGCTGAGAAAGAAAATTCACAAATAGTAATTATAATTTTGAATGTGAATGGGATGTTTATAGTGGTTCTCTTTGTGGTGGCAAAGAACTGGAAACTGCAGGGATCCCTTTCAATTTGGGAATGGCTGAATAAGTTGCAGTATATGATTGTGATGGATACTACTGTGCTATAAAATTGATGAGCTCATTGATCTTAGAAAGGCATGGAAAGACTTGCATGAAATGATGAAGAGTAAAGTGGGCAGAACCAAGAGAACATTGTATGCAGTAATAACAATATTGCTTTAAGAATGACTTTGAGTGACTAAATAATTTTGACTATTATAAATACACAGTTTTAAAATAAAGGAAATATTAAGAAAGATGCTATCTGCAACCAGAGAAAGAATTGATCGATAGAAGTGTATATAGGATAATTTTACACACACACACACACACACAAACACACACACACAGACTTATTTGTGTCTAATAGTAGCCATTTCGAGAGTGGAGGATGGAAATGAAGGGAAGAAGAAAATTTACATGATAACTTTGTTGTATATTTGGAAGGAATAGCAAGTTCTACACAGTAGATTTGCAGTTTTATGTTCAATCATCTTTTGTATTCTAATGTGTTACGGAAATGCCTGCTTTGTTCCATGAATAAAATAAAATAAAAAACCAACCAACCAACGAACCAACCAACAAAAAAAAACCAACAAATGACTGGTGGAAATCCAAACAGTAGAAATAAACAGAGCTCTAAATGGATGAGCACTTGTCATCTAGTAAGTTTCAAGTATCAGGAACGCAGCCATTGGGAGATTAGAAGTCAAGACCAGGAAAGCTAGATATTGGCAAAGTTGTAGAGGATTGAGATACCAAGTTTAGAACAGAACCAGCAGCAAGACTGACTCAGTTCTGAGTACTACTGGCATGAGATCATTTGTAACCATGTTTTCCCCACCTCTATCCTTCTAAATCATGTCAACATTGATCTCAGCTTCTGAAATGAGACTGAGTTTCTGATGAGTTTCTGGACAATAAGTTTGCTTGTTATGACTGGAAAAATTCTGGACAGAGGGTCAAGTAGACTATTATAAATGTGTATAGAAACCTGAATCATTGGGCTATTTCCCATACCTTTCCCAACTTTTTCTTTCTTTGCCATCATTTTAATGTACTATATAAGTTCTAACAGTGGCTGTAACAAATTGGAATGCAGCACATCCATTATTCTCTTAGAGATGACAAGTGGGAAAATACTTTCTAACAGGATTAGGATGAGCCTGAAAACAAGGAGAAAACATTCTTTGCCTATTTTATTTCCATTCCTCACCTTCTCTTTTCACTGCCACCATCATCCTTGCATCCATCCCACACATTTCTCTTCATCTCTGCCATTGAAGGGGTGAAGGAGGATTCTTTTGTAATGCTCATAGTACTGCAGAAACTTAGGTAGTAAAGGAGCCTCAGGATCAATTAATTCAATCAGTATTTGAGAAAAAAAAACTGCCTGACTACTGACTTCTCTGTCCTGTACCTTGTTGGCATCAGAAGTATTATTAGTGCTAACAAATCTTCCTCTTTCAGGACACTGACAATCCCACATAGTGGGTGGATCATTTCCTTGATTCTGTTCTATAGGTTTGAGGAAGTAGTTTGGGACTGAAAGGAATATTGGATTTAGAGCTCAAAGATCTGGGTTCAAAGCTTGGCTTGATCATTTACTATTTATATGATATCTGGCAAGTCACTAGCCTCTTTGGACCTAAGTTTCCTTATCTATAAAGTGAAAGGGGCTTCAGTAATCAACTTCCCATGTTCCTTCCAGTTCTAAATCTCTGACCCTATGACTCATTTCCTATACAAAAATTAGCTTACTATTGGCATGTACACGTTCAGACAAAGAAAGCTTAAGACAGTACCAAAAAAGTGTTGGTGAGGAGTAATGGAAAGTGTCTCTTAAGATCAGCTAACTTTCCTGTCTGTATTAGCAGTAGCCATTTATTTTTCACATCCAGTGCATGAGATAACAGTTTTGACTTCTACTTCAACCTGTCTCAAGGCTGCTTTTTTATTAAGTGATAGACTGCACTTTGGTCTTGGCAGGAGTTCTCAAAATGAGGCTCTATGAGATTTGGCTCTTTGATCGAGGGTTTCCATGCTTGTATTCTTTGTTTTTTGTCATTTGGCTCAACTCATTTCATTGCCTCATCATCAATAAATACTGAGGGTGGCCCCATTTAATGCATGTAATGGTGTAAGTGGAACTGAAACTGACCACAATCTCTGAGATGAAATGGCTTGATGTTCTAAAATTATAAAAACTATCAAGCGCTTGACTGAACACTTCCAAGAAGAGGGAGTTTTGGACCACTCTTCTATTTGGATTTTCCTATCATAGTGGGTTTTATGATTTCTCTCGTACTAACCATCTGAAAAAGGAAGGGGTTGAAATAAATGGTCTCTGAAGTTCTCTCCAAATTTGATTTTCTGTGATTCTGTAACAGAAGAAGTTGAGAAACAAGACATGGGCAGAGCATGATATTTAAATTCAAGGTGGTCAAGACCAGGATAGATAGAAAGAAGGGAGTGATAACATGGTTGGGAGTGAGGGGATTGATAAACAAAAAGGTTAATGGAAATATAGGGTCATAACTAGGAATATTTTCATCTGTTTCAAAAATATTTAAATGATGTGTATATGTGTGTGTGTATCTAAAAAATGATTGTTTTAAGAGTTTCAAAGAGCTGTCATATGGAAGGTAGATTAGACTTACTCTGTTTAGTATTGGGAGGAAAATGGGGAGCACTGTGTAGAAACTGCAGAGAAGTAGATTGTGGCTGGTAATAAGGAGAAACTTCCTAATAATTTCTATCTCAAAATGAAATGGATTATCTCAGCTTTTTTCTCACAAATTTCAGTTTGTTTTATAAAGAAAACAAACAAACTCAAAATGTTTTCAATGTTTAGAGCTGTCCAAAAGTGCAATAAGTGGCCTCTGGAGATAGTGGGTTCTCCTTAGCTAGATGTCTTTCAAGCATCGGCTGAATGTCCATTGTTTGGATTTGTTTTAAAGACTGCCACTTTCTGAACCAGAATAGTTAAGAGGAGTGATAAGTTTCAAGGGCAACAAGATGAACTGAATTTTGGACATGTTGAGCTTGAGGTACCAGTAAAATCTCCAGATGAAGATGACATTCTAGCAGTAGGATATGGGGAATTGGTGATCAAGAGGCAGCATGTCTGGAAGGAAGCAGATATAAATGAAAGATGTTGTAAAGGTTAAAAAGATAAAATTTGGCAATGGATTGTCTATGTTGTGTGAGTACCTATGAGGAGTTCAGAATGACAGCATGGTTGTGAGCTGGATGACTGGGAAAATGGTAATACCTTTAATGGTAATAGTCAAATTGGGAAAGAGGGAGGGATTGATAATGAGTTCTGTTTTGGACATATTGAATTTCAATTGTCATCCAGTTCGAGATGATGTGTAGTAGTTTGCTAAAGAACCCAGTGAAAGTACAAATACAGAAGTATTCTAATCTCCTTAATCTGTCCTCTTGGGTTCCACAACTTCACCAGAGTCAGGAGAAGAGCAGGTAGAGAGAGCCTCTTCACAGTGAATATGAATCCACCCACAGGAACAAGATAAAAATTCAAGATTATTTTGTGCTTGTTTGACAAAAAGAGTTCTTGAGTGGAGTACTTAGACCAACTTTTGTAGGCCTGAAAAGAAGCTTTGTGACTGGTTAGACCCAATCACAGCAGCACTATTCTGCTAACAAATAAAAGTGTATTTTGAGAAGTTTTTGCTGTGCCTTAAATCTGATGTGTTCAAAGCTGTTTATTTTCCATTAGAATTGATATTACATTAAAAGTCCCAAGTTTCAAAAGAGAAAACAATAAGACCTATTTGTCCTTTTCACATCCACATTTGTGTGTCTGCAATGGTATTTCTTTGAGATGACTGTCTCATAAAATATGATCAGGGTGTAAGCATGATTTTCTAGATGTGAGATTATGCTGGAAAACCAAATCCTGTATAGAAGGTTCATGGTAAAATATAGATGAGAGTCAGAAAGCCTAAGAAGATAGATTAAAGCATATGATGATCAACAACTTATTGACTATAAACCTAGAAATGAATCAGGAAATCAGAATGATGTGCCAAAAACCCATATGAATATTTTAATCAGTAAAAAATAAAAGAAATCTCAGAATTCTTTTGTTTCCTCTGACAGTCTTAGAAGATGGATCAGATTCATTATCATGAAGGACAAACAAGAAAACAATTACAAAAAAGATAACTTATTTGCCTCATACCAGACATTTAGGAAAGAGTAACAAAGTAGGGCCAGAAGAGCGGCACTTTAAAAAGATACTTATATTCAATTAGTAATTTTGAAAGGAAACTTTATTTAAAAAATTTAAAAATAATGGATCATGTTTTTGGATATTAAAAAGAAAGCTCAAAAAATCCACCTCTGAGTTTGCAAAATAAACCAAGGGTATTCTCATAAATATTCCTTGCAATTTATATGGATTTAATAATTATTGGAAAAATGAATTCTTCATTTTTTTTGCCTGAATCAGAATATATGTGAACTATTTGGAAAATTTTTATCAGCTCAAAAAAATTTAGATCTAGCCACTATTCATCATAAAACCAGCTGATCCTTGGAATAATGACTAAATATAGGAATGATCACAATAATTATTTTTTGAATTTAGAACATTTGTGTATTTTTGTAATCTATAAATATACCACAGTGAAATATGGGCCTGATATTTCGAAATTTTTTCTCTCAAGTACAGTAAGCATAGGAAATATTTGTTTGTGGTGTGTCTCATTGCCTTTTGTTTTGAGAAACTGTTTTCAGATGTCAATCTGACTAATGTGATAGCTTAACATCAGGATTGTATGAGATATGGTAGTTCTTCCAGAGAACTAACCCGGATTTATAAAATAAATGTTTGTTGGAAATATGGCCTACTGTACAGCTTTGAGTAATGTAAGACTGTCTCAATCAATGTTGCCTAAATGATGGAAAGAGAGATTTGTGAATATTTTTCTTTTATAAGTTGGCAATCAAAGGGATTCTTACATGAGGAGAAGTCTCTGGGGATGATTTTGGAGGGAGTGATGGTAGAGATATTGGGAAATGACTCAGGAATAGGTCATAGGAAAACCTGAGAGACTATATGTGTCACAGAATTTCAGAGGAAACTTCAAAGGACATCTATTCCAATCCATAACAATAAAAAACAATTCCCTCTATTAAAATCCCAGGTATTTTGATTAAAATTCTCCATTCCAAGGAACCTACTATCTCCCAAGGCAGACCATTTGGTTTTGGAGCAACTGTTATTCTTGGGAAGTTTATTTTTTTCCCTACACGAAGCCTAAATTTACTTTGTAAATTCCACCCAGAAGGGGTATCTAATTTGTCCTCTAGGGGCATGTTGACAAAGCAAAGTGAAAACTGGAAGAATGATAAGTGGTTATATTTGAGAAAAAGAAACAGATGGGAAGGAAGAGAAAAGGAGACCATCCACCTGGACCACCCTAGATATAATTAAAGTTCTAGAATTAAAAAAATGTGAAAAATCTTATCAATCATATAAAAACATATGATGAAGACATAGAAGACAGAGCAGAGAGGAAACTCCTTGTGTAAGAGAGTTTTTAAATTGGCTATCACAACCATAGTTGACATTTAATTGATGCTTGTTGATTGAAATTCAATTGATTGAAATTAAATTGAAATTAAAAAATAACAGATATATGAAGAGAAACAAGGTTAATTTCATTTATATTACAATTTTTTTTTCAGTAAAAGCTACTCCCAATGGATGTTGGAAGAAAATTATTTGGTACCACAAATTGTGATTGTTCCCCAAGGTTCTGTTCTCCATCTGTTTTTATCTTCTCATTTGTCTCCCTTGGTCACCTCAAACACTTTCATGTCTTTAATTATCATCTCCAAGCAGATGACTCTGAATCTCCATATTCAATTTCACTCCCTCTCCTGATATCTACTTTTACATGTTCAACTAATAGATTGTCATCTTCACCTGGAGGTTTTACATGTACCTCAAACTCAACATAATTAAATGAATTTACCTTCTAACCTTTGAAACCTAACACTGCTCTCAATTTTTTTTTTTGGTGCAGATAATGTCACTACCATTCTCTCAATTATAATATAATTAATAACCATCTTGATTTTTCCCTCTTTCTCAGTCCCCTATCTAATCAATTCTGTCTGTCTCATCACCTGAATATTTCTCACATTTCTGGCTATGAGCTCTAAATACGCTACCTCCACTATGGAAATCTCCATCTTTTCCCCACAAGAACTTTGAACTTTACCCTTGGTACCTCAGTTCCTGACAGTTGAGCTGCCAAATCCTGCCAGAACCTGGACTCAGTGCCACTGCCTGGACATCTACATTATACTGCCTTTCCCCTTTCCCCTTTCCCACATTCCCATTTGTCTTCCCCCATTAGACTATATAAGTTCTTGAGGGTATACAGTCTCTCATTTTCTTGTATTCAAATCTACAGTGGTTAACTTAGTTCCTACAACATATTAAGTGCTTGAGAAATGCTCTCTTCCCCACTCTTCACTCCATTCATCAGATTATTCTCCATTCCACTATAAAATAACTCTAAACCCAAGGAAGTATTTTCTTATACCAAGTTTAAGTTTACCTAACTTCCACTCATTATTCCTAATTCTACTTTTTGGAGGTCACTTAATCTCTGAGGTTTTTTATAAAAATAAATTGTCTATTTATGTCTCCACATTTTGTACATGTGAACATAATTACTTGAACCCAAGAGTAAGATTTTGCATTTGTCCCTAGTAAGTTTCTTCATATTCAGTTTATGTCACTGTACTATCATTTTAAGATTTTTTTGGATTTTGACTCTTTTATCCACAGTGTAGGCGACTTCTCCCAGATTTGCATCATTTGTAAAATTTATAAAAATTCTCTGTGGTTTTATTGCACAGTATTACCATTTTCAGGACCTCATTGCCTCTTAAGTGAACTATTTTAATAACGTTATATATATATGATCTTTCAGTCTCTCCTCCTCAAATTCATCTTTCATTCAAATACTCAAATGTTACCACAGTCATATGAAAAATAGAAAGAGACAAGACTGAGGGTCATTTATTATCTTTTTTTGTTTCTTTGTCATTTTTGTTATAAGTATTAGAGTTAACAACTCTGAGTACCTTTCATTTCAAAAAATAATTCTTGGGTATTCTTCTAAGATTATTTAAAAGTATTACATTAATAGAAAATGAAATTATGAAATGATCCTTGACTCCTAGGAGTGCTTTTCCTACAGGAAAAAAAATTATAATATTGTAATTGACATTTAGCTAATTTTCATTGTAAATAGTAAAAATGAATATTATTTATCACACACACATGTGTATGTGGAAATATGGGTGAATCGGAAGAACTAAAGAAATGGATTCAAAATGATAGAGAAGATACACTCTCATCTGGAACCATGAGAAATGTGTTGTAGTTCTATTTCTGCTATTAAGTCATTACGTGATCCACTAACTAATCCTGTGACTTTAGGCAAGCCACCTGTCTCTGGGCCTCAGGTCCATTTTCCTAAAGCATAGAGGATCTTACCAAATCATTTTCTTTTTCAAAATTTTTCTGTGGCTCCTCATTGCTTGTAGAATAAACAAACCCATGAGTCTGGCTTTTGCCTGTCTCTATAATTACTACTACCTACTTTTCTAGCTTTATTTCATACAGCTCCTCCTTCACATGATCTATATTACAGCCAAAGTGGAGTACTAGCTTTATGTGATCTCATTCTGAGCTCTCATAATTTTGTGCATTCAGTAAGGCAAGGAATTTTCATCCTCCTCATTCCAAAGTGTTGAAAACCTTCAAAGCCCAATCAATCAAGAGCATTTATTAAATGCTTACTATATACCAGGCATTATGAAAACAAAATTATACTCACATATATGTATACATACATACATATACACATACACACATACATACATTTCTCTCTCTTTCACTCTGTGTATCTTGACTCTTGAAAAATTTACATTCCATGGTGGGGGGATAGAACATATGTACATATAATTAATACAAAGAATGGGAGGATGCTAGTAAGGAAATTAATCAGGAAAGTCCACATTTAAAAAAAGTGATACTCAAACTGAGTACCATTTATATCACAAGTGCTTTTTATTCAGGGGTGTTCTGATAAATATTTAAGATTAGCTTCTCTCCTTTCCCACCCTGAATGACACAGTTAATACACATTATTAACATTTTCTCTATCCTTTTCTTAAGCCTGGACAATTATCAAAACAATAATTCGATCCCTGACTTCTATTGTTTGCTGATTTCTGAACTATAAATGCTCATACTAAAAATTTAACATTCAACTCTCATGAATCAGTATAAACTAGCTCCAGCACACCCTTTCTTTTTTCATGCCTCCTACAGACAAGTTACTTAATAAGTCTTTGTTAAATTGAATTGAGTCTTGTCCGTCCTTCTGGTTTCACAGATGAGATACCTGAGGCCCAGAGACAGGTGGCTTGTCTAAAGTCACAGGATTAGTTAGTGGATCACATAATGACTTAATAGCAGAAATAGAACTACAACACATTTCTCATGGTTCCAGATAAATAATATTCATTTTTACTATTTACAATGAAAATTAGCTAAATATCAATTACAATATTATAATTTTTTTCCTGTAGGAAAAGCACTCCTATGAGTCAAGGTTCATTTCATAATTTCATTTTATATTAATGTAATACTTTTAAATAATCTTAGAAGAATGCCTAAGAATTATTTTTTGAAATGAATGAAAGGTACTCAGAGTTGTTAACTCTAATACTTATAATAATATACCTGAAAAATGATGATCTAACTGGCTCTCAAACACCTCTAGGGAAGGAGAATCTACTGACTTTATGACAACAGACATCATTTTTTGATCACTGTAATTGGTAGGAAGTTTGTTTGTTTCAATTTCTTGACCTAAAATCTGTTTCTCTACAACTTGTGTTCATTATCTCTAGTTTTACTCTCTGGGGCAAAGTAGAATGAGTTTGTTTTTCCCTGGACCTTCCTTGTCCATGTGTAAACTTTTCAAGTTATTTGAAGACACAAAGCATGTTCCTCCCAAGCTTTCTCTTTTTGGGGGCATTAGATTCCCATTTAAGAAAAATCCCCCCAAAGGAATTATTATTGGATATCATCAAAGGAAGTCTTTAAAAACTGTATTGTCAACTCAAAAAAAGTCATTTCAGAAATTGTGACTGAGTAAGCCTAGGATAGATAAAGTATCTATAAGACTGATTATTGAATGAGTGCGTTTAGAGGTATTGGTCATGAAATAATTCCACAGCTTTACTTTACACAAGCAGACAGACTCTCCTTGATGCGAGTAAGCCAATGGAACTAGGGTGAAATCAAGAACTCATTCTCCATGGTTGCTCATCTGTTTTTGTAGAACCATTTTAATTTCATATTTTTCTTGGCTGCTGCATGTTAGTGGTATCATTTCACACAATGGTATTGTTCCAAGACATTATTTTACACATTTGTCATGTGCTTTGTACTGCTTTGAGCAACCACATCACCCTGTCATAGAAGGTGAATGAACACTTCAACCTTTGGCTGGTCTTCCTAAGCTCCTAGAATTTAGAGCTAGTTAGTAGTAGCCAGGAACAAATCTTCTGTGTTTCTTATGTGACTCCATAATATTGAATATATAGTGCAAGTTAGATTCTCATCTCTATTTTTTTGAATAAAAATTACTGAAAAGATTTTCCCTTCCTGGTATTTTCAAATCAAGTTTCATCCATTTTCTTGCCATCTGTTGATGATCCAGGTTGTTTTTGCCTTCCTTCATTAGTCAGGAGGACTAGTCACAATAAAAACTTTTCAAAGCTACTTAACCAGATTATAACTAAAGTCCACACTTAATTCATTTTGCTTGTTTTCCCTCTAAAAGACAAACCAAACCAAACACCAACAAACAACATGAGCTTCCTGTGGCATTTTGTGGAAAGAAATGGATTGGTAAAATTGAATGTGACTCAAGGAAAATAAAATAAATTTTTCTTCATATACTTTCTTTTATGAATGCATTCATTTCCGTACTCATGGAATGTAGCAAGTCACTGGAGACTCATCTCTTCTAGTTTAAAATCTTTGTTTGGAAACAAATTGCCAATGGTTGGTTTCTGAGTTCTCGTGTATGATGTAAATATATGGAGATGACATCAGTGTTTCCTTGGGAAGAAATAATTTAAGCCCAAAATTGTATACAGATAATGATAAACAACATCAAATCCTTTTGTGTTTTGGCCTCAGTGCACTAACAGATACCTATCTTTCTAAGCAATCAGAATATATTCATTTGTAGAGGAATACCTGGTTATAATGGGCTTTTCTCATAGGTTAACTGATTTGCTCCTTACAGATATATTATAATGTAGGTGGTAAAAGTATTATTTTCCCAATTTTGATGAGGAAAAGGTGAACCTTTGAAGTACAGAAACCATGCAAGTTCTTTCATTTGATAAATATCTCATACAGTCCTACTGTGTAGATCAACTAAGTAGAGTTAATTTTTTTTGTCATGGACATTTTTGGTGACCTGATGATGTTTTCAAATGCATAAAATGTCTAAAAATATAAAGGAAAGCAATTGTATTGAAATAACTATCTATCTTCAATAAACATTTATCAATAAACATGTATAGGTAATGTACTAAGTTCTGAGGATATAAATAAATAAAGAAGAAAGACAGTCCCTACCCTCAAGTAACTTACAGTCTAATCGGGATGGTAACACATAAAAAGAAGCTGAAGAATGGAAAGTTACCAGTTACTGTCCCGTCTTTCCTTCCTTCCTTCCTTCCTTCCTTCCTTCCTTCCTTCCTTCCTTCCTTCCTTCCTTCCTTCCTTCCTTCCTTCCTTCCTTCCTTCCTTCCTTCCTTCCTTCCTTCCTTCCTTCCTTCCTTCCTTCTTTCTTTCTTTCTTTCCCACAGATTAAGAAAATCTGTTATTGTGTTAGACTTTGGGTGTATTTGTGGTGGAATATGAAGCTCAAAAATGACAAAGTCCCTTACCATCTAGGGAAATGACATGATTCACAACATGATTAATATAAGGCAAAATAAACTCTGATGAGTGTCTTATAGGTTTAAGAGACAGTTATAGCCTAGTGCATAGAGAGAGGGGCATGGCCATTATTTGGAAGACCTGGATAAAAGACAACATTTTTTCACATTAGCAATGTGATCCTGTGCAAATAATTTAACTGATCAGAATCTTAGACCACTCTTTAAGGCTATAAAGTTGTAGAGAAGATGTTGTACTGCCTTGGAAAAGGGGAGTATGTTCATCAGGAATTCTACATAATAATGATATCAAAGATCTAATACAAAAAACAAGTATGATTCAGAGGTACAAAACCAAGTACTAAGAACAAAGGAGCTGAGCAGTTTAGGCAGGAACTGTGACAATACTACTTTAGAAGTAGGGTTAGAATTATTAGGCAATTATTTATGCTTCTAATTGAGGGGATTTCAGAAAGCTCAATATATGCTTATTGAACAAAATTAAATTAAACTGTAGAGAAGCATGAATTCCTTTGTCATATTTCTCTTTAAGAAATAAGACTTTTCCCTACCAGGTTCCATTCAAGGAAGTCACAACTAGGCAAAAATGAGCAATCAAAATATTTCTCTCTCTTCCAATGTTACTTAGGGTTTAGATATTGTATGATGCAGTAGAAATCATTATAGACACCCATTTTTCCTCACTTAGTATATACAATTATTGTGAGCTTGATCAAACTCAATTTGGCTTTGCTTGTGATTTTTAACTTCTGTCACCTCATATTTATTCCTTATTTTGAATTAATATGTGTGTGTGTGTGCGCGCGTGCATGGGCATGTATGTATGTATACAGACTCACACACAGTAGTAAATTACCAGAATAATTTTGTGTCTGATTAACCCAAATATCCAAGCTCTGCAGTATTGGAGAAACTAGACCAACATCTCATACTACACACCAAAATAAGCTCAAAATGAGTACATGACCTAGACATGAACAGTGATAACATAAGAGAATTAAGGAAGCATGGAAAACTTTACCTTTAATATTTATGTTTAAAGGAACAGCTTATGACCAAACAAGATGACGAGGGTGATGGGAGGTAAAATGATTAATTTTATTATAAGAATAAAAGTTTTTGCACAAACAAAATTAATGTAGCTAAAATTGGAAAGAAGGTAGGAAACTGGGAAAATGTTTACAACAAGTTTTCCCAGTAAAGTCACATTTTTCAAATATTATGTAAAACTGGCCAAATTGATAAAAAAAATAAAGTTATTCCCTAACTCATAAATGGTCAGAAGATATAAACAGGGAGATTTTAGAAGAAGAAATCAGAGCTATTTTTGATCATAAAAAATACTGTAAATCACTCATAACTAGAGAAATGCAAATTAAAGCAACAGTGAAGTACCATACCATACTTGAGAAAATAGTTAATATGATAGAAAAGAAAAATGACAAATGTTGGAACAAATTTGGAAGAATTGGATAATAATTAGTAGAACTGGTCCAACCATTGTGGAAAACAATTTAGAACTATTCCAAAAGGGTTACAAAACTGTACATAGGTTTTGACCCAGCAATACTACTACCAGATTTGTATTCCCAAGGCATTAAAAGAAAAGGAAAATGACTGATATGTACACAAATATTTATGATAGCATTTTTGTAATGGTAAAGAATTAGAAACTGAGGGGATATTCATCAAGTGAGGAAGGACTGAACAGGTTGCAGTAGATGATTTTGATAGAATATTATTATACTATAAGAAATGATGAGAGAGATGGTTTCAGAAAAACCTGGGAGGACATATGAACTGATGCAAAGTGAAGTGAGCAGAATCAGGAGAACACAGAACACAGTAACAGCAATATTGTAATGGTGATCAACTGTGAAAGACTTTAATTTGATCAATACAATGATCCAAGACAATTCTAAAAGGCTCAAAAAAATACTTTCCACTTTTAGAGAGAGAACTGATGAACTCTGAATGCAGATTGAAGCATGTTTTCTTTATTTTTTGCAAAAGGGCTAGGAGAGAAATACATTTTGCATGACTTTGTATATATAATGGGTGTTATATTTCTTGTCTTCTCAATGGGTGGGGGAAGGGATAGAGAAAGGGAGAGAATTTGGAACTAAAAATGAAATGTAAAAAAAAGAGGAAAAAAAGGATGAATATTGAACATTCTCCCAAATGGGGTGTCTCTGACCATTATTTCTGCTCAATATCTCCTATAGTGGAGGAAGTGCTTGCATTTGCTGTAGAATTCACTGGGATCTTCCTTATTACTGTGGCAGTGACTAAAGAATACCAGGGTATCCCTTCTGTGCCTTTGTCTACTTAAATATCAATTAATAAAACACCCATAACACAAATCAGTGTGTATGTGTGTTCATGTGTGTGACTGTGTGTATGTGTGTGTGTGTATGAGAGAGAGAATGTGTGTGAGTTTTTGTTTGTATTCACGATGTTGTGTGTGTATAGTATAGTGTTTGAATATTTTGAGTCTTTGATCCTGCATATGTTTTATGATTGTCAACCTTTTTGAATGGAGATGGAAGGTGTTTTAATTATCTCTTGTTTTTATTTCTTTTTCTAAAATTTTTTTTATTTATTTTTAGTTTCCAACATTTATTTCCACAAGATTTTGAGTTTCAAATTTTCTCCCCATCTTTCCTCTCCCCCACCCCAAAACACCATGCATTCTGATTTCCCCTTCCCCCAATATGTTCTCCCTTCTATCACACCCCTCCTTTCCCTTATTCCCATTCCTCTCTTTTTTTGTAGGGCAAAATAGATTTCTACATCCCATTACCTGTATTTCTTATTTCCCAGTTGCATTCAAAAACAATTCTCAACATTCATTCCTTAAACTTTGAGTTCCAGCTTGTTTCACTTCCTCCCTCCCCACCCACCCCCAATGAGAAGGTAAGTAATTCAATATAGTCTATATATGTCTAATTTTGCTAAAAACTTTCATAATAGTCAAGTTGTGAAAGACTAACTATATTTCCCTCCATCCTATCCTGCCCCTTATTTATTCTATTCTCTCTTTAGACCTTGTCCCTCCCCTAAGGTGTATACTTCTAATTATTCTCTCCTCCCATTTGCCCTCCCTTCTATCATCCCCCCACCACACTTAGCCCCTTCTCCCCTACTTCCCTGTAGTGTAAGATAGATTTTACCACCAAATTGAGCATGCATGTTATTCCCTACCTAAGCCAAATGTGATGAGAGTAAGCTCAACTTTTTCCCTCTCACCTCCTCCCTTTTCTTCTCCATTGAAAAAGCTTTTTCTTGCCTCTTTTATGGGAGGTAATTTGTCCCATTCCATTTCTCTGTTTCTCATGCTAATATATTCCTCTCTCAGCCCTTCTTTTTTAGATATCATCCCTTCCTATTCAACTCATCCTGTGCCCTCTGATATATATATATATATATATATATATATATATATATACACACACACACATATACATACACATGTGTGTATGTATATGTGTGTGTGTGTGTGTGTGTGTGTGTGTGCAAAATCCTTCCAAGTAAGCAAATACTGAGAAAAGTTTCAAGAGTTACAAATATTATCTTTCCATGTAGGAATGCAGAAGTTCAACTTTTATAAGTCCCTTTTGATTTCTCTTTCCTATTTACTTTGTCATGCTTCTCTTGATTATTGTGATTGAAAGTCAAATTTTCTATATGGCTCTGGTCTTTTCATCAAAATGCTTGAAAGTACTCTATTTCATTGAATGACCATTTTCCCCCCTGAAGTATTATACTCAGTTTTGTTGGGTAGGTGACTCTTGGTTTTAATCCTACTTCCTTTGACTTCTGGAATATCATATTCCAAGCCCTTTGATCCCTTAATGGAGAAGTTGCTAGATCTTGTGTTATCCTGATTGTATTTCCACAATACTAGAATTGTTTTTTAAAGGTGTTATTTTCTTCAGCATTTTTGAGATCTCCTTTAGCAAGCTGTTGACTTGCTTTTCATGTTTTTCTTGCATCACTCTCATTTCTTTTGCCAATTTTTCCTCCACCTCTCCTATAAGATTATCAAAATCCTTTTTGTACTCTCACATGTCCTGAGACCATTACATATTTATTTTGAAGGTTTTGGATTTAGAAGCCTTTACATTTATGACTTCCTCTGATGGTATGCATTGTTCTTCCTCATCTAGAAGGATAGAAGAAAATACCTGTTCACCAAGAAAGTAACTTTCCATAGTCTTATTTTTCCCCCTTTTTTGGGCATTTTGCCAGCCAGTTACTAGACTTTTGAGTCCTTTTTCAAGAGGAGGGGATTCTCTGGGGGCCTGTAAGTTCTTAGTTCCTCCAAGGTGGCACAATCAAGACAGAGGAGTTTATTTCTCTCTTGGCCTACACTCTGTTCTGGGAGCTACTGTAAGATTTTCTCCCCAGGATTCTCTCCAAAGTCTCCACAAGCTCCACCACACCAGTGTTCCTCTTCACCCCAAGACTGCCACTGACATCCAGATCAATTGCTGAATTTTCCCAGGAGCTTTAGGCTGAGACCTCCAAAAATGGACGCTGCTGCTGCCCGAGGCCGGGGCTAAGTCAGCAGGACCCACGTCCCTTCTCAACCAGGTCCAAGTGTTTTCTCACTGGCCTTTGAAGCTGTCTTCAGTGTTTGTGGGTTGAGTAATGTGGGAACTTCTGCTACTGCTGGTAACCTGAAGCCAGTTTGAGTCCTGTCCCTGCTGCCCAGCACAGAGGCTGAGTTGTGCTCCCCTCTATGCCCTATGTGATAGACCTTTCCTGCCACTTTTCCAGGCTGTCTTGGGCTGGAAATCTCTTTCACTCTTCTGTTTTGTGGCTTCTGCTGCTCTAGAATTTGTTCAGTCATTTTTTACAGGTATTTTTTGGGGAGCTAGCGGGGAGCTCTTACAATTCATCCTTCTACTCTGCCATCTTGGCTCTGCCTCCCTCGTCTTTATTTCTGAGGTAGAAGTAAAACTCTTCCCCAAACACCTTGCCAGACAACATATTTCACATATAAAGATAAATTCCTTTAATTAGCTAACACAGTGACTGGAAAATAGCAGAGAATTAACCAATGTTTGTTGACTTGGGTTTAATTCTTCTCATGTAACATTGATTCTAAAAGATATTTACTTTTCAGTAGTTGTTTCATTGGGATTATTGATTGAGACTTCCTTTGAATTTAAAAAAATGTGTGCATATTTATATAACTGAATTCTCTGAAATCACATTATCATAAGATGAAATGGCTCAGAGCCAACATAAATTTTCATTGTTTGTCAATCAAGAAATTTTCTTGGTCATGAAGGAAAAAAGAGATTAGAGTGAAAAAAGTAGCCCTTAATATATTTGCTTGTATTGCTGGTAGATTAATGTTTCAATATTGACTACAAATTTGTAGTCAAAATTTTTAACATGAAAACTTTAGGTCCTAGTGGCTTCTTTTTTTAGCTCTCACATTCTATCTCTAATCTCTCATGATGACTCATGATTCATGAATCATATTGCATTTTGCGGTCTTAGTTCTCATTTCTTTGGATAACTCCCTTAGGAGAATGGAATAGGTCCAAGGAATTGAAAATAAACTTTAGAATAATTCTTTTGCATAATATTGACTCTTTTGATTCTACCAACATGTAATTTTTTATTAGGAAACATACTCCTCCAATACATATATTTTATTCTGTCTCTCAAGGAATAATCCAGGTGATTATTTTGCAGAAAGGCTTTGAAAACCAGGTTTCATAATAAATGATCACAAGAAGATCCAGTTGACTACTTGGAAGCTCTGGTTTTGAAATAGATATGAAGTATTTGTTTGTTTCACTAACTGAACAAGAACATAGCATTTCTTTTTATATCAGTAATTTTGGAATATGCACTTTCCCTCCTCATCTTTCACTTGTAACAAAGAATTAACCAAAATCAGTTAACACTGAACCACACCTATATTTTTTCACCTCTTGAACAAAATAGGACAATACCTTTGGTCATTTTTTTCTCCAGGTCCAACCATGTTAATAATAGTTATATGGAATTTAGCTTCATTTTAAACATTCTTTTAAATTTTTGTTGTCATTATGCATATTATTTTCCAGATTCTATTTATTTCACTCTATATCAGTTAATATGAGTCTTCCTGTGTTTCTTTTAATGCCTCATCCTTGCTGTTTCTTATGGCAAAAGATAAGGTTGCATTGAGAATACTGAAACGTAGTCAGTGTATTCCTGATGGATATCTCTGTCTTAAAGCTAGTGCTGCACATCCAGAAGGACCAGTGAGCTATTTTGATCTGTTTTACAATTTCTGTTACATTTCTTGGCAGTATTGCTGGTGTATTTGGGCTGACTCAAAGAAAAGGGAAAATTTTACATTCCCAGTAAATTTGTTCCAAGCTAAGCACATAATTAATTAAACCCATACAATGGATGGGTCAGATAGCAGAGGTCCAGTTGGAGACAGAAACAAAGAAACATTTTCTCCCTGATTGTTGATGGCAAGAAATGAATGCCAAGATTGATGGCTAAGATGATTGAAAATTACTTGTGAAGAAAATTAATAAATGTGAAGACTTGGGTTAGACAGTGATTAAAAGCTGGAAAAACCCATATGGTGGACTTGAAATGTGCAACCTTAAGAGGTTTTGAAAGTTCTTGAAGAATTTTTTTCTAATATAAAGCATTTATGTTCAAATACTCCAGCTGAGCCTTGGAGTCCTATAGTCCCTAAAGGCTTATTATCAGTTGTTTGCTTATTTTATATCATATCCTTAGAAAATACTTCCTAAAATATTCTCAGGCAAATCAGATACAAAAGCTTCTGGGAGAGATGTTAGCTAAAAAAATGGTATCTAGTAGTAGTCTGGTCTGAGAGAATTGGAAAAGGATAGTATCAATTTCCCAAGATTTAGCTGGATGACAATTTTAGCTCTTAAGGATTTTCAAAAAGCAGTTAGCTTTTTAAAACAGAAAACGAAACAAAATAATACTGCTGTCTCAGTAAACAAAGGTTGCCTGATTGTTAAAGGAACCTAATGGTTTAGCATTCATCCTTATGGATAATTTTTGTCTTAATAAAACAGCATACAATTTTCCACTATGTTATGATCACAACTAATATTTTTAAATTGACCACTCTGAGTACCTTGATATCTTTTTCTTTGGGCACTAAATTGCTGGAAGTTTTTTTCTTTCTTTCTTTGAAAAAAACATAAACAACCCTCAGAGAGGGAATGTCTTCTTCATGACTTGAAGGGAAATATTTAAAGAATGAACCAGCAACAGTAGGACAAGAAGAACATATTTCTGGTTTTAGCAAAGTTTTCTACACATTTATCAGTTTTCCTTAGGAAGGAAGAAAAGAACTTTCTATGTACCAGATGCTACACCGGAATGTTTTATGAATATTTTATTTAATCCTCATAATGATCCTGGAAGGCAAGTACTATTATCATCCTCTCTTTACTATTGAGGAAATTGAGGCAAAGGTAAGTGACTTTTCCAAAGTCACTTAGATAATAAATGTCTGAAGCTTGATTTGAATTCACCTGTTTTAGTTCTGGGTCCAGCACTCTAGTTAATCAAACACTTGGCTGTCTCTAATAAAATGGTACTAGTAGGTATATTATGTTTAAACTTTTATGCTATATGGGATTGAAAGTCACATTACCCATTTCAGTTTCTCTTTTCTCTGAAATGCAATACTTTTCCAATTAGCTAGAAAGTGTAGCACTACATCTTTTTCATCTAAATAGCTTGTCATTGTTTTGATTATATCAATGAATGAATGAATGAATATTTATTAAGCACCTAATAGGTTTATGCACTAGGCTAGGGACTGTGGATCCGAATAAAAGAATGAAACAACTTCTCTCACAAAACACCTATTGTAATAGAAGAGACAAATAGTGCATATATGTATATAAAGAATATATAAAAAAATTCTTGCTCAGAAATATAATCCATTTAAACTCTTAATCTGAGACTTGAGGGCTCTTTCTATTTGAGGGAAGAGTAAAATTGGGTCAAAAAAAAAGACAATAGTTTTTCTTTCAGAAAAGAAATTTCAAACTGGAATGACTTGGTATGGTTCAGCAGTTCCCAAAGGATCCTATTTGTAATTGCTTTTTTTTAATGATTCAGGTAATTTGAGAGTTAAATTGCCTTTGGGAAGCACTTGACTATTATGTGGTGTTTGGAAATACTGATCCAGTGGATACTCTTGAAAGTTTTTTTTTTTTAATCTTGAAAACAATTTTATTTGAAACCATGTAAGTGAAGGGAAAAATCTGAGAGGTTTTGGCAATGGTAGCCCTAAAGAACTGAGGAGGAAAAAGTACGAGCTGTGTGAAAGATATAGTTTGAATTGGTAAATACAAAACAAAATTATTCTTATAAATGACACTCCAGCATTGTGGCGCCACAAACCCAGCTCAGATTCACTTCACGCTTCCAGATATTCCCCAAGATGCCAGGGAGCTTGGCTTCAGAAGATGAAATCCAGAGTTGTAACAACATTCTGTACAGAAGAAAAAAGCATAGACACATACTTCATTGCTTTTTTTCTCCTTATGTCTGCATTTCCCATGCAAAGATAAGCATTTTGGCCACATGTCCTACTGAAGACTTAAAATGAAGTCAGTGTTATCATTTATTATTTTTTCCCCAAACAACATCCAGCTGTATTGGCATAGTAACTGTTAGGAAAGCATCAGTTAGAAATCTTCCATCATTAAGCTTCATGAAACCAGTGGCTATATTACAACGAAACATCTACCAGATTGGGAAGTTAGGTGGCTCAGTGGATAGAATACTGGGTCTGGAGTCAGGAAGATGAATCTTTCTGAGTTCAAACCTGGCCTCACATACTCACTATCTGTGTGACCCTGGGTGAGTCACTTAACCTTGTTTGCCTTAGTTACTCATCTGTAAAATGAGAAGGAAATGGCATGCCATTCTAGTATCTTTGTCAAGAGAATCCCAAATGGGGTCACAAAGAGTCGGACATGACTGAAACAACTGGACAACAATGGATGACAAATGTTGTGGTTGACTCCTTACCCAAGGTTATGGTCGAATGAATGACCTGTTAACCTATTGTTCCGTAGAACAATTCCAAGAAGACAGATAATTCCTTTTATATTTTCTTATGCCCATACTGTTTTCAGAGAGAAAAACATGATATAGTGGGAACACTGAATTCACACTAAGCTGAAGATTGTTCTTTGAAAATGATATTCTTTTAATATATCTCCGCTAGGTCTAATGCAATGACTTAAACCAATGTTTTTCAATGTGAATTGCATCTAGGGAAATTCTTCTTGTTCACTTTTCTTTTATCTATCTATCATTATTAAGAGTAAGGGTAAGAAACCTCAGTTTCTTGTTGCAGTTGTTCAGTCATTGAAGTCATGTCTGACTCTTCATGAGCCCATACAGAGTTTTCTTGGCAAAGATACTGTAATAATTTGCCATTTCCTTCTCCATTTCATTTTACAGAAGAGGAACTGAAGCAATCAGAGTTAAATGACTTGCCCAAGGTCACACAGTTAGTGACTGTCTGAGGCCAGATTTGAACTCAGGAAGATGAGTCTTTTTGACTCCAGGCCCAACACTCTATTCACTGTGATACCTATTTGCCACTTGAGTTCTATATTAAAATCTACTGAAAGAGTTAATTAGGCTATATGTTCACTGGCAGCTCGTTCTACTATCATTTGTTCTTTAGTGACTCAATTATGAACTTGGAGAATTAAAAAGGAAGACCACATGATCTCATGTCAGTTCTCTGTGGAGAATGAAGTTTGGGGTAGCTGGGAAAGTCTGAATCAAATAATAATAATAGTTAATATTTATATAACACTTTAAGGTTTGCAAAGCACTTTACAAATACTTAACTCATTTTATCATCCCATCAACTTTGGATAGTAGGTACTATTATGATCTCCTTTTACAACTGAGGAACCAGAGACAGACAAAAATTAAATATCTTACCTAGGGTCACAGAGTTAACATTTGAAAAAAATATTAACTGATTCTTCTGGATTGAAGGTCCTGTGATTTATATACTCTGCTACCTCCCTGATGGTATAGCAGAATTGAAGAAATTGGAGTATTCAACATCAGCTAGTGATTCATTAATTTCTTTTATCTACTTAATGACTAATTCTCAAGATGGTCTTGACCCAACAAAGTCCCATTTCCAACCTCCATGCAGCTGCCAAATTGAAATTTATAAAGTGCAAGTCTAAGCATGTCACTCCATTGCTCAAAAGGCTCCATTGGCTCTGTATTACTTCTGGGACACAATGCAAGCTCCTCCATTCAAAGTTTTAAAAATAATTTGGCTTTGATCTACTCTTCCAGTGTCATTACATATCCCTATATGTATACCTACTCAACATTCTAGACATAATGACCTCCTGGCCATTGTGAGAAATATTTATTACTAACCAAGATCTTGGGGGAGATTCAGAGTTCTCTTATTACAAAGTCCTGATTTAAGTCTTCATTCATATAATTTTCTCTTCTGCCTTTATATATTTTGTTGCCCATGTCTGGAAAGCATTCCTTCCTTGTCTCTTTCTTAGTATTTATAACTTCCTTCAAAACTCAGGTTAAGTACCAAAAATACTTTACTCCCCACCCATTCTCTTGTAGCGAGTGATACTGACTTCCTTACTCACAACACCTCATCTTATAGTTTTGAGCATTCGCCTGGTTTCCCATCTCTTCATCTCTACCTCCTGGTTTCTCTGGCTTCCTTCAACTTTTATATTGTCTCACCTTCTGTAAGAAACTTTTCCCAATCTTTTTTAATTTTAGTGCCTTGCCTTGAAACCATCCTCATTTTACCATGTATATATCTTTTGTTTGGTATATAATCAGTTAATAAGCACTAAGTGCTTATAATATGACAAGTACTGTGTTCAGTGCTGGAAATACAAAGAAAAGTAAAAGACAAACGGCTCTACATGACACAGTGTTTAAGAGGGAGGAGAACATACAAAAAACTTTGTTTAGATAAGGTATACACAAGATAAATTGGGGATAATTAACAGAAGGGAGGCAGTAGATTTAAGGAGGACAGGGAAAGGTTTCCTACAGAAGGAGGAAATTTGGAAGAGCCTTGAATCCAGGTAACCAGAAGGAGAGTATGAAGAAGGAGAGAGTTATAGGAACAGGGCTAGTCATACAGATGCCCAGTCTGAAGACAGAGTAATCTGTTCAAGGAATAGGAAGGAAACCAGTGTCACTGAATCACAGAGTATATGAAAAGGGAAGAAATGTAAGGTATAATAAGACCGGAAGTGGCTGGAAGGGGAAGTGGATGAAAAAACTTTAAATTCCAAATAGAAAATTTTATCTTTGATCCTGAGGATTACAGGAAGCCATTGAAGTTGCTCCAGTTGGGGGCAAAAAAGTGGTGACATGGTCAGATCTGCACTTAAGAAAGAAATTGTGATGGAATACTACTGTGCTATAAGAAATGATGAGCTCAATGATATTAGACAAACGTAGATACACTTGCACGAAATAATGAAGTGATATGAGAAGAACCAAGAGAGCAATGTATAGAGTAAAAGCAATATTGTTTTTAGAACAACTTTGACTTTATAATTTATTTAAATGCCCAAATTAACTACAAAGGACATATGAAGGAACATACTGTCTGCATCCAGAGAATGAATTAATAAATATAAATATATATAGAATGATTTTATATACATATATGTATTTATAAACACATATTTGTATCTAATGGTGCATATATATGGTGGAAGAGGGCGAAGGAAAAAACAGCAACAAAAAAGAAACTTGTACTTTAATTTTATTTTATATTTAAAAGAAATAGCAAGGCATAAAATAGATTTGCGATTTTATGTGCAATCATCTTTATTTATTATACTATGTTATAGAAATACTTACTTTCTTCCATAAATTAAAAATTGAAAAGAAAGAAAAAACACTTTCATAGCAGAGGTGAAAGAGGGACTGGAGAAAGACTTGTGGTATGGAAAGGTACTAACAGGCTATTATAATAGTCCAAGGTTCAAGGTGAGGAGGAACTTCACAAGCGTGGCGGCAATGTCATAGGAGAGAAGACATCCAAGGCGTCCCAGAGTTATTATTGACAGGCCTTGGTAACAAATTGTATATGATGGGACGTGTTAAGGATGAAGAATGACACGTAGGTTGCTTGCCTGTGTGAAGAGGAGAATAGCACTAGTAGGGAACTTAGGAAGAGGAAAGCATTTATGAGGGAAAATAACTTCAATTTTGGATATGTTGAGTTTAAAATGTCTACAGTATACCCATATCAAGATGTCCAATGGAGAATTGAAGGCACCAGATGAGGTCAGCAGAGAGTTTACTGTTGGATAAGCAGACTTAAAAATCATCAACATAGAAATAATAAATGATAAAACATAATGCATAATTGTTCACATATTTTTTCCCATTGACTGTGGGATCCTTGAGAACAGGGATCATTTGTTTTCCTCTCTTTGTATCTCCAGGGCTTAGTACGGTGTCTGGTACGTAGTAGGTGATTGACTGACCAACCTGCTACTTCAGGTATTTCTTGGTTCCATACCAGTTAGTACTTCTTTCTCCTGAAATTGTTCTTACCTTGTTCATATTTTACATTTACTTATATGTCAGGCACTGTTTAATGATTTTTAATTCAAAAAATTAATTTTTGAAATTCTTCAAATCTATGTATTTGTTTTCAATTTTCAACTATCACTTCCGTAAGTTTTAAATTTTCTTCCCTTCCCTTCCCCCTTCCTCCCCAAGATGGCATGCAGTCTTATATGGACTGTACACATAGATTCTTATTAAACACATTTTCACATTAGTCATGTTTCATATAAGAATTAAAATCAATGGGAGAAAGCATGAGAAAAACTAAACAAAAGCAAACATAACAAAAGAGAAAATAGTCTGCTGCATTCTGCATTCCGACTCCATAGTTCTTTCTCTGGATGTGGATGGCATTTTGCATCATGAGTCCTTCCGAAGCATCTTAGGACCTTGCATTACAGTGAAGGGACAAGTCTATCAAAAACAATCTTCCCACACTGTGGCTGTTACTGTGTATAATGTTCTTCTGGTTCTGCTCATTTCACTCAGCATCAGTTCATACATGTCTTTTCTGGTTTTTTTGAAGTTCGGCTGTTCATCATTTCTTATGGCACAATAGTATTCCATTACATCCACATACCACAACTTGTTCAGCCATTCCCCAATTGATGGGCATTTCATTGATTTCTAGTTCTTGGACAAAACAAAGAGAGCTGTTATAAATATTTTTGTACATGTAGGCTCTTTTCCCATTTTTATGATCTCTTTGGGATATAGCCTCAGAAGCAATATTGCTAGATCAAAGGGTATGCACCATTTTAGAGTCCCTTAGGCATTGTTCCAAACTGCTTTTCAGAATGGTTGGATCAGCTCACAGCTCCACCTACAGTAAATCAGTGTTTCAACTCTCCCACATCTTCTCCCACATTTATCATTTTCCTGTTTTGTCATGTTAGTCGATCTGACAGGTATGATAGGGTATCTCAGAGTTGTTTTGCTTTGCATTTTTTCATCAATAGTGATTCACAGTTTAATTTTTTTTCTTTGTATCTTCAGGTTTTAGCATAATAATTGGTGTATCATTAGTTCTTAATAAATGCTGATAGATTATTTGATCGATATTTTATATTTTTTGGGTTCCCTTTGGTATCTTAAGTCAACGAAATGAATAGCTACAAAGCCTAAAATTTGCTTCAGCAACCTTGGCTACTTGTATTCCATTTCCTTTTTTTCAGTTTTTATATTTAGGAATTTATCTTGTTTCTAATTTGAAAGTAAAAAAGTGGCATTTGTAGTCATTTAGCAATAACATTTTATTTACTTAAGTAGACCAATTCTATAGTTTTGTGAAGTAGAGAAATTTATGCATGTGTATGAAGACATACACATATTTAAGTATCTTTGTAGGTAATATGCATATGTGTGTATATATATATATATATATATATATATATATATATATATGTGTGTGTGTGTGTGTGTGTGTTTATGTTTGTGTATGTATATGTGTATGCATTAGGTCCAGAAGAACAATATATTGCATTGAGTTGGAGGGTCTGTGTGCTCATCTTTCAGTGAGACAGAGTATTGTATTAGGTCAAATTGAAATAGAAACAGAGCCATTAAACTACACATATTTTCTACGAGGGCCACACATTCACTCAGTAGACCATAAATTAATATTCTCTATGTTGTATTTTTTTATATATTTTGGTAAATATTATCTAGGTATATTCTAATATGGTTCAAGTCAACTAAATCTTGTTTTAAGTATAATAAAGACAGACTTGGAAATGTGATATATTAGAATATACCATCTTCAACCCAGCCACCTCCTGTTCCTTACCTAATTAGCTATATATAAGGCCTAATATTATTAGCCTATAAAGAAGCTGCTTCCTAGCATGAATATTATTTTTTAAAGTAATTTCTTTCTTATTTGATGGTGGGAATGGAAATTTTCCCCTCAGCCTCTGTAATGGCAAGCAATGCATATGTTTTTTTTGTTTTTGCTTGAGTATAATCAAGTGCCTCTGATTGAATCTTGCCTTTACCAACAAAGAGTCTTTACTAGGAGTAAAATACAGAAACTAGAGTTTCTTTAAGTAGAAACAGTATATGTATTTGTATAGCTAATTATTTTAATGTGATTAAAGAAGATCTTCCCCAGCCATTAACGGACCTGGGAAGATTTGTAGGAAAGCCCATACCTTTTGTTACTTAGGCACTAGTTCTCAAGTATTGTGATGTCCTCTAGCTCCAAACAATGTATAAGTACTCTGGGGGTGAAGTTTTATTTTGAGGCTTACTGATTATAAGTGTACTTTTGGCCAGATGAGACACTGTGAAGTTACTAATGAAGCCCCTGGCTTTGAAAACCCAGATGTTGGTGCATTCCTCTCTGGTAACTATGGTCAGATAGTTGGATCTGTATGTCAGACTTTTGGAAGTATGTCTGTTGACCTTTGATTTCTCTGTATTATCTCTGAAGTTTAGGGTGCTGACTTTTCCCCTTTAACTAAGTGAATGATACGTATGCTTGATTAAAGTGATTGTTGACTCCTCAAAAGCTACCTTTGCTTTTAGAAATGCAAATCTAAAAACCCATAATAGCAGGCCCCTCTGTGTATGTTGGGATGCCTACTGATACATTATGATGATGAGGATGGGATGTGCATAAACTAAAAGAAAACTACAAGGTGCTTATTGTATAGTCTCCCATCTCACTGTCTGAGAGGTGAAAAATTTCACAGGATAGACAGAAGTTTGTTGATTCAAGAATGAAAGTAGAGTGCAATAAGTTATAAGGATATCAGTGACTACAAGTAGTTCATTAGGAAAAAAAATCACCTCTGCTTTGACTCCATGTGAATTCAGGAGTTTCCAGGAAGAGTACTAAAGCTTCTTAGTGCTGAGATTTCATGCTTCAAGTGTATGCTATAGGCTTTTCCTTTGGATTTTTTTTTCTTTTCTCTTGTATAATTTCAGCATTGTAAATTTATTTTCTCACATGAGCTTTCTGTTGAAGATTCTGTGTGTCCCCCAATGCGTGTGTGCATGTGTGTGTGTATGTGTAGGGGAATGGGGGATGATCTAGACCAGTGATTTTCATTAAGGTTCATAATTATTAGCATCTGGTTATAGTTATTGCCTCAGAGTCCCTTTGAATTTGACAGTGTTCTCAGCTGTCACTGGACAATTTTAATTTTCCATGACCATACTTTTAATGTGGAATCAGTTTTTTTTAAGTTAACTATGTGCAAGGCAATGTGCTAAATTCTGGGGATGAGATAAAATTTCTAGTCCTCCATTCATATTATTTCTCACATGACACCAATGAAGAGGTTCTTAACCTGAGATCCATGAACATTTTTTAACATTTTGACAGTTATATTGCAATGTAATGGGTTATGTTTTTAATATTATAATTTTAATATTAATAACATTAATATTAAATATTTTAAAATAATAATTTTAATATTAATATTATTTAATGCATTAAGTATTGTTATGAGATGCTATCATACTTCTACTCAAAAAATAGGTGACTTATGTGTAATTTGCAGTCTTAGAGCATATGAGAGGTTAAGTAATTTGTCTAGGCTCACATATTTAGCAAGTCACAGGCAACACGTGGGCCCAGGTCTTTCAGATTCAGAGGTTTACCCTCTATCCATTATACCACACTAGCTTCATATAATTCCAATGGCAGAATACAAGGATATAATTTTCATGATGCACTTTCCCCTGGTAGGTATGTGTACAGAATTCCTTTGTTGTTCGGTCACAATTTTTCTACTTTCATACTCTCCTTGCAAAAAATGGTTTTCTTCTTTATGGCAATAATAAGATACTTGTACAAAGCATCATTAAAGAGCCTTCAGGTATCTTCAACAGCCAGCATAGTTCACTATATACGACTGCAGTGATGGTGAGTCTTGGAATATAGGAGGAGGGATTTCTCTGGAGACTACTATAAATTGTGTTCTGTCATATTTTGGATTGGGAATTGTAAATTAACCTGCCATAGCCTTCTGTGTTAGGTTCGGGCTAAAGTTGGTACCAGAATAGTCAACTGATATAATAAGTCTCAATATTTAAGTCTGAAGGCTGAAATAATTAGGACTTTGTTCAAACACTTGTAGGTTGCTCATTTCATATGAAGAAAACAATGGGACATTTAGAAAAGTAGTACCACAGCCTTCATGAGGCCCTTTCCTTCCCATGTGGAAATTGACATCTATCTAGGGTTGTTAGAATGGTTAATGTCACTCAGAACCACTATTTTGCTATGACTATATCTGTAATGAGCACTCCAGTAAAATTAACAAGGTCAATGAGCATTTATTAAACACTTAGTATGAACATGGTGCTAAGTATCGTGAATATAAATACAAATAGAAATAAAAGTCTCTGCCATCATGGAACTCATATTCTAAGGGGAGTAAGACATATAAAAAGGAGCTGAAAAGGAGTAATAGACTGTAGTAGACAAAGCCTCATTATGAGTCAAGATTTCATCCTGAAAAGGAATGAAGACATGGTTACTTAGATCATGGTTGAACATCCTCCTTCAAATGAAGTTTCTGGCAGGAATTAGTGAATTAGAAGGAGAGGCTACAGAGGTGTATATTACTCCCAATATGAGAAGTGGTAAAGTGATGAAGTTTGCATCCAAGATTAAGAGGTTTCTGCAGCAGAGTAGACACCTTCTATGGAGATGAGTCAGGAGTGCATACTGGAGAGAAAATGTCAATAATTGCCTACATTTGAAGATGGTATTGATGAGGCTAAGTTCACAAGTTTAGTCTCTATGGAAATCAGTTGACTTTATTCTGAGAAAAATATGATTGATAACCAGAGACTATATCTTCATTCTTTATCCAGCTGCCTGACAAAATTCTTGTTGTTGGTTAAAAAGGATAGTAGGTGTGAGAATATACCTACGTTGGTATAAGCCCTCTCTCATGATTAGAAAAACATCTTAATTCACATGTCTGAGTGGTTTGGAGCTTACATCCTTTTTGAATGTGAAGACATGATTTGTTTCACTATTTAAACTCTGTTTATTTGCCACAATAGTAGTAATACTTGGAGAGGTTAAGAACTAGATTACTCTATATTCTCTAATTTTCCCCTTCATTGGAATTTATTGATGATGCAATGATGGGCTCCAGGGTTCTTTGAAAACTATCACAACAGAAATGGAGAATATCAGTTTTCTTCTATATATTGACATATACATATGTATAATTAATAAACAATATTTGTACTAAATATAAATTGCAAATAATCTCTTATTATTTGATGGTTAATGACAATCATTAATTTATTTACTTATATTAAACATATGCATTTTATGCATATGTGAGTACACATATATGTGGATATATAGGGGTGTGTGTGTGCAATAAATATGTATGTATATTTATTTGAAGGTTAATGTTTTGGTTTAGTTAAGTGACTGGGAAAATAGAGAACTATCTCTTCCAGTAGAATTCTTTGAAGATGAGCTTTTGTATACAATCAAATTATGCAATTTTTAGAGAAAATGAGGATGAATATATTGACTCATTTTAAAGTTCTTGTTTTACTGGGCTAAAAGATGACACAGGTTTCAATACTTCCAATAACAGTTTTGTCTGTGCTATTTTATTTTTTAATCTAATTGTCACTGTTATTTTTGGTACTGGCAAACATGATAAAAGCCAGGGCCATATGGCCACACTTGCTGAGATGTTTATGATAATGTGTGCCACTTAAGCTTGTTAATCAAATCAGAGCAATGAAAATCAAAAACATTTATTCATGGTTGCTTCCAACATGCTAGAAGTATCAACAAAATTGGGTAATCAGCAAGGTACCTTTGTGACTATAATTACTTGACTGAAGGAGAGTGAGAGGGAAAAAAAAAAGGTATTACTTCACCTGAAGTGGACCGAGTAATTTGTAATTTACCATAATATTTCCAAATAATATTACTGAAAAATATGTTTAAAAGCCTTCTAATAATCAGCTATTCTGATTATCATTTGTGACTGAAGCATAAGAAAGATAAAACTTTTAAGTTGTTTGACTAACTTTTTATTCACCTTCATTCAGAGAGATGAGAAGTTTGTATGTATTCACCAATGCTCAAGTTCATACATTGAAAATTCCTCAAGGTCATCATATTCATAGGAAACTCCGGCAAGTGGGAGGATGGTTATCAAGACCTCTAGCCTCATCAATGACCACCACTCTTCCCGCAAGTTTATCAAGGAAGAGAAAAAAGCAGAGTGTCATAGAATATAGAGTACTATGCGCCTGTTGAGAAAGATATAGTTTCAAGTATCACCTCTTACACTTACTAGCCATGCTGTCATTGGTGTGCTGGAACTGATTCATACAGGCTCATCAGATCTGAATGTTAGATTTTTAGTGTGAACATTTGCACCTTGAAAATCAGCAAATTATACAGGTAAGAGCTTGATTTATTGTCTTGTTGATCATTCAGACCTAAGAAAGTGATGGAGAAATTGTTAATAATGCAGAATGCAATTGCAATGGCATCTAGTGCACATTTTACTTTGTCTGAAGATCCAGTTATTAAGCGTATATATCAATACACCCCTGTGCAGGATCCTTGACAAGGGCCTCTAAGTACTTCAGTTCTTATTCTCCAACTTATCTACTCACACATAATGTGTTGGTGAAAGAAATTTCTGCAGCAGGAATTCCCTATGCTGATAAAAATCACATATTCATAAAAAATATTTGTATACGCTTAAACTAAGTGCCTAAATTGAAACTTCCCATAACTTTTGATCAAACACTGAGATGGATCCATGTTCAGAAAAGTATACTAATGGAAGGAAAGTTTCTGAGAAAGCCACAAAGATGGAACATGGCACGACCTAAGCAGATTTTCCCCGAATTGGTGATTAAGTAACTGAGAGGGCCCAACCAGTTTTCACTAAAGTGACCATTTAATGGGAAAAAAGTCACAGTGATGTGTTCCTGCAGTTACAGGAATGAGTTTCTTGTGTGACAAGATGGAAACTCTTGGATCACAGAAAATTTTAATCAGATTCTACTTTTTACATCACAATTATTATAATGAAGTTATATTTTGAACACTGGGTAATGCAATTATTGAGCCTGGATGATATACATGCATATTTTAATTTTCATATGCTTGAACAAAATTGAGTGAAATACAGAGAAAAATTCCCACTTTGTCAGTTTTAGTTATTTTTGCCAATTGGTAGACTTTGTAGTTACATTTCAAGGCAGTTTTCACTTACTTATCTTTGATTTTAAATGAAATGTACATTTAAATTTCATTATTTATATTGTTTGCCTCCATTTTAAAATAAATCATTCATTTACATTGACCATTTTCCCATTTATTATTGTTTTTCTGTTATTGAATGATTCTCATATTACTAATATAAGTTTTACCTGGTTAAGATAGAGGGAATTCCCTCAGTGGGAGTTCTTTATACCAATGAAATGATAGGTCTGGGCTAAAACTTAACCACACAAAGATATTTCAGTACTAGAGTAACTACTTTTTCCCCCTTTAAACTAATGGCTGTTGCTTGACTCCCTTTTGGTTAAATGGAAATGTTTTGAGGTTCAAATAACCAGTGTGCCTCCCCTCAGGTGTGTGTTATTATTTATAATTCTAAGAATTTTGTCAATTTTGAATAATATTTTCATTTCAAATATGAATTTTTATTTCTTTCAGAACAGTTCATATATCATTGAAAATTGTTATCTAAAGATAGTAAATGTGTTATCATTTTATTTCATTGATAACATAATATTCTGTTGATTTAGATTCTTCTTCCTCCCTACACTCACTCCTAACATACAGATCTTTTTATCTTGTGGATTTATTTTTAATAACAGTTCAATTTCTTGCTTTTTGTCTGCCTGCTCTCAAGCTCAGTTTTATAGAATATGCACTTTGTGGATACAATCCCATTTTGAATCCATGTGTATATCTGTATTTACAAAGATTTAGATGTAATACATACATACATTTCTATATATAGTTATTTATCTATCTACATTTACAACTTTGTCCATTTTCTCATAAAACCACTGAAGAATCTAGGTATATTTTAATTGTTACTTTATTGCATGTGATTCATTTTTTCCAAACTTGACTTTCTAATAATTTTTCTTGGTCACTGTCATTTTGAAAATTGATCATTATCTGTCTTGGAAAACTGAATTATGAATTTCTTTCTAATTGGCAAAGTGGAACCCTCCCCCACAGTTGATCAGAACAGGGATAGTAACATCAGTGTTAATAACAGACAGCAAAACCCTGTGGCAGAGAACTGCGATGATTGACATGTTGTGATTGGAGCAATCTCCTCATTCTGAGCGGGAGGTACATTATATAGTGTATATTTACTTTCCTTCACAGATTGGGGCATTTTTCCTTCTTCTCTTTCTCCCTCTATTCCTTCTTCCCCCTCTTAACTCCTCTTCTTCCCTCCCTCCTTTCCATCTTTCTGTCTTTCCATCCTTCCTTCCTTCCTTCCTTCCTTCCTTCCTTCCTGTGATTTCAAATTAATGTTCAGGATATTTGGACCAATTCAAGCTCATCAAAAGTCTTAAACATATGGCTCAATTTTGCTATTTTTATCTAAGGAAAAAAGAGATTAAATAACTTTCCCAGAAGTCTGAGACTGGTTTTGAACTCTGGTCTTCCTGATGCCAGACCCAATATCCTATCCACTGTACTGCCTAGCTATCTGTAACATGCCAGCAGTATATAAGATTATATGCTGCTTACAATGATCAACTATGATTCCTATGTCATTTTTGACTTTTTTATTAAGTGAAAAGTCAGAGTAGTTTTAATTTTAATTTTTTTATAGTTTCCAATTTCCTTTTTAAAATTATATTTTCATTCCTTTCACCACTTAGTCATTGGGGAATACCACTTCAGGTAGTTTCATTAATTCCCTATATTGCTAGGATCAGATTGTAATTAATGATATTATTTTAATTAAAATATTTTTTCCATTTGACATTTCATCTTCCAATGATATTCATTGTTTTGTTCATAAAAATATTTTAATTTTAGGTACTCAAATTGCTAATTTTTATTGTCTATTTCATGCTTGGTTTGGCTAAGAATTCTTTCCCTAGCTATAATTATGTAAGGGAACTCATCCTATCCTATTCTAAGTTAATAATTACATCCTACAATAGGACCTCCATTGTTACACCACCTATTATTAGCATGACCAGGCTACACCATTTCACAGTGAGGAATTCTGATTAAGAACTCTATCCTTTCCTTCAGGAATATATCCTTCTTTCAAAACTATCTAACCTTCAGTTTTTGTTGCCTCATTCTCAGGGAGATAGGATTCTCATGGTAAATTATTATTAGAAGAACTTGAAGATGTCCAAGAGGTACCAACTGTCCTATAATTAAGTACCTAACCAAAACAAGACCATAGGAGAGCTCCTTCATGGAAGGGAATGAACTCTAGTCTTTTCTATACTATATAATCAGCCCATTCGCATTCTTTTCTTAGCCTCACACCTCTCTGTGAATCCACCCCTTCTTTCATCTTTAGTTGTTGTGCAGAGCCCACCATTCTATTAGGCTACCTTGTCCTCCCCTCAGTCTTTTGCAAAGCTCAAGGAAGGTCAGCAGGAATTCATAATACATATAATCTTGGACTCATGTCAAGATTATGGTTACCTTTGATAGGCTACATTAAACTGTGACCTCCTCAAGAGCAGGGTCTGTCTTTTGCCTTTAAGAACTCTCATTCTTTAGCACAGTGGTTGTCATATAGAACCTGATATGTTAGTTGACTAAAATACTATTTGATTGACTTCAATGACTGACAGTTGGGAAGGCAATGATGAATAAAATTGGTGATGTGAACCAATTCATTTCAAGTCCACAACAAAAAAAAAAGACTTTCATAGTTTGAAGATATTCTTCTAACAACACCAGAGTAAATCTGGATGGGATACATTAGAAGATCACTCAAAGTTTTGGCCTCAAGCTATAACCCAGCTTGATCACATTTCTTATATTAGAGACTTGTTTCCAAAGGTCAAGTTACATATTTGATCACTTCCAAAAATAAAATTTGTTCTTGATTTCTGAATGCTGGCCACCACATATTTAAAATAATAGTAGATAATGTTTGTATATATTGCTTTAAGGTTTGTGAAATGCTCTTCTTGTAATATACGGCAAAGTGTACAACATATGTGTGACTACCCCTCTAATGTGAAGAAACTTGCTTATGTTGTGATACACACGTAATACATAACAGGTATCTCTATATACATGTGTGACATACATGCGTATACATATATGTATGCATATGGGTATATGTATATGTCTATATGTACATACATATTTGAATAAGGTCTATGATCTGAACTTTGTGTCCCTAACATCAAATCCAACAAACTTTCTTAGGCTACATCTATGAGGATACAGTTTCAAATACTGTAATGTAGGTTGAGGAAGTTGTAGGCAGAATAGAAGGACACATGGAAATTTCTTTAAATATAGGTGATTGTCAGGGTCATAGGCTCATAAATTTAGAGTTGAAAGGGAACTTAGAGCTCATCTAGTCCAACTCTCTAATTTTTGAATAAGACAATTGAGGGAGAGAGAGGGTAAGTGATTTTTCCCCAAGGTTACACAGTCACTTACTGACTGGGTAGAATTTGAACCCATCTTGACTCCAGTTCCAATAATCTCCCTCTGGTGCCATGCTGCTTCATTTATTTACTCAATTGATGTCAGGAAAATTTAAGGGACAGCTCATTGGCCACTCTAAACATATGGGATATATTGTTTGACCCTCTCTGTACATGTTGTTTAATTGCTTCACAAGAAAATAGCTTTTCCATGAGGAGAATATCCCTTAGAGCTCTGAGCATGTTGCACTTGATTTATCACTCTGAGCACATTTTGAAGCATGGACATTTCCTTTGGAAATAATGCTGTTTAAAGTTGGAAGTGAATTCGATGTCACATAATACCAGATTGATTATTGTGAAGAAAATGGAATTGTTCCCCTTCTTTGTGACTGCCTTACCTATACCCCTAAATGCTTTATAGGTATAGTCAATTTGAGGGCCAATTCCTGATTTTTGATGCAAGGTATTTAACGGGAGGGTTTGAATTTCATGTAGTTGATGTAGAGTTCTAAGAATTGGAGTTTCTTACACATATTCAGATAGCCCATTCACTCCCACATGTAATATATGCTTGTTGAAGAGAGTAGGTATGCTATCACTATAACCTCTTCAATCCATTATTAAAGTTAATATTGACTAAGAACGGCCATGAAGCAGCCAGAATTATGTACCAGAAGCTCATGGTCCTTCATACACTAACAGATGACAAATGCCTGTTACTAGAAAGAAAGTGAACTCCCCCAAATTCTTAAGAATTCAACAAATAAATTAGACTAGAAGAAGTTTATCATTAAGACAAAATTTTGCCCACCATCACCCACACTTAACGTTGACTCCTTAACAATTTGACAAATGTAATTTCATAGACATCATACTTATGAAAATGTCTGATTTCCATACTACACAGAGTGAAAAATTCTCAGAGTGCAATGAATGACCTAGTGGAGTAAACAAACAAACCCAAACAAATATAAACAAGATAAAGTTGCTATTAGTGTCATCACATTGTGTGTACCTGGAATTGTGAAAGTTAGTCTATAGAAGATGGGTTTACATCCCAATACTTTTATTCAGTTAAAAAAAGCAAACATTTTATCCACCAGTGTAATCATTCATCAGATATTAAATATAAAAAGAAAAAAACACTAGGATATCAGCCTGGTCTAATACTACTGCCTTCTCCACTCCCTCATATACTAGGCATAAAAGAGAGATAATAACAATAAGCTTACATTTTAGACACAGCAAGACAAGCCATATGACTTTAGAATCAGGAAGACCTGAGTGAAAATTCTGCCTCCGACATATACTAGCTTTTTGACGATTGACAAGTCACTCAACCTCTCTGAACACAGAAAACTCCCCAAGGGCTCAAGCTTAGCGAGTACATGTGACGGAATGGTAGCTCACAGCCCCTGGTCACTAGAAATTATTTTCTCTCTTTTGTATTAAAAAAAATTCTTTAGGAAAGTTTAATTTGTAACACTCTGTTCTTGGCTACTGATACAAACATTACTTGATCAACAGATCTAAGGATATGTCTAAGACATTGATGGGAAGACAGGAAGTTCAAAATCTTCTAGATTCTTCAAAGCTCTCAAGGCTGTCCTCTGTTCAAAATGGAGTTGGGGTGGGAAAAGTCCTAACTGAAACTTCTTCTCTTCGCATATTCCCAAGATGTTCCCCCTCATTTACTTACCTGATTATCAATGGAATTTAATACAATACCATGATGACACTAACCTTTCTAACAAATCTGATTCCACCTAGTTTGGTAATTTATAGATGTCCCCTGGAACATGTACAAGTTTCCTAAGCTTATCTGAACATGAATCTTATGCAATAATTCTTATGCAACATCACTTCATTTCAAAATTTTTTACATTTAATCTAAACCTTGTGATCTAAAACTGAGGTTCAAATTTGAGAAAATTCATCTGAAAGCTCTTTGCACCTATAAAACATTAGGGAAATGTATATGATGATGACTGATGCATTAACATAAAGAAGAATTTCCTGACAATTGTTCCAACGACAGAGTTGTCTTTTTGAGGGTAAGTTTCCCAGTATTAGAGGTATTCAAGCAGAACCTGAACTACAGACCATTAACAGAATAAATTCTTTAGTTGGATGGGGAGTAACTTAAATGACCTGCCAGATGACTTCTTCATCTATTAGACAATGATCCTAAATTTCTAAATACTAAAACCCAAGCTTGATGGGACAAGGTCAACCTACATATAGATCAACACTTAGAGGAAGGAGGATGGGATGAATATTAACAATGTTGACTACTGACAAGAACAGTGACTGTTGTAAGCAGTGTACTGGCTGAACTACTGAGGGGCTTCTCTGTCTTCTTCACTGTGCTCTAAATCCCACTTTCTTCCCTTTGAACTTCTTTTAATGTATTGTTTTCCCCCATTAGGTTGCAAATTCCTTGAGGGAAGTTACTATATACATATGTGTATCTATATATATACACATATATAATATATAGATACACATATATGTATATGTATGGAAATATATGTGTATATGCACACACACTATACATATACATATATGCACACACATGCATGTATTTGTGCATTAGCACATGCATGCATACATAAATACACCTGCATAGACATGTTTATGTACATACATATGTACTTGTATCTCCAAAGCTTGGTTCAGTGCCTAGCAAATTTTAGATAATTAATAAATATTTATTGACACCGTTATTGACTAACAGTAGAGAGAGAGGCATGGCACTTGCAATCAGTCCAGGGGTGACAGAAAATAGGCGCTTGGCCAGGCATTTTTGTAGTTTGCTGACCATGGTTAGGCCTTCTGTTTTTTGCCTTTTCTTCTAAGGCCCTATGCTACCATGCATTTCATTAATCATTTCTTATACAATACTTTCAAATCTAATAGAAGATTTTCATCCCCCTCTTCATTTATCAAATGATTCCTTGGGTCATATTCAGATTGTTCACCTAGTTAAGGTGTAAAGGCTAATTTTTTTTAAATATAAATTTATTTAACTTTTTACATTCATTTTCACAAAATTTTGGGTTCCACATTTTCTCCCCCTTTATCCCCTCCCCCCACACCAATACACCGAGCATTCTAATTTTCCCTATCACCAATCTTCCCCTCTCTTCTATCATCCCTCCCTTCTCTTGTCCGCATCTTCTCTTTTGTCCTGTAGGGCCAGATGACTTTCTATTCCCCATTAACTGTATTTCTTATTTCCTAGTAGCAACAACAATACTCAACAGTTGTTCCTAAAACTTTGAGTTCCAAATTCTCCCCATCCATCCCTCCCCACATATTCCCTTTGGGAAGGCAGGCAATTCAATATAGTCCTTATCTGTGTAGGTTTGCAAATGACTTCGATAATAGTCATGTTGTGTAAGACTAACTGTATTTCCCTCCATCCTATCCTGCCCCCCATTGTTTCTATTCTGTCTTTTAATCCTGTCCCTCCCCAAGTGTTGACTTCAAATTGCTCCTTCCTCCCATTGCCCTCCCTTCCATCATCCCCCCCCACATTGCTTATCTGCTTCTCCCCCCACTTTCCTGTATTGTAGGATAGGTTTTCATACCAAAATGAGTGTGCATTTTATTCCTTCCTTTAGTTGAATGTGATGAGGGTAAACTTCATGTTTTCTTTCTCAGCTCTCCTCTTTTTCCCTCCACTAAAAAGTCTCCTGCTTGCCTCTTGAATGAGATATAATTTACTCCATTCCATTTCACCCTCTTTCCTCACACTACATTTCTCTCTCACCATTTACCTTAATTTCTTTTAAGATATGGTCCCATCCTATTCAATTCACTCTGTGCTCTCTGTCTCTGTATGTGTGTCCATGTGTGTATGTGGGTGTGCGTGCACGTGTGTACATGTGTGTGTGTGTGTGTGTGTGTGTGTGGTCCCACCAACTACCCAGATACTGAAAAGTTTCAAGAGCTACAAATATTGTCTTTCCATGTAGGAATGTAAACAGTTCACCTTGGGTAAGTCCCTTATGACTTCTCTTTGCTGTTTAATTTTTCATGCTTCTTCTCATTCTTGTGTTTGAAAGTCAAATTTTCTTTTCAGTTCTGGTCTTTTCATCAAGAATGCTTGAAAGTCCTCTGTTTCATTGAAAGACCATATTTTCCCCTGAAGTATTATACTCAGTTTTGCTGGGTAGGTGATTCTGGGTTTCAGTCCTAGTTCCTTTGACTTCTGGAATATCCAATTCCATGCCCTTTGATCCCTTAATGTAGAAGCTGCTAGATCTTGAGTTATCCTGATTGTATTTGCACAATACTGGAATTGTTTCTTTCTTGCTGCTTGCAAGATTTTCTCTTTGACCTAGGAACTCTGGAATTTGGCCACAATGTTCCTAGGAGTTTCTCTTTTTGGATCTCTTTCAGGCGGTGATCGATGGATTCTTTCAATACTTATTTTGCCCTCTGGTTCTAGAATATCAGGGCAGGTCTCCTAGATAATTTCATGGAAGATGATGTCTAGGTTCTTTTTTTGATCATGACTTTCAGGTAATCCCATAATTTTTAAATTGTCTCTCCTGGATCTATTTTCCAGGTCAGTTGTTTTTCCCATGAGATATTTCACATTCTCTTCCATTTTTTCATTCTTTTGGTTTTGTTTTGTGATTTCTTGGTTTCTCAGAAAGCCATTAGACTCCATGTGTTCCATTCTAATTTTGAGAGAACTATTCTCTTCAGTGAGCTTTTGAACCTCTTTTTCAATTTGGCTAATTCTGCTTCTGAAAGCATTCTTCTCCTCATTGGCTTTTTGAACCTATTTTGCCAATTGAGTGAGCCTATTTTTCAAGGTGTTATTTTCTTCAGCATTTTTTTGGGTCTCCTTTACCAAGGTATTGACCCATTTTTCATGGTTTTCTTGCATCTCTCTCATTTCTCTTCCCAGTTTTTCCTCCACCTCTCTAATTTGATTTTCAAAATCCTTTTTGAGCTCTTCCATGGCCTGAGCCCACTGGACATCTCCCTGGGATGTCTGGGATACAGAGGCCCTGCCCTCCACATCTTTCCCTGATGGTAAGAATTGTTCCTTGTCATCAGAATTGAAAGGTGGGAACATCTGTACCCCATCAAAGTAGCTTTCTATAGTCTTATTTTTCTTCCCTTTTCTGGGCATTTTCCCAGCCATTTACTTGACTTCTGAGATTCTGGTCCACTGCCGCCTAGATCTGCCCAGCTAGTGCTTGGGGTCTGAGATTCAAATGGGCTTTCTGTGGGCGGGCGTGGCTGCTATTCAATGTGAGCTTAAGTTCTGGTGCTGGAGTGGGGGCAGGGCTGCCTTCCAGGCTCAGTTCCCTCAGGGGCTTTATGCAGATATCTTCAGTAATGGGGTGGGTGGGGGCAGGGCTGCCCCCAGGCTCAGTTCCCTCAGGGAGTTTATGCAGAGACCTTTGGAGCTCCTGCCTGCTCGGTGAGTCCTGGGCTGCTGCTGCTGCCTCTGCCGCTGCCTCTGCCACTGCCTCCCAAGGGGGCCCGAGTCACGGGGACACCCTGCTCCCCTCTCAGCCAGCGCAGATGTCTCTCTCACTGACCTGTAGTGCCTGTGGGTGGAGGGACCTTCGCGGCCACCAGAGATTCTTTCCCTGAAGCCTGCTCGGATCTGCTCCTCTGGGGCGGTGGCCAGGGCAGCACAGGAATGGGCTCTGCTGTCCGGAGCGTGATGGACCCTTGGGGACGGCTCTCCAGGGCTCTCTGGAACAGAAATCTTTTCCCTGTGTTTCTACGTGCCTTGCAGTGCTCCAGAATTTGTGGGGAGGTCTTTTTGCAGGAAATATATGGGCTGTGGGTTTGGAGCTA
Organism: Bettongia penicillata ogilbyi; assembly: GCA_023548195.1. Taxonomy (NCBI): domain Eukaryota; kingdom Metazoa; phylum Chordata; class Mammalia; order Diprotodontia; family Potoroidae; genus Bettongia; species Bettongia penicillata. The sequence continues at coordinate 2,761,297 of JAJHZJ010000535.1, forward strand.
GCATATGTGAGTCTTTCTGCTCCGCCATCTTGGCTCCTCCTCCTGTAAAGGCTAAATTTGAGGGGGATGGTTTTGACTCTTCCTTTATATGCAGTTGAGGAAATGAAGGCTCAAAGAAGCTAAATGATTTGTGCAAGGTTATATACCTGCTAAGCATTAACATAAGGATTTGAATCCAGGTCACTCATCTCAGAGTATGGCATTATGCCATACTGACATGGCTCCTGAGCTAGAACATAAATCTAACCTTCAATTCTTATAAATACCAATTTTTATTAGCATTTGTTTTGATGTGATTATACTACTTGTAAAAATGTACTTCTCCCCACTGTTTTTCAGCCATTTTAGTCCTGTCTGCCTCTTAATGATCCCATCTGGGATTTTCTTGGCAAAGATTCTAGAGTGGTTTGTCATTTCCTTCTCCAGCTCATCTTACAAATGAAGAAACTGAAGCAGAAAGTGTTGAGTGACTTGTCCAGGGTCACACAACTAGTATCTAAGATTGGATTTCATCTAACATCTTCCTGACTCTAGGACAAGTGCCCTATCCACTGCACCACCAAGGTGCCCACCTTGTTACACTTTCTTACATATTAGTAATTGTGATTGATTCGATATCTATTGATAGTTATTTATGCTGAATTTAAAATGATGGAAGTCTGAGAAGACCATACTCTTTATTCAGAATGGTATTACTGAAGGATGTAATCTTCTCAGAGTAGCATTAAACTGACTAAATAAATAAATGCTTGATTAGTCACATATAATTTTTATATATTGTATTATTTCTGGGTACATTATAAACCCTGACTTCTGTCTACTAGCCTTCCTCCTTCTGGGCTGCTTTCTGTCTAAGTTGACACTTGATGTGCATTTAGGGAAAGCAAACTCATTTCACTGCTAATGTAAGCATGACATATTTAAAAGTAGTAGCTCCCCCTTAAATTCATTTAGAAACCAATATGAATGACTTAAATCACAGGATGCTTCGGGTTATTCTCACAACTGCTTCTTTCCCATTAGCCCAGCCAGAGAATTCAAAGCTCATTGTACAAGTTCCTGAAAGAAATACATTCTAACTACAGGTGGCTAACAATTGCTGGGCTAAAATATGGAGTAATGCTTAATAATAGACTCAAATGCAAGGTAAGGTAATGACTTCCAGTACCGATATTTCATTAAGTGCTATTTTTAAATAAATCAAATTGATGTGGACTTCAGTTGGTGTTTAGGTAAATGTCCAAGCTAATATATCTTAGTAGGTGTTGTCTCCAGTGAATCATGTTACCAGAAGATGATTTGAGTTATTAAGGCCTTTCCATGCTATCATTTTTAATAACTTGATGCAGCTGTTTCATGCATTTTTCTCTATCTGATGTAAACCAAGCAAGGTTATAATCATTAATTAGCAACCATGTGTTATATGTGTGTCTCTACAGAGTATGACATAATTGTACTTTATGTCCTTTCTCTCTGTTGCCACCCTGTGAAATGTTTCATGTTCAAAGGGGTACCATATGATGTACAGTAGGGAACAAATCTGGTACTGCTCCCTGACCGAATTTTCTAAAACAGCACATCCTTGCAGAAAAGCTCTCCAAATGAGAAACAGACGCTCTAGGAAGTTTTCATGGCATATTTTCAGTGTTTGTTTTCAACAAATGGAAAATGATTATGAATGATAGAGTCCCTTAATGACTAGCAGGAGAGTTCTCCATACTGACAGGGCTAAACAAATCTGTTTTGGTACTCACACTTCCATAACTGTAGGAGAGTAGAAGTAGAACATGTGTGAAATCACATAATCTGGTGTTGTCCCATCTTTTGTCCTTACATTATTGCACATTTGCTACTTTTGAAAGTAATTTTTGCTCAGTTGATCATTTGCATAAAAGTAAATGTTAATACCTCACTCATGCCAATCCGGATGGTTAGTAGTAGCCTCTCCTATCTGGAATAAAGCCAATAATCTATAACTAAGTAGAATGGCCCTGCTGCAGACAAATTAGATTTTACAAAATCTGTCTGCTAAAGCATAAGTATTTTACTTATAGGAAGGTCTCTCAAGTCCACTGGCATTTGGAAACTGATTCCAGGCTGATAATCCTGCTGTAATTGGGAACCTCTTTGATTGACTATACCTCACTATGAAGGCAGAACCTACAGCACATCTGAAACCTTTAAGGAGATCCATAGAACCCTGAGGTACATGTGACTACATGCATTAATCAGAAATCTTTGCTACTTTGTTTTGAAGGCCACAATGGAGATAATGTAACAAATTGGGAAGTGAGAGAGGGGCTGGAATAGGTGCACACAATAAGAGCAGCAAAAAGACATCGACAAGTCAGTCAACTAACCTTTATTAAATGTCACACACTGTGTAAAGTGCTGGGGAAGGCCAAAACTTTTCCCTTGTTTCAAGGAGTTTACAATCTAAAGGACGTATGAGGAGGAGATAGAGAAATCCTAAGTAGAACAGGAAATTGAAAACTCGCAGTATTATGGGGCCACTTAGCATATTCCAGCAGAGTCCAGTAATTATTATTCATTGTGGTGGCTTTGAGCCATTAAGAAGGGTTTAAATTATATAAGGTATTTTTATGGTCCTGACACATTTTCATAAGACTTTGGGATTAAGGAGAATGTGTCTGGTCCCAGCAGAACTGTGGATATGCTGTTGAGGGACATCTTGGGGATAAGCACTTTGAGAATAGTGATGGACCTAGAAAGGAGAGGAAGTAAGGGGAAGAAAAATGACATAGAATGATGCATCCCACCAAGGGCTTTATGGTCATTTGATTTTCCTTCTGTCATCCTGCCAAGATTAAATGTTTGGCACCAGCGTAGTGTGACAACTCCAGCTCCAGGAGGTTCCACTGTTCCTGGTAATACTCTTCCAGTCCCAAGAGGCCACATTTATCCCCAGTGGTAGTGACAGTGGCAGCTTCCTGTTATTTTCAGTATTTGTGTTGTGAGAAGGGGTAATAATGCAGGTTTAGAGCATAACACCTTTTGTTCTCTGTAAGGCAAGTTACCAACAGACTATATGTGGCTCTCTTCCATTTAACACCAGGCTAGATTTGTGCCTTCTCATCCCCAGAGGTTTGGGAGTAGGTGTGGTTTGGACAATGGGTGCTCAGAATCGTACTGCTAACGGGTGTTAATTTAACCCCTTAAATACTACTGCTGCAATGTGATATCATGTCATGGGAATTTCTATTTTGCTTTGTCTTTGCAGAGGGAATTCAGAGTGGCAATCAGGCTTGGTGCCTTGATTAAAGCACATATGAACCAAAATTTAGGCCAGAAAGAACTGTGGAATATTGTTATTCAGTACACTCTGCTTAAGAAGTCAGGGAAGCATCTAAAACATTTTAGAAAGGTTTCTGTTATTGTATTATAGAAAACAATATCATAAGCTTGGAGACTTGGGAAGGAAGCAGCTGTTTAGACAAGAGTATGTTTACCCTCAGAAAAGATCAGTAGTAAGTAATGTAGTAAGACAGTGCAATACTTCTGCAGTATGTGAAATTTGCTTCTTTAGGATTTTGCTTTTGCAGAAGGTAAGAAAAGAGAGGGGAGACAGGATGATACCACGCTTCATTTCTTGGTTGAGTGAGTCAGTGCAAACTGTCGTAGTCAGGCAATTCCCAGTGGTCTGCTTCTAATTGTATTAGTGTGCTCTATTGGTGTATCAACCTCTGAAGGAACCAGTCAGCCAACAGGGAGTGTTTGTATTCCTCCTTTATTCTCAGTTATCTTCTAAGTCTATGGCCAGGTTTGCACAACATCCCATGGTTGCAGTATAGATAGCACCATCTAGAAGGAGTCAATGATGTCCCTATGCCTTCTGCGAAACTGTTAAACCCAGGGGGCATCATTGTATTGCAAAACAAGTTATTTTTTTATTCGACTTCTTATTTTCCCTCCAATTAAATGAAAAACAATTTTCAACATTCATTAAAAAAATTTGGGTTCCAAATTCTCTCCTCACCCGCCCCCCAGTTGATTAGGAAAGCAAATTTACAGGTTTATACAAGTGCGAACATACTTCCATATTAGTCATGTTGTGACAGAAAACACAAACTAAAAACAAGCAAACAGGAAATAAGTAAAACCTAAGTATGCTTCACTTCATCTTGTAACTCCATCAGTTCGTTCTCTGGATATAGATAGAACTTTTCATCATAAGGCCTTTGGAATTATCTTGGATCATTGTATTGATCAGAGTAGCTAAGCTTTAACTAAGTAATTTAGTTGACTGAATTTAGGTAATGCATCTTATTCTATCATTATTTTTCTTTGTCCATCCTTCAATTGTTTGTTCATGAAAAGGTCTCTCCAACCTAAGGGGGAACTGTAGTCTTCCCTGTATTTTTTTCTCATCTTAACTGGATGAGAAAACCTGTGTTTCCGCAGGGCAAGACTTAGAGTTTTGCTTTTAGAAAATATCTTTGTTTCCCCAGAGTCTAGCACATTGCCTGGCACACAGTATAAGTACTTTATCAATGTTTATTGATTGAATGATTGCCAAATATTCACCAACCACTACAACCACTACAAAAGTTCTCAATTTGACTGACTTAAACCAGTTCATTAATTCCTTTTTGACACCCACAAACCTCTCAGATACAGAAGGATATGAGATGTACCCATCGTGTGTCATATGTTACTGCCTAAAGCTCTAACTGGAAGGGAGTCATACAATCTTGCCTGAAGAGCCATATGAGGTAAGCATCTTGGACACAGTTGCTTGTGTGATAATGTTTTGCAGAAGTTTGATTTATATGATAGAGTTCCCATTCTACACTATTTTCCTTCTTGGAGATTGGCAAAAGGGGCTCTATGAAAGCTAGATAACAATGAATTTGGTGCCAGAAAATTTCTATTTAGCTCCTAACTTAACTGCTGAAGTTAGTCAGGAAAACATGGATTCACATCTTACCTACCTAGATATTTCTAGCAGTTTGACCTGAGGTAAATTACCTAAGTTATTTCCAGCTCTAACTAGATGGTAGGAAGCTGCAACGATGGTCAATATATCCTCCACTTGAAGGGAACTGTGGCTTATAAGTTACAAACCTCTCTGAACAATTTGTAACTACTTTCAGGGCACTCTTTCCTGTCCTTTGGCTTGTATTTCCCAGAGACTTCTCAAACTGTTCCAAACTATGTTAACTGATGATGCCTGATGAGTGGGTGAGTTTTCTTCTTGAGCTACTTACAGGCTTGATTACATACTATGGTGAATCCATTCTTAGGACACTATTGTCTTGATAGCAGTAACACTGAACCACTGGCAATAATGATCTCTTTTGTTTACCATGTCATTAATTTTCCTCCTCATCTCTGAAATCCCATATTCAACTTCACACTTATAGGATCTTTGCTCCACTCACCTGTATTTTGGGGTGATCTGTTAAATTGAAAACTCAATGGAATTAGATGTGTGCAAAGGCAAATATAAACTTGTTTTTAGCAAGGTCAAGATAAAATACACTGGACATGGAAGCAAGGGTCATTGATATGCTAGGTGCCAAATTTCCTTAACAGGAAAAGTAGACTCAAACATGTCAGAAATAGGTAGAAAAGAACTAATGGCCTGACTTTCAAGGATTCTACACTGAAACCAGAAAGTGACTTTAGAAAGTATCTACTCTATTTTTCCCCTCTATTGTCCCTTCCCCTCTTTCACTTTAAGAATGAAGAAAAGAATATATAAATGACTTGTCCAAGGTGAACCATATCAAGGGACAGAGCTATAACTTGAAGTTTCTGAGTTCAAGCACATTTTTCAACATACTTTGCCCATAATATTTTCAACCAGACATTGGTAAGAGTTGGAACTCAATGAGCATTTATTGAATGAAAATGAAATCCATGAATAAGCTTTGCCAAGTTCATATTACTAAGGCAAGTGGTCTCCAGAATAAAATAGATGAAAGCTGTGATTGACAATATATTTTTTTCTTTTTTAAATATTTATTTATTTATCTTTAGTTTTCTAAATTCATTTCCACAAAATTTTGAGTTCCAAATTTTCTCCCCATGTCTCCCCCCACCCCATAAGGTCTTGCATTCTGATTACCCCTTCCCTCAATACCCTCTCTTCTCCCCACCCTTCCCTTATCCCCATCTTCTCTCTTTTTTTGTAGGGCAAGACAGATTTCTATACCCCATTACCTTTATTTCCTATTTCCAAGTTGTATGCAAAAACAATTCTCAACACTCATTTCAAATACTTTGAATTCTAACTTGTCTCCCACTCTTCCCACTCATCCCCACTGAGAAGACAAGAAATTCAATATAGGCCATCTATGTGTAGTTTTGCAAAAGACTTCTATAATAGTCTTCTTGTGTAAGACAAACTATATTTGCCTGCATGCTATCCTGCCCCCATTTATTCTATTCTCTCATTTGACCTTATCCCTCCCCAAAAGTGTTTACTTTTAATTCCTCCAGTTTCTCATTTGCCCTCCCTTCTGTCATTCCTCTGACCCTACTTGTCCACTTCTCCCCTACTTTCCCATAGTGTAAGATAGATTTTCATACCAAATTGAGTGAGCATCTTAGTTCCTCCTTAAATCAAATGTGAAGAGAGTAAGCTTCACTTTTTCTCTCCCACCTCCTCCCTTTTCTCCTTTATTGAGAAACCTTTTTCTTGTTCCTTTTATGAGTGATAATTTGCCCCACTCTGGTTCCCCCTTTCTTCTCCCAATATATTCCACTCTCACCACTTAATTTTTTTTGATATCATCCTGCCTTATTCAACTCAACCTGTTGTGTGTGTGTGTGTGTGTGTGTGTGTGTGTGTGTGTGTAATCCCTCCAACTACCCAAATACTGAGAAACATTTGAAGAATTACAAATATTATCTTTCCATGTAGGAATGTAAACAGTTCAACTTTAGAAAGTCCTTTATCATTTCTATTTCCTGTTTACCTTTTCATGCTTCTTTTGATTCTTGTATTTGAAAGTCAGATTTTCTATTCAGTTCTGGTCTTTTCATCAAGAATGCTTGAACATCCTCTATATCACTGAATGACCATTTTTCTCCCTGAAGTATTATACTCAATTTTGCTGGGTTGGTGATTCTTGGTTTTAATCTCAGTTCCTTTGGCTTCTGGAATATCCTATTCCAAGTCCTTTGATCCCTCAGTGTAGAAGCTGCGATAGCCTGTGTTATCCTGATTGTATTTCCACAATACTTGAATTTTTTCTTTCTAGCTGCTTGCAATATTTTCTCCTTGACCCGGGAACTCTGAAATTTGGCCACAGCATTCCTAGGAGTTTCTCTTTTCGTGTCTCTTTCAGGAGGTGACCAGTGAATTATTTGTTTTGCCCTCTGGTTCTAGAATATCAGGGCAATTTTCCTTGATAATTTTGTGAAAGATGATATCTAGGCTCTTTCGTTGATCATGATTTTCAGGTAGTCTCATAATTTTCCAGGTCAGTTGTTTTTCCAATGAGATATTTCACAATGTCTTCCATTTTTTAATTTTTTTGGTTTTGTTTTGTCATTTCTTGGCTTCTCATAAAGTCATTAGCTTGTACCTACTCCATTCTTATTTTTAAAGAACTATTTTCTTCAGTGAGCTTTTAAGCCTCTTTATCCATTTGGCTAATGCTGCTTTTTAAAGCATTCTTCTCCTCATTGACATTTTGGACCTCTTTAGCAATTGAGTTAGCCTATTTATTTTCTTCAGAATTTTTTGGGTCTCCTTTAGCAAGCTGTTGACTCACTTTTCATGATTTTCTTGGATTACTTTCATTTCTGTTCCCAATTTTTCCTCCACCTCTCTTACTTGATTTTCAAAATCCTTTTTGAGCTCTTCCATGGCCTGAGACCATTGCATATTTATTTTGGAGGCCTCTGATGGTAAGCATTGTTCTTCCTCATCTGAAAGGATAGAAGAAAATACTTGTTCATCAAGAAATTAACCTTCTATAGTTTTATTTTTTTCCCCTTTTTGGACATTTTCCCAGCCAGTTATTTGACTTTTTGGTCCTTTGTGAAGAGGAGGGTATACTCTGAGGACCCATAAGTTCTCAGTTCTTCCAAGGTGGCACAATCAAGGGAGAAGAGTTTACTCTTCTCCTGATCTGTGCACTGGTCTGGGAGTAACCAAAAATTTTTCTGCCCAGAGTCTTGGAGTAGGAGAATTTCCTCTCCACAACCACCTCCAGGTTAGCCATGTCCGGGCTCTTCCTCACTCCCAGGCTCCTGGCTTCGATTCAGATTAGCTGCTCTATTTCCCCAGTGGCTTTAGGCTGAGACCTCCACAGTGGACACTGCAGCAGCTGCCACACTACTGCTGCCTCCAACACCACCACCTGGGGCTGAGGCTAGGGGAGTACCCTCCTCCATTCTTGCCCAGGTGAAAAAGCCCTCTCACTGACCTTCGAAGTTGTCCTTGACATTTATGGGTTAAGGGATCTAAGAACCTCAGCTGCTGATTGGGATTCTGCCCCTAAGGCCTGTGCTAGTCCTGTTCCTTCTGGTGCTGTGTGGCCAAGACTGAGCTGAGATTTGCTCCATGCCCCATTTGATACACCTTTCCTGTCAGCCTTCCAGGTTTCCTTGGACTGGAAATTTCTTTCAGTCTATTGTTCTGTGGCTTCTGCTGCTCTAACATTTTTGAGAGTCACTTTTTACCTCTATTGACTTTTAAAAGTATATTTTATTACATTACATATTTACCAATTACATGGAAAAACAATTTTACCATTCATATTTAGAAATTTTGAGTTACAAATTCTCCTCTTCCATCTCATTCTTGTTACTTCATTGAAAAAGCAAGCAATTGACATTGATTAGACATGGGAAGTCATGCAAAATATTTCCATATGTTGCAAAATAAAACACACACATGCATGCACACACAACAAGAAAAGTAGAGAAAGTAAGGAAAGTATGCAGGAAACTACACTCAGGGTTCATTAGTTCTGTCCACGGAGATGGACAGCATTTTTCCTCGTAAGTCCTTTGGAATTGTCTTGGTTCATTGTCTTGATCAGAGAGGCCAAATCATTCATAATGATCCTTACAATATTGCTATTATTATGTACAATATCTCTTTCGTTCATCTTACTTCAGTTTGCATGAGTTCACATAAGTTTTCCAAGGTTTTTGTGAAACCATCCTGCTCATTATTTCTTATAGTGCAGTAGTGTTCCATCACAATCATGTATCACGACTTATTAATCTGTTCCCCAACTGATGAACAACCCCTTGCTTTCCACTACCACAAAAAGATATATATATATACATATATGTATATATGTATATATACACACATACACACATATATGCATATATGTATATCTTCATATACATACATGCTTATACACAAAGGGTTCTTTTCCTTTCCTTTGATCTTTTTGAGATACAGATTTTAGTGATATTTCTGGGTCAAAGGGTGCACTCAATTTTATAGCCCTTTGAATATAGTTCCAAGTTGCTCTCCAAAATGATTGGACTAGTTCACAATTTCATTAACAATGCATTAGTGTCTCAATTTTTTCACATCCCCTCCACTATTTGTCATTTTCCTGTTGTGTCATGTTAGCCAATCTGATAGTCTTGAGGTATTTTCTCAGAGTTGTTTTAATTTGATTTTTACTAATCAGTAGTAAATTGGAGGACTTTTTCATGTGATTTTGGTAGTTTTGATTTCTTCTTCTGAAAGCTACCTGTTCATATCCCTTCACCATTAATCAACTGGGGAAAGGGTCTGAGTTTTATAAATTTTGTCCAGTTCACTATATATTTGAAAAAAATGAGGCTTGTATTAGAGAAACTTATTGTAAAGATTTCCCCCCAAGTTTTCCATAATATTTCTTCTAGCTTTGGCTGCATTAGTTTCACTTGTGTGAAAACTTTTAAATTACATGTAATCAAAATCATCTATTTGATTTTCCATGATTGTCTCTATCTCTTTGGTCACGAACTCTTGCCTTATCAATAGATCTAAAAGGTACATTTTCCAACCTCCACTAATTTACTTAAGTGATCCCTTATATCTAAATAATTTATCCATTTTGACCCTATCTTGGTACACAATGTGAGAGGTTGGTTCATACTTTGTTTCTGCTAAACTGACTTTCAGTGGTAGCAGAAATTTTTGTCAGATAATGAGTTCTTTTCTTAAAACCTTGGATTGCTTTTTTTTTTTAAACACTAGATCACTGTGGTCATTTAGTATTCTGTATTGTATATATAATCTATTTCACTGATTTACCATTCAATTTCTTAGCCAGTACCAGATGGCTTTGGTGATTACAATTTTGTAATGCAATTTGAGATCTGAGCAGATTACTGCTTGGACATCTTCATATTTTTTCATCAATTCCTTTCATTTTTAAAAATTCTTTTTCCTCCCAGATGAATTTTGCTATTTTTCCTAATTCTAGAAAATAATTCTTAATAATTTGATTGGCGTGACACTGAATAAGCAGTTAAAATTAGGTAGATTTGTACTTCTATATCTATTCCTACTGGTTTTTGTTGGTACTAAAAATGCTGATGATTTATGAGGGCTTATTTCATATCCTGCAACTTGATGAAGGTTTAAATGGTTTCAACTGTTTTTTTTTATTTGATCCCCTAAGTAACATCTATCATCTGCAAAGAGCGATAGTTTTGTTTCCTCATTGCCTATTTTTATTTTAATTTCTTTTTCTTGCGTTATTGCTGTATCTGGCATTCTTAAATAATAGTGGTGATGAGAGACATCCTTGCTTCATGCTTGATTTTATTGGGAAGGCTTTAGGTTTATCTTCATCTCAGATAATGCTTCCTCTTGGTTTTAGATAGACACTAATTATCGTTTTTAGAAAGACTCCATTAATTTCAATGCTTTCTAGTGTTTTTAATAGGAATAGTTGTTATATTTTTTCAAAATTTTTTTCTCAATCTTTTGATATGATCTTTGTTGTTTCTGTTATTGTTATGATCAATTATGCTGATAGTCTTCCTAATAACGAACCAGCCCTGTGTTCCTGGCATAAGTTCTCCTTGGTCACAATATATGATCTTTTGTGACATAGTGCTTTAAAATCCTTGTTAGCATTTTATTTAAAATTATTGCATAAATATTCATGAAGGAAATTGGTCTACAGATTTTTTTTTCTGTTTTTGCTTTCTCTGCTTTAGGTATCAGCACCATATTTTTCTCATAAAAAGAATATAGTAAAATTTTTATTTCCCTGTTTTTTCAAATTGCTTAACTAATACTGGGATAATTTTTTTCTTAAATAGTTTTACAGAATTCACTTGTAAATCTTTTTGGTTCTGGGGATATTTTTCTTTGTGAACTCATTGTTGAATTGTCCAATTTGTTTTCCTAAAATAGAATTAAGTATTTTATTTCCTCTTCTGTTAATCTGGGCAGTTTATATTCATCATTTTCACTTCAATTGTTAGTTTTGCTGGCATATAATTGGGTAAAATAACTTCAGTAATTGCTTTAACTTCATCTTCATTGATGTTCATACATCCTTTTAAATATCTGTAATTTGACTTTCTTCTTCTTAAAAAAATCAGATTAACCAATGATTTGTCTATTTTATTGTTTTTCACAAAGCTAGTTCCTAGTTTTATTCATTAGTTATTTTATCAATCTCTCCTTTCACTTACAGGATTTCCATTTTGTTGACTAATTATGGGTTTTTCATTGTTAGTTTGCTAAATTAGTGCTTTTTAGTTTTATGCCTAGTTCATTGATCTCTCTTTCTTTTGTTGATGTACATATTTAGAAATATAAATTATTCCCCAAGTGCTTCTCTGGCTATATTTCATATAAACCATATTTTAGTTTGTTGTCTCACTGTTATTGTACTCTCTAATGAAATTATTAATTACTTCTATGATTTGTTCTCTGACCCACTCATTCTTTAGGATTAGATATCTTAGTTTCCGATTTTTAAATTTAATTTTTAAAATTTATTTCTAACATTCTTTTCCTTTTGATTGCTAAATTCTTTTCCTCCAACTTTACCTTAATCATTTTACTGAGAAGGCAAGAAAAATTATATCTATTATATTATGTTGTGAAATCATGCAAAACATGTTTACATATTAGCCCATATGACAGGAAAGCAAATAAAGAAAGAAAGAAAGTAATTTTGCTTTAATTTGCACTCATAGTTCAATAGTCCTCTTTCTGAGGGTGGATAGCATTTTTTTTCATTATGAGTACTTTGGAATTGTCTTAGATCATCGTATTGATTAGAGTAGCTAAGTCCTTCATAGTTGATCATTAGAACATTGCTGTTCCTGTGTACAAGGATCTCTTGGTTCTTCTCATTTCACTTTCCATCAGTTCTTTTGAATCTTGCCATCTTGTCTATGTGACTTTTAGCAAGATATGGTTTCCCTTTTCATCCCTTTTAATTGTGTCTATTTTTCCTTTTGTTTTGTCACAGATCGTGATTTCTACCCCACCCCTTTTTTTGTTATTTTTTGTTTTTTTACTTTAGCTGAGGCATAATAGATTCTTCTCCAGGGACTTAGGTTGACTCTGCATGTCTATTTCAAGTATGTTTCTTGTAAAGAACAAATTGTTGGATTATGGTTTCCAGTTCATTCTGCTATCTTCTTCCATTTTAGGGATAAGTTCGTTTCATTCACGTCTGAAATTATGTTTACTAAATGCACTTTCTTTCATCTATTTCTTTCTGTTTCTTTTCTCTCTTTAGCCTATTCATTTTCTAAAGTCTATTTTAATTCTGACCACTTCTTTTATGTGCTGCTCCATTTATTTCTTCTTCTCCCCCCTTGCACTTCTTTTATTCCATTCATATCTTACTTGTTGCATAAGACTGATTTCTAATTCCAGTTGAGTGTGTGTGTGTTTATATTTCCTCTTTGAAACAATCTATATATGATTAAATATATATAATTATATAAGTATATATTAATATGTAATTAAATATATATGTATATAATATAAATATATAAACAATATAAATATGATTAAAACATTCCCACCTCATTTTCCTCTGCATGATAAAAGCTCTTCCTTATATCCATCTTTCATGTGAGATAATTATTCTCATTCTATCTCTCTCCCCATCTCCCAGGACATTCCTGCTTTTAAAAAAATATTTATTCTATTTTTAATTTATGAAATAAAACAAGGATTTCCATAATATAGTCGAATTAATAAAAGATAATTGCACATGAAATTACTAATCTATCATGTATAACTTGCCATTTCTTTTAGATATATTATAAAATTAGCATGTAAATTTATTTAAAATTTTTTCTTCCCCTCCCTGTCCTAGAGATGACTACCATTAAGCACAAATATGCATGCATGTATGAAGTGTGTGTATGTGTATTTATGTGAGTGTGTGTGTATAAAATCATTCTATACATCCATTTATCAGTTCTTTCTCTGAATGCAGATAATATCTTCCTTCATATGTCTTTTGTAGTTTATATGGGTATTTATAATAGTCAAAATAATTCCAAGGGTAGGGAACCTGTAGTCTTTCCTTTGATTGACTTTTGAACCTCTCCAAAATCTAGTCCCAGGTGATGTTTCCAGATTTATAACATATTCCTCTCCCTTATGAGCTGAACATTACAGTCAAACTAGCAACCTAACAGTTATTCTCTCTAGAAAACATTCCCTCTCCCATCTTTACACAGGTTTTTACCTTTACGTGGAATGTCCCATTTTTTTTTACTTCACTCCTCAGAATCCTTAGTTCCTTTCAGAGCTTAGTTATTTTGTTTTAGCTTTTCAATGCCCAGTGTGCTGCTGGGTGACTCAGTGGATAAAACCGAAGGACTGAAATCAGGAAGAACTGAGTTCACCTCTGGGCTAAGATGTTTATTAGCTCTAAAACCCTTGGCAAGTCACTTGACTTCTGTTTATCTCAGCTTCTTCATTTGTACAATGGGCATAGTAATGGCACCTGCAATCCCAGGGCTATTATAAAGTTCAAATGAAATAATTGTAAAGTGCTTAGCTCAGTCTCACATGATACCTAGTATGTAAAAGGCACTTAATAAATACTTATTGAAATAAATTGAATTTGAATGAAAGAGCTATGAGAGAGAGTAGGGTGGGAAGAGTAAAAGAAAAATCCCTTTCTTCCTCTCCAGAACTGACATTTCCTGACCTTGTCTATATTGGAAATTAAGAATTAGGGCTTGAAATTTTATGAATTAGGCCAAGACAATTAGAATCATAGCATTTAGAAGTTGAAGGGTCATTAGAAAGATCATCTAGCTCAGGGATGAGGAACCCACAGCTCCAAGTATAACTTTCTAGATCCTTAAGTGTGACCTTTTGACTAACCAACTTTTACAGAGAAATACTTTTTTAAAGGGGATTTGTTCTATGAACTTTGTCATATGAACTTTTGCAAAGGACTGCACTTGAGGACCTAGAGGGTCACATGTTGCTTTGAGGCCAAGGTTCCCTCAAATCTAACCAAAATCTTATGTTTTGATGATACAAAACCTCTGCCTAAGAAATATTACACTAATTTCTCAAGCTCACAGAAGGAATAAATTAGCAAAGTTGGTGACAGGTTGAGCAGAAGCCAGATTCCTAAGATATGAATGCTAAACTCTGGAAAGTACTCTTTCATTTCTGGAAATACTATAAAAGATTATATATCTAGATCTGGAAGAACCCTCAAAGGACATCTAGTCCAAATCCTCCTTTTGTAGATGAAGAAACTAAGGCCCAGGGAAATTAAGTTAATTTTAAGTATAGAAAATAGTCTGTAGGACATTTCAAAGGTCAAGGTCAAACATGTAATAAAGATCAAAGACAGCATTTGAACTGAGCCCAATCAGTCTCCAACCAATCTGCAAGCCTTTATTAAGTGTCTAGTATTTATGAGGCACAATGTTATGCACTGGGATAAGAAGTACAAAAAATGAAACTTTCCTTCCTGTAAAAGGATTATATTCTAATATACCTTGCAATGAGTACTTACAGAAGTATGCACAGATTAAATATGAAGACTTAATTACAAACAAATAAAAAATAGTTGAGCGCAAGTTTTGGGTGGAGGGCATGAGCAATATGGCAGACCAGGAAAAGCTTCATATAGAAGAAGATACATCAGTTGTGTCTTGAAGGAAGAGAGGGATCCTATGAGGCAAATGGGAGGAGGAGTATATTCTCAGTATAAGGAAAGCCAGTGAAAACATAGGAAAACAGGAAATGGAGTGCTTTGTGCGGAATAGCAAGAATGCCACTTTGCCTAAACTGTAGGGTATGGAAGAGGAGTAATATACAAGGAGGTCAGAAAGATAATGTGAGCCAACTTTGTTAAGGATGTTGAAAGCCAAATAGAGATATTTTGTACCTCAATCTTGATTCCAGTCCCAAACACAAGTCTGCTTCTTTTTAAGTACAACAGTAAGCAGATACAGAGGTCAGAAAAGGATAGTTCAACCCATTTTCTCATCAAGTATAAATACACTTATAAAGTCATTCACTGAGGGCATCAGTTTTTAAATATTTATGAATGCAAATGATCTTACTCTTTAGGCAAAGCAAATATTAAAAAAAATCACCTTGTTTTTCTGTCTATATTTTCTTTACTATTTTTGTGCACAGGTTAATAGATGTCAAAACCAATTTATTTTGTTATTGTTACTCCATAAGGGACAAGGAAGTATTTGAGATCACCAAAAAATGAACAAATGAGTACATTCAAATGAACTAAGAGCAGACAAAAAACATGAGGGAATGAGTGGTTTTGAAGAATTAACAGTATAATTGGATTTTTAAATTTTAGTTTATAGAATAAAACAAAAATTTCCATAACAGTACAATAAAAAAAGATTGCACATGAAACTGTGAATCTACTATGCACAACTTGCTATTTCTTCCTTTTTCTTTCCTCCTTCCTCTCCCCACCAGCCTAGAGAAGGCTACCATTAGACACAAATATGTATACACACACAGACACACATACTGCCAGAACACTGGGAAAAAAATTATGGACAGTTTATCAGTAAAATCTCATATCTAAAATATATAAAGAACTTTGTCAAATCTATTAACAATAAATCATTCCCCAAGTGATAAATGGTTAGAAGATATGAACAGGCAGTTTTACAGTGAAGAAATCAAAACAAATTATAGTCATAAAATACTCTAAATCATTGATTAGAGAACTACATTAAAAAACTTGAGATAGAATTTTACACTTACCAGATTGACTAAGAAGATGGAAAGGAAAAGTAACAAATGTTGGCGAGGATATGGAAAGCTAATAAGGACATTAATTCATTGTTGGCAGAATTGTGAACTTATCCAACTATTTTGGAAATCAATCTGGAATTTTGCCCAAAGACTTACCAACCTACCTATACTCTTTGATTCCTAACTGAGTTTTCAAAAGTTGATTTTGATTCGTATCTTTTGTTTTTAAATTAGTTAAATTTCTCCTTCAACCAATAAAGTTTTCACTTAAAAACAAATAACACTTTTAAAAACAAAAATCAGCAAAACTGATCAATAAGAAAACAAAACACCTGATGACATATGCAAAGGACTGGGAGAGATGTTTTCTCATATTTCTTTTTTAAGGGCTGAAGTTTTTCTTTTTAATTTCACAATGTTCATATCTGATTGTTTTATATGGTTGTCCTTCCAATTTATTTTGTTATGGTCTGTTATAATATTCCCTTTCTGTCTCTGTTTACTTCACTTTTTTATCAGTTCATGTCTATACTTCTCCATATTCATGATGTTCATTGTTTCTTATATTCAGTAATAATAGTCCATTATATTAATTGCACCAGGATATGTTTAGGTATTCCTCAGTCAATGAGCATCCTCTTTTTCTAGTTCTTTACTACCACAACAATTGTTGCTATAGAAATTTTGGTGCATATAAGCCCTTCTTTTTTGTAAATAACCTCTTTGGGGCATATGACTAATATAGAAATCTTTGTATCAAGGGGTGTGGTCATTTTCATCTACCTATTTCTATAATTCTAAATTGCTTTCAAACTGGTTGTATTAATTCACAGATCCACCAACAATGCAGTGGCACGTTTATTTTTCCAAAATCCTTCCAGCACTGGCTATTCACATCTTTTGTCGACTTTGCCAATTTCTTTGTTATGAAGTTAAATCTCTAATTTCCTTTGGTCTGAATTTCATTTATTGTTAGTTATTTGGAGTATTCTTTTTATTACTATTGATAATTTGGAATTTTTCTTTTGAAAAATATTTGTTCATCCTTTTGACCATTTATCTATTAAGGAATAGCATAGTTCCTTGAATGGAAATGGTGTTCAGTAAATATTTATTGATCAAATGAACGAATGGAATTTGGTTATATGCATGTTTCTGAGAGTTGTCAATATATCTTTAGTGAGTTTTTATCTCATCATAGAAATTTTATGTAAACTAGTTTTCCCATTTAGTCCCATGCCTTCTTTTCCTAAATGATTTAATTTTGTCCATGCAAAATCTTTTTGATTTCATATTCTAAAAATTCTCTATTTTGTCTTTCCTTTCATAATTGTGTTTATCCTTCATTTCTCTAAGAATTCATCTCTGTGAAACTGTGAAAGATTATATGATCTGATTCTTTTCTAATTTTTTTTAAAAAACCCTCATATGATCTTTATACTCAGGTCCCTATAAACATAGGTGTATATTCAAATTATCTAAGGGGAGACAATGAATGTGAGTGGATAAATGATTATTAAGAGCTATCATATTGTAACTGGGGGTTTTCAATAACAAATGATTACATAGAACTTAGAAGTAAATAGTGAAAACCTTTTTATTCTTCTAGGGCATTGGTTATATCCTCTTCAACTTTTTTACTGTTCCCATAACCACTGATAACATTTCTACGTATTTTAGATAAGTTATTGTTAAGTTTGTTTTAGAGAGAGGAGTCTTGAGATGGATTAATATGAAGAATGTAATATGCTCAATGTCTTCATGAAGAGGAAAACTTTGGGAGAGATTAGTCAATATAGTGCTGGGAGCTCATGAACTCTACTTCCTATATTGACTTTATCACGAACTTAAAAAATTCACATACTACAATGCATTTCTAAGTCTGTGCAAGCCTCCTTTGGGAGATACAGAGACAAGAATGAAGGGTTTTCCATCTTTGTCAATGGAGGAAATTTTCCACTATGATGAGATCTTGACATACTGAAATATTACATTTTTTCCAAAGTTCTTATCTCACCATAGTCCTTTAATACAGGTAGTAGAAATACAATTGTTATGCTGATTTTACAGATGATAAAATTGTAGTTCAGAGCTGTTACATGACAGTCAACCTCACACACTCAGCAACATTGCTAGGACTAGGCCTGATCACTGGCATAATGTTCTTTTCTACTATAGCAATCAAGACACAAGATCAGATCACTACCAGTAGAGAGCTTGGCACATGAATGTTACTGTTGTTCAGTATTTTCATTCTTGTCTTACTTTTGGTGACCCAATTTGGGGTTTTCTTTGCAAAGCTACTAAAGTTGTTTGTCATTTCTTTCTCCAGCTCATTTTACGGCAAATAGGATTATGCGACAAGCCCAGGGTCACGCAGTAAGTATCTGAGACTGAATTTGAATTCAGGAAGATCAGTCTTCTTTTTTTTAGCCCAGTGCTCTATCTAATGCATCAGTATCACCTAAATGCCCAAGATGACGATTTTTAAGGAGAGATTCTTGATTTTCTTGGAGAAAATAAAATGATTCTCTTCATTATATACAGACAGTCAACAAATAATCTTTTAATAGCAGAATCCTTCATTACTTTGATGAATGTCAAAATAATGTCAGTAAAGAAAAACCTTCCATTGGAGCAGATCACAACCCATGCAGACTCATGCATGTTGTATAATTCTTGCCCAAGTATTTCCACAAATCTTTATGGAGGACCCTCTTAGTCTATTAGTATTTGGTAGAATATATATGAAGGGTGGCAATCAGCTTCTCAAGCTTTGATCCACCTTATGCCTGGGATACTTTTCTTTCCTATATGTGCATACCAGAAAATATACCTCAAATTCAAGCTACTCTGTCAGTTTGCATTATCCTCAAACCATAGGTTATGTATTTCCATTGAGGTACTTACCTCTATTATTCAGAGGTTAAAATTAATATATTTTAAAGGAAAGGAAATAATACCAAGAGGAATAGTAATAGATACTTTCAAAACCAGGAGGATACTGTCCCAGAAATACATATGCTATCAATGGAAAGACTACAAGTATGCAGAAAAACATGTTGGAGAGCACATACATATGGAACTTGCATGGAATGTGACATAGAATATGCACGTGGAGTCAAGGAAGGAGGGCATTCCAGGCACAGGTAACAGTCAGTGCAAACTTTTGGAGATTGGAGATGAAGTATTGTTTGCGAAAAACAGTAAGAAAGCCTACTGAAGAGGTCATGAAAAAAACAAATACATTTTAGGATTAGAAAGATAAATTGGGTCCTTATTATAATTGTATGCTGGAATTCATATTTAATCATTAAGATAACAAGGAACCACAGGAGTTTACATTGAAAATGGGAATAATATGGTCAGACTTATGCTTTAAAAAATCATTAGAATAGATCTGTGGAGGGTAAATTGGAGAAAGGCAACATTTTAGTCAAAAAGACCAATTAGGAGATTATTGCAGTTGTCTAGGTTAGGGGTGGTAAGGTTCTGCATTTGACTAGTGACTGATTGAGTTGAGAGAATGGACCAGTTACAAGTGATGTTGCGGAAGTAGAAAGTGTAAGATCTGGTAACTGATTGAGAAGGTATGGATGACACTAGAATTGCAACATCAGGACGGTAATAGGGAAGGGTAGATTTGGGGGAATAGATAATGAATTATGTCAGGATATAGCGTGTCTATTCATGGATTATACTAATAGCTCTCTTTTATATAAAGAACTCTTTCAAAGGAATTTGCCATAAAACACTCTTGTGAAGTCAGTAGTGTAGGCAGCACTCATATTTAGAAGAAAGTACTATATTGTAGAAGGCATACTGGTTTATAATTCTGAAATCCTTAGCCCTTCTGCTTATCATTTGTGTGATGCTGGACAAGTCATTCATTCTCTGGGCTTCAGTCTTCTCATCTATAAATTGAGAGACTTGGGCTAGGCAGTTTCTAAGGTCTCTTCCAACTCCAAATCTAAAACTCTAAAGTTCATGATTCAACTTGAATATCCTGGTATACTTTTGATTTCATAGACCTAGGCATACTCCACTGATATAGCATGCAGTACAGTCATCCCTTCTAATCATTTTATCAACCTTCATAATGAGAAGCACACACATTTATTGTGTCTGTTTTATAGATAATGAAACTTGCTAGCTACCTGTACTTTCATATGTCCCTGATTGAGAGAAGAGAAAGAGAGAGAGACAGAAAGAGACAGACAAAGACAGAGAGAGACAGAAAGAGACAGAGAAAGACAGAGAGAGGGAGAGACATTAATAAGCCAACGCAATTTGCAATGAGTTTTAGAAGAAAAAGCTCAGATAGGTTGACTGAGGTGACAAAGATCAAACTGATAATACATAATTACATCTAGGATCTGAACTCAGGTCCTCTGAAACAAAACTTATTCTGTTCATAATTCTGTTTTTCTCAAGAATCAGCTGGAATTGTTGCGGTACATGAAAAAATAATTTTGAATTTGGAGTCAGACCACATGGACATGACTCCTGACTCGGATAATTTTTACTGATGTGCTCTGGTGCAAGTTGATTAACTTCTCTGGACCTCAGTTTCTTCTTCAGTAAAATGAGGGTGTTGGTCTCAGCCTCTAAGGTTCCTTCTAAAAATGAATTACTGATGTAGCCTAGGGGTGGGAAACCTGCGGCCTCGAAGCTACATGTGGCTCTCTAGATCCTCAAGTGTGGCCCTTTGACTGAATCCAAACTTCACAGAACTAGTCCCCTTAATAACAGGATTTCTGTAAAACTTGGACTCAATCAAATGAAGGTCACATTTGGCCTCAAGACCTCAGTTTCCCTTTGCCTGATCTAACTTATGTCTCTCTTACCATGCTTTTAGTGTTGTGGGGAAAGTTAAGTCAATATTTGATGAAGGATTGGCGAAAAACTTGTGGAAATATAACACTCAATCTCACTATAGGAAGAATGCAACAGTCAGTGAGTTACACCAAAATGTATTCTGTAAATCAGAAATCACGTCAAACTTTTCCATTCAGAAGAATAAACTAGCAGCAAATAATTAAGGGAAAATGGTTTCAACACTTTGTCACAGCATCTCAAGGAGGCTGTGACATCACAAAACCCTTTAATGGAATTAAACAAGTCTTTGTTTAGATAAGAATGACTGTCAGTTAGGAGACTTCTTTCCCTTGGTACTTGTCTTTTAGGATGGAGAACATCCAAAGAGCCTTTTTATCCACTCCCATCAGCCCAAGTTTGTTTCATTCTTGTCCTCCAGTCTGACATAAGATTAGTGGCCATAATAAGCCCTGTAAATGTCACTGTTAAAGGAAGTTCTCCTATTGCCAACATCTGTGTTACTGACCCCTTTTAAATATATTGTTTCTCAATCATGGGTGGGCCAGCTAGATTAGAGAGGTTTGCTTACTCTAGGCCTAAATATTTCTGGGAATCACTATATTATAAAGTCATATTATTATTTTCCTTTGTCCTTTTAACTATAGCTTAACTGAATGATATCATCCCTAGAACTGCCCTGAGGAATGTGAAAATCTGGCATGGCCAAAGACTTAAGATCGGAGAGTTTGCTCTGAACCCTTGGAAACTCTCCCCAGCCATAATTGGTATTTTCCAGGCGTTTCACTCTGTTTCTTCCATCCTTTGGTTAGGATTTCCCTTTTGAGCTAGCTCTAGTTTCAAAAGCTCATGATTAAGAGAAAAGAGGGCAGGGGGCGGGAAGAGACATTTGAGTTAGTCAGCATAAATTACAATAAACTTAAGAAGAAAAATTAAAATATGTATATTTTGTCAAACATATTATTTTATACCCAAACCCCTAACTCTCCATCACCAGCTGCCAAATCTGACTTATAAAACTTTTGACAAAAATGGAAAAACTGAAAAATCGACAGAAATATGCCGATATTACAATGACTATTTTTTCAGTTATTTTCTTTGGGGCAGCAGACACTTCTCCTACACTTTGATAGATTTACAGGCAAATTTATGAGCTTTAACTTATTATTATTACTGACAGCTACCTGTGGTTTGGCCAATAACTTGATGTAGAAAACAAATTCTTTCTAAAAAGAAGTCATAGAAATGCCCTAGAAATCCATGAACATGAAAAGATTTCTTTTGTTTTTTTTAGTGATGTTTTAAAAGATGTGAATACATACTATTTTTCATGCAAATATAACTAAAAACAGGGTTAAGTTTCATAGTTTCTTCATCCAGGTGGTTTCTTATTTTTTTAAGGAGGGCATCATCCAAAGAAGAGAAGTTAGGAAAGTTGTCTTAAGACTGAGAAAAGTTGTTTTTTTTTTTTTTTAAACTTTTCCTGATATTTAGTTTGAATCAACAAATAGGAAAATTGAATTGTTTTGGTACATCTCATTCTAAAGAATGTTTATTCAAAATCTAACATTTCAAAACAGGAATTAGTAACTGAAATTTCATATTAAAATGATCAGTTCACAATATAATCTCAATATTCCTTTAGAACGAGAGTTCTTAACCTACTGTTCATGAACTTGTTCTTTTAATTATTTGATAATAGTTTTTTTAAAAATGTAATTGGTTTTCTTTGTAAGGCTGTGTATTTTATTTTATTCATTTAAGAATATTAGAGGAGTTCATAACCTTCAGGAGACTATCCAAGTCTAAGACACACAAAAAGTTAAGAACCCCTGCTTTAGATTAGAATTTTTCTTAGGAGCAGTGTGATGTTATTGGTAAGGAACTGGATTATAAATACAAATTGAATCCAATCCTGACTTTGACATGTACCGACTCTGTGACATCGGGTAAATCACTTAACCTTTCAGTGCCATAGACAGTGTCAAAAGGTTACAAGTTCTGCAAATCCTGATGATCTTCATATATGGATGAATTTCTTCAAAAGAAATTCATTACACCAATAACAAGTCCAGACCCAATGTAGTAGGGGTTGTCATGTGAATTGGGCTAGCTGTACCTATCTATCTATCTATCTATCTATCTATCTATCTATCTATCTATCTATCTATCTATCTGTCTGTCTGTCTGTCTGTCTGTCTGTCTGTCTGTCTGTCTGTCTGTCTGTATGTTGTCATTTAATGCTAGGCATGCCAGCAATAGTGTCAGAATGTATAATCAGAGACAACTGCACCAATGCCCAGCCACCTCTTCTGGCAGCCTCTTGTCCTTATTAATTCTCTCTCTTCTGTTTGACTATCTTCTGTCTCACCTTTTCTCACCCTGTGTGATTGCCCCTCTCTCTGTCCTCCTGTCTTTCCTTCTCCCCGCTCTTTCTTTCTTTCTCTTTCTGTCCGTCCCTTCCCCTTCTCCATTTCTCTTTTTTCCTCTCCAGCTCTCTCTATCTCTTTCATCGTCTTATCACAAATATAGAGTGGAACTACATAAATCTCTTCTTCCATTGGCTGGCTTCCACTAAATGTCAAGCGTCATTTTCATAAGATTAAATAAATCATTATTAATTGTCATGCAATTTGTTAGTAATATAAGTTAGTAAAGGAAGCAGAGTTTCGGATTCAATCAAAGAAGACAAGGTTGAAGCAGGACATGTAGCCAGTGTGCTTCTTCTCTGCTCTACCCCTCCCATGTATCATATAGCGCTTGGTATGGTTGACTCTATTCTTTGCCCTTCAGGCCCATCCCAGGCTGATATCCCACTCACTGGTCTGCTTTAGGCTTTCACTCACTCTAATACAATCAGCCCTCCACTGTGTGGTTTCAATGCTTCTGACTTCAGTTGCTTTGGGTTTCAGGGGCCAGCGCCCCTCTATTCCATTCCAGCTCAGAAGAAAAGATATGAGTACTTTCCACATCCACAGTTCTACTTTTTTCTCTATATCTCTCTTCTCCTGCTTTTCTTCCGCAGGTTTTCTTCCAAACCCACACTCTGCATAGCTGTGAACTCCCATGATGCAGTTCATCAAGTCTCTTGGAATTTATTCTTTTGCATCTTTATGGTTCCATAGATATACACTGATGTCTGATATACATGTCCCTATCTCCCTTTCCATTCCCTTTTCTTTTTTCCCTTTCCTCGTCCTTTTCACCTCTCTCTCATCATTCCCTCTTTCCTTTTTCCTCTCAATCTTCATTTTCATCTGTCTTGGTGTACAAACTCCAGATGAGGACATTTCCTTTGCCAATACAGATCAACAACAACTATTTCAGCTTATAAAGTGTCCAAGTTGAGTCTCCCAGTTCAGCTTTTGGCCAGCATATCCAAGGTTTGCCTATGAAATCGATTTGGATGGGCATGGATATTTTGGTCATTTATTGACGTAATTAGAAAATTATTTCCAAAACCTTGTACCATTTCACAGCTTCACCAACAATCTGTCAGTGTACCTATTTTATGCAACCTTGCTGTTAATCATTTTTTCATTTTTTCAAATTTGCAGATCATGAAATAGAACTTCAGAATTATTTCAATTTTCATTTCTTTTATCATTTGTGATTTGGAACATTTGTTTATATGGTTGTGGGTACATTGTAGCTTTTTGGGGAATTATTTGTTCATATCTTTTATGCATTTATTTATAAGAAATGACTATGTGTTTTTATTATCCAATTCATTAATTGCTTATATATCTTGAATACCAAACCCTTATCACAAAAGTTTGATTCTTCAAAACCACTTGTTACTGGCTAAGAAACAGAAAGGTAGACCAGTGGAATAAGTTAGGTACTCAAGATGCAGTAGTCAATTAATATAGCAATATACTGTTTGAAAAACCCAAGGACCTCAGCTTCTGGGATAAGAACTCATTGTTTGACAAAAATTGCTGGAAAAACTGAATAAATAGCAGTGTGGTGGAAACTGGACATAGACCAATGTTTGGCACCATACATAAGAATAAAGTCTAAATGGATACATGATCTAGGTATAAAAACTGATACTTTAAACAAGTTAGGGGAGCAAGGAATAGTGTATTTGTCAGATTTATGGAGAATGGAGAAATTTTTGACCAAAGAAGAGATACAGAACATTATGAAGTGCAAAATGAATAATTTTGATTACATTAAACTAGAAAGTTCTTGCACAAACAAATTCAAAGCAACCTAGATTAGGGGGGAAGTAGAAAACTGGGAAATGCTTTTTTGCAACTAGTGTCTATGATAAAGACCTCATTTCAAAAATATATAGAGAACAGAGTCAAATTTACAAGAATACAAGTCATTTGCCATTTGATAAATGGTCAAAGGATATGAACAGGCAGTTTTCAGAGGAAAAAATTAAACCTTCTATAGTCATATAAAAAAAGCTCTAAATCACTTTGGATTAGAGAGATACAAATCAAAGCAACTCTGAGGTATCACATCACACCTATCAGATTGGTTAAAATGACAAAACAGGAAGATGATACATATTGGAGAAGATGTGGGAGGGTTGAAACACTAATTTATTGCTGGTGAAGCTGTGAGCTGATCCAACCATTCTGGAGAGCAATTTGGAATTATACCCAAAGGGCTACAAAAATGTGCATACCCTTTGACCCAGCAATGCTGCTTCTAGGATTGTATCCCAAAGAGATCATAAAAATGGGAAAGGGTCCCATATGTACGAAAATATTTATAGTAGCTCTCTTCGTGGTGGTCAAAAACTGGAAATGAAGGGGATTCCCATCAAGTGGGGAATGGCTGAATAAATTGTAGTATATGAATGTGATGGAATGCTATTATGCTATAAGAAATGATGAGCAGGAAGACTATAGAGAGGCCTGGAAGGACTTATATAAACTGATGCTAAGTGAAAGGAGCAGAACTAAGAGAACTTTGTACACAGCAGTAACCACAGCGCATGAGGAATTTTTCTGGTAGACTTAATCCTTCATAACAATGCAAGGACCTAAAAAAATTCCCAGTGGATTCAGGTCAAATGCCTTCCACATACAGAGAAAGAAGTATGGAATGCATTGCAGAATGAAACAGACCATTTTCTCTTGTGTTTTGTTTTATGTTTTCTTCCATTCGTTTTAATTCTTTTATGCAACATGACTAAGATGAAAATGAATTTAATAGGAATGTATGTGTAGAACCTACATGAGATTGCACACTGTCTCGGGAGGAAATGGGGAGGAAGCGGGGAAAGAGAGAGAGGAAGGAGAAAAAAATCTAAGATACATGGAAGTGTTGTAGAAAACTGAAAACAAATAAAATAATTTAAAATAAGAGACATAAAAGAGAAAAGTTTGATTCTTATACTTTTTCCACATTTGACCATATACCCCTCTATCCTAGATATATTAATGTTGAATGTGTAGAGCTTTTCAGTTTCAAATATTTAGTGATCTATTTTATCGTTTATAATTTTTCCTATTCGTTATTTGGTTGAGAATATATCTTCTATCCATATCTTAAAAGAAGAGGTAAATGAATTATAGGTAAAGATAGATAATAGTACTATAATAATGGAGAGGCTTTAATTTTCTCCTCTCAGAGTTAAGTGAATATAACCAAAAAATAAATAAAAAGGAAGTCAAGGAAGTGAAAAATAGGACTCAAATGCATTGTTGGTGGAATTGTAAACTGGTCTATTTCAGAGAGTAATGTGAAATTATTCCCAAAGAGTTATTAAACTGCCTATACGCCTTGATTCGGCAATACCACTACTAGGTCTATTTTCAAAGATGATTAGGGAAAGAGTATTTCTAGCAGCTCTCTTTGTGGTGCTAAAAGCTAAAAATGTGGAGATGTCTGTCAATTGGGGAATGACTGAATAAGTTGCGGTATATGGTTGTGATGAAGTACTACAGTGATTTAAGAAATGATGAGCTCAATGACTTTAGAAAAAGTATGAAATAATGAAAAGCTAAATGAGAACCAGGATAACATTAAAACAAGAGAATAGTAATAGCAATATTTTTTAAAGAACAACTTTGAGTTACTAAGTCATTTTGACTATTATAAATACACAAATTAATTTAAAAGAAGATATGAAGAAAGATACTACCTGCATTCAGAGAATATATTGATAAATAGAACTGATAAACAGAATTGATGAGTAGAAGTATGTGTAGAATGATTTTGTGTCTAAAGGTACACATCTCTAGGGCAGGGCAGGAAGAAAGAAAAAAAGGGGGAAAAATCAACACAATAACTTTATTATATATTTAAAATGAATAGCAAATTGTACTTAATATATTTGTAGTATCATATATAATAATCTTTTTATTATTCCATGTTGTAGAAATACTTTATTACATAAATTAAAAATAAAATAATAAAACATTTAAAAATACATCTATCCATAACTTTGAGATGTATGTGATTTGTTTCTTTTCTAACTTTTTGATGGTATGATTTCTAATATTAATGTCCTATATTTATTTAGAATTTATTATGTAATGTATTTTAAAGTGTTGGTCTAAGGCTGGGGTAGCTAAGTGGTGCAGTGGATAATGCTCTGGTTTTGGAATCAGTATGACTCATTTTTATTAGTTCAAATCTGGCCTCAGACACTCACTAGCTGTGTGATCCTGGGCAAGTCATTCGACCTTGTTTGCCTCAGTTCCTCCTCTGTAAAATGAGCTGCACAAGGAAATAGTAAATCATTTCCTTGTCTTTGCCATAAAAACCCTGAAATGGGGTCATGAACAGCTCAATACAACTGAATAGAAAACCTTGTATGAAACATCACCAAACTAATTTCCGTCAGTAACTATTATATCTTATCTGAAGATTCATACTTCTTCTAGTTCCTCAGTATATTAGTCACTTTATTTTTACTCTCCTATGTAACCGTCTTACAATCACTGTGATTTCTCTAGAAATGAAATTCTATTTAAAATTATTTTAAGATCAATACCATTAAGCCATTGTTATTTATGTAAGTTTTCACATCATCTCAATTTATTAACCTAGGGAGGCAGGGAGGAACCTGATACATCTCCTAAAAAAATATGGTCTAGAAATGAATCCTTCCATTTGTGGTCAGAACTAGGAGACTGATCACAGAGGTCATAACCTCACAACCCTAATAGGTACAGACTATTCTGAACATAGTAAAAAGAGGCATTGGTAACTTTAGCTTTTATAAATGTGGGTCTTGGTTTCTATAACATGGTCACATTTGTGGTAGGAGGACTCAGTGTAATGAGCCAAACCATGCCCTCAAATTACATGCTAAAAAGCAATAAAATCTAAAAGGGGCTATTTAAGTCCTGGCTGGTCATTGCCACTATAGTGAAATGCTCTGTTTGTTCAATGGAGTTGTTTCTGTGACTGACTTTGATTTTGCTATTGAATTAATGCAAGATATAGGAAAACTTTCCATATGTATGAAGTGAATGTTTGCAGAACAGTTTTGTTCATTCGGTCATTTATTTGCTGATTCATTGATTTATTCACTAATTTATTGATTGTTTCACTGAACAAGCATCTATTGAGTATCTTCTTTGTGTAGCACTGTTAAGGTGGTGTGTGTGTGTGTGTGTGTGTGTGTGTGTGTGTATAACAGCAATAAACATACTTTCAGAAAAGTAAAGAAATTGCTTAAGGGCAGCGGAGGTCTGTGTTAGAGCCAGGAAAAGGGGGTAATTTTCCAAGCAGTCTCTCTGTGCTTCTTTCCAGAAATTCTACCTTGAGAAGAGTTTTCAAATTGTCTCTCCATTTGACGATAGGATGCCACAGAGCTTCCTAAGAAATCTTGTTCCTTCTGATGACTTCAAATGCTTACCTATGGAAAAGTCAGTCTATTCTAACTCATAAACTTAGGCTATGATTGTACCCTAGCGAAACAAGCAGAAATCTGATGACTCACTCCAATGATTGGGCCAGACTTGAGATTTCACTGTTGTCATGAAATCTCTACTTGGAAATCCTTCCATGTATTCAGATTAGTGACTAGTCTTCAACTTATAATCTTAGAGAGGTGTCTAAACCACTGAGAGGTTAATTAACTTGCTCAAAGTCACACAAGGATCTAGGTGTCAGAGACTGTACTTGAACTCAGGTTTTCCTGACTCTAGGGCTAGTTCTCCATACCCAGCATCATCCTGTTTTCTTACAGACATATGTATTCTACAGAAAAAAAAATGGACAGATGTTTCTGCTAAAAATACTTAATAGAAAAGAGTGAGCACTAATGGCAATAGCAGAAGTTTGATTTCCTCAGTCACTATTTGTTGTTCAGTGTATTGTTCAAGGTTGTAGTGGATTTCTTTGATAGTAGAAGATTTCAGAGGTATAATTGATAGGGCACTGGATTGCTGTATTCAGGACACTTGGGCTGAGGATTCCACTTGGGACTCATCATGAATAAATAACTTCAGTTTCCTTACCTGCAAAATTGTGGTAATAATCTGTAAATTGTTGACTTAGTATGGTTGCTGTGAGGAAAAGTCTTTGCACATCTTTAATCATTATGGGAATATGAAACTCAGTATTTGCTTTAAATATTAATCAGGGAGATGATGCTATTGAGAATATTTAATAGAAAATATATTGCATCATCCACATTGCACTTATTAGTACTATTAACATCCCTCCTACAAACAAAACAATATGTGCAAATTCACATGTGGATGTACTACCAATTCATCCTTTTAAGTGGATTATACACTGCTATAGTGTCATCTAATTGTTGACTTCTGAACCAATAATCCTATGTTTTCATGTAACTGAAATTAAACTAAAGAATGTCATAGACCCTGAAAATATGCAAAAGATAATTCCCATTTTCATAGCTCTTTAAAATTTACTTAGTATTATACTTACAAGAATTCTGTGAGGCCATAGATATAGGAATTATTAATCCCATTTTATAGATGAGAAAACCGAAGTGGAAAAAAAGATCAGAATCCTGACCAAGAAGACACAGGTAGTAAATACTAAAGCCAGGATTAGAATTGAGTGATCCTGATGCAAGGTGCCCCCTTTTTCTATTATAGCATACCATCTGACATTTTTCTTAGAATAACAGGCACTTATATAATTGACTAACACGTACCAATCAGTAGTGTTCTCCTTACATGTTCTAATTGTTTTTGTATTCCTAGAGTTCATTGGAGGGAAATGCTCATCTGGTTTAGAAGCATCTGTTAACACTGGCTTCTTATAAATGGTCCTCTTTAGTGTAGAGACAAATATATAGGAGATGGCGAAGGTGCATCCAAAATGGAATCACTATCTGTCACACATGGAATGCAACAGGATGTGAAGGGAGGCAAAAATTTGAGTAAGAAGGTATTAAACTAAAGTCAATTCTTAGACTCTGTGTTTCCTGATTTTTTCCCCAATATATGCACAATTCTCCCATTCACACAGTCCTCGAATCTTAGAGGCAATGTGCTGTATTGGGCAAGCAATGTCATCTTTAATTTTCTACTTTTCATTGTTCCTCTACATCCAATTAATCACCTAATTGTGTTGATTATTCCTTCAAAGTGTTTCTTTCATCCTTACTTTTCTTTTCATTCCAACTGCTCCCACACTAGTTCAAACCCTTATTACCTCTTATCTGGAATGTTGCAATAATTATGGCAACCTATTTCTCATCTCCGCATCTTCTACTTTATTTTGCATCACACTTACATTAATCTCCCTCAAAAGCAGTTTAAACTCTTAGTTGTCATACTAAAGGGTGATTGGTCACTCCTTTTTCTCCACACAGTAAGGATCAAACTTTACTCTGCCATTCAAAGGACTCTAAAATCTGGGTCTAACCTACTACCTTAAAGTAATTTTTAAAAATAATTTTAATTTTTTTTCTTTCTTATGTTACCTGGTAATTTTTTCCTGTTTCTCTACATAATTATTTTCAAATTTATGGTCTTCTGGGGAACCAGAATAGAATGTAATTGGGAAGTGTTTAACAAATTAAATAAAAATTCAATCAATGTAAATAATTTATGGTTTTGTAAGTCAATAGGCTAAATAAGGGATCTGTTTCTATTTAAGTTTGATACCACTGCTCAACTAGAACCATACATTCTGGTCAAATTTATACGTTCTCTCTCAACTAAATATTCTTTCCAAATACTCAGAATATTACTGCTACAACAGACATCCTAAGTCAAATAGTCGAATTCCTCTCTTTATAGAAGAGCAATAGGGACTTAGATGGTGAAGTTATTTTCTAAAGCTCACATAACTAGAAGAGGCAGAACTAAATCTAGTGTTTTTTTTTACAACATCATGCTACCTTCTACTACTACTATTACTACTACTCCTACTACTACTACTACTACTACCACCACTACCACTACCACTACTACTCAATGTTTCAATATTAAAAATGTCATTTGAAACAGAAAAAGCAACATCAGTACCTATCATTTACACAGTTCTTCAAGGTTTGCAAAAATATTTGCACATATTTTCCCATTTGATACTTACAACAGTCCTGGGAAGTAGGTGTTAATATTATTGTTATTTCACAGATGAAGAAACTTCATTAGCATGTGCTAAGAGGCATTAAGTACAGAATTATTGGAATTTTGCTTTGTAAAAGACTTAGTATATTATCCATATTCAGGATACTGATACTTGACCTGTTTTTATGAAGAGTTGCCTCCAAACTTAAAGTAAGAAAATCACTGGAATAACAATTTAAAAAAGGATCATTGCTTCATATTAAAATATTTTCTAGTATTTCTAAGTGTACAGATTTTTAGAGTGCCTATGTATTGACGACCAGCCAAGAATCAATAAAATTTTGATTACAGAACAACAACACCAGCAACAAAACCAAGTTCCCCCCCAAGTTATAATTAATTTAGGTCAATTTGCTTAAGCAGTTATAATTCTATAGAACGATACCATCATTTCCTACCTCTTTATTTTATCTACAAGGTTATCAAGAAATACTTTTTTCAAATATATTGATGAAGTCTGGGCATAAAATGTGTAAGACATTTTTCCAATTGAATCTAGTAACTCTTACCACAAAAGGAAATTTGTTTAGTCTAAAATTATTTATTTTTGATAAAACCCTTGATAATTACATTTTCTCTTCTCTAAATGGTCAGATATCATTCCATCTATCTTATACTTTAGAATTTTTCCAGAGTCAATAGAAGCTTATGAGGCTCTACTCTAAAGATTTCATTTTCTTCATTTTTGTTCTTTTTTAAAAAAGCAAACATCTGGAGGCAAAGATGGTCGAGTAAAATCAGAGACTTCCCTCAACTGTTCCCCAAAGCCCTTCAAGTACCTGTAAAAATGATTCTTAATAAATTCTAGACATATAGAACTCACAAAATGACCAATTGAAACAGATCCCCAGTCCAAGAAAACCTTGAAAGTTGACAAGAAATGTCTATTGCACCAGGTAGGGAAGCAGAGAACAGTCCAGTGTGGACAAAACTAGCACAAGCAGGCCAGAGTAAGCCTCAGTAACATGAATCACTGGCAGCGGTGGCAGTTTCCAGACTTCTTAACCAACAGATGCCAAAAAGGTCAATGGGAAAACTGTGGGATCTGGTTAAAAGAGAAAATCTCAATCTGGTTGACGGTCACCCCAGCCCCAGGGTGGTGGAGGTGGTGGCAGCAATGGTGGCAGCAGAAGCAGCACCAGCAATGTTAGAAGAAGCTTCTTCTGGAGTTCTGGGCCCACAGACAGTAGGGGATCACACAGCTTATACAAAATTGCTGACGCCTAGGACAGTACACCCACTGCCACTGAAAGCAGAGACCTACCTTGACAAAAAGTTATAAAGTCAAGTATTTGGCTGGGAAGATGAGCAAACATAGTTAAAGAACTCAGGCTATAGAATTTTACTTTGGTGGCAAAGAAGATCAAAACAAATAATGAGAAGAAGGTAACAAAGTCAAAGTTTCTACTTCAAAAGCTTCCAAGAAAAATATGAATTAGTCTCAGGCCATGGAAGAGCCCCCAAAGTATTTTGAAAATCAAATAAGAGAAGTAGAGGAAAAATTGGGAAAAGGAATGAGAGTGACACAAGAAAATCATGAAAATAGAGTCAATAGCTTGCTAAAGGAGACCCCCACCAAGATACTGAAGAAAATAACACCTTGAAAATAGACTAAACCAAAGGACAAAACTAATCCAAAAAACAATGGAGGAGAAGAATGTCTCAAAAAGCAGAATTGGTCAAAAGAAAAGGAGGTTCAAAAGCTCACTGAAGAAAATAATTCCTTCTAAATTAGAATGGAACAAATGAAAGCAAATGATTTTATGAAAAACCAAGACATTATAAAACAGAACCAAAAAAAATGAAAAAAAAGAAATCAATGTGAACTAACTCATTGGAAAAACCACTGAACTGGAAAACAGATCCAAGAGAAATAATATAAAAATTACTGGACTACCTAAAAATCAAGATGAAAAAAAACTTAGACATCATCTTTCAATAAATTATCAAAGAGAACTGCCCTGATATTCTAGAACCAGAATGTAAAATAGAAATGGAAAGAATACACTGATCACCTCTGGAAAGATATCCTAAAAGGAAAACATTTAGGAATATTACAGCCAAATCCCAGAGATCCCAGATCAAGGAGAAAATATTGCAAGCAGCCAGAAGGAAACAAATCAAGTATTCAAACATGGATAGATAAACAGATAGATAGACAGACAGACAGACAGACAGATAGATAGATAGATAGATAGAAAGATAGATAGACAGACAGACTGACAGACAGAAAGACAGACAGACAGACAGAGAGATAGAGAGATGGCACAGGGTGAGTTGGATACGAAGGGATAATAAAATAAAACAATAAATAAAAAGCAACCCCCCCCAAAATAAATAAGGAGTGGGAGAGGAATATATTGGGCAAAAGAGAAAGGGAGAGATAGAATGGGGTAAATTATCTCACGTAAGAAGGCACAAAAAGGTTTCACAGTGGAGGGGAAGAGGGTGGAGGTAAGGAGTGAGGGTAGTGAGAAAAAAAAAAACTTTATAAAAGGAGCAGGGTGGTACAGGGGAGGAGCCAAGATGGTGAAATAGAAGCATGGAACTGCTCAAGCTTTCCCCACAAAGCCTTATAATAC
Source organism: Bettongia penicillata ogilbyi (assembly GCA_023548195.1). Taxonomy (NCBI): domain Eukaryota; kingdom Metazoa; phylum Chordata; class Mammalia; order Diprotodontia; family Potoroidae; genus Bettongia; species Bettongia penicillata. Next base: position 2,795,430 of record JAJHZJ010000535.1, read on the forward strand.
CTGGAAAAAAATGACTCTAAACAAATTCTAGAGCTGAAAAATCCACAAAGTGAAACATATTTCCAGCCCAAGACATCCTGGAAGGCTGACAGGAAGATTCTAATGCTCCAGACTCAGAGTGAAGTGGAGCTCAGAATGGGCTATGCTGGCACAGATGGAATTGAAGCAGGCTTGAGGCCACTGAATCATGGGTAGCTACTGTGGTTTCCAGATTTCTCAACCCACAAACATCAAAGACAGCTTCAAAAGTCAATGAAAAAGTTCTTTGGCCTGGGTTAGAGGGTAATATGGTAGGTCCCAGCCCCAGCTCCAGGTCCCAGGGCAGCAACAGTTGCTGCTACAGCAGCAGCCACTTCTGGAGCTGTTGGCCTACAGCCCTGGGGGAATCCAGAAGCTGATCTGGGTCTCAATTCCAAGTGGCAAAACTGGGTTGAGGAGGAAGGCTGGCAAGGTGGAGCTGGTGGTGTCTGTGAAGAAGGAACCCTACTTTCATTTGATTTCTTGGAGCCCAAAGTGAAGGCCAAGAGAAAAGTAAACACCTTTCCCTTGAGTATGTCACTTGGTAGGAACTGAAAACTTACAGGTCCCTAGAGATATCTTGAAGAATAGCTGCACAAAATCTCTGAAACCTGGGGTAGTATACTCTCCACTTGACAAAGTCAAGTAATTAGCTGGGAAAATGATCCAAATGGAAAAAAATAAGACTATAAAAGTTTCTTTTCTTGGTGAAAAAATATTTTCTTCTATCCTTTCAGATGAGGAAGAGCAAAGAATACAATCAAAAGACCACAGCATGCAACTTGATGAACAGAGCAAGGGCAAGACTCCCATATCTAAAACCAACAAAAGTATGCAATGATCTTAGGTCATGGAAGACCTCAAAAAGGAATCTGAATATCAAGGAAGAGAGGTGGAGGAAAAACTGGAAAGAGAAATGAGAGTGATAACAAGAAATTGTGAAAAATGAGTCAACAACTTGCTAAAGGAGACCCCCAAAATACTGAAGAAAATAATATCTTTGAAAATAGACTAGCTCAAATGGCAAAAGAGGACCAAAAGCCAATTGAGAGAAGAATGCCTTAAAAAGTAGAATTGACCACATGGAAAAGGAGGTCTAAAAACTCACTGAAGAAAATAGTACTTTAAAAAATAAAAGGTAGTATAAGGTTAAGAAGTAGGTGACCAGTCTCTGAAGCACTAGGTAATTTTCCCATCTGTCAGAGAAATTTAAATCTGTTTAACTTTCCAACTACAGCCAAGTACTTCTCTCACATGAAGAACTGGGAATTTTAAATGAAATTGCTTTAAAATGAGTATTAGTTTGTATAGATCTTATCAAAGTAAGGCATTTGATTTCCATATTTTTATTTTTTATTCTTGAAATATTATTGTTCAGATTATGACATGAAGTCAATTGAGAAATCCTCAGAACTGGTCTACCAGTATATATTTTTGAACAAGTGCTGTGGATAGACATAGGTCAATCCAAAATTAAGCAGTTAAAAATTATACTGGAATGCTTTTTGAAAATTTTGCAGTGTGTTTAATGACATCTCATTTCTCCTGAACATAAAGGCACATCTTTTTAATAACAATATTCTTTCAATTATGCTCTGAGTTCTAAATCATTAAATATAGTTTTTAAAAATCAATAATAGTAGCTACTATTTATGTAACACTTCTGGTTTGCAAAGCAATTATAAAGTCTCTTTTGATTCTTACAGCAAATGTGGGAGGCAATTCATATTTTTTTCATACCAAAATGAGTGGTAATTCATATTTTAAACCCTCCTTTCACAAATGCTTAAAGAGTTTATGTGACCTCACCAGCATTATACAACTAGTAACAGAGATAGAATTTGAACTCAGGCCTTCCTAAGTCCAAGTGTAGTGCTCTAGTCACTGTGTCACCTAGCTACCTTATGGCATTTATTTTGTGTCACTCAAAGCCTGGTGGACATGAGTAGGGTGGGAACAAATAGGTTGTTTCATATGAATCCATCGGAATTCATGAATTTACCAATTGCAATAGAAAACTGGAGGGTACAAAAGGGTCCAGAACATAGCCCCATGGGACACTCGTGTTTCACACACGTGACTTGAATCTCCAGGAAAGGAGACTGAGAAGTAAGAAGGACTGGAACAGTGTCATGAAAATCTAGTGAGAAGAGATTGTCAAGAAAAAGAGAGTGATCAGCAATGTTAAAAGTCACAAGGTCAAGAAGGATTAAGACTAAGGAAAGGTCAATAGATTTGGCAATAAGAGTCCATTGCTAACTTGGAGAGAGTAGTTACAACTGAATGACAAGGACAGAATTCAACTTGTAAGAAATGAGAGGAAAGGAGATAGAAGCACCAAGTATAGACAGTTTTCTTAAGTTGTCTGTGAAAGGAAAGAGAGATGTAAGATGATAACTTTATTGTTCATCCATATATAATTATTTGGGATTCCATGTGGGATTTTATTAGCAAAGATTCTAGAGTTTTTTGCCATTTCCTTCTCCAGATCCTTTTACAAATGAACTAAGGCAAACAGGGTTAAATAACTTGCCTGGGGTCACACAGCTAGTATGTGTCAGAGGTCAGGTTTGAACTCATGAAGATGAATCTTCCTGATTACAAGTCTCCCACCCATCCACTGCACCACTAAGCTACCCAAGATTATAGCTGGTAGGAATATGTAGATCAAGTGAGAGCTTTTTTTTTTAATGGAGAGGATGTTCATGGAAGGGGTTGACCAGTGCAATGACACAGAAGTGAAGGATGGATAACAACGTGTGAAGAACAGAGAAGTCAGTGTGATTCGTACAAGCTCAAAAGGCCTGGATATGCCACGCTAGCTTACACCTATGAGATCACAGGATCATCGAAGTATTGAAATCTCAAGCAGAATACACATGGGAACACATGGTGTACCAAGGATGCAATTTTCAAAAGACAGAACTTTTTGTTAAAACCATTCCCTATGATTTAGCTATTTTTTTCTATTCTTATTCAGATTATTCTGATCATGAATAGAATTTTGGACTTCTAAAAAGGGTAAAAAATCTGAAAACACATTGCACATGAGAGGGAAGGGGTCCTCCACCTGTCAATAAGAAATCTCATAAAATCAGGTCTTGGCTAATATTTCTGGTTTTTTAAAAAGAATTCATTAAGAAAATTTAATAAGACTGGATGTTTTACCATAGCTATCCATATAAGGAATAATTTTTATTTCTTTTACTGTGAAACTCTATCTTAATGCAATAAAATGTATTCATAAAAGTTATATAATAGCATGGTGGGAAAATCCTTTGTTTATTGGCTTTAAAAATGATTTGTAACCAAGGAGAGAAAAGTCTCTATTTGGCTAATGTGAGACTCTACCCCAAATTCTTCAATTCAGAGGTTTAGATTCATTGAGTTCATTTAGTCTTGGCAAAAGGTGAACTCCAGCTTTTGAGAATAGACTTTAAGAAAACTCCTTTAAAATATTCAAAAGGTTCCGTGAACATAAAATCGCTTTTAAAATAACATTCTGATGATTTAACTGTAAAGGATGCCGAATCATGTAGATTTTAAACTGAAGGGAAAGAATGCTTGGCAAAATATTTCTTGGGTTTTATGCAAACCATTTGAAAAACAACTTAAGGAGGGCATCTAACCCAAAAGACAAGTAATTATAACCTTATGTAAGGTGTCTAATGCAAAATCCAGGCTGCCTTCTAGTGGGCTTAAAGCACAGAAATTACTGCCCCATCTTGTGCAGCTCCAAATGAAAGTGGAAAGATCTTGAAAGTCATCTTGGATCTATTCTTAAGGTCATAGGGAATCATAATCTTCTAGTCACCCAAAAAGCCTTTTTATCAACTAAGACTGGTGCTCTAGTTTGGGTTTTGTGTTTTGGGTACGGTTCCCCCTGTGACATGCTGAAATTGTTTTTCAGTGTATATCTAAGACAGATCTAGGAGGAGCAGGCTTTGTGTGAATTTTGCATTCTTAGACACATTTTAAATGGTCTTTAGGACTTCAGTGGTCAGCCATGTCTGATAACATTGCTAATCTCATCTAGATTGATCCACTTTGGACACTGTGGACCTCAATTTTTGGTATGACATGGATTAGAGGGTTTTATTGCATGATCTTCAGGCCGTGCTAGTGAAAGATCATTCACTCCTTGAAGTTGAGTAGGGAGGCACTCACTATTGAGGTTAAACAGTTACTTGCCTACCTAGTAGTTTGGTTTGGAACACCCAGTTCTAGCTCCCGTTCTGTTCTTGTTATGCTTTGTGGAACCATGAGACCCTACAGATTAAACATATTTCTATGCCAGCCTTCCTAATGTTATTAGGACAGAGGCTTGAGTTTTTTGGTACAGAAGATGACCTGAGTCATACCATTGACCTTTTTTCTCTTAGTAGCTTGGAAAGTGAATCAATTGGCAGACCCTATGGTCTATAGCAGCTATTTGAACCACTACTCCAGACCTGAGCTGGAATTTTGTTGATCTAGCTGCTAGATGTGAACCTCTCATAACAGCTGGACTCCAATACTTCTAAAGGAAGAAGGGTTTATATACTAGGAACTATTCACATTAATTTTTTAAGTAAAACATTTGATTTGTGATACATATTACATAAATAAGAATAAATTAGCATGTATCACTGGAAAAGGAAGTAAGCTTATTATGTAGTGAGAGCAAGAAGAAAAGGAGCAGCTCCTGAGTTACCATCACCATCATCCTCACCATCACTTCTGTATGAAAATGTTTGGATGGATTTTGATATGCACACTGAAAGGATTCTGAGACTGAAGAATTGAAATTCCAAGGCATTCAAGGAAATGATAACTTTGTAGATCATTAGATACATGCATGTCATTGAGGTCTAAGATGTAATCTTTCCATGGGTGGCTGACTTCCACTTTCTCTGGATGTCAGCCACTCATGCATGGGGGAGAAAGAGAAGTATTCTATTATGGGGCAAGGGATGGAGTAGGCAGAAACTGATATAAAAAGTAGGGAGATGAGTGGGGGCTTGAGGAATGTGAAAATGAACACAAATAAAAAGTTACCCACTGATAATGGCTCACTTTTGTGGGATCATAAATCTAAAACAGGAAGGAAATTCAGAGGCTGTCTAGTTCAACTTCTTCATTTTAAAGATCAGGAAACTGAGGTGAAAAGATTTTTGCTATTTCATACTGGTACCATGTATCAGAAGTGGGATTTGATGTTAATTCATCAGAATCCAGAAACAAGTATTCTTTCCACTGTGCTGTACTGATTCTTTAATTGTTTGAATTTCCATACCTGTACTCACATGCAGTCTTCACTCAATGTCAAGTCTCATTTTTATTGTACTGGGTACAATATTGTTCTACAGAATACTCTATAAATACACATTTACTTCAATCTTCCAGGTCATTCCTTAAGACCACCAATCCAAAGATCACCGGATCATACATATAATGTTTTGTGGACTAGATAAGTCCATGATTACTTATGTGACTCCAAATCCAATGTTCTTTATTTCACAGTGCCTCTCATATCTGCATTCCATTTTCATATTCCTCCACATAAAGGAAATCACCTTTAAACTGACCACCGTTAGTCTTTGAGACAGTAGAGTCTACAATAGGGTCAGCAGGATTCAGTTTCTAGTTTTGCCACCAACAAGCTGTGTGAATTTGGGCAGATCGCATCATCTCTCTGGGTCTCAGTGTCATCATCTGTAATATGAGGGGCTCAGGTTAGATGATCTTTAAATTCTCTTTTGTTTCTGAAATTCTGTTGATTTTCTTAATAAGAGTCATCGAGATGGACTTCTGCTACTCTTATAAGATGTCTTCCCTCTGAAAATGTTAGATCCATACCACTCACCCTCACTTTGCTTTTCTTTTTTAAAACAACTATTTAAGACATTTTAACTTCTAAATTCTCTCTTTCACTCGTCCCCACCCATATATGGAGAAAGCAACTAATATGATATCAAATACATATGTGAAATTATGCAAAACATTTCCACATTAGCCTCCTTTCTTTTCTTTACTTACGTGTCCCAGACACCTACCTTTGCCATCAGGCAGGACCATAAACAAGATATCTGCCCTTTTGCTTCATGCATGTCACATTCTATTTTCTGACTCTTTCTCAAAAACTTATAATCAAATCAATATTTCTTTGGCTACTGTAAAGGACATGACCATATAATTACTGCCTCTCTTCTTCCCTCCCTCTCTCATCATTTTTCTTCCTTCCTTCCTTCCTTCCTTCCTTCCTTCCTTCCTTCCTTCCTTCCTTCCTTCCTTCCTTCCTTCCTTCGTCCTTCCTTCCTTCCTTCCTTCCTTCCTTCCTTCCTTCCTTCCTTCCTTCCTTCCTTCCTTCCTTCCTTCCTTCCTTTTCCTTCCTTCCTTCCTTCCTTCCTTCCTTCCTTCCTTCCTTCCTTCCTTCCTTCCTTCCTTCCTTCCTTCCTTCCTTCCTTTTCCTTCCTTCCTTCCTTCCTTCCTTCCTTCCTTCCTTCCTTCCTTCCTTCCTTCCTTCCTTCCTTCCTTCCTTCCTTCCTTCCTTCCTTCCTCTCTCCCTCTCTCTGTTTCTCCCTCCCTCCCTTCCTTGATTGCTTTCTTCCATCTCCTTCCTTGATTTTTGGGGTGTTTTTGTAACCTCATAGTCAGTTTTCTCCTACTTTTTTATTTCATCCTAAGAAACAGAAGTATAGAACAAAGATTAAATCCAATGTGCTTTGCTCAGGAGGCAGCACTGTATGGCAGGAAGATCATTAGAACAACTGTCAAGACACCTGACATATAGACAACACCAGCACTCATTCCATTTGTATGATGGGGGAAAAGTCACGTCAGCTCTTTGGATTCCCTCGTCAATTATTATTATTAAATAATAATAGTAATAACTAGCATTTATATTTCATTCAAAAGTTTGCAAAAATATTTTGCATATATTATCTAATTTTATTCAAATGAATTACTCTCCATTTTATTCATTCAATCCACTAGAAGGCCCTGTGAAGTAAAAGCTAAAAAATAACTATCATTTTCTATGCACTTTTAGACCTGAAAAATGCTTGACTTACACTGTCTCGTTTAATCCTGACAGCAACTTTATGAAGAAGATACTATCAGCTTCATTTTATAGATGAGAAAACTGAGGCTGAGACAGAAAAAAGGACTTATCTGGATTTACATAGCTTATATTTCTGGCCCAAGATGTCAATTCTTGTCTTCCTGATGCTAAGACCAGTATTCTATCTGCTATTAAGTTCCTTGCCCTTCTCAGAATTCATCTTCGCTTGTCTCCTGTTTGGGCAAGTACTTTACTTTTGACTCATTTTATTCATTCATCCATTTGTCTCTCTATGAATTTGTCAATCTATTTATCTATTCATTTATTCATCTATCTATCTATCAATTTGCTGATTCATTCATCTACATTTAAAATGTTTTATTGGTAAGTTTTATGTCATATCTCAATATGCTCTCAATAAAGCTCTTCGTTGCAACGCAGAAAAAAACAATTAAACTAGATCAGCCGAAACTATGTGACCATAACTGGCAGTGTATACATAGTCCCCTACTTCCCTCCTCAATGGAGTGGTGTGCTTCAATATCTTTCTTCTGGAAACAAATTTCATTTCCTGAAGAGGTAATAAGTGTTTGGTGTATACTCAATCAATATAATAATTTTATCCATAATAGTTAGCATTATTAAAGGTTTGCAAAGTACTTTATAGCTATTATCTCGTATGATCCTCATAAAAAACCCTGAAATACAAGTGCTGCTATAATACCCACTTTACAGATCATGAGACTAGGAAGGACAGAGCTTAAGTGATTTTCTTTGGGTCTCACAGATAATAAGTGTCTGAGGAAGGGTTTAAATTAAGGCCTTCCTAACTCCAAGTCTAGCCTTCTAACCACAGTTATTTATTTAACACCTACATGTTTTAGAGACTGTTAGACCATGGAAATATAAAGACATGAAATAACTCTTTCTTGTAAAGATCTTATAACCCAGCAAGAAGAAGACAACACATACATATATAGACATACAGAAATACAAGGTACCAGAAGATATTTTGGGAAAAAGGTTCTCAGTCCTGGGAAAGGTCAGGAAAGGCATCAGGTAGATGCTAGTACTTGAAATGAGAAACAAATGACCAACTCTGGGAAGTGGGGGGTGAAGAGATAGTATATTGCTGCCAGGGGGAGGGAAGCCATGTACAGAAGGGCTGAGATAGGAGACAATGTAATGCATAAGGAGCAACAGGCAGGTCAGTTTGACTTGACAATAGGGTATATGAAGGGCCACAATACATAACTAGGCTAGGAAAGGAGATTGGGACAAGGTTGTGAAGAGCTGAAAATACTAAACATCTGAGTCCCTTTACAAGTGGAAGCTATTTGAAATTATATGATGTTTTATCAAAAATATGGTATTATATAATCATGTTTTCTAATATGGCAGAGTAATTATGGTATATGGTACCCATTAAAAATTGAGAAAAGGCCACAGATATTGAAACTATATTGAAAGTTTATTCAACCGGCAAAAGAATAACAATTGTCAAAATGTGTTTCTAGTGTGCTTATTTTAATTAACTAATTCACTGTTGTCTAATGTAAGTGATAGTTAAAATAGAGATAACTCTAAAGATTCAGGACCCATATTCTGAAATCTACCCCCCCAAAAAAAACCCAACAACTGATGTAGCTGAAATAGAGTGTGATTTTTAATGTACTTAGATAAGTAACACCTTGTTTTCCTATACAAATTTGCATTTTAATTTTCAGAATATTCTTCAGAATATTTTTACATATAAATGTGGAGAGATAAAGTATCATTCCATCATATTACCTTATTTCAAAGCCCTTTTAATAAGAGATACTCATTTTTCTTTTCCTTCATCATGCACTATTTCTTGAAAAAAAAAACAAACAACTCTTGAAATGTAATCAGGGAATGAATGGAATGATCTAGTCAATTTTGGCAAATCCAAGTCACTTCAAATATAACCTAGATGAGAGTGCCATTATCTCTCCCCCTACCCTTGCCAAATATACCCCTCTTCCAAATATCCCTATTTCTGTCTAGATCATAGCTATTCATTGCCTTCCAAGCTTCATAGCCTGGGGCCTAGGTTTGGCTTTTATTTTCCTCCAGCCCATGTTTGATCATTGATCTTCTCCCTCAATCTCTCTCTCTCTCTCTCTCTCTCTCTCTCTCTCTCTCTCTCTCTCTCTCTCTCTCCACTCACCTTCTCCCTCACCTTTCTATTCACACATTCATACCCCAATTCAGGATGTCAAACCTTTTTTCCCCTTTTATCAATCTCCAAAGAATTTTTAATAAATACATTTTATTGATTACTTTTTTCTTTATGTATTACTTAATCACCCTCCAGATTGAAATATTAATATTCAAATATTATGCAAAAGAAAGTTTACTAAGTAAAAACACTTGACATGGTAACTGTACCTGATAATGCATACAATATTTTCTCCTTAGGTAGTCTTCCACATCTCTTCTGTGAGAAGAATTTGTATTTCATTATCTGATTTCTAAGATCTTCCTTGACTTTTCCATTGCTGAAAGTTCAACTTTCTCCTGGTGATGTTTTACTTTGCATTTTAGTTGTCATTGCGCTTGTTATTGTGTTACTATCACTTTTATTCTGATGCATTTTGTACTCATTTCCCCATTTTTTTTCAATTTTTCATATTTGAGAACATTTGAGCAGCTAGATGGTACAATGAACAGCAGCCTGGTTTTAGAGTTAGGAAGGCTTGAATTTGAATTATACCTCAGACACTGAAACTCTGTGTAATCCTTGGTAAGTCACATATCTAATCTTTACTTTCCTCATCCGTAAAATGGACACATTAATGGAAACAGGGATTTTGAGAATCAAATCTAATAACACAAAGCAATTAAAAGCATTAAAGTGATATAGAAATACTATTATTATTACTGTATAATATTATTCCATCACATTAGTCTATAATAAATATCACATATATGGTTATAGGGGCATGGCTAGTGGGTAAAATAAAAGACTCTACCATATATTCCAAAAAAAACCCAAAAAATACATTATTAAGGAATTATATGTTGGGAAGAGAACATAGGCTCATCATGCGGTGAGAATGAGTCTTAGGGGAAAGCAAGAAATATCTTTAGCACACTGGGGAACATTCCCTATGGGGAACTCAGAGGAGGATGTGGGTAAGAGTCTCACAGAAGAGAAACCATCAATCCATATTTGTCTGCTTTATTGGGTGGAGGGAGATTATGAGTCAATGAGATCAGAGATTCATTCAAGGATATTGGATTACTCCATTCAACCACTCCCAAATCAAAGAATATCTATTTTCTTCTCTTATTTGTTATCACAAAGAGTGATGTGATGAATATTTTTGGTATACATTTGATATTTGCTTCTGACTTTGACTTTGTTGGGATATAAATCTAATAGTTGGATTGCTAGGTCAAAGGGTATAGACATTTTAGGTACTTTTCATGCATAACTCTAATTTGAAACACAAGAGTTGGACCACTTTCCAGCTTTATTAAAAGTGCATTAGTGAGCCTGTCCTCTCACAGTCCTTTCAAAATCAGTTGCACTCATTTTTGTTCATTTTCACAAATTTAAATGATGTGCGATGAAAGAGCAGACATGTTTTGATTTGTATTTTTCTCCTGCTGGTGATGTGAAGCATATTTTCATGTAGTTATTTATAGCTTACATTTTTTTTGGTAAAATATTTGTCCTTATCATTTGACCACTAGTTAATTCTCTATATATTTTGAATGTCAGGCTTTTATTGAAGAAATTTGGTGACATATCTATCTATGTATGTGTATATACATACTTACACACACAGACACACACACATACATATATATATATATATATATATATATATATATATTTTAACAGTTTTAATTACCTCTTCAATGACTTTATTTGAACTTTTAAAATTTTAAACAGCTAGGTGGTATAGTGGATAGAACCCTGCAATTGGAGTCAGGAAATATCAAGTTTAAATCTAGTCTTCACCAATAGCCATGCAACCATGGTCAAGTTACTTAACCTCCATATGCCTCAGTTTTCTCAACTGTGAAGTAGAGATAATGGCACCTCCAACATAGGGCTGTGTTGAGGATCAAATGAGGTAACAATTATAAAGTACTTAGCACAGTGTCTGGCACAAAGTAGGTACTTAAATCCTTCTTTCCTTCCTCTTTCTGTCTTTTTCCACTCATTGGTGATTTTTCCCTACTCTTGGTTTGTTTATGATGTTAGGTTGGGGAGAACTCCTTCTAGGGTATTTCTCACTGCCATCTTTCCTTATTATTATTTGTCTGGAGTACCGTATTACTTAATGAGTCTTCCCACTACTATTCTTTCCACTCTTCAATCCACTTTCCTCACATATGTCAACATAAAACTCCTAAGACACTTGTTTGCCTTTGTCACTCTTCTACAAAAATCTTGCGTGGTTCTTTATTTCTCCTAGAGTAAAATATAACCTCAGTCTAGGATCTAAAGTCCTCCATGATCTGGCTTTACTTTGCTAGAGCTATCTAATCCTCCATGTAATACATTTTACAGCCTAATCAAAGGAATAGATTTGAAGTTCTAGATCAAATTTTTGTGCTATTTTTGTTCTTCTCCCCTGCTTGGAAAATGTTCTACCCTCTAACTCTTAGGTTTCCTTCTTTCCTTAAAGACTTAGCTCAGACTCCCATGTCCACTCTCCATACATGAAGCTAATCCTGATTCTCTTGTTTTGTCAGTGCTTTCTACTCTATCAAATAGTGTACATTATATGTCCCAATAGAACATAAATTTCTGAGGTCAGAGACAGTTTCGTTTTATGCTTGCGAGGCAACCTAATGTAGTTAATAGAATGCTTGACATGGTATCAGGAGGTCCTGAAATTGAATGCTGCTTCAGACACTGTGACTTTGGCAAATCCCTGAACCTCCCTCTGCTTCACTTTGATCATAGGTAAAATGAGACTAACAATATTTCTAATGTCCAAAGGTTGTTGTCAAGATCAAAACACACATATGCACTTCCATATACATATATGCACATATATACATTTATATACAAATATCATATACATATTTAATATTATTATAATATATCGTAATATCATAATATACAATACATCACGATATCATAATATATCATCATATATAACACAACACATAATATAACATATACTATACAATAAGTAAATAACATGGAACAATGTAATATATGACCATATATAGCATGATACACTGCATAATATGCTATGCAATATGATAGTGTATCATATGCAATATGTTAATATTGTATGTTGATATTGTATGCGATATATGATGATGTTATATTATCAATTATATTATACATAATTATATACAGCCACATAAATAAATATATGAAAGTAACATAATATAACATAAAATATATATAATAAATATCATAAATATATTATTATTTATTATCATAATACTATATTATTATATATTATATGATATATGACATAATATTATATATTATATAAATATTATATGAATATTATATATAAATACATATACATAAATATGTATATATGATTTGGGAAAACAAAGTGCTATATGTTTTGTTCAGTCTTTTTCAGTTGTGTCTGACTGTTTGAGATTCCATTTGGTATTTTCTTGGCAAAGAATCTGGAGTGGTTGGCCATTTCCTTTTCCAGCTCATTTTAGAGATGAAACAACTGAGGAAAACAGCATTAAGTGACTTACCTAGGGTAACACAGCTAGTAAGTATCTGAGACAGGATTTGAACTCACATTTTCCTGACTCCATGCCCATTCTGTCCACTCCATCACCTAGTTGCCTAAGATAAACATATGCTAGCCATTATTTGGTCTTAATTTACCAAGTACCTAAACAAAGATTGACTAATAAATATTTGCTTGTGTTCAATCCTTAAGGTTTATTTTTACTCTAAATACTATAATCTAGTGAAATAATTTTCCTATGTTTCACTGAATGAGTGAAGAATAAAAGTGTAAGTGGTTTCTGAAAAGTTAAAAATGTTAAAACCAAACAAATTGTACATGATATTATATGGGGAAAAAAGTGTTCCATGTGAAATAATAATCTAATAATCCTTCCTCCTGCACCTGTAAATGATTTAAGCCCTTTAATCAAAATGTTCCATTTGCTTGTCTCCTGGACATCCCTGAACTACAAAGCTCTCACTTTATATGCAAGGTTTAATATGTGCTGAACTTTTGTATTATTAATTGTAACAGTAGTGACATTTGTACAATACATGGGAGTCAAACTGACCAATTCTTGTCTTCAAAATCCTTTTCTAATAGACAGTCCATTGACATAATCTCTTTCAGTTAAAAGAACTATTTGGTTGCCATGATTTTATTGAACTGTTTCCCAAAAATTCTGACATGTATTCTCATTTATTAAAATTCAGTGCCAAAGACAGAGCAGCTGGACTTATTCAGAACCAATCATTGGAACCATTTACCATTTAATTTTTCCTTTAAAAAAGATATATCTCTTCACACACATATGGCATATATTTAATTTCGAGCTTCTTCAGTGAATCCTGTAGCCTCGTGTTGAAAATAAAGTCCCATTTCTTGGTCTTCTTTTCTCTCCTTGCAATAATAAATGGACTGGCAGCTTTTCTCTTTATCCTATCCTTGAGTTGGTAAAATTTGAATGAAGCCTTAGCATTGTATGGACTTCAACAGAATGGGAATATACCAACCAGCAGGTTATTTAAGTAGTCCAGATATCAAGACATGAGTGAAGACACTAAGGTGGTGGCAGTATGAATGAAGAAAAGGCAATGTATTCAAGAGATGATAGAAGGGTGAAATCAACAGACCTTGACAGCATGTTGGATATAGGTTTTGAGAGATAGTGAGGAGAAGATGACACCTAGATTGTGAGTCTGGAGGACAGAATATTTTTGAGGGGTGAAAAATAAGTTTATATTTTATCTTCCCCTTCTAGGAACCCAAAGATTAGAAATTAGACTTCTCAACACTTTGATCCTCTTATAAGGATCACACCCCTAACCTAAATACTAGACTATCGATGAAAAGGCATCTAAGGCCAATATTAGGCTAGAATTTAGGTGCCCCATACCTCTTTCATCATTAACAAGTTCTCTTGCTGTCCCCTTGTCCAGTAGAACTCTGAAAAAAAAGCTGAGGTTTGAAGAGCTTGTTTAAAAGAAGAAAAGGGGTTGGGGACATTGGTACTAAAATGAAGACTGGAGGTCAAAAGTAGAGGAATAGGAAGCATGATGTCTTCTCTTCCTTATTCCAAGATATATCCTTGTTCTTAGAGTGATGTAGGGAGGAGGATCTGGAAAGGCAACTGGGGGGAGGTCAGAGTCTAGGCTGATTAGTTCATATCTTGATAGCAATAGGAAAGTTTGGGAAAAAAGGGATAATTTTTTGGGGAAAGATGATGAGTTCAGTTTTTCAAATGTTGAGTTTAAAATATCTATTGGATATACAGTATAAGATGTTTGAAAGGTAGTTAAAGATACAAGACTGGAGGTTGATAGAAATGTTGGGACTGGATAAGTAGATCTGAGAAGTAGTACCACAGAAATTATGATTGAATCCATGGGCTTTAATGAGATAACCAAGGGAATAGTATAGAGGAAGTAGAGCATAGGACCAGAATAGAACCTTATAGGGCACCAAGATTGGTGGGCAGGATCTTGATGAAGATTCAGTAAAGGAGACTGAGAACAGGCCCAAATATGTAGGAGAAGAACCAGGGAAGAGTATTATTGCCTTGAAAACCTAGAGAGAAGATAATTGCATAAGCTTTTTGCAAAAAAGTTTAGCCATAAAGAACAGGAGAAATATGAGGCAGTAGTTAGTTGGGATAAGCAGGTGTACAGATGATTTTTTGAGGATTGGGGTAGCATGTAAAAGATGAGACAATGTTATTAACTGAGAAATTAGTGATAAGGGAACCACAAGTGGTTTGAGGAGGTATAAAAAGTTTTGGAAGAGCCCCTATGGATTACATAGCTAGCATATAACCAAGGCAGAATTCAAACACAGTTCTGGCCCCAATTCAAATCTTCTGTCTAGTATGAGTCTTTGTCCTTACAGTCATTAGCATCTTTGGGAACAAATTATTTTGTCATTGTTATATACTTATTTTGTGTATACTTATCGGAATGCATACATGTATTTTCCTGAGAACTCCACGAGATCAGAGACTGTTTCTTTTTGCTCCTACTGCCTAATATAGTGCCTGTTATAATAGAAGCTCTTAACAAATAAATGCTTGCTGACAAACAAAACCCTTTTCTTTATCTTATTTCTCCCCAACAGGTTGGGGGAACTGGAAAGAGAAAATAGGTTATTCTAAAATAAAGGTTAAAATATAATAAATTAAATTATAAAACAATAAATTAAAACAAAATAATGGCTATCTTTGACATCAATTGTTTGCCTAGACAAGCTATGCTGAGCTTGGGTATAAAAATGGTCATGCATTAAGCTAAGACATCAATGTATATTAGAAACCATCTTGCTATGCCTAGCTTGTGTGTCTAGTTAATCATAGACTGAATCTTGAAAATGACTTTTCTGTAGTTAGCTCCACACATGACTACTTCTATCTTATTTTTTCTACTCTGCTGATTAATTATGGTATAATCTATTAGGTATCTGAATATGAAACTTTTTTGTCAGATAATTAGAATGATTTGAGAAATTGTTGCATTGGAATTCCCTATGATAATCAATTTTCTTGTGTATTCAAACTATTTAAATATTTCTGTGGAAATGATGATGAGAGCTAGGTTTTAGACGTTTTTCTGATTTTACAAAGACCTTTACATGCATTATCTCATTTGATAGATCCCTTATTTGATATGTTCTGTCATGGAAAAATACTATTTGTTGAGGTATTTTTGGTAGATTTTTGATATCTTTTGTTTTTGAATCACAAAAATTTCCCCATATACCACCCGTCACTCTTCTCAGACAAGCATCCATTATAAGAACAGCAAAAAATTTTTAAAAAGAAGTTTCTCAAAAGCAAACAATGTGTCAAAATAAATCTGATATCCCATACAATATTCCACATCCATGAGGCTCTCATTTCCTCAAAGGAGATACCGAGATATATTTTCTTTTACCTTTTCTTTGAAGTTAGACTGGGCATCATAATTTCACAATATTCAGCTTTGTGTGATTGGTGTTGTTTTTTTCTTTTGTGTTGCTGTAAACACTACATATATTTGTTTCCTGATCTTCCTTACTTCATTTTCCTTCATGTCATTTAAGGTTTCTCTATTTTCATTATATTTGTATTTTTCATAGCAAAATCATATTTTATTATATTCATATATTGCAAATTGTTTTTCAATTCATTCTTTAATTAATGGGGATCTACTTTTTTCTAGTCCTTTGCTATCACAAGGAGTGATGCAATAAATATTTTAGAGTATAAAGAATTTCTCTTTCATCATTTACTTCCTTGAGATAAATGCTCGGCAGTTGAATTTATGGGTTAAGTGGTAGAGGCATTTTTGTCTTTATATTTGTATAATTTCAAAATATTTTCTTTTTTTAATATAAATTTATTTATTTAACTCTTTACATTCATTTTCACAAAATTTTGGGTTCCAAATTTTCTCCCCTTTTTTCCACTCCCCCCGACCCCAATACACTGAGCATTCTGATTTTGCCTATCACCCATCTGCCCTCTCTTCTATCATCCCTCCCTTCTCTTGTCCCCATCTTCTCTTTTCTCCTGTAGGGCCAGATGACTTTCCGTTCCTCATTAACTGTATATCTTCTTTCCTAGTAGCAACAACAATACTAAACAGTTGTTCCTAAAACTTTGAGTTCCAAATTCTCCCCATCCCTCCCTCCCCACCCATTCCCTTTGGGAAGGCAGGCAATTCAATATAGGCCCTATCTGTGTAGTTTTACAAATGACTTTCATCATAGTCGTGTTGTGTAAAACTAACTGTATTTCCCTCCATCCTATCCTGCCCCTCATTGTTTCTCTTCTGTCTTTTGATCCTGTCCCTCCCCAAGTGTTGACTTCAAATTGCTCCCTCCTCCCATTGTCCTCCCTTCCATCATCCCCCCCACCCGGCTTATCTCCTTCTCCCCCACTTTCCTGTACTGTAAGATAGGTTTTCATACCAAAATGAGTGTGCATTTTATTCCTTCCTTTAGTCGAATGTGATGAGGGTAAACTTCTTGTTTTTTTCTCAGCTCTCTTCTTTTTCCCTCCACTAAAAAGTGTCCTGCTTGCCTCTTGAATGAGATATAATTTACCCCATTCCATTTCACCCTCTTTCCTCCCTCTGCATTTCTCTCTCACCATTTACCTTAATTTCTTTTAAGATATGGTCCCATCCTATTCAATTCACTCTGTGCTCTCTGTCTCTGTATGTGTGTGCATGTGTGTATGTGTGTGTGTGGTCCCACCAACTACCCAGATACTGAAAAGTTTTAAGAGTTACAAATATTGTCTTTCCATGTAGGAATGTAAACAGTTCACTTTTGGTAAGTCCCTTATGACTTCTCTTTGCCGTTAACTTTTTCATGCTTCTCCTCATTCTTGTGTTTGAAAGTCAAATTTTCTTTTCAGCTCTGGTCTTTTCATCAAGAATGCTTGAAAGTCCTCTGTTTCATTGAAAGACCTTATTTTCCCCTGAAGTATTGTACACAGTTTTGCTGGGTAGGTGATTCTTGGTTTGAGTCCTAGTTCCTTTGACTTCTGGAATATCCTATTCCACACCCTTCGATCCTTAATGTAGAAGCTGCTAGATCTTGAGTTATCCTGATTGCATTTCCACAATACTGGAATTGTTTCTTTTTAGCTGCTTGCATTTTCTCCTTGACCTGGGCATTCTGGAATTTGGCCACAATGTTCCTAGGAGTATCTCTTTTTGGATCTCTTTCAGGTGGTGATCGATGGATTCTTTCAATACTTATTTTGCCCTCTGGTTGTAGAATCTCAGGGCAGTTTTCCGCTATAATTTCATGGAGGATGATGTCTAGGCTCTTTTTTTGATCATGACTTTCAGGTAGTCCCATAATTTTTAAATTGTCTCTCCTGGATCTATTTTCCAGGTCAATTGTTTTTCCCATGAGATATTTCACATTCTCTTCCATTTTTTCATTCTTTTGGTTTTGTTTTGTGATTTCTTGATTTCTCAGAAAGTCATTAGACTCTATCTGTTCCATTCTAATTTTGAGAGAACTATTCTCTTCAGTGAGCTTTTGAACCTCTTTTCCCATTCGGCTAATTCTGCTTTTGAAAGCATTCTTCTCCTCAATTGGCTTTTTGAACCTCTTTTGCCAATTGAATGAGCCTATTTTTCAAGGTGTTATTTTCTTCAGCATTTTTTTGGGTCTCCTTTACCAAGGTATTGACCCGTTTTTCATGCTTTTCTTGCATCTCTCTCATTTCTCTTCCCAGTTTTTCCTCCACCTGTCTAACTTGATTTTCAAAATCCTTTTTGAGCTCTTCCATGGCCTGAGCCCACTGGATATCCACCTGGAATGTCTGGGATACAGAGGGCCCGCCCTCCATGTCTTTCCCTGATGGTAAGAATAGTTCCTCGTCATCAGAATTGAAAGGCGGGAACATCTGCACCCCATCAAAGTAGCTTTCTATGGTCTTATTTTTCTTCCCTTTTCTGGGCATTTTCCCAGCCAGTTTCTTGAGTTCTGAGATTCCTCTGCACCCCCGCCCAGATCCGCCCAGCTAGTGCTTGGGGTCTGAGATTCAAATGGGCTTTCAGTGACAGGCGCTGCTGCTATTCAATGTGAGCTTAAGTTCTGGTGTTTGGGTGGGGTAAGGCCGCCTCCCAGGCTCAGTTCCCTCAGGGGCTTTATGCAGAGACCTTCAGTAATGGCCCTGAACTTCTGCCTACTGCTCGGGGACTCCCGGGGGGCCGCTGTCACTGCTGTCTCTGCCCCTTCCTCTGCCTCTGCCGACACCCCCCTCCCCTCTTGGCCAGCCCAGAAGTCTCTCTCACTGACCTATAGCATCTGTGGGTGGAGGGACCTTACTGGCCACCAGAGGTTCTGTCCCTGAAGCCTGCTCTGATCCTCTCCTCTGGGGCGGTGGCCAGGGCAGCTCAGGGGTGGACTCTGCTTTCCGGGGTGCGACGGACCCTGGGGACCACTCTCCAGGGCTCTCTGGAACAGAAATCTTTTCCACTGTGTTTCTGTGTGCCTTGTAGTGATCCAGAATTTGTGGGGAGTTCTTTTTGCAGGAAATATATGGGCTGTGGGTTTGAGCTAGAATACATGAGTCTTTCTACTCATCTTGACTCCCCCCCGAACTGATTTATTTTTGATGAGGCAATTCCAGTTAAGTGACTTGCTTAGCGTCACACATCTAGTAAATGTCAAATGTCTCAGGCCAGATTTGAGCTCAGATCCTCCTGACTCCAGGGCTGGGACTCTATCTGCTGTACCCCCTTGCTGTCTCATGAACTGATTTTATTAGTATAGAGAATTCCTTTTAAGGAATTCTCCTTAGCAGTGTAGATTGGCACTTACTCTACTCTATAGTCTTAAAGAGTTGATTGAGTCACTGAGAGGTTAAATGACTTGCATCACACTTCAATTACATAGGTATAACTGTGTTTATGAGGTGTAACTTGAAGGCAATATACCTGACACCACTACACATACTCTTTCATAGCAGTAGCAACAGCAGCATTTGCAACAAAAAAATAATAGCAATAACTAGTAGCTACGTAGGACTTCCAAGTTGGTAAAACTACACATGTTATTTAATTAGATTTTCACAATAAACCTGTTAAATACTTTGTATGATCTTCTTTTTATGTATGAAGAAATTGAGGCTCAGATAATTTAAGAGGCTTGCCAAAGGGTCACATAGCTCATAAAATCTCAGTGTTTTATTTTGTAAATCCCTTAGTATTAATGGTTGGATAGTCAAAATTTCATTTAAGTGCCTACTATGCACACTATTCTAATATTGGGGACAAAAAAAATAAAATAAACAAACGTGTATTTTCGACCCTCAAGGTTTGGTTGGTTGTTGTCATTTATTCTCAAAGAGGACCAAAATCATATCACTATGTTGGAGTCAAGATACAATGAATCCGACTGTAGTTGATTATATCAACTGAAGCTCATAGCACAGATTGGGCACAGATAATCCATATGAATATTTGGAGTGGAGATGTCTCTAAATTGATACATCTCATATTTCATCTGAGCAACTGCAATTTGGCTTCACTTATAGAGATCAGTGTCTTCTTTGATGGAGGCACACCGTGCTGCAAGGGCATTTGCTAGTGTCTCTCACATCTCACAACTAATTCAAAAGCTATTCAGAGATATCTTAAGAGTGTGCTTGTATTGCTTCTTCTGACCAGAGGCTCTAATTTTGCATGAGTTCTCTGTAACATAGTTTTTTAGGCAAACATGCATTTGGTACATGAACAATTTGACCAGTCCATTATAATTGTGCTCTCTGCAGTACAGTTTGAATGCTTGACTATTCAGCTTGAGAAAAGGCCTCAGTATACAGTACCTTATCTTGTCATGTAATCTTCAGTATCTTCACATGACAATTCAAATGGAAATTATTCAGTTTATTGGCACAGCACTGGTATGCTGTCCATATTTCACAGGACTACAACGAGGTCAGCACAACAGCTCTTTAGACATTCAGTTTGATAGACAGTCTAATACTTTTACTCTCCTATATTTTCCCTCAGAGTCTTCTTAACACTGAACTAGCTCTGACAATGCATGTATCAATCTCATTATCTACATGTCCATTGCTGGAAAGTATATCACTAAGGTAAGTTAATTTATCCATAGTATTCAAAATATTCTCCATTTTTTGTAACCAATGGTTCCACGTATGGATGATGAGATGTTGGCTGGTTGGGAATATCTGTTTTCTTGGTATTAATTATCAGAACAAAATTAACATAACTGGCAGGGAATCAATCCATTTTTTCCTGCATCTTAGTGTCAGAAGCTACATTGAGAGCACAATCAACTGCAAACAAAAAGTTATGCACCAACTCTCCCTTCACTTTAGTCTTGGCTTATTGCCTTTTATCAATTTAAATAGTATACTATCAGTATGACAGTTGATCATGACACCATTTTTGTCCACACTGTAAGCTTCTGACATCACTGAAAACATTATGATAAAAAAAATCAGCAAACACATAGTCCTGCTTCATTCCACTCCTGATTTGGAAATCATGAGAGCATCATCCATTACCCAGAACCTGAACAATCATGCCCTTATGAAACTGACATGTAATAAGGATAAACTTCTCTAAGCAATCATATTTTGCCTTGATTTTCCACAAGACTTCATGTCTTATGGCATCAAAGGATTTGGTCAGATTGACCAATGTTGTGTGCAGATCTGATCATGTGTATACATAAACACACACACTTTAAAAACAAGGTACCATGTGAGGCTGGAGTCTGGAGTAATGACTTTCAACTGGAAATATGAAATGTGACCTCAAAGAAAATATATGGTGTGAATTATATTTTGAAGCAAGGGTAGATTTTCAACAGATGGGAAATAGGGAAAGAAATATTGTCATATCATGTCCAGCATACTGATAATGGAGGTAGCAAAAACATGGAGGTAGGAAAATATAGCAAATAGGTCAAAGGTTTGGAACTGGGTAGGACCTTAAAAGTCATGTAATTCATTCCCTCGTTTTACAGATGAGAAGATTGTCTCACAGAGTGTTTGAATGACTTGCCCACAGACCTAAGCAGCAAATTTATGATTAGAAGCTACTGTGTTGTACTGTACTCCAAATCCAGTTTTTTTCTCCCTTTGCAGTACACTGCCTATCTATCTATCTATCTATCTATCTATCTATCTATCTATCTATCTATCTATCTATCTATCTATCCATCTATTCCTCTATCTATACAATTATAATCAATATAATATAATATAATATAATATAATATAATATAATATTCAGTGTAGTTAGAGGATAAAGCAGATGGAGGTAAAGATGTGAAAGGTTTAGAAAGAAATGGAAACATTACTTACAAAACAAACAAAAAAACCCATTAAAACCCTAAACTCACCACTTTTTAATATATTTTCCAAGTTTTTGATTTTACTCCTTTATTACTGAATTTTTAAAATTGTATTTCTCAGTCCATTTCGACATTTTTTTTTCCATTCATATTTATCAGAGGGTATGCATGCTTTCCATGGAATCTAACGTTGACAAAATTTAAGGATGACTCAAAATTTCGGTAGCTAAACCTCAACCTTTCCCCCACAAAAATGGAATAATAGTTGTAATGACTTATAACACAATGGAACATAAACTCTTTGTGACCAAATGTCATTCTTTGTTTATCTTTATATATTTAGAAAGGGGTGTACTAGAGCCCAATTAAACCAGCTCACAATAACTTGCTATTGTACTTTCAGTATGAACATTCGTATCTTGGAAATAAGCAATACTACTAATTTGTACAGATTTGTTCTTTGTTGATCATCTAGTCTTAAGAAAGTGGTGGGAGAAATGAAAATAATGTGGATTTAATTTGAAAATCTGTCGTGTATGCATTCCTCCTACTCCCAGAGACTATGATTGTTAGACATTTTATCAACATGTCCCTGCTTTGGAATATAGTTTAGTAGAGATTTTTGTATATAGGAGCCACTTAATATATGTTTAAATTTAAACTTAAATGTAAATAAATAATTAAATTGAAGTGAGTCCCCTGAGATGACTTTAAGAATTGAGTTTCACATAGCACAATGATGGTCATTTCATGTCTATATAGTTTGTACACAGCAACTGTCAAATCCTGTGACAGAATAATCCTTAGTTCTCAAGGCAACTTCTCTACCTTGCCTATTTTTTTGTTTTTACTCATCAGTTTTGCTCAGTTGTTTTAGTCATGTCCAACTCTTTGTGATCCCATTTGGGCTTTTCTTGCCAAAGATACTAGAGTCTTTTTGCCATCTTCTTCTCTAGCTCATTTTGTAAATGAAACTGAAGTATATGAGGTTAAGTGACTTGCCCAAAGTCACAAAGCTACATATTAAAGATGAATTTGAACTCAGGGAGATGAGTATTCCTGACTTCAGGTCTGGCACTCTATCCACTGTCTCACCATCTGCCTGGTCATAGGTTGTCATTACTAAAATTATCTAGATAACTTTTGAGAACGTTGTTTACCCTAGAAGACACCAGAGCTCAGAACACAGACCACAGAAAATGTCAAGCAGAATGTGTTGAAATGGACTAATTTTTCTTAGGCATTTGAACCATTAGCATCTGCATTAGCTACTTAACTGTTACTCTAGCATTTGGAAAATACCCCATGAGGAGAAGGTTAGAGGAAGCTAATTCTTAAGAAAGGAGTGAAGGGAAGGTAAATAAGTTATATCATATAGTGGAATAAACTTTGCCCTGGTGGCAGAAAATCTGAGTTGAGTTTATGTTTACCTCCTAAGTCACTGAAAGTTCAGGATTTCAGTTTCCTCAAACGTAAAATGAGAATGATACAATAATACTTACATTACTAAATGCTTATGCTACTTTTTTCCTCATTCAATTCTCCATGACTCTTTTGAAACCAACAGAACTCGCTATTCTCATGAGTCTAGACTCCACTGGAATAGTGAAGGCAAAAGAACACAGAGATTTGATTAAATGATACCATTTCATCACAAATTTTGATTTGATTTATAAATATCATTGAAAATACGTTGGTAGCTTCTCCTGTAAAGCATGTCATCTGAATAGTCATATAACAAGTAGCTTATAAAGCAATAAGATCTTAAACATGCTTATTTCCTGTCTCTCAGAGGGAAAAGCCCTTCACAATTATACAATGCTGTAGCTTCTAAGTGCATAAATGAACAAAATATATAAAAATATTTTTAAAATCAAAGAGAAATGTATTATTTATTCATAAAAATGTAGTAAAAGATGAATTATGATCTATTAAACAAATTTAACAAAGCACAGAAAGCAAAGTAAGTGCATTTGATTATAGGATAAAAATGAATTTTACACATCAAAAGCAATAATGTCTCTAATTTTTTAAAAGGAAAGAAAAACACTGAGAGTGTAATTATATTATGCAGTGAGTTTTATTGGGACAAAAATTATTTTTGTCTTTGTATTCCCAACACCTGGTACTGTAATTTAAAAGTAAGAGAAATTTTATATGTTGGTTGAATGGAATTAAAAAAATGTTATATATACCTGTAAAAATACAACTATCCAAATTTATTAGTAATTGGAAGACATTTTTAATGGGAATTTCCATTTCCCTCCTACTCTTCCTCCTCCTATCCCTGTGGAAAAAAAGAAAGAGAAAAAAGAAAGACTCATCACCACTCTGGTTTCAAGGTGATGGAATTTTGTCTAGAGATGCTCAGGAAGACTGTTTACTTAGCTTCAGAGAGATAGTAACTTGCATTCATGGAAAGGCTATCTATATGCATAAAATCCCATAGTGCCAAAATATTGAAATACTTACAGGGCTAACTTTGCTGAGATGCTATGAAGATCAAAAGCAATAATATGCACAAGTATTCCATACTCTTAAGGAATTATGTAGGTGACAACACTATTAATCCTTAATAAAAGTGAGACTTATTTATCATGGTTCCTGCTGTCATAGTGATCTTGGATTTTTAAATTAAATACTGATGGAAACTTTTGACAAGTATTTTTAACTTGGAAATGACTGTATATTTATCATCAGAGGACCAGCTCAGTTAAATTCAGAGAAGGTAACCATCAGAAAATTTGGCAACCAATTGGTATTTCTGTCATAGAACCACATGGAACCATATAGTAATGCAAGGGAAGGACATTGATCTGCTTGTGGCATGGGGATACCTTTAGCAATGACATCACAGAACCTCTAAATATTTTTAGATACTATTATTACGAGCATATTGGAAGAAGGATTAGAAAGTGGATGCTTAGAGGGATAATACTAGGGAAAGGATGGAATAGGCGACCAGTAATAGGAAGGAGGAGAAATAAAATAATCAGACACTTCCTGGAAAAAGTTAACTGGAGGTTGGGCAGTTGGAAGTTTATAAGAGGTAGAAATAAGCTATAGGCCACAGAGGTAACATGAAAATTCTGGTTATCTTAAAAGGTCTTCAATTTAATGATTACTTTTGATTGGCGTTGGATATTACGCATTCACTGAGTTCTGTTCTCACTTTTCTCCAGAATTAAGTTGAACTATTTTTGAGGAAAAGTGTCTAAAAAGAGGAAAATGATGGATGGTGATTTTTGCTGTAAGGTCACAGAATTTTTTTAGAAAAGGCAGATTTTCCCAGGTGGGGCCAGAAATGATCCTGCAAAAACCAGGTGTTTTAGTTATGCTGTATGTTCACCTGGGTTCTTGCCAAGTTTTTTTTTAAATAAGATTCACATTTCTTGAGAACACATCTTGTGATTGCCACAAAAGAACTTTTACTTGTATCACGCGAGCATGATTACTTTCCATCCAAACACATGTTTTACTTTTTAAATGAATGGGTTGTTTATAAAGTATGCTGTTTCCTCTCCTCACACTACTCCAAGTACCAAACTTCATATTAAAACTCTAGGCATGCCATCAAGAACTATGTTCAAAGAAATTCCTTTGATTGTACTGAATGATGACCGAAAATATTTTCTGTTTTTAAAAAAGGATTAAAGGACACAAGTGTTTCATACACAAAGCTTACTAAATGAATCTGTTTTATTTTGGAAACATATATACTTTTGATTCTAACTTTTTTGATTAAGTTAAATATTCTGAAATAATAGAATATGTGCAGTTGACCACTGGTTGCAGCTAGAATAAACAATGAACACATAATAACCATAAGGTTTTTGAATGTATATTTAAAGTTATCAAGGCCTAGATAGAATAAATAAAACTTGAGTTCATAAGTAGTCTGTTGAGATTTATTGCTATTTGTCAGAATTATAAGACATTAGTGGGGAATGAGTTATTGTTTGCCATGTATATACTTGAAGTCAAAATACCAGCCTTGCACAACAATGTACACATTAATTCTTTAGTATTCCTTAGATTTATTGTGCCATTTGATAGGATCAAATCCCCCTTTTCTAGATGAGATTTAGGTAGTGAGCCTCCTTGTTGGAGTTTTGATGTCTGTTTCTTTAGTAACCATCACAATGATAAGAGCTCATGTTTCTGTAGTGCATCAATGTTTGCAAAGAACATTACATAAATGATTTTATTTGATATTCACAACTACCCTATGAAGGTCCTTAGGACTCATGTTTGTTGCTTATTCTTTTTCCACTGCATGTCTGGCTCTTTGTGGCCCCTATTTGGGATTTTCTTGGCAAAGATACTGAACAGGTTTTCCATTTCCCTCTTCAGATCATTTTACAGATGAGGAAACTGAGGCGAACAGGGTCAAGGAACACCCAGAGTCAAACAGCTAATAAGTATCTGAGCCTGGATTTTAATTCAGGAAGAGCAGTCTTCTTGACTCCATTCCCCATACGCTATCCACTGTACCACCCAGTTGCTTGTGAATCATATTACCTTTACTTTACAACTAAGGAAATTGAGGTTGAGGGAAGTAAAATGACTTCCCAGGATTACAAGCTAGTAAAGGTCTGAGGCAGAATTTGAGCTCAGGTTGCTTCAAAAAGTTTTGAGTTCCAGCTCCCTATTCACCATCTTATTTTGTTGCCTCCTTTCTTCTCAGACCACAGGAAATACTCAGAAAGAATCACCAAACACTTAAGTTCTGTCTCTCTACTTCATTTTAGTTATATTTTATTATCATACCATAAGACTGACTAAATTGTAGCCAAATTTAATTGCTAAGCTGCAGATAATTGTAATCCAATATTAAAGACCGAATAAAGGAGAAAGATCATAGATAAACTTGAATCATTCAATAAAATTTAACAATAGCACAGTTTTTTTTTTCAGATTTCTTCTTTATAACTTCCAAGATCGTATTCTTAAAAAGGAGATCTGGTCATATCATTCCTTTTCTCAATGAAACATAAAGTGCAAATTCCTTTGAAACCTGTGTCCAGAATAAATTTCTAATCTTATTTTCATCCCTCTCTTTAGTACACTCTATGGTCTAGCCAAATCATATTTCTACCAATTTTTCACACAAACTGTTCCAACTCTCATCTCTGTGTATTTGCCCAGCTTATCCTGTGAATGTAGAATGCATTCCATACTTGTCTCTACTTTTTAGAACCCTCAGTTTCTTTCAAAATTCAGCTCCAGATCCATATTCTACATGAGACTTGTTTTGAACCTAAACTATTAGTGCCTTCCATCTTATGTAGTAGCAACCACCATGTAGGTTGTGCATTCAGTTGCTCTGCTCTACTTTCAGGAAACAAACAGAAAAAAACCAAAGACAACTCATGTACTTTTGAAGAATTTGGGGATTTGGGATGACACAGACACAAAAATTTTGGGTGGTAACTTCGTTCTGTCCATCATGACAACCAAAAGTATGTTGAGAGAAGGCACATTACAGATGAATCAAATGAAATCAAACACAAAGCCAAGAACAACTGGTCTTGTTTCTTTTTTTTCTTTTTCTTTCTGTAGATCCTGTCAAGCCTTTTTGACCCAGCACTCCAGGATAAATGTTGGACTTTGAACACTTAGCAATGAAAATACACATGTGGTTTTAGATGAGCTAACCCTAAGTCTGACTTTAAGTTTTGGGCTCCTGAGAGCCTCTTTTTTCATTAACTTACTGAGTATAGGTGATGAAATAACAATTCTAAATCAGAAATTTCTGGTCTTAGAGGCAACCTTGTCAACGTAAGAAGTAGAAGGTCTCATGGTTAGAGCTGACTAGTGGTGGTCATGTTGGATCTTGAGTGGTAAAGGAGCAGGGTTATGTTGGAACCACTTCAAGCCAGCTTGAAAAGTAATTTGTAATTTTTCAGTGTAAGTATTTATATCACAGTAATGGACAAACATTGCAAATCAAGGTTTTCATAAAAATAATTGATTGTTGATTATCAAGATTTAAGAAAGTGGTAGGAGGAGTGAAGATGGTATAGAGAGAACATTCTCGGTGAACTCTCCCAAAAGTCCTCTCCAAACGTTTAAAGTAACTCATCTTCTTGAATTATAGAGTGCCCTAGCTGCCAAAACTTTAGGTTAAGATAATTTCTGAAATTGTGAGACAATTTGGGTCGTCAGAAAGAATGGTCTGTGGCACTAAGGTGGGGGTCAGCAAGGAATATAGTGCAGCAATTGTGGGCAATGGAGGCTGCAGCCATGATAGTAGCAGTAGTAGCAGCAGCAATAGCAGCAGCAGCAGAAGCTGTATCAGCAGTTACAGGACCTAAGTAAGGGGATTGGACACGTGGTCATAAAGACCAATGTGGGGACTAGGCACAAGACCAGGTGCCATTTGGCAACTCCACTGTCATCAACATATCCAGGTTGCAGGTCTGGGCTGCAGTTCCAAGGTAGAGAGGGGTACTTTAGGTGGCAAGGGAGAAGTGGCCCTGGTTGTTGTTCCAAGGCAGAAAGCTAGCATAGGTCCAAGTTTATAGTAGCCATTTCAATGGAGAAAAAGGATCCTGTTGTTGAAAGGGAGTAGGGGCCCTTCCTAGGTAAGGAGCAGAACCCAGACCAGGAGAATAGTGACCATGATTATTCTCAGATCATACCACTTCTGAAATGCTAAAAACTTTGAGACCTCCAAAAGTAGCTATTAAAACAATAGGATGAAAAAGCCTGAAGTTTGGGACAGTGATTTCTCCATTCTCACCCCAGAGAGGAGATCAGGGCTCAAATGTAACTTAAATTAAAAGTCAAGAGATATGCTGGAGATATGATAAAACAGCAAAACGAAAATGATCACACACACAAAAAACCTAACATGGTAATAAAGAAGCTCAAGACCTCAAATCACAATGCAATGACATAAAAGCATCTACAAACAAAAAACAATGCAGATTACACACAGGTCCAGCAAGAAGTCTCAAAAGAGCTGAAGAGACAAAAATGAACATTTAAAAAAATCAAATGAGAGTGAATAGAGGAAAAATTGGGAAAAGAAGTGAGAACAATTCAAGAAAATTGCGAAAAGAATTAACAGCTTGGTAAAAAGATGCCAAAAACTAGAGAAAACAACTCCATAAAAAGCAACATTATATAAAAGGGGAAAAAGGTAAAAAAGTCCTTGAAGAAAAGAATTCCTGCCAGATTAATAATGGGCAAGTAGAAGCTAAGGACTTCATAAGATATCAAGAAACAATAAAACTAAGTCAGAAGAATGAAAAAAAAATGCCATGAAATATCTCATTGGAAAATAAATCAAGGAAAGAAAATTTAAAAATTGTTGGACTAGCCAAAAACCATGATCAAAGAGCCAAGATATTTTATTCAAATCGTTATAAAAGAAAATAACTCAGATACGTTAGAACTGATGAATAAACTAGAAATTGAAATAATCCACTAATAACATCCTGAAAGAAGTGTCAAAATGAAAACTCCTGAGAATATTGTAGACAAATGCCAGTGCTTCCAGATCAAGGAGAAAATACTGTAAATAGCAAAAAAAAAATATCATGGCTTTACAGACAGGATCATACAAAATGTAGCAACATTTGTAGCAACATTGTAGCAACTACAATGTTAAAAGAGCAAAAGAAGTTAAAGGAAAGCTTAGAATATGTTCTGGAAAGTAAAGAAACTAGAATTACAACCAAGAATAATCTATCCAGAAAAACAGAATAATCCTATGGATATATTAAAAATGGACATTTAATGAAATAAATTGCTTTCAGATCTTTCTCATAAAAAAAGACCTGAGAAGAATAGAAAATTTGACACTCAAACACATAACTCAAAGCATGAAAAGGTAAATATAGAAGAGAAATCTTAAGGGGCTTAATAAAGTTAAACTTTTTACACTCCTGTAGTGGAAGCTGATACATATAACTCCTATAATATTCTCATTATTTGAGTAGTTATGAGGAGTCTACACAGACAGAGGGCATGGATATGAGTCGATTATTTTGGGATGATGACAAAAATAGGCAGTAAAGGTGAGAAAGAGAGATACACTGGGTGAAGTGGGGAGAGGAAGAATACCAAAAAATTATCTCACATAAAAGAGGACTCAAGGAATAGTTTTTACAATGGAGCTAACAATGACAAGGAGAGTAGGCAATACTTGAACTTCACTGTATTTGAATTGGTGAAAAGGGGAAGCACACACACACATTAAGTTTGGTACAAAAATCCATCTTACATGATGAGGAAATATAATGGGGAAAGACTAAGAGGAAAGTGTTGGGGGGAGGATAAGAAGGAAATGGTGCTCAGAAATAAAACAGAATTTTGAGGACAGGCAATACAATGGAATGGAGGGAAATGTGCAATAAGTAATTGTAACAATGAAAGTAAATGGGAAGAATTCACTCATAAAATGGAAGCACAAAGCACAAAGGATTTAAAAATCAGAATTCAAAAATATACGGTTTACAAAAAACTCATTTGAAACAAAAGAGAGACATACAGGGTTAAATTAAGAGACTGAAATACAATCTGATATGCTTCATCTGAGGCTTAAAAAAAAAAGTCAAGAGTAGCATCCCGAATTCAGACAAAGCAAAAGTAAAAATAATCTTAATTAAAGGAGATTATCAAGGAAAATATATTTTACAAAAGCAAAACAAAACAAAACAAACAACACAATGAACTAATAGCAACACTATACATATATGTACCAAATGGCACAGCATACAAGTTCTTAAATATAAAGTTAAATGAATTACTGGAGGAAACAAACTATGCAAGTGGCAGACCTCAATTTACTCCTCTTAGAGCTCATCAGGTCTAATATTTAAATAAAGAATTTAAGGAGGTGAATAGAATGTGAGGAAAGTTAGATATGATGGAAGTCTGGAGAAAAGTGAATGAGAATAGAAAGAAGTATATTCTTTTTTTTCTTGAGGTGTACATGACACCTTCACAAAAATTGGCCACATATTAGGAAAAAAAATATTCACAAACAAATGCAGAAAAGCAAACATATTAAATGGACACTTTCCAGATCATGATGCAAGAAAAAAATTATATTCAAAAAAGATCTTTGGAACATAGAATAAAATATATTGGAAACTAAGTAAACTAATCCTAAAGAATGATTGAGTCAAAGAACACCTTATAGAAGTAAATGCTAATTTTATTAAAGATAATGACAGAAATGAAATGAAATACCAAAATTTGTGAGACGTACCCAAAACAGTACTTAGGGTAAAACTTATATCTCTAAGTGCTTACATCAATAAAAGAGAGAAAAAAACAAATGAATAAATTGGGTATGCAATTAAAAAACTAAGAGAAGAGCAAATTGAGTGTTTCCAATTAAACATCAATTTAGAAATCCTGAAAATCCAAGAAGAAGTTAATAAAATTGAAAGTAAGAAAACCATTGAATAAATAAAAAACCTAGGGCTAGTTTTAAGCAAAATAAATTATGACTTAGCTATTCTCATCAACAGAATGATCTGGAATAATTCTAACCTAATGAAGTCTGAATGAAGACTGAAGCATACTTTTTTTTTTGCCTATTTTTTTCACAACATGACTTATGTAGAAACACTTCTCAAATTTCTGCACATGTATGAACAATATCACATTTCTTGTCATATCAGAAAGGGGTAGAGGAGTGAAGGAAGGAGAGAAGGTAGAACTCAACATTGAAAAAAATGGAAGTTAAAATTTTTATATTGAAAAATATTAAAAAGGGAAAAAATAACAAACCAGATAGATTATTGGTTAATTTGATTTTAAAAAAGAAAAAAATAAACCAAATTGGGAGTAGAAAAAATGAAAAGAGTGAATGTACTACCAATGAAGAGAAAATTAAAGTGATTACTAGGACCAGTTTGTCCATTTATATAGCAATAGATCTGGCAATGTAAGTGAAATTGCTGAATATTTACAATACATATGTACATATATACATATATACATAAACATATACATACACACATATATGCACACATACATATACATACATACATGCATATAAATACATGTGTATATATATAATATATATTATATATGTGTTGCCCTGATTTATAGAGGAGGAAATAAAAGACTTAAATAATCCTACCTTAGGAAAAATGAAAAAATCTTCGATGAATTCCCTGAGAAAAAAATCCCCAAGACAAGATAGATTCAAAAGTGAATTCTACCAAACATTAAATAAAAACTAATTTCTAAATGATATTGATTACTTTTAAATAGGCAAAAACATCCTACAAAATTCATTATTTTTGACAGAAACATAGTGCTGATACTTAAACCAGGAAGAACTAAATCAGACAAAGGAAATTATAGTTTCCTGATGAATATTGATGTAAATATTTTAAATAAAATACCAGCAAGGAGATTACAGCAATATATCAAAAAAAAATCATGCATTATGACCAGGGGAGATTTATGTCAGAAATACAGGGTTGGTTCAATATTAATAAAACTGTTAGCATCAAAGGCCATATCATTAATAAAAATCATATGATTTCCTCAACAGATGGAGAAAAAGCTTGTGACAAAAATCAATTAAATTCCTGTTAAAAACATTGGAAAACATAAGTATAAATAGCTATTCTTAAAATGGTAAATAGTATCTATCTAAAACCATCAGCAACATTATCTGTAATGGGAATAACTTAGAAGCCTTCCCAATAAGATAAGGAGGGAAGCAAGAATGATCGTTATCATCACTATCATTCAATATTGTGTTAGAGCTGCTATCTATAGCAATAAGAGAAGAAAAAGAAATGGAAGGAAATTAGAATAGGCAACAAAGAAACAAAACTGCTTCTCTCTGCCGATAGCATGATGGCATACCTAAAGAATTCTAAACAACTAACTAAAAACTAGTTAAAATAACTAACAACTTTACCAAAGTTGCAGAATATAAAATGAACCCACATAAACCATTGGCATGTCTATATTTTGACAATAAAGCCCAGCATGAGATAGAAAGATAAATGCCAGTTAAAATAACTGCAAACAATATGAAATATTTGGGTGTCTACCCCCCAAGACAAGCCCAGAGACTATATAAAGATATTTAGAAAACACTTTACATAAGTAAAGTCAGATGTAAATTGAAGAAATTTGGAGAAATATTAATTGCTCCTGGATAGGCCGAACCAATATGATAAATATAACAATTCAACTCAATTTTTTTCACTTGTTCAATGCCAAAACAGCAAAAACCATTTTATATAGCTAGAGTTTTTTTTTTAATCATCTGGAATAAGTGGCCTAATGGTATAAGATTTCAAACTGTTTTACAAAAGGGTAATCACCAAAATAATCTGATACACTCTAAGAAATAGAGTAGTCGATGAGGGAAATAGAGTAGGTATACAATACACAATGGCCATAGTAATTTTGTGTCTGATAAATGCAAAGGTCTAATCTTTGGAGATAAGAACTCATTGCTTGACAAAAGTTTCTGAGAGAACTGGAAAGTTGTTTGGCAGATACTTGGTACAGACAAACATCTCCCTCTTTTTGCCCATATAAAGTTAAAATGGCTAAATGACTTAGATATAGAGAGTGAAATCATAAGAAAATAGAGAAGCATGAAAAAATTTTACATCAGATCTATGGATAAGGAGATAATTTATGACCCAAATAGAGGCAGAAAGTATCACAGGGTATAAAATCGATAGTTTAAATTACATTATTTTTAAGTGCACAAACAAAATCAATGGAACCAAGATTAGAAGGAAAACAAGAAAACTAGGGAAAAATTTTACAGGAAGTTGTCCTGATAAAAGCGTAATTTCTTTACTATTTAGAGAGCTGAGTCAAATTATCAGAATATGAATCATTCCCCAGTTGACAAATTGAAAAAAAGATATGAACAGGCAGATTTCAGAAGGAAGAAAATCAAAGCTACCTATAATTGAATGAAGTCATATAGTCTAAAGCTCTATTGGTTACAAAAATGCAAATTAAAGTAACTCTGAAATAACACTTCACACTTATCAGATAGACTGATATGACAGAAATGGAAAATGATAAATACTGGAGTAGATGTGGAAAAATTGGTATAGTAATGGACTGCTAGTGGAGTTATGAGCTCTAATCATTCTGGAGGTCAATTTAGAACTATACCCAAAGGGCTATAAAACTGCCCATACCCTTTGATTCAACAATGCAACTACTAGGTGGGCAGCTGGGTGGTGCCATGGACAGAGCATCAATGCAAAAGTCAGGAGGGCCTGAGTTCAAATCTCAACTCAGACACTTGACACTCACTACCTGTGTGACCTTGGGCAAGTCACTTGGCCCGAATTGCCCCATCCTGGGTCTTCTCCAGTCATTCTGATGAATATCTGGTCACCGGATTCAGATGAGTCTGGAGGAGGAGTAAGGCTGGTGATGTGCACAGCCTTCCCTCACTCAAAACAAAGTCAAGTGCAAGTCATGTCGTTATTTCGCTGATGGCATCATCTTCTTCATCAATGAAGGACGAATACACACGCAACTATGAGGCATTTGTGCCAGAAATAAAAAGAAAAAGCAAAAGGACGTATATATACAAAAATATTTATAGCAACCCTTTCTGTTGTGTCAAGGAACTAGAAATTGAGAGAGTTATCATCAATAGGGGAATGACTGATTAAGTTGTGGTATATAATTGTGAAGCAATGCTATTGTTCTGTAAGAAATAACTAGAAAGGCAATTTCAGAAAAACCTAGGAAGAATTATACGAACTGATGCAAAGTGAAGTGAGTAGAAACAGGAAGATATTGTACATAGGAAGAGCAATGTTGCATAATTATCCACTATGAATGATTTGATTATTCTGATTAATACAATGATCCACCATAACTCCAAAGAAGCCACCATGAAAAATCCTGTATGTTTTCAGGGAAAAAATTGATAGAGTCCGAATGTAGGTTGAAGCATAATTTTTTCACTTTATTTTTCTTACTTTTTTTTTTTGCACAATACATAATATGGAAATATATTTTGCATTATTACACATGTATAATTGATAACACATGTCTTGCCTTTACAATGGATCAGGGAGAGTGTAAAGGGAGAGAATTAGGAATTCCAAATTTAAAAAAAAAAGAATGTTAAAGTAAATATTAAATTTATGAAAGTTCATAGAGTTCTTTAGCTGACAAATTTGAACTTTAACATTGTAACCTAGTGTCAGTAACCAGATTCTGGTTTTGTTTCTTCTGCTTAAGCTCCTTCTCAAAATAGTGACTTCCTTTTCATGTCTGAATACCTTTGACTTTGCTCTGGAATTTGAGTTAGTAAATTCTTTGTTGCACTTTCATTTTTTTTTTTTTTTCAAATACAATGCTCCTGAATCTGAGCGTCAGTAGTTGGTTCCCAGTTGTTTCTTTTGCCTGTTCCCTTCTGCCCTACTTTCTCGTTGTTCTATCTCATCCACGTTTAATACCTGTCTGTTGCCATCTGCTGGTTTATTTGTTGTATTTTGTCGTCTCTCTGAGGGCTTGAGCTCCATATTTAATTCTGAATACGGTATATTAGAAGGAGAAAGTAAATATGAGTTAGCACCAGATATCTGATATTGGCTGCTGCTTACTGGCCTATAGACTGTTCTGTTTGTTTAATCAATCGAAAGCTTTAAGTCCTTGCCAGGGCAATTTTGACCCATACTGTCACCAGTGCTCTAAAACAGTCATGTGAGACTAGCAGCAATTAATTAAAATCAATTAGAAAGCATTTATTAAGTACCTACCTTGAGTTAGTCATTCTGTTAGGCACTGGGAATGCATATACAAAGAAGCCCTGCTCTCAATGAGGCTATATCGCAAACCAGAATGAAATTTGTTTGTAAACAAACAGCCTTTTTTGAGTCAGTATTCCTATAATAACTAACAATTCAAGTCCAGAAATGATCTTAGAGCATGCTAGGACTGAGTCTACCTGTGGAAGAAGTAGATGCATTGAGATAGAGTGGAGAAATTAGTTGTTGTGGATGCAGATAATTCATTGCACATGCACAAAAATAGAGAATCTCTCATAGTCACTGAAGAAAAAAAAAATCAGATGGTGAGAATGGCATAGGAACACCACAACTCATAGTGAATACTTTTATGGAACCTGAAATGTGAGAAGATGATTGATATTGGTTTGTGGACCCAAGGCTGAAAATTATTGTTCTAACATAGGAATGCATTCTTATTTATGATATCCCATTCCCTTTAGGGCAGCTAGGTGGTGCAGTGGACAGAGCACCAGTGCAGGAGTCAGGAGGACCTGAGTTCAGCTGTCACCTCAGACACTTGACACTCACTACCTGTGTGACCTTGGGCAAGTTACTTAACCCCAATGGCCTCATCCTGGGTCATCTCCAATCATCTTGATGAATATCTGGTCGCTGGATTCAGGTGACTCTGGAGGAGAACTGAGACTGGTGACCTGCACAGCCCTCCCTCATGCAAAAAAAGAAAAAAAACAAAGTCAAGTGCAAGTCATGTCATTATTTCTCGGATAGCATGGTCTTCTTCAGCAACGAAGGACAAACTCACATCCCATTCCCTTTTCTATTTCTATTCATCATTCCTCTCTGTTATTACTCTTCTTTTTATCCAAAGCATCTTGCTGTACTCTTTTTTGGGCAGCTTCTGTGCCCTCTCTGTTCCATTACCACTTATCAGTCATATCACTTCTACTTCCTTACAGTTTCATTTCTCAGTATCCTGCTCTGTAGTGTCCTTTTATCTTTGGAACAGTCTTTCTGCCTACTTCTCTACTTATACTAAAAGATTTAAGAGGCAAAAAAGATGTGAGAGGATGTAATGGCAATCAAATTAGGATCTTTTGCTGTTTTTGTTTTACTAAAAGTGCCTCTAATTGAATAATGTGATTAAAGAAGATCTTTTGCACCCGTTAATGGGCCTGCCCATTGTGGGAAACTTGACTAGGGGAGTTGTTTTGTAGGAGGGTCCCAAGTACCTTTTGCTTTTTCTATTGAGGCACTGGATCAAAGGGTTGTGATGCCCTCTGGTTCTAAAAAGGTATAAATACTCTGAGTTGAGGTTGTATTTTCGAACTTAGTTTTTGTAAGAGTGTTTGTTTGGCCAGATTGTAAGAGTGTTTGTTTGATCAGACTCTGGGAAGCTGCTAAGGAGCCTCCAGGCTTTGAGAACCCAGATGTCCTGCTTCCCTCTCTGGTCACACAGCTATACCTGTCTGTTGAATTATGGTCAGGCAGAGGAAGTCAGGTCTTTTGATTACTTTGGGCTTACTGAATGGAAGTGTTTATTTGGCCAAAGGAGAACTCTGGGAAGCCACTAAGGAACCTCCTCATTTCGAGAACCCAGATGTCATGCTTCCCTCTCTGGTAACAATGGTCAGATAGTTGGGGTTGAGTTTGTTGAATTCAGACAGAAGAAGTTGTGTCTGTTAATCTTTTGATTTCTCTGTATTTTCTTTGAAGTTTGGGGTGCTGACTCTCCTGAAGCAGGTGAATGCTATATGTGCTTGGTTAAAGGACTGATACATGTGCTTGATTAAAGTGATTGTTAAAAGTTGCTTTTTCTTTTCTGAAGGCAGATCTAAGAACCTGTGATAGCAACCCTTCCTGTGTATGTTGAGGTACTTACTGATACAGAAGATGAAGGATATGAAAGCATAGAAATACAAGGAATGACAGTAATGACTAACCAAAATGAATTACATCCAGACATGCCAAGAAGTCTTCCTGGAAACCAGCTGTGGACATGTTTAAAAATGCTGAATGAGGAAAGCTGAAGAATGCCAGGTAGTATTTTGTGAAAGATTTACAGTCAATTGTGGCTACCCATATGGCAGATGTTCAAGGAAGAGAAATAGCCTAAAGAAATATGAAGCATGTTTTTCTTACTGTTTTGCTCCCTGGAATGAGGTGAACTTGGGAGGGTCCTTTCCTATGTGTGAAACTATCCATGGAAAGAGTCACACCTTGACCAATTGGCATTTGCACTTGGAAAGTTCTAGATGGGATAAACTGTCATTTTATAGTGGTAAATACTCTGGATTGTCAAGATGGTATTTGCAGCAGTCTGACCCACCATCCAATATTTCCTGTATTATTATTATTATTACGAATGGGCATGTATATGTAAGTCCAGTAACAAAACTCAGTGTTTCGCCTCTGTGGAAGCTTGAGAGCAAGTTGTTGGTATGGAACCTGTGGATTTGCTATTTAAACTCTTTCTAAAAAGGAAACAGTGCATTATGTCTATGAAATGGATGGTTTCAGTATTTATGCCACATCAGGATCAGAATTAGGGCTGTATTACTACCCTAAATTATGCATTTCATTCAGCTGAAGTCATCTGGACATTTTTGGATGGTGACACCCCTTTGTTTTAAATGGTGAAAGAACAGAGGATTTAGAGCTCCTATTCACCTGTCCATCCCCTGTATGAGCACTCTGTTTATTCACTTGATCATAGATTCAGAGATAGAAGGGACCTTAGAGACTATCTACTCCATTGACTTTACTTCACAGATGAGGACCTTGATTCCCAAAGAGGTGAAATTTTTGCATTAGACTATAAAGAAAGTAAGGTGTTTAGGTGGGAGTTGAACCCAGGGTTTTTGACTTCAGATTCAGAGCTCATCTTATTACATGCAGGCTACATCATGCAACTTCCCATCTTCATAAAACTACCTGCCAATGGGAGCCACTATTTGGCACCTTTTTTCAAATTAGCTGAAGTTGGAGAGGTGACCGAGCAGGCAAGGATACTGATATTTGAGTCAGGAAAACTTGAGTTCAAATCTCTCCTCTGACATTTACCAATCTATGAGAACAATCACTTAACCATTCTGAGCCTCAATTACCCCATGAAAAGTGGGTATAACAGTATCTCTCTCACAAAAGTTGTTGTAAACTCAAATGAAGAAGTGCTTTATACATGAAAATTTAGTAAATGCTGGAATTTTTAAAAAATTGATTTATAACCTTTCATTGCATTATCATAACATGGTATATTTCTGTTCTTTATTCTGCTTAAAAGGTAAACAGAGCAGCAACATACCCACTGGAGGCATATGGATATACATTTACCTCTTGTACATTCAAACCATGAGCCTAGAATTGACAGTGTATGGACATTGTCAATATATTTCTAAAAGCCAACTTGCATGGTTTATTTAGAGTGATGCATTATTAGTGGCATTGTTACTCAACCCAATGAACAAGGTTTAGGTACAAGGGAAGCAGCCAGGTAGGCAAAGATTCCATGAGAGAGTCACATGATATGGTAAGACTTGCATGTTCCCAATTTTAAAGTATATTCATGAGCATTCCATATTTCCTAATCTTTCACCAAATACAATTTAGTAACAAATGATTTTTAAGTAATAACTGACACATTTTTAAAAGCTTCACACAATGGTTGCACTCCACATGTTTTGCAAAAAAAATTGGCATAATATCTGTGATTATGTGGTGAAATATGATAGAAGTAAAGGCAAATGAGCTCCTTTCAAAGTAGAAAAAAAATGTGCCCAGCAGGCACTGTTATTCAGTGCAAAATGTGTTAAATTTGAAATGTAAGGATCTGAGCTAAAATTCCAAATTTTCCACTTATGAGCTGTGTACCCTTGGGTTAATCACTTTCTTTTTCTGGTCCTACATTGTCATATGTAAAATGAGAGTGTTAGACTAGAGAAATCCTAAAGTCCCTCCCAGCTCTGTCTTGCGTTCAATGAACCATGCCCTCCTTGTGCTTACAACTTGAAAAAAAAACCCCAGCAACACAGGGGCAGTTCACGGTTTTAACCTTTATGTAGGCAAATATGGTAACTAAAAATAACAATTCTTAAAATGTGTCTACACTAATCAACTAATTGAATTAAATTCAATAAAGTGCAATTTGACATAGGAAAATTGACTCTCGAATAGCAACTCAGTAGTATTAGGGAAAAAGAAAACACTTTATCTGTATGCTGGTGATATAGATTTTGAATATTGATAGAAAGACATAATTCTTTCAAATCTATTTTGTTATGCTGTTAATTATGAAAAGTGCACGTAACCTTTCCCTGGTTTTGGTTGATGGAGTCATTAAGTAAAAAATAAAAATCTCAAGGAAATTCAGGACACTTAAGTCTTTGTGAACTCATAAAAATAATTACCACCTGGTTTTAATACAAATATATATGGTTCTTTGTAATTTCTTATTTAAACATCATGTTACTCTTTTCTGTTTCATGTAGGAGTACTTACTTTTGAGATGGTGCACTATTATCGGTAGGTAATATCATTTATGAAATCACATCTTGACATTTACTCTTAAGCCATGGACATCTGTTTAACTGGCAACCTTGACAAAGACTGCAACATCATTGACAGTTGTAAATACTTAGAAATTATTTTAGAATAACAAGAAAAAAATGTGTTTCTTTTTCTAGGATACTAAAGATTACAGGTATAATCAGGAATTGCTTTTATTAATTAACTAGAGGTGAATCATGAAAATATTTAATTGGGTAAACCTAATGGAAGTGAAATTAGAATTTCCATAGGTATGGGATTAGAGATAGGGCATAGGAACGATATATTTAATTTTAT
Organism: Bettongia penicillata ogilbyi; assembly: GCA_023548195.1. Classification (NCBI taxonomy): domain Eukaryota; kingdom Metazoa; phylum Chordata; class Mammalia; order Diprotodontia; family Potoroidae; genus Bettongia; species Bettongia penicillata. The sequence goes on from JAJHZJ010000535.1 coordinate 2,836,082, forward strand.
TGGCACAAGGATCCCCCAAATAAAGAAACTGCCTCTACTGATGAAGTATTTTTATGGTAATAACTCTAATTGGCAGGCTAATTGTTGTTAAGTCAGATGTTTTAACCCTTTTGCAGGTTAATCGCTTGTCAGTAGCATCACTTGGTATACTAAATAGAAAGTCGGACAATGAGTCATGAAAATGTTTACTCAGATCCCACCTCTCTCATTTGTTAGCTGTGTGTTTATGGGAAAGCCATTTAACATTGTCAAGCTAGGCTTGTTATCTGCAAAGGATAGTAATACTTTTAGTCCCCATGTTGTAGGGCTTTTGTGAGGATGAAATTAAATAAGTTCAGAAAGATATAACACTAGAAAAACCACCTACACTGATATATATATATATATATATATATATATAAGTATATATACATATACGTATGTGTTTATGCATATATATGCATGTGTGCATGTATATGTGTATATACATACATACATATATGCCAGTTGCATATTCACACACATATATAAACACACCTATGTATATGATGATATTACACACGGAAATTTTATTCACTTACAAACAGGAATTAATTTACTCACCTGCTCAATGGTCCACATCTTATTAAATAGAGCATGTACACATATGTGCACATATGCTCATGTGTGTATATACACATACACATATGTGTTCACACACTTATATGTGTGTATATGTATATTCTAATTTCTTTATATAGGTGAGTGAAATTATAGGATCCCTAAATGCTGTTTGGTGACATCCTCTAGGAGAAAGAATGATATTCTCTTTATCCTGATGCTACATAGTGTTAATTTCTTTTAGATCTCTACACTTTGAAATGTTTTACTCTGTATAGCTTGGAGATCATTAATATTTGGCATGACAGCTGTTAAATGTATTATTAGTAGATAATAACACTTTTAACATAACTCTGTAACATATGAGAGAAATATCATACTTGTACGTGTACCTGACAATATCTGTCTATAGTTATTTATGTTTTCTATGATTTTGATGCCTTCAATTAGTATGAGTCTTGCTTGGTTGACAGGACTACTCCTTGACAATACTCCATTCCTATAGACTTACCTGTTACTCTTGCTCTTTATTAATTCTAGATGCATTTTCTCATTTTATATGGGGGGATCATATTATTAGAGGTAATTTTGTCTTTATTATTGGGATGATTCAAGACCTTTTGTAGATAGATATAAATTCTTCAATCCACTTGGTACATGTGAATATAGAAATATAAAATGTATGGTTTCTTGAAAATCTTAGTGAAGACTCTGAGTTAGAATTCACAGAATTTGTTTCAAAAAATCTTAAGCTACTATTTGATTATATATGTGCCTGTGTGTGTTCATCCTTCATTGCCGAAGAAGACCACGCCATCAGAAAAATAATGACATGACTTACACTTGACTTTGTTTTTGAGTGAGGGAGGGCTATACAAGGTCACCTGCCTTACTTCTCCTTCAGAGTCATCTGAGTCCAGTGATCAGATATTCATCAGGATCATTGGAGGTGAACCAGGATGAGGCAATTGGGGTTAAGTGACTTGCCCAAGGTCACACAGCTAGTGAGTGTCAATTGTCTGAGGTGAGGTTTGAACTCAAGTCCTCCTGACTCCTGCACAGGTACTCCATCCACTGCACCACTGATTATATGTATGCTTGTATATTCACATATTTGTACATATGTGTCTACATGCATACGTACATATTTATCACATAATTTTCAGATTAGCTAGATCATTTCAATATTTCCTATGAAGAAAATTTCTACTTTGAGTGTGAAATGTTGGAATACACTTGAAAAGGCATGTATTTATAATACAGTTGCCTGTGGTGAGTAAGAAACTGAATTGATCAGAGTAGAGTAAAAGTGCTCAGCAACAACGAGGCATTAGTTAAGGTGTTGTACCATGAATTTACAATTGATAAAATTAACTCAGTTTTTGCCTCTATTCAGTGATTCCAAGCAGTTTAATAGCATGAATAATGAATTAGATAGTAAGGTTTACTCAAGGATAACCATGTGAACATTTGTAATGGTGAAATAATGGAAGTGTATCCATGAGGGTTTTGACTATTGCAACATTGGTGGAAGTCCTTAAGGTTAAGGCTGGTTATGAAGGCAAGTGAAGCTAGAATTAGTAGATCAAAAACCTTCTTTCAAGAGAAAGAAAGTCCCAATGGGATAAAAAGCAAAGATTTGGTGTGAGTAAGATAATGGCAGGGAGGTAAAAAAGAGAAATTGACCATAGGGTAGAATTTTACTATTCACCACCTTGGAGAGATACATTTATGCTAGTTATTGTGAACTTTAACTATTGTGAGTTTTGACTTCTGGAGTGTGAGTGAAATGAAGGAAAAAAAGTGATCTTTGGAACTGAAGAATTATGTAAATATTGGAGGAATCAACAATATGAAAATTTAAATATCTGTGGGCGATAGCAAGTTATGTATGGGGAAGAAAGGAAGACAGAGAAAAACGCAAAAACCATCGAGAAAGAAGAGAGAGTGGTCTGGTGGTTGATAGATCAGTAAGGATGTTTAAAGGGTGATGCATAATACACATTTCATGGACTTCAAAAACAGAGAGTAATTTTGGGGTCAAAGACTTGTTTTGAAACTGCAGTGGGCAATGAGAAGTATATCTATTTTTCCTTTTTGTTCTTTCCTGTGAGTACGTGGAAGCAATTAGAGTCACATCTAGTGGAGAAAGTTGTAGATCCTATGGTGACCTCAGAAGAAAAGCAGTTGCAGGAAAAAGCAAGAAGGAAAAGTTTAAGGATATATGGAAATGTTTTGAGAACATAGTAAAAGTATCCCAAAAGAGCAAAGCATGAAGAATGAAAGCTATGTGGGAAAAAAATCACATTAGCTTTTTGTAGTCAGAAAGAAGTAGAAATTAGGACTAGGTGCCTCACTTTGGAATCGCTGAATAAATTATGAAATATAAAGGTACCAGAACACTATCATAACACAAGAAAGAGTAAAAAGGAGAGTTTCTGTGAAATTTGGGAAAATTTTATGAACTGATATAGAATAAGTAAAAGAAGAAATATTTAGGCAATAACAATCACACTGCAAAACCTCAAATATTGGAAAGATAAAAATTTTGATGCAATAAGAGGAACAATGAATAAAACTACTGCTCATCTCTTAGGAGAGGGGTAATAGACTCAGGGGGCAGAATGAGGTGACATGGTTAACATGGAAAATTGTGTGACCTTGGATATTTGTTATATTTGTTATAAGGTGATTACTTATGTTTAATTTATTTTTTCAATTGCAGAGGGGGGAAATCTTTTTCTTAATTAGAAATAGAATTAAATTTTAAAGATTTAATAAATCAAAGTTTCTAGAGGCCATAGTAGAATAAATGAATGAATGAATGAATAAAATTGCATTTATTAGGCATTTTCTATGTAAAAAGCATGATTCTAAATGCTAGAGATATAAACAGAAAAGCATAAAAACCTGTGATCTCAAGGAACTCACATTCCAAGTGAGAAAATAGCACATATAGAAGGTTTCTACAGCAAGTTCAGTGGAAAGGTCCCATGGTTATTCGGGTACAGTGGGAAATAATGGTAATGCTTTTTTTTTTAAATTAAATTATTTTATTTGTTTTCAGTGGTCTACAATAACTTCCATATATCTTAGATATTTCCCTCTCCCTTCCCCTCCTTCCCCCCTCCCTCCTCACTCCCACCCTGAGATGGCATACACGTTTATATAGGTTCTACACATATATTCCTATTAAATACATTTTCACCTTAGTCATGTTGCATAGAAGAAATAAAAATGAATGGGAGAAATCATAAAAAAAAACATAATACAAAAGCAAATGGTCTGCTTCATTCTGCAATTGAATCCCATGATTCCTTCTCTGGATGTGGAAGGCATTTTGCCTCAAAAGTCCATTGGGAATTTTTTAAGTCCTTGCATTGCAATGAAGTACTAAGTTTACTCAAAAAATTCCTCACACACTGTGGTTGTTGCTGTGTACAAAGTTCTCTTGGTTCTGCTCCTTTCACTCAGCATCAGTTCATATAAGTCTTTTCAGGCCTCACTGAAATCTTCAAATTCATCATTTCTTACATCACAAAAGTATTCCATTATATTCATATACCACAATTTATTCAGCCATTCCTCAATTGATGGGCATCCCCTTGATTTTCAGTTTTTGGCCACCACAAAGAGAGCTACTATAAATATTTTTGTACATGTGGGACCCTTTCCCATTTTTATGATCTCATGAGGATACAATCCTAGAAGCGGTATTTCTGGGTCAAAGGGCATGCACATTTTTGTAGCCCTTTGGGCATAGTTCCAAATTGCTCTCTAGAATAGCTGGATCAGCTCACAGTTCCACCAATAATGAATTAATGTTGCAACTGTCCTACATCTTCTCCAATATTTATCATCTTCCTGTTTTGTCATGTTAGCCAATCTGATAGGTATAATGTGGTATCTCAGAGTTGTTTTGATTTGCATCTCTAATCAATAGTGATTTACAGCATTTTTTCATATGAGTATAGATAGCTTTAAATTCTTTCCCTGAAAACTGCCTTTTTGTATCCTTTGACCATTTGTCAACTGGGGAATGACTTGTACTTGTGTACATTTGATTCAGTTCTCTATGTATTTTAGAAATGAGGCCTTTATCACAGACACTAGTTGCAAAAATTCTTTCCCAGTTATCTGCTTCCCTCCTAAATCTTGGTTGCATTGGATTTGTTTGTGCAAAAACTTTTCAATTTATTGTAATCAAAACTATCCATTTTGCACTTTTACCTCTCGTTTAGTCAAAAATGTCTTCATTTTCCCTAAATTTAATAAATATGCTATTCCTTGCTCTTCTGTGTTTGTAGTATCAATCTTTATACCTAGATCATGTTCCTATTTGGAGTTTATTCTTGAGTACGGTGTCAGCCATTGGTCTATGCCCAGTTTCCCCGACACTGTTATGTAGTTTATCAGCAATGTTTGTCAAACAATGAGTACTTATCCCAGAAGTTAGGGTTCGTTGGGTTTATCAAACAGTAGATTCCTATGTTCATTAGCTACTGTGTCTTAGGAATCTAATATATTCCACTTGTCTACCCCTCTGTTTCTTAGAAAGTACCAAGTGGTTTTGATAATTCCTGCTTTATAATGCAATTTGAGATCTGGTAGGGCCGGACCACCTTCCCCAGCACTTTTTTAAACTATTAGCAAAAAAGATGACTTATCATAAGAATAATACATTTTATTCATGTAGACATTCAAAGATATAAAACTTCCCCTAAAACTGCTTTTGCAGTATCCCATAAGATTTGGCAGATTGTCTCATTATTGTCATTACCTTGAAGCTATTGATTGTTTCTATGATTTGCTGTTTAATGCACTCATTATTTAGGTCACATAAAGTGAAGTGAATTAGTTTCCAATTAATTTGGGTTTATCTTTCCATGGCCTTTTATTACATATAATTTTTACAGTATTATGATCTTAAAAGGATGCATTGACTATTTCTGCTTCTCTGCAATGGATTGTAAGGTTTTTATGCCTGAGGACATGATCAATTTTTGTGTATGTTCCATTTACTTTGAGAAAAAAGTATATTCCTTTCTATCCCCATTCAATTTTCTCCAGAGATCTATCATATCTACCTTATCCAGAGTTATATTCACCTCCTTGACTTCTTTCTTGTTTATTTTGAGGTTAGATTTACCAAGTTCAGAGAGGTAGAGGTTGAGGTCCCTCACTAGTATAGTTTTGCTGTCTATTTATTCCTGTAACTCTCTTAACTTCTCTTCTCCAAACTTGGATGTTATAACACTTTGTGCATATACATTTAGTAATGATACTATTTTGTTGCCTATGGTGCATTTTAGTAGGATATGGTTTCCTTCTTTATATCTTTTGATTTAATGTATTTATGCTTCTGCTTTGTCTGAGATTAGGATTGCTACCCCATTTTTTTGCATCATCTGAAACATAAAATATTCTGCTTTTACCTTTATCCTGTGGGTATCCCTGGTTCAAATGACTTTTCTTGGAAACAATTGTTGGATTATGCTTTTTAATCTATTCCACTATCTACCTTTGTTTTACAGGAGAGTTCATCCCATTCACATTCATAGTTATGATAACTGTTTCTGTTCATCCTATTTCCCCCATCTATGCTTTTACTTCTCCTTTCTCTTTTCCCCTCCTCAATAATTTTATTTTTGAGCACTGCCTCCGTCAGCTGCACTTTCCTTCTATTACCCCTTCTCCTTTTTATTTCTCTTTTCCCTTACTACTTCCTCCCTCCCTTTTCACCTCCCCTCTCTGTTCTTTAATTTTTCTCTCCTACTACCCATAGGGCAAGTTAGATTTCTCTACTTAACTGAGTATGTTGTTCCCTCCTTGAATCAAATCAGATGAGAGTAATTTTCAAACAGTGCTTATTTCCATCCCCACTTTCTCTCATAATATATTTTAGTGCCTCCTCCTGTGATGTAATTCACTTTTTTGTACCCCCCTCCTTTTCTCTTCTCCTATTACAATTCTTTCTCATCCTTAAATAATATTTTTATCATCACATCATTTAATTTTATACCCCCTCCTTCCATCTCTCTCTCTCTCTGCATCTATCTATGTATCTATCTATCTATGTATGTATCTATCTATGTCCCTTTTATATGTCGTAATAAATGCAAAATTCTCAAGATTAACAATTATCATCCTCTCATAGGGATGTAAACAGTTTGCTCCTATTGAATAACAAAATTTTAACTCCCTCTTTACCTTTTTATGCTTTTCTTGAGTCTTACATTTGAAGGTTAGATTTTCTATTGAGCTCTGGCCTTTTCATCAGGAAACTGTGTTAATCCTTTATGTCATTGAATGTCCATATCCTTGCTTGAAATATTATACTCAATTTTACTGGGTAATTGATCCTTCGTTGTAGTCCAAGCTCCTGTGTCTTATGGAATATCATATTCCAACCCCTCCAAATTTTTAATGTAGAAGCTTCAAAGTCCTGAGTGATCCTGACTGTAGTTCTTTGATACGTGAATTGTTTCTTTATGGCTGCTTGCAGTATTTTCTCCTTAATTTGATAGTTCTGGAATTTGACAACAATATGCCTTGTCGTTGTCAGTTTGGGATCTCTTTCAGGAGTTGATCTGTGGATTCTTTCGATAACATTTTGCCCTGTAGATCTAGGACCTCAGGGCAGTTTTCCTTGATGTTTTCTTGATAGACATTGTCCACACTCTTTTTATTATCATGACTTCCATAGATGAACAATTCTTGGATTTTCTTTTCTGGATCTATTTTCCAAGTCAGTTGTTTTTCCAGTGAGATATTTTACATTTTCTTCTATTTTTTCATTCTTTAAATTCTGTTTGACTGATTCTTGATTGATTAGCTCCTACTTGACCAGTTCTAATTTTTAATTAATTGTTTTCTTCAGTTAACTTTTGTGTCTCCTTTTCCATTTTTCCAATTGTTCAAGTAGGTTTTGGTTCTCATTATCGATTTGCTTAATTTTCATTTCTAATTTTTCAGTAATTTTTTTTCATACTTTTAAAACCATTGGTCAATTTGTCTTCTGACCCTCTAATTTGGCTTTTAAAATTCTTCTTGAACTCTTCCAAGAATGCTCTTTGGACTTGAAATCAGTTCATATTCCGTTCTGATGTTTCAGATGTGAGTACATCAATGTTGACTTGTTCTGTGTTTATATTTTGGTCTGTGTTACCATAGTAAAATTATATGGTCTTTGCTTTTCTGATTTGCTTCTTACTCATGATGATAGTCTTTTTCCTGGCTTTTAAAGTGGATGTTTGCTTCTGAAGCACAGAGACTCTCTCCCACATCTCTTGTACTGATAACTTGAGGCTTTTTGTGTTGTGGCCTCTGCTTATTTCAGCTAGAAGCTAGAATGCTGCTGCTTACCTGGTGCTGAACTGACTTGTGTTCCAGGGTAGAAGCCAGGTAAAGTCTTTATGAGTTTCTCTGGAGTTACCCAGAAGCCCACAGTGTGAGGTGTGGGGAAGGGTGGTCTAACCACAAGAGGCCTCATCCTCCCTTGAGCTAGAGCACAGGCAGGCTCAGTGGCTGATGAATTCCCTTCTGTACTGATGTCTGCATAGTTACCTTGGCTGGGCTAAGGCATGTCTGGGGTCCTGGTGTTGGCACTTAAAGGCTCCATCCTCCTGGGGCTCAGAATCTCCTTCTGGTTTGCCCAGGGGGAGTTGTCTGTGACAGCTTTTGTACTGCAGTAGTCTCCTTTAGTCACAGAAAGAGGGATTCTCCTTGATGATTTCCCTGGCCTCCTGAGCAGAGACTGTTTACCCCTTCAGCTGGCCCACTATACCAGGATGTTTGTTGGAACAGTATTGTCTAGGTTTTTCAAGGTCAACAAAGGAAGGGAGACAGAACTTACAATTTATTCCACATATTTGCTCTCAAACATCCAAGTAGATGACTATCAAACCTTTAATCTGCAGGCTGAAAGTCTGAGGAGTGGATGCTGCTGTTACCAGGGGTCCTGCACTTCTCTTTTACTCACTTCCACCCAGCTCCCATCCTGTGCTGATATGTTGAGAATCCACGCTGCTGTTTCTGAAGATCAAGTAAGAAAAGCAGAGGGAAAAGCTGGGAAGAGAAGTGAGTGATGCAAGAAAATAATGAAAAATGAATCAACTGCTTGCTAAAGGGAAGCCCCCAGAATGCTAAAGAAAATAATACCTTAAAAACAGACTAATCAAATGGCAAAAGAGGTCAAAAAATCCAATGAGAAGAAGAATGCCTCAAAAGCATAATTGACCAAATGGAATAGGAGGTCCAAAAGCTCACTAAAGAAAATAATTTTTTAAACATTAGAATGGAGTAAATGGAAGCTAATGACTCTATGAGAAATCAAGAAAATATAAAACAAAACCAAAAGCTTAATATTCATAAAGAATAGTACAGAGTTCAAAAAAACATGTTTTATGTACTTTGGACTCAATGTTTATGGAAAGATCAACTTAGTAAAGGAGTCAAACACAGCTGAATATTCCTAGGGTTGCTCCTTCCCACCACTAAGCTTGTATGTTTCTAGTCAAGTAAGTCAGTATGGCTGCTCAACATCATATATTGTGGACTTTGTTACACAAATAGGTATAGCTTTAAGCATTGTCAGACTCAGAACTCTTTCATAATGGGTGGTAGTAAAAAAGTCCAGTCCAAGGAAGATAAAGATCAAGGGTCCATGTAGATTTACAAGTTTAGGCAAAAGCTGGAAGCATGAAAATAAAATAAATTCTAGAGGAAGACAGACAGTCATGTGAGAATGAATATAGGTAGGAAAATTGATTAGTCCTTAGGTTAAAGGGCATATGGTATTCAAATGCTATTAGTAAGTCACAATGTAAAGTCAAGACCCAAAGGTTTCATCCAAGTTAGGGTGGATCAGACACTTAATCCTGGATTAAATTGTAAGTGACTAACATAAGTTTGGACAGAAAACGTTTAGATGACTCCAAATGAAATGTCAATAACCTATTAATAGACATACTGCATACAGCCCAGGAAGCATGGAGAGCACACAGCAAAGCCCAGGAAGCACAGAGTGCATCCCGACATTGCAGGGACAGAATCCTGAACAGACTTCAGGGAGTCACTACCAGCAGCAGTTCTCAGATTGCTGAACCCACAAATGCCACAGACAACTTCAAAGATCACTGGGAGGGCTCAGTCACCCAGGAGAGGGTGGCATGGTCTGGACCCCCGTAGCAGTCACTGCAATTGCAGTTTCCATTTCTGAAGCCCTCCACATAGAGCCCCTGGGGGAATTGAATAGCTGATCTAAATCTTAGCCCTGAGTTCTGCCCTGACAAAGAACTCAAAAGCTAAGTAACTGATTGGGAAAATGCCCCCCAAGGGGAAAAAGAATAAGACAATAGAAGGTTACTTTCTTGGTGAGCAGGTATTTTTTTCCATCCTTTTAGAAGAAGAGGGACAATTCATATCTTTAGAAGAAGACCTAAAAGTCAAGGCTTCTTCAGGCAAAATCTCCAAAATAAATATTCAATAATCTCAGGCCATGAAAGAGCTCAAAAAGGATTTTGAAAATTAAGTAAGAGAAGTGGAGGAAAAATTGGAAAGAGAAAAAAGAGCAATACAAGAAAACCATGAAAAATAAGTCAATAGCTTGCTAAAGGAGATCCAAAAAGTGCTGAAGAAATTAACACCTTAAAAAATAGGATAACTCAAATGGAAAAATCAGCCCAAAACTCTAATGAGGAGAAGAACACTTTAAAGAGCAGAATTAAAAAAATAGAAAAGGAGGTTGAAAAGCTCACTGAAGGAAATACTTCTTTAAAAAGTATAATGGAGCAGATAGAAGCTAATAACTTTATGAGGAACCAAGAAATTGCAAAACAAAACCAAAAGAATGAAAAAATAGAAGATAATGTAAAATGCTTCATTGGAAAAACAACTGACCTGGAAAATAGATTCAGGAGAGACAATTTAAAAATTATGGGACTACCTGAAAGCCATGATCAAAAAAAGAGTCTAGACATCATCTTTCATGTAAATATCAGGGAAAACTGCCTTGATATTCTAGAACAAGAGGGTAAAATAAATATTGAAAGAATCCATTGATCACCTCCTGAAAGAGATCCAAAAGAAGAAACTCCTAGAAATATTGTATCCAAATTCCAGAATCCTCAGGTCAAGGAGAAAATATTTCAAGCAGCTAGAAAGAAACAATTTGAGTATTGAGGAAATATAATCAGCACCACATAGGATCTGGCAGCTTCTACTTTAAGGGATAGAAGGACTTGGAATATGATATTCCAGAAGTCAAAGGAAATAGGATTAAAACCAGGAATCACCCACCCAGCAAAAGGGGGAAAAATGATCATTCAATGACATAGAGGACTTTCAAGCATTCTTGATGAAAAGAGCAGACTTGAATAGAAAATTTTGCTTTCAAACACAAGGTAAACAGGAAAGAGAAATCATAAAGGACTTTCTAAAGTTGAACTGTTTACATATACGTATAGACAGAGAGCACAGGGTGAGGTGAATAAGAATGGATGATATCTAAAACAATTAAATTAAGGGATGAGAGAGGAATATATTGGGGGGGAGAAAGGGAGAAATGGGATGGAGTAAATTATCACTCATAAAAGAGGCAAGAATAAGCTAATTCAATGGAGTGAGAAAAGGGAGGAGATGAGAGGGAAAAAGTGAAGCTTAATCTCTTCATGTCTAGCTAAAGGAGGGAATAACATGCTCACTCAATTTGGTTTGAAAATCTATCTTACACTACAGGAAAGTAGGGGAGAAGGGGACAAGTAGGGTGAGAGAGATGATAGAAGGGAGGGCAAATGGCAGGAGGGAGTAATTAGAAGTAAACACTTAAGGGGAGGGACAAGGTCAAAAGAGAGAATAGAATAAATGGGGAGCAGGATAGGATAGTTAGTCTTACACAATATGAATATTATGAAAGTCTTTTGAAAAACTACACATATGTAGCCTATACTGAATTGCTTGCCTTCTCAGTGAGAGTGGGTAGAGAGGGAGGAAAGGAGAGAAGTTGGAATTCAAAATGTTAGAAAGGAATGTTGAGAAACGTTTTTGCATACAGCTGGGAAATAAGAAATACAGGTAATGGGGTATAGAAATCTATCTTGGCCTTCAAGAAAAGAAAAAAGATGGGGATAAGGGAAGGGAGGGTTGTGATAGAAAGAAGGGCATATTGAGGGAAAGGATAATCAGAATGCAAGGCATTTTGGGGTAGGGGAGGGGAGAGATGGGAAGAAAATTTGGAACTCAAAATTTTGTGGAAATGATTGTTGAAAAGTAAAAATAAATGCATAAACACTTTTAAAAAAAGAACCTATTAATAGAATTACTGTGTGAAATCAGACCACTTCACATACTGTTTACCTAGAGAGCATAAGTGATGACCAGGAAATTGGTGACAAGGTCAGAAATGAAAATGTAACACAAAGGTCAAAGTAAGACTAGCAGTGTCTCAGGTTCTAAAGTACTGCCATAGAGATTCTTATATCTTTCCTCTGTAAGACCATGAGTGATTCGAGAGTTTGGGTTAAAACTGTGCAAACAAAGGGAAATTATGTTAGGCTCCTCTGCCAAGATTGAAGGACTTTGGGAGGAAAATGGAAGAGAGACTATTTTACTATTTGTTTTCATTATCCAATGTTGGGTTATTATGATTGTGATTATTTTTATTTATAGCTTCAATATTTTTCATTTTTAATCCTTTTTGCCAAACAGTCTCAAAGGTTCACGTATCTATCTACAAATGGTAGATCTGGTTATTAAGAAGTGGAGTAGATACTATTTTTTACCTGATCAGAGACTATCCTCTCCAATCAGTAATCATCCAGAGAGTAGAATGACACTGTTTTGTAAGTTGAATGTTAACCATCTTTCTAATATTATTTAATTCTTGTTTTCTGACTGTCTCTGTCTCTTCATTTTGCTTCTCTCTTTGTCTCTGACTCTCTATCTATCTCTAGCTAGGCTTCAAAGTCTAAGTACAGATATTGTCTTCCTGATCCTATTTCCAAATTTCACAAGAACTTCACGATCAAATTTCTAATTCAATGCCAAGTTTCTAGGAATCTGGAAATGTTTAAAAATGATATACTCAAGTCCAAAAGTTTTGAAATGAATTTTAAATGTTTTTTCCAAAATTATTTTATCCAAAATGCTCATTTTAACAACAATAAAAATCCATGAGAAAAAAGTGATCAAGAACTTTTGAAAGTTTCATTTTACTGTTGTAATCCATTTTCCAGAACTAAAAGCTCTGAGCTTATTCAATCTTTAGGTCACACTTAATAACACTATCTTTCACTTATGCCTGAACCAAGATTTTCCCTATGGATCACCAGAATTTGGCTTATGTTCTCTACAAAACAAGAAAATATATGTCCGTTCACCTGCAAACACCAGAGCTAATAAAACTTTAAAATATGGAATAGGCTTTGTTCCAACAAAAATCATAAAGATTTACACTTGAGTTCACTAACACTCAAGATTATCACCCTTACCTATCCAGTCAAGTATAAAGATAGCATTCTATTATTCTTACCATTGCTCTGCCCTTTGTTGCTTCTTGCCTCTGGCTCCCATTTTCTTCAGGAATTCCAACAGTCATTTCAGTTCAGATTTATTTATGTGAAACTGAATATGTTAGTCACTAAGGATACAATAACAACAATGAACAAAGGATTTCACATTCTACTGAGGAAAACCAAATAAGGTCAGATAAGTGCGAAACATATAGAGAAGGAAAGGTAACTTCAGAATAGTGGTTAACACTAGTAGTGAAATCAGAAATAGAAGGTCTATTTTGGTGCATCAACTGTGCCTTGAAGAAGGCTATAAATTCCAAGAAATTCAGATAATTGATTAATATTCCAGGCATGGAACACATATCCTGTGCAAAGGCATAGAAATGGGTGATGAAGAATATCAAGCGGCTGCATTTTGTTGTTCAGTCGTTTCAGGTATGACTGACTCTTTGTGATCGTTTTTGGAGTTTTCTTAGCAAAGATACTGCAGCGATTTGGCATTCCTTTCTCCAGCTCATTTTACAGGGGAGGAAACTGAGGCAAACAGCATTAAATGACTCGCCCAGGATCACACAGTAAATGTCTAAGGCTAGATTTGAATTCAGGTCATACTAGCTCCAGGTCTGTTGCTCTAACTATTGTGTGACCTAGCTTTCCCATGTGTGGTAGCTTATGTGTAATAAATCTGGAAAAGTGGGTGGAGCAAAATTGAGAAAAACCTTAGTTCTGCACTGGTTCTCTATGAATTATAACAATCTAAGCTTTTCATTATTTCTTTCTCTTTAGCTCTGTGTCGCTGGTGTCCCTTTTTAATGTTAATGCTCCACCCACTACAAAGAATTCTCACTTTGTCAGGGAATTAGCTTTGTTAAGGAGAATTGTATGCTTTAATATGGAAACAGCATTAATACTTAAGCAAGGGCTGCTGTGAGTGGAGCCAAGACTGCAGAGTTAAATCTTAGTTGAGCTTTCCCAACATTCTCATAAAATAATACCTCAATTCAAATTCTAAGCCAACAGAACCAACAAAAGTCAGAGGGACATTCTCCTAGCCCAAAACAACACAGATCACAAATAGAGATATGTGACATGGTGTTAGAGGATGACCTGGTGGGACTAAGGGGTAATGACAGAAGCAATAGCAGCAGCACCTTAGGGAGCAAATCAGAGATAGTAAGGGAACCTGGCAACTGGTCAGAAAGAGATTACAGAGTACCCTTATGTTAACTCTGGACAGGACCAGATACTATTTAGCAACTTCATTGCCTATACCCATTTTTAGGTCATAGTTCAAGTACAGTGAGGGGCATGTTTGGTCAGTTGGGAGTGCAAGCCCTGAGTGGCAGTATCATTTCAAGTATCGAGGGATAAAAGGCCCTGAGGAGCAGTGTGGTTTCTAGTTCAAAGGTAGGAGAGGCCCTGAAAAGCAGTATTGATTCCAATACTACATATACAGAGGGAGAATGAATGATTTAATTGTGTTGGGATGATGCAAAAAAGTGGATATATGAGAAAGAGAGATGCCCTTATAGAAGGTTAAGGGAGAGGGAAAAAAATAGGAAAATTGTTTCATGTAAAAGAGATGCAAAAAGGAAGAGATTTTAAAGTACAGCAGAAAATGATGGGGTGTAGGGGAGGGATGTGTCAGGAAATGTTTGAGCCTCACTCACATCTAGATTGGTTCAAAAATGGAAAACATGTGCATTCTTAATTGATAATTGGAATCTATCTTACACAATAGGAAAGAAAGAGTGGGACGGAATAAAAGAAACTGTAGGGGTTAAAATGGAAGTCAGATAAAAAGAGGCAGAAGTGAAATAAATTTAAAGAAAGGATGAAAAGAGAGAGAGATTGATAAGCTGAAGAAGATAGAATGGAGAGAAATACACACTATGAATATGAATGGGTTAAACTCGCCCATAAAATGGAAATGAATAGCAGAATACATAAAAACCAAAATCCAACAATATGCTGTTTATAAGAAACACACTTTGTACAGAGAGACACACACACACATGCAGAGTTAAAATAAGAGGCTGGTGAATAATCTATGATGCTTCAGTTGAAGTAAAAAAGACCGGGGAAGCAATCATGATCTCAAACAAAACAACAACCAAAATAGACCTTAGTAAATGAGAATAAGCAGAGAACCTACATACGGCAAAAAAGAAACAGACAATAATGTAATAGCAATACAAAACGCAGGTACACCAAATGGAAGAGCATCAAATGGAATAGCACCAAATCATTTCTTTCAAAATTTTTGAAATTTTGAAAATTCACTTTGAAAATTTTTGATTTTCAAGTTCTCTGCCATCCTCTCTTAGCTATGCTCATTGAGAAGGCAAATAAATTGATAAAGATTATATATGTATAGTCATGTACCTACCCATGTTGTGAAGGAAAACACAGATTAAAAAAAGGATGGCAAAATCGTGTATGGCTTAATCTGCAATCAGATTCCATCAGTTCTTTCTCTGGATTTCCAAAACCTTTTTCATCATAGTCCTCTAGAATTGTCTTGAATCAATGTGTTGCTGAGGATAGTTAAATCTTTCATAGTAGATCATAGTACAATATTGTGTTGCTATGTACAATCTTCTAGTTTTGCTCACTTTTATTTTCAGTGACTGTTCATGAGTCTTCCCTGTTATTTTTTTAAACACCGTTCCTCATTTCTTATAGCACAATAGTGCTCCATTAGAATCACATACCACTTGTTTAGCCATTCATCAATTGATGGGCATTCCCTCAATTTCCAATTCCTTGCCACCACAAAAATAGTTACTATAATTATTTTTTGTAAGTATAGCCCCTTTTGGTTTTTAAATTCTCTTTGGGATATAGACCTAGTAATGCTATTTTTGCTCAAAGATTATGACCAGTTTTATAAACATTTAGCTCTCCAGAATGACCAAATCTGTTCACACTTCAACAGTGCCTTAATGTCTCAATTTTTCTACATACCCTCTAACATTTGTCATTTTTCTTTTCTGTTCCTATTAGCCAATCTGATAGGTAAGGTGTTACTTCAGAGTTGTTTTAATTTGCATTTCTTTAATCCAGAGGTGTGGATCTTTTGACTGAATCTGAACTTCACAGTTGGACTCAGTCAAAGGGCTGTATGTGAGGACCTAGAGGGTCACATGTGACCTTGAGGTCACAAGTTAACCACCCCTGCTCTAATCAATAGTGATTTAGAAATTTTTTTTCATATGACTAGAGATATCTTTGTTTTCTTCTTTTGAAATCTGCTCGTTCATATTGCTTAACAATTTGTCAGTTGGGGAATGCATCATATTCTTATAAATTTGACTTAATTCTCTATATATTTGAGAAATCAGAACTTTATCAGAGAAAGTTCCTGTAAAAGCCCATCCCCCCTACAGTTTTCTGCTTTTCTTCTAATCTTGGCTGCAATGATTTTGCTGGTACAAAATCCTTTTCATTCAATATATTTATACTTACCCATTTTTATATCCCTTAATATTTTGTATTTCTTCTTTGCTAAAAAATACCCTTTTCTCATTCATGCATAGTACAGGTAAAATATTTCATGCTCCCCTACTTTGCTTATAATATCTTTTATGTAAAAATCATTTATTCATTTTTACCATATTTTAGTAAACTGTCTGGGATGTTGGTTTATACTAAGTTCTTCCAAACTGTTCCCAGTTTTCCCAGAAATTTTTGTCATTGAATTCTTACCATAGAAGCTTAGAACTTTGAGTTTATTATTTTTCAGTAATAACAAAGTTCATCTGGAAGAACAAAATATCAAGAATGTGAAGGGAATCAATGAAAAAAAATATGAAGAAAGGTAGCTGAGCAGTACTACAGCTCAAACTATATTATCAAGTAGTAATCATTAAAGCAATCTGTTATTGACTAAGTAATAGTGGTGAATCAGTGCAACAGATTATGTACACAACACACAGTAGTAAATGATCATAGTAATCTAGTGTCTTATAAGCCCAAGATCAAAGCTTTCTGTCAACATTTTACAGAGATTGCTGAGAAAACTGGAAATCAGTTTGGCAGAAACATCTCACTTTATTTAGGATAATAGCTTTATCCTAAGAACAATAAATGCTGTAAGGCTTACATATCTAGATCAACAAAACAGAAAGATCAATGACATTTCCCAAGGACTGATGGTGAAAAAATGCTCTCCACCTCCAGAGAGAGAACTAATAAGATCTGAATGCAGAATAAAACAAATTTTTAAAAAAAACTTTTTATTTTTTTTAAATTTTGTGTTTTCCTTTGTAATATGGAAATTTATATAATTTAATAAGTATTTTTCATATCAAATTACTTGCCTTCTGAAGGAAAAGGAAAGGGCAGGAGGGAGGGTGATAATTTGGGAGTCAAAATTAAAAAAAAGATTGTTCACAAATTTTTACATGTAATTTGGAAATATTTCAAGAAATAAATAAAAACATTTTAAAAATATGAGGTCAAAGTCCTCATTAATGTTAGCAAAAAGAAACCGGGACAATTCCAAAATGTTCTGACTACACTTACCTGCAAACTTCTAAAGAATAATTGGAGGAACAACAAAAATACAAAATGCAAATATAATAAAATAAACCCCATATCCACCAGAAAGCAATATTTAATGTTACTTTCCTTTATCAGAAAAATTTTATATAAGGATTTAAATTGTCTTCCTTCAAATAAAATATCATTTTCCCCCTGTCTTTCTCAATGGTTGAAGTATCACTTTGAACAAATCCTTTACACATCAAGTTTACAAAATCTCATTTCTTATTGACATTATTTGATCCTGAGAGTAAATTTTTACATCACAAAAATGGGGTCGAATTGGCTTAGAATATTAACATAAACATACATTGACCCTATATTTCAGATATTTATCCTTCCTCTTCTCTTCTCTTCTCTCCTCTCCTCTCCTCTCCTCTCCTCTCCTCTCCTCTCCTCTCCTCTCCTCTCCTCTCCTCTCCTCTCCTCTCCTCTCCTCTCCTCTCCTCTCCTCTCCTCTCCTCTCCTCTCCTCTCCTCTCCTCTCCTCTCCTCTCCTCTCCTCTCCTCTCCTCTCCTCTCCTCTCCTCTCCTCTCCTCTTCTCTTCCCTGGATGTTGTGTCTGATCTGGATTCCTATGGCTGAAGAGCCAGAAGTGAGCATTTGATAAAGCCAGTTCTAATATGTTGTTTAGCTAAAGTAACCTATCATGATATCAATATGGTTATTAAACAAACTATGTTTGTCATTATACCAAAAAAGAGGCAAATTTGAAAGCCAAAATAAAAAAAATGATAAAGAATCATAATAATATCAATGTGATTAACAATCTGGGTTCCACAGGGAAGTATATCAGAAAAGAGATGTATTACAAAGGTGCAATTAAGGAAACATGATGAACTTCTGTCCTTCCTTCTTTCTTCCCTCCTTCTTTCCCTTCCTCTTTTTTTCCTTCCTTCTTTTCTCACTCTTTCAAAAATTTTCTCCTAGAATTAGAAACCTTAAGTAATGTACTGATTCTAGGATCACACCCTCACATATACACACAAACAGACACACAAAGTGGGGGGGGTAAACCATAAAGTTAACCATGGAGGACTACAATGAATGCCTATATTAAAATATGATTATCAAAAATATATTTTAAAAAGAACTTTAGACACTTCAGGTTGAGTCTCTAATAAAAGGTATTAATCTCTCAGCTTATTCTCATGCGGTTTCAATTAGCTGCTTCTTTTCCTGGGTAAAATGAGAAAAAAGGGTCCTTACATTCTCAGTTACCACGCATAAAATAAAAAAAAATTCAAAGATCAGTTTATCAGTTAGCTTCTGCTCTGGAAAATATCGAAAAGATATTGTTTGGTTTGATGTTATGCAGTTTTCTGTGTCTTCATTACACCTCCGGAGAGATTATGTTTTTGATTATTAAACTGATCAAAATTAACCTCCTAGCTCCCAACCTAGAGTTACACTATAACTTCTTAACTGGATAAGAACATCATGTACATCACCATCATCACAATCTTTAAAGTTTATAGAGAACCTTCTTCACAGAAGCCTTGTGTACCTTTATCACTTGCTACCTGTCTAATCCAGGGCAAATCAATTATTCTCTGAGTCTTGATTTTCTTATGTGTAAAATGAGGAGATTGGATGACATGAATGAAAAATAAAAATGAATGAATGAATGATTCCTATTCAAATATTGACTGAACTAGATGGCCTTAGAATCCTTGCCATTTTGAGGGTTATCTTTATGTGCTCTTCTAGTTCTAATGATCAGTAAGTATGGCTGTTATTTACTTGTTCTGACTTTGTGACCCCATTTGAGGTTTTCTTGGCAAAGATACTAAAGTGATTTGTCATTATTTTTCTCTAGCTCATTTTACAGACGAGGAATCTGAGACAAACAGAGCTAAGTGACTTACCCAGGACCATATAGCTAGCTAATATCTAAGGCTGGATTTGAATTCATGAAGATGAGTCTTCTTTACTTCAGGCCGAGCACTCTATCCACTGTGCAACCTAGCAGCTGTAGTAAATTGTCATAGGAATCCAGAAAAAAGTGTCATTTAAATGTTCCCATAATATTCCATCAACCCAAAACAAATATTGAGTGTTCTCTTGAAAGACAGGCAATGTGTCCATAAGATGGAGAATCAATTTTTAGACTTTTCAGATTCTGTGACTAACATCACATCAATCATTTATCACTTACGGGGCAAAATGACAGCCTTTTGAAACATCCAATTTAATTATATTTTCCAAAATGCTAAATTTGGGAAATTATAGCCACTTAATTTGGCAATTGTTTCAAACATTCATTCAGTCCTCGAGGTTCATCACTTTCAGTCACAGGCCTTGTGACTAATTGGTCAGCAACTTGTGCTTCTTTCAACAACACCAAAGTTGGTAATTGTAGGCAATGGTCAGATGTTCTTGTCACTAGTCACGTCTCTCTAACTTTGCGTGGGATTTCCTTAGTTAACAATTTTAGGTGTATATTATGTCTTCACTTGAAAGCACAATAATGGCCACTTTATAATACATCAAATCAGAAGGGAATAATAGCAGATTTGACTGTATTTACTTAATTAGTCAAACCACAAGTTAATCTTCCTGATTAGTCAGCTATCATATTCAAAAAACCTCAAAAATAAGGTATGCTTAGGTGCAATCTCAGCCATGATCCACCCCCACCCCAGTAAATATGCAGGGTGAAGAAAGTATCTCATGAGTAAGACAGTTTACATAGCATCATTAAAAATATTCATTTTTAAAAATTAGATAATTTGATAGCTAAGCCTAAAAGGAGAATTCTTTAACCTTAATGATCTGGTTTCATTTATTATTCATACTGATTTGGTTAGCAACTGTCCTGGTATTGTATAAAGCAAGTATAAGGGTTCAAAATGTGCGTGTTCAAATATGTTCAAGCATAAGTGTTCAAAAAAAACTGGATGGAAACCATTGTAGCAGAATAGAAGAAAGGAGTAAAGCTGAGTTTTCCCTCACAACTGTTTCACAAAGATCTTAAAAACTTTACCAGCTGACTCTTTATTAGGAAATTCAAGAAAAAGGACAGTGCGTATTTTTTGTGGCCTAAATTTCCATAGGGAGAAATAGAGGAGACAGCTGGCAATCATGGATGGGCTCTCACCAAGAAGGCATTTTCCAGAACCTAGCAATGGGAATGTAATGAGGTCCTAGATTGGGCACCATGGTATGAAAATGCCTTGGAGCAAGCCTGAGGGTCCTGATTCAGTATAGGGAGCAGGGACAGATGCCAACTGGCAGTTCTAGCCTTTCTACTTCAGAGATGAGTCCTAGAACTTTGACAGACTGAAAAGAGGTCCTATATTTTAGGTGTAGTCCAGAAAAGAGTGGTTATGAATGCAAGGCTTTTTAACTCATCAAGCAACACATGCACTGAATTAGTTCTGAGATATTTGAAGAAGAGAACATTCATCAGGAAAAGGCAAAAAATACGAAATAAAGTCAAAAGACTGGAAAATGTAAGACATTTTCTGTTTAAATCAACTGACTTGGAAACATATCAAGAACAGATAATTTAAGTATTATGGAACTACATGAAAACTAAGAAAAGCTAGTTCAAGGTCTCTTGACAACATAATTAAAATGTTGTCATTAGGTTATGCATTCCGTTACATCACCAATTCATTTGTTTTGTTTATACATCTTTCTGATAGCATCCTTTATACTATTACTCCTGTATAATTACATATAGTGGATTATATAAGCAAATGTGGAACCCTACTAACTTTCACTATACACTTTGCTACTGCTTTTTGACACCTGAGTGACACCTGGATTTTTAAAAATGTTTTAATTCCATCACTCATTCTTCATTGCTAAAAGAATATTGATATATTGATATTAGGTATTTGCTTCATAAAGAAGATGATGGTATGACTAAAACCACTCTAAAATTCTCCAAATTCCATTGTCATCTTATTCCATTCAAGACCTTTGTTGTTTTCTATTTGCAGAGTCAGTCCAGGATATGTACTGGCAGACTTTGCAAATTATCTATTTGAAAGAATGCCATGAAAGAGGCATTTTTTATTCACTTGAGTTTTTCTAAATGTATTGTTACAACACACACTTCTGTTTTAGCATTTGTTCTAGCATATGTTCTAGCATTGAACACAATTAGCAAAATTTCATCTGTAAATAGGATTATCTACAGAACTTCACCATCTAGAGTCAAGTCAATGGCCACATATGCAGAACAATCTCTATGATAGTGGCAAATGACTGGTGAGTATATGTATCTTTGTCTTAGCATTGCTTGATAAAAGTAATCCATTATTCATTTAACAAAGTTACTTGGGTAGTTATTTCTTTCATTGAATCTCATATGATTTGGATATGTACATGAAACTTCTCATGGAAGGAGGACTTTTAATATGACTTTTTCCTTTATTTAAATTCTTTTCTAGACAACAACTAATTACCATAGTGGATTATTACATTCTTTGTAACTTATGTTGTGTGATAGGATATTGTTTATAAAAATATGCCTGAGATACCATTTGTAAAGTGCTTAGCTCAGTGCATGGTGAATATCAAGCAATTAATACTTATTTCATTGCCCCTCTTGAAATTTTCACTACATACAAATGATTCATGGTCATTAATATATTCTTGATGTCTATGAATCGCTCATAAAAATGTTTGCAATGATGAAAAATTAGGCACATAATTAAGAAATTGTTGATGTGTTCTCATTCACCTTTTTGCAAAAATAAGATTTTTTCCCAATTCTTTGATGTTTGCCACTCACTTAGAAAATTGATTCATCAACATGTTAAAAATTATATCACTGCAGTATGGATGTATTTTATTTATACTTTGTCTTGTCTGGTGTCTCCACCTTTTTTTTCTTTTTTGTTGTTCGTAGATTTCATTGTTTGTCTTACAGGGACCTTTTTTCACCAGAGGCAGTAATTTTAGATTCTAAGTGTTGTAGCTCCAGTATTATTCATACATGGTAAAAATGAATTTTTAAAAGAATCTTTTTCTATTTTTTAAACTTTTTTATTTTCACTCCAGGTTTATCTTTAAACTTACCTGTGTGATGACTTTGTTTAAATGAAAATCATGTCATGTTTTCTGTAAACTTATTCTTATTCTTTCATTAGGAAATATTGTGCATAGCCTCTCATCATTGTTTTCCATAATATGCTACAGATGAGTTTGACCCCAAACCAGTGTTGCTGTTGGCTGCCATAAATTTCTACTTGGCATGGAAATCAAGAATTTACTTATTGTAATTTTCTTTGCTTTCTCATTGCACTGATGGATTTACATAAATTAAAGATTAAAAAAATTTACCTGTTCTTTATTCTACTACCAAGTTTTCAGCATCAATATTTGATTCAGAGGTCCTGTTCAAAATAGTATGCAATGAGTTACTACTTTTTAAGTTTTTTAGAGATGTATTAATATTGATCTTTTAAAAGTAATTAATTTTTTTACTTTATTGTGAAATTAATGAACAAACAAAACATTTAAATAAAGAATATAAAATGTTTGCATATAACACAATTACTGTTCTATAGTTTCCATTTGGTTATATAGTTTATCATTTTTAACAATTATATATATTAAATATATGGAATTTAACAAGATAGTAACAACAAATTTGTCTCTTCTCTTCTGTATTTTTGTTTTTGCCTAAGCAAATGTTATAATAATGTTTAATTTATAGTCCTTTTTTACATCTATTACTACTCATAGACCTAGAGCTCCCCCTCCTCTAGTCCAGTAGAAGACATTTCATAATAAAATTTTTATCATCATTAAAGCAAATCCACATTTTGGCTATATCTGAGAATGTATAGCTCATTCTGTATTTCTAGATAATTTCCTATATCTCAAGAAGTAGAGGGTTATAGCAGTGATTATTTAATTTTTTGTTATTATATCTCTAGGACCTAGAACAGTCCCTGGCACTGATGAATACTTACTAAATACTTTAAGAATTCATTAACTTGATTTGATTTTAGGAAAGCTACATCTAGGCAAGCTGTTGAGTGCTTATGGAAAAGGTGGTCTCAGAACTAAATGATAGGATCACAGATTTTTGAACAAGAAGGTAGTTTGGAATCCATTGATTCCAACATCCTCATTTTATAGATAAGGAAATTGAGACCCATAGAGATTAAATGACTTGCTCAGCTTCACACAACTAGCAATATCTGAAGCAGGATTTTAACTCAGGGCTTTCTGCCTCTAAGATTTGAGAACTATCCATAATACCACCTAGCTATCTCAGAAAAGGTTGAATTGAGAATCCAGTCATTTATTACAACCTTATATTATTCCCTTGCTATTAATAGAAGTTGTGTTTTAATCACTCAGCATTTTGTAGCTGGAAACCCTTTGGAGCAGTGCACAATCTTCCCCCTGCCAGACCATTGCACATTCCTTTCTTGTGACTGATTGCTGTGCATGACTATGACAAACACTTGGCAACCTACCTAGGTGGGGCAGATGAGTGCAAGGACTCAGAAAATGGCTTTAACCAGGGGCCTGAAGCCAGTGGTTCACTGCTTGTTGTACACATTGCTCCAAGCTCCACCACTCAATTGGCCAACGCACAAGTGCAAACTGTACTTGGGAATTCATTGTACATAATGTTTTATGGATGGTTTTCAGACACAAAAATAAAATGCTTTCCCCTGGGAACATGTACCCAGCCCTCTAGCAAACTGAGGTTAGTTGAAAGAATACTAGGATAGACTATTGATAGACAATCAAGATGATCTTGACCTAGAGTCTTGTATATTTGGAGAAGAATACTGCATCTATCAGGCCGTTTAGTGTTTTCTTTTTTTTTTTCTATTTAAGATATTTAAAGAGTATCTCACACATTCCATGAAGGTATGATAATGGACTCCAAATGTTTTTGCTATGAAATTTTACAATATTACAGGATAAAGCAAAAACTAAGTTGATCTATTTCAGGTTGCAATTACCCCAGGTTGAAGTTCCTCTGTTGAATTTTCTGCTCTGCTTTTCTTCTGGGGTGTGGAATGTCCAAAGGAAGGGGATAATCATTAGTTTCCAAGACTAGAGATTAGTCATAAACTACCAATTCTCACACAAAAGGTATTGCATATCCAGCAGGCAACTGACTGATGGCACACATCAGGATTTGGGGATAGTTCATTGCACAGAAGTAAACTTACTGAGATTTCCCTTGTCTGTGGAGTGCTATGTGGCTTTCTAGGTAATGAACTAGCTTTGTGATGAAACAGGTGGGAATAAGTTAGACAATAATCAGTTTGAATAAACTTAAATGGTAAAGTTTCACAAGGAAGTCTTTTAATTATCCTTAACTGTTCTAGGTTTGCCTCAGGTGAGAGTCTGAAAGCCAATCATCATCACAGATCCAGCTTGTTAATGGAGGTGAGTGTCACTATATATTTCCAGTAATAATAGGCACAAAGTATTGACAATGGGTCAGTCAAATTCAGTTCTCTGGGAACTCAGATTTTAAGTACCTTCCTATGTCTAAGCCTTACCTTGAACTGAATCAAGTTTCCTAAGTCATTAATAAGAGAATATTCTGGTCTTCACTTGTGGTTTTATGACTCGGTATTTTTGACAAACTATTTTCCTTCTGTGGAAAGGAACTCTGTCTACATGGATTCAATTAAATAGGTGATTCTCTGATCCTCCTCATGTCATCTGCCTGGCAGGCCAAGCTGCTTCTGCACGCAAGGACCAACAATATGCATAAAGCAATGGAAGGCTAAGATAGAACCCGCACATTCTGGGGAATACAGGTAACAAGATACTCTAGTTCTGGACCAGCACATGAAAGCCTGAACCATATGAAAACACATTATCATCCAAACATACTATATGCTTCTTGAGGGCAAGAACAATTTTATATTGTATTTATATCATCAGGGACTCACATAGTGACTAGACAATAAATGATTACTGACTGACTGAATTAAATTACATGAATAACTAAATATTCTTGAAGATTTGAAACAAGTACAATTTCATTGAGTAGACTCCCAAATATTATAGTGTCTACAGTAACTTTAAATGGCATATCTCTTTCTATCTGAGCTGTTGGGCTTTGTTAGTAATATATTGAAATGCAGATGACTTATGTGACTTTATTTTATATCCTGCAACTTTCCTAAGTTTATTATTTCAAGAAGTTTTTCACTTGACTCTCTAGGATTCTCTAAGTATATCATCATATCATCTGCTAAGAGTGATGACTTAGTTTCTTCTTTGCTATTCTAATTCCTTCAATTTCTTTTTCTACTCTTATTACTAAAGCTAACATTTCTAGAACCATACTGAATAACAGTGGTGATAATGGACATCCCTGTTTCACCACTGATCTTAATGGAAACGCATCTATCTTTATTCCCATTATATATAATACTTGATGATAATTTTAGGTAGATACTACTTATTATTTTAAGGAAGGCCACATTTATTCCTGTGCTCCTTAGTGTTTTCAGTAGGACTAGATATATTTTTTAAAGCTTTTCTGTATCTATTGAGATAATCATATGAATTCAGTTAATTTTGTTGATGATATGATCAGTAATGCTGATAGTTTTCCTAAAATTGAACCCTCTCTGGAGAAAACTGAATGGGTCTAGAAGGGACTATACCTTTTTCTCAGCATTAATGGCACATACACAAAAATTAACAATGTACAATCCTCGCAATACAGTGCAGAATGACAGAGATAGTCAGCACATCATTTTCAGATCATGATGCAATAAAAATTATATGTAATAGATGGTCATGGAAAGACAGACCAAAAATTAATAAGAGAATATTCTGGTCTTCACTTGTGGTTTTATGACTCGGTATCTTTGACAAACTATTTTCCTTCTGTGGAAAGGAACTCTGTCTACATGGATTCAATTAAATAGGTGATTCTCTGATCTCCTCATGTCATCTGCTGGCAGGCCAAGCTGCTTCTGCACCAAGGACCCTCATTTCTGGTATAATCCTACCTGATCAATGTCTATTAGTCTCTTGATAAATTGTTGTAATCTTTTTGCTAATATCTTATTTAAAAGTTTTGCATCTATATTCATTAGGGAAATTGGTCTATACTTTTCATTCTCTGTTTTGGCCCTTCCCCATTAGGTATCAGTAACACTTTGCATCGTGCAAAAAATTTGGTAGGACTCCATGTTTGCCAATTTTCCTAAATAGTCTTTATAGTAATGAGATTAACTGTTCTTTAAATGTTTGATAGAATTCACTTGCATATCCATCTGGCCATGGACATTTTTTTCATAGGGAGTTCATTGATGACTTGTTCAATTTATTTTTCTGAAGTGGGGTTATTTATATATTTAACTTCTTATTCTGTTAATCTGGGCAATTTATATTTTTTTTGTAAATATTCATCTGTTTCACGAGGATTGTCAAGTTTATGGGCATAAGTTGGGCAAAGTAATTTCTAATTATTGTTTTAATTTCTTCTTCATTGGAAGTGAATTAACCCTTTTCATTTTTGATACTGGTAACTTTATTTTCTTCTTTATTTTTTAAATCAAATTGACCAAAGTTTTATCAATTTTATTTTTTTCATAAAACCAGCTCTTAGTGTTATTTATTAGTGAATAGTTTTCTTCATTTCAATTTTATTAATCTTTACTTTGATTTTCAGTAGTTCTAATTTGGTATTTAATTAGGGATTCTTAATTTGTTCTTTCCAGTTGATTGCCCAATTCATTGATCTCTTTATCTATTTTATTCATGTAAATATTCAGCAATATAAAACTTCCACTAAGAACTACTTCCACTGCATCCCATAAGTTTTGGTAGATTGTCTCATTATTGTGATTCTCTTGAATGAAGTTATTTATTGTTTCTATGATTTGTTGTTTGACCCACTCATTGCTTAAGATTCGATTATTTAGTTTCCAATTAATTTTTGGTCTGTCTTTCCATGACCATCTATTACATATAATTTTTATTGCATCATGATCTGAAAATGATGTGCTGACTATCTCTGTCATTCTGCACTGTATTGCGAGGATTGTACATTGTTAATTTTTGTGTATGTGCCATTACTGCTGAGAAAAAGGTATAGTCCCTTCTAGACCCATTCAGTTTTCTCCAGAGGTCTATCATACCTATCTTTTCCAGAATACTGTTCACTTTCTTAACTACTTTCTGGTTTATTTGGAGATTAGATTGACCAAATTCAGAAATCAGAAGGCTGAGGTCCCCCATTAGTATATTTTTGCTATTTCTTCCCACAACTCCTTTAATTTCTCTTTTGAAACTCTTTTTCCATTTGGCTAATTCTTCTTTTTAAAGCATTCTTCTCCTCATTGGCTTTTTGAACCTCTTTTGCCAATTGAGTTAGCCTATATTTCAAGGTGTTATTTTCTTCAGCATTTTTTTGGGTCTCCTTTATCAAGGTATTGACCCATTTTTCATGCTGTTCTTGCATCTCTCTCATTTCTCTTCCCAGTTTTTCCTCCACCTGTCTAACTTGATTTTCAAAATCCTTTTTGAGCTCTTCCATGGCCTGAGCCCACTGAATATCTATTTCGGATGTTTGGGATACAGAGGCCTTGACTTCTATGTCTTTCCCTGATGGTAAGCATTGTTCTTCCTCATCAGAAAGAAAAAGAGGAAATATCTGTTCACCAAGAAAGTAACCTTCTATGGTCTTATTTTTTTTCCCTTTTCTGGGCATTTTCCCAGCCAGTTACTTGAATTCTGAGATTCCTCTCCACCTCAGCCTCTCTAGTGCTTGGGGTCTGAGATTCAAATGCTGCTTCCCAGCCTCAGGGCTTTTGGCAGGGGGTGGGGCTGCTATTCAGTGGGATTAAGTTCAGGTGCTCAGGTGGGGGCAGGGCCACCTCACAAGACTCAGTTCCCTCAGGGGATTTATGGGGAGATCTTCAGCAATGGATCTGAGCTCCTGTCTGCTTTGGGAGCCCCTGGCTGCTGCTTCCCCCCACTGCTGCTTCCTGAGGGGGCCTGAGTTATGGAGACACCCTGCTCCCCTCTTGGCCAGCCCAGAATGCGCTCTCACTGACCTGTAGTGCCTGTGGGTTGGGGGACCTTCATGGCCGCCAGAGATTCTGTCCCTGAAGCCTGCTTGGATCTTCTCCTCTCAGTGCTCCGCAGCCAAGGAAGGGCTGGGCTCCACTCTGGGTCTGGTGCATGATGGACCTTTGATGTCGGTTTTTCAGGGCTCTCTGGAAAAGAAATCTCCTCCACTCCATTGCTGAGCAGCTTCTGCTGCTCCAGAATTTGTTGGGAGTTCTTTTTACAGGTAATTTATGGGCTGTGGGTTCAGAGCTAGCATATGTGAATCTTTCTACTCTGCCATCTTGGCTCCTCCCCCCTCCTTTAACTTCTCTAAAAATTTGGATGCTGTGTCACTTGGTGCATATATGTTTAGTAATGATATAACTTCATTGAATATGGTGCATTTTAACAGGATATAGTTCCATTCCTTATCTCTTTTGATTAGATCTCTTTTTATTTTTCCTTTATCTGAGGTTAAGAATGCTACCCCTGTTTTGTTTTTTTACTTCTGATGAAGTATAATATACTACAATGTTTCACCTTTACCATGTGTGTTTCCCCCTGTTTTAAATGTGTTTCTTGTAAACAACAAATTGTAAGATTGTGGTTGCTAATCCATTCTGTAATCGACATATTCACATTCACAGTTATGATTACTGTTTTTGTATTTCTCTCCATCCTATTTCCCCTGCCCCATTTATACTTTTGTTTCCCCATTCTTTCTTCCACTCCTCGAAAGAATTTTACTTTTGACCACCACCTCCCTCAACCTTCCCTCCCTTCTATGAGCCCCTCCCTTTTCCCTTACTGCTATTTCCCTCCCTTCTAACCACTTCTCCCTTTCCTTTTCCCTTTCCTCTTCTACTGCCTATAAGGCAAGTTGGATTTTTATTCTTAACTGAGTATGTTAGTTCTTCCTTGAACCAAATCAGAGGAGAGTAAAGCTCAGTGCTCATCTTCCTCCCTTTTTTTCCTCCACAATATTTTTGTGCTTCTTCATGTGATTTAATTAATTTTTTCTGTCTTCTTCTTTCCTCTTCTCCCTTCATTCCTCTGCTTTAGGCTTTTTATCATCACATCAATTAATTTATACCCACACCTTCTATCTTTGTGTATACCTTTTAAATGTCATAATTAATATACAGTTCTCAAGATTAGCAAGCATCATTCTCCCACATTGGGATGTAAACAGTTTGCCCATATAAAATAACAAGTGTTTCCCTCCCCCCTTTTTTTCCTGTTTACCTTTTTATGCCTCTCATGTGCCTTGAACTTGAAGATCAAATTTTTTATAGAACTCTCTGCTCTTTTCATCAGGAAAGTCTGGAAATCTCTTATTTCCTTGAATGTCCATTTCCTTACCTGAAAGATTGTGCTCAATTTTGCTGGATAATTGATCCTTGGTTGTAGTTTAAGCTCCTTTGCTATGTGGAATATCATATTCCAATCCCTCCAGTATTTTAATGTAGAATCTGCAATATCCTTTGTGATTTTGACTGTAGTTCCTCGATGTTTGAATTGTTTCTTTTCTAGCTGCTTGCAGTATTTTCCCCTTGAACTGATAATTTTGGAATTGACAACAATACTCCTGGGCATTTTCAATTTGGGTTCTCTTTCAAGAGGCAATCAGTGGATTCTCTTGATGACTATTTTGCTTTCTGTATCTAGGCCCTCAGGATAGTTTTCCTTGATGATTTCTTGGAAAATACTGTCCAGGCTCTTTTTTTAATTTTTCAT